>CM077585.1:22823046-24106796 GCA_039657365.1 Stephania yunnanensis
TGGGAACTAGTTTGAAGGCGTGTAGGAGTCGCGGTTTATTTGATTTTATGTTATTGAGGTAAGTAAACTTGTAAGAAACTCAATATTAATTCATTTCATTTCCTTGCTATACCTCATGAAATGATTGCTAATATTGGACTCTACTTCTCTACCGAGTAATCAAAGGTCTAAGTGGTTAGGTCTAGTTGTGTCCACTTATGGGTAGTAGTCGACTAGCTCTCGTGGTTTCCCGACGAGTCTGAATCCTCTGAGTGAGCATTCACCATGTGTCATGGCTCCTCTTACGTATTTGTGTTCCATTGTGGTTGAGCATCAAGTTAAGTTTGTGGCTCCATTTGGAATCTTCTCGGTTTCCAGCTCAAACAAGCTGATAGTGCCGAACGGATTAGGTGCTGGCGAAGTGGCTTGACTTGCCGCACTAGTGTTAGACACTTACACATTTTAAGTGGCTTTAAGCCCACGTGTTGAGTGTCTGGACCATTTACTCCCCATCTTTTGCTTTCGGTTCACTTGGTCCCTACTGTTGATCATTGTAGTCTGTATATCATACGTCTTACTATTCTTTCTCAACACTTTATTTTTCTTCCAGCATGATTTATAGGTTTGTTTATTGTTAAATCTGGATTACTATTGAACTTATTCTGGATTTACTCACTGAGATTGTTTTCGCTTTTGGTGATGATTGCAGGTCCATCTAGTAGTAGGGGCAAGGAACATGTGATCGGTGACTTCTTCTGACCTTCCATTAGAGTCTGCGCATCTCTATTACTACGGTAGGTTTATTTTGATATTTTTAGACTGTATATATGATATATACTTATGTTTTTGGTTACTTTAGGGCTCATTTTGGGTTTTGAGGCATTTGATACATGTATATGACATTTATTCACATCGTTTATCTCCATATATATATATATGAGATCTACTTTTGCACGATTTCCACATCTAGGCATGTCCCGACTAGTGTTTACTTATTTAAGTTGGTTTAAATATTTTTAAATTCCGTTGCATAAACATTAATACTTGTAAACTAAATAACAAACCTAATAAGCAACTAATGATTGAATAACTTAGATAAAAGGCTGACTAGGCTTGTGTTAACTCTGCGAGAGTTAGCCAGGGGCCCATGTAAGTTTAGACCAAGCGGAGCCCATTTTGTGGGATTTGGGGCCATCATTATCGGAAAATAGACGTTAAAATAATTTTATATATGTAGTAAGATTTTGTGCAAGTATCATTCATCGAAGCTCTCACTACTCTCCTCATCTAATATCCTTTTCTTTTTACAACCTACACCATTTGTATTTTACGAAAATGAGCCACGACAAGCTTTTTAGAAGCAGTGAAGCAATTTATGATGATGGAGTTCAGGGATGACTCAGATGTACATGTGTTCATGTGTTTTCAACTAGGTACAATAGCTTTACATGGTGAAACCTTTAATTCTCTTAGAAGCACTTGAAGATTCATGAATTGTAATCGTGAAACTGGGCATGAAAACCTATTTAAACACTATTTTGCATACAAGCTAATTTATGTTGTTAATATATTTCATCAAATATCTCGAATGAGGAAGGAATTGATCATGCGAATTGTCAAAACTCTTGAAGATCATTTTGAATATTTCAAATGGAGACTTGATGCATGTAACACCTCAAATCTCCGTTTGGATACTTTGCCTTTTTATCAAAGTTAATTTGGTACATATACATGATATGCACATAATGGTGTGAATAATGTGTGTACTATATATTATTTAATTAACTTATGTGCGAAATTAAGCTTAAGTTAAGGAAATAGACTTAGACAAAAGGTTAAATAAATCAAACAAAAAATGACAATTTTGGTAAATAAATTCAAATGAAGGTATTTATGTACAAGGAATGATGGATTTAATGTGGACTCTGGAATCATCCTAGAACCTAAATGCATTAAGATGAGATATGGGGTTTTGATTTGTCCAACCAAACCTTAATCTCATTAAGTATTTAAAGTATAATTAGGGTTTCAAGCTTCTTTTGCTTGAATTAACTACGAAGAGAAATTGAGGAACCTTAAAACACTTGCTTAGTGGATTTAGTGGAAGAGAGGGAACTCTCATCAAGATCTCATACAACAAGGTAATAAATTGTCCCATCATCTCCAATTTTCTCTATTTGATTCACATATTCGATTTTGGAATGAAATCGTGATCTTTCTTAGAGTGGTAAGGTAGAAGATGAACCCCTATGCCTTAATTCGTGATTGGGGTCATCTCTATCTCATCTTCTTTGGTTTATACAAATGGATTTGCAAAATCTATGTTATAATGGTGAATTTGTAGTTCGGATACATACATGAACCTATACTAATGTAGACACGAGAAGAACCAGATAGGAACTTCCAAATTAAGATTGGATATGATAGCGGCGCTTCAAAGTAAGTGGAGGGTTTGCTTTATCTTCAATCATGCCATGCTATTAGTTATGCTAGGATTCATGGTGGTGAGTGGTTGATATCTTGCTTGGAATCAAATTAAACATATTTTATTGTTTAACTTTATCTTGTTATTTGAGCTCTCTAATTATGAATGCCTGTAGAACTGATATGTTTGTAATGAATAATTGTAAATGGTACCTCGAATTGGAGAGCCAAAGGTCATCGGTCGTCTCCTTCCACTATTAAACGATACATTTGAAGGCCAATCTATGGCAAATGTGATCATAATGATGCTTAGAAACCAATCTGTGAGGCATGATCATATTTGATAACTTGAAACTAATTGGTTGTCGCATCACACGGTTTATATCTAGTTTCCACTTCGTTCAATCTATGATATTTGTGTTATCATTTTGATCTAGTGGACCATCTTTTTCGGGTTTTACTTTGTTATATCTTGCATTATATGTTATCCTTGTTATATTATCCTTTCATGTTCGGAATGATAGTAGGATTAGTAAATAACCTTGTTCATGCTAGTTATCACGCATTAGGTATTACTTGGATGATTGAGGGTAAAACATGCTTATGATTTACTAAGCCCGTTATTGCTCACCCCACTACTTTTCCTTCTACAGATAACTTGTCCGCTGCTCAGGACAAAGGAAAGAGCAAGGTCATAGTGTAAAAGCTCTTTTCTCGTTTGCAAAATTTTTCATTTATATTTTTTCAATTTTGAAAAATTTTATGTTATGAACAGGAGATTTAATTATGGGTAGACTTATGAAACCTTTAGCCTAGTTGTTTAACTTTTATAGGACTTCCTATTTTATTTGCGCACCTAATAGACTAAGAAGACTTGTATTCCACACCTATTATATCTTAGTAGTCTATTTGTAGATTGTCTTGTTGTATTCGAGCATATTAAGGCTTATTAGATCATCGCCCGACTCGCTGTCATCTCGAGGGGTTTGGCAATGGTTTAGACTAGGCGACCCTTGTTGTAGAAATTAGGGTTATCACAATTGGTATCATAGATTTATGTAGTATAACCTATAGGGATAATGTGTATGGTCATCCAAATTTGGTATCAGAGCTAAGATATCGGTTGCTAGGGAATGTTGGTTGGGGTTGAAGGTCACCCAAGAGGGGGGGTGAATTGGGTTACCGAGTAGTTATTGCCCTTTTCGAAATTTTATGCGCAATTTACAATTATGATGTATATATATATATAAGCTATGCAAGTAAAAGAAATGCAGGAAATATAAAATGACACGCGATTTATAGTGGTTCGATCCAACGATCTACATCCACTACCTAACCTCCTCGGTTAGGATTTCAACCCCACTTATATTACCAATAAGTGTTACAACCTAAGCATCACCTAGGATTTTCCCACCTAGCCGCAACTAGGATTTTTCCCACCTAGCCGCAACTAGGATTTTCCCCACCTAGCCTCAACTAGGATTTTTCCCACCTAGCCTCAACTAGGATTTTTCCCACCTAGCCGCAACTAGGATTTTCCCCACCTAGCCTCAACTAGGATTTTTCTCACCTAGCCGCAACTAGGATTTTTCCCACCTAGCCTCAACTAGGATTTTTCCCACCTAGCCGCAACTAGGATTTTACCCACCTAGCCGCAACTAGGATTTTCCCTTTCGACTTAGATTCCACTAAGTCTTACAATGATTCAAATACAACAATTTTGCTGGAAATACAAAGATACACTTTACAACAAAAGTGGTATCAAATTCAAACACAAGCAAGCCACCTAGAGCCTAACTCTTATGCATGCAAGTGTGAGTATAAATGGAATACGCAAATATGTTACTTGATGTTGTTGCAAATTCCAAATCTGAAATCGTTTCAAAAACTTAATATATTTGTGTGAAACCGATTTCGAGTCTAAGAACAAAAGTTTAGCAAGAATCAAGTTTAAGTGCAACACTTTTGTTCAAATCAATCTCAGAGTTTGATAATGTAAATTTAAGTGCAAAAACTCAGAGAAGATGTTGTTACAAATTCCAAATTTGAAATCGTTTCAAAAACTTAATACATTTGTATGAAAACCGATTTCAAGGCTAAGAACAAAAGTTTGACAAGAATCAAGTTTAAGTGCAACACTTTTGTTCTAATCAATCTCAGAGTTTGATAATATAAATTTTAAGAGCAAAACCAGAGAAAACGTTGTTTAAACACACAACAAAATGATCTTCAAATCAAATACTCAAAATATGTAGATTAAGCACAAGTAAGATTTGTGAATCTAGGAATTTCTTACAACCAAGAATGACAGAAGAGATCACTCTGAGTGATTCTTGAACTCCTTTTGAAAGCCTCAAATGTCTTGGATATATGAGATAATGAACAAGAACTAAGATCTCTCTTATTTCTTCACAAAAATCTGATTTCTACCTTGTAGATCTAATGATTTTGAGTGTGTTTGCTCTTCTTGTTTAAAACCAAGTTTGAGGTGGTTTTATAGTGGTAGGAATTCCAATATAGCCGTTTATGGCCGTTCTAGGAATCCAGGAAATCAAAAATTCAAATTCAAAGCTTGATTTCCAAAAGTCAAAAATTGCAGAGCGAGTGAAATTAGCGCGCTAATACGCGAGTTAGCGCGCTAACACCGTATTAGCGCGCTAATGACATTATTAGCGCGCTAACTGCAGGGACTTCGAATAATTAATTTATCCCTTTGTGTTAGCGACCCTTAAACTTGTCCCGGGACCTAACCAACCCTTATATAACATGTTATACATGTTTATTATGAGTCATTAAGCCTATTTGGGTGGTCCGGATATTTTTACAAATCCCGAAAACGGAAATTCATGATTTCATAATGTATTAGGGGCTTTTCTCGCAAATTTTCGCTTTTTTTTTAAATACATTTGAAAAACGAGTTTTTCTTTTTCAAAAACATTTATAATGATCTTCTAATATGTAGATGACCATTCACACAAAGTTTTCACATTGTTTAAACTCATAGACCTAGTTATGTGTTTAAATTCCATTTTGAAACTTTGAAGTAAACTTATAACTTTGAGAAATGATTTCGAAAACTTGATGTATGCATGAACTAATGCATTTGGCTTGCGTGAAAGAATTTGTATACCTTACATTGATATTACAAATTACGGTTTGGACTTTCTTCTTCATTTCTTCATAAATGCCGAGTCTTGAACTTGTATTTCTTGAATACTCATGAAGTGTTGTATTGCATCACTTATTCCAACAATTTCTCCATATTTCTTGAATGCTCCTGATGTGTTGCATTGCATCCTTTGACACAAACTGAAATACTTGATTAGTACATTTTCACCTTGTTTGTTTCCATCAAAATCTCGGTCGGAATGTGAGCGACTAACCACTTAGTCCAACAATCTCCCCCTTTTTGATGATAACAAACAATGTGAACTTTAAAGGTGTAAAAAACACAATCTAAATGTATATCACATTCAACACATCAATCTTTTCAAGTTTAACCACATTTAGCTTCAAATATGCAAGTTCAAAACCAACAACCGTTTCAAGTATACCAAGATAAAAACCTTTCAAAACCTTTCAAGTTCAACACCACATTTTTCAAAACCAAAACCTTTCAAGTTCACCACATTTTTCTCCCCCTTTTGATATTATCAAAAAGTGGGGTCAAGCATCCACAATTTTTCTCCCCCTTTCAAGTATACCAAAAAAAAACAACAACTTTTTCAAGTATACCAATAAATGCAAAGTTAAAATTATCAACTTGATATCGCTTACAAAAATCAATAATGTTAACGTATCAACCTGATACCAATAAAAATGAGAATTATTAACCCGATACCAATATATACCAATGAAAATATCACCCTTTCATATCATCCTTAAAAATATCACAATATCAAAGATATCACAATATCACATATCACCCTTTCAAGTTCAACCTTTTCTCCCCCGTTTGATATTATTAAAAAATGGGGTCAAGTATCTGCAAAGATAGACACGATTTAAACAATATACCAAGATAAAAGCATTCTCCCCCTCGCTTTATGCATAATAAAATTCTCCCCCTTACTTTATGCATATCAATAAAATTCTCCCCCTTACTTTATGCATATCAATAAATAACATACGGAAGCGATACACATGCATAAACTATAAAACATAGTGAAGCACAAAATAGCCATAAAGAAAACTCAGAGATACGCAAATAATCATGATATAAACAGCAAAAAGTAATGAGATAGCATAAGTGTGGCTTAACATGAGTTTGACAAATTAGAACACCTAAGACTAACATATGGGAGCCTAATGCTCATCTAGGTGTATCTAAACGCTTCTTCTAGACGATGGTGGTGGATGGTCAGAACTAGAAGCGTGGTTATCTCGCACTGGCCGAGCTGGAAGCCGTTGACTCTCAATGCGACGAAGCCGATCACCGTGATTCCGAAGAGTCGTCTCGACGGCATTGAATGATTGAGTCATGTAATCGTGCAAGTATCCCAGCTGTGCCGATACATATGCCAGTGAAGGTGACATATTAGGAGGAGGTGTTAAGCTGCCGAATGTAGAAGGGTGTGGAGGCGGTGCTGATTCCTCGTGCTGCTGCTCCGGAACTGTAGAATCTTGAGCTCTTCCATCATCGTGGCTTGCAGTTCCCTCTTCATCGGCCTGGTTATCATCCCCAAGGTGATAGCTATACTCCAAATAATCTGGCGCATCAAAAGGATAGTCCGTAGAGATAGGAGACTCGTAACCGCCGTGATGCTGATTATATGGAATAGCCTCGTCCCTAGTCCACTGCTTCCTCTCACGAATATATCTGTATTTCATGGCTTTCAATGTGGCCATGTCAATGGAATCAAATATAATGAGAGGACGACCGCCTAACGCGAGATCTACTTGGGCAGACTCCAAGTAGGATGTAATAACATGGGCGTATGGAAGATGACGACCGGCGCTGCATGTGCTAGTCATATAGCCGATGAGAATGTGAGGAAGACTGAGGGGTAGCATAAGAAATAGATGGCCTAGTATGAACATGTCAATAAGAGTGACATAGTTCTTGCTACCACCTCGTGGAAGAACGACCTTATGAAGTACCTTGTGAAGAAGGTGAGGTACTAACTTAAAGTCGGTATCCGTGATACCGGTCGGATAAACAGTTAAGTTGCTTTTGGACCGAAGAAAGGAATTTAGAACTTCTAAACGGTCAAAAGGCCAACTTAAGAATTTGCACACAACCGTGGTCGATGGAGTGTGCAATGGGAGGTGAAGCCGTTGAACGAGATTTTCCGGTGTAATCTCAATGGCTCGGCTACCAACGGATGAACGAAGTACAAATTGATTTGTGGTTTCAAGGTTGGAATAGAAGACTCTAACTAGAGGGGGGTTATAGTTAGACCGATGCGTACAAAAAGTAGTCCACCCCGCCGCGTCAAGAATTTCCCGAATTGGGAGATGAGCCTTATCAAAGAAGGCGACATCGACAATTGCGGGTCGAATAATTTTAGCGTCCGTTAGCCGTGTAGCTACCAATTCTAGTACGGATGAAGACTCATGGATGGCTTTGGCACGACCCTCACGTAGTGGGGCATTTGCCGGAGGTGAGACAAGGTGAGTGGATTCATCACTAGATGAAGAGGATTGGACAATACGACGACTAGAGGGACGTCGTGAGGACGTTGCTTGGGTAGGTCGAGATGGATTGGGAACGGTAGGTGCACCCGTTCGAGAAGAGGGGCGGTTTGAAGGGCGACGTGATGACATATTGAAACGAAAATGGAAGGAATCAACAAAGAATGGAGAAGATTTGTACCTTAAAGGAGTGGAGATCACGGTGGAGAGTACACGGAGAGTGGATTTGGCAAGAGGAGACGAGATACTTGTGTTTGAGGTGAGTGTGTTATGAAAAATTTAGGTTATAAAACCCTGCCCGATCGACATTAGCGCGCTAATAAGGTGAGTTAGCGCGCTAATTCCTCTCTGGAATTTTTCTGTCGCAGGGCTGTTAGCGCGCTAATTTGCGCTATTAGCGCGCTAATTCCTCTCTGGAATTTTTGACACAAAAATTTTGAACTTTTGCAATTTAGCTCCGATTCTTCTCAAACTTTATGGACACTTCACTAACACCATATAAAAAGGTTTAGAATAGCTAAAACATATGTAGAAGGTCCGATTCTCGAAACATGCCTAACTCACGCCGAATTTTAAAAACTTGTTCTCTAGGCAAAGACTTAGTGAGTATATCGGCTAATTGATCCTATATGGGCACATGGATGAGTTTTAACATTTCCCCTTTTTGGATGTGATCACACAAAGAATGATGTCTAATCTATTGTGCCACAATCATGCATCACAATTACTTTGTGCATTCGAACATGAAACATTTTGCATATTTATCTCATCAAAGTTAATAACATAAACGTTTTTATCTATATATGCAAATAAACAAGGTTTCATGCTTCTCATTTCTAACAATGTATTTTGATGATTCAAACATAATATGAAATCCTTTGTCACACAATTTACTAATACTAAGCAAATTAAATTTCAAACCATCAACAAGATAAACATTAGAAATAGAAAGTAAATTGTTACCAACAGTTTCGAGACCAATAACTCTTCCTTTGTTGTTGTCTCCAATCTGTAACCTTTCCACCATCATGCCGCTTTAGTTCAATAACTTGAAGTGCATCTTCGGTCATGTGTCTTGAGCACCCACTGTCCAAGTACCATGGGGTGCTTTTCCTCGCATCCTATACTATGGGAAACACACTAGATTTTGGTACCCAAACACCTTTGGGTCCGAGAGTGTTAGTGTCATAAACATTTTTTGCTACCCATGCTAGTTTACCCATTTTTACCTTTTGTAATACACATTTCTTGACCATGTGAGTCTTGTTGCATTTATAGCATCTACGATCATCATTTAGTAATTTCTTGTAGCTTAACAAGTTTGCTCCGTAACCTATGCCTCTTTTGTTAAGTGCACGTCGTTGTGCTCCTAACATCATGTCAAACATTTGTTTACCATTTGTAAACTTATGCACCGTGCTAGTCAAGTCCTCTACTTCCTTGACCAAAGCATCTCTTTCCTTTATGACTTCATTCAAGTCATTTTGGAGATCATCAATGATCTCATTTTGTGACTCTATTTCGCTAATTGCAATGGTCAAACTCTTTTTGAGTTGTTTGGTGTTTTTGACCTCCTTTTTCAATTCTTTTCTAAGATCATCAATATTTGGAACATCATTCAAATCATTAACATTATCAAAATTGAAAGAGTTAGAATTTACCTCGCCTTGTCTTTGTGAGACAAAATATTGCCTTCTCACTTTCGATTCGAGTCCGAACTTGAAGATGATGAGTCATCCCAAGTTGCTTTGAAACTCTTCTTTCCTTTGTCAAATACCTTCTTGGTTTTGCACTCCGTTTGACGTGACCCGGTTTGCCGCAACCGTAGCATATTATCTCGTTTGGTTTTCCTTCCTTGCTTCCACTTCGCAGCTTCTTCTTGTACTTATCTCGTTTGTACACGGCCTTATTGAGCTTTCTTGAGATCATAGCTACTTCTTTCTCAAGATCATTTTCATCATATGATTCCTCATTTTCGATGACCTCTACCGATGCACTTGGGGAGCTACTTGCCTTTAATGCGATTTCTTTTCTTGAGCTTTTAGTCCCTCCACTTAGTGCTTCCAATCTTGCTCTGTCTTTTAGTTCAAATTCATGAACTGTTAGCTCTCCGCATAATGCATCGAATGTATAATCTCCAAGATTTTGAGCTGATTGGATAGCGTATTTCTTGGCATCCCATTCCTTAGGCAAGCCTCTAAGGAATTTATATACTGAAGTTTCTTGATCATAATTCTTTCCTAGATTCTTGATCTCATTTAATAGCTTTGTGAATCTAGTGATGGCGGTAGCTATGTCTTCATCAGCCCCAACTCGGAAAGTTTCATAATGTTCCTCAAGTATTCTCAACTTGGTCTTCTTTACTTGCATGGTACCTTCATAATGTACCTCAAGCTTCTCCCATACTTCCCTTGCCGTTTGACACGCACTTACTCTGTTAAATTCATTTTCACTAAGTGCACAAAATAAGTGATTTACGGCTTGATCATTTGAAAGCTCAAGCTTTATCTCCTCCGTGGTGTACTCTTTCAATGGCTTATCCTAAGTGGAGTGTAGCCATTTTCAATTGCGTCCCATAAAAATCTATTTTGTGCTCGAATGTAAAATTTCATTCTTACTTTCCAATGAGCATAATTGGTTCCATCAAAATATGGAGGCCTACTCGAAGTGGTGCCTTCCCGAAGGCGAGCTGGATCTAAAGTTTGCATCCTTGCACAAAAACACTCAAAGATACGTTAGTAATACTTTGAGCAATAACCCGCTTTGATACCAATTGAAGGTCACCCAAGAGGGGGGGTGAATTGGGTTACCGAGTAGTTATTGCCCTTTTCGAAATTTTATGCGCAATTTACAATTATGATGTATATATATATATAAGCTATGCAAGTAAAAGAAATGCAGGAAATATAAAATGACACGCGATTTATAGTGGTTCGATCCAACGATCTACATCCACTACCTAACCTCCTCGGTTAGGATTTCAACCCCACTTATATTACCAATAAGTGTTACAACCTAAGCATCACCTAGGATTTTCCCACCTAGCCGCAACTAGGATTTTTCCCACCTAGCCGCAACTAGGATTTTCCCACCTAGCCTCAACTAGGATTTTTCCCACCTAGCCTCAACTAGGATTTTTCCCACCTAGCCGCAACTAGGATTTTCCCCACCTAGCCTCAACTAGGATTTTTCTCACCTAGCCGCAACTAGGATTTTTCCCACCTAGCCTCAACTAGGATTTTTCCCACCTAGCCGCAACTAGGATTTTACCCACCTAGCCGCAACTAGGATTTTCCCTTTCGACTTAGATTCCACTAAGTCTTACAATGATTCAAATACAACAATTTTGCTGGAAATACAAAGATACACTTTACAACAAAAGTGGTATCAAATTCAAACACAAGCAAGCCACCTAGAGCCTAACTCTTATGCATGCAAGTGTGAGTATAAATGGAATACGCAAATATGTTACTGATGTTGTTGCAAATTCCAAATCTGAAATCGTTTCAAAAACTTAATATATTTGTGTGAAACCGATTTCGAGTCTAAGAACAAAAGTTTAGCAAGAATCAAGTTTAAGTGCAACACTTTTGTTCAAATCAATCTCAGAGTTTGATAATGTAAATTTAAGTGCAAAAACTCAGAGAAGATGTTGTTACAAATTCCAAATTTGAAATCGTTTCAAAAACTTAATACATTTGTATGAAAACCGATTTCAAGGCTAAGAACAAAAGTTTGACAAGAATCAAGTTTAAGTGCAACACTTTTGTTCTAATCAATCTCAGAGTTTGATAATATAAATTTTAAGAGCAAAACCAGAGAAAACGTTGTTTAAACACACAACAAAATGATCTTCAAATCAAATACTCAAAATATGTAGATTAAGCACAAGTAAGATTTGTGAATCTAGGAATTTCTTACAACCAGAAGAATGACAGAAGAGATCAGCTCTGGAGTGATTCTTGAACTCCTTTTGAAAGCCTCAAATGTGCTGGATATATGAGATAATGAACAGCAACTAAGATCTCTCTTATTTCTTCACAAAAATCTGATTTCTACCTTGTAGATCTAATGATTTTGAGTGTGTTTGCTCTTCTTGTTTAAAACCAAGTTTGAGGTGGTTTTATAGTGGTAGGAATTCCAATATAGCCGTTTATGGCCGTTCTAGGAATCCAGGAAATCAAAAATTCAAATTCAAAGCTTGATTTCCAAAAGTCAAAAATTGCAGTCAGAGTGAAATTAGCGCGCTAATACTGTGAGTTAGCGCGCTAAACATTGTATTAGCGCGCTAATGACATTATTAGCGCGCTAACTGCAGGGACTTCAGAATAATTAATTTATCCCTTTGTGTTAGCGACCCTTAAACTTGTCCGGGACCTAACCAACCCTTATATAACATGTTATACATGTTTATTATGAGTCATTAAGCCTATTTGGGTGGTCCGGATATTTTTACAAATCCCGAAAACGGAAATTCATGATTTCATAATGTATTAGGGGCTTTTCTGCAAATTTTCAGTTTTCTTTTTAAATACATTTGAAAAACGAGTTTTTCTTTTTCAAAAACATTTATAATGATCTTCTAATATGTAGATGACCATTCACACAAAGTTTTCACATTGTTTAAACTCATAGACCTAGTTATGTGTTTAAATTCCATTTTGAAACTTTGAAGTAAACTTATAACTTTGAGAAATGATTTCGAAAACTTGATGTATGCATGAACTAATGCATTTGGCTTGCGTGAAAGAATTTGTATACCTTACATTGATATTACAAATTACGGTTTGGACTTTCTTCTTCATTTCTTCATAAATGCCGAGTCTTGAACTTGTATTTCTTGAATACTCATGAAGTGTTGTATTGCCTCACTTATTCCAACAATTTCTCCATATTTCTTGAATGCTCCTGATGTGTTGCATTGCATCCTTTGACACAAACTGAAATACTTGATTAGTACATTTTCACCTTGTTTGTTTCCATCAAAATCTCGGTCGGAATGTGAGTGACTAACCACTTAGTCCAACAGGGGTAACTATAAGCGAATGCCACCGTTTGTATCTAGTCTAGGCATTAGTACCTATAAAAGATCACAAACGATATTATAACATTAAGTAATAGAGCCTAGAGGGAAAATTGTAGTCCAATCCTAAAATTGAGAATATGACTCGGCTAAAATTCACAGATAGTAAACAAATAGTATATATCTTAAGTAACCTTAAGGATTAGTAAGATGTTGTACTTAGGAAAGGATGATCATTGTTAGTTAATGAAATCATCTATGCAGGCTTATGGTTTGCATTGACTTAATATGCACAAGTGACCAAACTTAAGGTAGGAATGGGATTTAAAATGAATCAATACTTGTTATGATGCTATTTTCTTATGTATACGATATCTATATCATTAGATATGTTGTTAATTCATCTTATCTCCTATATAGATTTTTGGAACTAACTTCCTTGAGCTGCTTACAGTGCATAATGAGTACTCGAGGTGGAAGTTCTTATGGCCTGAAGAATACTAGGGATCTATAGGGGTCTGATGATCGATAAAGGCATGCTTACATATAGCTCTAGATGGTCGAAATTGTTGGGGCATGTGCCCTAGGTCAATCCATTAACTGTCTTTATGAATACTTTTAGTTAATAAAATAGAGGATTTCATTTGTTGTTTATTATAATTAATTTGCATGTTTACATTATAATAGGATCCATGGGTATTTACGGAAATATCCTAAATGTCCCTAGTCGATCGTTATACTGGGAACTATAATGAATTAAGACTAGTATGAGTCTTGATTGATGATCATATGATGATTATACGTATAGGGATACGAATCAAGATCATGAGTACTTGTTAGGGAACAAAGTACTGGACCGACCAGCTATGAGAACATCACATGGATTAAGTCATAGTTGTTTCTCATGATAGGTATATTTTTCAGTCCTCTGACTTGAGATTACCAGAGACTTCAACATTAGGAACATAGTGATTTGAAACTATCAAACATTGTCTTTAACCGGGCGATTATAAAGGTTGTGATTGGTTACTGTCTGAGCAATGTGATGAAGTTGTGTAATCGAGATAGAGTTTGTCCCTCTCATATGAAGAGAGATATCTAGTGGATCCCTCGATGTGTTAGACTGTTAAAAGGCCTAGTCCAAGTGAATTGATATTGATCAATGTCACTTGGATGTTTTCAGTCTACCTAGAGATCGAGACTAGTACGATTGAACATGTTGGATGACAATTCCATGCCTTATGTTTGATCAAAAGGATATCGTGTGCCAAAAGGATGTTATATACACTATTGATTAGGTTGTATCGATTTGATACTCATACAACTTGGGTAGTCATAATGTCTTGCTAGAGGCCGCTTATGACTTGTATACCAAAATGTGTTTTGGTACACTGCCAACGTTGTATGAGCCTATTGGGTTGCACATTAAGAATGGTTTTGCGAAATTTTAAGATGGTTCAGAAAAATGAATTTTATATGATAAGATTCATGACAGAAACATCCTTGTGGTGTATTACACTTATACTTCTTTAAGTAGGGGTATATGTGTAATTTACTTAACCGTCTATATACAAGGGTTGTATAAATAGACGCTTTAAGTTAGAATACACGTACAAAAGATTAAAAAGGTCGAAACTCTATTTTCATTTTAGAAACGACTTAGGGTTTTTTTGTATGCTCTTGATCTTTTTGGAGAGAAACAAAAGGTTTGGTATTCTCTCGAAGCTAGCACTTCGAATCTCCGCCGCTGTTCGAGTGTGGACTACCGGTAGAGGGCGTTCGTCGTTAGCAGCGCCTTAGAGATCGATCAACCTTCAGAAAGGTATATTGCGACTGAGGTATGATTAATTTTTTCATGGTTTAAACGTTTTTAATGGAATTTAGATTCGGATCCTGTTGGGGTTTTTGTCAAAATTGTTTTGTAATCTCAGCTGCGCGTGAACCCCAAAACCCAACAGTGGTATCAGAGCCATCGAGTTCGATTCCATTAAAAACATTGCATGTTTTCTTCTAATATATACATTATATATGATTGAAAGCATGTTAATAGTTGATTTATATGTGATATACATAAGTTTTCTATGAGATTTATTATCATGTTTTGTGTATATGATACATATATTCATGATTTAATTGAAATCAGTTTCACACATCCAAGTAACCATGTTAGGTTAATTCAAATAATTTTAACGAATTGAATTTCGTGTTCTGTAATCCATGACACCATTAGGTACAATCTTTATTTTTCTTGTATTGATGCATGAATGAAATTTCTGTAATTCAGTATGCATATTTAGGTTACATTATCTTACGTTTCTTGAATTGTATAAGGCTGAATATTAATTCGAAACTAATATGATTAGGTCGATTGGGATAGTAGTTCATGATTCAATTACATGTTTGTGATTATTTGGATGAGGACCGAAATTGCAAATAATTAATTTTCGAAATTATTTATTTATCTTGTTATATCTATTCTGTTATGAAGTTTCTATTTGATAAAGATAGATAACAAATTAGATTAAGAGATATAAGCAAAATTGGTTTCGTTATCCCTATTGGATAGGAGATAAATATGGAGAAGTTTGTTATTGGTGATATGCTGGGATTCAAATATCTTAAGTCCTAATTGGATTAGGATAAGATGATTAGTTAGATGTGGGCCCGGGTTAATTAAAAATATTTTAATTGACTTAATTTTGGATAAATTAAGGGGTAACTTTAGGAGAATAAAATCAGTGAAAAATATGATTTTCTATAGCGAATTCCAATTTTCAGAATTAAGATTGGTCTTCTAAAAAAAAAATCTCCAAATCGTTTAGTGATTTAACAAATCAATAAAAATATATGATATTTCATTGTTTACATAAAATCACTAAAACTGAATAAAATCCCTCTATTAAATTTTAAGTCTCACGCCATCCATTTTAAACACTTGTCAAGGCCTTGATCACACTAATACAGTTTCAGCCATAGCTGGGTGTATTGTGTTATCTTGGTGAGACAAGTTGGATAAGAGTTACCTAAATGTTTAAAATGGTCCGACTTAATAAAGCTATCAAAATAGTTTTGAGCTTTAGGCACATGATGAGATAAAAACATGATAAGACATAAGATGTCCCGTATCTCATAAAAGTATCTAAAAATTACATAAGATGTAATTGGTAACTGTTACCTACCTAAATAATGTAGTTCTGTGTTTCATGCCATAACTATCATAGAATTAGGTGAAATATGAATTTTAGTCCCCTAAATAAACAGTGTGTTTTAGGAGGGTTGTTAATTTAATGGGAGTCTATTCCTCTATATTAAAATAAACTTTGCATAATCTTTATTGTAGATCAATGGCCTCTTCAAGTAACAATAATCCCATGTCACTGCGATCCATCCTTGAGAAGGATAAGCTATCTAGGACAAACTTTCTTGACTGGTTCAAAAACTTGAGAATTGTTCTTAAGCGTGAACGCAAGTTGTATGTCCAGGATGCTCTAATTCCTGAGGACCCACCAGCCAATGCTACGAAAGCTGTGAAAGATGCGCATAATAAGCATGTCAACGATTCTACTGATATTGCATGTATTATGCTGGCAACTATGGTTCCTGAACTTTAGAAGGACGTGGAACTAATGGAAGCCTACGACATCACTATAACGCTGAAGGAAATGTTTCAACAGCAAGCTAGGCAAGAAAGGTTCGAGACAGTAAAAAACTTACATTCTTGCAAGATGACTGAGGGTGCGTCAGTTAGTCCTCATGTTCTGAAGATGAAGGGCTATGTTGACCAGCTTGATAGACTCTGATTTCGCATAATCCAAGAGTCGGCTACGGATTTGATCCTGAATTCATTACCAGAAAGTTACTCACAATTTGTGATGAACTACAATATGAGTTATATGGAGAAATCAATTTCGGAGTTGCATTTGATGCTCAAAACTACTGAACAAAATATAAAGAAACCCTATAGTAATGTGTTAATGGTCCAAAAGGGAAAGGGAATGAAGAAGTAAGGCTAAGGCAAGGCTAAAGTTGTCAAGGCTGCTGCTGCACCTGTCGCAAAGCCTGTGAAACAAGTCAAGCCCTAGCCTGTTCCTGCTTCGAAACACCCAAAAGAAAAGGAAGGAAATTGTCATTTCTGTCACGCACCTAGACATTGGTTCAGAAATTGCAAACTCTATCTGGAAGATCTAAAGAAGAAAAAGGGTAGTGCGACTACCACTACCGGTATTTATGTTATTGAAATTAATTTATCTACTAGTGATTCCTGGGTATTAGATACCGGATGTGGATCTCACATTTGTATAAATGTGTAGGGACTCACCAGAAGTAGAAAGTTGAAGAAAGGAGAAGTCATCCTCCACGTAGGGAATGGAGCAAGAGTTGCTGCCTTGGCTATTGGATCAAATGACTTAGTCTTACCTAGTGGACTTATCTTAACTTTAAATAATTGTTATTTTGTGTCTGCCTTGAGCAGAAACATCATTTCTGTTTCATGCTTGGATATGGATGGTTTTGATTTTATTACTGCGAATAATAGATGTTCCATTTCTCGTAAAGGAATATTTTATGCAAATGCTGATTTGTATGATGGTCTTTATATTCTAAGCATGAAAAGGTCCACTGATACTCCAGTCTTTAACAAAAATACAAAGACATTTAAGTCAAATGATTTGAATCAAACCTATCTTTGGCATTGTCGGCTCGGGCACATAAATGAGAAACTCATAACAAAGCTCCATAAAGATGGACTTCTAGATTCATTTGATTTAGAAACATATGAAACGTGCGTATCTTGTTTACGAGGCAAGATGACTAAAAGTCCCTTGACTGGACGTAGTGAAAGGGCAAGTGATTTATTGGGTCTAATACATACTGATGTATGCGATCTTATAAACACAATGGCTAGAGGAGGTTATCAGTACTTCATTACATTTACTGATGATTTCAGCAGATATGGTTACGTATATCTAATGAAACATAAAGTTGAATCATTTGAGATGTTTCGAACGTTTCAAAATGAAGTGCAGAATCAACTTGGTAAAACTATCAAAACACTTCGGTCAGATCGATGTGGTGAATATTTGAGCCAAGAATTTGATGATCATCTTAGAAATTGTGGGATTGTCTCCCAATTGACTCCACTAGCAACTCCACAGTGGAATGGAGTTTCTGAAAGGAGAAATCGAACCTTATTAGATATGGTTCGATCAATGATGAGTCATGCGGATCTTCCATTATCCTTTTGGGGTTATGCATTACAAACTGCAGCTTTCACTCTAAATCGAGTTCCTTCTAAAGTGGTTGATAAAACACCATATGAGATATGGTACGGGAAGAGACCTATTTTGTCTTTCCTTAAGATTTGGGGTTGTGAGGCTTACGTAAAACGACAAGTCTCAGAAAAACTAGCACCTAAATCTGACAAGTGTTTATTTGTGGGGTATCATAAGGAATCAAAAGGATATTACTTTTATAATCCCACTGAGAACAAAGTGTTTGTTGCTCGGTATGGTGCCTTTATGGAAAAATAGTTTATTTCAAAAGACACTAGTAGGAGAGAAATAAATCTTGAAGAAGTTCAAGAATCACAGATAAACCCTGAACCTCTACTGGAAGTTCAACATCGTTCTGAACCAGTTGAACCTCTGCAAGTGACACAAAGCCCACGTAAATCTGGTAGGGTAAGACATGAGCCAGAGAGATTCGGATTTCTCATTACCGATAGTCATGATGTATTGCTTATGGATCAAAATGAGCCCACCACTTATCAGAAGGCTATGTTTGGACCAGACTCAGATAAATGGCTGAGTGCCATGAACTCTGAGATGCAATCCATATATGATAACCAAGTTTGGAACTTGGTTGATTTACCTGAAGGTGGTAAGACCATTGGATGTAAATGGGTTTTCAAGAAGAAAACTGACATGGATGGCAATGTGCATACTTTTAAAGCAAGACTTGTAGCAAAAGGTTTCTGGCAGACTCAAGGTATTGATTATGATGAAACTTTTTTCGCCAGTAGCCATGCTTAAATCCATAAGAATTTTAATTGCCATTGCTGCATATTATGACTATGAGATATGACAAATGGATTTAAAAATAACATTTCTTAATGGAAAGCTGCTTGAGGACGTGTATATGACACAACCTAAAGGTTTTGTACGTCCTGAGAATTCTAGGAAGGTATGCAAGCTTCAAAGATCCATTTATGGATTAAAGCAAGCTTCTCGAAGTTGGAATCTTTGTTTTGATGAAGCAATCAAAGATTTTGGTTTTATTAAGAACGAAGATGAGCCTTATGTATACAAGAATGTCAGTGGGAGTGTAGTTATTTTTCTGGTACTGTATCTTGATGATATATTACTCATTAGAAATGACATCCCAACATTGTAGAATGTCAAGTCTTGGTTAGGGAAGTGTTTCACAATGAAAGACATAGGAGATGCAGCCTATATTCTAGGGATAAGAATCTATAGGGATAGATCTATGAGGCTAATCGGTCTAAGTCAGAGTGCTTACATAGACAAGGTGCTGAATAGGTTCAGTTTGCAAGACTCTAAAAGAGGATTGTTGCCAATGTCTCATGGCATAAGTCTCAGCAAGAATCAATGTCCTATGACAAATGATGAGCGAGACCGTATGAATAAGATTCCATATGCATCGGCTATTGGATCTATCATGTATGCCATGTTATGCACTCGACCAGATGTATCATATGCTTTGAGCACTACAAGCGAGATATCGATCGGATCCTGGTGAGAGTCACTGGATAGCAGTAAAGAACATCCTTAAATACTTAAGAAGGACTAAGGAAATGTTCTTGGTCTATGGAGGTTTTGAAAATGATCTAGTTGTAAATGGTTACACAGATGCAAGTTTTCAAACTGATATAGATGATTTTAGATCGCAATATGGATATGTGTTTACTTTGAATGAGGGTGCGATAAATTTGAAAAAGTTCGAAGCAAGAGATTGTGGCGATTCTACAACAAGTGAGTATATTGCAAAGATCCGATGCAAAGAAAGGAGGCGCTTTGGATCAAAAAGTTCATTTCGAACTAGGTGTGGTTCCAAGTATTCTCGACCTGTTTGTTTGTATTGTGACAATAACGGGGCAATAGCACAGGCCGAGGAACCTAGATCACACCACAGATCCAAACATACACTCAGGCGTTTTCATCTCATCAGAGAAATTATTGAGAGGGGAGAAGTAAAGATTTGCAGAGTACCTACTAAAGACAATGTTGCAGATCCATTGACAAAAGCTCTTCCACAAGCAAAACATGATGGTCATGTTAGATCATTAGGCATTAGATGCATGTACGATTGGCCCTAGTGCAAGTGGGAGATGTTGGGGCATGTTCCCTAGGTCAATCCATTAACTGTCTTTATGAATACTTTTAGTTAATAAAATAGAGGATTTCATTTGCTGTTTATTATAATTAATTTGCATGTTTACATTATAATAAGATTCATGAGTATTTACATAAATATCCTAAATGTCCCTAGTCGATCATTGTACTGGGAACTATAATGAATTAAGACTAGTATGAGTCTTGATTGATGATCATATAATGATTATACGTATAGGGATACGAATCAAGATCACGAGTAATTGTTAGGGAACAAAATACTGGACCGACCAGCTATGAGAACATCACATGGATTAAGTCATAGTTTTTTCTCATGATAGGTATATTTTTCAGTCCTCTGACTTGAGATTACCAGATACTTCAACATTAGGAACATAGTGATTTGACACTATCAGACGTTGTCTTTAACCGAACGATTATAAAGGTTGTGATTGGTTACCGTGTAAGCAATGTGATGAAGTTGTGTAATCGAAATAGAATTTGTCCCTCTCATATAAAGAGAGATATCTAGTGGATCCCTCGATGTGTTAGACTGTTAAAAGGCATAGTCTAAGTGAATTGATATTGATCAATGTCACATGGATGTTTTCAGTCTACCTAGAGATCGAGACTAGTACGATTGAACATGTTGGATGACAATTCCATGCCTTATGTTTGATCAAAAGGATATCGTGTGACAAAAGGATGTTATATACACTATTGATTAGGTTGTATCGATTTGATATTCGTACAACTTGGGTAGTCATAATGTCTTGCTAGAGGTCGCTTATGACTTGTATACCAAAATGTGTTTTGGTACACTGCCAACTTTGTATGAGCCTATTGGGTCGCACAATAAGAATGGTTTTGCGAGATTTTAAGATGGTTCAGAAAAACGAATTTTATATGATAAGATTCATGACAGAAATGTCCTTGTGGTGTATCACACTTATACTTCTTTAAGTAGAGGTATATGTGTAATTTACTTAACCGTCTATATACAAGGGTTGTATAAATAGACGCTTTAAGTTAGAATACACGTACGAAAGATTAAAAAGGCCGAAACTCTATTTTCATTTTAGAAACGACTTAGGGTTTTTTGGTATGCTCTGGATCGTTTCGGAGAGAAACAAAAGGTTTGGTATTCTCTCGAAGCTAGCACTTCGAATCTCCGCCGCCGTTCGTGTGTGGACTACTGGTAGAGGGCGTTCGTCGTTGGCAGCGCCTTAAAGATCGATCAACCTTCAGAAAGGTATATTGCGATTGAGGTATGATTAAGTTTTTCATGGTTTAAACATTTTTAATGGAATTAGATTCGGATCCTGTTGCGGTTTTTGTCAAAATTGTTTTGTAATCTCCTCTGCGCATGAACCCCAAAACCCAAAATGGCTGAGAATCATCGCAAGACATTTGACGATAAGTCTACAGCACATGAATGAATGATGGCTGAGATGATGGATGCTATTAGGGGACATAGAGCACCATTAACACCAATGCAAATGCCTTCACTGCCACACCACGGGTACCTCTATAGATGCGACTAATAGTTGCGAGAGTTGGTTTAAAAATAGGGAAGATGACGCGACTCAGTCATTGGTTAGGGTAGATGAGAGTCCCATGGTACCGACAATATTACCACTTGCATTACTAGCAGACAAGAAAATCTTTATGATGCTTAAGATACAGAAAGAGTTTATAAAGTATGGCGTACCACGTTTCTACTTGGAGCAAAGTTCTTTTTAAAGATAGATTTAAAGTTGAGATATCACTAGTTGAGAATACGGGAGGAATACATAAAGAATACTACTTTAGAATAAGATATGGACATTATGAATTCACAGTGATGCCGTTCGGACTTACCAATGCATCAACAATGTTCATGGATCTCATGCATAGAGTCTTCATGCCTTATTTTGACAAGTTCATCATTGTCTTCATCGATGACATCATGATTTATTCCAAGACTCAAGAAGAGCACGGGAGACATCTTAAAGTGACCTTTCAGACTTTGAAGGATTAATGATCGTATGCTAAGTTTAGCAAATTTGAGTTTTGGGTTCCGGAGATGCAATTTCTAGGTCATGTGGTGAATGTAGAAATGATTTATGAGGATTCGGCTAAACTCGAGGTCATCAAGAAATGACCGCAAGTCGCCATGGTGACGGAGATTAAAAGCTTATTAGGATTAGTGAGTTACTATCAAAGGTTCGTAAAAGACTTCTCTAAATTTGCAGCACCAATGACAAGGCTAACTCAAAAAAATGTGGAATTTGAGTGGACAGATGAATGCAAGAGTGCTTTCAAAAAATTACGAGACAGGTTGACTTTGACACCTATTGGTACTTCTAGAAGCGGAGAAAGAATTGATTCTTTATACTAATGTTTCAAATATCGATTTGGGATGTGTTTTGATGCAAGAAAGAAAAGTAATTGCTTATGCTTTGAGATAATTATAAATACATAAAAGGAACTACCCAATTCATGATTTGGAGTTAGCAGCAGTTGTGTTTGCTTTAAAGTTATGGAGGCATTACTTGTATGGTGAAAATTTCATAGTGTTATCAGATTACAAGAGTTGGGAGTACTTGTTTACATAGTGATTTGAACATGCAGCAGAGACGTTGGCTTAAGTTTTTGACAAACTTTGACTTTTTACTTTTCAGTATCATCCTTGGAAGGCGAATGTTGTGGTTGATGCTTTGAGTCATATTAGAAAAGAAACAAAGGATGCAGGTATAATTATGATAAATGAGTGTAAATTACTTGAGGAAACCTCGGTGATGTGTATACATGAGTTACCTATGAGAGATTCTTATATTCCAGGTTCCCTGGTACGAGTCGAGATGTGAGTAGAACTAGAGGTTGTTTCCAAAGTAGTAGACTGTCAAAGAGTTAATCCAAAATATGGCAAGTTCATATCATAGGCTGACAGTGAGGAATCTCCAGATTGGAAGCTTTCGACAGACATAGTATTGATATTTAGGGATATGATATGGACACCATCACATGCACAGTTGTAAGAAGATTTACTTTGAGAAGCTTATCGACCACACTATACTATTCATCCAGGGAGCACCAAGATGTATCATGATATGAAATGAATGTATTAGTGGCCAGGAATGAAGGTAGATATTGCTAAGTATATCCAAGAATGTATGACTTGTAAGCAAGTGAAAGCGAATCATCAAAAGTTCGGAGGGATGTTGCAACCCTTACATATTCCAAAGTGGAAGTAGGAACATATAACCATAGGTTTTTTGATCGGATTGCCGACGACAAGGAATAAGCATGATGTGGTTTAGGTGATTGTAGACCGTTTGACTAAATCTGTGCACCGCATTCGTATTTCCATGGGATATCTAGTGGATAAGCTGAACAGGAAATATATTGACGAGATCTTGAGGCTACATGGTGTCTTAGTGTCTATTGTTTCGGATTGAGATCTATGGTTTATTCTCAAGTTTTGGAAGGGCTTATAGACCTTAATGGAAACCAAGCTCAACCTCAACACTGCATTTCATCATTAGATAGATGGCCAGATTGAAAGTCTTATTCAGATTCTGGAGGATATGCTCAGGCCTGTGTGGATTTCTCTAGAAGTTTGGAGGACTACTTACCGTTATGCTAGTTTGCCTACAACGACATTTTTCAAGCAAGTCTTGATATGGAACCACTCGAGGCGCTTTATGGAAGGCATTGTAGGTCCCTGGTATGTTGGGCAGAGGTTATCGACACAGTGTTGATAAGGATAGAGATTGTGTAGGATTAAACTGATAGGATTAAACAGATTAGGTAACGACTACAAATCGCACAAGATAGACAAAGGAAGTATGATGATAAGAATCATCTGGGAGTTCACTTAAAAAAGAATGACTATATGTTGCTTAAGGTCTCACTGATGAAGGGACATTACAAATTTGGGCTGAAAGGGAAGCTTGCTCCTAGGTACATCGAACCATTTGAAATGAACGAACAAATTTTTCCAGTTGCCTACAAGTTAGTTTTGCTACCTCAACCAGCAGGAGTTCACGTCGTGTTTCATCTATCCATGTTGCATAAGACGCCAACTAAGCATACACCATCTATTGATTGGAGTAAGGTTGACTTGAAGGAAAATATGTGTCGGGGCCCGTCTCACTAAGTCCTTATTAGCCTAATTCCCCGAATTAGGCACTTAATAGTTTGTCAGGACCTCTCGTTATTAGGGCAACTAACCGACTTATATTATACAAATCCTCTGATAATCTAGTAAGCCTCTAAAATATTTTATTAATTCCTTTCATAAAATCAATTTTCTAAAATCCTCTAGGTACTTATTAATCCTCAGTTATCACATAAAAATCTTTGTTATCTTAAGAATCCATTCAATTAACTTTTACCTCAAATTAGTTTCATTTGAATCCTTAAAGTGCTCCAAAAACTAAGCCTTATATCCTCAATGAAACACAATTCTTATTTTACTTGATTTTAGCAAATTCTAAAATCATAAGGATTACCTTTTATATTTTGTAAAAACTTCGGCGACACCTCCTATAAAAGTGTCAGACCCCACCTAATTAGGGCATCTGGCTAGCAGCCTTAACCTCTCCATCAATAAACAATTAAGAATAAGATCTTGTAATCTTCAATTATAAAACTTTATTAACCATAAAAGATTCTAAAAGTAAATCTCAAACCTCAAAGCTTCGTAAAAGTTAATTTTATAATCCTCAAAGTTCGTTTAGATTGATTATATCTACCTCAAAATTTTTTAAATTTTTTTTCGACAGCACTTCCTTTATTTTTAAGCCTACACTAGAATACCTAGCCTTCAAAATCTTTAACAAACCTACTCAGCTTGGTGAAAATGTCGAAGGACTCACAATTCAACCCATAACAATATATATTGCATTTACCAAAAATTACTTATTCATTCTTACCTATCTCAGATTTTTAAAATCCTTAAATTATTATTACCTTAGCTTCGCAACATTTCAATCTGTCCTAAAACCATTATAACAATTCCAAAAGTGATCCTAATCGCACACAAACCCAAAAACCTATTTATATAATATATTTTATTCAAAAAATAATACATACATGGTGAGATAAGAACTAAGCAAGTCTCAAACAATCGAGAAACTTTCCATTTCTCGTGTTGCCGTTAGAACCTATCATTATCCAATTATAAAAATTTGATACTATTTGATAAGTAAATAGCACGCTATCCAGTACATCTGTAATAATCAAAAGCATTGTATTCCAAGAACTTAAACGAATAATAATATCGCATGAAATCATAACTATACAAGTATGCAATCTATCCAGTTTCTGTTGACCGACCACAATCTGATTACGTCTTCTAAAAGTGTTAGGTAAACAATAATAAAGATTTATGAGTTTGAGAGGAAGTCCCTTAATAAGCGACGTCCTCGACTATCCGTGGAGTATGATCTTGGCCAGCATCACAAAAACAACCAATCCTAAACAAGTATCTACAACAGTCAGTGACTCCCGTCGCAGACCACCACGATGTTCATCTTACCACACATATATTAAATGAACACATTGGGACCCCTAAAAGCCTCCTTCCTCTTGTGTCCATGAATGCATGATCAATAAATATGCAGCGATAAACCGTACGTACAATATATTCGAGAAATAGTGATACAATGTAAAGGTTACCATGAGATTTACTTAACTTTACAAACATGATATCGTAAATATCTTTTGCTATAAGTCAGTAAACAAGTCCACACGGGCTCCAATTACACTCATACAATTCATTTATAAGCCCAATTAGTCTCCATAATGATTCCATAATTTTTCTCAATTTAGTTGCAATTCAATTGACCCAACCATATTCCGAAACTCCTAAAATACTTCCAAAATAAATTATCTGATGCCCGAACTTCATTTATTACTAAAAATTATTATTCGGCATCGAAAATTGCGTTGTCTAGGCTTAAATATAATTTTTTAATTTATTATATTTTATTTGGTCTTCCTCGACCTGAAACCCTAAAATCCCTCCAAATTTTATCTTCGAATGTCCAAACTTTAATTTTGACTTCGAAATCGAAAATTAACCTAGACTAGCCTTTAAAGTAACTTTCATAATTTTGGGCATTCTCGGTCTCGTAACAACTTTACGAGGTAAAATCCCCAACATAAATCCTAGAGAAAATATCAAAATCCTTATTTTTTTTATAAAAACCTATCATTTCAAATTATTTATCCGAAAATACCATTTTTTAGAGTTTTTTCTAATTTTTAAGGATTCTATTTAATTTTGTTTCCTATTTTAAAACATTTATATATATTTATTTATATATAGGGAAGGGGGTTTGACCCTGGACCTGCCTTAGTTGAGTTTCGGTTTAGGGTCATCCCCAACCTTCCCACTAGATCGAAACAGAGAAACTTCGATTTTTTTTTCTTTGATTAGCTGTGCTTCTTTTCCCCTAAGGTCGAACATCGAGAGGAGATGAGCCACCCAAGTCATCTTTTTCTTTAGATCATCTTTCTCCCCATGCGACCTCCCTCCATCAACAATTCCATTCTTCTATCTTTTTCACTATTTTTTTAAATTTTTTTTATCAAAACCCTCATCATCTTTCATTCTTCTCCTTTAATCTATAAACAACAACTAATACAAATTCAAATTGAAATCAAAACAGTCCCCACAGTCAGCAATTCATCAAAATCAAAAATCCTATTTGAAACAATACTCACATTCAATGGCATCAACACCTCTATCGACCTCTCCCTTGTCTCTTCACTCGGGTTTGATCCATCTATCTCATAATCTCTCGATCTTTCTTTCTCCCCATCATTTTTGAATTTTCCCTCTCTCTCTCTCTGTTTCGAAATTACAATGATGAGTTGGAGAAGGTGGGTTTGATTTTGAAGATAAATATTTAGATTTTCTCGAGATTCGCATCACATGAATCTCGAAGAGGATTTAATGGCAATCTCGTGGCTATTATCCAGATAATCACCGCTAACCGCCTTTAATAAAATCAATTGTTTTGATATCCTCGATATACATATCACATGCCTCGAGGTATATCAAATAATTTCACAAATATCCACTCAATCACTTTCATGCATCACTTGATTCTCTTTAAGATTAGGTTGCACACATCTCGAGGCATAGATACCTATTTGAATAGGCAACATTCAACCATTCTTCTTCTCAATGCTCACACAATGATATCTCAAGACGAATCTAAAGTATACTTTTATTTAATTCAAATTATAAGATTGATTTATATATATTTATATATAAACTATATATAAATATATACATATGTATTTTCGCAGCTATAAACTCGCTACGCCCACCAACGACCAACCTCATGAGTGCATACTATTGTACATCCCACGTGTGTCACCCTCGACCCCGCATGTCACTAAGCGCCCACCAATTTATTAATTATTTTATTTAATTTTGTGATTATCTCTTCAATTTATGTCCAAATTAAATTTCAAGAAAATCTCGCCTAATCAAGTTTAGAAAATTAAACTTATGATCTCCGATTTGTAACTCATAGGTCCCACCTCGGATAATCAAATCCCAAATTAAACTCGACAATATTTAATTAGCCACCTAATGAAATTTATAAAATTCTCGGATGTCACAATCTTCCCAACTAATCAAAAATCTCATCCTCGAAATTTAAACTTACAGTTTACTGAACCAAAAGAGATATGAACAAAAATGATCTTTTATGTATAACTCCTTCAATCAAAACCTGTAAAAAAAATTTCAAGGTGAATCGTTAAGCGGAACAAATCACTTTTATTGTATTCAACATCTCGGTGGTAGAGATTATAATCGTTTTAACTTTTCATTTTTCCAACATTTTTGTTTAATGAAAAGTAATCTCCATTACTTTTCCAATCCGGGCAATTTGTGAATTTTTGACGAGTTATGCAATCAACTTTGTGGAATATTCGATAATCTTCATTTCT
Organism: Stephania yunnanensis; assembly: GCA_039657365.1. Lineage (NCBI taxonomy): Eukaryota > Viridiplantae > Streptophyta > Magnoliopsida > Ranunculales > Menispermaceae > Stephania > Stephania yunnanensis. Next base: position 22,851,412 of record CM077585.1, read on the forward strand.
CATCTCATACCCTTGAATCTCATTCAACTATCAATACATGGAAAGACCTAGCCTGTCTTGCTTTTCATAATACAATTCTCATCCTAATCTGAATACTATTTCATAAACCGTTAATAATTCTTTCCATATCCACCCAAACTCTGGTACAATCTTAGTTTACCTTCTCATCATTAATAATCCCTTTTTATTTGAATTATCAGCCAATTAATCCTTAGACTATCATCACTCTAAAATTACATATTGATGCAAATAATATTTGAGCATAATATTAGATATTAAGTAGAGTTGCATGTCTATCATATCCATCACCATTTCAGTGTTCCCCAACAAAAACCTAGAATTATACAAGTCATCCCATGACTATTGTTCTCATAATATATTTGTCACCCCATGACAAAAGATCTTGAATTTCAATCCGATCTGAAATATAAACCTGACACATCATGCAACTCTCCCTCATTCTCTAAATATCTACTCACAATATTATTTAGATTGTGGACCAGAAAGCAAATACCAATTTCAACTCATAGTCAATTCACTTAACTTCTTCTTTGATTAGTTAGAAAATCAAAGACTTTTCTAACTTCGTCAAACCATTCTTTAACGATGAGCTCATCAAGAACTTCATTTTTTTTTACTTTACTGAAATCTCCCTCAAACTCATATCTTAATCACTTATTGTTCACCATGTTCTTTCATTGCCTGAATAGAGATAGTTATCCTTAAATTGAATAGACATACATTTCTAAACACAGATATATCAACATATTCGATGATTATATTCTCATAGTATAACTTTTAACTTGTATTTCATACAATTTATAAATATGATATCTCTTGGTGCTTCAACTTAATTAATTTCTGACTTCCTTTAGTTACAATGGAAGACTACTCAATTTTACCAACATATCCAGTCAAATATATTATCCTTCATTCAATATTCTCAACCAATATCGATAATAAAAAACTAACTGAGCTGCAAGTCACGCATTTATCTTCATTTCATTTATATCTTCACCAATATACAAACATCTTACATCGTCTCCAATTTACAATAACTAGTGCTTTAAACTTCATCACTGATTAATTAGGTGGTGTAGCACTACAATTGAACAAATGTACAACATATCCATTGATATTAGTTGTAATTAATTTGGTTCTAAATTTCAACTATTGGAATTTGATTCCTTGTAAGATTCTTATGAAGATATATATTAAGTTTCATCAAACTTATAGTTTGATATTCTAATTTGATCGAGACTCGTTAACCTAAAATTTCATTTTCATACTAATGTGAGAATATATTGACCATTTAGTTTCCTATACTTCAGCCTCCAATTGACTCCAACGAAACTTTATAGACTATTTTATACCGATTGTCACCAATTCATTCGATTATTTAAAGATAGGTGTGTTAGGGCATGACTCTAGGTCAATCTACAAACATCGTTTATCTTATAATCTTAGTTAATAAAATAGAGGTTTTATTTGCTGTTTTATTATAAGTAATTGCATGTTTGCCTTATAGTAAGATCTATGAATATTTGTTGAAATATCATAAATGTCCCTAGTCGATCATTATACTAGGAACTATAATGAACTATGACTAGTGTGACTGTTGATTGATGGTCATGTGATGATCATATATAATGGGATATGAATCCAGATCATGAGTACTTGTTAGGGAGTAAGGTACTGGACCGACCCGTTATGAGAACACCACATGGATTAAGTCATATAGTTACTCATAATAGGTATATAATTTAGTCTTTCGACTTGAGATTACCATAGACTTCAATATTCAGAGAATGATAATTTGACACAATCAGATATTGTCTTTAATCGAAAAATTATAAAGATTGTGATTGGTAAACCTTGTGAATAATATGTGTAATCAAGATAGAACTTGTCACTCTCATATAGAGAGAGATATCAGTGGATCTCTTGATAAGATAGATTGATAATGGTGAAGTCCATGTGAATTGATATGGTCAATGTCACTTAGATGTTTTTCAGTTTACCTACTAGTACGATTGAACATTAAAGGTGACTTTCCATGCCTTATGTTTAATTAAAGGATATCGCATGACAAAAAGATATGATATATGTTATTAATTAGGTTGTTTCGATGTTGATATTCATGTTACTTGGGTAGCCATAATTCCTTGCTGGAGACCGCTTATGACTTGTGTACCATAATGGTTTTTGGTTCACTACCAACATCGCATGAACCTAATAGGTCGCACACAAAGAATGGTTTTGCATAATTTCAATTGGTCAAGAGTAATGAATTTTATATGATAAAATTCAAGACATAAAAGCCCTTACAATTCGTTATATGATAACTTATTAATATAGGTGTTAAACTGTCTAAATATAATAGTTGTATTAAGAATAGAATTTTATGTGAGGGGTTATCTATACATATAAAAAAGGGCGAAACCTTAAAAATGAAATAAAAAGATTTTCATTTTATAATTTTTGAGTTCTCTGGATTTAGGGCGAGAAAGAAAAATTGTTTTAAATCTCTCTTGGGGCTAGCATATCAAATTGTGGTCACTGTTCGTGTGTGGATTTCTGATAGAGGACGTGCATTTAAACGTCTTGGAAATCGAACAATCAGAAAAGGAAATCACGGAATAAGGTATGATTTACTTTCATAGATTTAGTTTAATGGAACTTATTTTCAATCCTGTTGGGGTTTTTCAAAATTTGTTTTGAATTTTTCACTGTGTATGAACACCAAAAACCCAATAGGGTAGAAACATCACATCGATCTTTTACACTATGAATGAATCATGATTATAAAATGAGTTACTTAAACTTTTGGTTATGCATAACTACTCAAATGCCTTACATTGACTAAAGGAGTCCATCTGTGTCAATTCTAGCAGTCACAAGTCATTTTAACATCTCATTTTATTTTATACACAAAATTTATTCCATTCCGTTTTTGTCAATCTTAGTTATTCTCATATTGATCTCAACTTTGGTCCTGTTATAAACTTACCACGGCTTTCGCTCAACAACCAGGCCACAAACGGCTCCTTAATATTGGCTTAAAAAGGCGATTTATATATTTTCTCTTTTAAAAAATATAGCTAAGGATGGCGAGACTTCTTATTATCATTTAATGAATTGAGTCTTTCTTAACTAATTCTAATTTGAAATAGAGAAACTTCACGACTCAAAAAATTAAACTATTTGTTATTACCTTACATTATTTCCATTAGTCTTATATAGCTTGACTTTTCTTTTTCTCAAAAAGAAATTTGGTACTTCTTAAGAGACTGTCCAAGATAACTTAGTATCTTTTTATTCATCAAACCAATTTTGATGAATTCACCTTTCCATTATTATTCAATTGAAGAGATAGAAAATTTTGAATTTGAAATACCTTGATTAATTTAATGACCAATCAAACTCTTAAAGGATACTATGTCAGTCATTTAAGTCTTATCAATGGAAATTCTCGTAATACATGAGCTCATTTTAATGTCCTATAGAACTCACTTACTGATACTCAATCAGTACGTGTATCTCTTCATTGGTTATATTTTAAGTCGTAGTGATAAACATCATTGCTTAATTTCGTTAGAAGTGACTATTAGGTACTTTGAATCTTAAAATACAATCACTTGTCTTGATGTTTAATAGCTAATCCAAGCTATTATTAGACCATTTTCTCCAATACCTTAACTTCTTACACTTTGATCTTATCATTATAATTTTCATTTTCAAGTTAGAAATCTCGTTGATCTTTGTTTTGTAACAACACCTAATTCGGTGTTAACAAAGATTACTTCTAACTCATGTATTTCCATTCTTTTTATCAGTACTTTATTTGATTCATAGAACGACTATACTCAATGTTGCTTATGGACAATTAACTTGAGTAATATACAATCAAAGTTTTTAATACTTCTATATAGAAGTCGTTTGATTGTTTTAAATATGATTCTATTTCATTTTTCACATGACATTTTGTTTCAAAAAGGAGACAATACTTTACTTTAAAGTATTTAATTTTCTTAGAAAGCGAATTAGACAGCTTGACTGATCCAATCACAATGTCATTGTGATTTTTTAGTCAAAACTCAATTTGTCTAATCAATCTTCATTTTTGAGAAATCATGTCTCATTTTTCTTTTCATTTGAGACTTGTTCAAAAGCAACTCTTAATTGATTATTAATTAAACCAATATTATATAGAATAGGTCTTCCCAAGTTAACTGTGCAATCGGTACTAACCTTATTCTAAAACTCAAGATAATTTATATCTTGTGCTTCCTATAAATCTCTACTTCATATTACGTTTTCCAAATGATTCTTGATCGTTTGAGACTTAATTTAAATTTATTTTAATGTTTTCCTGACTGTTTAAAAATTGCAATAGTTCAGTATTTTCGATTTCCAAAAAAATTCATGTTCAGTGTTTACTTACATGAATTATTTGGACTTCTTTCAACCAAATTCCTATTGGTTTCATAATTGATACTTTCATCAGTTATATCAGTACCAAACTACTTACAATACCTTTGTGAATTTGGACTTCACAAGTCTATTTCACATCCATTTACGCTTAGCTTCATTTCAAAGCCTATTCTCTCTTTTTATTATCGTTTCTAATCTTACTCATCATATCTTACAAGTTAAGTATTAAACGGACAAAGAGAATACACTTCCTATCGCATACCTAATGATAATACACACATACAACACAAATATAACATAATTCATAAAGTTTTAAAACTTCATCGCGGTAATTTTCAACTAAACACTAACTAAACTTCAATAAAAAAGATTCTTTTTAAATCTTCAATTGAGCCAAACCTAGGCTCTAATACCAATATTGTCAGACCACACCTAATTAAGGCATCTGACCGAGCTAGATTACCTTAATCCCTTGATAATCTAGCAGCCTTAACCTCTCCGTAAATGAATAATTAAGAATACAATCTTGTAATCTTCAATTATAAAACTTTATTAACCATAAAGGATTCTAAAAGTAAATCTCAAACCTCAAAGTTTCATAAAAACTAATTTTATAATCCTCAAAGTTCATTTAGATTGATTATATTATCCTCAGAGTTTTTGTAAAAACTTTTCGACAGCGCCTCCTTTATTTCTAAGCCTACATCGAAATACCCGACCTTCAAAATCTTTAACAAACTTGCTCAGCTTGGTGGAAATGTCAGTGGATTCACAATCCACCATAACAATATATATTGCATTCACAAAAATTATTTATTCATTTTAATCTATCGCATATTTTCAAAATCCTTAAATTATCACTACCGTGGCTCCACAACACTCCAATTCATCTTAAAACCATTATAACAATTCCAAAAGAGATCCTAATTGCATATGAACCCAAAACCCATTTATACAATATATTATATAAAAAATAATACATACATAGTGAGATAAGAATTAAGCAAGTCTCAAATAGGCCGAAAGCTTTCCCTTTCCCTTGTTATTGCTAGGATATGTCATTACCCAATTATAAAAATTCGATAGTATCAGATAAGTAAATCCCACACTATTCAGTACACTTGTATCAATCAAATGCATTGTATTCCAAGCATCTAAACGAACTATAATATCGCGAGGAATCATAACTATACAAGTATGCAATCCATCCAGTTTCCGTTGACCGACCACAATCAGATGACTTCTTCCAAAAGTGGTGGGTAAATAGTGATAAAGATTCAAGAGTTTGAGTGGAAGTCCCTCGAGAAGCCATGCCCTCGACTATCCGTGGAGTATGATCCTAGCCAAAAACATAAAAACAACCGATCTTGAACAAGTGCCACTACGGTATTCATCAAACCACACATATAGCTAATGAACACAATGGGACCTCCAAAGGCTTCCTTCCTCTCATGTCCATGAATGCATGATCAATAAATATGTGGCAATAAACCGTGCATGCAATATATTAGAGAAATACTCATACAATGTAAAGGTTACCATGATATGTACTTAACCTTACAAACACGATATCGTAACTCCTTTGTGCTTCAAGTCAGTTAACTAGTCCACACGAGCTCCAATTACAGTCCTACAATTCATTTATAAACTTAATAAGTGTCCATAATAATTACATAGTTTGTTCCATTTAGTTGCATTTCAGTTAACCCAATTGCATCCCAAAACTCCTGAAATAACTCCAAAATAAATTATCCGATGTCTTGATTTCATTTTTGACTAAAAATTATTGTTGGAAAATTACATTGTCTAGGCTTAAATATAATTTTTCAATTTATTATATTTTATTTGGTCTTCCTAGACTTGAAAACCCCTGAATCCCTCTAAATCTTATCCTCAAATGTCTGGATCCCAATTTTGACTACAAATTTTGATTCATAATTGGAAATTAACCTAAACTAAGCTTTAAAGTAATTTTCATAATTTTGAGCATTTTCAATCTCATCACACATTTTACGAGGTAAAATCATCAGCATAAATCCACGAGAAAATCCCAAAATCCTTATTTTTAATAAAAACTTGCAATTTCAATTTATTTTTCTAAAAATCTTATTTTTCATAACTTTCCATAATTTTCAAATTGAAATCACAATAGTCCCCACAATCACCAATTTATCAAAATTGAAAACTCGATTTGAAACAATACTCACCTTCAATGCCATCAACACCTACATCGAGATCTCCCTTGTCTCTCCCCTCGGATTTGATCCTTATCTCTCTCTCTCTCTTGGTCTCTCTGTCTCCATATTGATTTCAGATTTTCTCTTTCTCTTTCTCTCTCTCTCTCTATTTCGAAATTACAGTGTAGAGTTGGAAACAGTGGGTTTGGTTTTGAAGATAAATATTTAGATTTGCTTAAGATTCACATCATATGAATCTCGAGGAAGATCTAATGGTTTTATTATATTTTTATCTTTTTCGAGATACATTTTATGTATCTCGAGGTCATTCTTGTGGCTACTATCAAAATAATCACCACTAACTGCCTTTAACAAAACTAATTGTTTTTATCTCCTTGAGATACGTGATGTATATTAAGGTAGATCAAATGGTTATACAAATATCTACTCAATCACACCCATGCATCACTTGATTCTCCTTGAGATTAGGTTGCACAAATCTCAAGACATGGGTACCTATTTAAACAGGTAACATTCAACCATTCTTCTTCTCGATGCTCACATAATGCGTATTTCAAGGCAAATCCAAAGTATACTTTTATTTAATTCAAACCATATGACTGATTTATATATATTTATATATAAACTATATATATAAATATATATACTCCTATGTATTTTTGCGGCTATAAATTCGCTGCACGTGCCAATGACCAACCTCGGGTGTGCACATTATTGTACATCCCACACATGTCATCCTCATCCCCATGTATCACTAAGCACCCACTAATTTATTAATTATTTAATTTAATTTTAAGATTATCTCTTCAATTTATGTCCAAATTAAATTTTGAAAAAAAACTCTCAAATTTCGTCAGAAATTGAGAAATATTCCCAACACGCTCCGAAACTTTTAGACACCACGTATACACCCCACTTGACCTTATTTCATGTCAAAATAGTATATAATATGTCAAATAGGCACACATCACATAAAAATAATATTAAATTAATGATCTTCGATCCATGATGCATAGGTCCCACCTCGAATACTTAAATCCCAAATTAAACTCAAAAATACTTGATTAGCTGCCTAATCAGGTTTATAAAATTCTCAGATGCCACAAAAATGACTTGTTGAAAAATCCACCTAATAGACAATAGAATAGGGAGAAGGCCTATAAGGACTCACATCTCTATAATAGTTCACAATATAATTTCAAAATGAATCGAAATATCAAACTTGCATCTTGTCCACAAATTTTGACCTTAAAACTCATTTTCAGTCATGTCGACTCTATAATCCTTAATTATAGTTTTGAACTTCAAACATTATTTAATCCTCAAGAACCACACTAATAGTATCTTAATATACTTGGATCGTAATGCCATTACTAATGTTACACGACCTATCACTCATTCCCATAACCAAGAAAACATAATGTCATGTAAAACAACTCATTCAAAAAGAAATAGAAATTTAAACAACTCAATACCATAATGAGCTCCTCTTATCCTCTTATGAGCTTCATAACTTGAAAATTGCCAATAGAAAGTAAAATGATTTTAGATAAGTAAATCATACACTGTCCAAATTATATGTATAGCCGAATGCAAGATAATAAAAAATATAAATACACTTCAACTAGAATCAATAGGTAAATATTAAGATGTGGTCACAACCTTCATGTTTGTGCATCACTAGGGTGTGATCAATACTGAGTGAAATGAAACTAGTACTAGAAGCAACTTCTAATGCACTATACGAGGATAATCGTCAAGCCACGTTAACTTAACCCATATGAGTTATTTCAGTTTTCGACAACTCCTTTCGGGTCCCATCGAAAACATATTCAGCGAATAGCCAACTATCAGAGTCTTAAGGCTCAGACGCTTGACCCACATTAACCTTGAAGCATGAGTGCATGATCAATAAATATATGCATAAACAAGCAGTTAAATGCATTATAATACGATAAATAGTGATAACCCGATAACAGTAGAATTTACTTAAAACAACTTGAAATTTATAATGAAGCCTCACTCGTATGTTCCCTGACTTTCACGTTCTTCCATGTCCTCAATTTGGCATCTAATTCAAATTTTGATAGAACAATACTATATCTTTACAGTTCTTTGTTTTCTAGCCACTTAGGTTTGTCCAAAGCTTAAGAAAAACATGGAGAATTAATAGAGAAAAGTGAAGAAAACAAAAAGAAAGAAATGAGAGATGAGAATCGAATGAACAAGAGAGAGAGGAGTGAGAGGTTACATTACTTTAGAGAAGAAAAGCAAAACGAGATATGAGAGAGTTTTATCTTAACTTGTCAGAACATACCTAATTAGGGCATCTGACCGGGCTAAATTACCTTAATCCTCTGATAATCTAGTAGGCTTAATCTCTCCAACAATAAATAAGCAATATAAATATCTTGAGGTAATCAAATATAATACTTCATCAACCATAAGGGATTCTAAAGTAAATTTTAAACCTCAAAGTTCATTTAGATTAATTAAATAATCTTGAATATTTGGTAAAAAGATTTTGACAACACCTCCTAGGTTTCTTAACCTACACCGGAAACTTGGCCTTCAAAATCATCAACAAAACTTGCTAAACTTGGTGGAAATGTTGAAGGACTCACAACCCATGTCATAAAAATATATTTGCATCAACTGAATGTATATTCATCTTAACCTCATTTAAAAGATCAAAAACCTTAAACTAACATTACCTTAACTCCAAAATTATCTCAAGTCGCCCAAACAGTTCCAACTATTCCAAAAGAGATCCTATTCACATTCGAACCCTAAAACCCATTTATACAATATATTATATTAAAAAATACATACATAGAGAAAGGAACTAATTAAGTCAAAAATAATTTGATAGCTTTTCCTTTCCTTTGTTGTCATTAGCACCTGTCACTACCCAATTATAAAAATTCGATAATGTCAGATAAATAAATCTCACACTATCTAGTACACTTATAATAATCAAATGTATTGTATTCCAAGAACTTAAAACAAACAATAATATCGCAAGGAATCATAAATATACAAATATGCAATCTATCATGTTTCTGTTGACTGACCACAATCAGATGACGTCTTCCAAAAGTGGTGGGTAAACAACAATAAAAATTCATGAGTCTCAGAGGACGTCCCTCGATAAGACATGACCTCGACTCTCCATGGAGTATGATCTTGGCCGGCATCACAAATCCTCATAAACAAGTGCCTATAATGATCAGCGGCTCCAGCCGCAGAGCACCACGGTGTTCATCCAACCACGCATATAGCCAATGAATGCAATGGGACCCTCAAAGGCCTCATTCCTCTCGTGTCTGTGAATGCATGACCAATAAGTTATGCAATGATAAATAAGTGCATGCAAATATATTCAAGAAATACGCATACAATGTAAAGGTTATCATATGATTTACTTAACCTTACAAAGGAAATAATGTAACTCCTTGAGCTCCTTGTCATTAAGCTAATCCAAAAGGGGTTCCAATTGTGGTCTTATTAGCCATAATTACTACTTTAAAAATTTTGGGATTTAAAAATCTTCCCAAGCAATAAAAATTTTGTCCTTGAAAGTAAAATTGAAACCAAATTTACCTGAACTAAAAGAGATTTGATAAATACTCTCCCATATATGCTTCTCGTTCCCATGTTAACTCCAAATCACCGTGAAATTACCACTTAACCAAGAAAAATAGAATTTCTTTATTTTAAAGCGTTTGGACCCTTCTATCCATAATCAAAATAGGTTGCTCTTCATATAAGACATCACCCCGCCAATCGAACTGACTCCATTATACTATGTGATGCGAATCAGGTTCTTTTCGCTTGAGCATAGACATGTGAAATATATCATGAACTATGGTTAACTGAGGCAGTACTCCAAGTCTATAAGCGACCTTCCCAATTTGTTTCACAATCTCAAACGGTCCTATAAATCTAGAAGAGAACTTTCCTTTCAATCCAAACCTATAATGGCCTTTGCGATGGGATACTTTCAAATAAACCCAATTTCCTTCGCTATATTCCCAGACCCAGTGATAGATATCATATTAACTTTTTTGTTTTTCCTGAACTGCTTTAAATTTTAGATGAATATGTTGTATAAACTGAGTATGATCTCGAACCATTTGTGATATCCCATATAAAACCTCAACCGAAGCCACCTTAATACTCGATCGACAATTTTATTGTAAGAGAACTCATATAGAGTATTTATTCTTTATTGGGTTTTGGGGTTCATATGCAGGGAAAAATTTGAAACAATTTTGAAAAACCACAATGGGATCGAAAATAAGTTCCATTAAACTAGATCTACAAAACTAAAGCCACACCTGAATCCATGATTTTCTTCTCTAATTGTTCGATCTCCAAGATGTTCAAGTGCCCGTTCTCTATCAAAAATCCATACCTGAATGGAGACCAAAATTTTGAGTGCTAGCCCTAAGAGATATAAAATGTTTTTCTTTCTCTCCCAAAATCCAGATAATTCAAAGTAACAAAGTGAAAATCTTATTTCGTTTTAAGGTTTCAATGTAACGACTTGTTACCTTAAGTTGGTGATTAGTACTAATCTAAGTCCTAATTTACCTGAGTTAGGCTCATGGTTAAGTCCGACGTACGTCGATTAGTGTGTGAGTGCATTTGCATAATGATTGGTGTTTGTTTGGAATTGTTTAACAAATTTATGTAGGTTGTAGAATAATAAAGGAATTATATACAAACCTATAAATGGAAAATACATAATAAACAATGAATTACCAGTACACAATGTATAACGTGGAATGAATGCGCACACCCGAGATTACTCGTAGGCATGTTCGGTGAATTTATTGACAAGAACATACGTAAGATATATATTTATATATGTTGGATATATAAATATATATTTTAGAAATTAAAGGTTAGTTTGAGTTATATAGATCATTTGATCACCTCTGGAGAAGCGTAAGTGCTTGATGGTGTTAAGGTTTGTATCACTTTAAGGAGTGTCACTTTAACTCATTAATAACTCAATTAGTCTCAAGATAACACGAGGCATATCTCGAGGAAATCCATATATTTAAACTAAAACTCATACTTATCTTCTTCATTTGATCAAATGAGAAATAGTGGAGAGGGGTGAGGGTTTAGTGCTCGGACCGTTGGAGTTCACCTAGGGAGTTGAATCAACGTGAATTGAGGAGCTTAAACGGATAAAAAGTTAGAGATCATAACTTTGGTATGATTTGTTTTTGTATTAGTTAAAGTTAAATTTTTTGGTGATGAAGAAATCTATGTGAATTATGCTATTCGATGATTGGAAATGGTCTATACCTCACTAGGAGGTCCTCCCAAATGAATTTTTAGAGTTTATATTGTTGTTTTGTGGATTTGTGAGTGGAACAGTGGCTCCTGCCCTGTGTTCTATCAAGACAAAACAGGGTAGAGTACGCTCCACCTAGCAGAGGAGTTTGCTCCCTACATCAATTGGGAAGAACCCAATTTTTGGAGCGCACCCTACCCACTGATGGAGCATGCTCCCACCCGAGAAAACAATAATAAAGCTAATTTTTTATGATGATCTCTGTAAGACTTGGACTAGAGGTTATACTTATAGTGTAATGGACTTATATTGATTACGAATGTTCTATGATAGGTGTCGGATTCCCGGGGAAAGCGTTAGTGCCTGAAAAAGTTAGGAATTTAGGAACAAAAACCTAGACCGAGGTAAGTACAGATTCGCTTACTTATTAGTGTTGCATGGCAATCTTAGTATATGTAGTTCATATATTTTATGTACAAAAATGGGGGGACTAAGTACAATGTGATGGTTTTCAATAAATGGAAAATAGTGTGTAATGTGACTACAACCATAACTCTTAGATTTGAGAATAGGTTTATAGGAGATGGGTTCCATTCCCGACTTATATATAACTCCTGCTCAATTGGATAGGTTGCGCGGATTTCATACTCACTAAAGGGTTTCAGATAGAACCATTGGGCATTAATGGATTAGTTAGACAGTATGTCGTCCAATATATTGGTTTATCAATTGCATTAATGGTGCCAGTAGGTAATCGACCCTAGTTTTATAAATAAAATGAGAATCATAGTGTAACAGTCAATGATAATTTGATTTGCATCCGTGATGTATTGATTTATATGTTTTCCATATTCTTGTTAGTTAACCCTGGTGCATATTATTATTGCATAATATTCTTGATTATTACATGGAATATTGATGGCTTTGTGAATCCGTACTGAGCAAGTTAGAGCTCTTACCTAAATTTAATATTTCTGGTTCGCAACCCACTACTTCAGCTAAACAAAAGGAGAAGATTTAGATGTCTTGTATCTTCTCTATGATGTAATGAGCCTTCTTGTAATTAAGGTTTTAAGTTTGATACTCTCTGTAGTACTGTATATTATTTATATATAAAAAAAATTTAATTTTCTGCTGCATATACTTTGTTTTGTTTATTCGATATTACTATGCAGGTTGAGTTTATCAAGTATTAACTGAGAGGCTGCTGGCTCTAGTTAAGTCTGACTATGTTACCAGGGCTTAATTTGTGTTTCAGGCCGAGTATCACCTTAAATGAGATAGGGGATGCTACAGCTTGGTATCAAAGCCTAAGGTTTATCACTTTTGAACAAAGTGGTAACATTGTTATAGTTTGGTATCATAAATAAGGCTCTGACTTTAATTTTACTTTCGAATGGTTTTCGAAGTAAATGATAGGATATTCCGTTGTACCGAAACCTAAGTTTATTGACTTTGAGAATTTGTTCAAGTTAAAAATAAGCTTAGGGTTTGATAAATGAATTTCATCATGTTTTAGAGGGAAATTGAAAATGAAAACATTATTATACGTTATTTGCTGCGCATATTGTTTTTTTACTATATAAATACGATTTCCCTGTATTCTCTGGATGTTAACCTAATGATCTTATCTCTCATTGACTTCAGAATCTAATGGTGGATCAGGAAGAGGGTTCACAGAGGCCTGAACCTCAGGGTAACAGGGAAACAAAGGATCAATTGAAATCTAAAACTCACCAGCAAATGAGGTAATTGATGGAGTTTCAGACAAAACTAATGGCTATGCCGATGGCTTAGATGAGACCACCAATACAACGACTTAAGGCACAGCCTATGACCAGTCTCGTGGTTAGTAGAGTTAAGGGAGGAGCTGGGACAGTAACAGCTCTATTCCAACCAGTATTACTACATATTCAGGTGCTAGAGATAGTTGTAGTTGTCTCTAGTGGGTTCTAAGAAGACTGCATTTATGAAAACCCGCAAGAAGTTCATGAAGTATAACATTATAAGATTTGATGGCACAATGAAGGAAGGGGTAGCTGAGATCTAGATATTAGAGATGGCACAACGTTTTGTTGCTATGGACGTTGAAGAAGAGTTTAAGGTTAAACTAGTCATATTTATATTGATAGATTCTGCATAGAAATGATGGGATTCGCTAGAGAGAAGAGGGAAGACTCACTACTTAGCCACAATTTAGGACTGTGTTCTATAGGCATTATTTTTTGAAGTCAGGAACAAGAAGAAGATTGAGTTCATTCAATTAAAATAGGGAGCTATGTCTGTACGGGAGTATGAGAGGAGGTTCACTAAGTTAAGTAAATTTTCTCCTGAGATGGTAGAATTGGAGGAAAATAAAATTGATTTGTTGCTTAGCAGGCTGAACTACAAGATCAGAGTTATGGTTTCCTCCCATCCTCACACTAGTTATGCTTCTATATTTGAGAGTGCGATAGAGGTGGACATAGAAACATTTGAATCAGAATACCTTCAGTTAAGAAAAGTTATTCCTCTTTAAATTAGCTTTCAAATGACACTAATTTAGATTAATTTGGATCTAAAATGGGTAGATTATGACCAAATTACCCAGGTTGATTCCTAATACAACATGCAGAATTTTAGTTTTGGTGTTGCAATTTCAAATATTCATATCTTTACGATTTTAAAACCAAATTAAGAACTTCAATATAGCTGGATTATCAGCTTGAAATGAGGAATCCAAATATATAAATTAATGGCAAATATTCAGTCATCTACTATCTAAAATTAACCTAAAACTAGAACTTGTTCTAATTTCAACTAAAAAGATGTTTACCTAGTTGATGTAGTACCCTAGATTGAGAATTTCTCACCAACTCTAATGGATTCCTTCAACACCTTGATGATTCACTCCTCTCCAGCAATTCTTTATTCTTCTCTAGCAAAAATGAATGAAGTGATTTGGTTCGCATATTGTTTGATCAATAATAATAATATATAAAGGTGATGTTCCTTCCTAGCCCTTAATCTTCATGGATTTATGTATCCCTAGGAATATCTAATGGTCCACCTTTTTCATATATCCCACTAACTCCCACTAACTCAACCTCAAGTGATGCCATTTCATTACTCACCTAGTTCCTAGATGTGTCAATGTGCATCTCTAGACCAATCTTATGGTTTCCATTTAATTTACTCAACTATAGGCCTTTAATTTGATTTACATTAAAAAATACAACCATAGGCTTATAAGTAATTCCTTATTTCATATTAGTATTGAATAAGACTTACCAAAATGCTAACTACCCGGTTCCCCAGCTCGCACGCTACTCGAGGCGTGTCCCCGCTCTCGTCTTGACGCCTACAACTATACAAACCGACTTAGTAAGTCTACACAATACATAACATTAGGCACACATTAATACAAAAATACAATATACCTCGGCCATGTGCCTCGGTCATTGCACGTATCAAAGAGTAGGTCCCACGTCAAGGGTCGATGATCCTGATTAAGGAATTAAAACGGGGTTAAAGATTTGGGCCGTGATGTGAACTCCCTTTGTAGGATTTCTCATATCGTTCCTTAGCCTCTTTACAAATGAGAAATTTAGATTTAAAAGGTCTAGGCTCTTCATCATTGGCATTCTTAGAGGTAGATGCCTCAAAATTATTTATCTTAGTTTGGCTAACTTGTTTCCTTGTTCTTTCAATTTCTTCCAATTTCAAGCAACTAGCAATAATGCAATGCATCTTGGTCTTCAAATCACCTAGAAAATCAAAATTCATATAACATGGATCATGCATATGCCAAATAATGAAAAGATATCAACTAAGTTGCCATAGGTAATATTAATGCTTACATTCACACAATCTTGCAAAACCTATCGTACAACCTTAAATCCATAATTTCATACAATATCATCAAAATTGTTGAAATTCAATACATAACTAGATGAAATTGTAAATGTACCTCAATGTCCAATTAATCTTCGGTGTAGATCACTCCTCCAAGTATTGTTTAATCTAAGCCCTCTAACTTTTCTCACCAACTAGAACTCTAGCTTTCTTTGGAATCAAATTCCAAAAATTCAAGCCCTAGCTTTCCAAATTGTGTTCACCCACAACGTACTTGTTTCTTCACTCTAAATCACTAGGAAATCACAAATCTCACTTGAAAATGATCAAACTTTAGCTCTAAAGGGATTTATGTTTGGTGGTTGGAGTAGGGTATTAGTGCTAGTGTGAAGAATGGTGTGAAAATGGGGTTAAAAATCCTCACTTCAACCTTGGTGTCGTGGCTTACACTCACAGCGTCACGGGTAATACCCACGTTATCGACTTTACAGCCCATATCTTCGTGTATGATTTTTTGCTAATTCTCCATAAAAATATAAAAATTAATTAATTTTGTCTTTTGATTCATCCATGCACCTTACCTTCATTGCTTTCAACTCATTCGCTCCTTTTTCGCTCTTTTAATGAGTTCATGACACATTTCCATTTGATGAATTATCACCCGATGAATGGTCTTTCCTACATGTTCGATACAAATTTTTGAAAGTTAGAACTAAAACTTGTTAATTGTAATTTTTAAACTAAATAACTAACTACTAACTGAAATTTAAAAACTTAAATTTAAAACTCTGGGTTGCCTCCCAGTAGCACTTAATTTATTGTCATTAGCCTGATGTCTTTTCATTCGTTTAGTCCGAATCTAAATCGAGAAGCTCCATCTACAAATCAGAGATTAGGATGGCATTCCCATTCTGATGTACTTCTTCACCATTGACAAAAATAATTTTCTCAGCATTATCGCCCTCATTGATACTTATCATGATCTTCCTCTCTCTTATGTATAAATTTGCTTAAATGATGTTCAAGAATGGCTGCCCAAGTATGATGGATAATACATCATCATCAATGTTATGTTTCATGACCTTGAAATTCGCAATGAATGTGAGTGTACCCACTTTCATACGCATATTCAAAACTCTTCCTATAGTAGGTTTCAAATTACCATCTGCTACTTGAAAATTTGCCGTATCGGGATAATTGATCTTCAATTCGGCATGCAACATGTCCATCAGTGGCATAACTTTGACTGAGACTCTTGTATCACATAAGACGTATATAAAATGGTGCCTGTCAATGTTTATCGGTATCCTTATTGTTGGGGCATGTGCCCTAGGTCAATCCATAAATGTCTTTATGAATACTTTTAGTTAATAAAATAGAGGATTTCATTTGCTGTTTATTATAATTAATTTGCATGTTTTACATTATAATAAGATCCATGGGTATTTATAGAAATATCCTAAATGTCCCTAGTCGATCATTATACTGGGAACTATAATGAATTAAGACTAGTGTGAGTCTTGATTGATGATCATATGATGATTATACGTATAGGGATACGAATCAAGATCACGAGTACTTGTTAGGGAACAAAGTACTGGACCGACCCGCTATGAGAACATCACATGGATTAAGTCATAGTTGTTTCTCATAATAGGTATATTTTTCAGTCCTCTGACTCGAGATTACCAGAGACTTCAACATTAGGAATACAGTGATTTGACACAATCAAACGTTGTCTTTAACCGGACGATTATAAAGGTTGTGATTGGTTACTGTGTGAGTAATGTGATGAAGTTGTGTAATCAAGATAGAATTTGTCCCTTTCATATAAATAGATATATCCAGTGGATCCCTCGATGTGTTAGACTGTTAAATGGCTTAGTCTAAGTGAATTGATATTGATCAATGTCACTTGGATGTTTTCAGACTACTTAGAGATCGAGACTAGTACGATTGAACATGTTGGATGACAATTCCATGCCTTATGTTTGATCAAAAGGATATCGTGTGACAAAAGGATGTTATATACACTATTGATTAGGTTCTATCGATTTGATATTCATACAACTTGGGTAGTCATAATGTCTTGCTAGAGGCCGGTTATGACTTGTATACCAAAATGTGTTTTGGTACGCTGCCAACGTTGTATGAGCCTATTGGGTTGCACACTAAGAATGGTTCTGTGAGATTTTAAGATGGTTCAGAAAAATGAATTTTATATGATAAAATTCATGACGGAAACGTCCTTGTGGTGTATTACACTTATACTTCTTTAAGTAGGGGTATATGTGTAATTTACTTAACCGTCTATATACGAGGGTTGTATAAATAGACGCTTTAAGTTAGAATACATATACGAAAGATTAAAAGGCCGAAACTCTATTTTCGTTTTAGAAACGACTTAGGGTTTTGTTGGTATGCTCTGGATCATTTTGGAGAGAAACAAAAGGTTTGGTATTCTCTCGAAGCTAGCACTTCGAATCTCGGCCGCCGTTCGTGTGTGGACTGCTGATAGAGGGCGTTCGTCGTTGGCAACGCCTTAGAGATCGATCAACCTTCAGAAAGGTATATTGCGACTGAGGTATGATTAAGTTTTCATGGTTTAAACGTTTTTAATGGAATTATATTCGGATCCTGTTGAGGGTTTTTGTCAAAATTGTTTTGTAATCTCCGCTGCGCATGAACCCCAAAACCCAACACTTATCTCTCTAGGATCTCTCATTTTAATAGGTTAAAGTCACGGGATGAACTTGAACTTTGGTTCCGATTTCTTTGGAACCAACTTGATGTTATTGTGTTGCGGTCCTTCTTCAGGAGGTCCTTCATCTTTTTTATTGGCCTTCCATTATTGCTTGCCTTTCTTTTTCTTCAAGGCATTGATTATTTGCTTCTTGAAACCATCAAGCTCATCATGCCTAACCCTCATTCGGTAAAGCAGTTTAACTCTTTGAGAGTTCACTTTAAATTTCTTACCACTGTTGGTCATTAACTTTACTACTGCGTAAGGCCAAACACAACTATCTTGAATGATCCTGACCATCGTGATCTTAACTTGCCTTGAAACAACTTTAATATTGAATTGAATAACAATACTAGTTGAACTAGCTCAAAGGATCAGTATTATATCCTTTTATCATACCATCTTCTTGATTTCTCTTTGTATAACTTAGCATTTTCGTATGCGTCCAATCTATACTCGTATAATTCCATGAGTTGAAGCAATATGTCCTTCCTTGCAGCTTCAAAATCCATGTAGAGCTTTTTAATTGCCCAGTATACTTTATGCTCTAGCTCTACAGGTAAATGACATGTTTTCCATAGATTAATCGATATAGATACATGCCAATCGGTGTTTTGAATGCCATCTTGTATGCCCATAAGGCTTCTTCAAGGTGGAATGTCCAATCTTTTCTATTAGTGTTTATGGCTTTTTCAAGATCTGTTTCACTTCTTTACTACTTACTTTGGCTTGTCCATTTGTTTAAGGATGATAAGTAAGTGAGATCTTGAGCCTAACTCCATATTTCTTTAATAACGTGCCTAAGGCTCTATTACAGAAGTGTGACCCCTTATCACTGACTAGAGCTCTAAGCATTCTGAATCGACATAAGATGTTTTTCTTTATAAACTCCATTACCACTTTCGCATCATTGGTTGTGGTTGTCACGCTTCTACTCATTTGGATACATAATCCACTGCCAACAATATATATTGTTTCCCATTTGAAGTAGGGAATGGTTACATAAAATTTATTCCTCAAACGTCGAAGAGCTCAACTTCTTGAAACTTGGCTTATGAAAACTCTTACCTTCTAGAAATGTTTTTGTTTGTTTCCATTCATTGCAAGTTTTCATAAAAATATATGAATTCTTAAATAGATTTGGCTAGTAGAACCCACATTGCAACAACTTAGCCGTCGTTCTTTGTGCTCCAAAATGTCCACTATATGGTAATGAATGACATCCTCCTATAATACCAAAAAATTCCTCTTCTATTACACATTGTTGAATCAATCTATTATTGCACCTCTTAAATAGATATGGCTCATCCCAGAAATACGACTTCACATCATTTAGGAATTTCTTCCGTGATGCATTTGTTAAATCTGGAGTAAACCCTCTGCATACCAAGTAGTTGACATAGTCTGTGAACCATGGTGCCACTTTTCGAACCACAACCTTTTACACTTCTTCTAAATTCTTTGGCTTCTTTATTTCTATTATATTGACCATCTATGGCTTATACATCTTGGTCTTGTCTTGGCTCCTTTATTGTTGTAGCG
The DNA here is from genome assembly GCA_039657365.1 of Stephania yunnanensis. NCBI lineage: Eukaryota > Viridiplantae > Streptophyta > Magnoliopsida > Ranunculales > Menispermaceae > Stephania > Stephania yunnanensis. Next base: position 22,871,474 of record CM077585.1, read on the forward strand.
CTCATCATGCGAATATCACTCATGTTATATTTAGGGTTGGTGACGGTTTTGCTAGGAAACTATCCTTCTTTCCTCTAGTTTAAAGCTATAGCAAGTTGACCAATTCGCCTCTATAAGTTCTTTATGGATTGCGACTGCTCATTACCCATCCTCTTCATGGCTTGCTTTATTCCTTCCAATTCTCGCTCGTGCTTCCCATGGCGTTCTCTATCTCTCACTTCGATGGCTTGCAAGTAATTCTTTATTGACTTTAGTGAAGTCATCTCTTCGCTTTGCCCCAAGTTCCCTTATTCGACTTGTTGTTCGAAGCTATGAGGTAACTTTAGTGCATTATCAGGACTTCCATAAGAAAAGTTTGAGTTGTTGTTGTTACTATATCTTTTATAAAACCGTAAAGGAGCTACTCATCTCAGCCTGAAGTTGTTCCCGTAGCCTTGGTTGTTCATGAAGTTGAAATCTTCATGCTTCGTACCTTGTTGTACGTCTATTTGATTTACCAACATGCCTTTGTGATTCATAGGTTGTTGTGCTACTTAAAGATCTTGGTGTCCCATATGAAGTTTCGCCATCTAACTGCTCAGATTTGATAGAAATGTCATAATTGCTACTTGCGAGTCAATCTCATAGAGGCCTACTGGTTTCTTTACTTTGGAACGGGTAGTAGCGGTAGAATTTTTAGATATAAGATTAAGAAGATCCAATGCTCCATCCACATTCTTGGTAAGTAGAGAGTCACCTAATGTAGCATCTACTAGTGTTCTCGTGTTGTGGTTCATCCCATAGTAGAAAACTTAAAGTTGTCCCCATTTCATGTATCTATATCCTGGACGTCTCTTTAACATCCCTTTAAATGTTTCCCAAAACTCACCAAGTGACTCGATGTCTTCCTGCTTGAACTGATTAATCTCAAGTTTCCTTTCATTGACCTTCCCTATAGGAAAGAACTTGTCAAGAAATATTTCATTGATTTTCGCTCATGAATTCATACTCTCACATTTAGCCCTTGGAATCAGGATTTGGCTTTTCCACCCAATGAGAATGGGAAAAGTCACAACCTAATCACCTCTTTCGTAACTCTGGTGATGTGCATAATACCGCACTTCTCTAAGAAATTCTCAACATGTGCAACTAGATCTTCATTAGATAGCCTATTGAACATGCTTATTTTACACCATGTTTATTAGAGACGGTCTTAATTCAAACTCAGTGGTGTTGGCTAGAAGCCTCATCACTTTGTTGTACGTCTCCTGAGCTTTTAGTTTGAAGTAATCATAAAGCCATCTTCATCCTTGCATCTCATGCACTACCGGAACACATGTAGGTTGGTAATTCTCATGGCTCTGTTATTGGTTTCTAGCTTGCTCTTCAGCCATCTTGGCTCTTTTATTTTTCTTTCCCTTGTTCATTCTATCAATATGTGGATCATAAGGCACTAAGTTGTTCTCTCATTTCCTTCGCATGCACTAAGTATCACTTAAAAGAAAACACAAAAAGATCAAGTGCAAAAAGTCAAACTGAATCTTAAGCCTATTTTTTATTTTTATTGTTTTATAAACTGAAAATTAAAGTATTGAAAATAAAACTTAGCAACTCTTCAAACTAACTAAGTAAATCTAATGGCTACCTATCCCCGACAACGATGCCAAAAATTTGATGTGTGTGCCGCAAGTATAATAGCTTACTTGTAGTAATAGTGTAACTAACTTACATTGATCACGAATATCGTCTTTAGGGAAAGGTTTTTGCGCTAGTTATATATTACTTACTTAAATTGAACTATTGCTAAGGAATTCACTTTTTGATTGGTTTTTTATAGTAAAGTAAACTGTTCGAACAAATCAAATTAACTTTACTTGAACTCATATATTAAGGATTTCTTAGTTCACAACTTCACAAAAGTAATTTAATACTATGCTTTGTATTCACTTTTACATCTTAATATGTTGTGTGCAATGCCTAATTAGAAAATACATATTTCATTCAAATCCACTTCATCCCACTATCGTGACAGAGAATATTCTAATGTGCAAACTAGAAATCCACCTATTGGTGTGAATATAAATATTATCTTGAATTTAATGAATGAAACCAAACTTTAATTGCAAACGTGGAGTCTTCAATGTTTCTACATCAAAAACTTTTTGATAATCAAACTCAATACTAAATTACTCTTATGGTGGCTAATCTCCTTCTATGGGGTGGTATCTTATGAGTTTACCACGTCCTAATACTAAGTTCTACTCCTTAATAACAACTAGAAACCCTAAATTACAATTTTACTTCAATTAAAACTCCATTTCTATTTCCTATATAGTTGGCACTGACACTTATTGCCTCGACGCTGTATGTATTAAGCCACAGTGCAGCCACTGCTTCATCATGTCATTTTTAGCTCCTGAAGTCTCGGTGTCGTCCCTTACTTATCCCGATGCCATCTCTTATGTGCCACGGCGCCGCCACTGCGTCGAACCTCCAGAGTTGATTTTTTTCATATTTCTTCTTTCCTACGCTGTGCCTTGTATTCCAACAGAGTCAACACATGTACCCACGACGTCAATTCTGATTTTGTTGGTTTTTGCTCCGTTCCTTCTCGTTTTTTCTCAATTTCTTCCATTACACCTTAGTTCCTTGAAAATGAAATGAAATCATGAATTAGACCTCATTTAGAGATATTTATACTAAATATATGACTAAACTAATCCTATATATACGTGTAAATAATCACTTATCAAATATTCAGTTATAAGATGGCTAAGACAGAAGTAGCTAGTGTTTATAAGTTGGTCTTAAGGAAAATCTATATAAGGAGTTCCCTTCTCAATATTTCATGAATGTTTTCTTTTAACAAGTTAAAATTATCTATTACTATTTACTACATTGGTATTCATTATTCCATATTGAATGCATTAATTCACACATATCTATTTCTTAATGCAAATACTTATTTTGGATATATGATAAATTCGTAGAGTATGTGACTTGCATTTTGAATGATCTTGTGGATACAATTTCAAAGGTCTTGGAGGACAGAACTAACCATGTTGACATGGATGAGATCCTCAAGCTTCAAGCAGAGAATGATTAATTAAGGTCAAAAGTTGTGAAGTTGTATAAAGAACCTTAGGCACCGAAAAGGTGATGTTTTGTATTAAAACTAATTGTACTAGTTGCAATTGGATGGTGTATTTGAGTTTTATCCCAAAAGTAATTGCACTAGATTTGTTGAATGTCATGGTTCGAGCATTGTCTTGATTAAGTTCTTGTAGGTTAGTATTGTGAAATACTCATATGTACTAGTTTTACTTTTTTTCGAAGCCTCACATGTACTAGTTTAAGATATAATATACTTAAGGTTATTAATATACATGTGTCTTCCATTATATTCTATGTCATAATTGCCTATTTCTTTTAGTTTCCACGCATTCCCTTCTCGCAAATCAAGTATGCCTACTACAATATTTCTTAGGTTGTTTTCCATATTGGCTTAGTAATTTCAAAACAATATCTATTTGTTTAGTCTTTTACATGCATAGATTAAAACTGAAGGAAGGAAAGGAAGACATGTAAGAGATTTTATGTGAAGTGATCCACTTTGCAAATTGGGTTCTTATGTATATTGCTTGTTAACGAGCATTTTTATAATAGTCCATAAGCAAGTTCAACATTGATGCCATATTTGTGGCCAAAATCAATATTCTTCTTTTATGATTGTAGTAGTTGAGGAGACTAGTTAGGCTCCCCCTGTTGCTAACACATAACATGTACTATAAATAAAAAATAAAATGTGTTAATTGCAGTTATAACAAAGGTTTCGATCATTGCCATCCTCAACTATCACTTACAAGTAGTATCTTCAAAACCATACTCAACAACTAACAAACAAGTGAAAGATATATAAGTTAACAATTGAACATGTCAAATAGATGTTTGTGAAGAAGCTAATACTCATATCCAAAAGCATAGCCATAATTGCACTTTTGTTTTAGAGTGAGTTTATAAACTTTTCATTGGTGCTTCAGTAGTTGTAGAAGTTTCAATTAGGGGCACACCTTTTACTTGCTTCCATACTCCCCTAACAAATTTCTTAATCTTTTGCCAAAAGTCTGCAAATTAGAAAAAAAAAATCTCAGCAAGTAAGAAAGCAAAAAGTACCTGAGTAGAGTTACACAAGTGAATGTAACCACCTAATATAGCCCTAACTACTAGACTTTATTCTATGCAAATTCATGGTACAAAACCACTATTTTGATAGAAATAAATAGGAAATATAGATAACAAAAATATATTTCCACGATAAATGAAACATTGTACTACTACACAATATTCAAGTTAGCATTTATAATCTATGTAACAACTATATTCTTGGAGTAGCATAGTACAAATCCTTTACAGCCAGAGTGTAGAGTTGATCCTTTTGGTTTCTTTCCAATAGTCTTTGAAGCATGCCTTAAAGTGTCATGGTTTGATGCTCCTATATTTGTATTTTTTTTTCTTTTGCGCTTGAACATCTTCATTGGGTTTCCTTTTATCTGACTCTATATTTCCTTGAGTATTATCTCCGTTGTTCTTTTTTTGTTGATTTTCTTTCTTGCCATCATTTTTCTTTTGTTGAATCTCTATTGCCATTGTTACTTTTAGTTGATTCATTTCGTACACTCTGCAACAAATGATTTGGATGTCATTAGACATGAAACAACAGACAAGTTAGATGGGAATATGATAATAAGAATTAGCACCAACTCACCTCAACCTTGTTAACTTTAAAGGGGCACGCTAGTTTCTTGTGCCCCTTTAAGTTATATCGAAATATGCCTTCGACCATTTCTCAACTTCTTACCCCATTGCATATTTCTCACAATCAACGCCTAACTCTAGCAACGCACTCATTTTATCCTATTGTCATGACATATAATAAAATTAAAGTAGTAGAAATAGAATTAGAAACCAACACAAGATAAATAAATGAGTTAAGACACAAAAGAACCTTTAGTTTCAGAATAGTTGTAGCTCGTGTACAGTTCCAAAATGCAATCTTTCTTTCTTCACCTCGTCATTTTTCCCAATTGGCATAGACGTGCCTCGCACACCTCCCGTATTCTGCCTTCAACATAACTTATTGAACCGCACATTCTAGACCCTGAGAAAATTAATGAGAAATGACAAGTGATGAACAAAAAGTAAGCTTATAACATTAGTTTGAAAAATGAAGTAAACTCAAACTAGATGTTACCTTCTGCATGTCAGACATAATAGTAATGTCTTCAACATCACCAAGTTGAATATCACGTTGTATGCACCTAATGAACCAAGTCCAAGTAGTTGTGTTTTAAACTTTTACAACAACCCATACTATTAGAAACATTTAGTTGTTTCCATCTCTCCTAATTGCACATAAAAGTTGGCCATTTCATGACCTTTCATGAAATAACTATCGAGTCTCACAATCTTGCGACATCCCTTAAGCCAACCTTTTTTATATGTTTCAAACCATACATAAAATTTGGTAAAAGTTGATATGTCACCTCCTCATCCATAACAATACACTTTGACCCGGGGTTTGGGTGTAGATAATTCCTACATAATCATGCAACAAAGTGTACTTCCATTGGTAGTCACCAATTGATTTCATAAGAATAATATGTCTTGCTTTGGCCACAACAGAGAAGTTGACATGCAACTTCATCTCTTTTTAGCAAATAGTTGCCAATGTTTTTCATGTAATGTCAGGTTGATTGTATGCATGATCTTTCAGTTTGACACCCACATACTTATAGTTGGCAAACATAGGTCTTCACTGTGAGATTCTCATCGTTGTTTTCCATAAAGACTAAGATTTTTTATGGGCACCCTTTCTTGCACCTTGCTCTCAACCTCTTTTTTATCATTCTTAGCCAATTTGAAGCCCAACCCCTTTTATGGCACATTACTTCATAGCTCGTTGTGCCTCACCCATAGAGATGAAAATCATTCCAAAATTGAAAACAAGAAGATTAGATTTAGTATCGAACCTCACCTTAGGGTTCTTCATCCTTATAAACCTATTTTAATGTTCAGAACCAGCCTTACTACAATATGACCTCGTATCATCACTTTCAAAGTACTCACTTTCATTACTATATCTATATTCTTCAATTGGAGAATCACTTATTGCTCCTATAACTTCATCATCGCTTATCGATTCTCCAACCAAATAATCATTTGTCGCTTCTTCACTATAATCATTTCCCTCATATCTTTCACGCCAATCAATATTATCTCCTAATAGTTCTCCCTCATAAACCAGCAACTCTCTCTCTCTCTCTCTCTCTCTCTCTCTCTCTCTCTCTCTCTCTTCAACTTGAAATTCTCCCATTTCATTATGTAGCTCTTTTTCATCCCTTAGTACACCTTGTCTATCTTGTCTATTATCATTTTCACTCTTTTTTTCTTCTCAATTTTGTTCCTTGACTCTTTAACTTTTTTTTAGCTTCCTATAACTCATCGTCATCATCTATCAACATGAGCATGTAAATAAGTATGTCATCAAATGTAGTATCCTAACACTTGTAATCCTCAAGCACAAAAGAGTTGTTGTCATTAACAATCATCTCCTCATATAGGTCCTCTTGTGTTGTATGAATTTTCTTTCCTTTATTTCTTTTAACCCTACTTCATTTTCCTACAGCTCTAACAAAAGGTTGGTTTTGCTCCGTGTCGCTAACAATAGTTATGTTTGTTACATGTTCAATGAAAACTTCAAGCAAGTCCCCTTTCTTTTTTCCTTTTGATAAGTGTTAGAAAGACCAACATCGTCTTTCAATATAACAAAGTCTTTCTAACAACAATTAAAATATTACAAGGCGCTAATAGTAGTGTAGTCCAAGTTTTTCACGTAAGACATGACGTATGGATAAGATAAAAGGTCCACTTCAAAATGGGAACTAATGAGTTTCCTCTTCCCATTAATATATTGAACGCCTCTAAACTCACCCACCATAATTAATGAAAAACCTCAACCTCTCAAAAAGCCCTTAAACCTTGTCCACATTGCAATCACCAAAAAGAAAAACACAATCAGTTATTAAAAGTAGTAAACGCAAATGTCACAATACGTAAGAAAAGCTATGATCTGCCAAACTTAGGAAATATTATAAGAGTTGTTTTCACTCTTTTTTTGAGAGGGAAAATAGAGTTTTCATCACTCTTATAAATGAAAAATAGAATATAAAACTAATTAAATAAAAAATACAAGAATAAGTCTAAAGCCACTATCCCACATTACATGTCAACATTAGAGAATAATAGGAACAAAAAAAACCAACTTCTATTCTCAAAATATAAGGAACAAGCTTTAACATGGGGAGTTTAACTTATAGGAAAACTTACAATTTATAAAAAGAAATGTCATATCCACATGAACAAACAAAAAATAGCACAATATAGTCACTGAACGCTATAAAGGAAACCTCATAAGATTACACCAACGCATTTATCTATAAACCCTAAAACATGTACTCAAAATTAGTGACCACAAACAATAAAAATATTAAATCAAACCATGTATATAAGTTCACAAGGCCAATGCCAAATTGAATAAATAGAGAAGAACAATCCATTCCATGTTTTGAATCCCAAATGTGGCTATCTTACGAAATTCAAAATCACTGATATATTAATGGGGCATATATGTATAAGTTTACAAGTCCATTGCCAAGTTTGATATGTTCAGTCTATTCCATATTTTGAATAAACTTGAAAATGGTGTTGTATTATAAGATGAGTGATGGGTCTTGAAAATAGAGCAGAGGTTTCATTCATGGAGTTTGAATAAGGAAAAGAAAAGCAAACAAAAAGCTCCCTTTGTAGGTGAGGCAATAGTTTTGTTGTGATGCCATCCATCCATGGAAGAACATTGAAAAATGTAATTTTTTTTTCAGTACAAATGCCTCTCTATGCAAGCTAAGGCATGGCCTTTTATTTTCATACCTTTTTTGTTGTGGTGGTAATACTGTATTGCTTGGTTGCTCTGATCAGTTCCTTCATGTTTTTTATTTTCTTGGGTTATAAATTCTTGCCATGAACATTGCCTTGCGAATATGTACATCTACAAAGAGAGATTAAGAGAACAAACTTTTACATCACGCCAAGAAAGAAAAAAAAGATAAGGGAGAGAGATAGAGATGAGGGGGAGAAAGAGAAAGTGAAACCTAAGAGATGATAAGAAGAGCAGAGACTCTACGAGGGAAAGAACTATGACCATGAGAAAGAAAGAGATGAACGCGAGGGAAAGCTAGATAAATGATCGCGAGAGAGACGATCATGAGAGAGATGACCGCGAGAGTTTAAACTAGAGAAGACCACGGAAAGCTCTTCAACGAAGAGGATTTTGAACTCCACCTGATTAGGACATCTGACCGGCATAGATTACCTCAATCCCATCATAATCTAGTTGGTATTAACCTCTCTATCAAATAGTAAGGGATTAGCTAAACATACGCCATTTTTTTCTTATAGGATCCCATTACTTAAACGTATCATATTTTAAAATTCTTTTAACCAAACGGACCCCGCTTTTTTTGAAGTCCCCATAATACCCTTGTCTTCAACAAACAAGAAACCACCTTCACCCGTTTCCAACATTCATACCCCAAATCGAAACTTAACCTGCTTCCAACATTCGAACCCCAAATCAAAACTTTCACAAAACCCAATAAAACCCATCTTCTTCATCTTCATGGTCACTAAAGTTGTGGAAGGATCTATTTTAGTCAAACCTCGATGGATTTGTCATCCGTGGATTAATATTCAAAAATACAGTCTAGTAGGGTGCATATAGTAAATTGGTGAGGTATAAGTAAAATTGTAGTCTAGGAAAATCAAAGCCTCTACAAGTGTCACAGTTTTTCTTAACCAATATTTCCAGTAATATCACGGAATTGTAACTTTGATAGCCACCTTAATTTTAAATATAAAATCGTGGGTCTGTGGAGTAAACTGTGAGATATAAGTACGATTACAGTGTATACCAACCGAGACCCTATCATGTCTTACGGTCTGTAGTAGAAGATAATGCTAGTAATATCGCGAACACTATACTCGACACTTAAGTTAAAAACTCAAATATCTAATCAGTCGACAGATGCAGAAACGGTAGCAATAGTATTGGTTCGAGTAAGCCGACACTTACCTATAGATATTAGCGTTTCTTTGTTGAAATGTGTATACATTTATAAGCTCAGTTACTCCGTGAAATGCAAGTTCAACCAAGAATGAAGGGGGGTCTCATTTGATGAAAACCTAATAAAAAAACCATAAAAATGGTACATCGTTGTCAAGGTGGCTTAATTTTGATGACTTCTCTGGCATTTTGTACCAACAAATATGAAAATCATCACCAAATCAATAGTACTAAAAATAAAACAAAAATTGGCATCAATAACAGTGGAAATGATGGCCAAAAAACTCGAAAAAACATACCAAACGAGCGGAAATAAGGAGAGAACGGACTTACCAAGTTGATTATGTGTGGATTCATGCATTTTTGTTCAGTCAGAGATGAGAGTATGGAGTTAGTTTTAAGATTTTGAATGAACAAGTCCATGAAAAAGAATAGAGGGTACGGTATGGGGAAGAAAATACCCTTTTATATGAAGGGTAACTTAGTCATTTTCTCTATGGGTAGAATTGGAACTCATAAAAAATAAAATGGAGTCCTTTGAGCAATAATTAGGGTTCGTTTAGTTGCTCCCAATAATAAACAAAACCTCGGCTTCGTAATCACCCAATATAAACTTTATCACCTTTAAAGGATCCAAAAAGTTAATTTTAAATTTAAAGTTCATTCTGATTGATTAAATAAACCTCAAAGTTTCTTAAAAAGCTTTGGTAGTACCTCCTCTATTTCTAACCCTACACCAGAAAACTTGGCTTTCAAGAAATCTTGAAATAAAACCCGCTCAAAATGGTGGAAATGCCGAAAGACTCACAATCCATTCTATAAAAATATATTTTATCAACATAATATATATTCATTCCAACCTGGTTTTGAAAACTTAAAATGATTTCAAACCTTAAATAAGCTTAAACCTAACTCCCAAAGTATTTTTGGGTCTCCAAATTCATTACAACTATTCAAACACTAACCTATATCACAAACAAACCCAAAACCTATTTATACAATGTAATATATCAAAACAATACATAAGTATAGAAAAGAAGACTGAGCAAGTCATAAAAATCAAAAAGCTTTCATTTCATTGTTTCTGCTCGAACCTATGATCACCAAACTTAAAGTAAACGATTTTAGATAAGTAAATTCCACACTATTCAGTACATCTGTAGTAACCAAATGAGTTGTATTCCAAAAACTTAAACAAATAATATGTTGGGTTTCTGGGATCATGCGCAGTGGAAGTTTTCGAAACCTTTTTCAAACATCCCCGAACCAAGATCCTATTGATTCCATTAAATTGATGTGCTAATAAAAAAATATACCTTAGCAAGAATAACTCCATGTCTGCCTTGTTTCGCGTTAATCGGTTCCTTTAAGACGCTTCCAGAGACGAACGTCCTTTATCAAAAATCCACACATGAACGGACGATCATAATCCGGAGTGCTAGCACCAAAAATCCTAAGACAAAAACTCTCTAGGAAAAATCTCTTTCAGGAATTCCTTCTCGAGAAAAATCACTTCACAACTATGACCATAATGTCTTATTTATAGTACATTAGGTTGAGTTGTACAAGACCTCCATCTCCTAGTCACACTCCAAATGTAGTCCTAGATAAAGTCAACTCTAAAAAGGATAAAGTCATAGAGAATCTATAATTACTAATCTAATAAGAGTTGTAATTTATCTAAAACTTAAATAAGAATTAAAGTCATATTATAATTCCAATTAGGGTCCTATTCAAAATAGGATTTACTAAGAGACTAAATTTATAGTCACGCTAGAAATGTATAAGAATCTTGAATCCTAGTGAAACTATGACATTTAATGAGAATCTTCAAATTGAATTTTATCAAACAAAATTCATTAACCCAGACAATATTAAATCGCACAAATCTATTTTTTTGTGCGACCTAATAGGTTAATAGAACGTTGGCAGTGAGCCAAAATCATTTTGGTATACAAGTCATAGGCGGTCTCTAGCAAGGCATTATGACTACCAAAGAAGCATGAAAATCAATAAATCGATACAACCTAATAGACAGTGTATATCATATCCTATTGTCACGCAATATCTTTTGATTGAACATAAGACATGGAATGTCACCCTTTGTCACGTGATATCTTTCGATTGAACATAAGACATGAAACGTCACCCCTATAGTTCAATCTACTAGTCTCGATCTCCGAGTAGACTAAAATTGTCAAGTGACATTGATCCAATCAATTCACTAGAAATGGTCATTTATCAGTCTAACATATCGAGGGGCCCAATAGATATCTCTCTCTAAAAAAGAGGGACAAATTTCATCTTAATCACACAACATCCACACAATAGTTGAACAATGACCAATCACAATCTTTATAATCATTCGGTAAAAAACAACATTATATTGTATCAAATCATTGTGCTTTCAATGTTGGAGTCTTTGGTGATCTCGAGTCAAAGGATTAAATGATATAACTCTCATGAGAATCATTTGTGACATTGACCATGTAGTGTTCTCATAGCGGGTCGGTCTAGCATTTGTTCCCAAAAGATACCCATTATCTTAATTTGTATTCGTATACACATAATCATCACATGATTATCAATGAAGACTTATACCAGTCTTAATTTATTATTGTTCCCACAATAATAACTGACTAAGGACATTTGGAATGATGCAATAATTATCCATGGATACTATTATAAAAGAAACATCATCTACTTATAATAGTTAAATAACGTTTATAGAATTAGCCTAGGGCACATACCCCAATACAATAATATCGGAATCATAAATATACAAAATATAAAACCATCATATTTATGTTAACTGACCACAAACAGATGATGTTTTCAAAAAGTGGTGAGTAAACATTAATAAAGATTCGTGAGTTTTACAAGATGTCCCTCGAGAAACCATGAACTCAACTATCCATGGAGTATGATCCTGGCCAGCATCACAAATCCTCCTAAAATCTTCTATGTGTTTAAAACAATCAGCGATTCCAGTTGCAGAGCACCACAATGTTCACCCTACCACATATATAGCCAGTGAACACAATAGGACTCATAAAAGCCTCCTTCCTCTCGTGTCTGTAAATGCACGACCAATAAATATACAACGATAAACAGTGTATACAATTATATTCGAGAAATACTCATACAATGTAAAGGTTAATATTGGATTTACTTACAATACAAACACAACACAGCGACTCCCTTACGTTTGGGGTCATTAACTAGGTCCAGTGAGTTTATAGGTCCAGTGAGTTTTCACAATTATTCCATAATTTTTTCCAATTTATTTCACATTAATTGGTATTGCCTCGTCCAGAAAACTCTAGAATCACCCCAAACTAAATTCTTGGATGTTCGAATTTCAATTTCGACTCCAAATTATTGTTCGACATCGAAAATTAACCTTTACTATACTTTAAACAATTTTTCTAATTTTCGGGCATTTTCGAGTATCGTAATATGCATTACGAGACAAAAAACCTTTTATAAATCCTTAAGAAAATCCCAAATTTCTTATTTTTATAGAAATCTACAATTTCTATTTATTTGCCCAAAAAACCCTATTTTTGGTTTTTCCTTAATTTTTAGAGATTTTTATTTAATTTTTTTTTATTTTAAAGACATTTTACATATATATATATATATAGGAAGATGTTTGATCCCTTAACCGGGCTTGGTTCGACTCAACTTAACCAAACTTGATTTGGTCCCGTTTGGAGATCATCCATAGTATTCCTCATTTATTCGAAACAAAGCTCTCGATTTTGAATCAAATATTTTTTTTTATCATTCTATTTGGAATTTTGGGGTATGTGCCTAGTTCACCCTTGCCCAGACCACCCACGGCCGAGTACGCAATGGAAACGATTCTCTGGGTCGTCTTCTTCCTCCAATGAACTGGTTACAGTTCGCATGCAAATCAAGGTATAGGACCCATATTTACTTGTTAAGTCCATTTAAATGTACAATTCACATTTTTAGAACTTAACCACATTAATTTTTCACAAAATTCGAAACCAAAGTTCGAGATTTGAATTATCATGAGACTTATTTCGTCACATATCTTAAGATAAAACTTCATAAATTTCGAGTTTATTTGGTTAACTTTGAATTTCACAAAGTAACATAATATATTATAATTACATAACACTATGCAAACATCACTCACTAATAAAATCACTTGTAAATCTCATTTATGTTATAATTATGTCAAATAATTTGGTCATATACTTTAATATATTAATGGAAATAAATAACACACACACACACATATATATATATATATATATATATATATATATATATATATATATATATATATATATATATATGTGATAGTAGCATGTGTGTCCATTAAAAAGTAATATGGATGGACTAATTGTCTGATTGGTAATTGTAAGTTCGTCCGTGTGAACATTGCATTGATTCATGTACATATGGTGGTTATACACTGAACTAACCAAAAAGTGGTTATTTGATGCGTGAAATGATGACCTATGTCCATATGTATTGGTTGTATGCAATAGCTAGATGCATGCATACGTTCTTTCTTTCAACCATCACAAGTTAATACATGCATGTATAGTGAATGGTCACTAGGTTGTCACTAGGCTACTTGTTGATAAACAAGCATGACTTGTTGATAAGCATGACATCACTAACACATTCAATTTGTTCAGTACTTAAAGGTATTGGGCATATGTATTGAAACGTCGTGAATTAATGCATAACTATATATAGTTATATATATACTCTCCCATAGATGATGAATATATACTTATTTTATTCCATTTTTCTTTTAAAGAAAAAAAAGTCTTGTTTCCCTCTATTTTTCTCAAAGCATTTTTTAGTGTGAGTGAGTACAACAATTTGATCCAACTGTTCTTACGGTCTGAAGTGCTACAATCGTAAAGATGTGATTGTTATATCCTATAAGGCAAATGCTACTAACCGCGAGCACGAATTGTGGGGCATTACTGTCTTAAGGAGATAGAGTATTCAAACTCTCGCCTCAATATGTAATCTCTCTTTTCATTAATTTTGAAGTATTTTCAGCGTCTATTCAACCATGACTACAACATGCAACGTGGTGGAGGCCAAAGACCCTAACAAGCTTAAAATAGTAATGATATGCTCTACTTCTATGCATAATGTCGCTCCCCCCGTGAAGCTAGAGAAGCTTGAAAAATTGACTGGCATAGACTTTAAGTGTTGGCAATAGAAAATTTTATTCTACCCGACAACAGTGAATTTGGTGAAAGTGCTTACCGAAAAAGAACCTAAATTGCGAGAAGACGAACTGAAAAGAACGTCACTGCAGAGGCATGGAAACATAAAGATTTCCTATGTAATAATTACATTCTTAATGGTCTCGATAATTTATATAATGTTTATAGTAACATGAGTATGGCTAAGAAGTTGTGGGGTTCTTTAGACAAAAAATATAAAACAGGAGAGGCTGGCCATAAAAAGTTTATGGTTAGTAGGTTTTTGAATTATAAAATGGTGGACTCAAAGATGGTGTTAGATCAAGTCCGAGAAACTCATATTCTCCTCCATGAAATTCATACGAAGAAGATGTCTTTGAGTGAGTCATTCCAAGTGGTAGCAATCATCGAAAAATTGCCTCCATCTTGAAGATATTTGAAGAATTATCTCAAGTATAAATGCAAGGAGATAGGACTTGAAGGCTTAATTGTTTGACTTTGCATTGAAGTGGACAACAAGAAAAATGACAACAAGAACAGTGAATTGCCTAATGAGCCCAAAGCTAATATTTTGAGGGGTCGAAGAAACAAGAATTCCAAAAGAGGAAGCATTCTACCGATAAACCCAAGCAATTCAAAGAAAAAGCAAATAAATTTGTTGGTTCTTGCTTTATTTGCAAGAAACATGGTTACAAAGCCGAAAACTGCATTAACAAGTGGAAGAAGAATAAAACTCAGTCTAAGTCTTATGGTGATGGTCATGCTAATTTTATTGAAGATGGGTTATCCAGGGATGTTTCAAAATTGAATTCATCTGTAGATGTTTTTGAAGCAAACATGGTGGATAATCCCACAAGAATGGTACATTGATACCAGGGCCGCCAAGCATGTGTGTACAGATAAAAAAATGTTCTCGTCCTACAAGCCTATCAATAGAAAAGACTTATTTATGGGTAACTTTGCAATTTCAAAGATAATTGGAGTTGGGAAAGTGGTGTTGAAGATGACATCTTACAAGGAACTTACTTTGAATGGAGTGCTACATGTGCCAGATATCCGCAAAAATTTAGTTTTCAGGTCTTTGCTTAGCAAAAATGGATTCAAAATTATTTTTGAATCGAATAAGTTTGTACTATCTAAGAATAATTTATTTGTGGGCAAGGGATACGTGGCTAATAATTTATTTAAGATGAATGTAATGCATGTACTTCACAAATTTGATATTAATAATATTGAAGTTTATGTTTACTTGTTGGATTCTTCTAATTTGTGGCATAAAATGCTAAGACATTTTAATTTTAATTCGTTAAGAAAATTAATGAATTTAGAATTAATTCTTAATATTAAAATCGATCTAAATCATAAGTGAAATTTTTGTTGAAGCTAAGTTAACATGATCTCGTTTTCACACTATTAATGATAGGAATACATTCCCTTTAGATTTAATTCAAAGCGATGTATGTGATTTAAAGTTTGTTCGAAATAGATGTGGAAAGAAATATTTCATAACCTTTATTTATGATAGCACTAGATTTTTCTATGTGTATTTAATTAAAAGCTAAGATGAGGCTTTAGAAGTCTTTAAACACTATAAAAGTGAAGTTAAAAATTAACTTGGTATATCAATAAAGTCTATAAGGAGTGATCGATGAGGTGAATATGATGCACAGTTGAATGCATTTTTTCAAGGACTTGGCATAATTTACCAAATGACTACACCTTATTCTCCTCAATCAAACGGTACTACGAAACACAAAAAACGTACATTAAAGGAAATGAAGGATGATATGTTATTAAATTTTGGGTTATCTCAGAATTTATAGGGTGAAACAATTCTTTCCACCAATCATATTCTTAATAAAATTTCTCGAAAGAATATGGATGCAACTCCTTATAAATTATGGAATAGTAGAAAACCTTCATACACATACTTGAAAGTGTGGGGTTGTTTGGCTAAAGTAGCTATTACTAAACCTAAAAATGTTAAGATTGGACCAAAAATCATTGATTGTATATTCATTAGTTATGCTCACAATAGCATGCATATAGATTCCTTGTATTTAAATTAGATATTCCTTATATATACATATAAATACAATAATGGAATCTAGAAATGCATCATTTTTTGAGCATGTCTCTCCTAATAAAAATATGTGGGAACCAAGTTCTAATAAAAGAACTAATGATGATGTAAGTAGCAATAATCCTAAAAATAAAGATAATGAACCTAGAAAAAGTAAAAGGACAAAAGTAGCAAAATATTTTCGTCATGATTTTCTCACTTATATGTTAGGAAATGAACGTTAAACGTTTAAAAATGATATGTCTACACTTGAAGCTCCTATATGGAAAGAAGCAATTGATAGCGAAATTGAATCAACTATGCACAATCATACCTGGGAGTTAGTGGATTTTACCACCTAGTATAAAGCATTTGGGGGTGTAAAAGGATTTTTAAAAGAAAATTAAAGGCGGATAGCTCAATTGATAAATACAAGGCTCGGTTAGTAGCCAAGAGTTTTAAACAAAAAGAACGATATGATTTCTTTGATACATATTCACCAGTAATGAGGATAACATCCATAAAAATGTTAATTGCAATTGCTGCAATAAACAATCTTTAAATTCATCAAATGGATGTTAAATCAACATTTTTAATTGGTGTGTTCAAAGAAGAAATATACATGCAACAACTAGAAGGATTTGTTGCACCAGGATAAGAGTAAAAAGTGTGTTGACTGCTAAAATATTTATATGGACTAACGCAAGCTCCGAAATAGTGGCATATTAAATTTGACAATGTCATGTTATCAAATGGTTTCAAAATAAATGAATGTGACAAGTGTGTATATGCTAAAGACACGCACACCTGAAGGTTTTGTCATAGTTTGCCTATACATAGATGACATGTTGATTATAAGCAATGATTAAGCTATAATCAAATATACAAAGAAAATGTTGACACAACATTTTAAGATGAAAAATATCAGAGTTTTCGATGTTATTTTAGCAATTAAAATTTCTAAGATAGAGAATGGATTGGTGTTATCTCAATCTCATTACATTGAGAAGATATTGAATAGATTCAATAAATATGACACAAGTCTTATAAAAACACCAATGGGTATTAATGAACATCTAACTATAAATAAAGAGTAATCCATAGATCAATTAGAGTATGCGCGTATACTTAGCAGTATAATGTATTTCATGTCATGGACGAGACCTGACATAGCATGTGTGGTGAATCGATTAAGTTAATTTAGAAGCTATCCAAAGAAAAATCATTTAAAAGCAATGTTAAGAGTTCTTACATATATAAGGCACCCAATGAATTATGGATTGCATTATACAAAGTATTTTGTTGTTCTAGAAGGATATAGTGATGCAAACAGGATATTAGATATTAAGGACACTAAATCTACAAGCGAATATGTTTTCACACTTGGAGGTAGTGTCATATCTCAAAAATCTTCTAAGCAAATGCGCATAACTAGATCTACTACGAAATCTGAATTCATAGCTTTAAATAAAGCTGGTGAAGAAGTCGAATCGCTTAGGAACTTTTTATAATATATTCTTTATTGGTTGAAACCTTTGTCAATCATTTGTATTCATTGTGATAGTATGTATATCATAGCAAAAACGCACAATAAAATGTATAATTGTATGTCACAACATATACATCGACAACATGACACAAAAAATAGTTATTTGAGAATGGAGTAATATCCATTAATTATATAAGGTAAAAAGACAACATTGCGAATTTGTTAACTAAAGGCATACTTTAGGATTAAGTAATTCGTTTCAAGGGAAATGAGATTAAAGCCTACAAAATAGAATCTATTGTGGATATCCAACTTAGTTGACTAGAGATCCCAAAATCTAGGTTTAAAAGGGACAACTAAATGATGGAGTCTGGTGTAGCATTAAGGAAATTAATTCCAACCTATTCTTATGATGTTATAGTGTTGCGTGCAAAATTATTAAGGGTAAGCTTTGCTTTTAATGATTTCTATGTCATAATTTCATGAGAGGTATTATAGGATACTCTAAATAGAAATCACCTATACAAGTGTGAACTGGGTCGATTCTATGAGAATATTTAGGGATTGAATTCTCTAAAGCGCTCACGAATCTAGGAGTTATTCAAGGCCATATTTATGAACATAACCGAGTAATTCAAATTGTTGAAATTGAGTTGTGTGTACATTATTGTCTTGGTTTGCACAAATGACTGAATAGTTCAAGGCATCGTGTTCATTAATTAGCTAGCAAACCCCATGGTATTACACTAAGGAAGGTTCGAAGCCGCAACCTACCTATCCTGATGCAACTCATTTCTACTATACTCACTCTAGAGTCTGCATTATCTTTTTAAAAAAATTGTGAAAATTTTATTTATTTAGGGGATGATATATATAATGTGCAATATTGGTCAATTTACATTCACGTGGGGATTGTTGGAATTATGCTAAATAATTTGGTCATATATTTTAATATTTGAATGGAAATAAATAGCATATGTATATACGAGACAATAGCATATGTGTCCCTTAAGTAGTAATATGGATGCACCAATTGTGTCGATTGATAATTGTAAGTTCGTCCGTGTGAACGTTGCATTTATTCATGTACATATGGTGGTTAGTCAGTGAATTAACCAAAAAGTGGTTATTTGATACATGAAATGATGTCATACGTCCAGATGTATTGGTTGTATGCAATACATGCATGCATGCACTCCTTTTTTCAACCATCACAAGTTAGTATATGCATGTATAGTGAATTGTCACTAGGCTGTCACTCAAGGGCGAATTCAGGATTTTTGATAGCCCTGGTCTATAAATATTTTTTAATTTATTATTTTTATATATTATTATGTATACTTTAAATAAATTATACCACTATATATATATATGCATCCATGACAAGCATAAAATTAGCATGGTTATCGCATAAATTAAGCCACAAACTATTAAGCAAAGAAAAAAAAAACATTTGAACACAAACACTTGTAATAGATCAAATCGAAACCAAATCAATAGATAATGAGTTCAACTGAAGTACCTTAAATTAAAAATTGTTGTCAACTTGTCACAAACATGACTCGATCAATGAAAAGTGTATCAGCCGCAAACACAAACAATATAGAATCAAATATAAATTATATTGGTGGGTAAAGAATAAAAATAATACTTAAATAATAAATTATATAAAAATCAGAATATGAAGAAAAATAACCTATTTAAGTTGTGCCCTCCTTTGCTTTAAAGAATCGAATTCATCAATTACTTCATCTATATCGATATTTTGAGCGAATTCTCGTTCAATATGAATGATCATAGTATCTGCCAAGAATTCTTCTTCCATTCTATTTCGTAAATCGTCTTAATACGCTTCATAGCTGAAAATGCTCGCTCGCTCTGTTGATGCCGTGGATACAGGTAGAGTCAAAATAAGACGAATCAATCTCTCGACCAAGTTGTAGTGATGCGACTTATTTGTTCGAATTAATTTCTGCAATAACTCAGAAGTTGATGACAAATTATAAAAACACTTGTGGTGAAGTACATCAACCTCATAATGCTCCAATTGAAATCTCAAATGATGCATTTCTTGATCACTAAAATCAGCAGGATAGAACTTTCTTGCAAGAATACATATTTGATCAACATCAAATAATTTGAGTTGATCATTTGGTTGTAAGGCACAACTCAACTTAAGGATTTCCAATGCATCATCATTGAATCTGTAATTCAACTTTTCCAATTGATAGTCAATCACGGAATTGAACATATCAAAGTGGTAATGATGCTCAACTGTGACGAGGATTTTTTGCTGACAAGAACGACTTGTGCCCTCATTGTACCAAGCATTCATATCGGGTGTTTTGATTTCATACTCTATGCAAATCGAATTCACACACATCAAAAGGTGATCAAAGCTTTCATTTCGTAATTTTAGAAGAAGTACTTTTGTTGTGGCAATTGAATCTATTGCATTCAGAATATCTATAGTTTTTTCTTGCAAGTTTCGGCAAAGCATATATGTAATTCCCAAAATTCTATGCATTACATGCAACATGAATACGAAGTCAAAAGTTTCTATCATCATTAAAACACCTTTTGCTTCACCACGAATATCATCAGTAGATCCATTACTAACCATTTTTTTAAGCACTTGCATCGTTGCCCAATACATATCAATCACACTGCAAATAGAATCAAAATGAGAGCTCCACCGTGTTTCTCCTGCTCGTTGTAAACTTCTGATTTAATTAGCTCCTTTACCAGTTTCACATTCACCACTAGCTACTTTACGTGCAATCTCTACAGCTTGAAAGGCTTGCAACTCAGTAAGGCGTTTTGGAGAAGAACCTATAAGGTTAACAATAGAAGACAACTTTGAAAAGAATAACCAAATCGACGGTTCCTTTTTAGAAGCTGCAACTAATGCTAGTTGTAGTCGATGAGCAAAACAATGCACATAATATGCATATGGACAGTCTTTGAGAAATAAAGCTTGCAACCCATTCCATGCCCCACGCATGTTACTAGCACCATCATATCCTTGACCACGCAAGTCATCTATACGTAAGTTATACCGAGCAAGAGAGTTATATACACTTTTCTTAAGTGTTGAAGCAGCGGTGTTTTCGACTTGGACAATATCGACAACACCGAGCAAGTCATCTATAATGCTAGTTGAAGCAGCGGTGTTTTCCAATTTTTAAGTCCTCCATTAGTTAATGTGCAGTGAGGTGTATTACCATTTTCAAAAAGGTAACACGAGAAACAAAATACCGCGTCCTTTGAAAGAGAATACTCCAACCATTGAAATTCTCCAAACCATTTTGGTTGAAAGCGACGATATTGATTTCCGAATAGAGTTCATGGGTATTTTGGCAACCTAGGTTGATAAGGGCCCATCTTTATATATGCTCGTCTAATCTCATCTCTCACATTGAAGGAATATTGCCGTATTGGAGTACGCGAGCCCGGATCTCTTTCGAGAGAATTAGAATCAATATAAACTTCTGGAGTTGGAGATTCTAAAGGTCTCGTTTCCTCACGAGATGAAGCCTCAACAACTGATGGAGAAAGATTGCCAACCTTAGATGCCTCCCCACTTGATTTGAAAAAGGAAAAATTGTCTTCGTTCTTTTGTTACCATGACGCTCCATAGAGTTTAGTCCAAAGCTAGTATGCTATCCTTAAAAGAAAAAACGTCTCCTTAAATATTAAAGTCATGAAAACTTTTTTTATTCTCCTAATTCAATCAATGTAAATAGGAGAAATAAGCTCAACTGAAGTATTGGACTAAACGATTTCTAATAGAGCATTTCTAAGCAGCCAAAATGCTTACATAACAAATAAAAGGGGTCAAAAGCATATCACACTTCAATGCATCTTCTAGATAAGAAACTTAGTTGCTTAACAATGGGTACCAAACAAGTATAGTAGAATATCAAGTATCTAGAATTAAGAATATGCAAAGAATAAAAATAGATAATAATTACAAAGTTAGTGTCTTACAATAATTATATAAAATGCTGAAGTTTCAAATTTAGAATTTCAATATCTAACTTAAAAGATTCAATCATATATAAAAATTCATTATCCGATTTGAATTTCATTGATAGTGTATTACTTGATTTCAAGATTCACATTGCTCTTCAATACAGGTTCATTAAACCACATATTATTTATTCTCACGAGCATTTGATCAAACACCTCCAAATCGAAACTATCAAGATATACCCATCACAAAGTAATCAGTAAGACAGTAATGAAATCAATATTCTAATAGACATTTCATCAAACAACTTCCTAACACTCTATTTAAGTATCAATACGAACCCAGGCCTACATAATCAAACTAATCATCTCATGGCATTTTATCAAACAATTTAGGAGCACTCAACGAAACCATCATCATAAAACATTTAAATAAAAAATTGAAAATACTTAATTATATATCATTGTAAGTTTATAAGCGTGTACCTAGATTGAAATTGTGTTTGCTTCTTGGATTGATTCGGAAGAGTAGAGAAGATTAAATGGTATGTTTGTTTTTGCGCGGCGGGCAGGGGCGAAAGTCGAAAGAGATGGAGTGCGCGCGGCCAGGGGCGAACAAGGCTTAAATAGTAATTTATTTATTTTTGGACTTTTTTTTGGGCCTTGCCCTGGGCTACAGCCCAGGGCAAGGCCCAACTGGATACGCCCCTGCATGGGCATTTTACCAAACAATTTAGGAGCACTCAACGAAACCATCATCATAAAACATTTAAATAAAAAATTGAAAATACTTAATTATATATCATCGTAAGTTTATAAGCTTGTACCTAGAATGAAATTGTGTTTGCTTATTGGATTGATTCGGAAGAGTAGAGAAGATTGAATGGTATGTTTGTTTTCGCGCGCGGGCAGGGGCGAAAGTCGAAAGAGATGGAGTGCGCGCGGCAAGGGCGAACTGGGCTTAAATAGTAAAAAAAAAAAAATTTGGACTTTTTTTGGGCCTTGCCCTGGGCTCTGCTGTCACTAGGCTGCTTGTTAATAAACATGGATGACTTGTTGATAAGCTTGACATCACTAACACATTCAACGTTTCTTAAGCGATTGAGTCATTTCTTAAACATTTTTAATTTGTTCGATATTTAAATGTATTGGGTGTATGTATTGAAACGCTGTGACTTAATAAGTTAATACAATCGCGATCGTGCGTAACTATAGTCAAATCCTTGATTTCAATAAATTATTATTTAGATTTAATTACAAGGTTAATGGGTTTAATTACGACATGTATTATGGATTAGGACTCGGATCAGTGAAAAATAAAAGTCGCTTGGTTAATATTATTTTTCGTCGTTAAATGCTTAGTGTGTGTATCATATGATATTTTGTTGCGACGTTAGAGTGTGTTGAGTCGTGTCCTCAATTTGTCATAATCAAGGTTGCAAGTGCGTGTCTGAAAGGCATGAGTTAAAATAAATAATTAGTTGCTTAAAAACTCATAAATCAACCGTCAAGTATCACATGAGGATTTTGCCTCAGTTTGGCTACAAGTCGACATCGGTGACAGTGTGAAATGAGAACAAAGTTGGTGTAAGACCTTGCCTTGAGTTTTGTGTTGGTTAAAGGTGGCCGAGATTGAGATTATGTCCAAATTGATATAAGTTTGGTAAGTATGGCAATAAGATTAGTTTGAAAAAATTTAGTTTGTCATCGACAAAGTTAAGATTTTTGGGTTTTGATTTAACCAAAACCAGGGTTATGGACATATTATGGAGTTGGACTATTTTGTCAAAAGTTTAGCTCAATTCAATGAAAAATTGGATCCAAAGCGAGCATAAAAAATCGAAACATGTAAAAGTAAGGATTTCAAAAATCAATAAATAAAAAGAAATTAAGCTACCGAAAATCAGACAAGGGTTTATATATAAATATCGAAAAATTAAAAAAAAAATCAAATCAAGGTCATTTGAAACATTCAAGATAACTTTTATTTTCTTTGAATCCCTAAACCTATCCGTTGATTATTTCGATCCATGATATCCGTATGTTCGATTTTTGCTCGATTTCTTTCCGAAAAACAGTAGAACATTGCAAGACGGTCAGTTCAAGCCGAGTTTTGTGGCAATAATAAGGTATTCGGCATGCAATTTGGTAAATTCTCGATTTAAGCATTTTTCCACAATTCAAATTGAATTCTCGTGATTTTTTATTTCTTTTACGAGATTTTGATGAAAATTGATAGGAATTGTTGTGAATTGATGTGTTAGATCAATTTATGTCATTTTGGAATAAATTCCACTCATGTGGGTAAGGGTTTTGGTGAAATGAATTGATGCAATTCAGTTGATAGCTATTTTGAAGATGTTTTATATTTAAAATCGATTTAAATTCGGATTCTGGACGAATTGGGTTATTATTTTTTGTCTAAATTAACTCTACGGGTTGTGAAAATATTTTATATTTGATTTAGTGAAATTTCTCGGTGTTTGGTGTCGAGTTTTGATGATTTGATTGCAAAAATATTGATTAGGATAGGTTTCGTTAGTTCAAAATAAATAAAGTTTGCCTAATCAAAAGACCATATTGGAAAACTCATGGCTTCCAATTTGTGATCCAATTTGAGTATTCTTGGAGTTTATGGAAAGTATGAAGTAAGCTCCATAAGTTCCTTTTGTTTATCACGGCAAATATTGAGGTTTTTAAGGCAAAAGTTACCCAAAGTTAGCTACTTGAAAGCTAGTAGAAGTTGTTACAAATAATTATTTTTGGAAACAGTTATCGAACATACTTTGGTCGCTGATTTTTAAGGTTTCATTATTTGGTTTCACTTAAAGCTTGACCTTAAATATAATTAGGTGGGTAGAGAAGCTATTGAAACCACTTTCAAAGTGATCTAACACTTCGAGGACCCCAAAAATTACGCTCGAAGTTGGTTGCTTATAAGTAAATCCCATAGTAACCTTTACATTTTATGAATATTTCTCAAGTATAATTGCATGCAAGATTTATCGTTGCATTATTTTTCAGTCAAATATAAATGAACAAGGAAGGAATGAGGCTTTTGGGGGTCCCATTGTGTTCACTGGCTATATCCATAGTAGGGTGAACATCGTGGTGCTCTATGGCTGGAGTCACTGATCGTTGTAGAAACTTGTTTAAGAGGATTTGTGGGAATGTGTTGGCCAAAATTATACTTCATTTATAGTCGAGGGCGTGGCTTCCTAAGAACATCCTCTTAAACTCATGATTCATTATTATTGTTGTCATACTACTTTTGAAAATCGACGTCTATTTCTAGTTAAGGAACATAAATGAGATGGATTGCATCCTTGTATATTTGCAACTCCTCGAGATATTACCATTTCATTTAAATTATTTTATTATGATGCATTTGGTTATTACATGTGTATTGGATAGTATGAGATTTACTTATCTGACATTATCGAGTTTTTATTATTGGGTCATGACATGTTCAATTAATGGGTCTAAAGAAACGAAAGAGAGATCTTTAATGTTGTGGTGATTTCTTTATGTTCTTTATTTATCTTTATATAACAATTTGATTATTATTGTGTTTTGGGCTTTAAGCTATGAGTTAGGCCGATTTCTTGTTTTAAGATTTCGCGAAGGAGTATAGGACAGTAATGGTAATATAATGATGAACACAAACTTGAATTTAGGGTCAGATGGTTTCGTGAAATGGTTTAAGGATCAATAGATTTTTTCGAGTGGATTGTTCTAATGTCTAAATTCTAATATATAAATTGTTATGGATATCAGTGAAGATATAAGTATTTCTAGGCCTTCTCTCACTGTTGTTTATCAAGTTTTTGGGTTTCCGACAACCTTATTTACAAGGGAGACTCTGCCAAAATTTCTTTAAGAAATCAGATTTTCAAGTTGAAGGATTTCCTAATTTGATGCAATTAAGAAAACAAAGACTTTGAATATAATTTCGAGGATGACCAATTATCTCGAGGATTTTAGAAAAATTGATGTCACATAAAGAAGTATTTAGAAAGTTTAAATGTTGACTAGATTATCAAATGTTTTAGGATAATCTAGGCCGGTCAGATGCCATAAGAACGAGGGATCTGACAATGTTAGTATCAGAGCCTAGGTTTGGCTCAATTTGAGGATAACTTTGGTTGAGAATCAAAAAGTGATTGATCGCGATTAGTTAGGAAGTGACTGTGAGCTAGGGTTAATTTGATTATTGTGTTATATTTCGTATATATTTATGTATTATCACTAAATATGTGATATGAAGTTTATTCTCCTTGTCTATCCAATACTTAACTCGTGGATAAAAATGAGTTGGGTTATGAATAGATAATAAAAGAGAGAATAAACTTATGAAATAATAATTGAGCTTGAATGATGAGTGAAATAGACTAAGTCAAGATTCACAATGAAATATTGTAAGTAGTTCAATACAAATACAACTAAGGAAAGTTGTTAGTTATAAAACCAATAAGAAATTGGTTGAAAAATGAGTCTAAGTGATTCAGGAACGCAAGTGCTGAACATGGACTCATTTGAAACTCAAAGTATCAATTTATTACAATTTTGAAATGCTCGTAAAAATGTTAGCACAAACCTAAATTAAGTCTCAAATGATCGAGAATCGTTAGGTAAATGTAAAATAAAAGTGAGATTTTCGAAAAGCATAAGATATGAATATCTTTGATTTCAGAATGAGGTTAGTATCGGTTAAACTAGTAACTCAGGAAGAACTATTTTACAAAGTATTGGTTTAATTTATAACCAATCAAGAGTTACATCCAAAATAGTCTCAGTGAAAAGTAACATGAAGGCAAAGTTTTCAAAAACAAAAATTGATTAAACAAATTAAATTTTGAATAGAAAATCATAACGCGATAGTGATAGGATCAAAGAAAGTTTCTAAATTGGCTCTATATAATTAAAATACTTTGAGATAAATTAGATTAATAGAAGGAAATAAGACCAGAAAGATACGTAAATGACTTGGCTATGATATTGGTCGGATGTTTCCATGAGCAGTAAATAACCGATCTCCCCTTATTTTGGGAAAGTCGTTGGTCGCTTATGATGTGGCGACCCCGCACCCCGAGGCCACCAGGTGAGCTGCTACACGGGTCCTGTAGCCCTATCGACGTCTGTTGCCATGTCAATGCCCTTCAATGTGTGTACTAGTCGTCATATTTTCTATATTATTTGCCAATTATTCAAGGTATTCATTAAGCTATAAGTATGACTTGTGTTTTAAGGAGTTGTAAATAGGTAACCAGTAATTTACAGCGGAAGTCTTAACATAACATAACCATAGATTATTAACAACTTTCAAGTCATATGGAGCATTAGTCCTAATGTAAATAACCCGAAATCAACTACACTACATATCAGGTTACAACATACTATGAAATATAAATATATACATCTATCGTGTCTATCAAGTCTCTCATAATCCTAAAAGTAAAATAAAATATCAAAATAAACATATATTAGTAAGTCCCGGACTATAGGCAATCAGAGATAGTCTCCTAAGACCTCCTTGCCCTTACTAGTACTAAGATATGCACTCAATAATCACAAAAAAATTAATGAAGAGTCCAGTGAGTAAGATCCCAAGAGAAAGCCACCAAGCATTTAATAATAGAGAGGCCAAGAATAATGTTAAATAAACATGCAGAAATAAATAGACAGTTGTAAGATAATCGCATGCATAACTAACACTAGTAAGAACCAAATAATTGTGACATGCATAGCCTGGCTCACATTTGGACTACAAGCAGAGGATCGGTCTGTATCACAACCCACCGAAAATGTGCATTGATAAGTAGATATTTATAGTTATTTAGTACTTTATTTTAGTATGTTTAATTATGTAAAGTCTCTAAAATATATATTTAGTTATATTTTTTGGTCGTTTTCAAATAAAACAAAGTACGCGGTTGAATTCGTGGTGAAAAATATTTACAATTGAGTATTTACTCGCAGTGATCGGACGCTGGACAATTTGCTTCAAGTTACGCATTGCGCGGTAGGTAAAGTAGTGACCAATCACCACGTGGCAGCTCTTAATTGACTGAGCAGCTGTAAAAGCACGTCATTGCATCATGTTTTCTCCATCACAGCAGCTCTCCGATCTTCTCGAGATTCATGCTATCACGTTCGTCTCATGCAACACGAATTGTGAATTCGTAAATCGACCAAACCTCCTTCGTGGACAGGTGTCACGAGCTCACCCATCCACCATGTGAAATGCATATGTTTCAGTGAATCAGAGAGCGACACGTTAGCAACTTAACAAAACGAACCAATGCGGCTTAGACAAGTGGGAAGAATCGATTTTCAGCCCAAAAATAGCCACATGATGCTCCTCGGCGCACGAATCACCTCCCTAACCCCTAAAATTAATTTTTCTCACCTCCCGAGACCAATTTTGAGTAGTTGTATATATTAGGAACTTAGGTTTTATTCAAAAACATTGATTAATATTTTTTTAGCATATTTTCTTTGACGACCATGTTCGTCTAATCAACACCTTGCCTAGGTCGGAGGGGAAACAAGTCGGGATCATGGACGCATGACATATTATGTGAAATCTTTTAATTTATTATTTTAATTTAGTTTAATTCTCCTATTTCATTGTTGTTGCTTTTAAGATTTATGGTTTAGATATAGGGTATGTATGTGATCAGTGCATGCTTTTAGGTGGGCAACCTATAGTTATTTGGACCATTAGTATTCGTGTAATTGTGTTTTTGGACTAAAAAAGTGACGAACACTCACCCGTTTGTCGTTTATCCCTTTCGGTTATTGAGTGTGCAATAATTGAATCTAGGTTAAATCGGGAGCGGATGCGACTCGGTTATTTAGGATTAGTGTTCACATATACCTATTTTACTACAATTAGTGTGCTAAACCTGATTGGCGGATGTCTAGGGTTATGCATTGATTAGGGAAGGAGTTAGTGGTGGATGTCCTGGCTATCGAGATTAGGGAAACGAGGAATTTATAGCGGATGTCGATTTTCTATAACTAATATAGGAGAAAATAAATTAATGACTTTTTGAGAAAGATAGATGACCATGATTGCCATTGAATCTTGATCTTGATTTGTGGAACTATGGACCTAGGTGTTACTTAGGTATTTATTAATTGTTTTGAAAATTAGTTAGTTTAGTTTATTTTATTTACTTTAGTTAGATTAGTTAGTTAAATTAATATTTATTTTAAAAAACCTAATTTTCCTTTTTTTAACCTAAGAAAGACTACCAATCTCTGTAAGATCGACCATTTGCCACTATTATACAAAATAGTTAGTTTATGAGCTTTATTTGATTGATACGTTCAATGCACGCCAATTTTTTTGCGCCGTTGCCAGGGATTGATATTTTTCTTTCTTTGGTTTTTTATTTTTTTATTTTTATTTTTATTTTGCCTATCTAGTCCATTGTTCTTAACATGTATGCAGGCAACCCCGTAATGGACTCCTCCTACCCCCATAATTATGGTCGATTCGAAGACTCACATTTTTATAATGTAAATGGGGTAGGTATATCCCATAATGGATATCAAATTCCCAACATACATTCTTTTGTGCAACAGATCGAGGTTTGTGAAATTTGTGGAGACTATTTTCATTCCGCACATGACTGTTCCTATTATCCATAATATGAGAATTATCATTATTCTAGCTATGCATCGCCACAACCCGACTTCTTTCGGCTCATGTCATACCCACAGATTCCTCAACATGAAGGAAATCAACAGTTTCATCAAAGCACCTCCTTGGAAGATATGCTAAAGCAATTGATAGATAATTAGCATAAGGTTAACTAGCTTTTTGAAGAGATTCGACAAATTGATTTTAAGATTCCAGACTTGAAGGACTTGGAAACTCAATTTATTCAATATAATGTCAGGCTCCAGAATATGACTGATAAGGAAGAGTTGTGTAGTACACAACCAATTTTTAATCTAGAGGATGATGCGAGTGTTGATATGTTGAAAATTTTTTAGGTGAATCAGGTTACATAGATGGAAGACTATTTGAGAGAAACATCGAAAGAACGTCAAGTCTTTCAAATTGAGTCAGAAATTGTCATTGCACTAAATGAGGGGGAAATGAGATGAAAATTGATGTTATTTCAGACAAGCCGGATAAGCCGCAGATAGAGAGCGAGGAAGACCAACCTCTGGTGTTGGTGCAACCACCCAACCTTCGACGAACATCTGGTACACCTTATAAGGGGGTGGGTGGAATTAAGGGAGCGTTCACATATTTTCTACACTGCCAACACCTTTGTGTTGGACGATCTTGATGCGATAAATTCTTTCGTGTTGGAAATCCTGAATGAGCTCCAAAATCTGAAAGATGACGTGCATGCTTCATTCCCCAAATACGTAGATGCGACATTCGTTGTTGACATCTCTAAAGGAGAAGGCATCAAGTGATCAATCACGCCAAGTCTATCCAAAGACTTAAAAGAAAGACGGCTCGTTGGGAGGCAGTCCAGCTTCATTTTTATTTTATTTTTTTATTTATTTCTTACATTTATTTCAGTTTAGTTTAGTTTTAATTTTTTATGTTTAATAACATTCTAATTTGTTCTCTTCATTTTTACAGATGATATATTACGTTTGACGTTCATTGAAGGATTGAAACACCGAGTTTTGTAGGTTTGACTTTGGATTACATTTTTTAGCATAATTTGAGCATTTTCTTTTTGAAATTAACATGTTTATAGGATTTTAGGTGTTTTGAGACTTGGTTGGGACATACCCAACTTAAGTTGCCGCATTAGTGGCGGGTTTTTTAGTAGACCCAAAACTCTAGACTTCATGCCATCATCTTGTTGATTTAACCCTTAGTTGAAAGACTTCGGACTCACAAGATTTGATTCGAGTCTTTTCAATTAACTCATATGTTTACTAGTTCTTGCTCTTGTTACGATTGTTCTTTTATAGTTTCCTTAGTCACCTACTCGTGAGAGATTTTGTGCGTTCATTAGTTTTTAGAGACTTTTTGTCATGCATGCATTTGTATCATCTTTTTATCCATGTTCTTCTCGCCACTATCTTTTTCTTTTTGTTTATGGATTCCTTGACTTGTTTTGAACCTTGAGGACAATGTTCGATATAGGTTTGGGGGTATTTTAAGGATTGTGGAATGATTTGGATGGATTATTTGCAAAAGACCACAAGTGAGATTGTTTATTTTTTAATTTTATGCCGTTATATGCGGTTGTGGATGGTAATGGTGGTATTTTATAATATTTCTTCCATTTCTTTCATTTCTTTTCCTTTCATATTTCACTTTCATTTCATTAGGCTATGATACACTTTCATGCATATATTTTATATAGTTTTTTATTTTTATTTTTGTATATATAGTATTTTGAGTCACCCGAAACTTTGTTCATGCCTTTGGTTGTGGATGGGTAATTTACAGTTCCTTTTTAATTTGAAACTTAGGGAAAATTAGGAGAAACACTCAATCAAATTCGTAGCTCTGCATTTTTATGATTTCATGATTAGGGACATAGTTGATGGTTGGACTTTGTGCTACATAACGAAAATGAGCGAATGATCAAATTTGTGCAAGTTATATTATTTTAACCTACATTGGGGATTTGCTTGATTATAGTGAAAGTGAAAATTACTAACATGAGTTTTCTTAATGTAGAGTGTCCTACAAGTTTCCACAGGAAACGGAGCAAGGAAACTTGTGGTGGGAAAAAGTGAGAAAAGCGGTCCATAGGAAATAGAGCAGGGACCGTATTAATTGAAAAAAGCTTGGAAAAAAATGTGAAAAAATAGAGAATATAAAAACTTAAATAAAGGCAGAAGTTGTTAAACTCCTCAAATAAAAGATTTAGTTCGAGTTCTTTCACTATATTAAGTGAGATTTAAACTTACGTGCTTTAATGTATAGACCAATAAAGCTTACGAGTAGTTGATGGCTTTTGTTTTGACTAATCTATGTCTTGAAAGTGTGATCTTAATTATGTTTAGGTTGTGAGTCTTAACATATCATAACTCTGAAATTTCTTGATTTTCTTGTTAACTTGGTAGTTATGTAAATCAGAGGTACTCCATGAATTTGGGTCGGATATAGGAGTAGTTAAGTCAGTGCATATTTATGTTAGGAGTCTAGTTTAGTTTGTGTTTTCATTTACACATTTGCTCGGGAAGTGCAAAGTCTTAAGTTTGAGGGTATTTGATAAGTCGATATTTATAGTTATTCAATATTTTATTTTAGTATATTTAATTATGCAAAATCTCTAAAATATAGATTTAATTATATTTTTTGTTGTTTTCGACTGAAACGGAGTATGCGGTTGAATTCGTGGTGGAAAATACTTAAAATGGAGTATTTACTTACAGTGATCGGACGCTGGACAATTTGCCTCGAGTTACGCATTGAGCGATGGGTAGAGTAGTGGCCAATCGCCACGTGGCAGCCCTCAATAGGCTGAGCAGCTGTAAAGAACGTCATCGCATTATGTTTTCTCCATCACAGCAACTCTTCGATCTTCTCGAGATTAATGCTATAACGTTCATCTCATGGAACACGAATTGCAAATTTGTGAATCGACCAAACCTCCTTCGCGAACACATGTTACGAGCTCACCCATCCACAACGTCACATGCATATGTTTCAGTGAATGAAAGAGCGACACGTTAGCGGCTTCAGCAAAACAAACTAATGTGGCTTAGACACATGGCAGGAACCGATTTTCAGTCCAAAAATAGCCACAGGGTGCTCCTTGGCGCACGAGTCACATCTCTAACCCCTGAAATTAGTTTCTCTCACATCTCGAGACCAATTTTGAGTAGCTGTATATATTAGGAACTTAGGTTTTATTCAAGAACATCGATTAATATTTTTTAGCATATTTTCTTTGACGGTCATGTTCAGCTAATCAACTCCTTGCCTAGGTTAGAGAAGAAATAAGTCGGGATCATGGACTAATAGCATATTATGTGAGATCTTTTAATTTATTATTTTAATTTAGTTCAATTCTCCTATTTCATTATTGTTGCTTTTAAGGATTATAGTTCAGATCTAGGGTATGTATGTGATCAGTGCATGCTTTTAGATGGACAACCCAAAGTTATTTGGACCATTAGTATCCGTGTAATTGCGCTTTTGGACCAATAAAGTGATGATAAGTCAGCATTTATATATATTTAGTACTTTATTTTAGTGTATTTAATTATGCAAAGTCTCTAAATTATATATTTAATTATATTTTTGGTCGTTTTCAGGTGAGACGAAGTGTGTAGTTGAATTTGTGGCGGAAAAAACTCAAAATAGAGTATTTATAAGCAGTGATAGGATGTCGGATAGTTTGCCTCGATTTACGCATTACGCAGTAGGTAGAATAGGATACAACATTCTCCACTAATCGTGTCTCGCCATGTCAGCGCAATGAAGAATTCTCCACCAATCAACAGTCGTCGCGTCAGCAAACACAGGCCACGTCACGCCCGCACATTTCTCCTCGCTTCGGTGCTCTTCGATCTGCCTCGAGATGTGTGACCGCACAAACTCCCATATTTTCGCTCTGCTTTCGTGCGATTTCTCTCCGCTTCTTGGACGCCATGTGGCTCGCATCCATCGCACTAGCGCATTATCGCAGATTCTTTCCTCCAATCCGGTGACGACACGTGGCTCTCTCACCCATGCACACAATGTCATCGCGAACTCTCTCGGCCAATCTGTTCATGATATGTCATCAGTGTGACAGCAGACGAGCCAATAGAATGCTGACACGTGGCGAACACCTATTTTCAAGCCAAAATAGCCCTACGATGCTCCTCGGCGCACAAATCACCTCCCTAACCCTAAAGATTAGTTTCTCTCACCTCCCGAGATCAATTTTTAATAGTTTTATATATTAGGAACTTAGTATTATTGAAAAGAACACCGACTCTTATTTCTTAGCATCAACTTTCTTCGACGAAGATGATTCGCTAATCAACTCTTTGCCTAGGTCGAAAGGGAAGCAAGTCGGGATGATGAATTCATGGCATATTAGGTGAGATCTATTATTTTATTATTTAATTTAACTTAAATTCTCCTATTTCATTGTTGTTGATTTTATTGATTATGATTTATATCTAGGGTATGTATGTGGCTAGTGCATGCTTTTTGGTGGACAATCTACATTTATTTGGGCTATTAGTATCCGTGTAATTGTGCTTTTGGATCAATAAAGTAACAAACACTCACCCGTTTGCTGTCAAACCCTTTTGGTTCTTGAGTGTGCAACAATTGGATCTAGGTTAAATGGGGAGTGGATGTGATCCGGTTATTTAGGATTAGTGTTCCCACATATCCAAATTAATGCGGTTAGTGTGTTAAACCTGATTGGCGGACGTCCTGACTATCGAAATTAGGGGAATTAGGAATTTCTGGCGGATGTCAATTTTCCATAGCTAATCTAGGAGAAATTGAATTAATAACTTTTTAGGATGATTGAGGACCATTAAATGTCATTGAATCTTAATTTTTGCTTGTGGAACTATAGACTTAGGTGATTTCTTCTCATTGATATTATTTTTGCAAACTTTTTATTTGTGCTAGTTTACTTAATTATTTCACTGAACTTTCTTAAAATCCCCAATTTTTAGTTAACTTGGAGTAAAACTCAAGTCCAGTGGATTCGACCCCGTATTTACCACTACTACACCCTTGTGGTTGGTAACTCGATTGCAGGTTATATTTGGCACGCATAACATGCGACCAAATTTTGGCACCGTTGTCGGGGACTTAATCCTTACTCTGAGTTTATGTTTTTTTTTTTAGTTTTATGCTACCACACCTCACTCGATCAAAATCGGCTGGTTCATTGTTACCTTTCAATCCTGAACCGGAGAGAACATTTCATAGGTGGATTAGAGAGACCCAACTTAGGCAACAAGAAGACCAAAATCCTTTGAATATGGTTGCAAATCACCAAATCACCATGGGCCACGCCAATCAAGAGCTTCAAGCTCTTTTGGCGCAACAACCCCTCTACATCAACTACCCGGATAATGCCAGAGACTTTAAGTTTAGGTGTGGGTTCTTTCATCTCCTACCATCCTTCCATGGTGGCGAGAATGAAGATCCTGTCACTTTTTTGAAGAAGTTTCATACTACCTGCAAGTCAATGAAACCCTCCAATGCGGATGAGGAAACGGTTAAACTCAAATCTTTTCCATTTTGCCTTAAAGACAAAACCAAGGAATTGCTTTTCTACCTTCCGCATGGCTGCATTAACTTCTGGAATGAAATGGCAACTGCGTTTTTGAATGAATATTTCCTTGATGATAGAGTTGCCCAACTTATCAAGGAAATATGCGGCATCAAAATGAGGTCGGGCGAATCATTTGACACATATAGGGATCGCTATAAGCGATTGATTGCTAGTTGCCTACAGCATGGCCAGTCTGAGAAGGCCATAGTTCGATTCTTCTATGTTGGCATGTCGCCCATAGAACGACGCATGATTGATAATGCGTGTGGGGGTCAAATTAGAGAAAAGACTCCAGCCCAAATGAACTAATTGTATGAGGACATCACACAACAATCACGCCTTTATGGTGATCTTGATGCTACTGCTTACCGAAGTCTGACTACAGGCAATTTCTCGAGTTCCACTGACTAGGAAATTGACCAACTAACCTCCATGATGGAACGTCTCCTCTCCTTTGGCAAAGTGCAAGTCAAAGCTTATGGCTTATGTTATGCCACAAATCATGTAACTAATAAATGTCCTATTCTCTTTGATAACAATCAATAAGCCAATGCCATGGGTAATCAGTTCCAGAGACCATCTAGAGTCCCATTTGGGAATACTTATAATCATGCAACGGTGAGGAACAACCTGAACTCGAGTTACAGGTCTCAAAATTAGAACTATCAGTCCTTCATCCCTAGAGGTCAACCGTTGCCTACACCCTCCAATAATTCACCTCCACTTGAGGATATGATGAAAGCCTTTATGGATCAACAAAGCCAATTTATGAGGGAAATGGCCCAATTCAGGGCTACCACCGAGAAATCCATCATTGAAACCAATTTGGCGGTCCGAACATTTCAAGCTCGAATGGACCAAATGACATAGCAAAATAGACGTCTCGATGATAAAGGAAAGTTGCCTTCGCAACCTTACTCGAATCCTAACACGAGTGCTAACGCAGTTACACTCCGAAGTGGTAAAGAGCTAGAGGGACCCAAAAGGAATAATGGGCCATCTTATGCCAAAGACCAGGCAAATGAGGATGAACACGAGGTAGTAGTGACTCCATTTGTCCTTAAACAGATGGTAACTACTCAAAAGGAAGCGCCACCCACATTTAAGGTCAAACCTCCTTTTTCCACAATGACTCATCCTAAATAAGAAAATGAGGAAGAGAAAGAAATTCTTGAGACCTTTCGGCGAGTGTAAATCAATATTCCACTCATCGACGCTCTGAAGCAAGTCCCTAGGTACACAAAGTTTCTTAAGGAACTATGCACTAACTAAGGGAAATTGAAAGGCAACAAAAAAGTCCAAATGGGAGAAACCGTCACGGCTATCCTACAAAAGAAGTTGCCTCCTAAATGCAAGGATCATGGATGTTCTCAGTACCTTGTGTTATAGGTGATGTAAGCATTCAGAGTGCTATGAGCGACTTTGGCGCTTCCATTAATGTCATGCCATTATCTATTTATGAGACATTGCATGTAGGCCCATTAAAGGAGACAGGTATTGTCATTCAGTTGGCAGACCGTTTCGTTGTCAGACCTGTTGGTGTTCTCGAGGAAGTTTTAGTCCGAGTGAACGAGTTTGTGTTTCCTGCTGACTTCTACGTGGTAGATACGACGGAGGAACCATTCCCCAATGCTTCATCAGTACTCATTGGACGTCAATTTTTGAAAATGGCAGAGATGAAGATAAATGTTGATGATGGATCTCTTACCATGGAGTTTGATAGTGAAGTCATCAAGTGCGATGCGACACCCCAGTGATGTGTCGTCTGTGGTGTGTACCATGGACTGTGTGGATCCACTAGTTGAGCAGACCTTGCTCACAAGCGGCGATGATGAAGTTAAAGTAGTGTTAGAGCATCATCTCGACACTACTCAAATCCATGAGAGTGATCTGACCTTCGATACTGATGTCGATGATGTTGTTTTCGAGTTGGATTCATTCCAACCACTGGCCCCGAGTGCCTGTCATTTAGAGTTGCCTACTTCTGACTCCGAACTTTCTCCCTCCTTGGTTAAAGCTCCCATACTTGAGCCAAAACCATTACCTGAGCACCTAAAGTACATATTTTTGGGTGAGAATCACACATTCCCTGTGATCATCTCAGCCAAACTTACGCATTTGGAGAAAGAAAGGCTCATTCGAGTACTTCGGGAGTTTAAACAAGCTACTGGTTGGACCTTAGTGGATATCAAAGGTTTGAGCCCTTCACTTGCATGCATCATATATATATGGAATAAGGGTCAAAACCTATGAGAGAAGCCAAGAGGAGGCTCAATCCGCTCATGGTGGATGTCGTGAAGAAGGAGATACTGAAGCTCCTTGATACCGACATGATTTACCCTATCTCTGATAGTAAATGGGTAAGCCCTATCCAGGTGGTCCCTAAGAAAATGGGACTCACGGTAGTCACCAATTCACATGGTGAGTTGATTCCAACCCGCATTTAAAATGGATGGCGAATATGCATTGACTATAGGAAATTAAACGCTTCCACCAGGAAAGATCACTTCCCCTACCATTAATTGATTATATATTGGAGAGACTAGGTAGTCGTTCTCATTACTGTTGTTTTGATGGTTATTCCGATTTTCATCAGATACCAATAGCGTATGAAGACCAGGAAAAGGCGACCTTCACCTGTCTGTTTATTACTTTTGCCTATCGGCGCATGCCATTTAGGTTATGCAATGGACATGCCACCTTTCAAATGTGCATGGTGAGTATCATTTTAGATTTTGTTGGGCATTTCATTGAGTTCTTCATGTACGACTTTACTGTTTACGGTGATTTATTCGATAGTTGTCTCAACAATCTGGCAAAGGTACACCACAGGTGTATCGAGAAGAACCTAGTTCTGAACTATGAAAAATGTCATTTTATGGTGGACCAAGGTCTTATTTTAGGACTCATTTTCTCAGCCAGGGGCGTAGAGGTAGACCAAGCTAAAATTGATGATATTAAGAAACTTTGCTACCCTACAAATGTGCGGGAGATTAGATCTTTCCTTGGACACGCCGATTTTTACCATCATTTCATCAAGGACTTTTCAAAAATCGCCTAACCACTATGCCATCTACTTCAAAAGGACATAACTTTCGAGTTTGATGAGTCATGTAAGAGTGCATTTAATGTACTGAAAGACTCACTTACTAGCACACCAATGATTCAGGCCCCTAATTGGGAGCTTCCATTTGAAATTATATGTGATGGTAATAATTATGCAGTGGGTGCAGTCTTAGGACAGAGAGTTGGTAGAGCTTCGCATGTCATTTACTATACTTCTCGTACTCTAGACGCGGCTCATATGAACTACACTACTACCAAGAAAGAGCTCATTGCACTTGAGAAGTTTCGGCCTTATCGTTTAGGAACCAAGGTTATCATTTACTCCGATCATGCTGCCTTGAAGTACCTAATGAGTTAAAAGGATGCCAAACCTTGCTCATTAGATGGATACTCCTACCACAGGAGTTTGACATCAAAATCAAAGATAAAAGTGCAAAGAATCTACTATCATACCATCTTAGCAGAATTGAGAATGGTGAGAGTCCTACTCCTCTTAAGGATGATTTCCCTAACGAGTACATCTATGGCGTTATGGAAGATCTCCCCTAGTATGCCGACTTAGGGAACTATATTACCTCGGGCGAGCTATCTCCTCACTTTTCGAAGGCTCAAAAGAATAAAATAAGGAATGATGTTAAGTACTATGTTTGGGATGACCCGTACTTATGGAAATTTTACATCGACCAAGTTATCAGGCGTTGTGTTCCTTAGACTGAGAGTCACTCCATATTGGCTTTTTGTCATACTTACGCCTGCGGTGGCCACTTCGGTCCCCGTCGGACAGCTAGAAAAGTTCTTGAGAGTAGGTTTTACTCGCCCACCATTTTCCATGATTCATAAATGTTTACCAAGACTTGTCCTAACTGTCAAAAAACTGGTAACCTTAGTCATCGGGACTAAATGCCACTTACCCTGATTCATATTTGGGAGATATTTGACGTTTGGGGTATAGAATTTATGGGACCGTTTCCAGTGTCATTCGGTAATTTTTACATACTCTTGGGAGTGGACTATGTGTCTAAGTGGGTGGAAGCTAAGGCTACACGCACTAACGACTCTAAACTGGTATGTGAATTCTTCAAATCGAGGATTTTCACAACATTTGGTACTCCACGTGCTCTGATCGATGATAGAGGCACTCACTTCTGCAACCGTATGGTTGAAAGTCTTCTGATGAGGTACAAAGTCACTCATCAAACGTCTACAGCGTATCATCCCCAAACGAGTGGCCAGGCAGAGGTCTCTAATAGGGAGATCAAATCCATCTTTGAAGAGAAGGTGAATTCTACTCATAAAGATTGGAGTTCACGTCTTAATGATGAGGTTCGGGCTTACCGTACTGCATTTAAAAGGCTAATTGGGATGACCCCATATCGCCTTGTGTTTCGTAAAGCTTGCCGCCTGCTAGTCGAGCTCAAGCATAAATCCTACTAGGCTGTGAAACAGCTTAATATGAAGCTCGATGAAGCAGGAAAAGAGAGAAAACTCACTTTCCAAGAATTAGAGGAAATCAGGAACGATGTGTATGAAATTGCGCGGATTTATAAAGAAAAAAAACTTTCCATGATAGCAATCTTACAAGGAAATCTTTTCGTGTTAGTCGGAAAGTGCTTTTATTTCGGTCAAGTCTTAAGATTTTTGCAGGTAAGCTGAGATCGAGGTGGACACCATATGTTGTGACTATGGTGTATGATCACGGAGCAGTAGAGATTCAGAGTTTGGAGACCGGTAATGCGTTTGAGGTGAACGACCATAGATTGAAGATCTTCTATGAAGACTTCCCGAGCCATAATGTGGAGGTTGTCTCACTTGCAACGCCAGTCTATACTGATTGACAGACTCAGACCAAGTCGAGCCAACGACTTTAACCAAAAACGCTTTTGGGAGGCAGCCCAAACTTTGATAAGTATCATTTAGTTTATTTATTTTCGTATTTTTTATCATTTTGCATGAATTTGTATCGTTTCCTTCATCTTATGTTTATCATGTTCTTTCACAATCTTGTTTGTTTTCTATGTGTGGACCTCTCGACTTGTTTTGAACCTTGAGGACAAGATTTGGAATAAGTTTGGGGGTGTTTTAGGGATTGTGGATGGTTTTGGATGGATTTTTTTGTGAAAGACCGCATGTGTGATCGTTTTTTTATATGGTTATATGCAGATATCGGATGGTAATGGTGGTGTTTTATATCATTTCTTTCATTTCTTTCATTTCTTATCCATTCATATTCCTTTGTCATTTCATTAGGATTTGATAAACTTTCATGCATATATGTATTTAGTATATTTTTTATATTAGTTATATAGAGTCACCCGAAACTTTGTTCATGCCTTTGGTTGTGGATGAGTAATTTATAGTTGTTTTTTTACTTGAAACTTAGGAAAAATGAGGAGAAATACTCAGTCAAGTTCGTAGCTCAGCATTTTTATGATTTCATGATTAAGGACTTAGATGATGGTTAAACTTTGTGCTAGATAACGAAAATGAGTAGATAGTCAAATTTGTGCAAGTGATATTATTGTAACCCACATTAGAGGATTCACTTGATCATAGTGAAAGTGAGAAATACTAACACGAGTTTTTCTAAAAAAAATAGAGACACCAACAAGTTTCCATAGGAAATGGAGCAGGGAAACTTTGTGGTGGGAAAAATTGAGCAAATCGGTCCATAGGAAAATAAGCAGGGACCGTATTTGTTAAAAACAATTGAAGAAAAAAATGTGAAAAGAAAATATAAATAATGAATGAAGGTAGAAGTTGTGAAACTCCTCAAATAAAAGATTTAGTTCGAGTGTTTTCACTATATTAAGTGAAATTTGAACTTGCATGCTTGAATGTATAGACCAAGAAAACTTATGAGTAGTTGACGGCCTTTGCCTTAACTGAGTCTTTGTCTTGAAAGTGGGATCTTAATTGTATTTGAGTTTCGAATCTTGACATGTCATAACTCTGAAATTTTTGGAGTTACTTGTTAATTTGGTGCTATGTAAACCAAAGGAACTCCATGAATTTGGGTATGGGTGTAGGATTAGTTGAGTCGGTGCATTATTATATTATGAGTCTAGTTTAATTTATGTTGTTATTTACACCTTTGCTTGGGACTTGGAAAGTCTTAAGTTTGGGGGTATTCGATAAGTCACTATTTATATATATTTAATACTTTATTTTAGTGTATTTAATTATGCGAAGTCTATAAATTATATATTTAATTATATTTTTTGGTCGTTTTTATGTGAAGCGGAGTGCGCGGTTGAATTTGTAGCGAAATATTACTCAAAATAGAGTATTTACATGCAGTGATCGAATGCCGGACAGTTTGCCTTGATTTACGCGTTGCGCGGTGAGTAGAATAGGAGACATCACTCTCCACCAATCGCGTCTCGTCATGTCAGCGCAACGTAGCATTCTCCACCAATCACCAATCGTCGCGTCAACAAACATAGGACACGTCATGCCCGCACATTTCTCCTCGCTTCAGTTACTCTTCAATCTGTTTCGGGATGCGTAACAACACAAACTCCTAGATTTTCGCTCCACTTTTGCGCGTTTTCTCTTCGCTTCTTGGACTCCACTTGGCTCGCACACGTCACGCCAGCGCATCATCCTAGAGTCTTCCCTCCAATCCGGTGACTACACCTGGCACTCTCACCTATGCACACAGCGTCATCGCGAACTCTCTCGGCCAATCCGGTCACGACACGTCATCTGCGCGACAGCAGCCAAGCCAATAGCATGCTAACACGTAGCGGACACCTATTTCCAAGCCAAAAACAACCCTATGATGCTCCTTGGCGCACGAGTCACCTCCCCAACCCCAAAAATGAGTTTCTCTCACCTCCCGAGATCAATTTTTAGTAGTTTTATATATTAGGAACTTAGATATTATTAAAAACAACACCGACTCTTATTTCTTAGCATCGGCTTTCTTCGACGACGA
This sequence comes from Stephania yunnanensis, assembly GCA_039657365.1. Taxonomy (NCBI): domain Eukaryota; kingdom Viridiplantae; phylum Streptophyta; class Magnoliopsida; order Ranunculales; family Menispermaceae; genus Stephania; species Stephania yunnanensis. Next base: position 22,913,599 of record CM077585.1, read on the forward strand.
TGATCGGGTAATCGACTATTTGCCTAGGTCGAAGGGGAAGCAAGTCGGGATGATTGATTCATGGCATATTATGTGAGATCTATTATTTTATTATTTAATTTAATTTAAATTCTCCTATTTCGTTGTTGTGAATTTTATTTATTATGATTTAGATATAGTGTATGTATGTGGCCATTGCATGCTTTTAGGTGGACAAGGACAATCTACAGTTATTTGGACTATTAATATCCGTGTAAATGTGTTTTTGGACCAATAAAGTAACAAACACTCACCCGTTTGCCATCAAACCCTTTCGGTTCTTGAGTGTGCAACAATTAGATCTATGTTAAATCGAGAGCGGATGCGATCCGATTATTTAGGATTGGTGTTCCCATATATCCAAATTAATGCGGTTAGTGTGTTAAACCTGATTGGCGGATGTCTAGGGTTATACATTAATTAGGGAAATAGTTAGTGGCGGATGTCCTAACTATCGAAATTATGGGAATTAAGAATTTCTGGTGGATGTCGGTTTTCCATAGCTAATCTAGAAGAAATTGAATTAATAACTTTTTGGGATTATTGAGGACCATTAAATGCCATTGAATTATGATTCTTGCTTGTGGAACTATAGACTTAGGTGATTTGTTCTCATTGATATTATTTTTGTGAACTTTTTATTTGTGCTAGTTTAATTAATTATTTCATCGAACTTTCTGAAAACCCCCAATTTTTAGTTAACGTGGAGTAAAACTTAAGTCCTATGGATTCGGCCCCATATTTACCACTACTACACCCTTGTGGTTGGTAACTCGATTGCGGGTTATATTTGGCATGCACGACACGTGACCAAGTGACGAACACTCACCTGTTTGCCGTCAAACCCTTTCAATTTTTGAGTGTGCAACAATTGAATCCTGGTTAAATCGGGAGCAGATACGACCCGATTATTTAGGATTAGTGTTCCCACAGACTCATTTTTCTGCAGTTAGTGTGTTAAACCTGATTGGTGGATGTCTAGGGTTATGCATTGATTAAGGAAGTAGTTAGTGGTGGATGTCCTGGCTATCGAGACTAGGGAAACGAGAAATTTCTAGCGGATGTCGATTTTCTATAGCTAATATAGAAGAATATAAATTAATGACTTTTTGGGAAAGATTGAAGACCATGATTTCTATTGAATCTTGATCTTGATTTGCGGAACTGTAGATCTAGGTGTTACTTAGGTATTTATTAATTGTTTTGAAAATTAGTTTACTTGTTTTATTTTATTTAGTTTAGTTAGATTAGTTAGTTAAATTAATATTTATTTTAAAACCCCCCGATTTTTCTTTTTTGTTTTTTTAACCTAAGAAAGATGACCAATCTTTGTGGGATCGACCCTTTGCCATTATTCTACAAAATAGTTGGTTTTGGAACTTTATTTTATTGGGCGCGCGTCATGTATTGATAAGGTCGGTAGCTAAGATTTCCATTCATCAAGGGAGTAAATGACACATGTTATGGTCTAGCATATTAGAGCTCGTACAACACAACATCCAAATAAACCCCGGTTATGAACAAAACTATCGACCATTGTACCAAATCAAAGTTGTGATAGAACATGGACAATGAGCATGGATAACAAAACTATCGACTGTTATAACAAATCGGAGTTGCATTTGATACTTATAACTACTGAGCAGAATGTCAAGAAACACACTGCTAATGTGTTAACGTTTCAAAAAGGAAAGGCTCTGAAGAAAAAAGGGCAAAGGTAAGGCTAAAGTTGCCAAAGCATTCGTGATTGTCACAATGCCTATGGAACAATTCAAGTCTAAGGCTGCTTCTACTTTACAGTCCCAGAAAGAAAAAAAGGGAAATGAAGGAAATTGACATTTCCGCCATGCACTTGGGCATTGGTTCAGAAATTGCAAGCTATACCTTGAAGATCAAAAGAAAAAAATAGTAATGCGACTACTGCTTCAGGTATTTATGTTATGGAATTTAACTTGTCTACTGGTGATTCATGGGTATTGGATACCGGATGCGGATCTCACATTTGTATTAATGTGCAGGGCCTTACCAAAAGTTGAAAGATAAAGAAAGGAGATGTCATCCTACAAGTTTGAAATGGAGCAAAGGTTGTTGCGTTGGATGTAGGATGCTATGAGAATTTTACCTAATGGACTTGTTTTAGTTTTAAATAATTGTTATTATATACCTGTTGTTAGCATAAACATCATTTCGATTTCGTGTTTGGATTTGGATAGTTTTGATATCACTATCGTGAATAATAAATGCTTCATTTCTTGTAAAAATGTTTTCTATGTGAATGTTGATTTATTTGATGGTCTTTGTATTCAAAACATGAAAAGGTCCACAGACACTTCTATTCTAAACGTAAATACAAAGAGATTTAAGTCAAATGATTTGAGTCAAACCTACCTTTAACATTGTCGTCTTGGCCACATTAATGAGAAACATATTTCTAAACTCCATTAAGATAAAATTTTAGATTCATTTGATTTTGAACCATATAAAACACGTGTAGTTTGTTTACTAGGCAAGATGACCAAAAGTCCCTTTACTAGACACGGTGAAAGGGCAAGTAATTATTGGGTCTAATACATACTGATTATGCGGTCTTATAAACATAATGGCTAGAGGTGGTTATCAATACTTCATTACTTTCAAAAATAATTTCAGCAAATACGGTTACGCGTCTCATGAAACATAATGATGAATCTTTTCAGTTGTTTCAAACATTTCAAAATGAAGTGCAAAATCAACTTAGTAAACCTATTAAAGCACTTTGATCAGATTGATGTGGTGAATATTTAAGGGAAGAGTTTATAATCGTCTTATAAACTCTAGGATTGTCTCACAGTTAACTCCTCCGACAACTTAACAATGGAATTGTGTTTCCAAGAGGAGAAGTCAAACTTTATTGGATATGGTTTGATCTATAATGAGTCACGCAGAACTTCCTATTTTCATTTGGGGCTATGCCTTATAAACTGCGGCATTTACTTTGAATCATTTCCTTCTAAAATGGTTGATAAAACACCATACGGGATGTAGTTTGGGAAAGACCAATTTTTTCTTTCCTTAAGATTTAGGGCTGTGAGGTTTTCATATGGCGACAAATCTCAGAAAAATTATCAGCCAAATCTACCAAGTGTATATTTGTTGGTCATCCTAAGGAAACTAGAGCATACTACTGTTATAATCCCATTGAGAACAAAGTGTTTGTTGCCTGAATGGTGCATTTATGGAAAGTGAGTTTATTTCAAAAGATAACAATGGGAATAAAGTAATTCTTGAAGAAGTTCAGTAACCATAAATAAATAGTCAACTGCTGGTGGGAGATCAACAATGTCTTGAACTAGTTGAACCTCTATAGGTAGCACAAATCCCGCATAGGTGTGATAGGGTAAGACATCAGCCTAAGAGATTTAGATTTCTTATTAATAATAGTAGTGAGGTGCTGCCTATGGATCAAAATGAGCATACTACTTATAAGGAGGCTATGTCTAGGCTTGATGCATTTTAATGGCTTAGTGCCATGAATTTTGATATGCAATCCATGTATGATAACTAAGTTTGGAACTTGGTTGATTTACCTGTAGCTAGTAAGATCATTGGATGTAAATAGGTTTTCAAGAAGAAAACTGACATGGATGGCACTATGCATACTTATAAAGCATGTAGTAGCAAAAGGTTTCAGGCATACTCAAGGTGTTAATTATGATAAGACTTTTTCTCCTGTAGCCATGCTTAAATCCATTAGAATTCTAATTGCCATGGCCGCATATTATGACTATGAGATAATGCGAATGTATGTCAAAACTCCTTTCCTAAATGTAAAGTTACTTGAGGACGTGTATATTATACGGTCTAAAAGATTTGTTCATCCTGAGAATTCTAGGAAGGTGTGCAAGCTTCAAAGATCCATTTACGGATTAAAGCAAGCTTTTCGAAGTTGGAATCTTTGTTTTCATGAAGTAATTAAGGAATTTGATTTCATTAAAAATGAAGATGAACCTTGTGTATACAAGAAGGTCAGTGAGAGCGTGGTTGTTTTCTAGGTATTGTATATTGATGATATATTACTCATTGGAAATGACATCCTAACCTTGCAGAGTGTCAAGTCTTGGTTAGGAAAGTATTTCTCGATGAAGGACTTAGGAGATGTAGCTTACATCTTTGGGATTAAGATAAACAGGGATAGATCTAAAAGGTTGATCGGTCTAAGTCAAAGTGCTTATATTGACAAGGTACTGAATAGGTACTATAATGACCTGTTACCTCAACCTGGTGATTACTAATAATCCAAATCCTAATAAATCCGAGTTAGGCTCATGTTCATGTCCAGTGTACCTCGATTAACGTGTGCATGTGATTATATGATGGTTGGTGTTTGTTTGGAATGCTTAATGAGTTTTATAGGTTGTACGATTAATAAGAGATTAATACAAACCTATAATTAGAAACTACGTAAATAAACAATAAGTTGTCAGAGCACCAAGTGTGATGAGGGGGTCATGAAATGAATGTGCACACTCGAGAATACTCATAGGCATGTCTGGTGAATTTATTGGTGAGAAAATACACGGGATATATATATTAGATACATAAATATATATATTAGAAATTAAAAGATTGGGTTGAATTATATGGATCGTTCGATTAGCCTCGAGATGAGTGTAAGTGTTTGATGGTGTTAAAATTTGTGTTAAGTGTCATTTTAACATATCAATTACTAGATTAGTATCGAGATAACGTGATGCGTATATCGATAAGATCTATATATTTAAATCAAAACCTTTATTCTTATTCTCATATCATCAGATCATCTGAGTACGTGAAAGAGAGTGAGAGAGATTAAGGGTTTAATCACCAGGGGCTAATCAGAAGAGTGATTTCCAGTATAATTGATGGGCTTAAACAATTGAGGGATCATAGGTCATCATCTTAGTGAGTTTAGTTTTTGAGTTTGAAGTTAAATTCATAATTAGGTTATGATTCCTCTATTGATTATGTTGTTTGATAATTGAAAATGGTTTGTTACCTTACTAGAGGTCATCACCAATGGTTTGGTTGAGTATTTGTGACTGTGATGATGATTTGGTAATGGAATAGTAGCTGCTGCTCTATTCACTGTCAAGACAGTGCAGGGTGGGGCGGGCCCCATCAAGCAGAGTAGCGCAATCCTATTATCAATTGGGACCAACCCAGTTGGTGGAGTGCGCCCCACTAAGTGAGGAAATGCGCTTTTACCCCTAAAAACATTAACTATGCTGTATTTTATTTAGAATTTTCTGAGGTCTTAAGGATTGACTTAGGGGTTCGAATCATAAGGTAATAGACCTATATTGATCACAAATGATTTGTGATAGGTGTTGGATCACCAAGAAAGCGCGAGTGACGCAGAAACTTAAGAAGTTTGGAAACGGAGACTTAACTCGAGGGAGGTACGAATTTACTTATTTATCAATGTTGCATGGTTATCTTAGTATATGTAGTTCATGTGGTTTATGAAATGGAATTGGGAAAATGGTGTTTAATATGATTCACGAGAGTAAATCTTGGTTTCGAGAATAGTTTTATAAGAGATGGGTTACCTTCTTGGCTTATGTATAACTCCTGCTCAATTTGCTAGGTTGTGTGGATTAAATAACTAGAGGGTTTCAGATAGAACCATTGGGCATTAATGGATTGCTAAATAGGATATTGGTCAATATGTCGGTCTAAAATTGCATTAATGGAGTCGATGGGTAATCGACCATAGTTTTATAAATTGAATGGGAATCACAATGTAATAGTCAATGATAGTTTGATTTGCATATGTTATTTATTAAATTAAATGCTTTTTATATTCTTGTTAGTTAACATTGGTGCATATTATTATTTCATAATGTCTTTGACTATTATATGGAATGTTAATGGCTATATGAATCCTTACTTACTAGCAACTTGTAGCACTCACCCCAATTAACTTTTCGAAAAACTCCAATGAGCGTTACGACTACGAGATAAAGAAGATATAGGAGTCTTGATCTTCTCTTTGATGTAAGGAGTTTCCCTTGTCTTATATATTTGTATTGAATTACAGTTTTGTAATATCTTAAGGGGTGTGGGATTTATATAACCGAGGTTTATTCCGGTTTGATTTGGTATTGTGTCGTTTTAATTATCGGGAAATTGTAAAATGTACGTTGCTTTTATTATTTGTTTTATACCAATATTCGATATACAGTGGTGTTTATAAGGTGAAATAGGAGAGGTTGCTGGCTCTAGTTAAGTCTAGCGGGTTAATAGGGCTTAATTAGGGTATTAGGCCAGTATCACCCTAATTGGATTAGGGGATGATAAAGCTTAGTATCAGAGCCTAGGTTTAAGGGCTTTGTTATATTTAATAACTCTAATACAGTTTGGTATCAGAGATTGGTTAGAGCCTACTCCAAAGCTTAAGGTAATTTACTCTGATATCGTTTAGTATTATAGTTGGATTTAGAGAATAACTTTCTTGCTTGAAAACAAGTGATAATTCGGATACAGTTGGTATAAGATTTTATGGTTATTGAATCTGATATACCTTAGTACAGGAATCTAAGTTTATTAGCTCTGAGACTTGTCTCCAGTTATGAATAAGCTTAGGGTATGATAAATGGTTTTTATTGTAATTTTGGAGGGTAACCAAAACATAAAAGACTGAGACATGTTATTTGTTGTGCTATACTATATCTACGTGGTGGATATGAGAGTTATGTATTTCCTGAACGATATTAAGATGGTTGAAGTCCATGTATTTCTCATGATATGATAAGATTTTGAAAGTAAAAGTTCAACATAATCTTAACTTCGAGAAAATTAAAAAGGAAAGATATAAAGAAAATTACAAATATGAAATTTAATTCTTCTCCTATTAACTGTTGTTAATGCTATTTATTCACACTGATATTATTAGATAAATAATAGTCAGTATAGAAGTATCTATTGGATCAAGACCTTGAAACATATGTTAGGAGAATGGAAATTATGAAGCAATAGAATACTAAGTGACTTTGAGGAAAATCAAATATGGTAGACCACTTTGAGAAGTGATGTAATACTAGTATTGAGACTAGTTGGGAAATAATGGAAGTTATGCAGTAAATAAATTAGTGGTTAATGCAAAAGCTTAATTGAGATTAAGAAACCACTAATGTATTTATTCTTCATAAGTTGTTATGAAGTAGACATTCCAGTTATGGTGTGAATTCATATTGGAATGACAAGCAGTTGTTAGGTAACAAAAGAAAAAATTGAGGATTTAAGCTAGTGAAACTAAGAGATGGATTAATCCATAATATAGCAGTGAGTTGGTAAGTTATCCTAATATGATATATCAAAATAGTATAGTCTAAATTGGGGAGAATAAGTGGTCAATGTATATGAGGATTTGAGGAATCCAAAGAATAATGTATGGTAGTGGGAATGAATATTTATTGCCTATGATGGACAACTCATTTGGATAATAAGGGGAAATCAGTTGTTCTCAAGAGTTAGTTGAGTTATGGTTGTCGCAGTGATATAATCAGAGTTCAGGATAGATTTAAAGATGATTGCAGGCGGTTGCTGGTCATTTTAAATGAATGGTGGAAACCATTTGAACTTACTAGAACTCATGCTATGTTCATGAATGAAGGGTGTTAAGTTGTAAAACCCTATTTTAACTAAGTCATTATTTAATAACATAGAATCTTTAATGACTAAGAGAATGCATGAGCAATTACTATATAGAATTGTAATTGGTAATGATAAATTGGTTTAGACTAGATTTAGCAAGTGCAAGTAAAACGTTTCTAAGGTTAATAAATTATATGAGTATTGACTATTAACAGCAGATCAGGGAATTTGAGTAGAATTGAGACAATATGGGATTTTCAAATATTCAACACAAAAGGTAAAAGTGAAAAGTAAGCTTGAAATAATTGAATATTACAAACGATTGATCCAGGGATCCTTGATATTGTTGAGTAATTCATTCAGTTAACTCAAACATGAGAATTGTTACAAGTTGAAATCAAATACAAGGATGCCTTGGAAGAAAGTGGAAGTATAGCTTGACTATAATGTTTGCTTGATGATATATAAATTGTAGAAAAAGTTAGAGGTTCATCCTAAGACTTCTTATTTAAGTAAGATTGTGTGTTGACACAATAAAGCTAAATTGTAGATCTATGTAAATACTTTAAGAATTGCAAGCAGAACTATCTGGAATTGTTAATCTTGAGATAGCTATTTTGGTAGTTATACCAAATATGTAAAGGCATCACTTGTAATTAAGAGGAAAGGTTGCTGAGAGTCTTTTCATCATTCTTAAATATTATTGAGAATCTTATAGGAATCATTAAAAGACAATCTGGGAATACAAAATCCAGTGGATTGGTGTAAGGTCCAAGCAGTGAATTTAAAACTATGGAAGTTTGAAAGTTGAGTGATAGAAACGGCAGGTAAGATTGATACCTCGAATTTCAAGGTTAGGAATTCACTTTAAAACATCACTCATCGGGGTGATTGTGTTTACAATGCTTTGAATAGGAAAATGATAGAGGATGTAGTTGCAATAAAAGCTACTCAGTATATCTCTTAAGTGAGAAGTGTAATAATGACCAAATAGAATTCCTACGCAGGCACATCATCAGTTGAATTGTTTAGATTGGTAACTACAAGTCTGTTCTTTAAAGCTCAGATTGGAGTGAGCTAATGATGATTTATTGAGTGATGAATTATTGAAGAAATAGATTGAGATTATCTAGTAGTCAAGATTTGACTATACTAGTTATTAATATTTCGATGTGGATAATCTCAAACCAGAATATTGAGCATGTAAAGTTCTTGGAACTCAAATAAAAAAACGAGGCAAGAATATGGTGAGAATCTCATGGATTTCTTTAAAATATTCATTCAAGCGAAATCCAAAGTCATTATGATGAGAATGAATAGTTGGTGACGTGGAATGAAAATTGACATTGTTAATTTTATAAAGAAATATGAGATATATCAGTGGGTAGAAGCTGAAAGATATTAAATGGAAAGTTATATTGTTCTTGCCCTATATGAATGGCATTTCATGCTCGTAAGTTCATGATGGATTAATTTAAGTTGTGATACAACTAAAGGATATTCATGGTGTAATTGTAGGACTGATAGAGTCTATAAATTTCTTACCAATATTGTGGTTTAAATTATCGTGGAAGAGTAAATGAGATATATGTGTGTAGAAAGAGTTGAGAGTTATGGAGAACCATAATTATTACTTCGGTGAAGAACCAAAAGTTTGCTTCCCAGCAAGGAAGAGAAGTATAATAGATGGAAGGAACCTTTCTCAATCTTAACACAATATATCTGCACTTGATCTTAGTTCCAGAGAATATAATTTTCGAGGTTGTGACTTGAAAAATGTTAATTATTGGAAAAAAATATTTACTGTGTGAGATCTCTAGTATTGATATTATTAGGCTAAATATGAAGTTGTGGTGTTTACCTTAAAAAAAATTTGTATGCTTTAATTCATTGTCAATTTGTATAGGACGAGAAGTCGAGATACAAGTTAATTTGAGCCTGAGTAATATAAAGCTACGCAAAACTTGTTAACAGACTGTTAGTATGCAATTAGGACTCAGATATATGGAGAAAATGTAGCTACTGCTAAAGCTTCTTAGTTTAGACTTTTTGAGGAAACATCTATGATGATGATTTATGTAAGTTTAGCTGACACATCATCAACTAAGAGAGCTAATTTCAAAGCTACTAATTTGATCTTTCGTGTTCAAATTTAGACTGAATTGGAAATAATTTAGCGAGGACTAGTTATTAGAAATCCAATTAGGATTATAGAGTGTGTTAGAGATGAATGACTAATTTAGATTATCCTGATTGGTTAATTTCTGATGATGGTGCATTACGGTTAAGGGATAGATTTTATTTCTGGTCTATCTCAAAGTCGGCGTAAGCACGATATGGTATGGGTTGTAGTTACCAGGTTGACGAAGTTTGCATAGTTCTTGCCAGTTTCCGTGCGAAATCATTTTGACCAATTATGTGAAGTATAAATACATAAGGTGCGAGATTTCATGGAATTTTAGTGTCAATTATTTTGGATATAGATACAAGATTTAAGTCCGGATTGTGGAGTGAAATGAAAAGATAGCTAGGAACTATTCGTAACCTCAGTATGGTATGCAACCGACAGACTGATAAGTAGCCAGAACGACTAATTTTGGTGCTAGAGGACATGCTTTGAGCTTATGTCTTGGAGTTTGGCGGTAACTGGAAGAAATACATTTCTCTGTGTAAGTTGATTCATAACGAAACATAGGGATTTAGTAGATTCGCCAGTGTTTGACTACGACACAGCTAAGATAAAAGAGATACGATGATAAATATCATAGGTTATTAGAGTTTTCATAGGATGAGCTCATTCTGTTGAATGTCTAACCTATGAAAAGATTGTATAGATTTGGATTGTGAGATAAACTAGTTTCAAGGTATATTGGGTCATTCAAAGTACAAGAAAGGAATGGTTATATTGCTTACAGGTTAGAGTTACCTCCTTAGCTAGTCATAATTAGAGTTACCTCCTTAGCTAGTTGGAATTCACAATGTCTTCAATGTGTCAATGCTTTGCAAAACAGAGACTTAGTTCACTTCAAGAATTGATTGGAGTGAATTTGAGTTTTGGGAAGACTTATTTTATGACAAGCAATTTATTCAGATACACAATCGTAAGATTCAGGGGCTGAGAATCTAAGAAATTCCTTTGGTTAATGTGAAATAGTAATTTCACAGAGATGAAAAACTAACCTGGGAGCAGGAATTCTATATGAGGGAGCAGTTTTTATTTATCTTCGAAACTACAGGTAACTTTAGGTTTACTTGAATTTTGATGATGAAATTGCTTTAAAATGGGGAGACTATAATGACCTATTATCTTAAGCTGGTGATTAGTACTAATTCAAATTATAATTAACCAGAGTTAGGCTCATGGTTAAGTTTAGTGTACCTCAATTAGTGTGTGCTTGTGATTGAATGATGGTTGGTGTTTGTTTGCAATGCTTAATGAATTTTATAGGTTGTGGGATTAATAGGAGATTAATATAAATCTATAATTGGAAAATACATAAATAAACAATAAGTTATCGGAACACCAAATGCGACGTGGGGGTCATGAAATAAATGTGCATACTCTAGAATACTAGTAGGCATGTCCAATGAATTTATTGGCAAGAAAATATACGAGATATATATATATATATATATTTATATATATTGCATATATAAATATATATCAGAAATCAAAAGATTGGTATGAATTATACGAATCGATCGATTAGCCTCAAGATGAGTGTAAGTGTTTGATGGTGTTAAAATTTATGTCACTTTAAAGAGTGCCATTTTAACACATCAATCACTAGATTAGTCTCGAGATAGCGCGATGTGTATCTCGATAAAAATTTATATATTTAAATCAAAAACCTTCATTCTTATCTTCATTTCATCTGATTGTTCTAGTTGGTGAAAGAGAGGGAAATAGACGGAGGGTTTGATCACGAGGGGCTGTGTAACATCCCCTAACCTGATTAGGGCAATACCCGGCCTAAAACCCTAATTAAGCCCCAGATTACCCTTATCAGACTTAACTTAAGCCAACAGCCTTACCACCTACACGTGATAAACACTATTGTATATCGATTATCGAAATAAAAAGAATAATATACGCAGCGGAAATTTAAAACCTTTTCGATAATCAAAATATGATATAAAGTATTAAAATAAAACTGGAATAAACTTTGGTTAGATAAATCACCCATCCCATGTGATATTACAAAACTATAATTCAACACCAATATATATGACCAGAGGAAGTCATTACATCGAAGAGAAGTTTAAGACTCCTATAACTTCTATATCCCGTAGTCTTAGCGCTCGTCAGATCTACCTGTAATGTTAATTTGGTTGAGCACTCCAACTTGTTCAGTAAGTAAGGTTTCACACTAATCATCAATATTCCATATAATATTCAAGGATATCATGCAATAACAACATGCACCAATGATATCTAACAAAAATATGGAAAATCATATAAATTCAATACATAAACAGATGCAAAGAAAATGTCTTTAGACTATTATACTAGGAACCCCATTTTATTTATAAAACTCAGGCCGATTACTCACCGGCGCCATTAGTACAAGTGTTAAACCAACACACCGCGCATATGTGATGTTTAGCCAATCGATTAATGCCCAATGGTTTTATACTAAACCCTATAGTGAATATGTAACCCTCACCACCTATAAACTGAGTAGGATGTTACATATAGGCCGGGAGGCTAACCTATCACCTATATCAACTTGTCTCAATTCCAGGATCCATCACCACCTATAAATTGAGTAGGATGTTACATATAAGCCGGGAGGCCAACCTATCACCTATATCAACTCGTCTCAATTCCAGGATCTTTCTCTCATGAATCACATTAGACTGTGTTTTCTGTTCATTAGAAAAATCATCACGGTGTAGACAATCCCCCATTTCAATCCAACAACTACATGAGCTATATATACTATATAGCCAGGTAATATTGATAAATAAGAGAATCCGTACTTACCTCGGGTTTAAGTCTTCGTTTCCCAAATTCATAAGTTTTCAGTTATCTCACGTTTCCTCGGTGTTCCTCAACCTATCACTAATCATTTGTGGTCAATTTTGGTCTAGTATACTCTAATTAGAACCCTTAGATATAAAGCTCTCGACAAACCACCTAAATCCAATCAGTTTTATACTAATCTGAGTGTGGATAGAGCGCTATGTCTCGGGGCTAGCGCGTTATTCGACTATTGAACTTCATACACACTTTTGGGGTCAGATAGCACACAACCTGACATGGATAACACGCTATATGTATGTCAGTCATCTTCCCAAGTATGAGTAGCGTGGTATGGCCAATGCCTAGCGCGTTATGCACACCAGACCTGCAACAACAGCACAGTTCTGCTCATCCAAACTCAACAATTACACTCCCAAAACACTAGAGATGACCTCTAATGAGTTTATAAAGATTTGATCATTACGAGGTAATTGAATATCAAAAAACTCAAAAATCGAACTTACCAAAGTGATGATCACTAGCTTCTCATCCATTTAAGCTCCTCAACATGGTTGAATTCGACTCCCATAATGATCTCATTTGATTCGAAATTGAAACCGACCTCCCAAACTTCTCGAATGACTGAATGATTTAGATAAGAATGAATTTTTGTTTTTATATATGGATTTTCCATAAAATACACGTTGCGCTATCTCGAGACTGATCACGTGTTTGATGCGTTAAAGTGGTACTCCTTAAAGTGACAAAGTTTGATACATCAAGCACGTACGCTTCATTTTAGATGATCCAATAATCCATATAATTCTAATATTCTTTTATTTTCCAATATATATTAATATATTTAAAAACATATAACTATATATATCGCATATTATTCACCAATAAACTTACTGGACATAACTACAAGTGTCCTTGAGCGTGCACACACTTGTCACGACTCTTTCATTGCACTTGGTGTCCCGGTAAAACACAGTTTATTAGGTATTTTATGTTTTATAAGCTTATGTATAATTTCCTTATTATACAACGACCTATATATAAATTGAATTAACAATCCAAACAAACACCATACATCATGCAAACGCATGCACACTCTATTCGAGGTATGCCAAACTTAATCATGAGCGTAACTTTGATTAATTAGGACTTGGATTAGTACTAATCATCAGCTTAAAGTAATAGGTCATTACAGTCTCCCCAATTTAAAGCAATTTCGTCCTCAAAATTAAAGTAATGTGAAATTACCTACAGTTTCGATGAGAAATAGGAACTATTTCTCATACTTCCGTTCTCAAGTTAATTCCTCATCTTTATGAAATCCCTATTTCTCTATAACAAAAGATATCTCTTTGGTTCTCGGCTTTTAAAAATCTTATGATCAAGTTGTTGACTTTTGGGGTTCATACGCATCGGAAATTACAAAAATTTTTTGACAAAACCTCAACAGGATCCGAATGTAATTCCATTAAAAACGTTTAAACCATGAAAACTTAATCATACCTCGGTTGCAATATACATTTCTGAAGGTTGATCGATCTCTAAGGCGCTGCCAACGACGAACGCCTCTACCAGCAGTCCACACACGAATCGCGGCTGAGATTCGAAGTGCTAGCTTCGAGAGAATACCAAACCTTTTTGTTTCTCCCCAAAACGATCCAAAGCATACCAGAAAACCCTAATTCATTTCTAAGAAAAAGAGAGTTTCATCCCTTCATCTTTTTATACGTGTGTTCTAACTTAAAGCGTCTATTTATACAACCCATGTATATAGACAGTTAAGTAAATTACATATACCCCTACTTAAAGAAGTATAAGTGTAATACACCACGAGGACGTTTCTTTCATGAATTTAATCATATAAAATTCATTTTTCTGAACCATCTTAAAATCTCACTAAACCGTTCTTAGTGTGCGACCCAATAGGCTCATACAACGTTGGCAGTGTACCAAAACACATTTTGGTATACAAGTCATAAGCGACCTCTAGCAAGACATTATGACTACCTAATTTGTACTTATATCAAATCGATATAATCTAATCAATATTGTATTTAACATCCTTTTGTCACACGATATCCTTTTGATCAAACATAAGGCATGGAATTGTCATCCAACATGTTCAGTCGTACTAGTCTCGATCTCTAGGTAGACTGAAAAATCCAAGTGACATTGATCAATATCAATTCACTTAGACTAAGCCTTTTAACAGTCTAACACATCGAGGGATCCAGTAGATATCTCTCTTTATATGAGAGGGACAGATTCTATCTCGATTACACAACTTCATCACATTGCTCACACAGTAACCAATCACAACCTTTATAATCGTCCGATTAAAGACAACGTTTGATTGTGTCAAATCACTGTGTTCCTAATGTTGAAGTCTCTGGTAATCTCAAGTCAGATGACATAAAAATACACCTATCATGAGAAACAACTATGACTTAATCTATGTGATGTTCTCATAGAGTGTCGGTCCAGTACTTTGTTCCCTAACAAGTACTCGTGATCTTGATTTGTATCCCTATACGTATAATCATCATATGATCATCAATCAAGACTCACATTAGTCTTAATTCATTATAGTTCCTAGTATAATGATCGACTAGGGACATTTAGGATATTTCTGTAAATACCTATGGATCTTATTATAATGTAAACATGCAAATTAATTATAATAAACAACAAATGAAATCCTCTATTTTATTAACTAAAAGTATTCTTAAAGACAATTAATGGATAGACCTAGGGCACATGCGCCAACATCTCCCACTTGCACTAGGGTACATGCATCTAATGCCTAGTGATCTAACATGACCATCATGTTTTGCTTGTGGAAGAGCTTTTGTCAATGGATCTGCAACGTTGTCTTCAATAGGTACTCAGCAAATCTTCATGTCTCCCCTCTCAATAATTTCTCTGATGAGATGAAAATGCTTGAGTATATGTTTGGATCTGTAGTGTAACTAGGTTCCTTGGCCTGTGCTATTGCCCCGTTATTGTCACAATACAAAAAATAGGGTGAGCAATACTTGGAACCACACCTAGTTCAGAAATGAGCTTTTTAATCCAAGTTTGCCTCCTTTCTTTGCATCGGACGGACGCCGCAATATATTCAAACTTCATTTGTAGAATCCGCCACGCTCTCTTGCTTCGAACTTTTCTAGCATACTGCACCCCCATTCAAAGTAAACACATATCCAGACTGTGATCTAAAATCATCTATATCAGTTTGAAAACTTGCATTTGTGTAACCATTTACAACTAGGTCATTTTCAAAACCTCCATTGACCAAGAACACTTCCTTAGTCCTTCTTAAGTATTTAATAATGTTATTTACTGCTATCTAGTGACTCTCACCAGAATCTGACTGATATCTACTTGTAGTGCTCAAAGTATATGATACATCGAGTCGAGTGCATAACGTGGCATACATGATTGATCCAATAGCTGATGCATATGGAATTTTATTCATACGGTCTCACTCATCATTTGTCTTAGGACATTGAATCTTGCTGAGACTTATGCCATGAGACATTGGCAACAATCCTCTTTTGGAGTCTTGCAAACTGAACCTATTCAGCACCTTGTCTATGTAAGCACTCTGACTTAGATCAATTAGCCTCTTAGATCTACCCCTATAGATTTTTATCCCTAGGATATAGGCTCCATCTCCCAAGTCTTTCATTGAGAAACACTTCCCTAACCAAGACTTGACATTCTGCAATGTTGAGATGTCATTTTCAATGAGTAATATATCATCAACATATAGTACCAGAAAAATAACTACACTCCCACTGACCTTTTTATATACACAAGGCTCATCTTCGTTCTTAATAAAACCAAAATCCTTGATTGCTTCATCAAAATAAAGATTCCAACTTCGAAAAGCTTGCTTTAATCCATAAATGGATCTTTAAAGCTTGCATACCTTCCTAGAATTCTCAGGATGTACAAAACCTTTAGGTTGTGTCATATACACGTTCTCAAGCAGCTTTCCATTAAGAAATGATGTTTTTACATCCATTTTCCATATTTCATAGTTATAATATGCAGCAATGACAATTAAAATTCTTATGGATTTAAGCATGGCTACTGGCGAAAAAGTTTCATCATAATCAACACCTTGAGTATGCCTGAAACCTTTTGCTACAAGTCTTGCTTTAAAAGTATGCACTTTGCCATCCATGTCAGTTTTCTTCTTGAAAACCCATTCGCATCCAATGGTCTTACCACCTTCAAGTAAATCAACCAAGTTCCAAACTTGGTTATCATACATGGATTGCATCTCAGAGTTCATGGCACTTAGCCATTTATTTGAGTCTAGTCCAGAACTTGCCTCCTACTAAGTAGTGGGCGCATTTTGATCCATAAGGAACACATCACGACTATCAGTAATGAGAAATTCGAATCTTTTTGGCTCATGTCTTACCCTACCAGGTTTACGTAGGCCTTGTGTCACTTGTGGAGGTTCAACTGGTTCAGAACGTTGCTGAACTTCTAGTAGCGGTTTGTGTTAATCTATGATTCTTGAACTTCTTCAAGATTTATTTCTCTCCCATTAGTGTCATTTGAAATAAACTATTTTTCCATAAAGGCACCATACCTAGCAACAAACACTTTATTCTCAGCGAGATTATAAAAGTAATATCCTTTTGTTTCCTTAGTATCCCCACAAATAAAATCTTGTCAGATTTAGGGGCTAATTTTTCTGAGACTTGTCGCTTTACATAAGCCTCACAACCCCAAAATGATAATGGAAGATATGCATGACTTATCATAGATCGAACCATATCTAATAAGGTTCGATTTCTCCTTTCAGAAACTCCATTCCATTGTGGAATTTCTGGTGGAGTCAATTGGGAGACAATCCTACAATTTCTAAAATGATCATCAAGTTCTTGGCTCAAATATTCACCACCTCGATCTGACCGTGTGTTTTGATAGTTTTACCAAGTTGATTCTGCACTTCATTTTGAAACATTCGAAACATCTCAAATGATTTAGCTGTATGTTTCATAAGATATACATAACCATATCTGCTGAAATCATCAATAAATGTAATGAAGTACTGATAACCTCCTCTAGCCATTGTGTTTATTGGACCGCATACATCAGTATGTATTAGACCCAATAAATCACTTGCCCTTTCACTATGTCCAGTAAAGGGACTTTTAGTCATCTTGCCTAGTAAATAAGATACGCACATTTCATATGTTTCAAAATCAAATGAATATAGAAGTCCATCTTTATGGAGATTCGTTCTGTGTTTCTCATTTATGCGCCCGAGACAATAATGGCAAAGATAGGTTTGATTCAAATCATTTGACTTGAATCTCTTTGTATTTATGTTAAAGACTGGAGTATCACTGGACCTTTTCATGCTTATAATATAAAGACCATCACGCAAATCAACATTTGCATAAAATATGCCTTTACGAGAAATAGAACATTTATTATTCGCAATAATAAAATAAAAACCATCCATATCCAAGCATGAAACAGAAATGATGTTTTTGCTCAAGGCAGGCACAAAAAACAATTATTTAAAGTTAAAATAAGTCCAGTAGGTAAGACTAAGTCATATGATCCAACAGCCAGGGCATCAACTCTTGCTCCATTCCCTACGCGAAGGATGACTTCTCCTTTCTTCAACTTTCTACTTCTGGTGAGTCCCTGCACATTTATACAAATGTCAGATCCACATCCGATATCTAATACCCAGGAATCACTGGTAAATAAATTAATTTCAATAACATAAATATCTATAGTGGTAGTCGCACTACCCTTTTTCTTCTTTAGATCTTCCAGATGGAGTTTGCAATTTCTGAACCAATGTCCTGGCGCATGGCAGAAATGACAATTTCCTTCCTTTTCTTTTCGGTGTTTTGAAGCAGGAACAGGTTGGGGCTTGACTTGTTCCACAGGCTTTGCAACAGGTGCAGCAGCAGCCTTGGCAACTATAGCCTTGCCTTTGCCTTTCTTCTTCATTCCCATTCCCTTTTGGACCATCAACACATTACTAGAGGGTTTCTTGATATTTTGTTCAGCAGTTTTGAGCATCAAATGCAACTCTAAAATTGATTTCTCAATATTATTCATATTTTAGTTCATCACAAATTTTGAGTAATTCTCCGGTAATGAATTCAAGATCAAATCCGTAGCCAACTCTTAGCTTTTGGGAAATCTGAGTCTATCAAGCTTGTCAACATAGCCCTTAATCTTTGGAACATGAGGACTAGCTGACGCACCCTCAGTCATCTTGCAAGAATGTAGGTTCTTGACTATCTCGAACCTTTCTTGCCTAGATTGCTGTTGGAACATTTCCTTCAGCGTTACAACCATGTTGTAGGCTTCCATTAGTTCCATGTCCTTCTGAAGTTCAGGAACCAAAGTTGTCAGCATAATGCATGCAACTTCAGTAGAATCGTTGACATGCTTATTATGCGCATCCTTACAGCTTTCGTAACATTGGCTGGTGGGTCCTCAGGGATTGGAGTATCCAGGACATACAACTTGCGTTCATGCTTGAGAACGATTCTCAAGTTTCTGAACCAGTCAAGAAAGTTAGTCGCAGATAGCTTATCCTTCTCAAGGACGGATTGTAGTGACAGGGGATTATTGTTACTTGAAGAGGCGATTGATCTACAATAAAATTATGCAAAGTTTATTTTAGTATAGAGGAATAGACTCCTACTAAATTAACAACCCTCCTAAAACATATTGTTTATTTAGGGGACTAAAATCCATATTTCACCTAATTCTATGACAGCTATGGCATGAAACATAGAACTAGATTATTTAGGTAGGTAACAGTTACCAATTACATCTTATGTAATTTTAGATACTTTATGAGATACGGGACATCTTATGTCTTAGCATATTTTTTTATCTCATCATGTGCCTAAAGCTCAAAACTATTTTGATAGCTTTATTAAGTCGAACCATTTTTAAACATTTAGGTAACTCTTATCCAACTTGTCTCATCAAGATAACACAATACACCCAGCTATTATTGAAACTATATTAGTGTGATCGAGGTATTGACAAGTGTTTAAATTAGATGGCACGGGACTTAAAATTTAATACAGGGATTTTATTCAGTTTTAGTGATTTTATGTAAACAATGAAATATCAAATATTTTATTGATTTGTTCAATCACTGAACAATTTGGAAATTTTTATATTGTTCACTAATAAAAGAATTTTCGTGCGCTAGGATTAGTTAGAAGGCGGTCCCGCTGGCCAGTCAGCGCCCCCGTTTTTTTAGGAGACGAATTTCAATTCTGAATATTAAATTCGCTATAGAAGATCCTTTTAGCGAATTTTATTATCCTAAATTAACCCCTTAATTTATCCGAAATCAAGTAAATTAAAACATTTTAATTAACTCGGGCCCACATCTAACTAATCATCTTATCCTAATCCAATTAGGACTTAAGATATTTGAATCCTAACATATCACCAATAACAAAATTCTTGATATTTATCTCCTATCCGATAGGGATACAACAACAACAACAATAACAACAACATAGCCTCAGTCCCAAATTAACTGGGGTCAGCTACATGGATCAAACTTTTCCATTTTGCTCGATTAAGTGCAATTGATAGTGAGCTTTGCAAACCACTCAAATCCCTCTTAATTAATGCATCCCATGTTAACTTTGGTTTGCCCCTACCTCGCCGAATTTCTACAGTTTCTATTGAGTCAAGTTTTCTAGTTGGGGCATTTGTAGGCCGTCTTTGCAGGTGACCAAACCATTGCAACCGCCCTTGCCTAATCTTTGTATCAATTGGTGTTACTCCTACTTGTCTTTGAATTTCTATATTTCTTATTCTATCTTTACGAGTTTTACCACACATCCACCTAAGCATCCTCATTTCAGCTTACGTTCACTTTGGGTGTGTTTGATAGCAAAGAGAATTTTCAATGAGAAAAAAGTATTTACTTAGGCAAATTTTCTGTAGAAAATTCTTTTTAAAAAATTTTCTCATTGCTGTTTGATTGCACGTGAGAATTTTTTTCTTTCAATTTTCATCTGTTTGATAACTAATGTAATTTTTTTCATTTTTTTTTTGCAGTATCACGAATTCATACTAAAATTAAATCAAGTGGACAATTAATCAAGGTTACGCATCAAAATTGAATCGGCAACAACTATCTTCACAACCATTAATGAACTAAAAAAAAATCATTCAATAATTAATTGATAAGTAACATAAATGAAAGAAAATAAACAATGTATTAAAATTTATTAAAAAAACTTATGGTTTAACTTCTAAAAGTAATCTAAAATTTCCTCTGCAAATATAAAATCACCAAATCTTTCTTCAAGTCTTCATCCAAGTGAAAAAATATATTCGCATCTTTAACTTCACCTCCCAATAAAAGCATGGCACGCATTACGTCTTCTCGACTTAGTTCAGGAATGTTATGAAGCTCTTTTTGAAGACGTGTACAAACTGTATGCGCAAATGCATCTGCTAGTCTATTGGCAGCTGCTGTTAGTTCTTGCTCATTAGCGTCAATGTTACTACTCTTTTTCCTTTTAGTTCTTTGACCATTTGATCCCGTACGAGTTCCACTAGATGACGAGTGATTGATCTCATCTTTTTCTTCTTTAGTTGGAGTGACTTATCTGCATTGCCTACAAAAAATAATAACATTACTTATAAGACATGGATTATTTCTACTACAATTTCACAAATTGGGCATGATAGTAACCAGAATCCAATAGCGAAAGCTTAGTTTCTTATATTGCATTTCTTTCAAATTGGACCTAATTGTTTACATCAAACTCTACAAAAGAATTGATCATTCAAAGTCAATGAAAAAGAATGTACAAAAAAAAATTGTAAATTAAATAATCAATTACTTATTCTACTAAATTTACTCACACATTTCTTCCAAAGAAGGTAATTCTATGTTTGCCTCGTTACCAGTAATTGCATTCCCCCCGATAGCTTGATCATCTCCAAATATGACACATAGCTCATCGTAGTACGGCACACACTTCCTGCGATATGATTCCTTTTCTGGATGTTTCTGTTACATATACGCACCAACACACAAAGAAATATAGTTAGTTAATATACATCACTAATACAATTGTATATTCCAACAAAACCTAAAATGTACCTGAAGATATTCTTTCCATGTCAAAACATCTGCAGTGACAAGCTGTGTATCTGGATCCCATCCGAACCCACTTTGAGATATTACCTCCCTTGCAGAGAAGTAATTGGCTTTCAATGTTTTGATTCTAGCCTTCACATTAGCTGGGTGTACTTGTTGTTTTAATTGCTTTAGCAACTCTAGGCAAACTCGAGTATACACCTCAGGTTTCCATGAATTACCTGAAGCATTGCCAAATCCTTACTCTTCCAAAATAATTTCAATCATGATCTTATCCATGCGGTCATTCCATTTCACTTGCCCCTTTGATACTACTTTCACACTCTCAATTGATTCTTCCATCTCTGTTTTACATGATACTAAAGTTGTATATATTTTTAACAGAAAAATGAAAAACTATATATTTAACATAAGACTCGATATAACAATGCAGTAATTAAGGAAAATTTCAAAGAAATCAAATTTAAATTGATAAAAAATTCATACAAACTAGGTACCAATTCATATGCTAAACATTATGGAACATTTCATCTAAAACTAGTCAGTAACCTTGTCTAAGCTAGTTGTACTCATTCCACATTAACTCGGCCAATGCATCTCGTTTAGCTATCCAAATTGGAGATTGATGTATGGAAATATTATCTTCTTGTAGGCTATCATCATCTTCTTCATCTTCATAAATATCTTCATCATCTTCACATAGATCTTCGGGATCTTCTTTTCTCAAAAAATTGTGTATCGCACAACATGCTAAAATGACATTTGACTGAGTTTTAACATCATAAAATGGTTCGTGCCGCAAAAATGCAAATCGTTTCTTTAGAAGCCCTATTGTTCTTTCTACTACGTTACGCAAGGACGAATGTCGAAAGTTGAACAACTCTCTTCCATTTCTAGGTGTACGACCAACTTGATCTTTTAAGTGATACTTTGTACTGCGATAAGGTGCTAAAAATCCAGGAACATTAGGGAACCCAACATCAACCAAATAATACTTTCCTACATTAAAATGATATCATAGTAGTTGTAATTAGTTAAAATAATCACAAAAAATAACAATAGTACTTATACAAATGTTACACAAAATGTTTCTAACCTGGTGGTATAATTAGTCTATCCACTCGATTTGGCCTAACATCATCTCTTAATATACGACCATCTTGAGCTGAGCCCTCCCAACCAGCAAGTACGTATGTAAATCTCATATCGAATGTACATGCCACTAAGACATTTTGGGAAGTAAAACCTTTTCTATTGCGGTACTTTCGCTGCTCTTCAATCGGTACCGTGCATGAGAAATGAGTTCCATCTAATGCTCCGACCGCATCCTAATATTGTAATATTTATTTAGTTTATATCCACAAATTTTTATAATATATTATTATGCTATTTACAAGACAAACTTTAAAAATATCTTAAATAAATACATTACCTCAAAATAGTGATACCAAACACTTGGGTTTGATTCTTTGTCTTGTGGAGAATTATTTATATTTACAGGTTTGACTACGTCTTTGTACATACTGATTAGAGCTCTTGTAACAACGTGGAAGTAGCGGCTAACTGTCTCACCGGAACGAATAAATTCAAAATTTGTTCGTCTAATTCGATTATCGTGTCCAACTATCAGCAAAAACATAGCTACTTGTTCTTTTACTTTTACACTACGCCCGTCAACTAGCCCATGCGTACGAAGAATTCTGCAAAGCTCTTTGAATGGACCTCGTTTCAATCGTAATTGTTCCTTACAGTTTTTGTCAGATTCTTTGTAAAAACGCTTTAATATTAGTTTCCTTTCTTCATTTCTATTAACTCGAGGTTGTATGTTAAACGAGTTACGACGTTGTACGTAATTGAGCAATAACATCATCATC
Organism: Stephania yunnanensis; assembly: GCA_039657365.1. Taxonomy (NCBI): domain Eukaryota; kingdom Viridiplantae; phylum Streptophyta; class Magnoliopsida; order Ranunculales; family Menispermaceae; genus Stephania; species Stephania yunnanensis. The sequence continues at coordinate 22,937,231 of CM077585.1, forward strand.
ATTGTAGCTGCTGTTTTTTTTTCTATCTTCTTCAGTAGGCATCTAAGTAAATGCATGTAAACGTAATAAATGAGTGAATGATAATAAATCAATTTTTATAAAACAAATACATACTTAAAAGTTGATAAAAACTGTAAAACTTAAACAATAAGAAAGTATATAAAGAAAGTCCGAAGGAAAGTTAATTAAATTGCATATAAACTACAAGATCATCAAGTCAGGTAACAATGTAAATGCAGCACGACAAACAATATATTCATACAAGACAGTTGTTATAAAAAAAATTCAAAGCTTTTTCGGCATAACCATTATTCAGTCAAGGAAAATAACAAAATTTTTACTACATTTTTACTACTAAGTATCAGCTACCAACACTCAATCCAAAATCGACAATGAATTCCAAAGATTCTCCAACCATTGCCAGAGTAGTTAACCACTTTACCATGAAGTTCAAACTACTTTTTTACTTTATTTCTTGCCCTATCACTACTGTTATATACAAGATTTTGCTCTTTGTCAGTGACACTTTTTCAATTCATACAAATGAGCCACTTGTGATGCCGAGGAAGGTTAAAGCAAGAAAATGAGACACCTACACTATCAGTACATTTGAAGCGAAGACACCTGTTCTTTGGTCTATCTGAACTCTCTATATGACACATGCAACAATAATTTTTCAACCAAAACACCAATATCTTCCTCTCTCTGCTCTCTCATCTTCTCACTCATCTCCTTCATGAATTCCAGAACTAACAGCTTTCATTTTTTTCTTCTTTAACTTTTTTTTCTTCATTAATCGGTCCCTTATCTCCTTTGTCACACAATCAACAACAAACAACAACAACAACAACAACAACCTCGTATTCGATTCACAAATACACACCCCAACAGTCCCTTACAGTTTCATTTTTTTCTTCTTTAATGGAAAAAAAACTCTATCAATAACTTAAAAGAATCTTCTTCGCTCCCGCCGTGAGAGATCTCTGCGATCCGAAACCAGATTGAGTGATTTTGAATCTAGGCTTTGCTTGTTTGGATTGATCGATCGATAGATCAGCTAGCTCACGATGGAGCTGTTCGTGGTGGATCTAGAGCCATATTTGGAGTTCTATGAATTTAGTGAAATCGATCCCAAAATCAAGCGTGCATGCTCAGATGTGAGCAGAACATTAATCGATCCCTTATCTCCTTACACAATCAATAACAAACAACAACAAGAACCTCATATTCGAGTCACATATACACACCCCAACAGTCCCTAAATTGAAAATCAAATTGGAAACACTCACCTTCCAAAGATTGCTGCGGAGAGAAAAACCAGAGTTGCTGCGGAGAGAAGAACCAGGCTGCGGAGAGAAGAACCAGAGTTGCTGCGAGAGAAAAACCAGAGATTGTTGCATAAAGAATAACCAGAGATCGCGGAGAGAAGAACCAGAGATTGCTGCGGAGAGAAGAACTAGAGATCGCAGAGGAGAGATCGCAAAGGAGAGATCGCATAGATGAATTGAAGAGGAGTATGTTGGTGGAAGAGTTCTTGTAGAAGAAGGAGTCCAAGTTTTGGTCAAACATAGATTCGTTAGACCCAAAAATCTCGAATTTCCATCCCAAAATAAGAGAAAATAAATGAGGAAAATTAGGAGGGTGGATTTTTTTTCTCTATGCGGTTACAAGCGTATCAAACACCCAAAAAAATGGTTATACTAAAAAGCAAAACCAATTTCCATGATTTTTTTCTTTTTTTTTTTGCTATCAAACACACCTTTTATGTAATTGTTGTTGCTTTACCGCCCAACATTCACTTCCATAGAGCATAGCTGGCCTAATTGCGGTCCTATAAAATTTTTCTTTTAACTTAGTAGGAACATGTCGATCACAAATCACCCCTGTTGAACTCCGCCATTTCTTCCATCCAGCTTGAATTATATGTGTGACATCATTCTCAATGTTACTATCATTTTGTATGATTGATCATAGGTATCTAAAGTGGTTTACTTTAAGAACTTCTATTTCCCCTAATTTTACCACACTGTTATCTCGATGTCTAGTGTTTCTAAACTCACAGTGTATGAATTCGGTTTTCTTCCTACTCAACTTAAAGCCTTTAGATTCTAATGTATTCCTCCAGAGTTCTAATTTCCTATTCACTCCATCTTTAGTTTCATCCACTAAGACAATGTCATCTACAAATGACATATACCATGATATATCCTCTTGAATATGTCTAGTTAGTTCATCCATAACTAAAGTAAATAGATATGGGCTTAAAGCCGATCCTTGATGTAGTCATATCGTAATGGGAAATTCTTTTGTAGCTCTTCCAAATGTCTTTATACTCGTTACTACTCCATCATACATATCCTTAATAGTGTCTATGTATCTAGCATGCACTATTTTTCTTTCTAGAACCCACCAAAGAACATCTCAAGGGACCCTATCATATGTTTTTTCTAAATCTACGAATACCATATGAAGATTTTTTTTCTTTTCTCTATATTTTTCTAACAATCGTCTTACAAGGAAAATCGCCTCCATAGTTGACCTCCCAGGCATGAAATCAAATTGGTTCTCTGATATTGTGGTTTCTCTCCTTAGCCTATTATCAATTATCCTCTCCCACAGTTTCATAGTGTGACTCATAAGTTTAATTCCCCGGTAGTTTGAACAACTTTGAATGTCTCCTTTGTTTTTGAAGATTGGCACAAGCGTGCTTCTTCTCCAATCCATTGGCATCCATTTTGATTTTAAATTTTATTGAAAAGTTTTGTTAACCAATTCAATCCGATTTTTCCTAAGCATTTCCAAACCTCTATGGGTATTTCATCTGGGCCACATGCTTTCCCTATTTTCATTCTTTTCAATGCCTCTTTAACTTCTACGATTCTAATATTGCGTGTATAGTTTACATTTCTTTCTTGGTGTGGATTTTCATCTATTATAGTGTCAACTTGGCCATCATTAAATAAACTATCGAAGTAACTTCTCCATCTCCCCTAAATATCCTCATCGCGCATTAAAACATTTTGATTTTCGTCCTTAATACATCTTACATGACTTAGGTCTTGTTTCTTTTTAGCTCTTAATTTGGCTAGCCTATATATATATATATATATATATATATATTTCACCATCTCTATTACCTAACCTTGTATATAAATCTTCCATGAAATTTGTTTTAGCATGACTAACTACTTTTTTAGCTTATTTTCTAGCTTCTCTATATTGATTGTACGCATCTTCATCTTGACACTTAGGTATTTTCCTATACATCTCTCTTTTAGTCTTAATTGCTCGTTGGACATCCTCGTTCCACTACCATGTTTCCTTCTTTGGAGGTCCCAAGCCCTAAGATATACCTAATATGTTTGATCCCACCCTCCTTATGCAACTACTCATTTCTAGCCACATTGTATTAGCATCTAAGTCAAGATTCCAAACATTTTCCTTTAGTAGTTTCTCTCTAAACTCTACTTGTTTACTATGTTTTAGGTTCCACCACTTTATTCAAGGTTCGCTAACTCTTTTATTCATATTATTCCGTTGTGTTAGCTTAATATCAAGTACTACTAACTTATGTTGGGTAGTAAGTGCTTCACCATGTATTACTTTGCAGTCTCTACATAGTTTTCTATCTATTTTTCTTGTTAAAAGAAAATCTATTTGACTCTTGTTATGACCACTACTAAAAGTAATTATATGCGACTCCCTCTTCCTAAAACTAGTATTTGCTAAGAGATGATCATATGCTGAAGCAAATTCTAAAATTGATTCTCCTTCTTCATTTCTATTACCGTAACCAAAACCTCTATGAACGCTCTCAAACCCATCGTTACTTACCCCGACATACCCATTTAAATCTCCTCTAATAAAAACCTTTTCATCTAATGGTATACTCTGCATAAATCCATCCATATCATTCCAAAACTTGTGTTTGATGCTTTCGCTTAATCCTACTTGTGGTGCATATGCGCTAAGTATGTTAATTTTTTCGTCTCCAGTAATTAATTTAACTAGAATCAATCTATCCCCCATTCTTTTAACCTCTACGACCTTATCCTTATAATTATTATCAACCACAATTCCTACTCCATTGCATTTTCTATCTATACCAGTGTACCACAATTTAAACCCTGTGCTTCTTATTTCTCTACTCTTTTCTCCTACCCATTTTGTCTCTTGGAGGCAAGCAATAATGACTCTCATTCTAATCATGGTATCTACTAGTTCTATTGACTTCCCTGTAAGTGTTCCTATGTTCCATGTTCCTAAACGAATTTTTTCTCCCCTTTGTATTTGTTTTTCTTTTCTATTTCTATTTTGTCTAAAAGCTCTAGTGTTCCTATCCAATAGGGATAACAAAACCGATTTTGCTAATATCTCCTAATCTAATTTGTTATCTATCTCTTATCAAATGTAAATTTCATAACTGAATAGATATAACGAGATAAATAAATAATTTTGAAAAATAATTATTTGTAATTTTGATCCTCATCCAAATAATCACAAACATGTAATTGAATCATGAACTACTATCCCAATCGAGCCTAATCATATTAGTTTCGAATTAATATTAAGACTTATACAATTTAAGAAACTTAAAACAATGTAACCTAAATATGCATACTGAATTACAAAGATTTCATCCATGCATCAATACACAAAAAATAAATATTATACCTAATGGTGTCAAGGATCACATAACATGAAATTCAATTCATTAAAATTATTTGAATTAACCTAACATGGTTACTAGCATGTACGAAACTGATTTCAATTAAATCACTAATATATGTATCATATACACAAAACATGATAATAAATCTCACAGAAAACTTATGTATATCACATATACATCAACTATTAACATGCTTTCAATCATATATCATGTATATATCAAGAAAAAACATGCAATGAATTTAATGGAATCGAACTTGAAGGCTCTAATACCACTGTTGGGTTTTTGGTGTTCATATGAAGCGAAAATTACAAAAATAATTTTGACAAAAACTCTAACAGGATCTGAATCTAATTCAATTAAAAATGTTTAAACCATGAAAACTTAATCATACCTCGGTCACAATATACCTTTCTGAAGGTTGATCGATCTCTATGTGCTGCCAACGACGAACGCTCTCTACCAGCAGTCCACACACGAACGGCGACTGAGATTCAAAGAGCTAGTTTCGAGAGAATACCAAACCTTTTTATTTCTCTCCAAAACGATCCAGAGCGTACCAGAAAACCCTAATTCATTTCTAAAAAAATAGAGTTTTGGCCCTTCATCTTTTTATACGTGTGTTCTAACTTAAAGCGTCTATTTGTACAACCCTTGTATATAGACGGTTAAGTAAATTACACATATACCCCTACTTAAAGAAGTATAAGTGTAATACGCCACAAAGACGTTTATGTCATGAGTTTAATCATATAAAATTCATTTTTCTGAACCATCTTAAAATCTCGCAAAAACATTCTTAGTGTGCGACCAATAGGCTCATACAACATTGGCAGTGTTCCAAAACACATTTTGGTATACAAGTCATAAGTGGCCTCTAGCAAGACATTATGACTACCCAAGTTGTACGAATATCAAATTGATACAACCTAATCAATAGTGTATATAACATCCTTTTGTCACACGATACCCTTTTGAACAAACATAAGATATGGAATTGTCATCCAACATGTTCAATCGTACTAGTCTCGATCTCTATGTAGACTGAAAACATCCAAGTGACATTGATCAATATCGATTCACTTAGACTAAGCCTTTTAACAGTCTAACACATCGAGGGATCCACTAGATATCTCTCTTTATATGAGAGGGACAAATTCTATCTCGATTACACAACTTCATCACATTGCTTACACAGTAACCAATCACGACCTTTATAATCGTCCGGTTAAAGACAACGTTTGATTATGTCAAATCACTGTGTTCCTAATGTTGAAGTCTCTGGTAATCTCAAGTCAGAGGACTGAAAAATATACCTATCATGAGAAACAACTATGACTTAATCCATGTGATGTTCTCATAGAGGGTCGGTCCAGTACTTTGTTCCCTAACAAGTACTCGTGATCTTGGTTCGTATCCCTATACGTATAATCATCATATGATCATCAATCAAGACTCACACTAGTCTTAATTCATTATAGTTCCCAGTATAATGATCGACTAGGGACATTTAAGATATTTCTGTAAATACCCATGGATCTTATTATAATGTAAACATGCTAATTAATTATAATAAACAACAAATGAAATCCTCTATTTTATTAACTAAAAGTATTCTTAAAGACAGTTAATGGATTGATCTATGGCACATGCCCCAACACAAGTAACCCACTTGAATGCTTTTCGTAAGATAAGTCTTCCCGAAAATCACATTCATTCCAACCAATCCTTTGAATGAAATGAGTCTCCGTTTTATTAACATAGACATATGGAAGACGTTAATAACTCCAACTAGCTAAGGAGGCAACTTTAACCTGTAAGTATCAAGATTAATCTGTTCCTGTATTTTGAACGACTCAATACACCTTGAAGCTAGCTTTTCTCACAATCCAAGCTTACACAATTCCTCTCATAAGTGAGAGTTTCAACAAAACATATTTACCATTTGAAAGCTCCAATCACCTATGATATTTATCGACGTATCTGTTTTGTTTTAGTTGCATTATAGCTAAACGCTGGCTAATCTGCTACCTTTACTCCGTGTAGTTTTAAATTAATTCTGCCTCCAATAAACATGCATATCAACCTCCATTGAATGACATATACAAAGTTTTAAAGGAGCATTCCATTCTAGCTTGACAACTATTTTTATAAACGAACTCACACAGAGAAAGGTATCTCTTCTACTTATTATTAAACTTCAAGACACAAGCTTAAAGTATATCCTCTAGCCCCAAAATCAATTACTTCGGTTACCCATCTATCTACTAATAGTATACCATATTGAGGTTAAGATTAGTTCCACAGCTATCGCAACAATTCACTCCATCATTTGGATGTGAATCTCGGATCCTTATCCAAAATAGTCAACACTGAAGCACGCTGAAATTTAACACCTCATGTATGTATATTTTGCATAATCAATCAAGATGATTTCCCATAGAAATTGGCAAGAAATGCATAGACTCAATCAACTATTAACTACAATTTTTACTGTATTGTGACTACGCTAACTCAAAGATAAATTGGAAATAAAATCCACCGATCTATGTTCCCGTGTCCATTCATGAGTAGGCAGTGAATGCAATAAACCTCCTCGTTTCTTATGCTCGGCCCTAACTTGCTGACATATCTCATATCTTTTTATTGTTCCCACAACATCATTTTTCATCCCGGATTAATAATAAATAAAGGCGCCTTATTTCATGATATTCCTTACTGCTATCTGGATGAATGCAGTAAAGAGATCTATGTGATTTTCGTCGCACTTCCTGCCTCACCTAACCCTAAACTGGAATCCATAATCCATCCCTGAACCGTAACACAACATTATTAGAAACTGAACAATCATGATAATCTACACTAGTTGTTAACCTCTAACATTCTATATAATTCTGATTAGCTTTCTGACAACCAATCACCCCTGAATCTACTCCAATTTAGTTTGAATCTGAACTCAAAAGATTATATTAGTAGCTCTAATGTTAGCTCTCTCAATTGATGACATGTCAAATAAACTTACATAAATCATCATCACCGTCATTCTTTCATAAAGTTTAAACTGAGAAAATCTATTAATAGCTACATTTTCTCCATATACCTGAGTTGCAATTGTATAATGACAGTTTGATAACACCTTTCTATGTAGTTCTAAATTACTCAGGCTCTAACAAATTTGTATCATTACTTCTCATTCCACACTATTTAATGATAAAGTAAAACATACAAATTTTTAAGGTAAATACCTCAATTCTATATATAGCCTATTAAAATTAACACCAAAGAACTCACGGTAAATATTTTTTCTAGTAATTCATATTGTTCAAGTCACAAGCTCGGAAACTATATTCTCTAGAAACCTTGGTCAACTTTAGATATATTATGTTAAGATTGAGAAAGGTCCCTCTTAGCTATTATACATCTCTTCCCCCTGGAGAAGCAGATTTTTAACTCCTTACCGAAATAATAATACTAGTTATCTACAACTCTCAACTCTTCCACACACATACATCTTGCTTATTTTTCCATGAAGATTTAAACCACGGTAAAGGCAAGAAGTTTCCAAACTCTTGTAGTTTTACAATTATATCAATAACCTTCAGTTGTCACCACAACTTAGGTTAATTCATCACGAATTTATGAGCATGAAATATCATTCATATAAGCAAGAACAATATAACCCTCCAAGTTAAAATTATTCAGTTTCTACCTGCTAATATATCTTATATTTCTTTATAAAATTGACATCATTAATCTTTTCATTTCAGGTCACCAACTATTCATTTTCATCACAATGAATTTGGACTTCACTCGAATAAATGTATTAAAGAAATCAATGAGATTTTTAAAACATTCTTGCCTCGCTTTTTGTTCTAAGTTCTAAGAACTTTTCTTACATGCTCAATGTTTTGATCTGAGATTATCTTCACTCGACATCAATAAGTAGTAGTCATACTTGACCTACTTGATAATCTCAATTAATTTCCTCAATTTAATTCATCACTCATTAGTCATCTTAGCTCAACTCCTATCTGAGCTTTAAAAAAATAGACTTATAGTTATTGATCCAGATAACTCAGCTGATGATGTGCCTGTGCAAAACTTCTATTTGGTCATCAATAAATATCTCACCTAAGAGATATTACTGAGCAACTTTTATTATAACTATAACCATTGTCCTTTTCTTTTCAAGGCATTGTCAAAATAATCACCTTAATGAGTGATGTTTCTGAGTGAATTCCTAACACATAAGAAATTTTAAGGTAACTTTCTTACCATCTATTTCTATCACTCTGACAATTTCACTTTTCAAACTTCCACAGTTTGAAATTCATTACTTACTCTTACACCAGTCCACTGGTGTTATATTCTCAGGTTGTCTTTTAATGATTCTTTTAATATTCTTATTAATCTCAAAGAATGATTAAAATATCTTCAACAACTTTTCTTCTTAATTTACAAGTGATGCTTTCCATATTGGGTACAACTACCAAATTAGTAGTCCTGAGATTATCGGTCTCTAATAGTTCTTCTCCTAATTCTGGAACTATTTATATATAGCTGGAAATATGAGTTACAATTTCACTTTTTGTGTCATCACGCATTCCTACCTAAATCAGAAGTCTTAGGTTCAACCTCTAACTTCTTCCATAATTTAGGTTTTTTCAAGCAAACATTGTAATCAAACTATACTTTCACCTTCCTCCAAGGCATTCTTGTATTCAATTTCAATTTATAACCATCACATACTTGAGTTAACTGAATAAATCACATAATGATATCGCAATTCCCCAGATCAATTGTTTGTAATATTCAATTATTTCAAATTTACTTTCATCTTTTTACTATTGTGTTGAATATAGGACAACCACATATTGTCTCAATCACAATCAAATCCCCTGATTTACTGTTAATATTCAACATTTTTACCATTTTATTAACCTTTGAAACTTAGCACTAACACTTTGTAAAATTTTGGTATGAACCAATTTACCATTAGCAATTTACAATTCTATATGGTAATTGTTTGTGTCTTTTTTAAGTCTTCAAAGATTCTATGTTATTGTTGATACCACAATAACGACTTCATTAAAATATGGTTTTCCTTCACTTGACACCTTAATTTATGAAAATAGCATGAGTTCTAGTAAGTTCTAGTGGTTTCCACCATCCACTTAAAATGATCCAGCACCTGCCTACAATTATCTTATAAAGATATATATCCTTAGCCCGATCATTCCACTATGTAAAGCAAATCTCAACTACCTCTTGAGAACCATTTATTGCAGTTATTTTCTGAATGAGTTGTCAATTTTGATTAATGAATACTTATTTCGACTATTACATATTAATCCTTGGATTCCCAAATCCTCAGATTCATTGACCACCATCTCCCTAATTTAGACTATACCAGTCTAATAGATCATACTAGGATATTTTACTAACTCACTGATATATTCTGGATTTAACTGTCTTTTATTAATAAACTACTTGTTATTTCAATATGGATTCATACAATGACTGGAATATCAACTTTATAACAACTTATGAAGTATAACTGCATTAGTGGTTTCCTAACTTCCATTAGGCTTTTATCACTAACCACTAAATTATTTATCAAATAACTTTCATTACTTCCATACTAGCCTCAAAACTAGTATTAAATCACATCTCAAAGTGGTCTGCCATCTTTAAGTTTCATCGAAATTTATTTCGTATTTCATTATTTTATAAATTCCATTCTCCTAATATACATATCAAGATCTTGATCCAATCAATACTTCTTCACCGACTATTATTTTTCTAATAATATCAGTAAGAAGAAACACCACTAAAGATGTTACTTGGAGAGTAGTTTTATTTCATATTTGTAACTTTTCTTATGTTTTTGCTTTTTATTTGTCCCTGAGGTTAATACTCTCTAGAGCTCTTACCTCCAACACCTTCTCATATCATGAGCAATAGATGGACTTCAACCATCTTATTATTGTTCAAAAAAGACATAATTCTTATATCTACCACGTAGATATAGTTTACACAACAAATAACACATTTCAATCTTTTATCTTTTGGTTACCCTCCAAAATCACGATAAAAATTATTTATCAAACCCTAAGCTTATTCATAAGTCGAGACCACTCTTCGAGTCGATAAACTTAGGTTACGTTATTAGGGTAATCGGAGTACCTTAAACTTTAAAGTAGGCAAACATTCACTTTGAACACCATTCATAAGGGAATTTAGGGTTAGAGTTTTATCCATGATACCCAACTGTATAACTGTTACCACTTTATCCCTAAAAATGATAAACCATAAACTATGGCACCACACTGTATTAGAGTTATTACTTGATTTAAATAAATTTCAAGATAATGAAACCAAGTTTTATAAACTAAGGTTAACCGAGGTTTTAAAACCTATGTCTCTGATACCAAACTTAGCATCCCCTAACCGAATTAGGGCAATACCCAGCCTGAAACCCTAATTACGCCCAAATTACCTTTACCAAACTTAACTTAAGCCAACAGCCTTACCACTGACACCTGATAAACAATATTGTATATCAATTATCGATATAAAATAAATCATATATGCAGCAAAAATTTAAAACCTTTTCGATGATCAAAATATGATATACAGTATTAAAACAAAATCGGAATAAACTTCAGTTAGATAAATCACCTATCTCATGTGATATTACAAAATTATAATTCAACACCAATACATAAGACCAAAGTAATTCATTACATAAAAGAGAAGTTCAAGACTCCTATAACTTACCCATCCCTTAGTCGTAGCACTCATCAGATCTAATTGTAATGTAACTCGGGGTGAGCGATCCAACTTACTCAGGAAGGATTCACACTAATCATCAACATTACATGTAATATTCAAGGATAAAATGCAATAACAACATGCACCAATGATATCTAACAAGAATATGGAAATCATATAACTTCAATACATAAACGGGTGCAAAGCAAATTCTTTGGACTATTACACTATGATTGAAATTTTATTTATAAAACTAGGGCTGATTACCCACCGACGCCATTAATATGAGTGCTAAACCAACACACCGCGCATATATGATGTTTATCCAATCGATTAATGCCTAATGATTCTATCATAAACCTCTAGTGAATATATAACCCACGCCACCTATAAACTAAGTAGGATGTTACATGTAAGCCGGGAAGCTAACCGATCTCCTATATCACCTCGTCTCAATTCTAAGATCTTACTCTCGTGAATCATATTAGACATTGTTTCCTATTCATTAGAAAAACAATCACAGTGTACATAATCCCCCCTTTCAATCTAACAACTACATGAGCTATATATACTAAATAGCCAGACAATATTATTAAATAAGTGTATATGTACTTACCTCGGGTTTAAGTCTCCATTTCCTAAATTCGTTAAGTTTCCTCACGTTTCCTCGATGTTCCTTAACCTATCACCAATCATTTGTTGTCAATTTAGGTTTAATATACTCTAATTAGAACCCCTAGATCCAAAGCTCTTGACAAACCACCCAAATCCAATAAGTTTTATATTGATTTGATTGTAGATAGTGTTATGTCCCGGGGCTAGCGCGCTATTCATACTACTGAACTTCATAAACACTTCTTGGGTCTGATAGCGAGCTACTTGACATGGATAGCGCGCAATCCGTATGTCACTCGTATTCCCTAGTACGCGTAGTGCGCTATGGCCAATGTCTAGCGCGCTATGCGTACCACACCTGTAACAGCAGCACAATTCAGCTCATCTAAATTGATCCAAATCATATCCAAACTCAACAATTACACTCTCAAATCACCAGAGAGGACCTTTAATGAGGTAATAAACTAATTCAAATCAACAACAACCTCAATTTATAGAGATTTGATCATCATGAGATTATTGAATATCAACTAACTCAAAAATCAAACTTACTAAAGTAATAATCACTAGCTTCTAATATGTTTAAGCTCCTCAGCTTGATTGAATTCGGCTCCCGAAATGATCTCCTTTGATGTGAAATCGAAATCGACCTCCCAAACCTCTCGAATGATCGAATGATTTAGATAAGAATGAATTTTTGTTTTTATATATGAGTTTCCTCAAGATATGTATCGCCCTATTTCGAGAACGATCGCGTGGTTGATGCGTTAAAGTGACACTCCTTAAAGTGACACAAAATATGACACATTAAGCACTACCGATTCGTTCGAGACATTCCAATAATCCATGTAATTCTAATATTCTTTTATTTTCCAATATATATTTATATATTTAAAAACATATAAAAATATATATCGCGTATTATTCACCAATAAACTAACCAGACATGCCTACAAGTGTCCTTGAACGTGCATACTCTTGCCACAGCTCCCTCGTCACACTTGGTGTCCCGAAACCATAGTTTATTTGCTATTTTCTATTTTATAGGCTTGTGTATAATTTCCTTACTATAGAACAACCTATATATAAATTGAATTGACAATCCAAACAAATAACATACATTATGCAAAAGAGCACACATGTTATTCGAGGTACACCGAACTTAATCACGAGCTTAACTCGGATTAATTAATATTTGGGTCAGTATTAATCACTAGGTTAAGGTAACGTGTCGTTACAAGCTGATCAAGAGAGTGATTTCTAGTAGAATTGAAAAGCTTAAACAACTCGGGGATCATAGATCATCTTAGTGAGTTTAGTTTATGAGTCTGAAGTTAAATTCATAATTGGGCGATGATTCCTCTGTTAATTATGTTCTTTGATGATTGGAAATGGTTTGCTACCTTACTAGAGGTCCTCCCTGATGGTTTGGGAGAGTATTTGTGACTATGATAATGATTAGGTAATGGAACAGTGGTTGCTACCCTGTTCACTATCAAGACAGTACAGGGAGGAGCACGCTCCATCGAGCAGAGGAGCGCGCTCCCTTCATCAACTGGGATGAACCCAGTTGGTCGAGCATGCCCCACCACGTGAGGAAGCACACTCCTACCCTTGAAAATAGCAATTGTGTTGTATTTTATTTAAAATTTCTTGAAGGCTTAAGGATTGACTTAGAGGTTTTAAACATAAGGTAATAGATCTATATTAATCATAAATGATTTGTGATAGGTGTTGGATCACCCAAAAAACATGACCTAGAAACATAGGATGTTTGGAAACGAATACTTAACCCGAGGTAAGTAAGGATTCGCTTATTTATCAATGCTGCATGGCTATCTTTGTATATGTAGTTCATGTAGTTTATAGACTGGAATGGGGGACTATGTACACTGTGATGGTTTTCAATAAATGTGAAAATAGTAATGTATTAATGAGAGTAACTCCTGGTTTTGATAATAGATTTATAGGAGATGGGTTACCTTCTCGGCCTATATATAACTCCTGTATAATTCGATAGGTTGCGCAGATTACATACTCACTGGAGGGTTTCGAATAGAACCATTAGGCATTAATGGATTGGCAGCATATCAGCCATTATGTTGGTCTAGAAATCGCATTAATGGAGTCGATGGGCAATCGACCGTAGTTTTATTAATTAAATGGAAATTATAGTGTAATAGTCAATGATAGTTTGATTTCCATATGTTATGTATTGAATTATATGTTTTTCATATTCTTGTTAGTTAACATTGGTGCATATTATTATTGCATAATGTTTTTTATTATTATATGGAATGTTGATGGCTATGTGAATCCCTAATTACTAAGCAAGTTGTAGCGCTCACACCAATTAACTTTTTAGGAAAATCTAACGAGCGCTAAGACTATGGGATAGAGAAGATATAGGACTCATGATCTTGTCTTCGATGTAATGAGTTTTCCCTTGTCTTATATATTTTTATTGAATTACAATTTTGTAAAATCATAAGTGATGGGGGATATATATAACCGAGGTTTATTCCAATTTGATTTGGTACTGTATATCATATTTTAATTATCAAAAAAGTTTTTTAAGTTTTCGCTGCATTTATTATTGTTTTATTTTGATATTCGATATACAGTTGTGTTTATTAGGTAAAATAGGATGGGCTATTGACTTTAGTTAAGTCTAGAGGGTTAATGGAGCTTAATTAAGGCTTCAAGCTGGTTATAGCTTTAATTAGGTTAGGGGATGCTACAGGTTCAATATGCAAGACTCTAAAAGAGGTTCGTCGTTAATGACTTATGGTATAAGTCTCAGAAAAACATAATGTCCTAATTATAAGTGAGAATGCATGAATACGATTCCATATGCATCAACTATTAGATTTATCGTGTATTTCATGTTATGCACTTGACCTAAGGTACCATATACTTTAAACGCAACAAGTAGGTATTAGTCTAATCCTGGTAAGAGTCACTCGATAGCAATAAAGAACATTCTTAAGTACTTGAGAAAGATTAAAAAAGTGTTCTTGGTCTTTAGAAATTTGTAAGATGAGTTTGTTGTGAATGGTTACACAAATTCAAGTTTTCAAATTGATATAGATAACTTCATATCACAGTTTGGATATATGATTACTTTGAATGGAGGCGTAGTAAGTTAAAAAAGTTCGAAACCTAACACTCTGGCATATACTACAATAGAAGATGAGTATATTGTAGCATCTGATGCTACTAAGGAAGTAGTTTGGGTCAAGAAGTTCATCTCTAAACTTGGTGTGGTTCCGAGTATAGCTAACCTCATTTGCTTGTATTGTGACATCAACGGGAACATAGCATAGGATAAGGAACCAAGATCAGACCACTAATCCAAACATATACTTAAATGTTTTCATCTCATTCGAAAAATCATTGAGAGGGGAGACATGAAGATTTGCAGAGTTCATACATAAGACAATGCTGCAGATCCTTTGACGAAGGCTCTTCCATAAGCGAAACATAATGGTCATGTGAAGTCGTTAGGTATTAGATTCATGAATGATTAGCCCTAGTATAAGTGGGAGATGTTGGGGAATGTGCCCTAGGTTAATCTAAAAACATTGTTTATCTTATAATTTTAGTTAATAAAATAGAGGTTTTAATTCGTTGTTTTATTATAAGTAATTGCATGTTTACCTTATACTAAGATCCATGGGTATTGGTTGAAATATCCTAAATGTCCATTGTCGGTCATTTTACTGGGAACTATAATGAATTAAGACTATTTTGAATCTTGATTGATGGTCATGTGATGATCATACATATATTGATATGAATTGAGATCATGAGTACTTGTTAGGGAACAAGGTACTAGACCGGCCCGCTACAAAAATGCCACATGGATTTAGTAATAGATGTTACTCATGATAGGTATATCATTAGTCCTTTGACTTGATATTTTCATAGACTTCAATATTAGGAGCATGATAATTTGACACAATCAAATGTTATCTTTAACTGGATTATTATAAAGATTGTGATCAGTTACCATGTGAATAATATGTGAAGGTGTGTAGTAAAGATAAAATTTATCACTCTCATATAAAGATATATCAGTAGATCCCTTGATATTATAGACTGATAATTGTCGAGTTCATGTGAATTGATATGATCAATGTTAGTTGTATGTTTTTAGTTTACTTAAAGATCTAGACTAGTACGATTGAACATTAAAGGTGACTTTCCATGCCTTATGTTTAATCAAAGGATATCGCACGAAAAAAGGATATGATATATTTTATTCATTAGGTTGTATCGATTTTGATATTCATGCTACTTGGGTAGTTATATGCCTTGCTAGAGATCACTTATGACTAGTGTACCAAAATAGTTTTGGTCCATTACTAACGTCACATGAACATATTGGGTTATACACAAAGAATGGCTTTGCGCAATTTCAATTGGTCTAGAGTAATGAATTTTTATATGATAAAATTCATGACATAAAACCCCTACGATTTGTTATATGATAACTTATTAATAGTTGTGTATGCGTAATATGCTTAAACTGCTTGAATACAATAGTTGTATTACGAATAGGATTTTAAATTAGGGTTTTTCTACACATATAAATAGAGGTTGAAACCCTAAGCGAAATAAGGTTTTTGTTATAGCTATTTTCAAGTTCTCTAGATTTTGGGAGAGAAAGAAAAACATCTTCTATCTCTTTTGGGGCTAGCACTCCAAATTGTGGTCACCATTCGTGTGTGGATTTTTGATAGAGGACGGACGTTTGAACATCTGAGAGATCTAACAAACAAAGAAGGAAAACACGGATTAAGGTATGGTTTTACTTTTATACATCTAGTTTAATGGAACTTATTTTCGATCTTGTTGGGGTTTTTCTAAAAAACTTTTGAGTTTTTCGTTGCCTTTGAACCACAAAACCCAACACAATGACGCGTTAACTACTTGGCTATGGTATCTGTCGGATGTTTCTGTGAGTAGTAAGTTGTAAATCTTACCTAATTTTGGGAAAGCTGGTAGTCGAGTGTGATATGGCGATCCTATGCCCTGAGGCTGCCAGGTGAGCTACTACGCGGGTCTCACAGCCTTACCAACGTTTGTTGCCAGGTCAACGCCCCTCAATGTGCATACTAGTTGTCATATTCTCTATATAATTTGTCAATTATTTAAGATATTCATTAAGTTACAAGTATGAATTGTGCTTTAAAGACTTGCAAATAGGTAACCGGTAATTTATGGTGGAAGTCTTAACATAGCATAACTATAGATTTTTAATAACTTTCAAGACATATAGAGCATCATTCCTACTGTGGAAAACCTGGAATCAACTACACTGTATATCAAGTGAAAACATATCGTAAAAAGTAAATATATACATGTACCGTGTCTATCAAGTCTCCCATAACCCCAAAAGTAAAATAAAATATCAAGAAAAACACATACTAATAAGTCCTGTACTGTAGACAATCAGAGATAATCACCTAAAACCTCCTTGCCCTTACTAGTACTAGGATCTACACTCGGTCACAACAAAACATATGATGAGTCCAATGAGTAAGATCTTAAAAGAAAACCACCGAGCATTCAGTAATAGAGAGGCCAAGAATAATGTTAAATAAACATGCGAGAATAATCAGACAATTATAAGATAATTGCATGTATAACTAACACCAGTAGAAACTAAATAATTATGTCACGCATAGCAAACTAGACCACATTTCATCAATCCAAATGATCTCAGCACCACGTACCACATTGGCTCACATTTGGACTACTAACGGAGGATCGATATGTATCATAACCTACCGAACATGTGCACCAATAAGGTCAGCAGTTAGGGTTGCCATTTACTAAGGGCGCAAATGACGCATACTATTGTCAAGCATACTAGAGCATGTACAACACAACATCCGAATAAACCCCAGCGGTGAACAAAACTACCGACCGTCGTACCAAATCATAGCAGCGATAGAAAATGGAAAATGAACAGTAAAGAATACAAGATAGCACAATTGAAACAATTAAATACTCAAGATGTGTTTCTTACGAGATTTATGCACATCAAATCGTACTCCGAAGCCTAGAAAACAACCCGGTCCAACCCCACTACGGTCTTGACTACCATACCACAGCCTCCGAGTCCTTTGGGATGCACTTCTTATGTTTTAGAGTGATCTAAGGTATTTAAATTAAGTTTAAATTTCTATTTCCCAAAACAGCCCCTTAAAGACTAAATAAAGTTTGGCTTTCAATTTGGGATCATCTATTACAACGCAAATTAGACCATTATAAACTCCAAATAATCAAAGACACTTAACGGGAAAGTTTTTCACTATGTCTAAGCTTTTTGAAAAGGTCTACTTTGTGAAAAACTAATTCAAAATGAAAGAGATATCAAACTTCTACTAAAATAGCTCAAATTAGAATCAAATCCAACCAGCAATCTTTGTAAAACTCATTTCTCCCAATTTACATCTCCAAAAATTGTAATTTTTGGTCATAAGGTAGCTAACATACCCAAAAACATACTAAAAATGAGTTCGTTTTGATAAGAATCGAGAGAGTTACGTCTTGTCAAAGTTCATTTTAAAAATCACGCATTAGCATTTCAACTGCTTAATTGCAATGCATTTTTGAGCTCGAAGGAGTTATAATTTCAAAATTTCTCCAGAGATAAAAGTTGTAATGCTTTGAGAAGCTTTCCAACGATGTATGATCTGCCTCATTTGGAGTTCGTATGAGAGAGTTATGCTCAATTTACAAAGGTTAGGTCAAAAACTTAACATGCATGCATCAAGAAACTTTAAGAACACAATCAATTTGAAAAATCAGTTTCAGATCCTTAAATTGGTGAACATAATGAACTTTCCATTCATAAAAAGACTCAAAAAAATTAGTAAGCAAATTTAGATATTAAATTTTGAATCAAAACCCAAATTTTGAAGCTCGTTTTCATATAATAGAGATGGAGAAGATGATCACTTTGGTTTTGATCTTCCTAGCTTAATTCTTATAGTAGATGGCCTCTATTTCTCCTAGTTCTTACTGAATTTCTCAGCACTCTAGCCTAAGAACAAATTTTGTTATTATTGCATGAAGAGATTTCCCACTTAGCTATATATACGTTATGTTAGAATCAATTGTCTTCACGTATCTCAAAGTCAATCTAATGGCCTTTGTTAACTCCTACTCTATTAATTTCCATCTTGTTGGCACCAATTTCCAACTTAAATCTCTTAATATTCTATTTTAGTGTGAATCTCGAGGCAAATCTATGGCATCAATTCTTTTTAACTAGGAAAATCTCATCTCGAGATTTGAGGTAAACGATATCTTTGAATCACTGGAGTATTACGATAATCTAACAACCCTAATGAACTTGATACTTGATTCCCCTTCTTTTGGAATCTCAAATGGAACTATCTCATTTGGCTTGCAACTTAATAGTGGCGGAACACCTGATGACGTCACTGTTAGTCTCATCAAGGGAAGGAGTAGTCACAGAACAACCGATAACATAACTGCTCGTCTTTTCACAAAAAAAAAAAAAAAAAAAAAAAAAAGTTGTGGTGGAACTATAGACGATACCATTATTGCTTGTCGTTTCATGTAGAGGAAGATTTGATGAACTACACATGATGCCACACTTGTCTCTTCATGAAAAGAAAGATGTGATGAAACAATAGACGACGTCACTCTTTTATATTTACAGGGAAGAAAATGTGATGGAACAATAGCGATGTCACTCTCTCATATTCAGTTCTTCTCTTTGTATGGAGGGTAAATTCGTGGCGAGACAACTGACGACACAACTCATTCATGATCTTCTGTTTGTTATCTTCATGGGGAGAATGATGTGGTGGAACAAACTAATGATGCCAAATCTTGCTCCCAATTAGACTGGACTATAACACTCGATGCCAAAACTTCAGTTCAATACTGACACTTTTAAGAATAGAATGCCTCGCTACCCATCTCTTAACACTTAACCTTGCATGAAGGTGAGTCACGTCCCCGAACATACTCGGCTATGTTCATGCCCATTACCAGACCTCCAGCACTAATTGTTCCAATTATGCTTTCACTAATTATATCTGAACCCATACCATAACACAATAATGATATTTATGTAGTGCTTTACAAAGCACCTGACTATAACTATGTTGTATAATATGATTCTATGACACTTTGACTATGGCCATCATGAGTAATTCTCGCTCATATATAAGTCATGTATGGTCTCATCTTGCTTTTCAACAATATATGCTTAATAAGATCATACACCTCGTATAAAGTACCTAACGAAGAATAACCACTCATCCGTTTGTGTCAATTGTCACTCTCTTTCTTCTCATGTCTTCTAAAAGTCATGTGTCTTCGGATTCTTAGGTCTACAAATCACTCTTTTTCGTAATGAATGCTAATCTCTATCTCATCCACAACAACTTGAAATTATTGGATCATCATTGTAATACGTGTATAGTATAATATAATCAAAGACATAACTTGTATATAGACCTTAACTCTACCCGTCTCACAATCACTTCCCAACTAGAGTTCTAAGGCAAGACTATCGGGTTTCCACATTTAAGATTTGATTATTAAGTTTATCTAATTTTTTAAAATTTTCCCAAGGCTCCATCGGCCTCGCTTTGATAACAAATATGGCAGCCCCTCGCCTCGAGGCTGCCATGTGAGCTGCTATGATGGTCCTGCAATGTATGTTAACACTTCAACGCCCCTCGATGTATGTGCTAGTCGTCATATTCTCTATATTATTTGCCAATTATTGAAGATATTCATTAATTTATAAGTATGACTTATGTTTTATAAAGTTGCAAATAGGTATCCAGTAATTTACAACTGAAGTTTTAACATAACAAAACCATAGATTTTTAATAAATTTAAAGTCATATAGAGTATTATTCCTATTGTGAAAAGTCCTGAATCTACTATATTGTATATTAGGTCACCGCATATAGTGAAAAGTAAATATATACATGTATTATGTATATCAAGTCTCCCATAACCCTAAAAGAAAAACAAAATATCAAAATAAACATGTACTAGTAAGTCCTCGACTATAGGCAATTAGAGATAGTCATTTAAGACCTTCTTTCCCTTATTGGTACTAGGATCTGCACTCAGTCATCATAACAAAACAGATGATGAGTCCAGTGAGTAAGATCCCAAAAGAAAACCAATGAGCATTCAATAATAGAAAGGCCAAGAAAATTTTTAAATAAACATGCAAATGTAAGATAATTGCATACAAAACTTACACCAATAGAAACTAAATAATTATGTCACGCATAGCAATCTAGACCATACTTCGTCAATCTAAATGATCTCGACGGCTCGTACCATACTAGCTCACATCCGGATTACTAAAGGAGGATCAAACCGTAACATAACTTGCTGAACATGTGCACCGATGAGGTCGGTAGCTCGGGTTGCCATTCACCGAGTGCGCAAGTGACAAAACAATATCTTGATAGTGAACAAAACTACTTGACGTTATACCAAATCAAAGTAGTGATAGAACATGGATAATGAACAGCAAAGAATACAAGATAGCACAATTGAAATAGTTAAATACTCAAAATGTGTTTTTTAAGGGATTTACGTACCTCTAATCGAACTATAAAGCCCCGAAAACACCCCGGTCCGACCTCGCTATGCTCTCGACTACCGTACCATAGCCTTCTAGTCTCATGGGATCTATTTTTAATATTTTAGAGTGACTTAAGGTATTTAAATTAAGTTTAAAGTTCTATTTCCCAAAACAGCCCCCTAAAGACTAAATAAAATTTGACTTTAAATTTGGGGCCATCTATTGCAACGTAAATTAGACCATTATAAACTCCAAATCATTAAAGACACTAAACAAGAAAGTTTTTTCTCTATGTCTAAGCTTTCTGAAAAGTTCTAGTTTTCCGAAAACCAGTTTAAAATGAAAGAGATATTGAACTTCTACTAAAACAGCTCAAATTGGAATCAAATCCAACCAGCAATCTTTGTAAAACTCATTTCTCCAAATTTACATATCTAAGAATTGCGATTTTAGGTCACAAGGTAGCTAACATACCGAATAACAAACTAAAAGATGAGCTCATTCCAATAAGAATCGAGAAAGTTATGCCTTGACAAAGTTCATTTTAAAAATCTTGTATTAGTATTTCAACAACCTAATTGCAAAGCATTTTTTAGCTAGAAGCAATTATAATTTCAAAATTACTCCAAAGAAAAAAAAAATGAAGAGCTTTGAGTAAGCTTTCCAATGGCGTATGACCTGCCTCATTTAGAGTTCGCATGAGAGAGTTATGCTCAATTTACAGAGGTTAGGTCAAGAATTTAACATGCATGCATCAAGAAACTTCAAGAATCGATCAACTTGAAAAATTAGTTTCAAATCCTTAAATTAGTGAACATAATGAGCTCTCCATTCATAAAGAGACTTAAAAATCAGTTAGTAAACTTAGAAATTCATTTTTGAATTAAAACCCAAATTTTGAAGCTCATTTTCATGGAAAAGAAATGGAGAAGATGATCACCTTAGTTTTGATCTTCTAAGTTTAATTTCTCGGGTAGATGGCCTCCATTCCTCCTAGTTCTTGATAGATTTTCCAGCACTCTAGCCCAAGAACAAACTTTGTTATTATTGCATGGAGAGATTTCCTACTAACTTAGTTATATATAGGTTATGTTGGAATTAATTATGTTTATGTATCTCGAGGTCAATTTAATGGTTCTTGTTAATGCCTATTCCACTAATTTCCATCTTGTTAACATTAATTCCCAACTCAAATCTCCTAAGATTCTATTGTAGTGTAAATCTCGGGGAAGATTGATGACATCAATTTTTCATCCAACTATAGGCATTTGTAATCAATTGATTCAATTAAATTAACTTAGGAACTTCTAAACATATGTAGGCTATTTATGGTCTTAAATTGGTGTACTACCACTTTCCCTAGTACCCAGTTACCCAGCACCCAGTGCTCCGTGTCTCGACACGCATCTCGAGGCATACCAATCCTTGATTTACCCAATTATTATGACTTAGACAGTTTGACTATCTATTTTATTCCATATTCATATTTGTTCTAGTCACTTTATTTAAGTTAGCATTATAAGACTTAGTGTACCTATACTATGCCTACCCAGTACCTGCGTTGACACATTTTACGAGGCATGTACCCATAACACAATCTCACATGGTATGGTGATATATATACACACATGCAATGAGTTATGAAATACATAATAATTAAGATCGCAATTATGCAACCAACATACAAAAATAACAATTTTTGCCCAGTCGGGCATGTCCTAACTATCTTCGGCATCCACATGGTCTTGAGCTAGCATTTGTGTATGAAAATAACTCGTATAATGGTGCTAATAAAATTGGGTTGTTACACGTGAATTCTTTCAAGTCCTAACCTATCTCAAATGGTTTTTTCCTAGTTTGGCAAGGGGCAACTTGATTCATTCAATAGATCCAGTCAATGTGGTTTTTGTTTACTATCACATAGGTGGTCTAAGTTCCTATGACCGAGTCTTTATGGCCCAGCCTTCTTTTCCTAAATAGGCGAAGTGCTTTCAATTCCCTTTACTATTCATAAGTAAAGGATGGGTGTTAGCCTCCAAGAATTTAAATGGTGTAGTTACTCTCTCTTACAATCATGAGTTAGTCTATCTTTAGCTTTTATTTAAGAGTTGCTAACCTTACTTTGTTTGAGAAAGGCTTTATAGGAATTCAATCATCTTCCTCGGTTCTTGGTTCACCTTAAGATTTAACTACATGCTTCCAGCCTATTGACAGAATGAGAACTCCATTTTGTGATATAGCAATCTCATTATCCTTAGGTTCTCTTTCAACATCAGCTGACAGAAAAGGAAGGGAAATGCTATAACTAGCCAGCTGTAACAACTTGGAACTGCTCTTACTGACTACTGGCGAGATGGACTTCAACATTCCCTCTCTCTATGAATTTCTAGATATCAATAATTCAAGATGCACTTTACCATATATGAAAGTTAGGTTTGACGATAGGGTGGGGAGTCATTATTACCACTTATGTTGTATCCATGGAGGATAAAATGTCTCACTAAGTATTGTCTCATTTCCAAAATAATAGAAAGTGAAATGTGGAATAGAACCATGGTATAAAATAATCAAGTGACTTCTGAGAAGAAGTATTGAGTGTTTTTTTATTGTTTATTACTCAAGTTGCTTAACTTTAAGCGACTTTGAGAATGATGGTTCTATGAGTTGACTAAAGTACTTATTAAACAAATGGAAGTACTTGAATTAGGATTGATTTTTGTTGACTGCGTGTTAGGTGTAGATCAGATACAAAGATCAACGAAACCTCTAACATAAAAATAAAGGACATAGTTATAGGATAAACGTATTAGAAGTTAAGATATTGCAGAAATGGTATTATAATAGCTAGGATTAGTTATTCAATGAAAACATAACTATTTATGTTGTAAAATTCTGAGTACCCAATAATTACTTCTATCCAAATTTAGGTTTTGATATCTATCATTATAACTTAAAATATAACAAATGAATATATAGATGATAGATTAAGTATTAGTAAGTGATTTGTATAGGAATTCGATATGAACTTCTATATTGCGAGATTTTCCATTGATATGAATTAAAGGATTTCGATAACATCCTTTAATAGTTTGATTGTCAGTTAAGTTGATCAAAAGTCTAGAAACTCTAATTCTTCTATCTCTTCAGTTGAACAATAATGAAAAGTAAAATCATCAAAATTAAAGTGATAAAAAGTAAGATACTTTGACATCTTACATAGTCTCTTGAAAAATATCAAAGTTTTTTATGAGAGAAAGAAAAGTCAAGAAAGTCTGAGGCAAACCTAAAAGAATTAAGGCAATAACAAAAAGTTAGTATGTTCAAGTTATGAATATCTTTATTTTGAATAAAAAGTAGTTATGGAAGATTTCAATTGATTCAATGATCATAGGAAGTCGTATCATCCATAGCTCTATTTTCAAAAAAAATAAAGGATATAAATTGTATGTATAAGTTAAGATTAAGAAGTCGTAAGTGGTTTAAGTGTTGATCAAGGTTGTGATAAGTTATAAAATGGACCAAGAACAAGATAAATTTGAGAATAGCTAAAATCGACGAAACGAAACGAAAATAGACTCTATGTAAAAAAATGAATGAGACATAGAGATGACTTGAGTGCTGGAAGTGACACGAATAGACTCTTTTAATCAAAAAAAAACATTGGAGTAGTTGTGCATGACTAAAAGTTTAACTTCGTACCATAATCACGATTCTCTTACAGCATAGAAGATCGGTGTGACAACACTTGTCTTTGAATAATCGATTGAATTGGTAATATTCAGCATAAAAAAGTGTATAATGTTTCAAATGAATGCTCAAGAAATTTTCACATATGTATGAAAATTGGAGTTTCAGGTCAATGAGTCTGGATAAGACTTAAGATATCAAATAATGAATTTAAGGAAATTTAATATATCTTTACAAAGATCTTACAAGGAATCAAACTCCAAAAATTGAAAATTTTGAACCAAAATAATATACAACTGATGTTGAGAATATGTAGTATATTGGTTGAAAAGTAGTGCTACACCACATGATTAGTCAGTGGTGAAGTTTTTAAGCACTATGTTATTTTAAATTGGAGTTGAACTAAGATAATTGTATGGACTGTGAAGATACATATAAAAATGAAAAAAAGATGAGTGACTTACAGCTTAGTTCATTAGTACTATCCATGTTGGTTGGAAATAATAAATAAAGTACATTATATATGGCTTAATATGTTTGAATAATCAAATATTTTTTACGGTAATTTGAGAAAAGCCAAAAGCATATATTGAGTAGATACGAAAAAGAGATTATATTTTTATAAACTTGTATGGGATCAAGGTGAAAGTTATATTATCAAAGTATAATCATGAAATATATCAATATCTCTGTTTAGAAGCATATATATAATCAACCTAAAAGAAGTAATTGTCTCTATTCAGATGTAGAAAGACGTTTGATGAATAGTAAGTGATTGAGACATGAGAGATGTAAAATCTCTGTAATAGGAAAAATTATAAAAACCAATGTGATTAAATTGGTCATGTGAAAATTGATCGATGTAGTTAAGAGGCATTCTAAAAGAGATTGATAGTTAAATGAAAGAAATGCAGCGCTTTTGTGAACTCATGGATAGAGAATGATTTGAAAAAGGTTATAAAAATTGTTAATTTTCTAACTAGCCAAATGAACAGTTAAGAGAATTGGTTGATGAGTCAGAGTTGGTAATTACTTTCTAATCCCCAACTTAAATGATATTATGAGTAGACTTTAGAGAATAAATGAGAGTTGCATGATGTGTTAGGTTTCGTTTTCTGATCGGATTGAAATTTGAGATCTCTTGTCATGGGATGACAGATGTAATTTGAGATCTATAGTCATGAGATGACTTGTATAATTCCAGGTTTCGTTAAGAAACGATGGAATAGTGATGGATCAAATAGACACATGACTTTAATTTAGTATCTAAAGTTATGCTCAAATATTATTTGCATCACTATATATATTTAAAATAATGATAGTCTAGAATTAACCAATCGACAATTCTGATGAAAAGATGATCAATGATGAGAAAGCAAATTGGGATGTGTATAGCAGAGTTTGATGGCTAGGAAAAGAATTATCAACGATTTATGGAGTAGTACTTAGTTAACTATTAAAATTATTTTATGAGAAACAATATAGGTTAGATCTTGCTAAGTATTGATTCTAGAATGGAATTCAAGGCATGAAATGTAAAATAAAGCAAGATTTGATAGATATTTCATAAGTTGAATACATGGCTTGTCACAAATTCGAAATTGTCTGAATTGGCAGGAAAATCGTTATAACTTTTTCAACGAATAAAAGAATAAGAGATCAAAAGTTGAACTTCTCCAGATCTCTACTCGTAAATATTACAATAAGTTTATGTGAATAAGATTTTTTTTCTTAAATGTGATTTTGCCTATTAGGAATTACGTTCTTATTATTAAGAATCAAGAAATCTTTTCCTTAATCAAATTTCGAGGATGAAATTTAAATTATTTAGGAAGATTGTCATATCCCCGATTTCAATAAACCTGTATTTAAATTTAATTACGATGTTAGTGGGTTTTAATTACAACATATGTTGTGGATTATGTCTCGGATCGGTGAAAAAGGAAAAACACTAGGTTAGTGCTATTTTCATTAGTAAATGCCTAGTGTGTGTATTATATGATATTTCATCACGACGTCGGAGTGTGTTAAGGTGTGTCCTTAATTTCACATAATCAGGGTTGCAATATGAATGGCATGGGTGAAATTAACTAATTAGTTGCTCGAAAACTCGTAAACCAAATGCCAAGTATCATGTGGAGATTTTATCTTAGTTTGCATACAAGTTGGGATCGACGATAGTGTGAAAATGAGAACGAAGTTGGTGCAAAATAGTGCCTCAAGTTTCATGTCGATTAATGGTGATCGAGATTAAGATTGAGCCTAAATTGGTGCAAGTTTGGTTTAAGTATGGCATGAGGATTATTCTGAATTTTATATGTCATAATTAAAGTTAACGTTTTTGGGATTTTGGTTTGACCAAAACCAGGGTTATAAACATGTTATGGACTTGAGCTGTTTTGTCAAGATTTTGGCTTAATTTAGTGAAACGTTGGATCCAAAACAAGCACCTGAAGTCGAAACACTTTAAAATAAGGATTTTGAGAGTTAATAAATAAAAAAAAAATTAAATTGCTAATAAGCAGCTGAAGGTTTATAAATAAATATAAGAAAATCAAATCAAATTCATTTGAAATGTTTAAGAGAACGTTTTTGTCTCCAAATCCCTAAACCTATCTGCCAATTCTTTCGATCCACAATCTCCATATGTTTGATTTTTGCTCGGTTTCTTTCTGCAAAAAAGTATAGCGTCGCAAGACGGTCAGTTCAAGCCTAGTTTTCGTGGTGAGAACAAGGTATTCGGCCCGCAATTTGGTAAATTCTCAATTCAGGGCATTCTTTACAATTCAATTCAAATTCTTGCAATTTTGTTTATTTCTTTCGCGAGGTTTTGATGGAAATTGATAGGAATCGTTGTGAATTGATGTATTGGATTGACTTGTGTCGATTTGAAATATATTCCACTAATATAGGTTAGGTTTTTGGTGGATTGAGTCAATGCAATTCAGTTGATAACTATTTTGAAGATGTTTTATAGTTAAAATTGATTTACATTAGGATTCTGAACGAACCGAGCTATTAGTTTTTATCCAAATTGACTTTACAGGTTGCGAAAATATTTTTAATTTGGTTTGGTGTGATTTTTCAGTGTTTGGTGTCGAATTTTGAGGATTTAATTGCAAAAACATTGATTAGGAGAGGTTTTGCTAGTTCAAAATAAATAAAGTGGGAATATGTTGGCCAGGATCGTACTTCATTCATAGTCGAGGGCTCCTCTCAAACTTTCGATTCCTTATTATTGTCCCCGAACTACTTTCAAAAATTAACGTTTGTTCTTAATTAAGGGACATAAACGGGATGGATTGCACGTAACAAATTTCTAATATTGGATTTGGTCCATACTAAAAGGTCAACGACCTGTGATGTGGCCCAAGAGCGGGTATACAGTCACAATACTTAGCGAGACAATCGAAAAATATATTACTATTGAGTGATGGATGCCTACTGTAATGAATGTGTGTACACTATACCCTGATGTTTTATTTGTTTTGAATAGTTTGTTAATTCAACGTGCGAGCGGTGACACGTCTCGAGATATGTGTCGATGTAGGACTTGGATAGAATGTGATGTTGTAAGTCTTAATTTAAGTTAATATGATTTAAAATAGCTAATTCAATGTGCCTATAGTTCAATTTAAATAAATACAGCCTAAGTTAGAAAATAAAACAATAAGCATTGATATTCCTCGAAATACATGTGGACTTCATCATAAGGCAACTTGAGTTAAAGTTGGTGTTATCAAGGGTGAGTTAGTGGAAAAATAATTGGTTGTAGGATACATTGTGAACCATAAGATTTTCATGGAGATGTGAAATTCAAACCAGATCAAAGGCTTCAAATCCACCTCACATATATATAAATAAGGAAATGAGATTACATGCAAATCATTGAAATTTGAATCCAAAAGAGGAGAGAAAGATCTGGAGAAGGAGATCGGTAGATTTTTTAGGAAACGTTGGTGAATTTGGAGGTGGAAATCAATGAATAGAAGGTTCCATAAATAGGTAAGCTAATCTACAATTTCAATTTGTGAAATTCAACAAAAAAAGTTGTAGGTTTTGGTTGGTTGTAGTTTTTCAGCTATTACAATGGGCGAATGACTTTGTTTTCAAAATCTAATTTCATATTTAGATTCTTTATGAAATTCTACTGATTCTACTATAAAGAAGTTCTAGATTTGGATTTATTATCATAAAGTTATGAATTTTTGAAATTTTGTAAGACCAAATTTAAAATTACGCACGTTGTATTATGAACTAGCCTCTATAATTTGGTCATAACTTCCTTATTTTAAATCAAAATGGGCCAATCCTGGTGGCATTTGAAAGCTAACTCAAATAGAAACAACTTTTGCCTGCTGAATTGTTTTGAAATTCGTATATTTTCATGTCTTAAAATCCCTTGCAACTTTAGTAAGGAATCAGAAATTTTTGGGTTCATAGTTTTGCTAATGTCTTGTTGTTTTGAGCATAACTCCCTCTTTTAGTATGATGTTTTAGGATATGTTTGTAGGATTATGTAAAACAAATTCATGAGTTTTTAAGCTAGTGTAGGAGAAATTAATTTTTCAAAGCTCTTAATCAAAAGCTAAAATTGTTTTGAGTCATTGTGGTAGAATTTTCATATCTCCTTCAATTCTTCTCTTTGAGGTACAATACATAATTTTAACATTTTGGTAGTTGAAATTAACACACAAGTTGTTACACCAAAACTGTCCATATTTTATTAAAGTAGATTTAGACATAACTAAGTCGTTAATGGGGCTGATTTTAAAAAATTAGAATGTATAATCACTTAAACCAGTTCTAATAGCTTGTACAAGTTCTAAAGCACCCTAATTAACCTTAGGAGCTTAGAGGAGGGTTTCGGGAGTTCAGGGACACATTTTGGGGTGTTGAGAGACCAGTTAAGCTAAGAAATTTGCATGACTTGTAATTAAATAAATTGTGATATTTCTCTTCATTTCATTTCTTATTACTATTTCGTATTTATAATTGTTTGTACTGCTACACTTGTTGTATTCTTGCTGCCATGATTTGTGTGCATTATCTTATTATATGATTGTGGTTATATTAGAACATGTGTTTAAGTTTCATCGTTTGATTTAGGGTATACGTAGAACATGGAGTATGATACCCAGGGATTTCAATATTCTGACTAGTATGTGGCACGCACATACTATATAAGGTTGATAAAATCATTAAGCGACGACTAATTAGGGTAATATCGAGTGCTATGTGTGCTGACCTATTACATGAGGTAGATATGTCGTGTTTCACAACCAATAAGGATAGTACCTACGTGCAATAAATAAGTTATTACTTGAGTCTATGTGACCAAAAGGGTAATATTTAGGCTAACGTGTTAGATATACAGTTAACTAGATTTAGTTCTTTAATAATATTTGTGTTGATATCATTTGGTTTAGCAATAATGTTATGCACTATGTCATGTTTTCTATATTATTATGTCGTGTACATATATATTTCCATGTATTCTTGTTGTGTTTGGAAATGTGGATAAATGTCTCTCAGTGTTACTTTTTACTTTATTGTACTTACCATCCTTTTTATGACGATGGGTGTAGACCCATCAAGTAACAGGCCGGGCAAAAGGAGATCGGCGACTACTTTTGACTCGTTTACGTGTTGTTACTTCAGATTATGTAGGTTTTTGATATTTTCTTGTATGAATTACTTTATATTTTTTAAGTACTTTTGGTTTGTATATATTTGGGTTGAGCAATAATTCCCGAACTAGACACATATTTATTACATTGTGATCCTTGTTCCATTGTTTGTATACATGTGGTCGTTGTTTCCTGATTTCCATAGAAGTTGTTTTTATTAAGTCTTTCGCTGATAATATTAAAATGTTGTAAAAGTTTTAATTAACTCTGAAAATCACAACTAATGAGAAATGAAGAATACTTATCTTGATCACATATAACGAGTTGAATGAGATAAAAGGCTGACTAATAAGTTGTCAAGTCCTATGTGATTTAGATTATGGCTTAAATGACTGGATTAGGCCTAGTGGTACCTTAAATTAAGGGAGGGGTCGTGACATTACATCATTGTATATTTGCGGTTTCTTGAGATATTATTGTTTCTTTTAAATTCTTTTATTATGTTGCATTTGGTTATTATACAACTAATGAGAAATGAAGAATACTTATCTTGATCACATATAACGAGTTGAATGAGATAAAAGGCTGACTAATAAGTTGTCAAGTCCTATGTGATTTAGATTATGGCTTAAATTATTAGGCCTAATTTATAAATTATTACATTACATCATTGTATATTTGCGGTTTCTTGAATATTATTGTTTCTTTTAAATTCTTTTATTATGTTGCATTTGGTTATTATAGGCGTACTGTATAGTGTGAGATTTACTTATTTGACATTATCGAATTTATATTATTAGGTAATGACAGGTTTAATTAATGGGTTTGAAGAAACGAAAGAGATATATTTAATATTATGGTGTGCAACGACCCAAATTAATTAAACTAAGATTATCATTAATCTCGAAGATTAATAGTTGTAACTCGGGCCTTACGTGGACAACTTGGTTGACTCGAATATGAGAATCGATGGAATATGTTATTTATGGATGATGGTTATTTATGTGCGGTGTTTAAAGTCATTATATTATTATAATGCAACGCGTGTGTGTACGTTGCTATCATGTGAGTTGGTGTGAAGGGTAGTAACATTAGTAAGCGTGTCGACGCGTGTGTCGAGTAGGAGTTACCCCAAGATACTATATTAAGCTAACTATAGTACATAGTGGATAATTGAACCATAGCCTAAGTAAGTTAATTAAATAAAGTAAAATATGGTGCATCTCGATATGTGTGTCAATGTGCAAGGCACCGGGTGCCGAGTAGTTGGCACACAAACCATATGCAATTATATGCATGGGTGAATTAAAATGATCAAATAAATTAGTTGTCTTATAGTTTGGAAGAAATTAATTGAACCTTTGATTAACCTAGTGATGCTTCTAGAATGCACATAACAAGGCAAGATGAGTCATTGTTTTGTGTCAACAAGATGTGGACAACTTGATTAAGAACCTCAAGATAGTCATCGAGATATGAGTAGCACATTAGATTACAAGGAAACTATAAATATAGCTTGATGAGTGGAATTTCATATTTTCCCACTCATTTTCTCATGCTGTTGTGTGTGAGAGAGAGAGGGAGAGAGAGAGAGAGAGAGAGAGAGAGAGAGAACAAAGCTGGGTAGCTAATTTATGATGAAATATGAGGAGCTTTATATCAAATTGAAGAAAATTATCAACTAGGTAACACTTTTTTTATCCTTATCATCCTCTAATCTTGAAAATAAGCTTAAATTGAGTTGTTTTTAGTCAAAACGAGTTTTGAAACTATATCTATGTTTCAAGGGTGTTTCATGGCTTAGTAGACCTAATTTAAACTATAATTAGAGTTGTTAAATTAAATTTCTTCAAATTGGTGTTTTGGGAAATTTGAAAGAATTGCATAAATTTCTAAAAAATTATTTAATTGTTTTTATTTTAGTTGTTGGTTGGTGTTTGGTAATCCCCTACGAGTCGAGGATGGGGTCGACGGCTTGAAGGTGGCCAATTGGGGTGTTGGGGATACAATTCTCGAGTTGAGAATTCTATCACCAAACATAAATAGCGCGCTACCCAGGCTAGATAGTGCACTATCCAGTCTAGGTGTACCACTGTTCTTCGAAATTTCACACATTTAGCGCCTAAGGCTAGCCTCATAATGAGCTACCGACAGATGAAAAACCAATTTAAAGGTTGTTTTGGGTAATTCTCGCCTTAATACACACTTAAACACTT
The DNA here is from genome assembly GCA_039657365.1 of Stephania yunnanensis. Lineage (NCBI taxonomy): Eukaryota > Viridiplantae > Streptophyta > Magnoliopsida > Ranunculales > Menispermaceae > Stephania > Stephania yunnanensis. The sequence goes on from CM077585.1 coordinate 22,970,429, forward strand.
TTAGTCAGTCTAAATACGTAAAAATTGGACTTCATGGGACTAAGGAGTTCATAGCTCGGTTACCGAGGAGCTATGCGAGGTTAGATTTGGGAGTTCGGGAAAGTCAGGGCACTTATTAGGTGCATAAAATTCATTGAAAAACTTCGGGGAAGTCGGGGCGCGTATTAAGGTGGGTAAAATTCATTGAAAAACTTCAAAGAATTCATGGTGTGGTTTTATCAATATCATATTACATGTGTGACTGATGGTGCATGCACATGAGTTTTCACTCTAAATTTGATTATGTATATATTGGTTGTGGCTAAATCGCTTACATAGGTTGCTTATTTTAGCGTTCATGTTAATGACAGTAGAACATATCTACAACTGTTGGAAGGGATTTAAGGTGTTTCATTGACTTGAAATAGCGTCTAGACCCATTAACCGTTGTTAGGGTCTAGTCATTGTAAGCCTGCGAGTATATACGTGTATATAAGTGGTTCCTATCCTATTTTATTAATGTACCGGCTGGTTTAGATCGTGGTTTTCTCATGTTATTCAGTTGTTTAATTATTACTGCTTATTTCTGAGCATGCTTAATTAGTATTTACTGTTATATTACGCACTACTGTTTTCGCTTGCCATATGCCTCCTACATTCATGGGAATACGACTTACTGTTGTCAGATGTCATATTCGCATGTCTCCTATTTTATCAGTTTTATTTCATGAATGTTGTGTAGACTTCTCTTAGGATTTTATTTACTAGACTCTTCACTGTATTTATTAGGTGACCGAGTGCAGATCGTTCGACGAGCAAGGACAATTAGGTTCTGGGCAACTACCTCTGGTTACTAACCCTAGCTTGTGTTTGACTACAATATGTATATATTTAAGTTTTTATTGGGTTTTGGGGACTTGTATAACACTGATACATGTATTGGATCTCTCGTACTTATTTGCCTATATTATATACATGGTATCCTTTTGCCGGGTTTTTCACTACTTGGAATTGTTAAATATGCATAAAATACTTACATATTTAAATATTTCCGCTGTAAAACTTATTGTAACTTCATAAATTAATGAACTGGCAAAATAAACTTACCAATCGTTAATTGAAGAATAAATGGCTAGGTTAAAAAATTATTGGAAAACATGTAAGCGACCAGTCAGGTCGCGGGCATCATAAATAAGCAGGCCATTATGTGGCAAGGCTTGGTGACGTGCCTGGCAATGTAACGGTGCCCAGTCTGCCTGAGGATTTGGGGCTGCCACATGTTGATTTCTTTATGTTCTTTCTTTATCTTCTTATAGCAATTTGATTATTATTGTGTTTTGGGCTTTGAGCTGTGAGTTAGGCTGATTTTATGTTTTAAGATTTCACAAAAGAATATATGATGGTAATGGTAATATAATTACGAACATAAACTTGAATTTGGGGTCAGATGGTTTCTTAAGGATCAATAATTTTATTTGAGTAGATCGTTTGAATATATAAACTATTATAGATATTGGTGATGTGAGTCTTTCTAAGCTTTTTCCCACTATTGTTTATCAGGTCTTTAAATTTTCGACAACCATATTTATAGGGGAGACTCTATCGAGATTTCTTTAAAAAATCTAAGTTTCAAATTGAAGTATTTCCTAATTTGATGCAATTAAGAAAGCAAAAACTTTAAATTTAGTTGTAGGGATGACCATTTATCTCGAGGATTTTAGAAAAATCAATGACAAGCAAAGAAATATCTAGAACGTTTAGAGGGTGACTAGATTATCATATGTTTTGTAATGACCCAAATTTGTTGTCATTTTTATTTGAGTTATTTCCAAACTCGGGCGCCAGCTCAGGCCCACGTAGACGCCTCGGATAGGCTACGACACGCCTAACTGAACATAAATCGTTATTTTTGTCTATTGGTTGCATAGTTGCGATGTTAATTATTATGTATTTCATAACTATCGCATGTGTGTATTTATATTGTCATACCATGTGAGATTGTGTGACGAGTAAATGCTTCGTAAAGCGTGTCGACGTGGGTGTCGAGTAGACATAGCATGGGTACACTAAGTCTTATAATGCTAACTTAAATAAAATGACTAGAACAAGGGTGAATATGATATGAAATAGATAATCAAACTTTAGGCTAAATTAATTAAATCGGGTACATCAAGGATTGGCACGCTTCCGAATGCGTGGCGAGAGGCGGGGCACTGAATGTCGGGTAATTGGGTACTAGGGAAAGTGGTAGTACACCAATTTAATACCCTAAATAGCCTACATATGTATAAAAGTGTTTGAGTTAAATTAATTGAATCAATTGATTACAAATGTCTATAGTTGGATGGAAAAATTAACGTCATAAATTTGCCTCGATATTCGCACTAGAATAGAATCCTTTGAGATTTGAGTTAGGAATTTGTGTCAACAATATGGAAGTTAGTGGAGTAGGAGTTAACAAGGACCATTAGATTGACCTTGAGATACATGAGCAAAATTAATTCTAACATAATCTTTATATAGATAAGTTAGTAGGAAACCTCTTCATGCAACAATAACAAAGTTTGTTTTTGGAATGAAGTGCCGGAAAATTCAGCAAGAACAAGGATGAATGAAGGTCATCTAGTAGAAGAATCAAGATAGGAAGATCAAATCTAGGAGTTCATCATCTAGGTACAAAACCCAATCTTTACTTGCTTAAAAGTTATCAAAAATGTGTACATGAAAACTCAATTTTTAGGGGGTTTTGTGCAAAAATGAATTTCAAAGATTAAGCAGCTATTTTTCTTTTCTAAAATAGTGTTTTAAATTGATTTTGATGATCAATAATGGTTTCAAACTAGTTTTGGCCAAAAATTGTGGTTTCTTCAGTTCTTGATGTATGCAAGTTAGTTCTTAGCAAATTTCTTTATCTAACCTTTATAAATTAAGCATAACTATTTCATATGAACTCCAAATGGGGCGGATCATATGCTGTTGGAAATTTTACTCAAATATCTACAACTTTTGTCTTAGAGAAATGTCGAAACTCAAACTCGTTCTAGATAAAAAAAATGTTCCACAAATAGGCTGTTGAAATGCTAATATGAGATTTTTAAAATAAAATTTGGCAAGGCATAACTCTCTCAATTCTTATTGAAATGAGCTCATTTTTTAGTATGTCGTTGTTGGTTATGTTAGCTGCCTTGTGACCAATAATCATGAGTTTTAGAGCTATAAATTTGGAGAAATGATTTCTATAATATTTTTGGTCAGATTTAATTTCAATTTGAGCTATTTTGGTAGAAGTTACAATATCTCTTTCATTTTAAATCGGGATTTAGCAAGCCAAACCTTTTTGAAAAGCTAAGACATAGAGCAAAAATTTCCCTATCAAGTGTCTTCAATGATTTGGAATTTATAATGGTTTAATTTACGCTGCAACATATGATCCCAAATTGAAAGTTAAAACTTTATTTAGACTTTAAGGGGTTTTTTGGGAAATAGAACTTCGAACTTGATTTAAACACCTTAAGTCAATCTAAAACACAAGAAATAGATCTCAGAGGACTCAAAGGTTGTGGTACGTTAGTCGGGAGCATAGCATGGTCAGATTTGGGTGTTTTCGAGGCTTCAAAATGCGATTTGAGGTGCGTAAATCCGTTAAGAAGCATATCTTGAGTATTTAATTATTTCGATTATGCTATCTTGTATTCTTTAGTATTCATTATCCATGTTCTATCACTACTTTGATTTGGTATAGCGGTCGGTAGTTTTATTCGTTGCCAGGTTTATTCGGATGTTGTGTTGTATGGGCTCTAGTATGCCATACCACAACACGTGTCACTTGCGTTCTCGGTGAATGGAAACTCGAGTTGCTGACCTCATCGGTGCACATGTTCGACGGGTTGTGATACAGATCGATCCTCCGCTAGTAGTCCAGATGTGAGCTAGTGTGATACGAGCTGCTGAGATCAGCCGGATTGATGAAGTATGGTTTAGTTTGCTGCGCGTGACACAATTATTTAGTTGTTATTAGTGTTAGTTATGCATGCGATTATCTTACAGTTGCCTATTTATTTCCATATGCTTATTTAACATTATTCTTGGCCTTTCTATTATTGAATGCTCTGTGATTTTCTTTTGGGATCTTGCTCACTAAACTCGTCATCTATTTTGTTGTGATGACTAAGTGTAGATCCTAGTACCGGTAAGGGCAAGGAGATCCTAGGCAACTATCTCTGATTGCCTACAAACCAAGACTTACTATTATGTGTTCATTTTGATATTTTGTTTTACTTTTGGGGTATTGAGAAACTTGATAGACACTGTACATGTATATATTTACTTTTCATAATATGTTGTCGCCTAATATACAATGTATTATATTCCAAGTTTTCCACAATAGGACTAATGGTCTATATGACTTGAAAGTTATAAAAAATCTATGGTTATGCTATGATAAAACTTATGCTGTAAATTACTAGTTATCAACTTGCAACTTTGTAAACAACAAATGAAAGACTAGCTAAATAATGAAATAATTGATTTATATAATCACTTATTAATGACTTAGCACAACTATCGAAGAGTGCTGACGTCGGCAAGGCAGCGACACTAGCGTGGCAGCTCAATCGGCGGCCTCGGGGCGCGGGGCTGCCACAGGTTTTGGGATAATCAAGGTCGGTCAAATACCCTAACGACGAGGGGTCTAACAATATACTATCCCATATATGAGGAATATATACTTATTTTATTTCATTTTTCTTTTAAAGAAGAGAAAAACAATCATGTTTCCCTTTATTTTTCCAAATTGCATATTTTTTTAGTATGAGTGAGTACAACAAATTGATTCAATTGTGCTTATTGTCTAAAGTGCAACAGCCGTAAGAATGTGATTGTTGTATATTGGGAGGCAAGTGCTACCAACTACGAGCACAAATTGCGGGACATTATTGTCTTAATGAGATAGAGTATTCAAACTGTAGCCTCAATTTGTAATATATTCTTTTCATCAAGTTTGAAGTATTTTCAGCGTTGATTCAACCATGACTACAATAAGCGATGTGGTGGAGGTTCGAGATCCCAACAATTTCACCAGTGCTTAGCTCCGGACTCACGACCATAATTAGGAATTGTTAATCCCCAATTAGCCATAATTATCAGTTTAAAAACTTTGAGATTTGATTGTGAAGGCAACAATTAGGGCTTGGGTTATTCATGTGGCGTTGGTTTTTTTTAAAAAAATTAGTTTGGTTCACTTGCACTACCAGTTCAGATAACAACTGACTACATGGCATCACGTAGCTAGTCAAGTTTGCCGCATCATCAATTTTAACAGCCCGATTAACTGAAGGACTAACTGTGCACTACTTGAAAAGTTAAGGGACTATATATGTAGTTTTGAAAGTTGAGGGACCAAAAGTATAAAAGGTTAAAAGTTTGGAGACCAAAAGATGGGCTTTGCCAAAGAACTATGCATGAAATTTCTATCTTCCGCAGCAATTTATTGTTATAGTGTAATCTAAATTAGTATTAGGATTGTTTAATATGGTTGTTTCTAATTTGATTAGAATTTGGAACTTTATGCATAGTTTTTTTCCACTAATTAAAAGTTGGTGAGATTAAAGACGATGTTTTATTTTATTTTATTTTCAAGAAAGCTTAGAGACGATGTTATTGGGAAGGATGGGTGTAATAGTTACTAGGTTAAGGTGTTAAGTTTTGAAGAGTTGTGAGACTTTAGGAGCTTTTTATGTCATTTTCTCTTTTTTCTTTTTAATATCATTTTTCCTTATACAAGGTAGGAAGCTAAAAAAAAGGAAACAATGGTAAATTCTATGGGAAATAATAAGGTGGCACGCGAAATGAAAATGCACTCGCATGCATCGATTAGAAGCACATATTACGGAAACATAACAAATCGAGAGTCTGGCTATGTGCACCTCGGCTGTTTCTCAGGGCACCTGATGATATGGACACCCAAGCATTTTCTTAGGGCACCCCGAGAGTTTCTCAAAATGCATTTTGTTTGAAACACGAGCACCCCACCAGTAAAACTCATAAAACTAGTTCATATGATGACGCAGCGGAGATCTTCTAAACTAGTTGAACGAATCCACGAACAACTCGATCAAGGTCAGAACTTAAGCCAAAGTTCGAAAATCCTTTTATTCCAGCCAAAAACTCTGAATTACATCCAATAGGTCGCTTAAATAGCGAAACCCTAAAATTTGCCAAAAATAGTAAAAAGTCCAAAAAGCCCTAAAAACCCTAAACTGGAAACTAGACAAAAAATAGAAACAAATGTCGCAAACGGCAATAAAAACGAAAATTCCTAATGAATGTTATAAGCTAAACAAAACTTTCCTAAAATAGCAAAATTGCAATTTCGGAGGGCGAAACAATGGAATTTCGACTAAAAACGTCGAAACGCAAAGCCCAAACTTCACCGAAATTACCAAAATGCCATCCTGTCATATCTTTCCATCATATTTTTCCAAGAATTTACAAGCTAATTCTTGGACTTCATCATTCTCCCTAGGGTAGACAGAATTCGCCCTCGAATTGTCCTCATCAGACGTATCCCTATAATAGGGAACAAGATGCTTGACATTAAATACATCAGCCGTTCGAATGTAACTTGGCAACTTCAATCTGTAAGCATTATGATTAATTTTCTCAATAACCTCTATAGGACCAATCTTCCGAATTGACAATTTGTTGTAATCACCCACAGAGAACCGGTCTTTAGTGAGAACTGCCCACATAAAGTCACCCATTTCAAACTCCACGTGAAGCTTCTTCCGATCTGCATATTTTTTGTACTTGTCAGCAGTCTTCTACAAGTTATCTTTGACAGATTGATGAATCTCTTGCAGCCCACTAACAAAGTATTCTGCCTTGCCATGCCATCTAGTCTTACTTGGCACTAGTAGAAGATCAAGAGGACCTCGAGGTAGTACTGAATACACAACCTGAAAATGACTAAACCCGGTACTTCGATTAACAACATGGTTGTGTGCAAATTCTGCTTGGTTCAACTTGAAGTCACAATTCCTGACATTATCACCCACTAAGCTCCTCAAAAGATTGCCTAGCGAACGGTTGACAACTTCAGTCTGGCCATCTGTTTGCGGATGATAAGCACTACTAAATTTCAACTGCGTGTTCACCATAGCCCACAAACTGCGCCAAAAATGGCTAATGAATCTGATGTCCCGATCTGAAACAATCGAGGTAGGCAGGCCATGCAATCTATACACCTCCCGAAAGAACGGCTGAGCCACCTTTACAACATATGTGGTCTAAGCAACCCAGCACGAGATCCATGCTAATATCAACTCATGGTTGTTCTGGAATGGGCAAAGGCATATATAGACAGGTATTAATTGCGGTACCCTTCGAAAGCTGGCAAGTCCGGCACCGCTGCACATATCTATCCACTTCCTTGCGAATGGTAAGCCAAAAGTAAGAGGCCTGCACCAGCTGTAAAGTGTGATCACGCCCAACATGTCCCTCTCCATGCAACTCTCTAATAATCAGTAATCTCAGACTGCAATTAGGAATGCAAAGCTGGTTGCCCCGAAATAAGAAACCCTCTTGGAGTGTTTAATCAATACGCTCCCCACTCCGCACCTTCTCCACAATAGTAGCAAAGAAAATATCAGTAGTAAATAAATCAGAGAAGGAGGAAAACCCAGGTACCTCAATGGTCATGCGGCTCAACAAACTTTTTCGTCTGCTCGGGGCATCAGAACTATGTTGGTCGCACCAGACTTGTGTTTCACCACAAAAGTAAAGTGCTCCAAATAGGCCACCCAGGAAGCATGTCTGGCCGAGACCTTATTCTGCCCATGTAAGTGTCGCAATGCCTCATGGTCTGTAAACAACACGAACTCTCTGTGGAAAAGATAATGCCGCCAATGTTTCACGGCTTGTACCACTGCATAGAACTCCACATCGTATGTGTTATACCTCAATTTCGCCCCGGACAGCTTCTCACTGAAATAGGCAACATGCCTATTATTCTGACTCAAGACAGTTCCAATGCCTACCTTGGATGCATCACTATGCAACTCAAAAGGTAGGTGAAAATCTGGCAACACCAGAATAGGGGCAGTGGTTAACCACATCTTGATCAGTTGGAATGCTTCATCTGCCTCTTTGCTCCACCCAAACTTCACTCCCTTCATAAAGTCTGTAATTAGGGCCATGATACCGCTGAAGTGTGGAATGAACCGCTTCTAGAAGGAAGCCAACCCATGGAAGCTGCGAACCTCCATAACGGTGGTGGGTCTAGGCCAAGTGCGGATGGCTTCTACTTTAGACTCATCAACCTGCAACCCTTCTCCAAAAATGACATAGCCTAAGAAAAGGAGCTTCGGTGTCAAAAATGAGCACTTCTTCATCATGGCATAGAACTTCTCCTTGCGCAAGATAGTCAGAACATCTCGCACGTGCTGGAGGTGTTCCTCCTCGTTAGTACTATATATCAATATATCATCAAAATATACCACAACACATTTGCCTATCAAAGGTCTCAAACGCTGGTTCATGACTCTCATGAAGGTGATAGGTGCGTTTGACAGCCCAAACGGCATGACTAACCACTCATACAGCCCCTCCCTGGTTTTAAAAGCAGTCTTCCACTCATCCTCAACTCTAATGCGAATCTGGTGGTACCCACTCTTCAAATCTAGTTTTGTAAAAAACTTGCTCCACTCAATTGGTCAAGTAAATCATCCAAGCGATACTTGACAGTAATCTTGTTGATTGCTCTACTGTCCACACACATCCGTCAGGAGCCATCTTTATTTGGTGTAAGGAGGGTTGGTACTGCACACGGACTCAGACTTTCACGGATGAATCCCTTCGCCAATAACTCTTCAACCTGTCTACGCAACTCCTCATGCTCACTGGGACTCATTCGATAGTGTGGTCTATTAGGTAGTGACGCACCAGGTTCAAGGTCAATCTGATGCCGAATATCATGCAATGGTGGCAGTCCTTCTAACATCTCATCAGGGAAAACATCACAATACTCCTTCACAATAGAAATTGCAGCTTCAGGAACATCAACATCTCTATCTACCTCATTTCCCATTAAGATGTAAACTACCTCAGAATCCCGTAATGCATCTTCAAATCTTGCCAAAGACAGCAAACTGCTAGATTCTTTAGTATGCTTAACTTCTTCCAGATCCTTGGCGGGTACTAGCACAATTTTCACTCCCTTGAACATAAGGGTGTATCTATTGGTTTTGCCATCATGCACAACTCCCCTATCAAACTGCCAAGGACGTCCCAGTAATAAGTGGCAAGCATCCATAGCCACAACATCACACCTAGCCACAACATCACACCAGACTGAATCCTTGTAGTTAGCAACAATAGAAAAAGTCACCAAGGCGCGCTTTGACACCTTCACTTCACCACCCTTCTTCAGCCAAGCTAGCTTGTAGGGTCCGGGGTGTTGTTCAGTTGCAAGGCCCAATTTCTGAACCGCTTCAATTGAGACGATATTTCTCGCAACTGCCTGCATCAATCATGAACCTGCACACCTTGCCTAAGATGGTACACTTGGACCGAAAGATGTTATTCCGCAGCCACTCATCATCAGCGACAACTCTAGGAGTCATATAAGAACGCCTCACAACCAAGGCAGTACCTACATCTCCAGTCACGATCTCCTCTTCTGTGTTGTCAGAAGTATCAAAGGCTGGTTCTGCAGTGATGTTGGCCTCTTCCCCTTCGTCTTCCTCTTCGTTCTCAATAAAGTGACCTTTCTTCCCTTTACATTCTGACTTCCTGTGACCAACTTCGCCACAAACGAAGCATTTAATCCCACTAGTGCTAGGTCTGTTCGTGCGACTAGCAGGGGTAATTGCAGCGGTATTACCTCCAGTATTGGCTGTCCCAACACTAAAATTACTGGAAGCATTACTCACACCCCGACGTTGTTGTTTATCCACCAACAATGCTCGCTGGTGCGCTGCAGATAAGGAAGTTGGATCATACATGTTGACGACATCTTGGATCTGCACCCTCAGTCCACCAATATACCGCGCCACTAATTGATAAAACTCTGTAGTGTAATCATCTACTAACTTTGCCCTTTGTCTCAGATTCTGCAACCTCTGATACATAAGGCGTTGGAAATTGTAAGGCAAGAACTCAGCCCGTAAGTGCTTTTTCATCTTCTCCCACGATGTGATATTCGCCTTTCCATTCCTATTCCGCATCAACTTCTGCTGTTGCCACCAAGCCGTGGCCCTATTGAGGAGTCTGATCGCGACCAGTTGCACACGCTTGTCTTCGGGCACACCTTTGAACTCTAGGACTTCTTCAACTGACGCCAGCCAGTCCAAGAATTCTTCTGATTGAAGGGTGTCATGGAATTCTGGGACCTCCGTTTTCATCCCAAACTCCCACCGCCTGCGATCATCCTCAACTGCACGTGACCTATAGCGCCTCCTCGGTGCCTCAACATACTCATCCTCCCCTTCGGTAGAAGAATCTCCTACCGATTCATCACCAACATGTTCCCTTAGATGGTTACGGACACAATCCATATTCTGACCCAACAACATATCGATTCTGGCAGCTAATTGTTCTACCACCGCGCTCATGCTTTGGTCAATTATTTGGCCAATTTGTCGATTTAGATTGTCATGGTCATACACCTCCTCGATACGCTGCTGGTTTCTCTTCGGCGGCATGATTTCTCCAATCACGCCGGTTTGCTCGATACCAACCGACGCAAAGGGAGATCTTCTAAACCAGTTGAATGAATCCACGAACAACTCGATCCAGGTCAGAACTTAAGCCAAAGTTCAAAAATTCTTTTATTTCAGCCAAAAACTTCGAATTACATCCAATAGGTCGCTTAAATAGCGAAACCCTAAAATTTGCCAAAAATAGTAAAAAGTCTAAAAAGCCCTAAATTGGAAACTAGACGAAAAATAGAAACAAATGCCGCAAACAGCAATAAAAACGAAAATTCCTAATGAAAGTTATAAGTTAAACAAAACTTTCCTAAAATAGCAAAATTGCCATTTCGGAGGGCAAAACGATGGAATTTCGCCGAAAAACGTCGTACACAGGGCATAGCTGTGACCCGTGATCTCCACGCCGTTTCCAATCAACCCATGCCCCCGGAACGCTGAAACTCAAATGCCCGAACTTCACCGAAATTACCAAAATGTCATCCTGCCATATCTTTCCATCATATTTTTCCAAGAATGTACAAGCTAATTCTTGGACTTCATCATATGACCACCCCACCTCGAGCACATCTATTGCTTAGGGCACCCCATTTATATCAGCACCTCACCACGAGCACTCCGAGAGTTTCCTAGAACGTGTATCATAACTATTAATAGTGAGAAATTGAAAAAATACTTTAAAAAAGTGTCTTAATACTATAGGGCTTAGAATCAACATATCGTATTAAAACCTTGTGTTCTACAACATTCATTAGTCCCGACACTCATTGTCCGATACATGTACCAAAGGGATCTAACATGAGTTCAGTAACCCCTATACTGAGACATATTCCAAAGTCTCAGCTACCTTCAACCGAGACACTACAACATGTCCCGATTTTGTGTGATCGATAAAGTCTTGTTCGTGGTTCACTTTTAAAAACGACAAAAAACCACAAAAACTATGAAAACAACGTTTGCGATGCCGGACCGACGATTGATCGACTTCACTTGGTAGAAAAATTGAGAGTTTGAATGTGGGGTGCATGGGAATGTGAACGAAATGAGTACCTTGATCATAAGCCAGGATGCCCTGATCTCGGTTAGGTTGGGAAGGCAAATTGGATATATATATATATATATATATATATATATATATATATATATATATATATATATATATATAAAGGAACTGCTTCTGTGAGAAGCTCTCACAATGTAAAAAGTGGAATGTGAGAAGCTCTCACAACGTGTCATATAACATTATGATGTCATAATTCATATTTTATAAGAAAAAATAAAAAACACAAATCATTGATATTTCTCGCACTTAAGTGAGGGGTAGGATGATAAAATCAAAGTTTTTAGTTTTTTTAATAATTTTTGTTTTATGTGTTTTTTGGGAGTTTTTTTCGATCTTTTTTTGGAGAGTTTCTATTTTCTGTTTTGATTTTTCTAGTAATTTTTTTTTAGGTTTTTTTTTTGGAGTTTCTAATTGTAACATAAGTATTTGACAAAAAACAATTATAACGCATCACAAGTTTTTTTTTTATCCATTACAAAATAAATTTAATTAGTATTTATTGTAAAATATATGATTTTTTTCTTTAGTGAGGTTAGAATCGTAACGAAGCAATTAATAGTTAATTTTTTGATTTCGTAAAGTTACAATTAAAACAAAAAAATCTCAAAACGTGACGAATATTTATGAAGGAATTGAGAACATCATAAGTTTTTTTTTCCACTTTTTCTCATCAAAATTATTTTATCTAATATGTAGATTCTTACCCGCACGTGAAGTACTAGATGCCGACTAGTTCTCGTATAATACTAAATTTTAATTCGAAATTGTTGCTGATCAGTCTTGAATGCACATACAATGACTCCAAATCAATAGGCACACAAGTTTTTGTCAATTGCGCGTGCCATCTTGGGTTCAAATTTTATTTGATTTTCTTAGGGTTCGGTGTCCGACCCTGCCGCGAAGAACTCAAAACCCTAAACCCTAAACCCTAGAGAGCTCTCATTGGACGCAGAAATGGCGAGAGAGCCCCCCAGTCGGTGCAAACTCACCACGAACAACGCCATGGGCAAGCTCAAGGAATCCGTGCTCCGCCTCTGCAGCTCTCGCTCTTCTCCTCTCACTCCCTCCGAAGTCGAAGACCGCCTTCGCTCCCTCTTCGCTTCTCCCCAACTTCTCCGAACTCCAGACCACCCTCCTTACTCAGAGGTTCCTTCACAATCTCACTAATTCGATTCCGCGTAATTGATTGTTCACTAATTTTGTTTTAATTTCTTGAATGGTGTAGATGATCAGCGCCGCGATAAGGGAGTTGAACGAGCGAGGGGGGTCGAAGGAGGGGGCGATATCGAGTTATATCGAAGGGAAGTATGAGGATTTGCCGTTTGCGCATCCGCGGCTGCTCGCGCACCATTTGGGGGTGCTGATGAGGAGTGGGGAGATTGTGTTGAGTGGGAGATTGAGGTATGGGTTGCCAAAGGGCAATGCTGCTAGCCCTAGTTGTGAGAGGCGGTTGCCGGAGCGGAGTGAGAAGGGGAGGAAGAGGTCTAGGAGTCGTGGAGGGGATGATAAGGTGAATTGTGGTCACAAGCAGTCGCCTTTGGCTCCTCTTGAGGGGTCGGAGAACCCTGATGTGCTGTTTAAGAAGCCTAGGACTCGTGGTGGTTGCGGGGTTAAGAAATTGGAGCTTGAACGCTTGGGAGGGGAAGAAATGGGTTCGTGGGAGGAGAATGCACTGGTGATGGGTGGTGATGCGAATGTGAACGGAGGGGAGCACTTGCAGGAGGCTAATGAAGAGGAAGAATGGCATCATGGAGCGGTAAAATCAGTGGTGGAAGATCGGAGAGTGGAGTCGAGTGTCTGTGTTGTGTCGTGTGAATCAGAGCTGATTCCCGTGTTTGAAACTGAGTTCTTGGAGAGTAATCTTGAAAAGCAGATTGAGTTGCAGTCGCCATCCGAGCAACATGGAGAGCGAGAATCTGTTGCGAAGACAATGGCATCTGAAGAAGATGATAATAACGATATGCCAGAACATGGGAAGCAAGAAACATTAGTAATATATCAGACAATGACTTCTGCAAGATATGGTATTGTGCTGCGCTCTCAATTAGAAAGTATGTCTGTGATTGAAACGGAGCCCTTGCAGAATCATAATGCGCATAATGAGCCTCTTGAACCAGGGAGGTCGAATGACATTCACGAGCCTGAACAACAGTTAAAAGACCAGATGGCAGCGTTAAAGGGTGAAGAAGCCACGTATGTGTTTCAAATGGAACTGTTAGAATCATCTAATAACCAAAATGAGCCTCCACTCGAACAGCAGGGTGAGAAGACGGAGAATGGTCATCGAGGGAGGCCGGATAAGGAACATAGTGCTGAAGATCATGAAATGCAAGAATTACTTGTGGAAGGCCATACAACTATCTCAATGGGTGATGAAAACAGTGTGCTACAAAGTGAATGTAGGCATGATGAGCAACAGCGACTGCAGAAACCTGAATCTCAACAACAATTAGAAGGGGGTCCTTTGCCGAAGAAAAAGGATGGTAGAGGGAGGCCGAGGAAGGAGAAGCCTAAATTTGAAGAACAATTAAAAGTGGCCCCATTGCAGAAGAAAAAGGATAGAAGAGGGAGGCCCAAGAAGAAGCAACCTGAATGTGAACAACAATTACGTTTGGCTCCATTGCAAAAGAAAAATGATGGTAGAGTCAGGAGACCTGTTAAGAAGAAACTCAAATCTGAACAATTAGAACCTGAATCTGAACAAGGATTAGGTGTAGATCCGGTGCCAGAGAAAAATGTTGTCAGAAGGAGGCCTGTGAAGAAGAAACTCGAATCTGAACAACCACTAGATGTGGATCCGTCACCAAAGAAAAATGTTGGTAGAGTTAGACCTGGGAAGAAGAAACTCGAATCTGAACAACAATTAGAACATGAATCCGAACAACAATTAGGTGTGGATCAGTTGCAAAAGAAAAATGATGGTAGAGGGAGACGGACACCCATGAAGAAGATACTTGAATCTGAACAACAATTAGAAGTGGGTCCTTTGCAGAAGAAAAAGGATGGTGAAGGGAGAGCTAAGAAGAAGAAAGGTGAGATTGCAGTGCGAGTGGAAAAACGGTTAGAAGTGTGTGCTTTGAAAAGGAAAAAGGATGGTAGAGGGAGACCCAAGAAGAACCTGGAGTCTGAGCAACAATCAGAATTGGGTAGAGGGAGACCCGGGATGGAACCGGAGTCTGAACAGCAATTAAAGGTGGATCCCTTGCCGAAGAAAAAGGATAGTAGAGGGAGACCCAAGAAGAAGGAACCAGAGTCTGAACAACAATCAGAGGTGGATTCCTTGCAGAAGAAAAATGAAATCAAAGGGAGGTCCAAGAAGAAGAAACCGGAGTCTGAACAACAATTAGAGGTGGATCCCTTGCCGAAGAAAAAGGATAGTAGAGTGAGACCCAAGAAGAAGGAACCAGAGTCTGAACAACGATCAGAGGTGGATTCCTTGCAGAAGAAAGATGAAAGTAAAGGGAGGTCCAAGAAGAAGAAACCGAAGTCTGAACAACAATTAGAGGTGGATCCCTTGCCGAAGAAAAAGGATAGTAAAGGGAGACCCAGGAAGAAGAAAACCAAATCTGAACCACAGTTAGCTGTGGATCCCTTGCAGGAGAAAAATGATGATAGAGGCAGACCTGAGAAGGGGAAACCTGAATCTGAAGAACAATTGGCAGTGGATCCCTTGCTGAAGAAAATCGAATCCGAACCACAGATTGCTGTGGATCCCTTGCAGGAGAAAAATGATAGTAGAGACACTAGGCCTGAGAAGGAGAAACCAGAATCTGAAGTACAATTGGCAGTGGATTTCTCACAAAAGATAGAGGATTATAGAGGAAGACCGAAAAGGAAGAGACCTGAATCCAAACAAGTGGCAGGGGAGCCCTTGCAAAAGAAAAAGGATGGGAGAGGGAGACCAATGAAGAAGACAACAGACTCTGAACAACAGGGAGAGGAACAATTATTATTGCAAGATGAGAAGATCGTTGGTTCAGTTTTTGACAATGATTTCACCTCTAAATCATTGGCTGAATTGTTTCTCAAACGGGGGTCAGGAAACCTTAAGAAGAACAAAGATTCGATGGAGCTCTTGGAGAAGCAGCAGCTTCCACGACGCTCCCTTGGGAGACCCTCAAGGAAAAGAAAGGAGTTGGAGGCCTCAAATGTTGGTGTTGATGATGGTGAGAACAGCTTGCAAATACACAGTGAGGTCCCTGGTGGTTCACTTGCAACTGAATCAGATCCCTCTCAAGATCTGGTTTCTGAAATGGTGAAAGATCAGTCAATGGATCCTCCACGAAAGAAGCGATCAAAGATGACTGTGAAGCACTTGAAAGAGCCACTGCTGCCGAGGCGGCAGCTTCGGCCCAAGAATCCGCTTTGAGAAACGTCCGAACTCAATCAGCACCAGCCCTCCCAAGCAGAAAACAGATAGAGATTTCTCATGCTCCCATTCTAGTAACAGTTGCGAAAAGGTTGGACTACTTGGCTACCTATGCTTTTGACAAGAATTGCAAACAACGAGCTTTTACTTTTTGTTGTTTTTGATAACATCGATGTTTTTCAAGGAATTTATTTCTGTTAGCATTGCATCCTTCTCTTCAGTGAAACTTTTCACTTAAAACTTGGATGCATCTTTCGTTGTGTTTACCATATGTTTCTGTAGGTGACTCGTTGTTTCCTACACACAAATATCATTTCCTATGAAAGAATCCTTTAATTTAAGAAGCTTACAATTTTGAAAATTTTCCTAGCAATTCCATCGAAATGCAAAACAAATGTTAGAGCCTTACCTTGTCTGCCCCATTATGATTTTTTTTTTCTCAATACGCTGTCCAAGGGTCAACCTTTATTTGTAGTTGTCTACTCTTACCCCTAACCGAGTCAACATGACTTACTAGACTACCTATCACAGTATAGTCTCTTCTTTTGCAAAGATATTAATTATCAAATGAGTCTAGCACCTTTTGCTTCCATTTGCTTGTGTTTTATGGTTTCATGTAGTATGTTCTATACTGAATTTTCTAGATAGTCACTATCACAAAGTTTACAACTCTAGACCACACACTATTTATCCAATTCAAACCCCAAGCAGATCTTATGGATTTATAGGGAATTCCACAAAAAAGTAGCTGAGAGTTGCCTGGGAAGGCTTTTAAAATTATTACGAGGATTTTGGTAATTAGAGCGAGCAGAGCATAATTACTTCTAAGTAATGACTGAATAATCTTTCTATGGTTTTATTTTCTTCAAACCGAACAGTTCAGAATAGTATTTTACTTTTTCATTGCAGACGGAAATTCTCTAGGTTTCTTGATATTCTTTAACCTGAATAGTTCACCTAAGCTCTCTAAAGGCAAAGGCTTAAAAATGGATAGATCGATGTTTGATGGCCTTCTCTAGGACACAACGATGACGACCTACTCCTCTTTAGAAAATTGGACGATGTTTAAGATAGGGAATGAAATGATACTAACCTGTCCATCTATGTTTAGGATGTCAATAAAGCAGAAAAGTATCCTGATAATGCTTTCCATGGTTTTGGCGAGGACGTAAACAATCTTGTTGCAAAATTATAATCATTCTATTGCTAAAATGTACGCCATGTCCCGAGAAAGTGCCCTTTCTCCTGTTCTTTGATTTCTAAGCACCATCAGGTTAGTTTATAATAATGTAATAAATTAGGAAAACAGAATTAAGGAACTTACACTATTTCTTCTGCACTATTGTAAGGTAGTCTTGAGGAAATTTATGTCATAATTATTATCTATGCACAGTTAGCGGTTTAACCACTATTCCTGATCTCTTCTCAGTCTCACACAACATCATAGTCATTCTACTATTATGCTTTGAAAAGTCTTGATGAATTTTAATTATTTATGGATCTATATTTGTCAGTGTGCCCATATACCAGATACTCTTGTTTCATAAGTGCTCACCTAATATCAGGTGAAGTAAGGAGATGAACTTTGAGGAAATACATAGGACTTGATTTCATTCAGATTCTGATATTGACTTTCCCCTTAGTATCTCGGATCATGAGTAAGTAAGGAGAAACCTTTTTTATATATATACAAATGGATAGATTCAAGAAAATCCAATTATCCATCTTTATCAAATTCAGTTTCTATTGAAGTGATTTTTAAAAAAATTTGTCTGAATTTTTTTTGTTGAATCTTCTATTAAATTTTTTTTTTAATGAAATTCACAGATGTTTTATCAGTTTCCTGTTTTAATCTGTTCTCTTACCGAGGTTTTACTTTTTCTTAAACAGCTTCCTTTCCATCTAAAAAAGTAAAGAAGTACTTTAACTTCTGTTATGACCACATATATTTACAGTTCAGTAGCATTAAATTTACAAAATTAGGTTCTTGGGGCTCTAATCTTTTGATCAATTCATTGATTTGGAGTGCAATTTATCGCATGGTTGAAATATTATTGATGCATTGTTTTTCTTTTTAATTTAATTTCTCAGAAAGAAATATCCTAGTCTTGTGGCAATGTTTTGATTCTTGTTAAAAATGAAAGGACTTTTGGAAGGATTAGGTCTATGATTTTGGTTTGATCTTGTGCGTGTTCGTCTCTGAATTTGTTTTGTCTTGTGTGCGTCTCTGAATTTGTTTTATACGGCAGTTAATTTAGAGAGAGTAATTATATATATTTTGCTTGGTGTTTGGTATTTAACTACTAGTTGACTTGGCAGCATCAATGTTTTGTTTTTCAGCTGTAACTTTGATCAAATAATATTGATGTGAATATGTTTTTCTTATTATTATTTTTAATTTATTTTATAGAAAGGAAAGCAATTTTTGGGACAATAGTTTGATTCTTCTTAAAGATGGAAAACGTTTTGGATGAATTGGTTCTTTGATATTTGTTCGATTTCATTCTTGCTGATTTTTAGATTTGAGGGAAGGAAGGACTTGCTTTTTATGGAAGTTTATTTTGGAGAAAGAGATTTTGAAAATTTTCTTTGGTGATTTGTATTTGATTATAAATAAAAATATCAAATGGGGTGTTTTGTATCCAATACTGTAGTTGTTTTCTTTTCTTTTCTTCTTTTTTTTTTTTTTTTTTTTTTTTTTCAAAGTTGAAATCTGGGTTAAAATAGTGTTGATGTGTTTATGTATTTTTTATTTATTTATTTCTTCGAAAGAAGTGTATTTTATTTGGGGCAATGCTTTGATTCTTGTCAAAGATGGATGGAATTTCTGTAGAATTGCTTCCATGATTTGGTTTTATCTTGTGCTTGTTGGTTTTCGAATTTGGAGATAGGAAGAGCTAGCTTTTTACGGAAGTTTCATTCAAAGAGTGAAATTTTAAATATTTTCTTGGTGATTGGCATTTAATTACAAATTGATTTAGTAGCATCAATGGGGAGAAGTTCTTGAGTTCTTAGATATGAAATGTGCTGCTGTAGAAGTTCCATCACCTTCATAGTGAAACGGTGTCAAGGGAAATTGTGCATGGCTCAAACCCAATGTATTGCGAGCAGCAAGTACTTGCACATACAGGTGACACACCCCACTTCTTTGATTTTTTTTTAAGTTTCCCATGTGGTATCCGACGCCAAGCGCGCTGCCTTACACATTCGGGCATTGTTGACTCCATACCCCTTACGGGGAGTTGGCCCTCCCAACCTAGTTCGCTCCATCCAAAAAATGCAAATAGAGACCTTGCTTAAGGGGAACTGAATCTCTTACCACTCAAACCAATTGGTTGTTGGTTACTTCCTTGAATTTTCAATTCAGTATATTTCAATTGATTTTTTCTTTAGAAGCTATGCCCATCGGCGTAGGGAAGGATTGATTCGTTTTATTCTCTCCCCATTTATTTTATATATTTGCAAGAAAAGTAGTCTAGATAACAGAGTTCATGTAGGCTTACATGAAATGTCTGTTTCTTTCTCTATTTAATAGTAATGTTGTTTTTAGGTTAAAAGTCGTATTGGTGCCCCATTTGTGGTTGCCATAATTGCGACACTAGCACACCAGTTGCCAACAAATGTATGAGAAATTGCTTGAATCTGTTTCAATCTCTGCACTTCTTGTTTTCTCACATGTTTTTTCCTCTGCTTTCATTGTATTTGATTGTCAGTAATTAACTTGTCATCTTCTTGTGACTTTTCTAATTGGAACGGAACTATTTTTTTTTATTGAATTCTGTATCTTATCTGGTAACCTAATGGGAACATTGCTCTGGAGGACATGCACTTCAGGAAACTTCTCTGAGAAACATGAGATGAACTAGGAAGAGGTCATAAAGAGCATATATAGTGAGAGTTGGAGGATTGAGGGTTGCATACCGACATGCTTATTATGAAATCATTTGGCATTCATATTTTCAATTAACATGACCTTCTGAAGTTCATGTTGATCGTAAAGCTTATGACGGTTATAGATTTAGATTTGGAGAGGATAGAATGAGGAGGGAAAACATTCCATTCTGTGTGTGTTTTCTTGTTCCATATAGGTCAGCTAGATCTTATGGAAGAGTGGTAAATGATAGTCTTAGGCAGGTTGAAGTTGTCCTTACAAGAGCTGAAGGTGAGAAGGCACCTCAGAACCTCACAAACAAGAGGAGCGACAGATTCTTACAGAGAATCAAACTCTCCAAGACCAATTCAATTGCTTCTTTTACATTTCTTGAATTTCCACCCATTTTCATTTTGATAGTGCGATTTATTTATCTTTTGATTTGTTAATTTATTATTTGGTGTAATCAACTATTACGTCTTTGTTGATTTTTTTAGGAACAGCTGCTGAGGATAGAAGTTTAAGGAGATGAGCAAGTGGTGATATTCTATCAGGTAAGCCATTTCATTGCTGATTTCCTGCAATTGGTCTTACTTCACCATATTTTAGGGGCTTGTAATGATAAATACTTTCTCGGAGAAGCTATATTGGTTGCTTATATATGTTAATAAGTTTATTTTCTCTCTTTGGTGTTAGCGTAAAAAAATGATGGAAGAAGTACGAACAAGCAACTCAAAAGGAGTCATTTTTTATGCGCTTTTCAGTTTGCAAGGTGGGCTCACGGTGAGCAGCCTAATTGAAAAAAATTATTAAGCCCTGTTTTGAAGAATTTTGGGATTGAGGCTTTGTTGTTGTTATTCTTTTCCCACTTAATTTTTCATCTTTACATGCTCAAGATTACAAAGAAAGGGAATGATATTTTCTCATCTAATGTTTCTCAATGCATTTATGACGTATAATCGGCGGCTAACACCTTTCTCAATATCGAAAAGAAGATTTGCTTATGCATTTTTAGCTATAACAAATTACTACTACAGTTCTACTATTGTTACTAATAATTTTTTAAAATTTGGAGTTATTAAGAAAAAAAAAAAAAAAGTTAAAACCCAAATACTTATCAAGATGGATTCAATGAAAATGAACAAACAAAACGTCAACCCCAAATTAGTTGGGGGTAGCTACATGGATCAAAATATTTCATTGCACTCAATATAGTGCAATTGATGGTGCGTTTTCCAAATCCTTTAAATCTCTCCCAATCAAGGTATCAACCCTTACATCGTCTAATTTCTTCAATTTCTAGTGCAGACATTTCTAAGCTATCTTTGGAGGTGTTCAAACCACTGCAATTGCCCTTCCCTGATCTGATATTTGCGTCAATTGGTGTTGGTCCTATTTTTCTTTGAACTCTGTATTTCTTATTCTACATTTACGAATTTTATCACATATCCATCTAAGTATCCTCATTTCCACTACATCTATTTTATTTAGTTGTTTCTTTACCACCCAACATTCACTTTCATAAAGCATAGCAGGCCTAATTGTGGTTCTATAAATTTTTTGTCTTAGCTTGTAGGGATATGTTGATCATGTATCACACTTGTTGCACTCCTCCGCTTCTTTCATCTAATTTGAAATGTACGTGTAACATCATTCTCAATATTTCCATTGTTTGATCTTATGAAGAGCCACAAAAGTTTTATGCTGGTCATCAATCTATTGAAACCTTCCCTCATTTTTCAGGTATGTATAATGAGCTTGACATCTCCTTTCCCCATCTTTCAAGTATGAAAAATTGGCTTGACACAACCCTTCCCTATTTTTCGTGTATGGATATTGAGCTTGAGGGCCTTCCTCCTTTATCCGGACTTGAGACCGGTTTTGTAGCGCATACAATGCAAAACTTTTGAGAAGTATAAATTTCTGCAAAATGTAATGCAAATGCCATTGTGTTCTAGTGGACTTTTAAATGTGTTGTTGTCCGTGACTTTTTCATGTTATAAATATTTCCTTGCACTCTTATTTTATTTCTTGGTATGATGAGTGATGCATGATAATTGTTATGCTATTTTTTTTAAGTTTTTTCTTCAAAGGTTCTTCATCTTGACCAATGCCGCTAACCTATTATTGGGTTCTTCTCAACGGTACACTTGCAAGTTCTTTTTCAGGTGCGATTGAGGCCGCGAAAGCAAGCACCATTTGCCTTCCAGGTATTTTTGGATCTCAGGTATATCTCACTTTAACTCTTGCATTGGTTACTTTTGGACTTTGGTAGTTCAAAGTTTGTAGTTGTTTGTATTGTAAAACAAAAACAAGTTTAGTCCCACATAGGAGAGAAAGTTACTCTTTCTCACTTCAAATGTAGTTCAAAACGTTACGCTTATGGTTATGTGAATAGTGTGGTATATTGAGAGGACCATGGGGAATCAATAGGGAGATGCACTTGATTAAAATAAGCCTTTGATAAGGCCCTTGGGGCGTTTGTTCAAGACTTTGCCAATTCACAAACATGGTTTTTTTTTTTTTTTAATTGAAAGTTGCTTAAACACTAAAGTGACCACTAAGGAACATGGGTGGTTAATTAAACTGACCAGTTAGAGAATGCTCCTAAAATTCAAATTAAGTTCTAATTCGAATTTGAGAATTAGTAACAATTTAGACAGTTGCAATTTCTCTATAAGCACATAGTAAGTATTGGTTTTTTCGAAAAAAAAAAAAATATTTGTTTTTGGTGTTTTAAGAGAGAATCCACTGTAGAAATTTGAAGGTTCTTTGATTGGTGTTTAATCAAAGTTCGTATCAGTTGTATCATCGGGACAAAACTCCTAGTAGATTCAGCACCGAATTGGAGGAAAATATTGTCTTAAGATATTGCTTCGCTAGCTTTTGGTATATTTCATTTCTATAATTTTCTTAGTTATTTAGATAAGCATGTTTAATTTTGTATAAGCAAATATTATGTTTTGATCTTATAAATATATAAATTGTCATGTTTTGAGATATGAATATTTAGATTGTTTCTTCCAACAACAACAACAACATAGCCTCAGTCCCAAATTAATTGGGGTCGGCTACATGGATCAAACTTTTCCATTGTGCTCGATTAAGTGCAATTGATGGCGAACTTTGCAAACCATTCAAATCCCTTTTAATTAATGCATCCCATGTTAACTTTGGTCTGCCCCTACCTCGTCGAATTTCTACAGTTTCTATTGAGTCAAGTTTTCTAGTTGGAGCATTTGTAGGTCGTCTTTGCAGGTGACCAAACCATCGCAACCGCCCTTCCCTAATCTTTGTATCAATTGGTGTTACTCCTACTTGTCTTTGAATTTCTATATTTTTTATTCTATCTTTACGAGTTTTACCACACATCCACCTAAGCATCCTCATTTCTGCTACAATTGCTTCATAAAACTACTTTCACCAAGTTCCCTTTTCTCTTTGTTTCAATAATCTGGTATTCAAAATGTAAAGGAGGTTATTGGTTCAGCGGTTAATGTGATGGAAGCTTTAGCATTCTCAGTCTGTACTTTCGAAGGTGAAATCTCTTTGTATATACATTCTTCACAGTAGGGCTGGTGTGGACATGGTGTGCTTTCGAAGCATTTCATTGCAGTATTGTCAAGGCATGGTCTTGGCATTGACTAGGTCATCATGGCTTAGACATTTTCACCTCAGACTGTTAATGAATTGTTCTCTAGGTAGTTCGCAAGGTTTTACTTAAATTTCGAGTGATTTGTGATAACGAGGATGAAAAAATAAAACATCATGCATATTATATTTGGTAAAATAGATACATGCATGCATTTAAGTAGATAAATAAACTATTTAGTTTTATCTAGGGGAATGTCATGCCGCATCTTGGCACCATCAAACTGTTGAATATTTTCAAAACAAAATGTTTAGTTCCACATGAAAAGTTTAGATCCATAAAAACAATATAAAAGGTTTTACACTAGTGTGAAAAAAGCGGCTCTACAACGTTTGCCTCAGCTTCAAAAGAAGATGATTGTTAGAGATACCATTATAACCAAAGCCGATAGCTCCTATGTTTATCCATTGTGATAATGAGACCACATTGACAAGAGCTTGTAGTCAAAGTACATTACTAGAGTGACTGTAAGCATTAAAATTTATTGTCATCCCAAAGGTTGTTAGTGTGCTTAGTGCCTACGTAAAAAAGAGTGGAGGTTGAGATAATCTCTTAATAGCCTTAAAAAGGTGCTTAAATTGCAAGGGTGTTAGAATAAAGATGATAGCATCCCAGGACGTTTACCCATTTACAAGGTGTACAACAGAAGGAAGCATGAAAGGTGTACCCAACAAGCATCCAAGTCAGTCTAACTAGGGCCCAGTGCAGAGGAGGGGGAGGGGGTATAAGCAGAGTATTGTATTCATTCACAAGGCATTGAATTGTAAATGTGAGTTTGGTTGTTGGATTTGAGATGAGAGAGTCTCTCCTTTTCTAAGTTTGGGATTTCCCATTTTTGAGTGTGCATTCCCATTCTTGCTTATCAATATAATCGACGAGGCGACCACTCTTTCTCTAGGAACCTATCATTAGTAGTAGAGCATTGCCCATGCCTTCGAAGATGGAATCTCGTGTTGAGTACTTGGAGGAGCAGTTGAGGCAAAATCCGGGAGAGTTGCATTGAATTCCAGCTTTGGCGGCCACAGTGGGAGGGTTGTAGACAACAGTCAGTGAACTATGATCTTAGATTCGAGTTTTGGTTTAGCAGATCAAGGCCATGCACCATCACCCTGGTCTCGCGAATTAGTCAGATTAACGAAGGCAGTTTTAGATCGGGTGGAGATCTGCCAGATCTGAGTGCTCCGGTGGTGACTTAGTTGGATGATCGATCAGATATGGCTAACGCACCGTACAGAGTTAGGCTAGAGGTAAGGAAGATTAAAATGGCCACATGGGATGGCGACGAGTTGTTGGTTTGGTTCTGTGATGATCCCAAACTCCGAGGCAAACTGGGTATCGCCATGTCGCCAGACACGTCACTAAGAATGTTAGATCATCGCGCACTTGCCCTTGACGGCCCACAGCTTAAACCTTCATTTGTATTTTATTCTCATTAACTTAGTATTTATGAATATTTACAATAAGTTAACTTAGTTAAGTTGTTTACTACTTATTAAATCATTATAAGTTATGTATCTTAGTGAAAGTCTTTATAGCATGCAACTATTATAAAAATGAAAAGTTTGCATTTTATAAACAACTCTATAGTGTGGAAACCCGACATCAGACATGTATGTCAAAAAGCGACAAAAGTACAAAAGATGGTCATATACATGAATTAGGTATATAAGTCATCCCAAAGATTTCATAAAAGCAGTAAATAAGTATATACAAACACCTACGCAAAAAAATGATAAGGTTCTCCTAACTCAGAGTTAGTCGCCTATGACCCTCTCGCCCCGGCTCGTAGCATGATCTACAATTTGTAACTAAAAACAACAACGAATCCCATTGAGTAAATCCCATAGAAAGTTAGTTAATATTCACGAAACTCAATAAAACGGCTAAATTCATGCAATTTAAATAAGGAATAGAAAATAAGGTAATCGCATGAAAATAAGTAGCTGAGAAATCAAAACTGGGCACGAGTGCAATGTGACAGAACCCTGGTTGACATTCGAGAATCGACTTAGCTAAACCGAAGGAACCTATGATGTGATATCTCCTATGATGATCATCTCGTCGAACATCTCACTCTCGAATGAGAAGAACCCATAAACGGAAGAAACCCCGTCCAAATATCTCTCGAAAAGAACCTATAACGGAGACTTATGTACTTGTTAAACATTTCTCAACCTAATGGGTCTTACGACAAATAGTCACCGCATAGCCCCAACATGGTCAATTACTCTAACAATGCGGGCTACCTAGCTTCAGGGTGTGAGCTGTCATGCCGAACACGTTGACAAACACACACATGGGAGTGGATGAACAATAAGTGGGTAACAATGAATAGCATGATAGAATAATTGAAACTTAAAATAAATTAAGTGCTATAAATGAATTCTAACTAATTTTCTCGTGGGTTTACTTACCTCAACAATTGCAAATCACCCTCAAAACATCCCGCTTGCGTCTCGACACCAGACTATAATCTCTTAAGTCCCTGGTGTCCAATTATACTATTTTAAATATTTAAAGATTACATTAAATGAGTTTATAATGTGAGACCAAAAATTTACAATTTTATTTCAAAGTTTACTTGTGGCACACTCTTCGAGTTATACTAAGATGCTTAACGCTCGAAAAAATCTTAAAATCCTTTTTCTATTCTTTTTCTACTTTTTCTGATTTTCTCTGATTTTTCGGAGTTTTTCATAATATTCTATCTATTTTTCGTAATTTTCTATAATTTATTTTATTTAAAATCATTTTTATTTAAAATTTAATTAAATATTTTTTATTTAATTAATGGGGTTAGGCTGAACCAGGCTTGGTTCGGCCTAACAACCTGGACCGACTCAGTCCATCCAAGCCAGGGTCGGCCCAACCTATCCGGGTTTAGGTCGGGTTGACCCGGCCTATTACTCGCATAGGGGTTGCCAGGCTCGGCCCACTTTGCTAACCCTTCTTCTAGACACACATTTTTTTTTCTTTTTTAAAACAAATTAACAAAAATAAACAACATTAACAAAAACACTCACACCACCACTATTAAAGTTCTTAAGTTTTCTCCAAAATTCAACGACAAAAATCATCACTCACCTTGGTCTATGAAGGTGTGAAATTCGAAAATTTCATAAACTTGATTACACAACTAATTAAGTATTTTCGAATTTATGGACCAAAGATCATAAGGTATATTTTATTTTTGTGTGTTGTGTGCTTAGTGTGTGTATTATATGATATTTTGTCGCGAAGTTGGGATCAGTGGTATTGTAAAATGAGAACGAAGTTGGTGCAAGACCTCACCTCGACCTTTATGTCTGTTAGCGTTGGTTGAGGTTGAGATTGGATCTAAACTGGTGTAAGTTTGGTTTAGTACGACGAGAATTTGTCTATAAAAGTTCAGTATGTCGTGGACAAAGTTAAGGTTTTTGAAGTTTTGGTGTGACCAAAACCAATGTTATGGACATTTTATGGAGTTTGACTGTTTTCTCAAGATTTTGGTTTAATTTCGTGAAAAACCGAATAAAAAACGAGCGTTGGAAGCTAAAATACGTTATAATAGGGATTTCAAAAATTAATAAATATAAAAAATTAATCTGCTAACAAACAACTGAGGGTTATTATATAAATAAATTAAAAAATCAAATGAAATTGATTTCATTTCAAACATTCAACATAACGTTTTGTTCCTTTGATTTCTAAACCCTCTCTGCTCCTTCTTTCACTTCGCGATCTCTCAACGTCTAATTTTCTCTCGATTTCTTTTCGCAAAACAGTAGATCGTTATGAGACGGTCAATTCAAGCCAGATTTCAACGACAGAGACGATGTATTCAGCTCGAAATTTGGTAAATTGTTAATTCAGGGCATTTTTCCTCAATTTGATTTGAATTTTCGCGATTTTTTGATTTTTTTTTTGCGAGGTTTTGATAGAAATTAGTAGGAATAGTTGTGAATTGATGTATTGGGTTGATGTGTATCGATTTGGAATAAATTCCACTGACGTAGGTTACGATTTTGATGAATTGAACTAATGTGATTCAATTGATAACTATTTGGAGATGTTTTTATAGTCGATATTGGTTTACATTGGGTTTTTGGATGAATTGATTATTGGTTTTGATCCAATTTGACTCTATGAGATGTGAAAATATCTTGATGTTGGTATCGAGTGGTTTCATGGTGTTTGTTGTCGAGTTTTGATGATTTAATTGCAAAAATATTGATTTAGAGAAGTTATTTAGTTCAAAATAAATAAGGTTTGCCTAGTTTACAAGCTATATTGAAAAATTCATAACTTCTCCATTGGTGATTTGATTTAAGTGTTCTTGGAGTCTATGGAAAGTAGGTCGGGACTACTACAAGTTCCTTCTAAGTCATCATGACAAATATTAAGGTTTTCAAGGTTAAAAAGTTACCCCAAGTTCGCTAGTTAAAAGCTAGTTGAAATAGTATATAAATTAATATTTTTGGAAATTGTTCTCAAGAGTACTTTGGCTGCAATTTCATTGGGTTTCGTGATTTGATTTCACTTGGAACTTGACCCATAATGTAATTGGGCATGCAGGGAAGCTATTGGAATCATTTTCAAGGTGATTCGACGCTCCGGGAACCTCAAA
The DNA here is from genome assembly GCA_039657365.1 of Stephania yunnanensis. Classification (NCBI taxonomy): domain Eukaryota; kingdom Viridiplantae; phylum Streptophyta; class Magnoliopsida; order Ranunculales; family Menispermaceae; genus Stephania; species Stephania yunnanensis. Next base: position 22,998,675 of record CM077585.1, read on the forward strand.
AATTAAACTTAAAGTTGGTTGGTTGTAAGTAAACCCCAAATTGGTCTTTACTACTTATGGAATTTATCTTTGTACCTGCATTTTTATTTAGTCTGCATTGTATTTCGCATCATTCTTGGTCATGCATTCATGTCATTCTGGACGATGGCTTGTTAGTGCTACAACTCTCAAACGGGACTCGGGGCTAGGTTTCCTGACCAGATAGACTAGAATACGAAAAACTCAAGGCACGTAAGTTTTTCGGCGAGCATGCATTGATAGAAAGGGAAGTGGTTCAAATGTGGTCAGCTATTTCCCTAAGCTAGTAATAAATGTACTTAGCATATATTTCCCTAAGTTTAATAGTAGATGCGGATGACTGAGTTGTCGCGTTTGGCTCGAAAATCCACTCTGACACATTGCCTTTTCCACCTCATGAACTCCTAGTATTGTTTGTATACTATATTTGAAAGTTGATGTCTGAGTATAGTTAGGAAACATGAATAGAGAGATTCATGTTGTTATTTATATTTCTTGTTATTTGGAAATGCAATTACATGTCTCCATGTATTCAGACTAACATTTGTAGGAGTACAGAGCAGTATAGGAGTTTACTTACCTAACATCTTCGAGTTGTTTTTGTTAATGTCAAGTTTTCAATGAAGAGAAGGAAGAACAGACATGACTCGATTATTGTAGTGATTGTTTCTCAATTTAAAAGGTTAATTCTTGTTGTATATTGTTATTATATATCACTTTGGTTTTAGGGGTGAGTGTAGGGCGTGAAACACTCTCGAATAAGTATGAGAGCATTACAAATAAGTTTTAGGATGTTTTGGAAATATGTTATGGTTTCATTGGACGTTAATTTTGTTCATGAAGTAGTATTAATTAAATAAAGATTTCAACTTGATAGTTAATGTTGATGATTTAAGTTTGATATATATACATTGAAGTTGAGGAGTTATGAATCCTTCTAGGTCTGTCCCTAATTATGTTGTCTATTAGGTAATTTTTTTAGCATGCCATTTTTAGAGGAAGTGTTGTCTAAATTCTTGAAAAATACGGAGAACAATTTGTATGATTTCTTAATTTGCTATAATTAAACAAATCATGAATTGAGCTTCATTGATTATATAAATCTAGTCTTGGAGCATTATTAAGGATTTAAAAATAAAAATATTTGAGGTTAAAGTTAATTGAATGGATTAGGCGACTGATTTGGGATGATGTGATAATAAGTGTGATGTAATGGGTGATGTGACCTACAAACCTCTAACTACTTCATACACCTGCATTAAGTGCACCCCGCGACATCTTACATTGTTGTCAATACATGCGCGCAACGCAACCAATGAAAATTTGAACTAGTGCGACGCGAATTATTGAATAATTATGTAAAAATTTAACACGTATTACATAAAAATAACTATTTATACCTTGGTTGGCGTACTTTAGACTTGTCAGCTGTGTCTACGTGGATCCGGGATACGGGTCCTAATTTGTAATGAATAATTTAATTAAGATTAATTAGAGCGGGTCGTTACAATCTTCCCAACTAAAGGGAATTTTGTCCATAAATTCAAACTTAAGCAAAAACTTTACCTTGAAACAATTGGGGCTATCGCTTGCGCATGGTAGATTCTCGTTCCCAATTAAGTTTTTCGTTCTTATGATAATACCATCGAACAAGTAATAGTGGTATTTCTTTCCTTTGGAGAGTTTGTACCATGTAATCTACTATCTCAATTGGGTGTTCCTTGTATAACACTTCCAGTTGAACCTCGATCATAGTCATATTAATCATCGATCTCAATCCTGATCTGTCTAGCTGTAACATCGAAATATAGAAATCATTATAAACTCCTGCAAACTGACTCATCAATCTCAACTGATAAGTGACCTCTTTAACTTGTTTCTCAATCTGAAACGACTCAAATAAATCTTAGTGCTAGTTTTCCCTTGATCCCAAATCTCTGATGACCCTTCAACGGGGAAACCTTCAAATACGCAATCATCTACCTTATTGCTCAGCCCGTTGTGGTACTTATCTGCATATTTCTTCTGTCTGTGTTGGGCGGCCTGCAACCAACCGTTGATGAATCAGTTTCACCTTATTTGTATGGTCCACAATAATCTCAGGCCCCACGGCGGCTGCGTCATCGAGCTTTGCCCAATAAGCCGGTGATCTACATGGTCTACCATACAATGCCTTAAAAAGGTGGGATCCCAATTCTCTCCTGATAACTATTGTCGTAAGCAAACTCACAGAGCAGCAAGTATTCCTTTAAATACCTATCAAACTGTAACACACCGGCCCTGAGCATATTCTCGAGTATCTGTATCAATCTCTCAGACTATCCTTCTGTTCAAGGATGGAATGTTATGTTAAATTGTAACCTAGTATCAAACTTCATCTTTGTAGCCTTGCACAATGATGATGTAAGACGACCATCCGAGTCTAAAATTGAAATCAGTACTTCGCACAGTTATACAATCTCTCTCTCGAATAATGTGTTCAATTGTGTTAAGGAATGTTTCATATAAAGTGGTAGGAAATGAATTAATTTGGTCAATGTATCCATGATCACCCATATCGCATCATGTTTCTAGGAAGTCTACGGTAATCTACAAACAATATCTATCATAATGTGTTCTCATTTCCACTGAAGGATGGGCAGCAAATGCAATAACCTTCCAGGCCTCCAATGCTCAGCTTTAACCCGTTGGCACACCTCACAACCCCTAACGTAAGCGCCGGCATCCGCTTTCATCCCTGGCCACCAAAATAACTGCTTCATATCATGATACATCTTGGTCCTGTCGGGATGCACTGTATACCGGGACATGTGATCCTCTTGGGGTATCTCGTCACTTATCTTTGCCACTATCGAAATCCATAACCTCTATTTATGCCTAAAACACTGATCCATAAACTCGCTCTGATCTGGATGATCGCAATTGCATGTCATCTTAATAAACCTCGTGTACATCTCATCAAACCTCTAACACTCGCGAAATAGACACAGTCCGTACCCTAATCTATCCACAAATCTGTGCGTCTATTGTAGTAGGAACCTTTGTCAAAATTAATTCTGCCATCGTCGCCTCAAGTAAACTATACTTGTGCATCATATGACCGACAACTGTCTCAAAATCCAGTCTTCTCCTGCTCAATGCATTGCAACGAAATTTGCCTTCCTATGCTGATATTCTGTAGAGAAGTCGTAGTCCTTTAGTAACTCTAACCAACGTCGTTGTCTCATGTTTATATCATTCTAAGTGAATACATACTTTTAACTCTTATGATCTGTAAACAATATGAACATTTCACCATAACAGTAATGTTTCCATACCTTCAGTGTAAATACGACTGCTGCAAGCTCCAAGTCATGCACTAGATAATTCCTCTCATGGGTCCTCAACTGTTGGGATAGGCAGGCAATAATGTTGTTTCCTTGCATCAGTACATAACTCAGTTTTATGCCACAAGCTTCAGTATGAACCGTCGATCCTTTGCCTGGTTTTGGCAATACTAGTAATAATGTGGTAGTCAGCCTTATCTTCAACTATGCAAAGGCGTCCTCACACTCCCTTGGCCTATCAAAAGGTACATCCTTCTTGGTTAATCTGTTCATCAGCGTGGCGATCTTTAAGAAGTCCTTTACAAATCACCGGTAGTATCCTGCCAACCCTAGGAAGCTCCTAATATCTGTTGATGTCTCTGGTGTCGTCCAGTCGATGACTGCACGAGTCTTACTCGGGTCCACTGATATACCTCTGTAACTGATCACGTGTCCCAAGAACTTGACATCTGACAACCAAAATTCACATTTACTGAACTAAGCATACAATATGTGTTCTCTCAATGTCATCAATATATGCATACGATGTTGCTCGTGATCCTCACACTTGTTGTAGATCAATATGTCATTAATAAAAACTACGATGAATCTGTCCAAGTACGACTTTAATACTCTTTGCATCAAGTCCGTGAACATGGCCGATGCGTTTGTCAGTCCGAATGACATCACCGTAAACTCAAATAACCCATATCTGGTGCTGCATGCGGTCTTCGGTATCTCCGCCTCTCGAGTCTTGAGCTGATGATAACTCGATCTCAAGTCAATCTCAAAGAAGAAACTGGCTCGAGCCAATTGGTGAAACAAATCGTCGATCATAGGCAATGGGTAACGATTCGGTACTGTCACCTTGTTCAACTTCCTATATTCAATGTACATCCTCAAGGTACTTTCTTTCTTCTTAACGAACAAGACCGGTGCTCCCCATGATGACGTTCTCGGGAGTATAAGCTCCTTATTCTCTAAGTCTTCAAGTTGAGTCTTCAACTCATCCAGCTCCTTCCGTGCTATCCAGTACGATCTGTTAGCTATCGGTTGTGTGCCCGACACTAACTCAATAATGAACTCAATCTCTCTGTGTATGGGCAATCCTAGTTAATCTTTCAAAAAGACATCAGAAAACTCATTAACATTTGGGACATACTCAAGCCTAACCTCAAGTGTCTCGACTGACTCTACTATCTCTGCAAATACTTCAATCTCTATGGTCATAGCCGATCTACCCCTAGTGGTCGGTAGTACACTCGCATCACTGGTGAAACTAAACTCTGGTATGTTAGAGATCTAAAAAGTCACTATTTTACAAAAACAATCCACATTAGCGTGATACGCCACTAGCCAATCCATGCTTGAAAGCACATCAAACTCTAAGAACTCTAGAATGCGTAGGTCAATCGAGAACTGGTGTCTCCATCTCTCTATCCCTTGCAAGTCATGTTAAGGTAAACCTTCTCCCTAGCTGTAGTGCTGAGAATCATGAGTGTACTAACTCTAATCGGTGTTAACCCTAACTCTCCTACCATGTATCCAGAAATAAATGATATGGTAGATCCATAATCAATAATCGTATGCATAAGGTGACCACAAATCAAAATCATTACCTCGACTAGTTGTCTAGTGGCCTCGCGGTCTGGCTCTGCTACCGCGTGTACCCGCTCCTTAGCCTGAACTTGTGGTGCTTCAATTGGTACTACTGAAGCTCTCAAAAAACCTTTCTTAATGTGTCCGGGTTGTCTGCATTTGAAACAAGCAATATGCATGTGACCACTGCTTCACCTCTGGCCTTGACCCTAATCATACTATCATCGGTCCCTGCCTCCCTGGTCCTAAATCGGTCTATGTTGCTACTGTTGTGTATAACCGCTACCTACCATTTACGCTGGTTGTGTGGGTACTATAGCATGGGCAATGACTGCCTAGTGGTCATCATGTTTGGGTCTTTGTCCCCATCTATCTCTGTGATCTATAATCTTCCTCCCCTTTCGTCAGACCTAGTGTCGTGCTCGAACGACCCTGTTGCCAATATGTGCATTACGGTGCGGTAAAGATGATATGTCTCATGGGTTAATGCCCTCTTATAAATCTCCTGTAGTGTACGAGTTTTACCTTATACTACTACACTCGATATCTCATCTCTAACTCCCACTCCAAAATAGTGGACTTGGTCATGCTCCGTAGAAGCCAAATCCCCAGCAAACTATAACAGGTAGCGGTACCTCTCCGTATACTAAACAATTGTACGGCTACCTTACCTAAAACACAAAAACTCTTGTCTTAGATGTAATTGCATCTCCCTCGGTATGTAGTGGTCATAAAATTCATGTTTGAAACTGGCCCATATAGCCAACTCTCCGTGGGTCTCGAAATGTGTGGTCCACCAAACTCCAGCCTATCCTCGGACATATATCTAGATATCATGTCCCGGATGATGTCGTGAATCCTCAAAAGCTTATGTAGCTTCTCATGTACGATAACCCATATTGGGGCTGACTCTCGGTCTCAGCCTTCAATAAAATATCTCGGCTGAAATCTGACAAATTCCTTCATTAGCTTCGCCACAGCTGATAATGAGGTCTCAAATGTGATCTCTTATGGGGTTTGTGTCAATGTCACCGCAGGCGCATATGCCAATATGGTAACCTCAGTATGAGTCTCTAAAACTGTAGTCGACATGATAGTTTCGGCCATAACTGTAGTCACTGGCGTACCCTAGGCAATTGGAGCGGCTGCCGTCTTAGTGATGCTCGGTGTAACGACAATGGTAAGCGTCGCGATAGTCATTGTCTAGGCACAGAGGAAGGCCATCGTCTACTCAAACTAGCGGTTATGAGCCACGATCCGATCGAGTACACTCTGACAAGTTGCAACAGGTGTGTTACCACTCGTTTGTACCCCATCCTCTGCAGGTGGAGTTGGATGTCCATATATGTCGTATCTGCAATAGCAAATATATGTTCGTATCAGCCTCGTATATGTGTATATACTATTACAGTCAAAATATATAACGTATAAGCCCTGGTACTACTTGCCTCACGTTCACTTCCCAACTAAGGTTCTAAGTCAAGATTTTCAAGTTTCCACATCCAAGTTTGTTTTGTTAAGTTTTATTCGTTCTCATAAAATTTTCTCTTACTTCGCTTGAACCTAGACTCTGACACTAACTGTGACGACCCAAAACTCTGAGGCAAATCAGGTACTGCTATATTGCCGGACACGTCACTAAGTATGCCGCGTCACGACACACTTATCTTTGACGGTTTGCAGCCTAAATCTTCGTTTGTATTTTATTCTCATTAACTTAGTTTTTTACGAGTATTTACAATAAGTTAATAAAGTTAAGTTTTTCGCGACTTACTAAATCAATATAAGTTATGTATCTTAGCGAAAGTCTTTACAACATGCAACTATTGTAAAAATGAAAAGTTTGTTAAGTTTTGGGGTTTATACGCAACGAAAATTACAAAACAATTTTGACAAAAACCCCAACAAGATCCGAATCTAATTCCATTAAAAACGTTTAAACCATGAAAACTTAATCATACTTCGGCTGCAATGTACCTTTCTGAAGGTTGATCAATCACTAAGGCGCTGCCAACGATGAATGCCCTCTACCAGTAGTCCACACACGAACGGCGGCCGAGATTCGAAGTGCTAGTGTCGAGAAAATACCAAACCTTTTTGTTTATCTCAAAACGATCCGGAGTGTAACAGAAAACCCTAATTCATTTCTGAAACGAAAATAAAGTTTCGACCCTGAATCTTTCATACGTGTGTTCTAACTTAAAGCGTCTATTTATACAACCGTTGTCTATAGACGGTTAAGTAAATTACACATGTACCCTACTTAAATAAGTATAAGTGTAATACACCACAAGGACGTTTATGTCATAAATTTTATCATATAAAATTCGTTTTTCTGAACCATCTTAAAATCTCACAAAACCATTCTTAGTATGCGACCCAATAAGCTCATACAACGTTGGCAGTGTACCAAAACACATTTTGGTATACAAGTCATAAGCGGCCTCTAGCAAGACATTATGACTACCCAAGTTGTACGAATATCAAATCGATACAACCTAATCAATAGTGTATATAACATCCTTTTGTCACACGATATCCTTTTGATCAAACATAAGGCATGGAATTGTCATCCAACATGTTCAATCGTACTAATCTCGATCTCTAGGTAGACTGAAAACATCCAAGTGACATTGATCAACATCAATTCACTTAGACTAGGCCTTTTAACAGTCTAACACATCAAGGGATCCACTAGATATCTCTCTTTATATGAGAGGGACAAATTTTATCTCGATTACACAACTTCATCACATTGCTCACACGGTAACCAATCACAACCTTTATAATCGTTCGATTAAAGACAACGTTTGATGTGTCAAATCACTGTGTTCCTAATGTTAAAGTCTTTGGTAATCTCCAGTCAGAGGACTGAAAAATATACCTATCATGAGAAACAACTATGATTTAATCCATGCGATGTTCTCATTGCGGGTCGGTCCAGTACTTTGTTCCCTAACATGTACTCATGATCTTGATTCGTATCCCTATACGTATAATTATCATATGATCATCAATTAAGACTCACACTAGTCTTAATTCATTTAGTTCCCAGTATAATGATCGACTAGGAACATTTATGATATTTCTGTAAATACTCATAGATCTTATTATGATGTAAACATGCAAATTAATTATAATAAATAGCAAATGAAATCTTCTATTTTATTAACTAAAAGTATTCATAAAGACAATTAATGGATTGACCTAGGGCACATGCCCCAACAAAGTTTACCTTTTATAAGAAACCCTATAATGTGGAAATCCGGCATGAGATACCATGTATATCAAAAAGAGATAAAAGTAAAAAGATAGTCATATACATGTATCCGGTATAGAAGTCCTCCCAAAGATCTCATAAAAGCAATAAATAATTATATAAAAACACCTAAGCAAAAGCCAATGAGGCTCTCCTAGCTCAGAGGTAGTTGCCTAAGACCCATTGCCCTAGCTTATCGTAGGATCTATAATTTGTCACAAAAAACAATAACAAATCCCAGTGAGTAAATCCCAGAGAAAGTTAGCTGATATTCATAAAATTCAATAAAACAACTAAATTCATGCAATTTAAATAAGGAACGAGAAATAAGGTAGTCGCATGAACATAAGTCGCAGAGAAGTCGAAACTAAACACATACGCAACTTGGCAGAAACCATGATCGACATTCGGGAATCAACTTAGCGAAACCAAAAGGAATCCATGACGATCATCTCGCCAAACATCTCACAGTCGAATAATAGGAACCCATGAATGGAAAAAACCTCCTCTAAACATCTCTCGAGAGGAACCCGTGATAGAAACTTAGGTCCTCGTCAAACATTTCTATACTTAGCGGGTCTCGCGAGAAATAGTCATTGCGTAGGTCCAACATGGCCAATTACTCTAACAATGCGGCGTAGCCAGCCCCAGGGTATGAGTCGTATCATGTCCACACGTAGGAATGGATGAGCAATAACTGGGTAGCAATGAATAACAAGATAGAATAATTGAAATTAAAATAAATCAAGTGCTATAAATGAGTTCCAACTAATTTTCTCTTGGGTTTACTTACCTCAGCAAACGCGGATCGCTCTCAAAACATCCCACCAGCGTTTCGAGATGTGCACCCGACACTCGATTTAGTCTCCTAACTCTCTTGTGTCTAATTATAACATTTTAAATATTTTAGGGTCATATTAAGTGAGTTTATAATGTGAGGCCAAAAATTTACAATTTCATTCGAAAGTTTTGTTGTGGCACACATTTCGAGTTATACCGGGGTGCCAAATGCCTAAAAATCTCGAAACCCATTTTTCTACAATTTTTCTAATTTTTTCTAATTTTTTTTATTTCTCTAAAATTTACCATAATTTTCTATTTATTTTTCATAATTTTTTGTAATTTATTTTATTTAAATCATATTTATTTAAACTTAATTAAGTTTTTAATTAATTAATGGTGTTAGGCTGAACTGGGCTCAGTTCATTGGGCCTAGTTTGGCCCAACTGCCTGTACAAAGGTTAGTTCGACCTGGTCCATCCAAGCCAGGGTTGGTCCAGTCCATCTGAGCTTAGGCAGGGTCAACCTGGCCCAAGACCCGCATGGAGGTAGCCAGGCCCGGCCCACATGGCTAACCCTTCTCCTACCAAATTCGTCTTTCGAAGAAACGAATTGTCTCTATCAGAGACGTTAATTTTTTAATTTTATTTATTTCTTTTTTAAAACAAATTAACAACAATAAACAACATTAACAACAACAAAACTCGCACCACCACCATTATTGCTCCCGAGTTTTCTCCAAAATTCAACGATAAGGATCACCACCACCTTAGTTTATGAAGGTCATCGACGAGAGCCGCCAATAGGGGAGGACTTTGCGAGAGAGATGAACGAAATCTCGAGAGTGAAGGTGTGATGAGAGCTTGGTGAGGGGATCTTGGTAAGGGATAAAAACGAGAGGGGTGTGAGGAAGAAGGAGATGGAAATCGTTGGGGGAGGGAGAGGGGTATGTGGGTTTTGTTAGGTGATGCGAGAGAAAGTTAGGAGAGAGAAAAGTGAGGTTAGAGATGATGTGATGGGTGATGTGACCTATAAAACCCTGACTACCCCTATACACACGCTTTACGTGCACCCTGCGACATCCTACATTCTCGTCACTACACGTGCACAATGCGGGCAATAAAGATTTTAACTAGTGCAATGCGAATTATTGAATAATAATAAAAAATTTAACATGCATCGCATAAAAATAACTATTTATACATTGGTTAGCGTGCCTAGACTTGTCAATGGGATCCACATGGGTCCGAGCTACGGGTCCTAATCTGTAATTAATAATTTTTGAGCAGGCCATTACAGGTTCAACCAAGTAGAGCATTACTTCACCCTGCACGAGATATAGTAACAATCGAAGCTCAGAGCGGCGCTTATTTGCCTAGTAGGACCAGCACAAGTATGGCTGAAAATGGAGGAGAAGGTAAAGCCCTTTCATGAGTTGGAAAGAGCTGAAGAGTCAGCTATGAGTTACAACTCCTAAATCCAGTACTGTCTCTTCGAGTTCTTCTAGTTTAGTAGTGTCAAAGGCTTCTACTCTGACCACTTCTCCACCTAAGTTTAAACGGCTGACAAACGTTGAGGCCGAGCTTCTTTGCAATTAGGGACTATGTTATCGATGTAATTCAAAATGGTTCGTAGGACACCATTGTCAGAGGAAGGAACTGCATGTAATGGTAGTAGATGATGAAGAAAAAGAGTTTCGTTTTTCTACTTGAAAGCCCAACAAATCCGCTTAAGATGGTGACGAAGGAATCGTCAGCTTACGCAGTCGAGGATCGACCTTCACCATGCACTATATCAAGGTTAAAGGTTTGATGGAGGCTATTGAGGTTGTCTTTTTGTTTGATAGTGGAGCATCCCATAATTTCATATCCTTAATTCTGGTGGAGCGGCTCCAATTGCCAGTTACAACAATAGCGGACTACGGTGTGCTAATGGTTAGGGGTACTCGGATACTCGATTCGAGTGTGTGCAAAGTATTGCGAGTCCAATTACAAGGTCTCACTATTATAGATGATTTTTTCCTATTCCAATGGATTGGTCTAACCTGATTTTGGGTACGCAGTGGCTAATATCATTCGGAACGACTGCGGATAACTGGCCTAACCTCACGATGCACTTCCTACACGACGACGAATGGGTTTCCATCAAGGGGATCCCTTTCTACACCATGCATTAGTTTTGTGTAAGTCCATCTAGCGCTCTTTTAATTCTCTTGTTAGTTACTTTTTAATTAAATGTGCTGGTGTGGAACAGACTAATCTAGACCCCCTTTCGCTTGTGTCTGAACTATGAATTCGTAACATACTAGCATCTTTGGATCCCTGTTTGAGCTCCCCACTACCTTGCCTCCCCGCGAGACTGCGACCACTCCATCATCCTCAAGGAGGACTCAGAACCTATTAGGGTTAGACCAAGTCAAAGATTGAAAAATGGTCTTAAATATGCTAGCATATATGATTATTCAAATTAGTAATAGTCCATCTTCAAGCCCTATTTTATTGGCTTAAAAAAAGAAGTAAGTTGGAGATTTTGCATGGATTGCAAAGTTCTAAATAAGGCCACAGCTTCTGATCATTTCCCTATTCCCAACATAGATGAATTACTAGATGACCTTCATGGCACATGTTTTTTTCCAAGCTTGACTTACGTTCGGGCTACCATCAAATTCAAGTCAAGCAAGCAAACGTTTATAAGGCAAAATTTTGCATTCACGAAGGCCATTATGAGTTCCTTGCCATGCCTTTTCAGTGGCAAATGCCTTCACCACCTTCTAGTCGCTGATGAATACAATTTTTAAAGGGTTGATTCGTTGTTTTATGTAGGTGCTCTTCGATGATATCCTAGTGTATAACAAGCCCCTAACTGATCATTGTCAAAACGTCACTAAAGTCCTGTCCATCCTACGGTCTAACTCCCTCTTCATCGACCTCAAAAAATGTTGTTTTGCTCAATCGTCTCTTGAATATCTTGGCCACATTATATCCAGCGTTGGTGTGTAGGCTAATCCTGAGAAGGTGGAAGTTATAGATGCTTGTCCACCCCCTCTTCTCTAAAGGAGCTTCGGGGCTTCCTCAGTTTGACGGGCTATTACCGATGTGTTGTTAGGGGTTATGGGAAAATAGTGGGACAACTCACTCAACTCTTGAAGAATGAGGGATTTCAATGGACAGATGAAGCCACCTTCGCCTTTGTCCGATTGAAGAATGTGATGAAGGATGTTCCCATTCTTGCTCTGCCAAATTTTGATAGTGTCTTTGTTATTGAAACTGATGCATCGAGGGTGGGTGTAGGGGCGGTTCTATCGCAATCAGATCGACCCATTGCCTTGTTCATTCAAGTATTATCAACAAGGGCTCGAGCCAAGTCAGCCTATGAGAGAGGGTTGATGAGCATTGCATTGGCTATTCAAAAGTGGAGGCAATATCTATTGGGCCGCAAATTTTTAGTATGAACCGACGAGCGGAGTCTTAAGTACTTGCTGGAGCATCAGGAGGTTGCCTTTGAATATCAGCAGTGGTTAGTTAAATTGATCGAATTTCAATTTGATATTCGATACAAGTCGGGGTCGTTGAATGTAGTGGCGCTAAAATTGTGCTATCTTTCAATTATCTCTTAGGTTGATGAGAGGTTTCTCAACTTCGAGCCACTCGCTGATCATATACTATCGTCCTTCCATGCCTCCTACTTTTTGATATCGAGTCTAAGCAGGGGTGGGTTCTCCATAATCACATTCTCTACAAGAACATGCTTGTCATTTCTACTTCTTCGAGCCTCAAACCAAAAATAATAGTAGATTTCATTCGGGTCCAGTGGGTGGTCATGGGGGGATTTCGGAAGACCTATCATTAGATTGCCTCTAAATTATTTTGGTTCAGAATGAAAAAAGATATTAAGGAATTCGTGGCGGCTTGCGATGTGTGACAACGCAACAAATACAAGACCTTGGCGCCGGACGGTCTTCTTTAACCTCTGACGATTCCTTCGGCTATTTGGGAAGTTATTTTCTTGACTTCATTGAAGGACTGCCTAACTAGAAGGGGTTCAGTTCGTTTTGGTGATTGTTGATTTCCTAAGTAAATATGCACATTTTCTACCTCTAAAGCATCCTTTCTTCGTCAAAACATCGGCTGAGATGTTCATGCGAGGGGTGGTACGTCTCCATGGGTTTCCTCGACCAATGGTCTTCATTCGAGATGAGATTTTTTAAAGTCCCTTTGGAAGGAATTGTTTCATCTTCATCACATCCAGATCAACCGTAACACTGGCTACCACCCGCAGAGTGACGGCCAGTCAGAAGTAATGAACCGTTATTTCAAAACCTACCTCTGCTGCTTCATCGATCGGTGACCCAAGGTATAGTCGGATTGGTTTCATTGGGCCGAATTTTGGTATAATACCTATTTCCATTTTTCCTTACGGTAATTTACCTTCAAAGTGTTCAATGGTCATGTCCCTCCTCCATTCATTCTTTATGGCACCACCACTTCTCCTATTCCAACTGATTTTGATACTATACTGCGAGCTCATGATCAGGTGTTGTAGGAGTTACAGTCCCAATTATTGCTAGTTCAGAACCGGATGAAACAACAAGCTTACCAAGGACACCGTGAATTGGTGTTTGATGTGGGTGACTCAGTTTATCTGAAATTCCATCCATATCATCAAATGACTGTCACCCGTCGTTCGAACATGAAACTTAGCACGCTATTTTATGGACCCTTTAAGGTTGCTGGTTGTACCGGTGAGGTTGCTTATAAATTGGAGATTCCCCTTTCATACTCACCGCACCTCGTGTTCCTTGTTTTGCAGTTTCGTTGGGTGATTGGGTCCTCACTTATTTCCGTGTTTCTGTTGGCCTTCCTGGTTGAGTCTCTAACTGGCCATATGGACAATCATGTTAGCATATTGTCCTTCCTCCGTATAACCAAAGGCGTTGATCAAATGGCTACATCTGCCTACCTCCTAGGCTTTTTGGGAGTTAGTTCGCCATGTGAGGAAGTCACCCTCTAAATTCCACCTTAAGAACAAGGTGGTTGTCCACGGGGGAGTATTGATAGCATCCCAAGACCTCCACCCATTTACAAGGCGTACAACAGAATGAAGCATGAAGGGCATGTCCTGCAAGCATATGAGTCAGTTTAACTGAGGCCTACTATAGAGGAATAATTAGTTTTTAGGCATGTGGTGTGTGTGCGTTGAGCGTGATGTGTCCATTTGTGCTCAATGAGTGGGAGCTAGTTGGGGGAATGGTGGTATAAGTAGAGTATTATCTTCATTCATAAGACATTGAATTGTAAATGTGAGTTTGGTTATTGGTTTGAGAGGAGAGAGTCTCTCCTTCTTTGGGTTAGAGATTTTCCACTCTTGAGTGTGTATTCCTATTCTTGCTTATCAATAAAATCGATGAGGCGACTCCCTCTTTCTCTAGGAACCTACAAGGAGACTACCTATATGAATGTGAAGTGTGGCCGCTTCATGGAGTTAAAGGGCTTGGCTCTAAAAACAATCACGAGAAGATACAAGACACGAGGCTAATATTGAATGTGTTAAGAAATTTATAGATATTTGCTAGTGTAAGTTGTATGCATGATATGTTTATGCTACATATATGTCGATTAGAATCAATGGTTCAAAGTTTATCTACCGTGTAATTCTGATACGATGTAATGAACTTATTACAATTTTGTGGTTCAAATCGCAAGATAACATTATTTATGCATATAATGTTTAAATTCCTTTTTGGATATATGATATATACATTAAATTATTTTGAAAACGGCGGGGGATTGTTGAACATTTTGAAAACAAAATGTTTAGTCCCACATAGAAAGTTTGGGTCCACAAAAATAGTATAAAAGGTTTTACACTTCTATAAGTGTCGAAAGAAGCTCTATAGGAGCAACGCCAAGTTACCCACACGTTCGTGCGGCATGACGCATATGGTGCTTTTATAGGCGCACTTGGCACAAGGCATGTGCGTGTGTGTATGGGCGGCTAACTATATATGGTTACATTTTTTTCCATTTTCGAGTATATGTTGCAAGTGGGTGGTTAATAAAGCCACTAAACAAGAAAATGGGCAGTTAATGAACCCATTCAATAAATAGTACGTGGGGCAATTTTTAATTGACCAAACAGTTAAAACTATCCACTATCTCACTCTATTTTCCAACTCATTTGACTGTAGTTTTTATAAGAAGAGAGGCATGGAAGGAAGATAAACACATCAAAAATCACAGCAAAAGGTCTATATCAATTTCACTTCTGCAAGTGCAAATTGGTTTTCATCGTATCCTTTAGGGTTTTTGCTGCCTCTTGCAGATTTGAGAGCAAAAATTTGCTTTAAGAAAGTGGCATAGATACATGCTTTAGGTCATTGCTGATTCATCTGGTCTAACAAAACTTTGGTCAATGCAAGGTCTTGCCATTACGCTTTGACAACTTTGTTTAATGTTGCTTTGACGCTAATTCAGTTGCTATTCTCACGGCTGCAGAGCACCTGATTTGATGGAGTTCACTCTTATTTAGAATAAAGAAAAACAGAAGAAAAACAACAACAACAACAACAACAACAACAACAATCCCAAATCAGTTAAGGTCAGCTTTATGGATCAAACTCTTCCATTGTATTTGATTTAGTGCGAAAAACGAAGAAGAAAGAGTTCAATATAAGTTAGAACTCTTGCATTCAGTATTCTGGTCAATCAGTGTTCTATCTACATTATGTTGGTTACTATAGTACTTTTGTTCAATTAAATTGAGATTAGTTTAAGCGTATCTGGGCTTGCCCACGTTTTGTGCTACACCTGAAAGCGTGTGTGCTTTCTCTTTTCAAGGGTTTCCCTCTAGGCAATTTATAAAACTTCTTTGGAGATGACTTTATTTTAGAATACACATTTTTAACATATAATTCACTTCTTTCAATTTTTTAACTCGTAAAGTTTTTGAAATGAAAGCAGTATAGTATCCTCTCCTCTTCATGGTAAACAACAATATACGAGGAAGAGTTTCCTGCAGTGCAATTTTCATTTAAATTCGATTTGCAAATTGGTACGAAACCTAATTTTGGGCATTTCATGAACATGCTTTTGATGAGTGTATAGATGTACGTTAGAAGTGGATGAACTAAACACAAGAAGTTCATCAATTTTTTGATATTGTGGTTTGTTTGTGTTACGATCGGTGTCGATTTTCAGTGTAGTTACTATTTGATCTTATCAGTTTATGTATTTATATTTCTATAAATAGATTGTGAAGTAGAACTCAAATTAATAAGAATAAAGACTTTCGTTCTTTATAGACTTTCACGATATCAGAGCCTAGTAGTTCTCTTGCTCGATTCCGCCAGTGGGTTGATCCCATCCCGTTCGTGTGCCTTTGCTGTGTTGATCTCTCTGCTTGTGTGCATCCGTTTGTGCGTCCTGCTCGTACATCAATCGTCCCTGGTATCAATTGTGTGTGCGCGATTGTGCATGCGTGCATCAATCGTGACTGTGCGTCACTCTGCACACCAGCCTTCTTCAAACAGGCACTGTGCGTCACTGTGTGTCATTGTGTGTGTCTGCATACCAGTCCAGCCGTTCGTGATCCATAACTGATTCCAGCCGCTGCTCGTGCCTGTGCGTCACTCTCTCGACTGTGCGTCACTCTGCTTTGTGGGTCCCCAACAGTCCGCTCATCTCTTTGTTATGAGTTTGACCAGCCGCCTTCACCTCTTCTCCCGTTCGCTCATAAGCCTGCCTTCTCTTTCGTTGGTGTCCTAGCCGATTCTCCATCAAATTTAGCGCAACGATCGCCATCAGCCTGTTATAATGTCTCGCCTAATGGATGAGAAAGATGACGTATCCTGACCAATTTTAACAATTCTTGATGGTTCTTGAACAATTAACACACCAAACCAGTAGATCAAAGATCAGATGATCAGTTGATCATCAATGTAACAGTTCAGTGAATCAAATGAAGAAGAAAACATGAACAATATTCAATCTATTATTCATTAAAATCTAAAATACAGAGTACATGTACATGACTCATATACAAATCAAGAAGATGTACACTACACACCCCTGTCATAACTAACTGAAGGAAACTAACATGTACCTATGATACAATACACACCAGCCTCATGATACAATACATTACAGTTATACATTACATAACTCTACATCCCCCCCTCAAGATGGAAGTCTATGCCAGTCACATAGACCCATCTTGGACAATAAATCAGAGAACAAAGGAGCTGGTAAAGATTTGGTAAACAAATCAGCTAACTATAACCGAGTAGGAACATATTGTGGAAGAACAAAACCACACTTAAACTGATGACGAACCAGGTGACAGTCAATCTCCAAATGCTTAGTACGTTCATGGAAAACAGGGTTGGCAGAAAGATGAATTGCAGTTTGATTATCACACCAAAGAGGTATAGGAAGAGGAGTAGGAACACCTAAGTCCTTAAGGATATAAGAAATCCATAACAATTCACAAACTGTAGAAGACAAACTCCTATATTCAGCTTCAACAGATGATTTAGAAACAGTAGCTTGCTTTTTAGTTTTCCATGAGATCAAAGAGGAGCCCATGATCACACAATAACCAGTGAGAGATTTCCGGGAAAGAGGACAAGCAACCCAATCAGAATCACAGTAAGCGACAATAGGAAAATCCAGCTGAACAGGGAAAAACAATCCCTGAGAAGAAGTACCCTTAAGATACCTTAAAACGTGAATAGCACCAGACCAATGTTGTTCAGTAGGAGCTTGAACAAACTGACTCAACTGCTGTGTGGCATAAGTGATGTCAGGACGAGTGAAACCCAAGTAAAGAAGACGACCAATTAGTCTTCTATATCGATCAGCTTCAAGTAACAAAGGTGAATCACCATCATCAAATTTACAGTCACGTTGAAGAGGAGTAGCTGCTGGTTTAGCCATGGTAAGACCAACATCATTAAGTAAATCAAGAACATATTTTCGTTGATGAACATAAAGTCCTGATGAAGATCGAACCAACTCTAAGCCCAAAAAGTATCGTGCTTCGCCAAGATCTTTGATGGTGAACAAGTTGTGCAAGAATGCCTTGACATTGTTAATCAACTCAAGAGAAGTACCAGTAATAAGAACATCATCAACAAATACCAGCAACACTAAAAACTGACCATCGATGTTGTAAGTAAACAAACATGGATCATGGACAGACTGAATGAAACCAAAAGATTGAAGTTTAGAAGTAAACTCATGGTTCCATTGTCTAGAGGCTTGCTTTAAACCATATAAGGATCGCTGAAGTTTACAAACTTGATGAGGAGAAGCAAAAGTGTAACCATCATGAGGTTTCATATAAACATCTTCATCAATATAACCATGTAAGAATGCATTATTAACATCCAATTGATGAAAAGGCCAATTTCGAGCAGCTGCTAAGGATAAAACAATCCTAACTGTGACATTCTTGGCAACAGGAGAAAAAGAATCAGTATAATCAACACCTTCAATTTGATTAAATCCCTTTGCAACCAAACGAGCTTTACATCTATCCAAGGAACCATCAGGATGAAGTTTAACCTTGTAAATCCACTTAGAACCAATTGCCTTTTTATCAGGTGGTAGATCAGTGAGACTCCAAGTACCATTTTCCTCCAAAGCTTGTAACTCCTTATTCATTGCTTCGATCCAAGCAGGATCATGTTGAGCTTGAGCATAACAAGTAGGCTCCTTTATGTTTGAAATAGCAACCAAAAAACTCTTGTAATCAGCAGTAATGTGAGAAGAATGAATGAAAGGAAATGTAGGAGGGGTACCAGCAGAAAGAATAGACTCTGCAAAAGTTAAAGCAGATGTATGGACATTGTTCAAAACAAAATCATTCATCCAAAGAGGCTTGTGAACAACACGATGACTCTTGCGAGGAACAATTGCAGTAGGAGGCAGGATAACATCAGTAGGAGGCACTAATGTATCATCAACAGGCATAGAGGAGACATGCACATGAACATCAAGAGGTGCTTCATGAGGATGAAAAACTTCAACCGGTAACTCCCTAGAATGAGGCATAGCAGCAGAAGTAGGTACATTACTTGAATAAGGTACAACAATAGTAGCAGGAACATCTCTCAAGGAATCAGATGTGTCATTACAAGGAATAGGTAATGGACACTCTGAACTTTAAGTAACACTATGAAATGGAAACTGATTTTCAAAGAAAATCACATCCCTTGAAACAAAACAGGTATGTGTTGCATGCCATATTGTATAATCTGTAAGCCTTTTGTCCAGGGAATAACCAAGAAAGATACATTTAATTGCTCGTGTATCTAACTTGGTTTTACTTGGTAAAATATTTGTAGCAAAGCATAAACATCCAAATGTCTTCAAGGAGAAATAATTTGGTAACCTTCCAAATAAGAGATGGTAAGGAGACTTCCATTGCAGCAACTGAGAAGGCAGTCGATTAATGAGATAAGTAGCAGTAAGAACTGCATCACCCCAAAATTTTTTGGACAAACCAGATTGAAAAACGAGAGCTCTTGTAACTTGTAACAAATGGCGATGCTTTCTTTCAACCACACCATTTTGCTGAGGAGTATAAGGTGTTGATCTTTGATGTATGATCCCCAAACCAGAGAACTAAGCTTGACAATCTTTATTACAAAATTCAGTACCATTATCAGTCCTAATGGTTTGAACAGAGGCTTTGAAATGATTGTGAATAAAAGCTAGAAACTGCTTGATTAGAGTGCCCGTCAAGGACTTATGTTTCATCAAAAAAGTCCATGTAAATCGACTATAATCATCCACAATTGTCAGGAAAAAACGAGCTCCTTGAAGAGAAGATTGCTTATATGGTCCCCAAACATCCATATGCAACAATTGAAAAGGACAAGAAGTTTGAATAGAACTCAATGGAAAAACCATTCTGCATTGTTTGGACATTTGACAAACATCACAAGGTACATTGTGTCCTCCATTTGAAGAACTGTTAAGTAACAAATCAAGTTGTTTTGTTACATTAACAGAAGGGTGCCCCAAACGACAATGCCATGAAAAATTATCAGTAGCATTATTACAACAAGCTAATGATAATTCTGTATAAGACACAAATGAAGCAATGACATCTTTATTAAAAGAACTGGAATCAAGTATGTAGAGACCTCCAATCATCCTTCCCACAGCTAGAACTTGAGAATGCTCAATGTTCTGTATAGCACAAAATGATGGATAAAACTCAACTGTCAGTTTAGTAGAGGAAATTAGCTTGCTAACTAACAAAAGATTATACTTGAATGAGTTTATATGTAAGCAGGAAGATATAACTATGTCTGAACTCAGTTGCACATCTCCTATGTAATTAACTTGTTTAGTATGTCCATCAGGCAAACAAACCGTAACAGGTTTAGCCAAAACAGTGATGTTAGCAAGCAAATCATAGTTAATACACATATAATTTGTTGCTCCACTGTCCACAATCCAAGCATCTGAACTAAATGAAAAAGGTAAGCTAGAAAGCTTTTCGTGTAAACTACTTGTAAAATCAGAAACAGTTAAATTTACATGAGCAGAAACACCTTCAGTTGAAAGAGTTTTTCCTTTCATGAAGTTCTCATGCCTTGCTGTATCATTGCTGCAATATTAGTTTGAAAGTCTTCAAACCGAAAAGTTCCCAGCATCTTGTATATCCAGAGGTGATTCCATCGATTCACAAAAGATTTTGAACTGTTATTCATCTGCTTCTTGTCAAGCTCTTTCTTATACCAATCTGGAATTCCATGAAGCTTGAAACAAGTCTCTTTTGTGTGCCTCTTTGTCTTACAATGATCACATAATAGTTCATCTTTATTAACAAGTTTCTCGTGACTTCCTTTACTAGTAAATCTAGGACCACTAGTTGAACCAGATGGGCCAGAATTCATCTTGTTAGTTTTCATCATCATGGCTGTATCCATTACAGGTGAATAACTAACATGAACCTCCTTTTGCTTTTCAACTATAAGAATCATAGAATAAGCTTTGTTTATATTTGGCAAGGGATCCATCACCAAGATTTGATTACGAATGTGATCATACATATCACCTGATCCCATTAGAAATATCATCAATCTATCATTAGAATCCAGAACAGCCATTGTTGCTGAAGCTCCACACTCACAAGCAGGTAAAGAAACCAAACAACTCAGTTCATCCCACAACTTCTTAAGCTTTGTGTAATATTGTGAGACAGAGAGATCTCCTTGACTTATAGAAGAAATATCTCGTTTTAGTTGATACAAGAGAGGTCCATTACATTCTCCAAACCTTTCTTTCAACTCATTCCATAGATCAAAAGATGAAGTTGTATAAAGAAATGCTTCAACAATATCTTTTGAAATAGAATTCAAGATCCAAGAAGTTACCATATAATCCACTTTGATCCACCGATCCAAATTGGAATCAGTTGAATCTGGCGTCATACATCTTCCATCAATGAAACCAATATTTGTTTTCGCACCTAAAACAATCAACATAGCTCTACTCCAAGAAAGATAATTTGAACCAGTGAGAGTGTTAGAAACAAGTACCATACCAGGATGATCAGATCCTTGAAGGAAATAAGGACTCTCTACACCAAGATCGCCAGCATCAGGAGCTCTTCCTACTCCATTTCGAATCGAAGAACTCAAAGAACCATGACTAGATGCCATGGTCAGACACTCAAGTAATCAAACTCAACACAGATCAAGAACAATGAAAACCTGCTTTGAGACCATGAATAATTAACACACCAAACCAGTAGATCAAAGATCAGATGATCAGTTGATCATCAATGTAACAGTTCAGTGAATCAAATGAAGAAGAAAACATGAAAAATATTCAATCTATTATTCATCAAAATCTAAAATACAGAGTACATGTACATGACTTATATACAAATCAAGAAGGTGTACACTACACACCCCTGTCATAACTAACTAAAGAAAACTAACATGTACCTATGATACAATACACACCAGCCTCATGATACAATACATTACAGTTATACATTACATAACTTTACAGTTCTAACTACCCAATCTACCCATTATGATCGCAGCAGATCAAAAGTTTTTTGATTGGTTGTAAGCTTTGGCGTATTATAATTGGGGATATTGTCAAGCCAGAACAAAGTGAAAAGGAACCCAATAACAAATACTTGGACGGTGTTGAAGAACGGGAGAGTAAAATTCACAAAGTCATCACTTGGTACAGTAACACCACTACTCTCACTATTCACATTCAATTTGTTGAGTATAATACTCCTAAAGAAGTTTAAGGTCTTTTCTCGGTTAGATATAGTCTCCCGTTTGGCACAATACTATCAATTACTTACTAATCTCAACAATTTGAAGCAAGAACATGATTAGTCAATTAACACTACCACAATTTTGTTTTTTAATAACACCTAAATAGTAGGGGTTCTAATAAACCGCTATGGAATAGGCATTTACTAAATAAAGCAAAACGCGTCAAATGCCCAAAACACTCATCGTCTCTGTTATTTGACAAAAAAAAAACTCATCGTCTCCATCAAAACCCTAGGCTGTCTATTTCTTTCTTTCTTTCTTTCTTTCTCTTTCTCTTTTTTTTTTTCAAACTCTCGAATTCTTCGATCGTCGCCATGTCATGTGATCTCTCTGGCGACTCTCGTCAGATCAGACGCTTCAGATCTTATTCTGCTCAACAAGGTTGATCCATTCAGTAGCCCTAGTTTTGTACCTCTCTTTTGTAGATCTATTGTGTTTAGATCTTGTGTTAAATCAAACTCGAATGAGTTTTTGGTGGATTGGAGTTTGGTTTTCTGATTCGTTGTTGTAGTAGTTTAGATTCAGTAGCGCTAAAGCTTCTTCAAAGTTGTTTCTGGTTTGAAAGTTATGATTTCCTTGAATTTACTGTTATTTGATGTTGATTTGGTTGGTTTTCTATTTCTGGAGTTGGTATCGTAGAATTCTGAGATGAAGTTTGTTGTTTTGAGTGGAAAGCACTAAAGAACAAGAGCTATTGTGAAGCTTGACCACTCCTAATTCATTGTCTCCGCATGGAGCCCTAGGCGAGGATGGGTACTTTTTCATTTTCCCTAACTAATTATGTTATTTCATCTGATTTCTCACAGTTTTAATTGCATATTTGAGTTTCGGCGAATTCAAGTTTGAATTCAAGCATTGATGTTTCATCATTTATCTTTTTGGATCATTTAATTTCTTGATATGTTTTTCTCTGGTGTTTCAATTCATTATATGTTCATTTAGAATTGTTTCTTAATGGATGTTAATGCATAAACTTAGAACTTCTAGGTTGGTTAATTAGCTTATGCTTATGTTGTGCTTATCAGTATATCTATAAATGACAGTTTGGTTGATAATTAATCTCCATATTAGGAAAGGGAAAGGCCTCAAGTACTATTAGCCCGATAGCCCTTGCTACCGATGATCTTAAACACCAACCTCTAATTATTTTGGAAGAAGCAAAGCTTCATGTCAAATGTGTCTTACTCATTCCTAATAGAATCAAACTTGCAAAACTATGAAGTTATTGAGTAAAGAAACCAACCATGATCTGCAAACTTCTTCCTAAAATAGCACTTGTTTTTTACTTATTAAATTTTATTTCTTATAGAATTTGTATCATGGTCTGTTTGATTGAATATATCTTAATGTTGGCTATGATTAAAGAACCAACCATGATGCAATGGCAAGTATGCGAGTAGTTACTATTTAGACATTTTAATGTAAGAGCTTAGCTTGCCAATTCGATTTGATTAGTGTTTGCTTTGTAAAAGTAAGAAAATCATGTATGGTACTACCAATTGTGAATTACTTGCTCCATTTTGTTAGTGATTATTTTTTGCATACGATTTTTATTAGTTATTGTTGTTTATTTTATAACTTGGATTCCTCGCTTATATGTTTGCTTTCTAAGAGTTATGCCTATCTGAACGATCACATATATTTCCTAAAATCACATATGCATCTATTGAGTTATGTATGAACTAAAACTGAATTAATTTGTCTCTCTCATTGTGTGTGATATGTTCGTGATTTTGATTATGGTTGTAATATCTATCTAGGCAAGATTTTTTGCCTTTTTAGATTGGTTTTTATGTCTTTCAATGTTCATTTGTTTGGAAGAACGAAACTCAAAGAGAGATTTCTCAAGTGCAAACAGTTATTGACCACAATGCTTTGATATGGAGGACTCAAGCTAATATAAGGACAATAGAACAAGCTTTAGGGGAATCGATTCCATGGCCCAAACAACATGTCTTCATACCTAATACTTGAGGAAAGTACATTTCAACCACTTAGTTTTACTTTTTGACTCTTCTTGTGTCTTTGAATTTAATTTTTTTGTGCTTGCAGATGATGGGAAGAGCGTATAGATGGTTCTAGAAACTTGATGAGTTTTAATGTTTCATATTTGTTTCAATATCTTTTTTTCTATTACTTTTGCTCGTATATAGAAAAAGAGCTTATTTTTTCTAGTTTTAAGTGCTTTGTATGAAACTAAGCTTTGTTACTTTTGTGTTTCTTTAAACACATTATGTTTTGCTCTCACTTCTCTATACATACACGTGTATGTCTCTAACATATGGTTGATGCTTGTAACATAGACTTAGCATCTTTCCATCTGTCCTTCATTATTATAACTGCCATCCCTTACTTTTGCTTTCTTTCCATTCCAATTCCTTCATCTTTAGAAAACATCCTCCACTGGTAACCTACGCATTGATGCTGTCTCTCCTCAGATTTTATTGGCCTTTCGTCATTCTCATATAATTCTAACACTATTCAATACTTGATTTGAGCAGTGATTAGGATGGATTCACTATTTAGTTCATTGGCTTTGTGTTTAATTGCAATTGTGGTTGTGTTGTGTAGATCCAAATGAGTACGTGGTTAGAGATGGAGAGACCAGCGATGGCATCTACTTCATTTGGGACTGAGAGGTAATCAAGTATTTGAATTATGTGTGTTTGATTGTGATTTTGAAGTGAATCTTCTTGTCTCTATTAGGAACAAGTCTGGTTTTCCAATTGGGATCTGTGAGAACTGGGTAGTGCTTCCATTGTGCTTGTTTCCAGATATGTTGGTGTTGTTACTGTTGAAGGAATCAATTATGTTCTTGAGGTTCATGCTTCCCTTTTTGTTGAAGGAATCGCTGATATTCAAGATTCAATATTTGTTTGATTTTCGATCATTTTAGCGGGTTTCGTGAAATGTGCGGCTATCGATTTGTTATTTTGTTGATTGGTTGTAGAACACTGCGAATTTCTTGATGGAATAATAATATTGCGAGTGGAATGTAGATTTGTTAAATTCTCAATTGAAAATGGAAATGGAAATTAATTCTGGGTATTTTCAGCTATTATTTTTTAAAAAATTACATTTGAAAGGGGTTTGAAACCTCTATGTAAGCCTTTAACGATAATATAGAGGTTTGAAACCCCTATGAAATCACTACAATTGATAGGGGTTTGAAACCCCTATGTAAGCCTCCGAAGATATTATAGAGGTTTCAAACCCCTATGAAATAGCCAGATTTGATAGAGGTTTGAAACCCCTATGTAAGCTTTGAAAATACGATAACGCCTCAAGAGATAACACTTTTCATAGAGGTCAAAAACCTATATGAAAAGTCTTTCATAAAGGTTCAAAACCTTTATTAAAAGGTGAATTTGTTCTAGTGTAATAATTTTCTAGCTCTCATTCAATCGATCTGGAATCAATTACACTAAGTTACAATCAATCAGGATCATCTTCACCTTGTACAAGTTCTTATGGATCTTCGTCCCGAGTATGAATCAGTACGCGCAACCTTGTTACATCATGATCCCTTGCCCTCTCTCGAAGCAGTTTTATGTAAATCTTATTCGAAGAAACTAGGCTGAAATTGGTTAAACCTACGTCCACCTCCTCAGAAGTTGCTCTTACATTTACTCTGTTACGCTCGAAATCTGGATCCTCATTTTGTAGGAATTGCAAAAGTACGAGTCATGCATTTTATAATTGTCCTACTATTGCGTGTAGGTATTATCATGAATGTAGTCACATCATACCAAACTGTCCAACTCGTCCTCCACGTCCCAATGGTGTTGCAAAGTCTGCATCTAAGACTTATTCCTCTTTAAATGTTGTTGTCACTGATGGGTCACCTTCCTCTCCTACTATTCTTTTGAGTGAAATAGAAGTGCTTCTTCAATAGGTGATATCCCATAAAGCCACTGCATCATTTGTTACCCTAGGTAAATCTTGGTTTCTTGATTTTGGATGTTGTAATCATATGACTTCTCAGTTGTCTGTCCTATCTAATTGTTAACAAACTCAGTCTCTTTCATCTATTCATGCAGCAAATGGAAGTTGTATGTCCATTACTCATACAGGAACTGCCTCTACCCTAACCCTTACTCTTCTTGACAATTATTGTGTCCTTGATCTTGTATTAAATTTGGTTTTAGTTAGTCAACTATGTGATTTTGGCTTATCAGTTTCTTTTTCTCCAATTGGTTGTCGGGTTCAGGATTTTCAGACATGTCAGATTCTTGGAATAGGGAGCAAAGTGGAACGATTATTTGAGCTCTCGTTGCTTCATTTGCCTACTTCTCCAAAACTTTTTGCCACCATTTCATCTCCTTCAATATATCAATGGTATTTTCATCTTAGTCATGCCTCTACTAGTAAACTTCGTACTCTTGTTTCTAGTGGATTATTAGGTGTTTCAAAGTTTCAATCATTTGATTGTATGCATTGTCAGTTAGCAAAACATCCTACTTCGTCGTTTAGCCTTAATAATTCTATTATTGATACTCCTTTTGGTTTAATTCATTCAGATATCTAAAGTTATACACCTTCTTCCACTATGAATGGTTATCGCTATTTTGTGTTATTTATTGATGATTATTCACAATGCACTTGGATTTATTTTCTAAAGCATAGGTCTAACTTGTCACGAACATATATTTAATTTGCTAACATGATTAAAACACAATTCTCATGTTCAATCAAAATATTTCTTATTGATAATGCTTTAGAATATCGAGATTTTATTCTTCTAGAGTTTCTTAAGTCACAGGGTATTGTTGTTCAACGTTCACGTCCTTATACTTCTCAACAAAATGGTAGAGCTGAAAGAAAACACCGTCATATATTAGATTCTATTCGAGGTCAACTTCTTTTAGCATCATGTCTTGAGAAGTTTTGGGGTGAGGCTACCCTAACTTATGTTTATACCATAAATCATCTTACTACTTTGATTCGTTAAAACACCTCTCCATTTGAACGATTATATGGTAAAGCATTATACTACTCTTAGAGTTTTTGGTAGTGCATGTTTTATTCTTCTCAATCCTCCTAAGCATATTAAGCTTAAACCACGTGCTCGTCTCTATTGTTTTCTTGGATATGGACTTGAAGACAAAGAGTATTAGTGTTGGAATCATATTTCTCGGAAGATTGTGAATCTCCATGTATGTCACTTTTTGAGAACACACTATGTTCTCCACATCGTCCAAGTTTGATACTTCCCTATCTTGTTCTCAGCATTTCTTCACTAACTCGTCTGTCGAGTTCTCTTCCTCTTCTGATGTAGGTTCCTCAGTTGAGCTCAATAATTGCAACCCTATTCCATCACCTATTTTTGAAGAATTGACTCCTTTTGATGATCTTGTTCCTCCTCTTTGCCGGTCTGACAAGGTAATAGAACCTTTTCTTTACCTTAAAGATTATCATTGTTTCTCTACTATTTCTTCCTTACATGAACATTCCTCTTATTGGGAGGCTAGTACTGACCCTAATTGGGAGCAAGCAATGACAAAGAATTATGTGCCTTAGAGAAGACGCACATGTGGGACTTGGTAGATCGTCCTCCCAACAAGACTCCTATTGGGTGCAAATGGGTTTATAAAATAAAAACTCTTTCTAATGGTTTTGTTGAGCAGCATAAAGCTCGTCTGGTTGCAAAACGTTACACACAGGAGTATGGTATTGAATATGAAGAGACGTTTGCTCCTGTGGCTCGGTTAACCTCTGTTCGGAGTTTACTATAGCGGTTGCTGCTAGTAAACAATGGTTTCTCCTTTAGATGGATGTTAAGAATGTTTTTCTCAATGGAGATCTTGAGGAATAAATCTATAAGCTCCCTCCTACTAGATATGCACATTCTCCAAATCAAGTTGGTCTTTTACGACAAGCCTTGTATGGACTTAAACAAACTCCTTGTGCTTGGGTTGTAAAGTTCAGTACCACCATTACCAAATTTGGATTCACATCAAGTTCTCATGACTCAGCCTTGTTTACTTGCCAAACAGATCTAGGCATTATTCTTCTTCTGCTTTATGTTGATGATATGATTATTATTCTCTCTGACGACGCTTTGAGATAAAAGAGTTGGGACTCTTAAGTTATTTTTTGAGACTTGAAGTCACATCTACTTCAAATGGATATTATTTATCACAAGCTAAATATGCATTTGATTTGATCTCTCACTTTGTAATTACTGATGCTACTATTGCTTCCACTCTTTAGATGATGTGAGTGTTAAGTTGACTTCTACTGATGACACTTTTCTTCTAGATCCAACTCTTTATCGACAACTGGTTGGAAGTTTGGTTTATCTTACAGTTAGTCGACTAGATATTGCATATGTTATTCATATCGTAAGCCAATTCATGGCTGCTCCCTGTACTGCTCATTTCACTGTTGTTCTTCGCATTCTCTAATATGTGAAGGGCAGTATGTTTTATGGTTTACAATTCTCTGCTGCCTTTTCTCTTATTTTTCTGGTTATTCAGATGTTGATTGGACTGGTGATCTAACAGATTGTCCATCCACTATTGGTTACTATTTTTTCTTAGGTATTTCCCTCATATCATGGCGTAGCAAGAAATAAATAGTCACTTCCCACTCCAGTACAATATCTAAATATCGGTTACTGGCTGACGCCACTTCTGAACTATTTTGGCTTCATTGGATGCTTAAAGATATGGGAGTCACTCATTCGTCTGCTACTCTCCTACACTGTGATAATCGTAGTGCAATTCAGATTGCTCATAATGATGTGTTTCATGAGCGCACCAAACATATAAAGAATGATTGCCACGTTGTTCGTCAATATCTCCTTTGAGGCACACTTAGCTTATCACAGTTTCTTCCATTGATCCTACAACAGACATTTTCACGAAAGCTCATCTTCTAATACGGTTTCAGGACAAACTTAAGCTAGTATCCACAAATCCATCTTGAGTTTGAGAGAGGGTGTTATGATTAGTTGTTACGATTGATTCGATTGGTTTGATTCGATTACCATCACGATCACAACAATCGATTCGGTTACCATCACGATCACTACGATTGGTGTCGATCTTCGGTGTAGTTACGATTTGATCTTATCAGTTTATGTATTTATGTTTCTATAAATAGATTGTAAAGTAGTACTCAAATTAATCATAATAAAGAATCATTTTTTATAAACTTTCAGTTTGAAACAAGTATGTTGATTGATTTTAGGCAAAACATGTTTTTTGGTCCTTGAACTTTGAGACTGTTATGCTTTTGCTCCCTGAACTTTCATTAGTGTACATTGATCCCTAAACTTTTAAGTTTTTATGTTTTTGGTCCCTGAACTTTGAGTTTTTTATGTTTTTAAGTGAAATTTCTTTTTCAACTTTTGTTGGTCGATGTGAGTCGTTCGGTTCAGTAATATAAACCACTTTACTCTTCTTAACTAGTCACGCGACACTCTGTTACCCACATCGTCGGGATTTAACACTTTAAATGATTAAATGACTAAATGTAGATCTTTGTGAAAGTTTAAAAATAAAATGTGTAGTAATAAAAGTTTATGGACCAAAAACATAAAAACACAAAGTTCACTAACCAAATGATGAGTTTTTCGTTCATTTTATTGTTTGAAAAATGAAGTGACAGTTCTGATGTCTGATTTGTTTCAAGAGTTGTATCTGCGCACTATCGTGTGGATATGTCGCCTTGAATCTGGTAAAAAGCAAAAAACCGATGTTTTCTTAAGCATAGCGGTTGAACGACATTGCAACCAAGGATCGTGATGAAAAAGAGGTTGTCGACAGATATATCTTTCTCGTTTGAAACGAGGGCTGTCCATGGATTATTTTGAAAGCTTTGTCACTTTAGGTTGCACCACTATTGGAATTCTAAAGCGAAACTCGATCATTGAGCGCACATTCACACCATGGATCGCTTGACCCAATTGACCTTTACAATCACCACGTGTTCGAGTTTTGAGCCCTAGGAACAACCTCTCTTAATTCTCTTCTTCTACTTGGTCAAAACGAATATACTTGATTTAAGCCAAAAAAAGTGTTTGAACGTGATTTTCTTTGTTCGAAATATTTAAAAAAATCCCTGAAATACAAGATTGTATTTGTTTTTCAGTCATGATTGAGGTAGAGAAGCAAAGAAGAGGGAAGGTTGAGAAGGCCAATATTGTTGCTCTCTGTTCTTGTGAGTGCATTTGATGATATTGTAAGTTTTTATTTTTACTTTCTGAATAATTTTTATTCCGAGCAGGAATCAATACTAGGGATGTACTTCATATGTAATCCAATAATAGATTCAAAAGGTATGCAAAACAATCTCTTAGGATGATTGGATCGCTTTTTACATTCTTTGTAAAATTAGCTATTCTAATATTAGTATTGAATTAATCGATTAAATTTAACTCTCAATTTTTTAATTGCAGCAAGTGAGGACCAAAAAAAAAAAAATCAACCGTTTTCATAATTTTTATAATTTTCCAAAAAAACTCAACCGTTTTTGCATAATTTTTATTATTATTTTTTTTTTTTTTTAGGATATTATTTCCTTTTTTTTTCTAGGATATTATTCAGGGTAGACTAAAGCTAACTTGGAATGCATTAATTATGAGAGATTTAAATGATTTGGAAAGACACCATCAATTACACTAAATCGAGCACAATAGAAGAGTTTGATCCATGTAGCCGACCCCAACTTATTTTGGGATTGAGGCTATGTTGTTGTTGTTGTTGTCATTGCCGTTGTCGTTGTTGTCTTCTTATATTAATTGAAGTCTTGAGTTTTGAGATGAAACTTAGAGTACTGCTTTTTTTCCATTTGGTTATCGCCAAAGACAAACTCCACCTATGTAGAAGACTATGTGCACTACATAGTTGTCCCAAGTCTGGATAAAGGATGACACCCATTTTTCATGCCCAAAAATGAGTAAGGGAGGTCTCAAACTCATTTTTCATTTTTGAAAATGAAGGAGGATAGCGATAGATTGACAGTCTGCGTAAAACTTTTATCACTCTTCATGAAATGGATGAAACACATAAAATTGTTGGGGCGTTCCTTACACTTAATCGAGCACAATGGAAGAGTTTGATTCATATAACCGACCCCAATTAATTTAGGACTGAGGCTATGTTGTTGACGTTGTTGTATATAACCAAAGACAGTTTACATATGCTAAAGTTAGAAAATTCGACACAATATAAACTTAGAAAAATTTGATGGTATGGTGGTAGACCTAAGATAACTTGGGAAATATTGATTAGAAAGGGGTTAAAGAATTCTGAAAGCACGCCATCAAGGGTATCAAATCGAGTGAAGTAGAAGAGTTTGATTCATGTAGTTGACCTCAACTAATTTAGGATTGATTGTTGTTGTTCTAATGTTTTTTTCTTTTATTTTCTTTTATTTTTAATTTCATTTAGATTCAATCTCCTTGTTTGTTTAATTGTAGGGCACGGCTGCATGTATATTGCACTTATGGAGTGATGAGTATGTCAGAGTGCAAGATTTTTGAAGTTGAATTTGAGGACATTTGCCAACATTCCTCTAGGGTCACCAGACTCACTACAGTTGATCGCATCAGGGTGGTGCATTCTTTGTTTTCTTGTTTTTATCTTTTTTAGCTCATGTTTATTTTGTACCAGTGTTTCTGATGTTTGCTGGAGCTCAAGAGTCACTACAAAAACATTGTGTGTTTAACGACATTAATTTACTCATTTAACGACACTATCTAAAAATTTTACCGACGCATCATAAAGTATCGGCACTTATGTTGGTAAAAGTGATGTCACCCCATTTTTTACGACACAAAATGTATGTGTTGGTAACATTTATTTACGACACTTTTGCTATAAGTGTCCTTAAAGTAGGGACGCTTGTTGTTTAAGTGTCTTTAATTTTATGACATTTATTTCTTATGCGTCCAATTTAGAGACATTCTTTGTATATGCATCCATAAATTAATGACACTTGTAAGTTTAGCGTCTTTAAATTGACAACACTTTTGCACTTAATGTCTCTAAGTTGACAACTCATGTGCACTTAGTGTTTCTAAATTAGCAACACTTGTACATTTAGTGTCTCTAAGTTGACAACACATGTACACTTAATGTCTCTAAATTGACAACATGTACACTTAGTGTCTCTAAATTAACAACACGTGCATTTAGTGTCTGTAAATTAACAACGCATGTACACTTAGTGTCTCTAAATTGACAACTCATGTGCACATAATGTCTCTAAATTAATAACGCATGTGTATTTAATGTCTCCAATTTGATAATGCATTTATATTTTGCATCATCGTATATATAATTAAATATATACATAATATTTTTATTATTGGAAAAAAACTTTATATATAAATTAAAGTTTTTTTAGTTCTACTTGTAGGAATATTATTTATCAATAGAAAAGAAATATTTATTTATTTCATTTGAACAAAAATCAAACAAATAAATATACAAATTTAAAGTGAAAGAAACAAACAAGAGGAAAAAAGTTATGTTGTTGAGCTTTTGTTCAATTTTCTATACGACATGTGCCTCTAATAACATCTTAACCACATTTCGCATCGAAAGCTGATTTGTAGGAGCTGGATTTGTGCAGAGAAGAACTATGTTGATTACTTTGCAAATCTCTTTCTTTACGATAAGAACCAAGGTTTGAATCAATTATATGATCAATTTCTTTTTGATTCAAAGTGTGCTCACCCACTTCACCAAACCCTTCTCTCCATACTCTAAATCGATCAGGTGATTTCCTCTAATGAGCTCTAGTATTACCACATTAAAGCTGTATATGTCGCTCTTTTCATTTGCTCGGATAGAGTATGCATATTCTACATCAATTAAAATCTATGTTCAAACAATGAACAACTTAAGTCTTATATATAGCATGAACAACACAACAAGTCCAATTAAACATGGGAAGTAAAAACACAAATATGCATATAACTTTGGAACATAAACCCACCTAGATTCCAAACTTTTGATCTGCCAATGTACAATTAAAGTATTCACATCAATGGTCCTTTCCATGACTAATAATATGACAAGTTAAGATATATAACCATTAATGAATGGATAGAAACAAAATATTCCTACCATGAATCCAATGAATATATAAGAACTCCAAAAAAATATAAAATAAATAGATAGCACACTATTTTAATTCAAATAGGGATTAGTGATAGAAACAAGAAATCAATTAATGAATAGTAAATATATGCAAGAAAATCCATGAAACTGCAGGTATGACAACCATTGCAATTATTTATAGTTTTTGCTACTTTCAAGTAGAAATACTCCTCTTACGGAAACAACTACATCAACAACCAAGCCTCAATCCCAAATTATGAAACTCCAATATGGAAACAATACCTAAATGAGCAAGCTGTCAAAGACAGTTTCATAATCATTTATTTTGGAGCACGGAACATGATGGATAAAGCATTAAGTTTTAAAGCATGAAAATGGCACCAAAGCAACAACATCAACAAAAAACACTAATGAATTCATCTTCTCAGAAGCTGAAGACAAAGACAGCAATAGTGCAAACACAACAACTATTGTTCGACTGTATGATAGAGGCTGTGAAGAAAAGTGCGAAGAAGGATAGCCGGAAAAGATTACAAGAATTATAAGAAGCTAAGAAAATCGATAAATTTGTCGACGATCATGCATCAGCTTGTGGGGAGACAATCATTATACTTGTAGAAAGTAACTCAATTGATAAACTCTAATTTCATGAATGGAAGAGTTGAAGGGAGAGAAACGAAGCTACAAGTCAAGAACATTGAACTGCAAATAGAAGACACAATCAGGGAAGATATGATTTGGGGTTTTGGTTTCTCAATTAGGTCTTCTTGTCATGATTCATTGATCAATAAACGAAAATTGATTGCTTCAGGGGAATTATAAGTTTCTTTGTGTGGTCAATCATTTGCCGACCTTGAAAAGTAAATACAACATTTAATCATGAAAAAACTTAAGCCAACTAACTTTTAATGCTTCAATATATAAAAGAAAAAGATTTTACATTCATCTATAATTAGACGATATAGTGCTATGATTTTTGAAGAGAACTCAGTTCCGATGTATCTTGGTAAGCTTCTATAATGTGTACTATGAAATGAACTGACTGTGGGATTGATTTTTTACACAACAATGAGTTTCAGTCTTTGCTTTATTAATGAAAGATAGCCAGTTAATCACTACTGCATTTTTAGATGATTTCCAGAGAGGTGTTTGAGGGAAATGTTGAGAGATAAAAAAAAGTAACTGAGACTAAAACTTAGTCGAGCAAATTATCATATATGATTAGATGACATGATAAGTTTTTGTGACAACATTTATGCAAATTAGCATATAATACTGCTTATTGTGAATAGCAGCACCCTTCTTAAATAATAAAAAAAATCTAGACAGTAGGAGACTGACCTCAAACTTCTAGTTCACACCTTTGTTTCGTTCCGCAAGTTTTCCCTAGTGGTGCAACAGAATCTCATGTACAGATTCTTCCCTGCAACCGCACATTTGATTGATTGCAACCTCGCAAATTTGCTAGACCTGTACGGGAAATCCAATCAATGAAAAATTAAAGGTGAATGAACCACCCACAGAGGCATTTCTTCAAAAACTTAATAGATAGACCTGTTGAAAACGAGAGAAAGAATATGAAAATTGTAAGGATCCTCTATGAAGAGCTTCAATTTGGTAGCTCTCTTCGCAGTCCCTAACCTCACCACAAAACAAATTGTACCTATGATTAATATCCTTGGCATATAATAAAAAGAAGGAATAATTTTGGGATAATCATAGGTAACAACGCTACCACTGCACATACAAATGCCTCTTAAGATTGTTCAGTGAAACATGGATGGCTGAGATCCAAACAAAAACATATCAACTTGAAACTAATTGATGCACTAGTAACAATACTTTAACTATATCACAAGGGATGAACATAATCTTAAATTAACACCCAATATTGTACTCTGAAAATCAAGACCCACATGAGAAAAATCAAAACTAAGTTCAACACACACATCTACAATACCAATTTCAAAATTTTAAGAGTATAGCCATACCTAACAAATGGCAAGGAATTCAAAGCCAGAAAAACACCTTGCACCTCTTTAAGTTCCTTTACATCTTATACTTTGTCGACTTTTATTGATATATTTGCCATGGCTAAAAGACGAAAAAAAAAAACAACAAAGAGCAACTATATACCTAATTGTAACTTTCCGCGAACTTCAAGTACGTAAAAAAAGTCAAAAACTAATTTTAAGGAACATCTTTAGTTTACAACATATATGGTTTTTAAAGATTTGACTCATAATAACTATTTGTTGAAGTAATTTAGGACCTCGGTTGATGATTCACTAAGTAGCCTTCATGTGTCACTAACTTACAATTATTATTATTTGTTTGACTTGGATGAATGTGCACCTATGTTAATTCTTGAATAACCTAAAAATTGATAATCGAACCAAAGTAAGTAGGGGCTAAAAAGGATTTGGACAACCATATATATAATAATAATCATAATAATAGTGTTAGAGATCACAGAGATCACAGTACTACAGGTTCCTCAGCTCAAGTTCACGGTGGCACAAATTCACTCAAATTTCATGTTCATGTTGTTGGTGACAAAGCTACAATGTTTAGACAGTTTAATAACGAGACAGGCGTCTCGATCGGTTGTAACAGATGTTTGTTAAGTTCAAGTAAGTCTGTTAATTAGTTAGGACAGATTAGGAAGTTATATGACGGTTGTGAAGTTGTTGTAAAGCTGTTGTAAATTAGTTAGGACAGTTAGGAGGTTGTTGTAAAGTTGTTATATCGTTTAGTTTGTTTGTAAGAATGTCTATATATATGACATTCATTGTAACCATTTCAATCATTCAATACAATTTCATTTTTCTCTTCTTTGGTTGCTTTTCATTCTTCTTTGTTCTTCTTTGTGTGATTAGTGTATTCACTCTTTAGTGAATACTTTACATGGTATCAGAGCAGGATCGACCTACAATGGCGGAAGGAAGCTCATATGAAGGAGACTCTGGCAGTCTAAGCACTTTTGCTGATGTTACTGCCATAGCCAAATCTCTCAATTTCAACTTACCGACGAAGCTTGATGAAGGTAACTATATATATTGGAAAGTGCAAGTTAAAGCTGCCATTAGAGCTCTAGGATTGGAGTTTTTCATTGAAAACAAAAGAGCTTCGATTCAACACTCATCTATAACGAGATGAAGTTCTAAGTAGGTGTGACAATCGCTTATGGTTTGGTTTGTTTTCAAACATTAGCAAAGATGTTATTGGCCATGTCACGCGAATGTGAGTCCTCTTTTGAGATTTGGAAAACATTGGAAAGTTTGTTTGCTCGGTCATCTATGGCACGAGTTCTTCAACTCAAAAGAAGATGAATAATATCAAGAAAGGTTCATCTTCAATTTCGAGTTTGTTCTTAAAGTTAAAACAATAGGCATTTGAATTGAGGTCAATAAATCAAGTGATTACTTTGAATCGATATGATTCAATCAATATTAAGTGGTCTTGGTCATGAATTTGATCCTGTTGTTGTGTTAGTTGCTTCTCAAAAAGCAAATATGTCATTGCAAGATGCACAATACATGTTGATGATGCATGAGCGAGAGAATAGAAGACTTAAATCAAGGTTCACAAACCGATATGAACAATTTCTCAAAGCAAATTTTGTTGTGATGAGTGACAAGAAGTCACAAGGTATGAAAGCGATTCTATACATTTTCAAAACAGATCTAACAATGGTTTTCGAGGTGGTTTCAAGAATCGTGGAGGAAGGAATTGGAAATAGAGGAAAAGTTTTTTGTCGGTTGTGCTATAAACATGGACATATGGCTCTTCAATGTTATCACAGATTTGATCAATCATTTTTTGGTCCTCAAGGCCAGAATTCTACTCAAACTAGACGTCCTGTTGCACAGTCTCACTATCAAATGCCTCAGAATGCTCAAGCAATGATCAACCAACAAATGATCAATCATTTTCAAGGCATGATGGTGACTCCTGAGAATGTTGTTGATCCAAACTGGTACATGGACAGTGGAGCTTCTAGTCACATGACATCTGA
Organism: Stephania yunnanensis; assembly: GCA_039657365.1. Taxonomy (NCBI): domain Eukaryota; kingdom Viridiplantae; phylum Streptophyta; class Magnoliopsida; order Ranunculales; family Menispermaceae; genus Stephania; species Stephania yunnanensis. The sequence goes on from CM077585.1 coordinate 23,036,044, forward strand.
TGGATCAGCTCTACATAATAAAGCGAATACAAAGGTAATCAGTTAGTTACTGTTGGTAATGGTGAGTTGTTAAATATCTCTCATCCTGGTAATGTTGTGATTCATTCAAATTCAGTTCCTTCTCTTCAACTAAATGATGTTCTTCTTGTTCCTAAAATAGCCAAGAATCTTATAAGTGTTTCAAAGCTTACTCGTGATAATAATGTCATTACTGAATTTACTCCTTCTTCTTTCTCTGTTAAGGAAAAGAATTTGAAGACAACATTGCTTCAAGGAGTGCTTCATAATGGCTTATATTGTCTTCCAAAGGCTGGTTCTTTTCCATCCAGTTCTGTTTCTTCTGTTTCACCTGTTTGTTCATCTGATTCTTGTACTACTTCACTTGTGAGTTCTGTTACTACTGATGTATGGCATGCCAGACTTGGACATCCATCTAGTTCAGTGTTACACAAAGTTTTATCTTCATTAGACAATACTATAAATAAATCTTGCATATTCTTTTGTAACTCTTGTAAAGTAGCAAAGATACACAAACTTCCTTTTCGGTCTTGCAATATAAGCGCTACTAAACCACTAGAGTTGGTTTACTCGATCTTTGGGGTCCTTCTCCATTCTTTGTCCTCTCAAGGTTCAAGGTATTACATAGTTTTTGTTGATGCCTTTAGTCGTTTTACATGGTTCTATCCTCTCAAATTAAAATCGAGATGCATATCTTTGCTTTTCTACATTTTATCAAACAAATTTGAATTACAACTTAACTCCAAGTTAAAAAATTTCAATCGATATGGGCCTTGAATATAAACCAATTGAGAAATTTTGCAATGCATCTGGTATTATTCATCGTTACTCTTGTCCATACACACATCAACAAAATGGTGTTCTGAAAGAAAACATAGATCTATTGTTGAGATGGGACTTACTCTTCTTGCTCATTCAAAGCGCCTTTTCATTACGGGAAGAGGCATTCATAATCTTGTATTTTTCTTATTAATAGCTTACCATCTCGTTGTTCTTGGTTTTAAGTCTCCATATGAGGTATGTTTTTGTAAATTACCTGATTATTCTTACTTCAAATCTTTTGGTTGTGCTTGCTATCCAAACCTTACTGCCTACTCTCATCATAAGTTCAATTTTCGATCTTCTAAATGTGTCTTTATTGGTTACAGTCCTAGGCATCATGGTTACAAGTGCTTACATTCAAATGGCAAGATTTATATCTCACGAGATGTTATATTCAATGAAGAAGACTTTCCTTACTCTAGCATTTTTTCGTCTAATCGTAATTCATCCTCTTCTTATTCTAGTCTTCCTTTATCTGTTATGCAATATTGTCCTGTTCCTTCATCTTCACAACATTCTGTTTCAAATTCTTCTTCATTAGACACTTCTAATTCTCCTCTTTCTAGTTTACCACCAACCTCTACTCCTGTTGTTTCCTCAGCTCCTACTGATCCTCCTTTATCTTCTCGTTCTCTTGAATTACCTACTTGATCCACAGACCTTCTATTACCGAACTAATATTAACACTCACTCTATGCTAACTAGAAGTAAAGCTGGTGTTTCTAAATCAAAAGCACTTGGTTGTTACTTCTCCATATGCCTCGATACATTCTCTAAATGAACCTACATCTGTTAAAGTTGCTCTTCTTGATCCAAAGTGGTATTCACTATGACGATGAATTAAAAGCATTGGACAATAACAATACTTGGACATTGGTTCCTCCATCATCTAATATGAGTATTGTTGGTTGTAAGTGGGTTTTTCGAGTTAAAACTACACCTACTGGTGCTATTCGAGAGATATAAGGCAAGGCTTGTTGCTAAGGGGTTTCATCGAGATACTGGACTAGATTTTGGAGATACTTTTTCTTCTGTCATTAAACCTTCTTCTCTTCGTATTATGTTTACTCTTCTTTGTTACTTATCGGTGGCCTATCAAGCAAATTGATGTGAATAATGTTTTTCTTAATGGTGATCTTGATGAAGAGGTATTCATGAGTCAACTTTGAAGGCTTTGTTAGCAAACAATATCCACATTATGTTTGTAAACTAAACAAAGCTTTATATGGTCTCAAAGCGGGCTCCTCGAGCATGGTTTTCTAAGTGAAAGCAAAACGACTTTGCTCGATTGGGGATTTACTAATAGTTCAAATTTGATGTTAGCTTCTTTTTCAAAGGATTTGAATCTTCTGTTCTCATGCTTCTAGTATACGTTGATGATATTCTCATTACTGGTTCCAATCCATTACTAATCCAGCAACTTATTACATGGTTGAATTCAAAATTTTCTCTCAAATCATTGGGCGATGTGGATTTCTTTCTTGGTTTTGAAGTTCATAGAGACTCTACTGGATTATATTTGTCTCAACATAAGTACATTCTTGATCTTCTCAAGAGGACCAACTTGTTGGATTCTAAACCAATGTCTTCACCTTATTCTGTTGGAGTTAAACTCAGTGCTACTGAAGGCATTCCTTTCTTTGATCCTACATTGTATAGGAGTACATTGGGTGCTCTGCAGTACCTTACCTACACTCGTCCTGATCTAAGTTTCATTGTTAATAAACTTAGTCAATTTCAACAACAACCTACTGATCTTCATTGGGCTGCTGTCAAACGAGTTCTTAGATTTTTGAAATCTTCTCTTGGAACTGGCATTGTTTTTCGTCCTGCATCTTCTTTATCAATTGAAGTTTTTACTGATTCTGATTGGGCTGGTGATGTTGATGATCGACGTTCTACAAGTGGAGTTTGTGTTCTTCTTGGTGGCAATCTTATTACTTGGTATTCTAAGAAACAATCAGTTGTAGCACGATCTAGTACTGAGGCTGAATATCGTGCATTGGCTTTGGGTGTTACTGATACTTTATGGACATCATCTCTACTTAGTGAACTTGGTTTCCATTGTTCTACCAAGCCTATCCTTTGGTGTGACAATACTAGTGCTCGGGCATTGGCTTTGAATCCTGTTTTTCATGCTAGAACTAAACACATTGAGGTTGATGTTCATTTCTTAAGGGAAAAACTTGCAGCTGGTCTTGTTGAGCTTCGTTATATACCAACTGATCATCAATCAACTGATTTGTTCACCAAGGTTTTGTCTACTCCTCATTTTCATTTTCTTTCATCCAAACTGAATCTAGTTTGTTCACCTAATAGTAATTATTATTATTATTATTATTTAACAATCAAATGTAAATATATAGTACTATCAAAATCATTTGATTATATGAATTTTAAAGAGATAACTAGAAACCAACAAGCATATAAAAAGAAGGGCAGGACAAGCAATAGTGCATGAACAGATCGAGCTTAACAATAAATTATAAATACCTTAGCCACACCATGCAAATTGAGATATTTTTCAACAGCTAACTGCAAACCATTAGCTTCGATTACGTGAGCCTCAAAACTTGGAGGGCCAGACCAAGGACTTCAAGAACCTTGTTCTGTTTATAGAAGAATAATGTAAGAATGAAGTAGAGTATGCAGAAACAACTACATATGACATATATATATATATACTAGCTTAACTTTTTCTATAAATCTCTTCATTATTATTATTTTTAAATCTTTTCATTATTATTAATATGTTTAAAACTCTTTTCGATGCACATAGAACTATAGAAGAATACATAATACTTAATCCATCCAGATTATAAGAGACGTTCATATTGAATTTACAATACTAATAGATATAAAAAATATCAGAGAGGAGCGAAGAGGCAAGCTTCACTAACATAGCAAAGTGACATAATTGTCGATATTAATACAATTAATAGTCTATCAAGTGTCAAGGGGACAGTTTTTTATGGGTTTTACATTTTTGAAAGTTAAAATGGAAAGGGCTATGATTATACAAATTGAATAAGAGTCAAATAGGCTCATTTTGTATACTTCTTGTACAGCCCACACAAATTTTTGTTAGCCATGTACATGCAAGTTTTACTAATATATACTAAATAGAAGTATAGCCTGCGATTCATAAAAAAGATAAGTCTATCTTTTAACACAAATCACCATGAAGAATCACAACAGCAGTGGTTTTGTACAAGGTATAGAAACAATAAACTAAGGACAAACCAAAAAGGAAAAAAAACATAATGAACTTAATTAGATATGAATCAATAGGATGCAGCGTTCCCATTGTTAATTATTGCTTAGTGCTCTCCAACAAATTAAACAAGTGTAGAATTGTGGCAAATGTATTAAAAAATTATTGATTTCAATTTTACCATTGCCTTCATTGAGTAGATACTTTTGTAGGTAAATGTTACATTCGAAATCATTGTGCTCATAAAACCATTCCAATTGAAAGAAAGTTCAGTGAGGCATGCTATTGATACACCTACATACAAAAATAAGGCAATAAATTAAGATTAGATAAGGAGACTCAATCATACAACAACAACAACAACAACAACAACAACAACAACAACAACAACAACAACAACAACATAGCGTCAACATAGCCACATTAATCCAAATTAGGGGTCGGCTACAAAGATCAAACTTTTCCATTGTGCTCGATTAAGTGCAATTGATGGTGAGCTTTTCAATCCATTCAAATCCTTTCTAATTAATGCATCCCATGTTAACTTTGGTCTGCCCCTACCTCATTGAATTTCTACAATTTCTATTGAGTCAATTTTTCTAGTTGGGGCATTTGTAGGCGTTTTGCAGGTGACCAAACCACCGCAACCGCCCTTCCCTAATCTTTGTATCAATTGGTGCTACTCCTACTTGTCTTTGAATTTCTATATTTCATATTCTACCTCTACGAGTTTTACCACACATCCACCTAAGCATCCTCATTTCTGCTATGCTCATTTTATATAATTGTTATTGCTTTACTACCCAACATTCACTTCCATAAAGCATAGCTGGCCTAATTGTGGTCCATAAGATTTTCCTTTTAACTTAGTAGGAACATTTCGATCACAAATGACCTCTGTTGCACTTCGGCATTTCTTCCATCCAACTTCAATTCTATGCGTGACATCATTCTCAATGTTATCATCATTTTGTATGATTGATCATGGGTATCTAAAGTGGTTTACCTTAAGAACTTCTACTTCCTTTAATTTTACCACTCCGTCATCTCGATGTCTAGTGTTTCTAAACTCACAGTGCATGTATTCGGTTTTCGTCCTACTCAACTTAAAGCCTCTAGATTCTAATGTATTCCTCCAGAGTTCTAATTTCATATTCACACCATCTTTTGTTTCATCCACTAAGACAATATCATCTACAAATAGCATATACCATGGTATATCCTCTTGAATATGTATGGTAGTTCATCCATAACTAAAGTAAATAGATATAAGCTTAAAGCCGATCCTTGATGTAGTCCTATCGTAATGGAAAATTCTTTGGTAGCTCCTCCAAATGTCTTTATACTTGTTACTACTCCATCATACTTATCCTTAATAGTTTCTATGTATCTAGTATGTACTCTTTTTCTTTCTAAAACCTACCAAAGAACATCTTTAAGGACCCTATCATATGCTTTTCTAAATCTATCCAATAATAACATGGGCCGGTGATGCTCATATAATTATTGGAAATTGATGACCAATAATTAATTGAGAAGCAACTGCATCGAAAAATGTCTCTAGTTCTATTCATAAGCATCAATAGGTTGTCATTGATTGATTTCATGCCATCTACTCATTGTGAGGCAACATTTAGTAAACCTAAACAAACAAACAGTTTTATTTTTCATGAGAGAACACGATTTTAACTAAATAAAATGATGATTTTAAGAGGACATTTCATGATATTACTGAGATCAATTCATAGCCATTCAGCTGAAATGGTGAGGGACTTGTTCCCACTTCCACTGGTCGAACCAAGATGTATCACGAGCTGCAAAGATTTCTTTGGTAGCCAAGGATGAAGGCTGACATGGGTAGATACATCCAGAGTTGTCATATTTGCCAGCAGATGAAAGCTGAGCACAGGAGACCATCTAGGTAGCTACAGCCACTACATATTCCTTAGTGGAAGTGGGAACACATGCCCCGACGCACCTACACGTTCCTCGACGTGACTCTCAGCTCGAGCTATTCACCGAGATCCCTGACACACGTACTATGGCTTAGTGGGCATACACACGGGAATGGTACGGAGGGAGAGCCTCAACGTCCATCTATTTAAACCAAAACCAATAATAGAGTATTGAAAGACAGAATATGAATCTAAAAGACAAAGGAAGTAATGCTCAAGAAATTTCAGTTGGGATACTATACACCTCAACCCGCACTCCGTATCCCAATAAATAACCATCAGTTCGGCTCCGCCAAATCCTCGATATCCAAATTACCATCCGAAATGACCTATTTCCATTTATAATTAATTTTTTAGTCACTTGGATGTATTTTATGTTACTTAGCAAAAATAATATGAAATCTGCACATTAGCGCGCTATATTTTTCACTAAGCACGCTAATCGTCATCTAGTGCACTAAGTGACCTCCTTAGCGAGCTAATGAGGTTTTGGACAACAGTTTGGTTGAAAATTCTATTTTATAAACACAACCACCACCACCACCAACAACAACAACATATATTACTTAACTTCATAGCACTTGAAACCCACCAAAACAACCACTTAACAATCCATATTGGATTCACTTAAACACCTCGAAATGGTACCAAAAGATGAAGAAAGTTGAGGTGAATGTAAATCTCATCTTGCTTTGATGAAGCAACCACTCCAAGCTCCTCAAATCACCAAGTTTAAAGCTCCAAAACCCTTGTTTCTTCATCTCAATTTTCGAATTTCTTGATAAGGAAGTAAAAAAGGTAGTGAATTTGAAAGTCAATATGACTTTTATATCCTTGAAGGATATCTCCTCACTTTTGCAACCATAAGCCATCCAATAAGCACTATTTGCTCCATTCTCCAACCTCTAATGACACCTAATGTGACTCCAATGCCACACTTGCCCTTGTTTTTAACCCAAAAGTCGTCTTTCGGGTGTTCTAACGCCCGATTTTGCTCCCGAAATGCGACTTACGCATACTACCATGACCCTAACCACCAAATATGCATTAGATATTATTATTTAACTCATTTTATTCATTTCATGTGTATATTGCTTTCCATGGCCTAGTATTTAGTCTTTTAGACAGTATGGCACACGCATCGATACACATATCGAGGAAAATACTTATCACGCAATCTCGTATGTTAATCATAATATAAATACACACATTACAAATTCATTTAATCTATTTCAACATAAATATTGCAAATTAGAAAAATTAGCACACAAAAATTGTTATTTACCTAACTCTAGGTGCACCCTAACCGAGTTGAGGATCCCGTGAATGTCTAAGCTGTCAGCCACGTCTGCAACCAAGTCATTAATAACGGTGAATTAAATTCGGGCCATCACAGTTCTTCCTAACTAGGTGAAATCTTGTCCCGAAATTTAAATTAAACTTAAACACTTACTAGCAAATAAGTGGGGATACCGTAGTCGCATAGTAGACTCCAAGCTCCCAGTGAGTCCATCGGTCCTCGTGATGCTACCATTGTACCAAAACCTTTGGGATCTTCCTATTCCTCAAAATCTAAGTCCCCCTATCCATAATTTCGATAGACTGCTTCTCACACTACACGTCAGGTCGCACCTCAATCTGATGTACATCAATCATAAGCCTCGGTCCCAACCTAGCCAGCCTTAACATGGAAATGTGAAACACTAAATGTACCCTTGCTAATTGCGGTGACAATTCCAGACGGTATGTTGCTCTGCTGACGCGTTCCATAACTCTGAACGGTCCAATGAAACTTGGTGTCAGTTTCCCCTTAATGCTAAACCTTTAATGACCCTTCCAAGGTGAAACCTTTAAATACACCAAGTCCCCAACCTCATAGCTTAAACCCTCAAGGTACTTGTCTGCATATTTCTTCTGCCTATCCTGCGCTGCCTAAAGCCTCGTCCTGATCTATCTTACTTTCTCAGTATGGTCAACAACAATTTCAAGTCATATAGTCGTTGTATCTCCGGTGCCGCCCAACATGCTAGTGACCTATAGGGCTTACCGTAAAGTGTCTCAAACGGTAGCATCCCGATACTCGTCCGATAGTTGTTGTTGTAAGCAAACTCTCATAAAGGTAAATAATCCTCTCACGATCTACCAAACTGTAATATACACGCCCTTAGCATATCCTCGAGAATATGAATCAAACGCTCTGACGACCTGTCAGTTTGAGGATGATATGCAATCCTAAACTATAAACGAGGGTGAAACTTCTCCTACATACTCTCCCAAAGCCTCGAAGCAAATCTCGGATCTCTTTAAGAAACAATAGAGACCGGTACACCGTGTAATCTGAAATCTCTCTTTCGAAGATAATACTCAACAATGTAATTTAATATCTCATGGTGATCGGTATAAAATGTGTTGACTTCGTCAACTTGTCGATAACTACCAAAACCTCATCGTGTTCTACTGTGCACCACTGACAAAGTTCATGGTTACGGTTCCTACTTCCACTGAGGAATGGGCAACGGCTGTAGCAACCTAGCTAGTCTCTTGTGCTCAACCATCTTCTACTGGAAAATATGACAACTCCGGACGTATCTACCCACGTCAGCCTTTATCCCTGGCCATAAGAACAATCTCTATAAATCATTATACATCTTGGTCCAACTAGGATGAACTATATATCGCGACCAATGTGGGTCCTCGAGAATGATGTCATTGAGCTCCAATACCGGTGGTATCCACAAATGACCCATGTGTCTCAAGCACCTATCTGAACCCTCATACCACTCAGTGCACCCCGAATCTTGAGCTAGGCCACTAATGCGTAAATATCAGTCGTCAGCTCTTCGCAACTCAGCAACCCGCTCAAAAGGCACTGTGGGAGTTGGCATTTTAAATCAAATATGTACCTAAACAATAGCCTCTATCACACACAATACCAACGCTGCCTTAAGCAACCCTTGCTCATGTGTGATATGCCGCAGTACTATCTGGCTCTCGATGCCACTCCCGCTTAGCGCATCAGCTACGACATTTGCCTTACCCGGATGATACTCAATTATGATGTCATAGTCCTTCAATAACTCGAGCCATCTCCTTTGTCGCATGTTCAACTCCCTTTGAGTGAATAGGTACCTTAAACTCCGGTGATCTGTGAATAACACGAACCTCTCACCGTATAAGTAGTGCCTCAAGGCCTTCGATGCAAATACGACCACCACAAGCTACAAGTCGTGTACTAGATAGCTTCCCACGTGAGGTCTCAACCGTCAAGATAAGTAGGCCTCTGGGTGTCCGTCCTACATCAACACGCAAACTAACCCAGTGCCTAATGCATCGGTATACACGAAAAAACCTTTACCTACTACAGGTAAGGCCAAAACTAGCGCCGAATGCAACTTCCTCTTCAACTCCTAAAAATCATCCTCACACTCATGTAACGGATCAAATCTAAAATCATTCTTATTTAACCTCATCATCGGTGGTGCAATCATAAAAAAATCTTGCATGAAGTGTCTGTAATATCCTACCAAACCCAGGATACTTCGGATGTCAGATATAGACTCGGGTGTCTTCAAGTCAATAATTGCTCGAATCTTGTCACTATCAACTGATATGCCCTGATCACTGATGACATGCCCCAAGAATTTCACCTCACTCAGCCAGAACGCGCACTTGCTAACTTGGCATAAAGTCTATGCTCTCTCAGTGTCACCAAAACATCCCTGAGATGTCTCTCGTACCCCTCACGAGCCTTATTGTATATCAAAATGTCATCGATGAACACAATGACGTATCAATCTAGAAATGGTCTCAAAACCTTATGCATCAAGTCTATGAAGAACGCCGGTGCGTTAGTCAGTCCAAAAGGCATGATTGTAAACTCGAATAGTTCGTAATGCATACTAAAAGTAGTCTTCTCTACATCCTCCTCTTGAATCCTCAACTGATGGCATCTTGATCGTAAGTCGATCTTATGGAAAAACTAGGCCCCACCAATTGATCGAATAAGTCATCAATCCTCAAAAGTGAGTAACGATTCCAAATCGTCACCTGATTCTGCTTTCGGTAATCCACACACATCTGTATCGAACCATCTTTTTCTTCACAAAAATAATTGGAGCTCCTAAGGTGACATGCTAGGATGAATGAAACACTTCTTCAATAAGTCCTCTAATAGGGTCTTCAACTCCTCGTGCTCGATACTAACATCTTATATGACCTGCTATTGACTGGTTGAGCTCCCTGAATAAACTCAATGATAAACTCAACAACTCTAGGTGGTGGAAATCCTGGAAAATCATCAGGAAACACGTCCGAAAACTCGTAAACAATAGGGAAATCCTCAACCTTAATTACTATCTTAAGCTCTGGCTCAACCACAGCCGAGTACGCCTCCATGTCCTGCGATGTAGGTAATCTGCCTCGAGTTATAGGTAATCCAGTCGCAACTCCAGAAAATGTAAACTTTGGAATCCCTTGATATCAAACGTCACGGTCTTGCTGAAACAGTCGATCTATGCATGATAAGATGATAACCAATCCATATCAAACATCACGTCAAACTCTAGATACTTTAACACTCTCAAATTAGCCGATAGTTGATGTCCCTCAATCTTCATAATACAATTCCGGCATATGTGGTTAGGGTAAGTCTTATCCCTAACTATCGTATAGTAAGAACAAGATGTGTATGTAAGGTCCATACAAGTAACCCTAACTCTCCAACCATGCATCTAGAAATAAAAGACAATGTGCTACTAGAATCCATCATAATGTGCATGAAAATACCACAAATAGATAACATACCTTCAACAAGTTGTCTAGTCGCCTCCCTGTCTTGCTGTGTGACCCCAAAAGTTATAGTTTGGTCTTATCTCTGGTTTGGTCCGTCTGTTGTGGTAATGGTGCTGGTTTGGTATAATCTGCCACAATATGTCCAACCTGACCACATCGGTAACACGCAGGAGTCTTTGATCTGCAAGAACTCCTCAACTCTGTTCTCGACCCTGACCTCGACTCTAGCCTCTCTAACCTCTATCTTGCCTATACTATTGTCTAGGCTAATCAATTAGTGCAGAAGCCATTGAATATGCCGTTTAGCGACCATCACGTCGATCTTGGTGATCACTACAATCTTTATCACCTTCGAGACTCTAACCATACTACCAATCACCTCGACGAGTCTCTGGCCCTGTTTATATCGATCCTGATCTCTCCTATGTCCCTTCGATCTCTAATCAGAGCGAGAACTCGAAGCTGCTGACTTTGTTGTCTCTGTTGACTCTGTAATGCAGCCTAAACCGCTAATCGACTAACCCTCGAACCTGGTAGGTCTTATATGCGAGAAACCTATCGTAAGTCTCTATCAATGTACGAGCTCAACTAGATACAACCGTGCTTGCAATCCTCTCGTCCAAACCTTGAACAAAATAATATATATGTAATCAATCGATACATGCTATGTTCATGGAGTACGACATTAGATATCGATACCTCTCCATGTATACCGTGACAGACATATCACCTTAAACCAATGACAAAAACTCTTCCCTCAATCGGACCCTGTCCCCTATAGGTATATACTATTCCATAAATAGCACCCGAAACTCTACCCAACTAGTCAAAGCAGGACGAGTCACTTTGTATGTAGTCCACCATATAGCAGCATCAGCCCTCAAGCAAAAACTCGATAATCTCGACCAATAAATCTCCTCAATCCGAAGTAACTCATGAAGCCGCTCATGAGATAACAATTATCTCCCGACCATCTTTGGGTCCGCGACTCCATAAAATTATCTTGGTGAGAACCTAATAAAGTCCTTCATTGTTTTGGCCTCAACTGTCATCAAACTCCTTAAAGTATACGCCACCGTTGTTGGCTGCTCAATAGTCGTAGGTGTAATGACCATTGTAGTATCCGCTGGTACTATTACTAGCGTAGCTCTCTCGATCAGTATCTTAGATATTATTGCCTGCACCTGAGTCTCAAGCTGTAGTAGGAGCTACAACTTCTTGAGTAGTAATCATCAGCGCAGCCAAAATGGTAGTAGGAGCTTTAGTAGCCTCCCAAGCATCTCGAGCTCTAATCATGTCTATCATCCATAGTCCGTGGTAATGCCTCCAACATCAAAATCGGCTTACTATCAATGGTATCCCCAACCTCATGCTTGGTAGTATCTGAAGGTTATCCTTCCATCGGTATCTGCATTGAAGAACGTGTTTCTAGTCAGCCTCAATACAAATATACGTGTATCGTATGTATTATACAACCAAATACATAACACATATTTCCCTTATTTTACCCATCTCACCTCGCTTCCCAACTATGACTTCAAGCAATTTTTTGGGTTTCCACATCTAAAGTATATTCATTAGATTTATCATCATATTATATCACAATTGTAACCGTATCAGAGTTAACTTTCTATTTCCCGAAGTTCACTAACCTTGCTCTAATACCAAAATGTAGCGACCCATTTCCAAATGGAGAGCCACGGGTGCTAATGCGAGACCAAACCTGGCCTACCAGCGCTGTTTTATCCCACATATCAACTCATCCACCATTTAATCATGATTAACCTCAATGAAAAACAATTTACTGTTTAAATTGTTAATAAACTCAAGTCATCTATTACAATCTCATTTGAAACCTTAATAAACCATAGCGAAAATCTTTTATCATGACAAATCAAATATTAAAATATCGAAGTCATGCATTTAACTCTGATACCTAGCATGGAAAACCCATATATCATCATAGACAAAAAATACACCTCAAAGGTCTCAAAATATCAAAATATAAGGTCCTGAAGTATCTCATAAGACCAAATTCCTAAAATAAAAACAAAGTATATATAATACAAACATACAAGTTTGACTCAATATCTCTGAATCACAGGTAATTTACAAGCTTGCCCTTGTAATGACTCGTACTCGGATATGCACTCAAGTCATCACAAAAAGGCAGATGACGAGTCCAGAGTGAATATTCCCAAGGAAATTAAGTGAGCAATACTAAAATTAAATACTGGAATTCAAACAAAACTATTAAATAAACATGCAAAAATAAATACAGGCAAATGTGATCATCGCATAGATAAATAATAGTGCAAGCTCAAAGTGTGTTCCTAGAGCATATGGTCAGACTAGTGCCATACTTCGGAATCTCTACGAATATTGCTAGCGAGTACCACTCAAGTAAGGCCAGTATCTGAATCTACTAGGTGTTTGGTATAAAACCTATGATGCACCTCCACGTGCCCCGACGTGACTCTCGGGTTGAACTATTCACCGATATCCCTAACACGCGTGCCATGGCCTAGTGGACATAGACACAAGAATGTTACGGAGGAGAGCCTCAACGTCCATCCATTTAAACCAAAACTAAAAATAGAGTATTGAAAAATAGAATATGAATAAAAAATCCAAAGAAAGTAATGCTCAAGAAATTTTCGTTGGGATACTACACACCTCAACTCGCACTTCGTGTCCCAATAAAGAACCCCCGATTCGGCTCCGCCAAGTCCTTGATATCCAAATTACCGCCCGAAATGACCTATTTCCATTTATAATTGACTTTTTTAGTCAATTCGATGTATTTTATGTTACTTAGCAAAAATAGTCTAAAATCTGCATTATCTAACGCGCTAGGTCTTACGATTAGCGCACTAGATATCTGGGCAATTAAGCGTTCTTCAATAGGAAGAACATTTTCGTGCTATACATTTCACCTAGCGCACTAATCGTCATCTAGAGCGCTAAGTGACCTCTTTGGCGTGATAATGAGATTCTCGACAATAGTTTTGTTGAAAAATTATTTTTTAAACATCACCACCACTACCAACAACAACAACAACAACAACATATATTACTTAATTTCATAACACTTGAAAGCCACCAAAACAAGCCATATAAAAACCACTTAACAATCCATATTAGATTCACTTAAACACCTCAAAATGGTACCAAAAGATGAAAAAAGTTGAGGTGATTGTGAATCTCACATTGCTTTGATGAAACAACCACTCCAAGCTCCTCAAATCACCAAATTTGAAGCTCCAAAACCCTTGTTTCTTGGTCTCAAATTTCGGATTTCTTGATAACGAGAGAAAAAAAAGTGGTGAATTTGAAAGTCAATGTGACTTTTATATCCTTAAAGGATCTCTCCTCACTTGTGCATCCCTAAGCCATCTAATGAGCACTATTCGATCCACTTTCCAACCTCTAATGACTAATGTGACTTCATTGGCACACTTTCCCTTATTCTTAACCCCCAAAAGTCGTCTTTCGGGTGTTCCACACATGATTTCGCGTCCCGAAACGCGACACACAGAGTACTACCATGACACTAACCACCAAATATGCATTACATATTATTATTTAACTCATTTTATTCATTTCATGTGTGTATTATTTTCTCTAGCCTAATATTTAATCTTTTAGACTACCGAATAACCGCGTCGACACGCATATCGAGGCAAATACTTATCACACGGTCTCGCACGTCAAACGTAATATAAATATACACATTTCCATTCTGTTTAATCTATTTTAACATAAATATAAAATTAGACAAATCAACACAAAAAACTTCTATTTACCTAACTCCAAGCGCCCTAACCAAACTGCGGGTCCCACGAGTGTATGAGCTATTAGCCACGTCTGCAACCACGTCATTAATAACCGTGAATTAGGTTTGATCCATCACAGTTCTTTCCAACTAGGTGAAATCTCATCCCAAAATTTAAATTAGACTTTTACTAGAAAATAAGTGGGGATATCGTAGTCGCATAATAGACTCAAGCTCCCAGTGAGTCTCTCGGTCCCGATACTGCAATCGTACCAAAACCTTCGGGATCTCCCCATTTCTCAAAATCGGAGTCCTCAATCCATAATTTCCATAGGTTGTTTCTCATATGACACGTCGGGTCGCACCTCAATCTGACGTACATCAACCATAGGCCTCGGTCCTAACCTAGCCAGCCTTAACATGAAAATGTTGAACACTGGACATACCCCTGCTAATTGTGGTGACAACTCCAGATGGTATGCCATTCTACCGACATGTTCCACAACTCTGAACTATCAAATGAACCTTGATGCCTGCTTCCCCTTAATGTTAAACCTCTGATGACCCTGTAAGTGAAACCTTCAAATACACCAAGTTCCTTGCCTCGTAGCTCAGATCCTTAAGGTAGTTGTTCGCATACTTCTTATGCCTATCATGCGCTGCATGAAGCCTCTTCCTGATTTATCTCACCTTCTCAATATGGTCAACAACAATCTCAGGTCTATAGCTAGTTGTATCATCTGGTGCCACCTAACATGATGGTGTCCTGTAGAGCCTACCATAAAGTGCATCAAACGGTGGCATCTTGATACTCACCTGATAGTTATTGTTGTAAGCAAACTCACTTAAAGGTAAATGATCCTCCCACAATCCACCAAAATGTAATATAAACTCCCTGAACATATCCTCAAGAATCTAAATCAAACGCTTTGGCTGCTTGTCAGTCTGAGGATGGTACGTCATGTTGAACTGTAAATGAGTGTCAAGTTGCTCCTGCATACTCTCCCAAAGCCTTGAAGTAAATATCGGATCTCTGTCAAAAACAATGGAGACTGACACACCGTGCAATATGATAATCTCTCTCTCAAAGATAATAATCAATTGTGTAATTGAATATCTCATGGCAATTGGTATAAAATGTACCGACTTTGTCAACCTATCGATAATAATCCAAACAGAGTCGTGTCTCCTTATAGTTTGCGGTAGCCCATTGACGAAGTCCATGGTCACATGTTCCTACTTCCACTAGGAATGGGCGGCAGTTGTAGCAACCTAGCTGGTTTCTTATGCTCTACCTTTACCTGCTGGCAAACATGACAACTCCAAAAGTATCTAGCCACGTCAACCTTCGTCCTTAGCCACCAAATAATCTCTACAAATCGTGATACATCTTGGTCCGACCAAGATTAATTGTATATCGCGACCGGTGTGCGTCCTCAAGAATGTTGTCCCTGAGCTCCGATATCGGTGGTATCCACAAACGACCCCTATGTCTTAAGCACCCATTTGAACCCTCAGACCACTCAGTGCACCCCGAATCCTGAGCAAGGCCATTGATTCCTCAAATACCGGCTATCAGCTCTCTGCATCTCAGCAACGCTCTCAAAAGACACCATGGGAACTCGCATCTTACAGCAAATCTATAGCTCAGTAATAGCCTCTGTCACACACAACACCGTCATTGCCTCAAGCAACCCGTGCTCATGTGTCATATGTTGCAGTACTATCTGGTTCTCGATGTCGCTCCTGTGTGCGCATCAACTACGACATTTGCCTTACTCGGATGATAGTCAATTACGAAGTCATAGTCCTTCAATAACTCGAGCCATCTCCATTGTCACATGTTTAACTCCTTTTGAGTGAATAGGTACCTCAAAGTCTAGTGATATGTGAATAACACAAACCCCTCACCGTACAAGTAATGTCTTCAGGCCTTAAATGCAAACATGACCGACGCAAGCTCCAAGTCATTCATTAGATAGTTTCCCTCGTGAGGCCTCAACCGTCGAGATAAATATGCCACTAGGTGTCCATCCTGCATTAATACGAAACCCAAACGAGTGATTCATGCATCAGTATACACGAAAAAACCTCTACCTGCAATAGGTAAGGCCAAAACTAGCATCGAATTCAACCTCATCTTTAGCTCCTAAAAAACATCCTCAAACTCCTGTGACCAATCAAATCTAACATCCTTCTTAGTTAACCTCGTCATCGGTGCTACAATCATAAAAATCTTGCACAAAGCGCTTGTGAATATCGTGTCAAACTTAGGAAACTCTAGATGTCAGATACATACTTATATGTCTTCTAGTCAATAATCGCTAAATCTTGTCACCATCGACTGATATGTCTTGATCACTGATGACATGCCCTAAGAATTTCACCTCACTCAGCCAGAACGCGCACTTGCTAAACTTGGCATAAAGTTTGTGCTCCTTTAGTGTCATCAAAACATCTTTGAGATACCTCTCGTGCCCCTCACGAGTCTAGCAATATATCAAGATGTCATCGATGAATACAATGGCGTATCGATCTTAAAATGGTCTCAAGACCTTATGCATCAAGTCCATGAAGATCATCGGTGCGTTTGTCAGTCCAAAAGGCATGATCTGAACTCGAATAACCAATAACGTGTATTAAAAGTAGTCTTATCCACATCATCCTCTCGAATCCTCAACTGATGGTATCTCGTTCGCAAGTCGATATTCGAGAAGAACTTAGCCCCAGCCAATTGATCAAATTAGTTGTTAATCCTCAAAAGTTGGTAACGATTACGAATTGTCACCTGATTTAGCTTTCGGTAATCCACACACATCCGCATCGAACCATCCTTTTCACAAAAAGAATTAGATCCCAAGATGACATGCTAGAGTGAATGAAATCCTTCTGTAGTAAATCCTTTAACAAGGTCATCAACTCCTCATGCTCCGATGTTGACATCCTATATGAGCTATTGTAGATTGGCTGAGTTCCCAGAATCAGCTCAATGATAAACTCAACAGCTCTAAGTGGTGGCAATCTTGGCAAGTCATCAGGAAACACGTCTAAAACTCGCAAATAATAGGGACATCCTCAACCTTAATCATTGTCCTAAGCTTTGGCTCAACTACAGCCTCGTACGCCTCCATCTCCTGCGATGCAGCTAATCTGCCTCGAGCGATAGATAATGCAGTCACAATTTCGAAAAATGTAAACTTTGAAATCCCCTCGATGTCAAACGTCACAATCATGCTTGCTGAAACAGTCGATATATGCGTGATAAGATGATAACCAATCCATATCGAACATCACGTTAAACTCCATATACTTTAACACTCTCAAATCACCGATAGCTGATGTCCTTAAATCTCTATAATACAATTCCGACAAATTTGGTTAGGGTAAATCTTATCCCTAACTGTCGTAATAAGAACAAAATGTCTATCTAAGTTATGTGCATGTAACCCTAATTCTCCAACCATGCATCTAGAAATAAAAGACAATGTGCTACTAGAATCCATCGTAATGTGCATGAAAATACCACAAACAAATAACCTACCCTCAACAAGTTGTCTAGTCGCCTCCCTGTTTAGTTCTACGACCCCAAAAGCTGTAGTCTGGGACTTATCTCTGGTTTAATCCTTATGTTATGGTTGTGGTGCTGTTCGGAACAATTTGCCACAATATGTCTAACCTGACCGAATCGGTAACACGCACGAGTCTCTGATTTGCCAGAACTCATCATAACCTCGACTCTGGCCTCTTAGAACTTTATCCTACCTATAATGCTGTCTAGGCTAATCAACTAGTGCAGAAGCCGTAGAATATGTCGTCTAGCGATCATCACGACGATCGTGGTCATCACAACGATCTCTGTCACCTCTACGACCCTGATCAGACTGCCAATCACCTTAATGAGGTCTTTGGCCCTGTCTTTATCGATCCTGATCTCTCATATGTCTTTTCTGTCTCTATTCAGACTGAGAACTCAAATATGTCTAACTCTGCAGCCACGGCTGAACCGTTAATCAACTAACCCTCTGAACTAGGTAGGTCATATGTGTGAGGGAGCTATCATAAGTCTCTATCAATGTATGAGCTCCACTAGATACAACCGTGCTCGCAATCCTATCATCCAAGCCTTAGACAAAATAATATATTTGTAATCGATCAGCACATATTATGTTCATGAAGTACGAAATTAGATATCGGTACCTCTCATGTATACAATGACAGACATATCACCCTGATTAATGATAAAAACTCATCCCTCAATCGGACCTTGACCTCCATAGGTATATACTCGTCCATAAATAGCACTCGAAACTCTGCCCAAGTAGTCATAGCAGGATGAGTCGCCATGTAGGGAGTCCACCTAACCACGACATCAACTCTCAAGCAAAAACTCAATAATCTTGGTCGATCAATCTCCTCAACCCGAAGCAACTCATAAAGCCGCTCATGAGATAACAACTACCTCCCGGCTATCTCTAGGTCCCCGACTTCATAAAAGTATCATTGCGAGAACCTAATGAAGTCCTTCATCTTCTTGGCCTCAACTATCATCAAACTCCTTGAAGTAGACGCCACTGCTGGTTGCTCAGTATTCGTAGGTGTAATGACCACTGTAGTATCTGCTGGTACTACTACTAGTGTAGCTTTCTCGGTCGATGTCTCAGATACTACTGCTTGTACCTGAGTCTCTTCTATAGTAGGAGCTACAACTGCTTGAGTAGTAGTCTCCCGAGCATCTCGAGCTCTCAGCATGTATATTAGCAATGCGAATCTATCATCCATAGTTCGTGCCAATGCCTCCAATGTCAAAGTCGGCCTAGTAGGATCACTGGTATCCCCAACCTCAAACTTAGTAGTATCTGAAGGTTGTCCGTCCATCGATATCTGCATCAAAGAATGTGTGTTTAGTCACCACAAGTACAAATATACGTGTATCATATGTATTATATAACCAAAAATATAACACAAATATCCTTTATTCCTACCCATTTCACCTAACTTCCTAACTAGGACTCTAGGAAATTCCTTTGGGTTTCACATCTAAAGTTTATTCATCAGATTTATCCTCTAATTATACCCCAATTGTAATCATATCAGAGTTAACTTTCTATTTCCCAAAGTTCACTAACCTTGCTCTGATATCAAAATGTAGCGGCCCATATTCCAAATGGACCGCCATATGGGGGCCAAAGCGAGCCATAACCTGGCCTACCAGTGCCACCTTTGTCCCACATGCCAACTCATCTACCATTTAATCATTATTAACCTGAATGAAAAATAATTTACTCGTTTAAATTGTTAATAAACTCAAGTCATATGTTATAATATCATTTGAAACATTAATAAACCACAGCTGGAAGTCTTTTATCATGAAAAATCAAATATTAAAATATCAAAGTCATGCATTTAACTCTATACCTAGTGTAGAAAACTCATATATCATCATAGACCAAAAATACATCTCGAAAGGTCTTAAAATATCAAAATATAGGGTCCTGAAGTATCTCACAAGCCCAAGTTCCCAAAATAAAAACAAAGTATATATAATACAAACGTACTAGTCTGGCTCAATATCTCTGAATCACAAGTACTCTACAAGCTTGCCCTTGCAATGACTCGTACTCAGATTTGCACTGAATTCATTACAAAAAGGCAGATGACGAGTCCAGAGTGAATATTCCCAAGGAAATTAAGTGAGCAATACTAAAGTTAATACTAGAATTCAAACAATACTATTAAATAAACATGCAAAAATAAATACAAGCAACTGTAATCATCGCATGGATAAGTAATAGTGCAAACTCAATGTGTGTGTTCCTAGAGCCTAGGGTCAGACTAGTGCCATACTTTAGAATCTCCACAGAATACTGCCATGAGTACTACTCAAACAAGACCAGTATTTAGATCCACTAAGTGGTAAGCATAAAACCTACGACGCACCTACACGTGCCCGATGCGACTCTCTAGTCGTACTATTCACCGAAATCTGTGACACACGTGATATGGCCTAGTTGATATAAACACAGGAATGGTACGGAGGGAGAGCCTCAACGTCCATCCATTTAAACCAAAACCAAGAATAAAATATTGAAAAACAAAATATGAATTCAAAAGCCAAAATAAGTAATGCTCAAGAAATTTCAGTTGGGATACTACACACCTCAACCCGCATCGTGTCCCGATAAATTACCCCATCTTCGACTCCGTTGAATCCCCGATATCCAAATTACCGCCCGAAATGACTATTTCCATTTATAATTGATTATTTAGTCAATTAGATGTATTTAATGCTACTTAGCAAAAATAGTCTGAAATTTGCAATTTCTAGCGCGCTAGGTCTTGTGATTAGCGTGCTAGATATCTGGGAAGTTAAACGTTCTTCAACAAGAAGAACATTAGCTCGCTATATTTTTCACCTAGTGCACTAATCATCATCTAGGGCTCTAGGTGACCTCCTTGGAGCTCTAATGAGGTTTTGGACAACAATTTGGTTAAGAATTTTGTTTTTTAAACATCACCACCACTACCAACAACAACAACAACAACAACAACAACAACAACAACATATATTACTTAACTTCATAGTTGTTGAAACCCCACCAAAACAACCACATAACTACCACTAAATAATCCATATTGGATTCACTTAAACACCTCAAAATGGTACCAAAAGATGAAGAAAGTTGAGGTTATTGTGAATCTCACCTTGCTTTGATGAAGCAACCACTCCAATCTCCTCAAATCACCAAGTTTGAAACTCCAAAACCCTTGTTTCTTGGTCTCAATTTTCATATTTCTTGATAAGGAGTGAAAAAAGTGGTGAATTTGAAAGTCAATGTGACTTTTATATCCTTAAAGGATCTCTCCATACTTGTGCATCCCTAAGCCATCTAATGAGCACTATTTGCTCCATTTTCCAACCTCTAATAACTCCTAATATGACTCCAATGGCACACTTGCCCTTGTTCTTAACCCAAAAAGTTGTCTTTTGAGTGTTTCAACGTCCGATTTCACATCCCGAAATGCACACACTCATACTACCATGACCATAACTACCAAATATGCATTATATATTATTATTTAACTCATTTTATTCATTTCATGTGTGTATTATTTCTCTAGCCTAGTATTTAGTCATTTAGACTACCGGACTGCGTTGACAAGCATAACGAGGCGAATATTTATCAAACAATTTCGAACGTCAAACATAATATAAATACAAATATTATGATGCCATTTAATCTATTTCAGCATAAACATTGCAAATTAGACAAAACAACACACAAAAATTACTATTTACCTAGCTCCAAGTGCGTCCTAGCCTAGTTGTGGGTCTCGCGAGTGTTTGAGCTATGAGCCACGTCTGCAACCACTTCATTAATAATGGCAAATTAAATTCGAGCCGTCACAAGGGATTTGGGGCAGAAAGGCCAAAGAGACGAGAAGAGATGGTCCGAGGTCGCCCATGCTGCTTCTGATAGGTCTGGCGATGGCTAGAGCCATTGCGGTGGCTCCATTGACCTCAGTTTTTGCAGAGCTTTCACACCTCCTAACTCGCTAGGACTTGCCGCCATTTCAACAGCTTAAGGTCCTCAACAGATTGAATAAATTAATCATATCGATCAAAAACCTTAAAATTGCTAAAAATCGAAACTACAAAGAAGAACAAAAGTTGGATCTAAAAACTATTGTACCCATGATTTTTGTGTTTTTAAGTAAGTAGACTATTGTTCCCTTCCGTGCCATTAAGTGAATGAAAATGTGAGGACTAGGTCCTTTCAACATAGGCGACTTTGTTTTTTTTTTTTTTTTTTTAAATGGTGTAGGGTGAAGAAACTTTCTAATTATTAGAAGGAAATACAATGACATTTAAGAAATGTCATTAATTATTACTTAATCTATCATTAAAAGATTATTAAGTCTAAAAAGATTATTTTATTCCTTCAATGACATTTTATTTAAAAATTGTCATGTTTAACCTAATTCAATGACATATTTTGGAAAATGACATAAACAATTAGTCATAAAAAGTGCCTTTTGTTGTAGTGACTCTACACCAATCTCGGCAAACTAGTGTGATCAAACAAAGAGAGACTAAATTAATGATAGAGAATCAACAAAGATTGAAGCGATGTGTGTGTACATTGAACTATTTATTAGTGTTGATCGATTTTTAGTACTAGCACTCATTTTTTACTTAATGTTTTTTTAACAACACTTGTAAATTATGTGTCTTTATATTTAAAGTCTAACAACACTTGTAAATTACGTGTCTTTAGATTTGAGATTTAACAACACTTATAAATTATGTGTCTTTAAATTTAAAATTCAACAACATTTATAAGTTATGTGTCTTTATATTTGAAATTTAACACTTCTTGTAAATTATGTGTCTTTAGATTTAAAGTCTAACAACACATGTAAATTATGTGTCTTTAGATTTAAAAACTATGTCTTTAGATTTAAAAATTATGTGTCTTTAGATTTGAAATTTAACAACACTTGTAAATTATGTGTCTTTAGATTTAAAATCTAACAACACTTATAAATTATGTGTCCTTAGATTTAAATTTTGACAACACTTATAACTTATGTGTCTTAATATTTGAATTTTGATAACACATAAATTAGGGTCCCCAAATTTTAAATTTAGCGCTACTAGTTTACCAAGTGTCTCTAATATAGGAGAGACTTATAAATTATGCGTCCCTAAATATTGAATCTGACAACACTTGTTGTTTGTGTCCTCAATTTTAACTTTAGCAACACTTATAAACTATGTGTCCTTAAATTTGAGATTTGACAACACTTATAAATTAATTTATCTAAATTTTAAATTTGGCAACACTTGTTTATTAAGTATCCTTAATTTTGAAATATTTGTATATTATATGTCTCAGATTTTAAACTTTGCGACGTTTTAATATCAAGTGTCTTTAATTTAGAGACATTTGTATATTATGCGTCTTAAAATTTTAAATTTAGCAACGCTTGTACGTACATCATGTGTCTCAAAATTAAAATTTGGGGACACTTTTAATTTATTAGCGTTGGAAAAAAAGTATTGCTATGAACCCACTTTGTTGTAGTGGGGTTGCCTCCATCTTATGAATTCAATTTAGAAAATGTCAAATTCTTGATGGCCACTCTGGAGTTACGTTGCAAATTGTGCTTAGGTCTTCTACTCAGCTAGTTAAGTTGCATTAATCTATGTCCAATGTTAATTCGTTTTATGAGTTCTCAAATTAATGAGCAACGTATTTGTTGATTTGTGAGATGGCGTATGTCCACTATTCTACTGGTACTCTTCAAGCGGTTAGAAGACGCAATAATCAACGTTTTAGCTTTTGGAAGAAAACGGAGAGCTATTGGAAAGGGCAAACCAAAGACACACTATTAACTGTATTTTTTCGATTATCTTCTGTTTTTCCCTGTGTTTGGAGGTGGAGTAAGACATCAATTCTGCTTATTTTTAATTTAGTTTTGTAGAATTCGTTTTTGGTGTTTGAGATGTTAAAGCTTATTAGCTGTAGGTAGTCATTGATTCTCAGTAATTAATGAAATGCGAATTTGGTAAGTAGCTATCGTGACGGTTAGGAATATGTGAGTGTGACGAAGATGGATGGAAAAGAACGTAGATGAACCTTGTAGCACGTCTTATGATCGACTAATTTATAAATGTCCATTGCTTGAGTTTCATATTTCTGAATCTTAGCTTTAGCATAATTCAGTACAAGTTTGCTAGGCATTTAATTAGCTACTTGTAGGAATATGCGTGAATGACCATTGTTTGACGAAAAAATCTGTGATGAGACATGTAGCACCTTTTCCTAACAACTAAATGATTTGTTGCTTGAGTTCCAGATTTCTAGACCTTGGCTTGGTTGTGTTCAAGTCCAAGTTTGCCCATACCAGGCTAAGACACGCTCATAATATGTGTTTTCAAGAGCTGAGCTTCTGTAGTCATTTTATTCTTGTGCAATCATTTTTTGCTGCTTCTGTTGTATATGGCTGTCAGTCAGAATAATAAGTTTCTTGGTGATTTAGAATCTTTTTCTTACTCTACTGATGGCAGGGGCGTATGGCGTATGTACGTTGACCTTACCCTGGGCTGAATTTTTTTTTTTATATATAACTTATATTTAAGCCCAAAAGTGCAATTGAGCCCACCCCAAAAAATCTCTCAAACGGTTAAACCCTACCATTGACAACAAAAGAATTTAGCAACGGCACATACGTCCAAAATGCGTGCACGGCAAAAAAAGCGAAAAAAAACTCTCTTGCACTTTCTCGGCACATTCACGGCATTCGTACACTCACCGAATGTAAGTTCTTTACATTTTTCGAAGTTTTTTGGAGCAATATCTTTTCAAATTCTATTGTTTTGTGTCTTCTACCTCTATTCTTTTTGTGTTTGAAGAAACCAATCCATCTCTTTAGGATTAATTTCATTGCTCCACATTTAATTTTTTTCATTAGATTGCACTATAATACAATGATAGATTGACGGTTCTTTTACAAAGTGCGAGCAAAGAGGTATGTTAGTTCATAGATTTTTTTTTGTTTGTATGTCTTTTTTTGAAGGGATATTTTTTTAATTTGGAAATCATTGAGCAAAAATATATGATAGTTCTTAATTTTTCTTAACTTGTTGGTTTTTGATGTTTTGTTAGTTGGGTTTTTTTATAAGAAAGAGATTGATTGTATAACTATGTTGTCAAAAATCTCATATTTTTTGACAACATAGCTTATTTGCAATAACATATCACACAAAAAGAATAAATCATCATCAACAAGTCTCAATTATTTTCCTTATCAGATATTTAGCTAGAAAAAGAGAAGTCTACCATGGAAGTAATTAAAAGTAGTACCTACATGCTACATAGAACAAAGTTATTTATAGTTCCACTAGTGTTATTTGATCATTCAAAAAAGATAATTGTTAAAATAATCAGTTATTTTCAAATAATCCGTTAAATGTCAATTAGCCTTATTTTCACTTCTCTTACCTGGCTACCTTCACATAAATCAAACACATTAGAATGTCATTGACACAAACACACACAAACGCATTAGAAAGTTATAAATATCCCAATAGTAGCGTATATATTATATATATTAAATAAAAGAGTATATATACATATATATTGTATATAATGTTATAATATATATATATATATATATATATATATATATATATTACAAAACTAGTTTGAAGTAGGTTTATATATAAATTAAGATAAAAATTGATAAAAAAAGGGTAATTGAGACGCTGAAGTTTGAAGTAGATTTTGTACCGATAGAAGTTTAATTTGTTAAGTACAAACTTAACAATGCATCAAATCCAATTTTTCCAAAAGTTATGATAAAAAAATGTATAATTAAGATATAATTTTAATTTATTATGTATAGAAATTAGCAACATTAGTCCATTTTTATTTTATTTTTATGTTTCACACGGTTTTTTATATCTTTGATCATATACTATTTACATTGATTGAATTAGGAGAATAAAAAGGAAGTTTTCACGACTTTAATATTTATGGAGACATTTTTTCTTTTAAGGATAGTATACTAGCTTTGGACTAAACTCTATTGAGCGTCATGGTAACAAAAAAACGAAAACGATTTTTTTCCTTTTTTAAATCAAGTGGGGAGACATCTAAGGTTGACAATCTTTCTCCATCAATTTTTTAGGCTTCATCTCGTGAGGAAGCGAGACCTTTAGAATCTCCAACTCGAGAAGTTGATATTGATTATAATTCTCTTGAAAGAGATCCGGGCTTGCGTAATCCAATACGACAATATTCCTTCAATGTGCGAGATGAAATTAGACGAGCATATATAAAGATGGGCCATTATCAACCTAGGTTGCCAGAATACCCACGAACTCTATTCGGAAATCTATATCGTCGCTTTCAACCAAAATGGTTTGGGGAATTTCAATGGTTAGAGTATGCTCCTTCAAATGACATTGTATTTTATTTCTCGTGTTACCTTTTTGAAAATGGTAATACACTTCACTGCACATTAACTAATGGAGGATTTAAAAATTGGAAGAGAGTTAATCAATGGGTTAATTGTCCATTCTTGATACATATGGGAAGTATCAATTCAGCACATAGAAATTATGTACAATCTGTTGAGAATTTGTCGAATGTTACTCGACACATTAACAGGGTGATAAATGCACAAACTTTAGAGGATGTTCGAAAAAATCGATTGCGGCTTAAAGTTACAAGTGAGGTTGTTCGATGGCTTAGTTTACAAGGATGTGCATTTTGAGGTCATCGTGAAGGTTCAACTTCAGAAAATCGAGGAAATCTCATAGAAATGTTGAAGCTTATGGGTAGATTAAATGTTAACATTGAGGATGTTATACTCGACAATGCTCTAGGGAATGCAAAGTACACCTCACCAAATATTCAAAAAGATTTTGCATATTATGGCTAACATGGTGAGAAAAAAAATTCGTGAAGAAATTGGAGATAAAATGTTTTGTCTATTAGTTGATGAAGCGAAAGGATACAGGAGGCAAAGAAGAAGTGGCAATTGTGTTGAGATTCGTGGATGGTCAAGGGTCAATTAAAGAGCGTTTTTTCGATATTGTCCAAGTCAAAAACATCGCTGCTTTAACACTTAAGAAAAGTGTATGTGACTCTCTTGCTCGGTATAACTTACTTATAGATGACTTGCGTGGTCAAGGATATGACGGTGCTAGTAACATGCGTGGGGCATGGAATGGGTTGCAAGCTTTATTTCTCAAAGATTGTCCATATGCATATTATGTGCATTGTTTTGCTCATCGACTACAACTAGCATTAGTTGCAGCTTCTAAAAAGGAACCGTCGATTTGGTTACTCTTTTCAAAGTTGTCTTCTATTGTTAACCTTATAGGTTATTCTCCAAAACACCTTACTAAGTTGCAAGCCTTTCAAGTCAGAGATTGCACGTAAAGTAGCTAGTGGTGAACGTGAAACTGGTAAAGGAGCTAATCAAATTGGAAGTTTACAATGAGCAGGAGAAACACGGTAGAGCTCTCATTTTGATTCTATTTGCAGTGTGATTGATATGTATTGGACAACGATGCAAGTGCTTAAAAAAATGGTTAGTGATGGATCTACTTATGATATTCATGGTGAAGCAAAAGGTGTTTTAATGATGATGGAAAGTTTTGATTTCGTATTCATATTGCATGTAATGCATAGAATTATGGGAATCACAGATATGTTTTGCCGAAACTTGCAAGAAAAAACTCTAGATATTTTGAATGCAATAGATTCAATTGCCACAACAAAAGTACTTCTTCTAAAATTACGAAATGAAAGCTTTGATCAACTTTTGATGTGTGTGAATTTGATTTGCATAGAGTATGAAATCGAAACACCCGATATGAATGCTTGGTACAAAGAGGGCACATGTTGTTCTTGTCAGCAAAAATGTCTTGTCACAGTTGAGCATCATTACCACTTTGATATATTCAATTCCGTGATTGACTATCAATTAGAAGAGTTGAGTTACAGATTCATTGATGATGCATTGGAAATCCTTAAGTTGAGTTGTGTTTTACAACCAAATGATTAGTTCAAATTATTTGATGTTGATCAAATATGCATTCTTGCAAGAAAGTTTTATCATGCTGATTTTAGTGATCAAGAAATGCATCATTTGATATGTCAATTGGAGCATTATGAGGTTGATGTACTTCACCACAAGTGTTTTCAGAATTTGTCATCAACTTTTGAGTTATTGGAGATACTAATTCGAAAAAATAAGTTGCATCACTACAACTTAGTTGAGAGATTGATTCGTCTTATTTTGACTCTACCTGTATCCACGGCATCAACAGAGCGAGTATTTTCAGCTATGAAGCGTATTAAGACTGATTTACAAAATAGAATGGAAGAAGAATTCTTGACAGATATTATGATCATTCATATTGAACGAGAATTCGCTCAAAATATCGATATAGATGAAGTAATTGATGAATTCGATTCTTTAAAGCAAAGGAGTGCACAACTTAAATAAGTTATTTTTCTTCATATTCTGGTTTTTATATAATTTATTATTTAAGTATTATTTTTATTCTTTACCTAACAATATAATTTATATTTGATTCTATATTGTTTGTGTTTGCAGCTGATACACTTTTCATTGATCGCGTCATGTTTGTGACAAGTAGACAACAATTTTTCATTTAAGGTACTTTAGTTGAACTCATTATCTATTGCTTTCGTTTTGATTTGATCTATTACAATTGTTTGTGTTCAAATATTTTTTTTCTTTGCTTAATAGTTTGTGGCTTAATTTATGCGATAACTATGCTAATTTTATGTTTGCCATGGATGCATATATATTGTGGTATAATTTATTTAAAGTATACATAATAATATATAAAAATAATAATTTAAAAAATATTTATAGCTCAGGACTATCAAAAATCTTGGATTTGGCCATGATTGATGGTTTTATATTTTTGTTAGAATGCATGTATGTGTCCATGCGTATAGCGTTAAAATCCATTTGGTTGGTTTCTCCAACGACGACGCTGAAATAACTTGATGAGGTTGAGAACTTTAATGTACTGGATTATTGGGAAGAATGAAACAAACCTATTAGACAGATCTTAAAAAAAAAAAAAAAAAAAAAAAAAAAAAAGGTTGACGAAAATTTATATTACGCTGGAAAGTAGCATTACTTCAACAATGAAATGATAGGGAGATCGAAGGAAAAAACAAATCATTCTAAAGCATATATACCGCGTAGTTAAGATATGCTTGGTTGGGATTCGAAGAAGCTCTTGTGAGAAGTTAAAAGTAGGTTACTGTAAGACTGCATTAGGGATGTTGAGGGAGTAAATTTTCCGAAATTGTTATGTATATGGAAATAGTTGAGAATGCCATAATTGACAATTTTTTGAAACGTATGTGCAACCTCATGGTTGACACTACTAAGCTATAGTAGGATTATTTTGCATATATGTTCCTTTGTGGCAAAAAGTTTCTACTTTTGATCTCAACCCTAAAAGATTTGCAATTGTGACCCCTTTTGACCAGTCAAACCACGTTTTTGCCACACAAGCAAACTACGTCACCAACTGGAAACGAACTTCACCAAAAAATTAAAGGCGCATTTGGAAAATGTTTCTTATGAAGAATCATTTTGAAAACGTTTCTAAAGGCTCGTTTTCAAAACGTGTCTTCAATTTAATTATGAAAATTTCTACCTATCTCACACTTAAACTCAGATTTTTTAAGATTTTTTTTTACTCTCATACTTCACTTTAAGTCCCTACGTTTCTCTGAAAGTGGTCCTGTAAATTTCAGACCGCCTAATCAATTTTTGACACTACAAGAAAAATGATATTTAGAAACGGAATTAGCAACGGAATTAAGTTCCGTTGCTAAGAAAAAGTAGTTAGAGACGGAATTGAGACGGACTAATTCAGAGACGAATAGAGATAGATAGAGACGGAATTAGAGAGAGAGACGAATTAAATTCCGTCTCTAAATAATGGCGCCAACATTCCCACCAATTTTTTTTTTTTTTTATAACCGTTCATCAAATCTCGAGATTTGTGCGTGCTTAGCTCTAGGCCCAAAAAAAAATAAATGATCGTCCAAATAAACAAAATCGGTCGTCTCTCTCACCTCTCTAACAATCTCCTCTGCTTGCGCTCTGGTCTCTCTCTCTCTCTCTTAGCCTCTAATCGGCTCTCTCTCTCTCTCCGACCACTCTCACCACTCTCTCCTCTCACTACCCGCTCACCGCTCACCTCTCTCTCTTCTCTCTCTCTCACACCGATCTCGCTCTCTCTCTCTGGTCGCTCTGTGCTCACGCGCTCTCTTTCGTCGAGGACGTTCTCTCCTCTCTCACCGCTCTCGGACGGACGTTTCCCAGCTCTCTCTCTCTCTCACCGCTCTCTCTCACCGAATCTCTCCCAAACCCTAAATCTCTGTCGTCGCTGTGTTTGCGGCTGCGACGAGGCCGTCGGCTCTCTGCGTAGTAGCCATTACGCGGAGATTGGAGCCTCCGAAGCCCTAAGCCGTCGCCGACCTACGCCCCACCCTAAGACGTCGTCGAAGTAGTCAAGGTAACTCCCTAAGCTGTTAGTCTTTTTTTTGTTTTTTATTTTTGAATGGGTGTTACAATTTGGATTGATTGATAGGTTTATTATTTCAGATTTTGATACTATATAGGACTGATTGAGGAAACAAAAATGATAAAACTCAATTTGGATTGAATGATAGGTTTATTAGTTCATATTTTGATTTGATTTGCCAAAGTAGTTAATCTTATATGATGTGTTGTTTTGTGCTTTCAGGTATCAGGAAAACTTTCTAGTTATGGCTATGAAGCTCCTGAATTCGAAAAGGGGAGTTATACTTTCAAGAGTGATATTTACTTTTGGAGTTGTATTGTTGGAACTCCTTACGGGGCGAAAACCATACGACAGTGTGCATCTCCGACTTGTTTAGTTTAGTTTAGTTTGGTCTATGATGGTACCTTAGTTCTTATGATGAGCAATTCTTTTACTTACAGTCAAAGTCCCTTGGGGAACAATTTTTAGTCTGCTTGCGGACTCTCGCCTTCATGATATTAACGCGCTATCAAGGATGGTTGACCCTTCTCTCCATGGAGCTTATCCTATGAAGTCCGTATCGCGTTTTGCTGACATCATTTCTCTGTGTCTTTAGGTGAGTTTTTGTGCATTATTTTCATCTATGAAGTGCTCTTCAACGAGATGCAAACCTATGGTCAAATTCCTGATCTCTTTGCATATGGTGCATTAATTGGTGGATTGTGTTATAATAAACATTTCAACGAGGCAATGACTTTGTTTCACGAGTTGGAAACCAATGGATTGATGGTTGATATTGTTATTTATAATATTATTATCAAGTATATGTGCAAATATGGATATCTGAAAGCTGCAAAGAAATTATTTATTAGCCTTTCTGTTAAAGGTTTATAGCCGAATAGTAAAACATACTCTTCAATGATCAATGGCTTTGTTAAAAAAGGGTTGGTAAATGAAGCTGAATCTTTACTCATTGAAATGGAAAAGAATGGTTCTACTCCAAATGAGATCACACTTAGTGTCATGATTCAGGGGTTTCTCCATAAAATGATGTCCACAAGGCACTCCGACTCTTTAATCTAATGATAGAAAGGAATTTCTCTCCAAATGCGATGACAATATCCAAGATGATGTGTTTGTTTGGCGCGAGTGGCTCGATTCTCAAGAAGTCGCCTCTTGAATTGTTGCAAAAGGAACGCATAAAAATGGCTTCCTTTATTTTTTGTTGATGCTTGACATTCAATCAGTTTGCATATACCTAAGGGATCAATCAACACTGCATATTTTTGGGATTCTTTTCAATGCAATTCAAGAAGCTTGAGCTCGGTAAGTTTTTTTCAGTAACTAATTCAATTTGAGTCATAAGCTTCACAAGTCATTGTTCTAACTTTCTAACTCTTAAAAGTGAAAAGTGAAAATTATAACCTTTAGTTTTGAGTAACTTTTTGATGCATTTCATGTTTTTTTTTTTCACAGGTACAGGCTAACTTAATCTTTGGATCACTCTGTGTGTGTGTGTGTGTGTGTGTGTGTTAAATTGTATTGATTGCTAACAATTTTTTTCAATTTCTTACTATTACCTTCTTTTTTTATATTTTTGTTATCACAGAATGTTGAATCCAAGACCAACAGTGAGAGCGCTCTTCAAACAAAATTACCCTCTCGCCGGTGAAAGTAATTATAATCCATTTGCTTCTCTTATTTGTTGTTTACACGGTAGATCGACTAAGATTACTTTTTTTTATTTGTTGAAAACACAGCAACAGAGATTACACAGGAAATGCGAGGTTACCGCCATCCTTGTTCTCTATGGTCTTCCGAGGTAATTGTCTCAATGCTTATGTTTATTATGTTCTTTGGTTAAGCATGTTCTGATGCTTGACAAAATACTCCACCGTTACATATTATTAAACAACAAGGTGGTGATGGTATCGGACTAGGTAAACATGAACCAAATGTTTTTTTTTTCTATACTTGAAATGCTCATGCAAAATGATCATGGATGAGAATATGTCAACTAAATGACCTTTTGAATATCAAAAAGGTGAATGTTCATTCTGACTATATACACCTCGAGCTTTTTCTTGCAAGAGGTGCAAGAAAAGTGTAGAAGTCCTGGAGATACTATTAACTTTATGTTGAAAAGCTAATTGTTAATAATGGTCTCAAATGTTTCCCTTTTTGATGCATGCAGATTACTCACAGGTTCTATTCTTGCTCACGAGTTAATGCACGAGTGGCTGCGGCTTAAAGGTAACCATAGTCAATTATCTCTCCATTTTTCCAATTATTATTGTTGGTTTTGAAGAACAATGAAAGATTGGAAGAAAGATTGACAAGTTTTTCACAAGGAGAGAATCAACAATGGAAAAATATTTGTTTTAGGCTCTCACAATATTCAGCAACACACAATAGAACAACCACATACAATAGAAAATGACAACTTAATTTTTTATTCTCTTAATTTCACTAAAATAGTGGTACATCATATATAGTTAAAAACAAAAGTGAATTATAGAAAGTCCTAAATAACTCTACTTCTAATTCTAATCTACACACCAAAAAATTAGCAACTTCCAATAGAATAGGACACCTAAAAAAATTCTTGCACACATAAATAGAAACTCCTAACTAGACTAGAAAATTAGAATGTGCACTAAATAAAACTAAATAAAAATAGAAACTATTGTGTAGACTAAAGCTAAGATTCGCTTTTTAGGCTCCTTTCCAAAATTATAGTAAACGTTTATTGCTGCTCATAGACTGCCTAGACCATCTTGGATTTAGTTTTTGATTACCAACTTCACTAATCTTTAAGCGATGGAAGATAATTTGAAGATCTCCCAGGGCAATTTGGAGCTCTCATGCAGAAGCTATAGTAAAGGCTTAGGTGCATAATCTCCAATAGCATCTTGCAAATGTCTTGCTTTCCAAAATTATTGAATCAAATGATCTTAAATGCGGCAAGTGGTGCTTTTCTCACCATTGGGAACTTCAATCTTATGTCGCATCTTTTTCTTTTTATTCAACATTCTTTTTATGAATGGGGTTATCTTATATGAACTCGCTTGTCCAGGTTTTCTATTTCCGAACTTTCTCCTATGCCCAATTTCCTCATCGCTTCTCGGTTCACCGGCAAGCATTGATGGAAAAGTTTTGGTTTGAATGTCAAAAGCGATGCCATTGACTGAAGATGGCGATGCAGTGCTGGAATGGGAGAACTAGCCACCATTAGTGCTTATATCTCATTGTAAAGCTGCACCCGACTTGATATATGGTTGTGTTCCCCCTCTTTTGCTATCCCTTTTGAGTTAACTGAGTAGCTATGTACAGGATTTATTTACTTATCTATGATGTTGAATTTCATGTAAATAGCTCTGTACTGGCACTGTTGCTATAGATTGTATAAGGCCTTTTTGTGCATATTTAGATGATTGGAAGTTTTTTTTGTGATTGTTAAACAATAGGATTGGTGGTTTTTGTGCATACTTAGAAATTTGGAACATTTATTAAACTTGACAAGCTTTCGTGGATATATAAATCTTTTTCAATGTCGAATTGTACATTTTTTCTCTCATTTGAATATTTGTTGTTGATATATATTGTCAATGTATGTATGTCAAATTTTACTTTTTTGGGGGCTGTTAGCACCCCCAAGGAGTTGTTGGAGGGGGTGCAGGCAATGGAGTAGGTCTTATGGTTGTATTTTCAGGTTTAGAGGTTATGGAGAACCAATTGGATTAAGCTTAGGTTTGAAAATTAAACAAAGCGGAATCGAGACGGATTAGCAATGAAATTCAGAGATTCCGTTGCTATTCCATTTCTAATTTTCAAGGAATAGATGCATGAATCAGCAACGGATCAGAGACGAAATTATTGGATTCCGTTTCTGATCTGTTGCTAATAAGAGACGAATCAGAGACGAAATCCAATAATTCTATCTCCGATCCGTTACTAATCAGAGACGGATCAGAGACGGATCGTTTCGATTAACAGATCGGAATGCAATTACAATTGTACCCTTTAGAGGAATTTCCATTTTTGTTCCGTCTCTGTTCCGTTTCTAAATTCGTCTCTAATCAGCAACGGAACACATTTCCGTTGCTAGATTAAATCAACGACGACGATTTTAGAAACGGAATAGATTTGGTCTCTGTTTCGTTGCAGAATTGAATTAGAGACGGAATTTATGTTAATCAGAGATGGAAATTTCCGTTTTTGATTTGCTTTTTTTTTAGTGCGACTATCTCACTAGAATTGTAGTTATACTTTTCAACTTACTTAAAACTCAACCTACGAATGATCGTTATGAACAAAAGACGAGAGTTCTTTCAAATATTTTCACTCGCATTTGTCATATTAGGTCCATGTGTTCTTTTAGAAGCAATCCCATGAGTTTCAGACCATCCGATCAATTTTTGACCTTCCTACGTACTAGAATTGAAGTTATATTTTTTTAACTTAAGTAAAAAGTCAACCTACAAATGATCTCCTTGATCAAACGACTAGAGATTTTTTAGATTTTCTCACTCTCACACGTCACAATAGGTTCATGCGTTCCCTGGAAGTAGTCCCACGAGTTTCAGACTGCCCAATCAATTTTTTACCCTTCCACCAAAATTGTAGTAATGCTTTTTAACTTAACAAAAACTCAACCTACAAAAGATCGCGTGATCAAACAACGAGAGGTTTTTCATATTTTCTTGCTCTTACACGTCACAATAGGTTCATGTGTTTCCCCGGAAGGGGTCCTATGAGTTTTGGACCACCAAATCAATTTTTTACCCTCCACCATACTTGTAGTTATGTTTTTTAACTTAACAAAAACTCAACCTACAAATGATCGATGTGATCAAACGACAAGAGGTTTCGGATTTTTCTCGCTCCCATGCCTCACAATAGGTCCATGTGTTCCCTCGAAAGCGGTCCTCAGAGTTTCAGACAACCCAACCTCCCACCATAATTGTAGTTATGTTTTTTAACTTAAGAAAAACTCAACCTACAAACGATCGATGTGATCAAATGACGAGAGGTTTTTCAGATTTTGTCGCTCCTATATGTCACAATAGGCCCATGCATTCCGTCGGAAGCTCCCAAGAGTTTTGGACATCCCGGTCAATTTTTTTACCCACCACCAGTATTGTAGTTATGCTTTTTAACTTAAGAAAAACTCAACCTACAAACGATCATTGTGATCAAATGACAAGATGTTTTTTAGATTTTCTCACTCGCGCACGTCACAATAGGTCCATGCATTATCCCGGAAGCGGTCCCAAGAGTTTCGAACAGCCCAATCAATTTTTTACCTTCCAGCCAGAATTGTAGCTATCATTTTTAACTTGACAAAAACTCAACCTACAGGAGACACGTTTTGAGAAAATCTAAAAAAATATATAAAAAAATGTGGGGACTTAATGTGAAGTGTGAGAGCAAAAAATTTTTAAAAAAGTCTTGAGTTGGAGTGTGAGATAGGAAGAAATTGTCATATACTTAAATTGAAGGCACGTTTTGAAAACCGAGCCTTGAGAAAATGTGGCTTGCAGCGTTGTTTGCTGGTGTAGCAAAAACGTGATTTGACTAGTCAATGGGGGTCACAAGTGCAAATCTTTTTGGGTTGAGATCAAAAGTGTAAATCTTTTGTCACAAACCGAAATGCGATTTGACTAGTCAAGGGGGGTCACAAGTGCAAATCTCTTTGGGTTGGGATCAAAAGTGTAAATCTTTTGTCACAAACCGAAATACGCAAAAAAAAAAAAAACCCGCTATTGTAATACTTAATATGCGCAATATGCAGTATTCGGGGATCGAGGAGACCAATGCAAAGATCAGATTGATGCTCACGGTTGACACTTGTGAGTGCATTGCTGCTATAGTTCAAATGACGTCGATATCAGAGATGTGTTCCTTCATGTTAGTATGTTATATTAACATTAGTTTGCATATTTTTAAATTATGATCCTTTTTTTTCACTTAAAATCTTTTAAGTATGATCTAATCACCCTTTTATTACTCAATTCTTATGTCAGATATGGATACCAAGGATGTGGGCCGAACTTTGTCTTGGACCGAAGTTTCAAACAAAAGTTTTCTCTAGGAAATTTTCTCTTTCTCAACCGAACCCAAAGGGCCACCTTAGTACAGGGAGACTTACAGTCTCCGTGTATGCTTGTTTACAACTAGTACACATGTCCAAAGATACATTAAGCCATAGACCTGGTAAAACGCCGCCTCGGTGGTTTGGACGGTTACCCAACCGCCTCGCTCTCCTTGTTGCCAAACGTTCCACAACCGCTCCATCACCGGGTCAACACACATGCTCCCGGTTTTCGCCCATCTCGGACGTGCCTTGGTCATGGCTCCACCCATGACCAAGGTAGTTATCTAACCGTTTGGTAACTGCCTTGACTCGGTCTAATCACGCCACAAGGGTAGTGGCCACGTTCTCTACGGGACTGGGACTCGTCTGGACGTGCCTGTCCGTGCCCAGGCCACGCCGCGTGCTAGCCGGGGCTCCGATGAGTCCCACCGGCTCGAAGGGTGGCCGACGCCATGGTCCGTCCATGGGTCGTGCCTTGGCATTGCGCCCAAGGCATGCTCGAGGGTCCCTGCTAGTCCGCCCATGCAACCCCAAGGAGAGAGCACACCTCTCCTTATAGTAGATGTTAAGCCGTTTGCTCAGTTCCAATAGGAAACATCAATTTTTCGACCAAGCGTACTTTGACTTGGGTCAACGCCCAAGTCAAGGTTTGTCAACCTAAGTCTCGTGCCAAGCTCGTGGCAAGGAATTCACTTAAGTCTGGCCCGTGCCGCGCTCGTGCCAAGACTTTGCCAAGATGTGCCGAGGTTTGCCGTGCTCGTGCCAGCGTAGTGCCAAGGCGTTGCAAACTCCTTCCGCACCAAGGGTGGAGCTCGTCTCGCTGTGCTCCTCCCTGGATCAGCCTCATCCGAATGGAAAGGCTTGAGATAACTGACATGGATCGTGGGGTGTATCTTCAGCCTCTCGGGTAGCTTCAGGCGATAAGCCACCCTCCCCACTCGTTTGACCACCTCAAATGGTCCCTCATACCGCTGTACCAGCCCCTTATGCGTCTCCTTCTTGTTGAAATTCTTCAGAATTTGAGGGGTAAGCTTCAACAAGACCATGTCTCCTTCCTGAAACTCCAAGGGCCTCCTATGCTGGTCTGCGTATTTCTTCATCCTCCTGACAGCCTTGGATAAGCTGTCTTGAGCTGCCTCCTCGGCTCTCCGTTTGCTCCTCGCAAAACGGTGCCCGCCAGGGCTCGACCCCATCGACTTGGATTTGGCTACTTCATTTGGAGTAACCTTGCTGCCCCATCACCACCTCGAACGGACTCAGCTATGTCGCTGAGCTCTTATGAAGGTTGTAACAAAACTGGGCAGAGTCTAGTAGATCCACCCAATTTGTTTGGCTCGCATTCATGTAATGCCCGAGGTAGTCCTCCAAAGCCAAGGCATTGACCCTCTCCGTCCGCCCATCTCTGTTTGGGGATGATTCGTCGTGGAAAACTTCACTCCGAACCTAACAAATTGAACAAAGCCACCCAAAACCTACCAAAGAACCGTGCATCGCGGTCATCGATGATATCTTCCGGTATTCCCCAATACTTCGCCACATGTTTGAGGAACGCACTGTCATTGTTACAAGACATGTCCGCACGTACTCGATCCACGTCCTCCTCCATCTTTGGCCGAAGAAAGAACGTGACGAGAAGGGCATAGGTCCGCTCCATGCCCGATGCCCGACCCATCGAGCATCATGTCTCTTTCAAGAATCGTCGCCTCAATCCACCCGAATTAGGGACATATGGGCGTCCTCCTTTGGCATAGAGGACCCCATCTTCACACCCGTGATCTCCACTTGTGACTCCATCGACCACTAGCTTCAAAGAACTTCGAGCAAACAGGGTCTTTGCTCGTCTCTTCCTTGATGCGAGGCAAGAACTCGCCTTCTAGCCTCACTTCGCCACCATTTCAGCCTACCATCTTGCGGTTTGAGTGCATCGTGGATCGAATTAAGCTCTGCCGGGCTTATGCTCGATTTGGACATCGAATTCGCCAAGAAGTCCAACCACCTTGCTTGCTTCGTTGAGCTTCTTCTCGGTTCATGAAATAGGTGATCAAAGATATCATAAGAAAACGAAAAAGGCGGAGCTGCAAAAGATTGTGATTTTTTTAAAAGGTTGTACGCATTTGGTGCTCCATTTCCATTACATAGATTGTTAAACTATTAAAGTTTTTGGAATTGGAGTTCATATTGCGGTCAGCCAGGCTAGATATTGCTAACCTCCATTCAATATGCATCCTTATGAGACATACTAATTTTGACTAGCTTGGCATACATCAAGCTAGCCACGAAACTCCTATTAGGAGGCAGAAATTGAGCCAACAACCTCAAGTTTGTGGGCTCAATGCCATACCAACCGAGTGCCTGTTGGCGAGGGTGTGCATGTGTGCATGCGCTGATCGTGCCACGGTGTGCCAAGGCGCTCGTGCCAAGCGTGCCAAGGCGTGCGAGAAATATAGGTACGCATTTGGATTATAATTTCAAATGTGGAAAATAATTAATTGGAGACCTCCCCGTGCCTTTAGCCTGAGGCTATGTCAAGGCAGTCTCCTAAACTAATTAAATAAATCATGCACTTTTTTTTTATAAGAAAAAAATTTATTTTCTTGCCCCCTATTGGACTTAAACTTACACCCCTTCCCAAGAATTCCAAGGCCACCCACTTGGTAGTCATGCATTCATTTGGAGCTACAAAAACAACAACAAAATTTTAAATCCAAAATTAGTTAAGGTTGACTACGTACAATACTTTTCTAAAAAAATAAAATAAAAAATTTAGTTTCAAACTCAATTGATGGCCTAATTAAACTTTAAAAACCTAAATGTTATAATCAGTCTCACTTTTGTTTTATTATCACAGAATTAATATTGTCTCCCTTAATCTATCAAAGCAACAAGTAATACATAATAAAATACTTTTGTAACTCAGAAACTTAACCCAGTTATCTTTGCATTGTGCAATGTACCTCGGGAAGCATGCATACCGAAATGGAAGGACTGCTAAGTTACAAAAACATTTCTAACATACATGTATGATTAGCTAACATTTGAAAAGCAAGCAGAAAGAACAAATTAAAAAGCTCAAAACGTTAACCAAATACAAATAAGGAATTAATGATTTTACAAAGACTTTCAAGGAACACTAGTGCAAAAATGTAGCTTAACTATATTTCTTTAGGGCCATATCTTTACAAGCTGATTTAAAAATTATGTAATCAAATACTCTCTATTTTATATCATAAATAAGTAGTTAAACTCTTGAAAGCGACCTTAAGCAATATACACATTATATAGCTAGACACCACAATTGGAAGATTTTGCATAATAATCATATGAATCTTCACATTAAGTCTATCATAATTAAGAAGCGCATTGTCTATATATTGGTTGATAATTTATAAAAGTAAGCTCTCTAATTAAGAAACTTAGATTAAAAAGCTCTAATAATGTCGCCCAACAATAAGGAAAAAGAAGTGTTTTATGTGACTTTATTAATGGTGGGCTCAGACACAATGGACTCTCATTTTCCCTAAATTGTTTCAATGTCTTCTCACAGACAAACATGAGGGCAGTAGCAAATCCTTGTGTCTCAAAAGAGGCATTGATCACTGAAGATATTGTATATAAGCAATCAACTTGTGCTTAACCAACACCATATATATAAAACAATAAATCTACTTTAACTGAAATAATATATAATTGTGAAATTGAATTTGTGTAATGTATGCACTCAAATGTTCGGTCACATCATCTATTAATTTGTATCACATGAACATGATTTCAGATCTTCGGTAATTAACTCGTCATATCAAATTCAAGTTGATAATATAGTGGTTGAGTTATTATTATTAGATATGGTTGAGAATACATGCAACCGTGATTATGAGATACCGTATCAAATTGTTTTTTTTTTTTTTTTTTTGCTTATTTTAACTGATTCTACATCACCATCAAATTGATTTATTATTGAAAGGATTGAAGAATACTTACAAGAATTATGGAAGTGATCAAGCCACGAATATTTGTCGAGATTAAAGTTAAACACATTAATTCTCGAATACATGATTAGCAATTGTACTTTTTCTTGAATTAAATCACTCCATATAATACTAAAAGTTTTATTCTACACTACAAAAATTTGCACAAATAGCGATGGTTCAATTTTGTCTCAATTTTGTGACTGGCCTGATCATGTCTCGAACATATTGTCAAACGTTTTTCTTTGCATGAAGTTCATTATCTGACGTGAATAAAAAAATGTTTAACTTCAAATTAAACTTATTTGATTTTTCAAATAAAAAGATATTATAATTAAGCTAAAACCACTATTTTAAAGTCAATTAATCTTGCATTGCCATTTGCCATTATATTCTTAACCATAAAATTTATAATTAATTAATTGAAGACGTTGAACCTAAGTTTTTTTTTTTTTTTTTTTTTAATGTAGGTAGTGTAAATCAAGAAATTGAATATTTATGACTATAATATACATTTAAACCCTCTTGTTTATAATATTATATACTATTCGGTAAATCGATCATAAGTACGGTATTTAACTCCAAATTAAAATTACTTTATATAAGATCTAGAAGTTCGAAAAGTAAGAGTTTTAAAAATCCAAATAACAATGAGAATGCAATGATACTACTAATAATAATTCAAGCTTTTGTTAGGTATATATAATTGGTTGTGAGATCTTAAAAGGCCGAGTAATACATACGAGGCTGATGAGGGAGCTGCATGTATAAGTGGCCTATTCATTGCAGCAAATTTGTTTTGGGTTTTGGTCGTTGGTTAATGGTAGGTGACGTCAGTAACACCTCTAATTGATAAGTGAGGGAGACAAGTTGATGTGGTGTGCCCTCCTCTTGCTTGGTTATCAGCAGACACACTACGCATTGTGAAAGAGACTACACACTCATCATGGGGCACATAACTTAAAAGTCTCCGAGCAGCCTAACCAAAACAAATAAATTTGGCTCCAAAGTTACCCACATATTAAAACTCAGTCATTGTCCAGAAATTAATTAATGTATATGCTAAACATACATATATATATATATATATATGAAAGAAAGAAACCACCATGTCTTGCCCTTAGTGGGGCTTGAACTGGCCCCCAACCTCTTATATATACAATTTGGTTATGTTATTTAAATATTAATTTGGTTAGTTTTTCTATTATATATTATTCATATTGTGGTTAAATCGAGCATGTGATCTTTAAGGCCCTATTTGAAATAACGAAAAATAAAATGTTCTAAAAAAATGATAAATTTTGTGAGAAAATTATATTTTTTTTTGCGTTTGATTGCTGCCAAAGTTTTTTCACGAAATATTTTCTCACTATTTTTATATATATATATAAAGCTTACATCTTGGGTGTGTCACGTGACATTTTCAAGCTTTCTCAACGAGCAACGTGGCA
This sequence comes from Stephania yunnanensis, assembly GCA_039657365.1. Taxonomy (NCBI): domain Eukaryota; kingdom Viridiplantae; phylum Streptophyta; class Magnoliopsida; order Ranunculales; family Menispermaceae; genus Stephania; species Stephania yunnanensis. The sequence goes on from CM077585.1 coordinate 23,078,210, forward strand.
TGCACAATATGTAGCTTTATTCAATACTTCATTACCTTCCTTTTTTAAACCCTATTAAACATTATTAAATATAATAATTAAATCGCCATGTCATCACCTCATTCGCAATGTCATCAACTCCAACTCTAATATATATATATTAAGCCTACATCTTGGGAGTGCCACATGACATTTTAAAGCTTTCTCGATGAGCCACGTGACATGCCCAATATGTAGCCATATTTAATACTTCATTACCTTCCTTTTTTAAAACCCTATTAAACATTACTAAATGTAAAAATTAAATCGCCACGTCATTACCTCATTCATGGTGTCATCAACTCCAACTCTAATCTATATATATTAAGCATGCATCTTGGGTGCTATGTGACATTTTCAAGCCTTCTCGACGAGCCACGTGGCATGCCCAATATATATGTAGCTTTATTCTATACCTCATTACATTCCTTTTTTAAAACCCTATTAAACATTATTAAATATATTAAGCCTACATCTTGGATGTGCAATGTGACGTTTTTAAGCCTTCTCGACAAGCCACATGGCATGCCCAACATATATGTAGCCTTATTCAATACCTCATTACCTTCCTTTTTTAAAACCATATTAAACATGATTAAATATATAAATTAAGTTGTCACGTCATCACCTCATTCATCGTGTCGTCAACTCCAACTCTAATATATATGTATATATATATTAAGCCTACATCTTGGGTGTGGCATGTGGCATTTTCAAGCATTCTCGACGAGCCACGTGGCATGCTCAATATGTAGCCTTATTCAATACCTAATTATCTTCCTTTTTTAAAACCCTATTAAACATTACTAAATATAAAAAATAAATCGCTACGTCATCACCTCATTCATCGTGTCATCAACTCCAACACTAATGGAAATAAAGTTACGTCTTACACGTGGCATCCCATTCGCCACACCAACTCTTTCATCATATCATCAACTCCAACTCTAATGGAGATGAAGTAACATCTTGCATTTTCACATGACACATGTATAAACCTACATCTTGAGTAGTTGTCATGTGGCTTTTTATTAAGCTTCATTCGCGCCACATCATTCACTTTTCCGCCATGTCATCAATTCCAACTCCAATATATATGTATTTATATATTTATTAAGGCTACATTTTCTGTTTACTTTCCTTTTTCTCATTAAAGTTATTTTTATTAAGTTATAGATTAATGTATTTTGAACAAATACTCATACTTAGATTTCTTCCTTGCATGAAGCACGGGACAATGACTAGCTTCTTATAATTCCGGAGAGCTCTCTCTCTCCTTAATTATTTTTAAATTGATATCGTACATATAATGTCAAATAATGTTTTTTAACTTCATCAAACCATCAACCTTCCTAAACTTTGCATTTTTGGAAATGATGCCTCATTTATCTCACCAAAGATGCTTTGGCATAATGTCAAATAACAATGTGACATGTTTTTTGGTAAATTGACGTTGCTAGTTTGTAAACGGATGTTGTTAATGTATATATTGAGTCTTTGACATTGATTAATTAAAATTTTAGTTTATTTAAAAAACGAATATGTTAAGCCCACATCTTGGGTGTGACACGTGGCATTTTCAAGCCTTCTCGACGAGCCACGTGGCATGCCCAATATGTAGCCTTATTCAATAACTCATTACCTTCTTTTTTAAAACCCTATTAAACATTATTAAATATAAAAATCAAATCGTCACGTCATCACCTCATTCGTCGTGTCATCAACTCCAACTCTAATCTATATCTATATATATTAAGCCTACATCTTGAGTGTGCCCCGTGGCATTTTCAAGCCTTCTCGACGAGCCACGTGGCATGCCCAATATGTAACCTTATTTAATACTTCATTACTTTCCTTTTTTAAAACCCTATTAAACATTACTAAATATAAAAATTAAATCGCCACGTCATCACCTCATTCGTCGTGTCATCAACTCCAACTCTAATGAGAATAAAGTTACGTCTTACACATGGCACCTCATTCGCCACATCATCAACTCTTTCGCCATATCATCAACTCCAACTCTAATGGGATAAAGTAGCATCTTGCATTTTCACGTGACACATTTATAAGCTTACATCTTGAGTTGTCATGTGCATTCTTATTAAGCTTCATTCGCGCCACATCATTCACTCTTCCGCCACATCATCATCTCTAACTCTAATATATATATATATATATATGTATTTATATATTTATTAAGGGTGTGTTTACTTTCCTTTTCTCATCAAAATTATTTTCATTGAGTTATAAATTAATGTATTTTGAACAAATACTAATACTTGGTTTCTTCCGCGCACGAAGCACGGGACAACGACTAGTTAAGACTAATATATTTTTTCACCTATTGAGGTAAGCAAATTGAGTTTTCTTTGAGAAAATGATCAAGTTTCCATATTAAGATCCATAAATTTATATTTTAAGTATAAAAGCAATAATTTAATATATATATATATATATATGGTAAGTTTTCGTTTTATTTCAAAATTTGTTGTTGGTGAGTTTTGAGGGAAAAAACTTTTTTTTTATGTGCAATCAAATACATGTAAGAAAATTTTCTTTTGAACATTTACTCGAAAAAACTTTTTTAAGAAAACGTTATTTTCCAATATAATATTTTCTTTGCAATCAAACGAGCCTAAGAGGTTCAAGTAACAAGCTAGTAGGTCCCGACTGCTACATTAAAGTTGCAATGCATTGTTGGTTTGTAATTATATATTAGCTACTAATTAAAGTGGATACCAAAAATTAAAGGTTAATTTTATATGAAGTGATCGATGTTTAATTAGTTTCCACTATTTGGTTCTTTCAACGCAACTAATTAACTTCTCCACGTAGAAAGCAAACTAGCTTATACAATGTTCCTTTTGCTTCAAAATCACGTGCGAGCAAATATATATGAGACTTGACTATATTCATATACATAGTTTGAAATATGTATATGTATATATATATATGAATGAGTTTTAAGTTCTCACTAATTCATGATTGATGTCAATGATTATGATTAATAATGTGACGACCCAATAAATCAAGTTGACCCACTATAGAGGCAACGTAGTAATTTACCCCCTCCCCCCCCAAATCCTAACTAAATTAACCTAATATAAAATAAACCAAAACTTATACCCTAGCCACCACATTTAGTTTACAAACCCTAGATCAAGGAAAAGGAGGGGGAGAAAGAACAAGAGAAGAGGAAGATCAAGCCAAAAGACTCCACAAATGAGGTATTCCCCATTTGGTTTTAATCTTGATTTCATTAATTAAAAAATGGGTGGCACCCAAAGCCACCCCTCCCGCGGCAGCTGTTGGAGCCGCGACTGGATGGAGCGCTCTCGCGCCCCCGGTCAATTGCGGAGGACGCCCAAGCCTCGCTACGCAGGGACGTCGCCGACAGCGGCGGGGAGGGGGAGCAGCTGCTTCCTCCCCATGTGGTTGACGAACCAAGAGCAATGCTCTTGATTCGATCAACTATCTGGTCAATTGATAGTTGACCGGTCAACAATAAATAAAAAAATAAAAATCATGATAGTATTATGTTTTCAAATGGGTTAGGGTGGGCCCCCTAAACCCGACCCTCTCTTGGGCGACGAGGGACCCACGGGATCGCCATAGTGCACTACAAGAAAAATGATATTTAGAAACGAAATTAGCAACGGAATTAAGTTTCGTTGCTAAGAAAAAGTGATTAGAGACGGAATTGAGACGGACTAATTCAGAGACGGAATAGAAAGAGATCAGAGACGGAAATAGAGACGGAATTAAATTCCGTCTCAAAATATTGGCGCCAACATTCCCACCAAAATTTTTTTTTATAACCATCCATTATGTTGTCTCGAGATTCGTGCGTGCTTCATATCTATGGGACCAACCACAAAACTCTTTTTCTCAACAAACCTCTCTCCGCTCTCTCTCTCTGAACAAACCTCTCTTCCTCACTGCTCTCTCTCTCTCAGAAGCTCTCACCGCTCTCTCTCACCGTCACCGCTCTCTCTCTCTCTCTCACCGTTGCCGCTCTCTGCTCTCTCTCTCTCTCTCTCTTGCACCTCTCTGCTCTCACTCTTACCAATAGCCATGTTGTTCGCTTGATTTCGTGTACCAAACCCTAGATTTAGTCCCCTCCGATTCCGTCTTGGTTTCTAGGGTTTTTTTTTCGTTCTAGGGTTTCTTTGATAAGGCGTGGAGTCTGAAATCGAGTTCGTGATCGATAGGGTTTTGAAGGGTCTGCGGGGATTCGGAGAATTGACGGACCAGGAACTAGAGCTCAAGCTCAACGAAGCCGGGACGCGCCTCGGCGACACCCCAAGCTCGGTCGACGACTTGTTGGGGATTCTCGATGTGAGTTTTGTTTTTGGTTTCTAAGGTTTCGATTTTGGATTTTTTTTTATTGTTTGGTTTCTCGAAGATTGCATGTGAGTTTCTTGGGGTTTTGTGGTGTCTAGGGTTTGTTTTTGTGTTTTTGGTAATGGGGTTTTAGTGGATTCTGAAGAGCTTCAGAGTCATGATTTAGCGGACGCAGTGAAGCAAATGAAAGAAAAGCATCGGTGAGTTTGATTTTACATGATTGTATGGTTTATTAATTTATTAAATCGAGCCATGTTTACTAGGCTACAAGAAGCCTATTACAAATTTTTCCTCTGATTTGAAGGTAATGGATTTTCACTTGTTGTCGTTAATTCTCATTGGGTCACTAGTGTGTGAAATACTTAGCCCTTCTTCCATTTTGCTCTTTTAGAACTTGAAAGAAAGGTATGGATCATATAGGATGGCTAACACTCACATAAGATGACATAATTTTGCTTCAGTGGGGTACGTGGCTCCTTATATCTTTGCTGTCAATGCTTATTTTGTTTGTTTGAAAAGGATGAGGTGTACATGGTTGTAACCAAACTTTGACAATGATAAAAACGCTGATTTTACATGATTCTCAAACTTTGGCATATCAGTACCTTCTCTAGTAACAGTAAAATATATGAACTTGTAGGATGGCGAAGCCTATGCATACCCTGCTTAATACTCTCGCTCCGAACATTCCAGCGTATCCACTTTGGACACCAAAGACTCAAAGAAAAAGTGCGAACTAATTATTCAAATGCGAGAGAAATTGACCGCAAAAGATATATTAGTCCAAAAGATATTTTGGAGTGGTCAACAAATCTGAATCTTGCGTTTGTTGCAAATATATTCCATCACAGGTTAGAATTCAAATGTATTTTCCATTTAATACTGCAATTTGTGGTCTGTCTTTTAGAAAGTTTGCAATTCGGGGTCAACAAATCTGAATCTTGCCTGTCTTTAGTAATCTTTGGTGTCCCTTTTGCTATTCTCACACACATGAATGAGACTGAGATTCTCTGTTACGGTATTTTCCTTAATAATCATAGTTTAGTTAAACTTTCAAGATAGTATGGAATGTCCCTTTTGCTATTCTCTGCCAAAGAGAAAAATGATGTGTCAACCTACATCTGATGTATCCTTTTATTGTCTGAATGGCGGACAAAATTGTTGTTTGATAAATTCAACCATCTCGATACCACGAGCTGCAAGTTCTTTATAAAATGAAACTAAACTATACTTGAACCTTCTATGCCTGTGATTTAGAAATGGAAGATTGAATTGCCTCATTTGAGACTAATTATGAAAAATATGGTTTTTAAAATTTGTGGGTTTGCAATCCCTATTTGTTGTTTATGATACTAATGAGTTGCGATTAAATAACTTAATTTGATACACATTCCTTTTCCCAGCTTTTCTTTGGCAATTGATGAGATTTAATATGCTACAACTCTTGAAGAACTTGAGATTTCATTCTTAAGGCCAAGGAAGGAGATGACAGACACGACATCTTAAATTGGGCAAACAATAAGGTGAAGAGCACAGGTCGAAACTCACAAATGGATAGCTTCAAGGTAGACAGCTGGAATCTCGCTACCATCTTAAAATTCTTCTCATTCCTCTGCTTAGTTTTTTGTATAAACTTTTCTTTTAGGATAAAAGCCTATCAGATGGTGTCTTCTTCCTCGAACTTCTTAGTCTTTGTGGAGCCGAGGGTTGTTAAGCTGGAGTGTTGTTACAAAGGGTGAAGACGGTATGTTGCTTTTAGAACATATTTTAATGAGTTTCGATGCCATTTTCATTTTTCGAAACTGGATAGCATTTTACCAGTTCACGAAAATGGGGAAGTATACCAAGTTCGGGCATTTCTCATCTGCACGCATAAAACATTACACCGACATATTTCAGGCTATGCGAGATGAAATTTTTTTTTACCCTCTCATCATTCTCACCTAATCATCTTTTTCCCATACCGAACAAAATCACTCTTCTCATTTTTGTTTCCTTTGGACATTACAGATGAGGAAAAGAAATTGAATGCTACTTATATAATCAGTGTAGCTCGAAAGCTCGGGTGTTCTATTTTCTTGTTGCCGAGAGGACATCATAGAAGTAAGAAATAATTATTTTTGTCTTGGATTTGTTTTATATACCTAAGATTATAATGTGACAAAAATTTCATCTCCTAGAGTGCTTAAATCTTGACTATCCTCTCAATATATCCAATATCATTGTGATGATCATGGCGGTTTTTAAAAGCAAATATTTGCCATAATACCATTAAGTAACCTCCCAGATTGCTTATTAATGATATTTGATTATAAATATGAATGGTAGTCCAATCTTTTGCTTTTAAATTGGTCTGTCCCTTGAACATTTATCCTGTGTAAAAAGATAATGAGCTTAACATTGACACAGGCAAATACCTACTCTCTAATATTTCCTTTAACATACATCATTGAGTCTAATTATATAAGGGCTGCATTCTTCCAGTTTTGCCAGCTTGCTCATGTTTGAAGAGCTGGCCCGATTGAGTATTGCTATCATCTATTGTGTAAAGGTATTGGTGTTTGAAGGTAAACACAGGCAAATATCTAATGTTTTCGGGAATTTTATAAAGCCCATATGCTGAATAGAGATTTCATTCATTTTTCTTATAAAAAATATAGAGATTTCATTTAATTATTCCATTATGACTTGGCCTTTTTTTAGTATATCAGAAATGACTTGTTATCAAAATGAAATTATGTTGGCGATCCATCTTGTGAGTTTCATGAGTATGCTCTACTTTCCACTTGATTAGAGAGGAGAAGTTTGGAATTTCCTGATTCTGCCACACATTATGGAAACATGTCCCTTCCTGTCAATTTTCTGGAGATGCTTTCGTGGAAGACAATCAGTTATTATTTTTATGTCCACATAGCTATCATTTAGGTGCACAGGTCCATACGAAAGCTACATTGTTGTCAATGCTCAAGCTCAAAAATTTACGACACATCGCAACTATTCACTTACGCCATTGGCTTTTCTTCATTCATATTGCCTCCTGTTGGACTTAGATCTCATTTTTTAGGAACTTTTTGAGCTCTACACTCTGTTCCTGCCTCCATCTCCAATCTTCATTCTCCATTTGTGGAATGTCATTTCTTGAACTGCAGTTTAATGTTGTCTGAATATGCTTACTTTTTGCTCTACCATAACATTAAACATTTTGATCCTCTCAGGCACCTGAATAATATTTTAGCTTATACTTTTCCTGATAGGAAATGAAATGAATAGATGATGTTTAGGACCTGAATATGCTTTAAAGTGTATTGACGTAAATAATCTACCTTGCCATTACGACTAAGCTTAGCTTCATCACTTGTCTCTAAAAAGAAATAGTTATTAATATTGAAGTACTTATGGAATTTGGTACTTGTCTTGTGTCGTTTATTTATCATATTTCCATTACACATTGTTTATCTTATTGAGTCTTTTATTTTAGTTTTCTTTACTTTTAATTTGTGTTATATCAATTGTTTCAGTTTACTTTAATTTCATTTTGTATAATGTCTTCTTAATTTTTGGAGCATCGAGGACAATTGACTCTTGTTTGTGTTAATCCAGAACTAAATTTCATGTCATTGTTTGGAGCGAGAGATAATTTGCTAATTAACACCATGTTCCTTCGGATAATGATGAATTTCTTTTTCTTTATTACTTTATTTATCTTTGTGTTTGGCTCATACACTTGTGCTTGCGATGATACGTAGTTCTCCCATAATATTGTTTATATTCCTATTATTGTTTGTATAATTTAGTGATTTTTTTTCTTTTTGATCTTTTTTCAGGTGTTTTGTACGAAGTCAAGTATTATTTGAAGCATAATCAATTTTATATAATCTCGGAACACTTCATTTTTTTTTCATTTAGAACAATTTTTGCTTTTAATTTTGTAGAAAGATACGATATAGAAACTTTTTAGATTGTTTTTGTTGTTTCGTGTACAGTACATTGAGAAAAGATAATATTAAGGATATGTTAAGTTTATATAAACTGTGCAATATCAATATATTATTTAGCTATGATTTTTATTATATATTGGCAGGTTAAATGTGCTCGGATTGAGACCTATATATATATATGATCCGTTGCTAATCAGAGACTTTAAAAACTAAACAAAAATGAAAATTAGAGACGGAAATAGCAACGGAATCTCTGGATTCCGTTGCTATTTCCGTCTCTAATTTTCGAAGAATAGATACATGAATCAGAAATGGATCAAATTTCGTCTCTGATCCGTCTCTGATTAGCAAGGGATCAGAGACGAAAATAATCAGAAACGGAATTTATTCCGTCTCTGATCCGTCTCTAAATCGAAATGGAATCACATTAGACGAAATTTGTGCAAATCAGAGAGAAAAATTTCCGTTTCTGATCTGCTTTTTTTTGTAGTGGTGGGCCCAACCCAAAAGTAATTGAATAACAATTAATAATGGATTTCAAATCGTCGAATAATGCGACTATTGTTTAAATTGTATAGATCCGCAAAAAGGTTCACATCGAGCCCCGTGCATGCGAGGTTGGCCGAGAGAATCTAACTCAGCGAGTCGAGGTAAGAGGGGAGCTCCGCTCATCTATTAAATGTGGCTTGCTACTAGTATATCTAGAATTTATGATTTTAACAAATAACTTGGAATGAGGTCATTATCTACCTTGGTTGACTTCATGTAAGGCATCTTAGGGAGCCATACTCATATGGTGGAACCAAGTCACCTTACATGCTTAAGGGCCTTTTGGAAGCCATAGTAATACGGTGGAACTAAGTCACCTATTTTTGCATGGGCCTTTTGGGGAGTCATGGTTGCACGATGTAACCAATTCACCCGATCCTCTTGAGGAGCCGTGGACACACGGTGGAATCAAGTCACCCACTCATATTTATTATATTATGATGATTGGTCAACAAGGGGAGGTAATGACAAATGAGACAACGGACTTGCATTTATGTCTATTACATTCTATGTATCTCTCTTGGAACCCCTTTGCATTCAAAAGTTGATTTTATTATGTTTTACAATCCTTGAAACTCCTTATATCTGCTTAAGATGTTTTATGAATATGATATGCTTATTCTTTATGGAAATTGATGTCATGCTCCAGATTTCAATGTTACTCTAATCTTAAATGCATGCTAGCTTTATTTTTTTTTATAGATATTACTTGCGTGTTTAATATTTGAGCGTAGTTATTATCTTATTGGGCTTCGTTGGTTCTTTATCTCACCCTACTTACATCTCAGGTATCTACGTCGACGCTAGATCGAAAGAAAAGAGAGGCGATACCTTGAAGCCTTCTCTTTTAATGTGAGCCTTGTATTATATTACCTAAATATTCATTTTTGAAACTATTAAATTTAGGTTATATTTTGAATAGGTCTTCTGGGTAGTTTGAAACCTACTCTCCTTTATTTTAAATGAATGTGAATCCATGTATAGTTTCATAGATGTTCATACAAACTTTATTTTATTGGCTTAAGGATAACTTTTAGATTTGTTCCCAGGTTATTATCCTTTCGTATAGCCATTATGTTATTCTACAGGTTGTTTTGGCGTGCCAGGTCGTATATTTGGGTCTAGTTTAGGTATTGGGCCTAAATGGTGGTCTAGGACGTACGACTTGACTCTAAGTCAGGGAAAGGCCGTTTCAGTTGGTATCGGAGAATAAGGATTAGAACCTAAGGAAACGTTAGGTCAGTGGAACCTAAATTTTTAGAGCCTCGAAGATTTAAAGGTCAAGTTTGAGTTAGACGAATCAATGGTATGGGATATTGGTTTAAAGTCAACTTAACATATATAAATGATGAATTTAGGATGGGATGGGATAAATGAAATCTGACAAAAGATTTATTATATTGATTATTTGTTGCCTTGTATGTATGAATATATCGTTAGATATATAGATAAATGTCTTCCCTATTAGTCCAAGTGTCTCTGATGGCTTCCATGAACGGATAAGGAACTCGAGTTCCACAAGATAGTGGAGGGAATGACAATGAATGACGCCTAAAAATCGAAGTGAACCCCTTGGGAGAGAGCCCACACGCGCTTCAAGTGATATTTGCAACGACTACTATGAAAAAGAATAAGTTTTGGTTTTGGAATTACATGGAGATGTGCCTACACATAATGTTAGAGTAACAAATAAAATAATTAAACAAGAATCATGAGACTTGAAAAGGGCAGTGGGACACCATGCTACATATGCAAAAGGGAGTAGAGACGTGGTCACACTTTAGAGAGGCAACTCTAACTCTTGAAATTCTAATAAGACGATTAAAATTCATAATACATGTTTAAAAGAAGTTAATGATTATAGCAAGGATACTAATGAGTCTTGGACATACATAAATCAAGTTAAGATATTTTGGCAATGAAGTTAAACTTGAAAACTTAATTCGAGATAGAGAGAACATGTGTACTCTTAAACGTCTAATTCTTGATTAAAGATGCAAATCATCAGTCTAAGTTTGAATAAAAGGTCAATACTACAATCAACTTTTGTTATTTTATGTAATTTATCTTCTTTAAAAAAAATGACTATATTAAATCATGACTTTTGCGTCGATCTGAGTTAATGTTTATCACACTTTCATGAAGTTTTAAGGAAGAACTCTGCTTGTTTTACAAGTTTTGAAAGTGTAAGCAATTATGAAAGGAAATGATTCATTTTCCTTAGTGTTCAAAAAAATGAAAATAAAGTGAATAAACTTCCATGTATTTCAAAAAAAACAACACACATTATTGTGATTTTGCTCAAAATCTATACTAAGTGATTTGTATCATTAAAATGGGGTGAACTCGATTTATGAGTTTTCGATTTGTCATGAGAAACCGAAAAGCTATTTAAATAAAATGAAGAATCTTGAAATGAATTTTGCAAACGTGGTTGAGATTTCATGGATGATTGAATTTAAGACAGTTTAAACCTAATTCGGTTATACAAAAGAGTTTTTACAGAATTTGAAGTTGGACTTAATAAAACGCAAAGTAACGGTTTGTAACTAAACCATCATCCCATGAACAGATATAAAAAAAGAACTTGGTATGGAGTTATGATCTATTCTTTTTAAATTGGCATATACCAAATTGATTTAAAAAGGTGTTTATAGTCGCCTGAAACGCGAGGATAATTTTATATTTTTTGTGAAAATGACTCTATTTTGGGATTATGATTTTTGATGAAAATTCAAAACTTTAAATAAGTTTGATTTGGATTTGACATAAAGGAAACGAATTACCTTCCTTAAGTTTTAATCAACCTTATGTAGAAGAAAGTTAAATCTAAACTAGCATTCAATGGGTTGAATATTGAAATTGAGGAATCCTAAAATGAGGATTAATGCAAAATATAAGAACACATTGTAATGATCAGTAAATGAGAAGTTAAAGAGTACCTCAAAAAAAATCAATGAAGAAATCCAGTGAATACAAAATGTCAAACTAGTACACTCGAAGATAGGCAAGTTACTAAAATTAGAGATCCCAATCAAGGACTATTTTCGGTGAATTGTCGCATTTGAAGATCGTGTTGCCAAGTAGGATTTGTAGATGTTATAAGGACTTCAGATTCAAGAGTAAGATGATATAAATTAAAGGTAACCGATAAAAAGATAAATCATTCTAATATAACTAGAAGTGAGTTGAATCATAAAATTTGGGGATACCAAAAAAATTGATATATAAATCATTTTTGAAATGAATGTGAAATACGCAGTGACGATACCTTAATTGAGAAATTAAGGAATGCCTCAAAATTAAATGCTTTATATGACTCAAAATTTGTACAGTTTGAAGAGTGTATATCAATGTTAATATTGTCATAATAAACCTGATGATAGGTGAATCATTAAAGTTATACACACCTAAAAGAATATATTTGGTATAATTATTCGGTAATGGACACGTGAACTAATGACTATTGAGGCAAAGGGAACCTAACATGATCGTAAGGGTAGTTAAATAAAAATAATGGTGAAAGATAAATAAGGTAACTAATTATATCATCTAACCGAAGTAAATAATGATTGAATCTTGAAAATTGGGGATCTTAAGATAGGATCGACCCGTATAAAAAATATAATAAATTGGTGGTATGAAGAATTATAATCCTAATAGGGAAGACACTTACTACGGTAGCTTTTGTAGTCGTTGGACTTTCAAGTGGGAGTATTATGTCTTAAAACTTAAAATTCTTAATCGAAATGGTGACGTCATGAAAATAATAATAATTACATGTGAAAAGTAACCCAAAATTTCTCGATAAGAATAAAGTTATTGTAAAAACCTGGACTACCAAGCTATACGGTTTTAGAAATAATAAAGGCTCGAACTAATGATAGGTTCACAATTTAAAGTTGAGGATCTTAAGCTAGGATCGACTCTCAATGAAGTTCATATTGGGTAACACGAATAATACGATAACTAAGAAAGATAAAAATTACATATTAAGCTAATTATGAGACATGTACCTCTAAGTGGAGATGAGATCTTATAAATTTGACACCGTTAAGGATTTTTAAACAAAATGTGTCATCTACACTCGGAAGCTTGAGAGCTTAATGCGATCTTAAAAGTGGAAACCACCAGCTTAACATTGCAAGAAAATTCTGGAAGCATGTATAAATGTGAGTTTGGATACTATTGAACCAAAGCTTTAAATGGCATGATGTGCGAGTATGCTTGCCTAAGTACTAAGTACACAGTTGTGCACTTTACTTATGAAGTATCAAAAAAATTAATGAAAGTTCGACATTAGTAAAGCACATAAGCAACAAATTGAAATGTTGAAGGTGAATTATGAACTTAAAATAATTGGATCATAGTGAGATTATGAGTCCTTAATGACAAAACCCAAGGTATGGGTTATATAGTTTCAAAAACGACATATAAGTTAAACCATATTAATTTTTCAGTAAGAGAAGTTCTAAATGAACTATAAGAACTAAGAGTTGGCTCGATGGAACGATAAGAGACGATTGTGTAATAAATGTGAACCTCAACAACGCGAAAAGAATTTAAAACAACCACCCAGGATCATGAGATTTGATTAGTACGAGGATGCGATACGACAAGTCTCCATAAATTCATGTAATTACAATAGGAGGCTTTGGTATGAAACAAAAAAAAATCACGATGTGATAAAAGGCATACAAATGAGTATCAAAAACCATTTAGGGATAGCGATGATGATGATGATTCCACAGCTTACCAAGGGCGAAAGTTTGATGTGTAAGTAAATGGTTAAATGTGACGGAGAAGTTTCTAGGTAGACCGTTGGTCAATAGTTAACTTGAATTATGAACCCGCATAAATTAATGTCGATAAATGTGTAATGAAAATGATGTTAAGGTATAATTCAATGAAGGAATATCATGTATGCACATCTGTAGCCTTCACAAATAAGTCGCAACGACATGATGAATCGTTCATGGATATGTGTAATCGAGATGGTGACAAAGATGGTGTGCTAGTGTTCATATCATAGTAGACAACTATCCTTGTTCCTACTACCAATTAGTGGTGTGTATTTGTTGCCAGATGGCAAAGATTTTTACGACACATTTAGACACCAGATCACATCTCAGTATGGGTCGTTCTAATTATTGGTTGAACGACTTGGGTGCACGTTGTGACTTTAGTGAAGATTACAAAGGAATGCCCAGAAATGCATGATGATATAAGGACTTGACATGTAGCTAAGATATAATGATTCTATTGAGACGTGTATGAGGCCGATTTTGTAAGTTTCGCCTTGTGGGACAAAAATAATATTATTGAAAAGTTAGATTCAGAGTAAGATTTTATTTCACGAGGGTACAATCAAATTTCAAAGGAGCAGATTCACATCAGTTAAAAAATGGGTTGTAAAAGAAATTCAGTTGGTGCAAGATCGGTGGCAATTCCATGGAGAAGATGAGTTGACTTAGGAATAGGAGGACTATATGATGGAGAACTTTCTATTTCTCTTCGAACCATGACTTTATTTTACTTTCGATGACGAAAGTTCTTTAAAATTGGGGATGTTGTGACAACCCAATAAATCAAGTAGACCCACTATAGGAACCTAGTAATTTACCCCCCAAACCTTAACTAAATTAACCATAATATAAAATAAACCAAAACTTATACCTAGCCACCACATTTAGTTTACAAACCTTAGATCAAGGAAAAGGAGGGGGAAAAAGAACAAGAGAAGAGGGAGATCAAGCCAAAAGACTCCATAAATGAGGTATTCCCCATTTGGTTTTAATCTTGATTTCATTAATTAAAAAAGGGGTGGCACACAAAGCCATCCTCCCACGGCGGCTGCTAGAGCCATGACTGGCTGGACCACTCTCGCGCCCCTAGTCAGTTGTAGAGGACGCCCCAGCTTCGTCGCGCGGGGACGTCGTCGGCAGCGGGGGAGGAGGGGGGAGCATTTGCTTCCCCCCTCCCATGTGGTTGACGAACCAGGAGCATTGCTCCTGGTTCGGTCAACACAAAACTAAAAAAATAATAATCATAAATAATAATAAATGAAAATAAAGCTAAAATATAATAAAATATTATATATAAATACATATTATAAATAAACATGATAATATTATAGTTTTCAAATAGTTTGGGGTGGGCCCCCACATCCGACCTTATCACGAGCAACGAGGGACCCGCGGAATTGCCGTAATGGGCACTACCCAAAAGTAATTGAATAGCAATTAATTATGGATTTCGAATCGTTGGATAATGTGAATGTTGTTTAAATTGTATAGATCCGCAAATAGGTTCACATAGAGCCCTGTGCATGCGAGGTTGGCCTAGAGAGTCTAACTCGACAAGTCGAGGTAAGTGGGAAGCTTCGCTCATCTATTAAATGTGGCTTGCTACTAGTATATCTAGACTTTATGATTTTAACAAATGACTTGGGATGGGGTCATTACCTACCTTTGTTGACTTCATGTAAGGCCTCTTAGGAAGCCATACTCATATGGTGGAACCAAGTCACCTTACATGCTTAAGGGCCTCTTGGGGAGGCGTAGTAATACGGTGGAACCAAGTCACCCATTTCTGCAACGGCCTCTTAGGGAGTTGTGGATGCATGATGGACCAAGTCAACCGAGCCTCTTGAGGAGTCGTGGACACACGGTGGAATCAAGTCAACTACGCATATTTATTATATTATGATGATTGGTCGACAAGGGGAGGTAATGACAAATGAGACAACGGACTTATATTTATATCTATTACATTCTATGTATCTCTCTAGGAACCCCTTTGCATGCAAAAGCTGATTTTATTATGTTTTACAACCTTGAAACTCCATATATTTGCTTAAGATGTTTTATGAATATGATATGCTTATTCTTTATGGAAATTGATGTCATGCTACATATTTCAATGTTACTATGATCTTAAATGCATGCTAGCTTTATTTTGTTTTATAGGTATTACTTGCATGTTTAATACTTGAGCGTAGTTCTTCTCTTATTAGGCTCTGTTGGTTATTTAGCTCACCCCACTTACATCTCAGGTATCTACGTCGGTGCTAGATCGAAAAAAAGATAGAGGCGATATCTTGAAGCCTTCTCTTTAATGTGAGTCTTGTATTGTATTATCTAAATATTCATTTTTAAAACTATTAAATTTGGGTTATATTATTAATAGGTCTTTTGGGTAGTTTGAAACCTACTCACCTTTAGTTGATTCACTTGAGAGTGTTAATAGACCGTGTTTAGTTAAATGAATGCGAATCCATGTATAGTTTCATAGATGTTCATATGAACTTTATTTTATTGGCTTAAGGATAACTTTTAGATTTATTCTGCAGTTATTATCCTTTCGTATAGCCATTATGTTATTCCGTAGATTGTTTAAGCATGCCGGACCATATATTTGGGCCTAGTTCAGGTATTGGGCCTAAGTAGCTGTCTGGGCTGGACGACCCAACCCTTAGTCCAGGGAAGGGTCGTTTCAAATAACGAAGTGCATGCTGGTCGTGTTTATATATTACTCCTTCCAGTCACATATTTATATGATGTTTTGGAATTGTAAGCCTTCAAAAAGTATATGACTTTCTCACATTTCAAGAGAAGCTTTGCCAAATGTGCTTTGCATTCCCAAGCATTAATAAATTCCCAAGCATTAATAAAAGCCCAAAATTCAACTTCTTTCATTATTTTTGATGAAGACTCCTTCAAGTTAGCTTATGAATACTATGCAAGTCATCATACGGAATGGGAAAGGTTTTGATTTGTTACTACACTATATAATCCATGAAGATTTCTTTTCTTACCTTTCTACATGATCAACTGAGAATTGGTGAAGAATTGTTGAAGAATCTCTTAGGGAAAATGGATGGCCTAGGGCATATCCAAAACATTATTGAAGGAAGAGATCAAGATTTTGATTTGACCAAATCTCTGGAGCATCAATCTTTTAATCTTAATGTACATGCAACAATGACAAAGGTGACATTGGATTTCGACTTGAACAAATTTACGGAGCAAGAGTTTTCCAATATTGATAATTCATACAATAATGAGAAAGGTGGAATTGGATTTCGATTTGAACAAGTTTCCAGAGTCGGAGAAAGGAGAAGTCTTTAAAGATAAGGAGACTCTAACAAGTTTATGTAATGATGTTAAAATTTCTTCTTCCTAATTTTTATTAATGGATATTGTATTGTGTTGTTTCTAGATGTTATCCTATAATATTTCAATCAATAGTAATGGATAATGTGTTTTTGTTGTTTTTGATTTTT
The DNA here is from genome assembly GCA_039657365.1 of Stephania yunnanensis. Lineage (NCBI taxonomy): Eukaryota > Viridiplantae > Streptophyta > Magnoliopsida > Ranunculales > Menispermaceae > Stephania > Stephania yunnanensis. The sequence continues at coordinate 23,095,346 of CM077585.1, forward strand.
TTTTAATTAATGGATATAGGACTAATGTATTTTTGTTGTTTTTTGATGTTATGTATGTATCCCTATCATTTTCAAGTTTAATTGGGTCTTTTGGTTAATTGAGTCTTTCTGGTCAGTCGTCATACATGATGTTCTTCAGCTCTGAGCACTCCATTGACCGTTGATACATGTGGGTCTAGTTTTATTTGGGTGAAGGTATTTGGGTAGATGAAGACATCTTGGTACGTTCCACTCATATTCGACAGTTAGATGAAGAAATCTTGGCACTTAAAGACTTAGATTAAATACATTGAAATGGCTAATTTTATACTTGTGAGTTTTGGTTTCATTTAGTGAGTAGTGATCTGTAGGGGCTATTTTCAATGGGAATGGAGGATTATTTTTTTTTCGTCAGTTGGTGCGAAAATGGCTTAAATGAGCTCTCAACATTGTAGGAGGTCATTTTTACTGTTGGCTTTTGGGTGTTGATTAATGTATGGTTGATATATTGAAAAAATGTGTGTTTGAAGTTTGTTTGATAGCCTTTTGGTATGTTTTTTCGTGGAAGTTGGGTTGTTGATGAGGCATATGCAAATTTTAATCACGCTTCTTTATTTTTGCAAGCTATTTCCTTGTCTTTACAAGCTGGATTGTTGATGGGGCAGCAGGGGTTATATGCTTATGTTGGGGTTATATGCCTATGTAATCAATGATTACTCAAATGCAGATATTAGCTTGGACTTGTGGTGTGCAAAATCTCCATATTCAAAGTTAGGTTTCAAGTTTTGTTGTAATGCAGTCAACAATTTTTTCTTGAAGACATCGATATGTATTGGGTATTAGAGATTTTTAGAGAATGATTAATGTTGGTGGTAATGGGACATAAAGGTTGTGGTCGTATTAAAGAATGCTTATCACGGTGATTACATGTTTAGGCCATGTGTATTTTGTTGTGACAGCTATCAATGAGGATAAGACATGAAACCTCATGAAGAGGTTCGATTTTTTTTTTATTTTAGGCACTTGAGTCACTGGTTGGGTTAGACTTGAGTCATTCATTTTCATTCATTTTCATAGATCAAAGGTCTGATCCACTCGAATGGTCAAAGTTACACAAAATCCCTATTCTAATTGTACAATATCTATAGAGTAAAACACACGAGTACTTTGCAAAAAAATGTGGGTCTTGCAATAGTACAGTTCTTTGCAATAAGAAAAAGTTTTTTTTTTTGGCAAAAGAGGTGGGTCTTCAAACACATATGGTAAAGAGTGACTCACATTTGGCAATCAACAATATCAACAATCATGATGATCAACTAAAAATTATGGTCTTCATCCAATGCTTGCCTTTCAAAAATTAACAATAAGTTTCTATAAAGGAAAAACTTAACAATAAGTAAATTATCAAAGTGTGTAACTTGCAAGTATTTTCTTCAAAAATCATCTTCATACACAAAAATAAAACCTTTAAACTAAAAAACACCAACTTACACCAAAAGCACAATTGAAATAAAAATCATAGATGCATAAAACACTTCTACAAAATGAGTCTCATTTGTGGCCAACCTTCAAAGCAACAATCTATTCCACCCTTACACAACTAAACCCCAATGCCAAGGAGATCAAGCCACTGAGTTTTTTTTTCATTATCCAATGTTTGGTTCCTTCCACAAAATGGGTCTCACTTGTGACCATAAAGTGCAGCTCGTCCATCATCTAAGCTGCAGTAGAAGAATTTTATTTTTTATTAGTGAAATAGTAAAGGAATTTCAATAATGAAGGCAAGAATAAAAACAAAAATAATTTAAGTAGATGGTGTAAAAAACACATACCTCTAGAAACTTTTGAACATCTTTTACTAAGTAAGATCACATTTGAATTCAATAGGAATTCTTCATTCTCACTCAAGCGTTCTTTTCTTAACTTGAGGAATTTGGTAATTGTGGTTGCCTCTTACTTTTATAATCTCTATCATACATAACTGTAATGTCAAGAAAACACGATGGGATTTTGAAGTAGGATATGCCTCAAATGACTTCATTACAACGTCAACAAGTTCTTCAACACTATTTGGAGACTCCTTGTATTGTAAAGGTTGAGTAGCACTAAAAAATCCAAGATCTAAAACATTCATATTATGAGCGTTTGGAGGTTGGCACATCAAATGTATATTCAGACCACTTTGTTGTGCTGCTTGGCTAAACTCAACATCATTGACGTCAATGTGCATCCATATATTGTCTTGTTGAATAAGTATTGGACCCCCATATCCTCCATTAGCCATCTCTCCTTGATGGCTGGTATTAGTTTCTCAATCATGTATGATTTGATTGTTTCTTTTTTAACTGTAGTCATTGGTTTTGTCTCAACAGTGCTGCAGGTCTATTCACACTAGACCGTTTAGCTTATTCTTGTGTCAAAGAAAGAAACACACCAATTTTCTCAAAAAATACTTCATTCTCTTGTTCATCGAACCTTGGACGAACTACGACAACGAAAAACATCAATTTTCTAATAAAATTTGTACTTTTACAACTGCATATCGGTTCATCTTCATCGGGAAGAAGGTAGTAAGTTTTAGATTTTTTAGTCATATGAAACCATTTTCATCAATATGAATAATGTTGTACATACCCTTAAAGATTGGATCATGTTGTATTGTACTTTCTTCAAGCATCAATAGGCAAAATCGGAGTCGAGATATCTTATTTTCTTCTTTCAAATAAGGTTTTATAGCATTCAAATGTCTCTTTATATTTCCCAACTTAAGAAGATTAAATGTGCCTTTACTCACCTTCAAGGAATGAGCTAAAGATTCGAGAGTTGTCCGTTTATGCAAAGGAATCTCATGCATCAATACAAAGTCAATCTATATTCTTTTATGACCACATTTCCCAGTCTTTCTATGAGAGCAATATTTATTTGAAGAGCTTCTTGTTTGTTTCCAATACGTTGAACGGTATAAACTTTTGCTGAAACTTTTGTTGCCACTTCGTGGTCACTCTCCTTTTCAGTTTTCCATCTACACTTTTCTCTAGAAGCTCATCATATATGGCTCTCCGCTCGACATTACTCAATAATATCCTGCTTCTAGTGTTGTTTTGTTCTTCTAGTAATTCCATATTTAATTCTTCATCACCACTACAAAAAAATGGGTAATTAGAAACGAAATTAGCAATGGAATTTATTTCCGTTGCTACGAATAAATAATTAAAGACAGATTTGAGACGGAATCATTCAGAGACGAAATAGAGAGAGATCAGAGACGAAAATAGACACGGAATAGAAACGAAATTAAATTTCGTCTCAAAATAATTGCGCCAAGGTTCCCACCAAAAGTTAAATTTCTTGTAACCGTCCGTTACTTCTCGAGATTCGTGCGTGCTTGGATGCGAAGATTTTTAAAGAGGGGACGGATGTCTCGCCTCTCTCGCTCAACCCGCCATTCTCACCACTCTCTCCCTCCTCAAATCTCTCTCTCAACCCGCCATTCTCACCACTCTTTCCCTCTTCTGTCTCTCTCTCTCGCGACTATCAACTCTCTCTCGCGATTGTCAACTCTCTCTCTCTCTCTCTCTCTCTCTCTCTCTCTCTCTTCTCTCTCTCTCTCGACCAATTCTACGTCAACGTTGAGTCTCTCTCTCCCTGAAATCTGCCTCCCAAACCCTAAAATTGATGCCGTTTGCCGGAGTTGGGGCCTCTACCGTCGCTCCGAGTGGACGTCGCGTCTGCCGGAGGTGGTACCAACTGTCGTCCCTTCCTGTGCAGCCCCCTCCGTTGGTCGCCGCTTTTCGTTGTCGCGTTGGAAACCAAGGTCGTCTGCCTCGGCCCTCTGCCACCGGTGGCTTTGCGGCCCCCGCCGCCGTTCGCCGCTCTTCGTCGCTGCCGTGGAACGCTCTTTGATCCCTGCCGGTATTTTTATGCCTTGTCAGATGTCTTTCCTTTGATCCACTATTTGTGGTTTACATCTCCTTGTATCTGTTGTTGCTTTAGCAATTAGTTACGCCTTTATTTGATGCCTTGTTATCTCCATCCATGTTATGGTGAAGGAACTTTTGTGGTCGATGGATGTCGTTGGCTGAAAAGTCAGTGTTGTTCTGTTCATTGGGGGAGTTCTTTTGTTCTTGGCCTCGAATCCGAATCCTTTATTTCTTGTTTCTTCTATGCGTTTTTTTATTTTATGTTATGGCTTCATCGATTGCCTTTTTCATTCTTTCCCAACTTCGTCCCAATTGTGTGCTGGTTTGATTTTCTCCAACCTGCATTTAGTTTCATAAATTCTACTGAGATTGGTATTATTTATGTAGGATTCTTGTCTATTAGATTTTGTTTTAATCTCGATACTGAAAATAGATGGTGGTTTAAAATTACAGACTGGGAGTTAGGAATTTATCTGCGGATCTTGCTGACTTCGTTGTTTGGCTGCTCTAATCTCTTGGAGTTTTCATCAGCATAGTTCCAATTTTTCGATTTGATTGCGTCGTTACATCGATCGTTGATGTTATGGATGGATTTGGAATCTCATAAACTGTGCGACCTAATGATTTTTCTTCTTGAATAGGGTTTGTTGAAGTGACGCCTTAATGGAGAGGGCTTGGCAGAGCAATGCTGGTTCCTGGTTTTAATTGATGGTTGTATCATTCTATTTCCTCATTATTTTGGATCTCGTACTGTTGTTTCTTCACCTATTACTTATGCCTTTATTTGAGGCCTTGTTCGGGAATGAGCTGTTGGTGTCAATTTATTTTGTGGAACTTAAAGCCCGTGCTATTCTTTTATCGGGGAGTTCTTTCTTTCTCGACCTTAAATCTTAATCCCCTTCTTTTCTCTCTCAACTATGTGAATCCTTTAATCGTTCTATGGATGTAAGGCTTCTTGGATTTTCAGTTTCGCAGGGCGCCTATCTAGTTATTTGTGTTTAACCTTCACTGATTATCAAGTTATATTGCTTCCTATTGTGCATATATTTTACTTCTTAATTTGTTCTCTGTGTTATAGTTGTTTGGTTCTTACAAGCGTTTTTGTCGATTGATAAGTTCTGTAAGATAGTTTATTTGCGGTATCGTTCCATTCTTTTGTCTCAGATTCTGATCACTTCTGTATGATTTCTGATCACCATGTAGAAGATGTTTGGTAGAGGTTAAAGTTAATTTGAAATGTCAGATATCCCATTTGCATTTGTAAATCTTTAGTTTACAAATTATAAAGTATTTTCTATCCAAGCTGATTTGGTTGGTTCCTTTGCTTTTATACATTTTAAGTGATGATGATCGCTTCCTTCTTGAGGTTTTCTGGAAAATAGTGATAGGGCTTCACGACAAGCACCTGGGTTATGTCACCAAGTACTTCAAGAACAACATACTTTTTCGCGAGGTGCGTAGCATGCTTCTATTTGGAATTGAGGCTATGTTGTTGCTGTGTAACATGCTTCTCACTTTTGGGTTATCTTATCATTTTTGTAGTTCTTTCTTGGTAAAGCATTTCAAGTGGTTGGAAAAGGTGTTTGCATTATTTTCATGTCTGTTATTTTATCTTTCCAAGCACTTGATGGGGCCTTTAATGTTTTTTGCAACGAAAATGTGGGTAATATCTCATGTGAAGTTCATGTTGTTTTGAAATGTTAAAGGTGGCGTTTTCTTTTTAGTTTTAGAGGTGGTTTTGTTGAAAATTTTAATTAATGTGTCTGAATCAAAGGTGCTTGAATTTGGTTAATTAATGTGCTTGATTTGGTTAATTAATTGGTACTATGTCATATGCTTTTTAATTATAGGTTCTTAGCTTATAATATTTATTTATTAAAGAAGGTGAATGCGTAGGATTTTGAACTGGGTATTAGTTGGGAAGAAACATGTGACATTTTTAGAATTTAATAATGAATATACAATTGGTAAGCAATAAAAACTATTTGTAAATTATAATAAACCTCTGGCTAACTTACAATTGCTAAACAATATGAATTATTTGTCAATTATGATTAAACTTGGACTGCTTGAGTTGTCTTTGGTAGATAGTTTATGAGATCAATCTACTAATTACTAGGGTACGTAAATTCACTGGAACCGTTAGACAGCTTCGATAGAAAATAGAGATTTTCTATGAGAACATGTCTCTTCTGCTGATGATGGTATTCAGGAGTTGTCCTTGACATCTCCCTTGCGGTCTTATGGAGTTAAAAAACTTTCTTGTTAACAAAATATTGTTGATCCATGCAGGCTAAGCTCCAAAGGAGACGTCGGGAGCTGACCAGACTACACCGGACCAGCCGGTGGATGATGAGGCGGTGTACTACAAGGTGGCGGGTGACTATCCCATAGGATGTGTGTACAGTCTCAGGTCGTTATGGAGAAAGAACAGAAGATATGTAGATCTTGATGCTAGCACATCCCAAATGCTAGCACAACGAGGGATTGGCAACTTTATGATACTTAGGTATTTTTATGGTTGTTGTAAAACAATGAGAATTGTAGTTTTTTATGGATATTTAGGTATCTTAAACATTTATTATACTTGACTACGTTTCGTGAATATATAAATCTTTTTTAATATCGAAATTTATGTTTTTTTCTCATTTGAATCTTTGTTGTTGATATATATTGTTGATTTGTGTATGTATGTCAAATTCTATTTTTTTGGGGGATGTTAGCACCCCCAAGGAGTTGTTGGAGGGGGTGCAGGCGATAGAGTATGTCCTATGGTTGTATTTTCAGGTTTATAGGTTATGGAGAACCAATTGGATTAATCTTAGAATTGAAAACTAAAAAAAGCGGAATTGAGACGGATTAGCAACGAAATTCAGAGATTCCGTTGCTATTCCGTCTCTAATTTTCGAGGAATAGATGCATGAATCAGCAACGGATCAGAGACGGAATTATTGTATTATGTCTTTGATCCGTTGCTAATCAGAGATGGATCAGAGACGGAATATAATAATTCCGTCTATGATCCGTAGCTAATCAGAGACGGATCAGAGACGGAATCCAATAATTCCGTCTCTGATCCGTTGCTAATCTGAGACGGATCAGAGACGAAATTTCGCATTCCGTCTCTGATCCGTCTCTGATTAGCAACGGATCAGAGACGGAATGCAATTACAATTGTACCCTTTTAAAGAATTTCCATTTCTGTTCCGTGTATGTTCCGTTTCTAAATTCAATCTCTAATCCGTCTCTAATCAGCAACGGAAACACATTTCCGTTGCTGATTGAATCAGCGATGAAGATTTTAGAGACGTAATAGATTCCGTCTCTGTTCCCCATTGCAGAATTGAATTAGAGACGGAATTTATGCAAATCAGAGACGAAAATTTCCATTTCTGATCTGCTATTTTTTGTAGTGCACTAGAAATTACCTTGTCATAAATGTTTATTGGTTAGTAGTGTATATGTTGAGATGAACTTTCAACACAAACTTTGACAATAGAAAAATTTGACTCCAACCCCAATGCCATACAAATTTTATGGTTCCTAATAGCCAATGTCACATGTGCTTGTCAATGTCTTTCAATCACATGTCAATGTATAATGAATCATAACAAAAATATATGGAAAACATAAATTGTGTATTCCATTACTCTACATTGCATTATATGTTTGTGAAGATTTGATCTACAAGTGTTGACAAACTAAAAAAAAAAATTGAAAGCAACCTGAGAGCTGAGACATTAAACAAACATTAGAAGTAAACCTTCCTTATACAAAAAAAAAGACTATCCTTAGTTAAGTGAAGCAATTATTCAATGTACTTGGTCATCAAATTGTTATGAGTGCATAAAGATGCAATGCATTTTTCAAGGACAAACATAAAATACATACTAATATTTGATTCATGTACATGTAGCATAGATTCCTTTATATCAACATTGTGTTCCCCTTTTTCTGTTTCCATTTGTGTCAACAGTTAGCTGACTTCTCCAATCACATATCTAAGCTTACTTAAACGTATGGATTTCTATTTTATGCTTCTTCTTGATGATAGAGCATTCTTCATCAACGATTGATTGTAATGACTCAATATTCAAATGTATAGAGGAATCTACTAAAGAATTCAAAGAATTTTCTTATTAATGCAAATGGGTATTAAAATCTGGCGGTAAATTCATTTTCATATCATATTCATTCAAAATTAACTCCGTGAAAGCGGGAAAATGTTTGTTTTTTTATGTAGTTAAAGCATGATTTTAGTGTTCAAACAACAATTTAAGGGGTAACAACATATGATTAGTGAATTTAATAGGTATTTGAAAAATTAAACAAAATAAATTTAGCAAGTGGCGATGCTCGAAAACATGGGCGGGGTTAAAAAGAAAACAAAAAAGAGTAAAAACAGAGAGAATGAGGAGACCTTGCACTTTTGCCATGTGATTGCCCATGTTCAAAACTAATTTGGTTAGTTTTTGTGATTCGAATTCATAGAGACTCAGATGAAGAATGGCGTAGTTTTGTTTTTGAGAAAACATACAACCATTTTATTGCTCAAAGGTCAGATCATACATCTTGAAAAATAAAAAGGGCATACTTTCATGCCAAATACTTCAGCATGTGAGAGGGCTTTTTCAAGCTGGGACATAGGCGATCGAATCACCAGCCTCATGAGTTGAGAGATGACTGATCTTCATCATCGTTGAGTTGATCACATATTTCGGTAATTATGGTGCCATCGTAGTCGGTCATGAGATCAGATTTGAATTTAGCCTCCACTTACTCGCATCATAGTCGATTCGAAAGATCTGCGGCTAGAGGGAGTTTGTTGCCTTCATTCCTTCCCTTGTTATGCTAGCAGGTCCGCCATTTCAATGGTAAATTAGCCATCAACCTTGATGGAGAATGCCCCATGCATAGAACTCTCTCATTTCTTATCACCTCTTTTGGTTTAATTTGTGTACTCCCCATCGATGAAACTGAGAAATCTTAAAACCATCATTAAATATTCGTTCCTTCTCTCTTTTCTTTACTAAGGGTAATTTAGTAATTTAAATCGTTAATTTAAGCTTCCTTAAAATGTGTGATTCCCTCAAAACGTCATATAAATATGACCTGAAGGAGTAGTATATATGACGATTGATGCTGGAAGCGCACTCACAATCTCGACATGCATGCTGGTCCTCCCAATTTTTTTTTTTTTTTTTGAGAACTAAAATATATATTATCATTCAACAAAAAAAAAACTTAGGTGGGAGGTTAAACCATGTACATGAATTACGATTACACAAAGCATACTTTGGGAGAGCACACTACAACATAAAAGGTTTTTAGCTGCAAAACATCAAAAAGTCTACATTTCAACCCAAAAAGGTTTTAGCTATGAAAAAAAGTTTACGAGGGTAAATGTATAAAGCTAAAAAAATTTGTATTTGCAATTAAAAGAGTTACATTTTGGCACGAAAACATTTTACAGCTACATTAGACATTTAGTTATGAATAAAATTCGCATCTAAATGCATCATTTTGCAAAAAAGAATTCGTAGCCAATAATTTGTTTATGCTACGAAATTTAGTTTTGTAGTTGAAAGAATTATTTTGCTACAAAAAAAAATCCAAACTAAAAGTATCATTTGGCTACAAAAATAAATATTTGTAACTAAATACATATATTTGCTACAATCATTTAGTAAATCTTGAAGACTTTTGACTTCAATTATAAAATTACAAAAATTCTTTTTTTTTGTCAAATATAAAAAATGTATAGAAATACATTTCAAGAGAATAAGTAGATGTAATGAAATACAATTTTTTGTCAAATATCAAATACCAAAAACATATTGGAATATGAAAAATTCAGTATTAAAGAATAATTAACAAAATATTTAATTGCTCTTTTATAAAATATACATATAATCTTAGAAAGATTACATCTCATATTACATCTTACTTACCAAAAAAACAAAAATTACACATTCATTACATTTTGAAATAACAAATTGACAAGGTTTTTTTTTCCCTCGAGTTCAACTTATTACAATAATTCTTTGGAGAGACAAAAAAAATAAAAAATAAAAAATAAACATGTAAAAAAAACAATTCTCTACTGATCCCATACAACATCCATTCTAGATTGATGAAATTTTGATCACAAACCTGCCATTAAAGATAAACCTTCTCTGCTACAGCCTAAAAACACAACAATGAACACATCATAATCCACAAAACATACTTAATCACAATCTCACAATAGAAAAATAATAAATTAACGAAACCCCTCAATTTGACAAAACAAACTAAAACCCTAACTTCGAACCAATAACCAAATCATATCAAAACAGATCCAACAATATAATTGTTGATCGGGATGAAGATCAGCTTCAAGAAAAACTCTATGAATCCCAGTGACAAACACGACCTTCATAAACTACTGCACAACCAAATTAAGATTTATCGATGTTGCACAAAACTATGAGAAGATACATTAAAAAAAATCAAATCTAGCAATCGTGATAAAAACATCAGAAATTTGAGATTTAACCTTTCGTATTAGGCTTGAGGAACACTGTCCTTGGCGGAATCTATCAGTGCATTAACAACATAGTCTAGGGCATTCATCGCTCCACGACACTAAGAACAGATCGCTAATAAATTATTTTCGACGAAAAAATCGAAAGAAAGATTGAACAGATCGATCTCTTTCTCCAATGTTCCTCTCCTACCATATAATCTAGGGCTGAATATTTGTAAAACCAAATTTCAGAAATACCCCTTCCTTCTCCCATAATTGCACAATATATTCCTCTTAAGCATTTAAGCAAGTACTTCAAGTTCTTTAAGTGGGAACTTCAAATTTGAAATTTGTATCTAAAAAATAATTGTTCGTAGCTAAATCAAAATTTGTAGCAACAAAATTTGAAGTTGTAGCTAAAGAATGTTTCATCTCATCTCTAATATCTTTTAGGCTACGAATTTGTATTTCATAGCATAAATTTTGTTTTAATTGCAAAATAAAATTTTAGCTAAATAATTTTAATAACATATTATTTGACAAGAATTGTATGACTACAAATATTAAATTTTGTAATTAAAAGATGTTTTTTGCTGCAAGATCTTTTGTTGCCAAAGCATATCAAAATTCCTTCTACACATCACACACAAACTATTTTCAATTTAGCTACGAAAGAAGTATTTTGTAGTTATTAATCATGTTCAACTACAAAACAAGGTTGTTGCCAAAGTAAGCTACTAATTTTCTAAAGTCTACGCAAAAATTTTTTATTTTGCAGTCAAATGTAACATTTAGCCACAAAAAAAACATTTGCAACTAAACATCTGAAGCTAAAAATCCATTTTCTTGTAGTGGCATCGACTCATTCATTAACATTTCTTGATATATAACGAAATTAAGTAGGTACATATCATTGACTAAGATACGAATATCATGAATCAGAGGATCAAGATCGCATGTCAACAAACATGTCGCATTCAAAGCATTAATTACGGAACTCGCATAAGAAAATATAATGGATATATGTGCATCTCTGCTGCAACTATTGAGTGTTAATCTTATAGCTTCAAATTCCGCTACCTCAACCGAAGTAGTCATACCCACAAAGGTCGCCCCTACCTTAATAGTTGTTCCTACTGCCGAAATAAGAACCCACCCAATTTCAGTCTCTCGAGATCTTCTATCTCTAGCCATGTCCACAAAATAGCTCCTTCATCTCTTCTTATTCCCACTGGATCTCAGTCTAAATCAGATGAGAAATCAATTACCAAACTTTTTTCATAATCATCAATATGAGTAGAAGTTTTATCAATGATACCCATCGGCTCTTCCCCTTTACCCTTGAAGAACCATTCATTTTTATTTTTTCAAATCAACCAACTTCCCATAACACACCATTGTAGGAGATTTTCTCCTCCACCCATCATTGAGCCTTCCCTGATTAGCCTTTCCCAAACTCTCTCATACTAGACATTGATAATGTTGCACTTCTGATCGACCAGGGAGATCCGAACCACACCAATTGTGCGAATTCACATAAGAAAAATAAATGCAATTTTGTTTCTTCGACCTTATCACATATTGAACATAAAGAGTCATTGGTCATTTTTCTTTTCCATAACGTTAACTTGATAAGGAGCCCAGGGGCATGTGCCCTAGGTCAATCCATTAACCGTCTTTATGAATACTTTTAGTTAATAAAATAGAGGATTTCATTTGCTTGTTTATTATAATTAATTTGCATGTTTACATTATAATAAGATCCATGGGTATTTGAGAAATATCCTAAATGTCCTTAGTCGATCATTATCTTGGGAACTATAATGAATTAAGACTAGTGTGAGTCTTGATTGATGATCATATGATGATTATACGTATAGGGATACGAATCAAGATCACGAGTACTTGTTAGGGAACAAAGTCTTTGGACCAACCCGCTATGAGAACATCACATGGATTAAGTCATAGTTGTTTCTCATGATAAGTATATTTTTCGGTCCTCGACTTGAGATTATCGAGACTTCAACATTAGGAACATAGTGATTTGACACTATCAAACGTTGTCTTTAACTTAGGACGATTATAAAGGTTGTGATTGGTTACTATGTGAGCAATGTGATGAAGTTGTGTAATCAAGATAGAATTTGTCCCTCTCATATAAAGAGAGATATCCGGTGGATCCTCGATGTGTTAGACTATTAAAAGGCCTAGTCTAAGTGAATTGATATTGATCAATGTCACTTGGATGTTTTCGATCTACCTAGAGATCGAGACTAGTACGATTAAACATGTTGGATGACAATTCCATGCCTTATGTTTGATCAAAAGGATATCGTGTGACAAAAGGATGTTATATACACTATTGATTAGGTTGTATCGATTTGATATTCGTACAACTTGGGTAGTCATAATGTCTTGCTAGAGGCGCTTATGACTTGTATACCAAAATGTGTTTTGGTACACTACGCAACGTTGTATGAGCCTATTGGGTCGCACACTAAGAATGGTTTTGCGAGATTTTAAGATGATTCAGAAAAATGAATTTTATGTGATAAAATTCATGACAGAAACGTCCTTGTGGTGTATTACACTTATACTTCTTTAAGTAAGGGTATATGTGTAATTTACTTAACCGTCTATATACAAGGGTTGTATAAATAGACGCTTTAAGTTAGAACACACGGACGAAAGATCAAAAGGCCGAAACTCTATTTTCGTTTTAGAAACGACTTAGGGTTTTTGGTATGCTTTGGATCGTTTTGGAGAGAAACAAAAAGGTTTGGTATTCTCTCGAAGCTAGCACTTCAAATCTCGGCCGCCGTTCGTGTGTGGACTGCTGATAGAGGCGTTCGTCGTTGGCAGCGCCTTAGAGATCGATTAACCTTCAGAAAGGTACATTGCGACTGAGGTATGATTAAGTTTTCATGGTTTAAACGTTTTTAATGGAATTAGATTCGGATCTGTTGGGTTTTTGTCAAAATTGTTTTGTAATCTCCGCTGCGTATGAACCCCAAAACCCAACAGTGGTATCAGAGCCATCGAGTTCGATTCCATTAAATTCATTGCATGTTTTCTTCTAATATATACATGATATATGATTGAAAGCATGTTAATAGTTGATGTATATGTGATATACATAAGTATTATGTGAGATTTATTATCATGTTTTGTGTATATGATACATATATTCGTGATTTAATTGAAATTTGTTTCGTACATGCTAGTAACCATGTTAGGTTAATTTGAATAATTTTAATGAATTGAGTTTCTTGTTCTATGATCCATGACACCATTAGGTTCGATTGGGATAGTAGTTCATGATTCAATTACATGTTTGTGATTATTTGGATGAAGATCGAAATTGCAAATAATTAATTTTCGAAATTATTTATTTATAAATAATTAATTTTCGAAATTATTTATTTATAAATAATTAATTTTCGAAATTATTTATTTATAATTAATTAATTTTCGAAATTATTTATTTATCTTGTTATATCTATTTTGTTATGAAGTTTCTATTTGATAAAGATTGATAACAAATTAGAATATGAGATAAATATCAAGAATCTTGTTATTGGTGATATATTAGGATTCAAATATCTTAAATCCAAAATAAATAATTAATTTTCGAAATTATTTATTTATCTTGTTATATCTATTTTGTTATGAAGTTTCTATTTGATAAAGATAGATAACAAATTAGAATAAGAGATAAATATCAAGAATCTTGTTATTGGTGATATACTAGGATTCAAATATCTTAAATCCAAAATAATTAATTAATTTTCGAAATTAATTATTTATCTTGTTATATCTATTTTGTTATAAAGTTTCTATTTGATAAAGATAGATAACAAATTAGAATAGGAGATAAATATCAAGAATCTTGTTATTGGTGATATACTAGGATTCAAATATCTTAAATCCTAATTGGATTAGGATAAGATGATTAGTTAGATGTGGGCCCGGGTTAATTAAAATGTTTTAATTGACTTAATTTCGGATAAATTAAGGGGTTAATTTATGATAATAAAATCAGCGAAAAATTATGATTTTCTATAGCAAATTTTAATTTTCGGAATTGAGATTCGTCTTCTATAAAAAAAATAAAAAAATAAAAAATAAAAATAAAAATTCAAATTGTTTAGTGATTGAACAAATCAATGAAATATATGATATTTCATTGTTTACATAAAATCACTAAAACTGAATAAAATCTCTCTATTAAATTTTAAGTCTCGTGCCATCCATTTTAAACACTTGTCAAGGCCTCGATCCCACTAATATAGTTCCAGCCATAGTTGGGTGTATTGTGTTATCTTGGTGAGACAAGTTGGGTAAGAGTTACATTAATGTTTAAAATGGTCCGACTTAATAAAGCCATCAAAATAGTTTTGAGCTTTAGGCAAATGATGAGATAAAAACATGCTAAGACATAAGATGTCCCATATCTCATAAAAGGATCTAAAAATTACATAAGATGTAATTGGTAACAGTTACCTACCTAAATAATCTAGTTCTGTGTTTCATGTCATAGCTTGTCATAGAATTAGGTGAAATATGGATTTTAGTCCCTAAATAAACATTGTGTTTTAGGAGGGTTGTTAATTTAGTGGGAGTCTATTCCTCTATACTAAAATAAACTTTGCATAATCTTTATTGTAGATCAATGGCCTCTTCAAGTAACAATAATCCCCTGTCACCGCGATCCATCCTTGAGAAGGATAAGCTATCTGGGACTAACTTTCTTGACTGGTTCAAAAACTTGAGAATTGTTCTTAAGCATGAACGCAAGTTGTATGTCCCGGATGCTCCAATCCCTGAGGACCCACCAGCCAATGCTACGAAAGTTTGTGAAGGATGCGCATAATAAGCATGTCAACGATTCTACTTGATGTTGCATGTATTATGCAGCAACTATGGTTCTGAACTTCGAAGGACATGGAACTAATGGAAGCCTACGACATGGCTATAACATTTGAAGGAAATGTTCCAACGGCAAGCTAGGCAATAAAGGTTCGAGACAGTCAAGTACCTACATTCTTGCAAGATGACTGAGGATGCGTCGGTTAGTCCTCATGTTCTGAAGATGAAGGGCTATGTTGACCAGCTCGATAGACTCGGATTTCCCAAAAGCCAAGAGTTGGCTACGGATTTGATCCTGAATTCATTACCATAAATTTATTCACAATTTGTGATGAACTACAATATGAATAATATGGGGAAATCAATTTCAAAGTTGCATTTGATGCTCGAAACTGCTAAACAAAATATCAAGAAACTCTCTAGTAATATGTTGATGGTCTAAATGGGAAATGGAATGAAGAAGAAAGGCAAAGGCAAGGCTAGAGTTGACAAGGCTATTGCTGCACCTGTCGCAAAACCTATGGAACAAGTCAAGAACCGGCTGTTCTACTTCAAAAACACCCAAAAGAAAAGGAAGAAAATTGTCATTTACGTAATCAAACCTATCTTTGGCATTGTCGTCTCGGACACATAAACGAGAAATGCATAATGAAGCTCCATAAAGATGGGCTTCTAGATTCATTTGATTTAGAAACATACGAAACATGCGTATCTTGTTTACTAGGCAAGATGACTAAAAGTCCCTTTAATGGATACAATGAAAGGGCAAGTGATTTATTAGGTCTAATACATACCGATGTATGCGGTCCTCTAAACACAATGGCTAGAGGAGGTTATCAGTACTTCATTACATTTACTGATGATTTCAACAGATATGGTTATGTATATCTTATGAAACATAAAGTGAAATATTTTGAATGTTTCGAACGTTTCAAAATGAAGTGCGGGAATCAACTTGGTAAAACTATTAAAACACTTTGATCAGATCGAGGTGGTGAATATTTAAGCCAAGAATTTGATGTTCATCTTAAAAATTGTGGGATTGTCTCCCAATTGACTCCACCGACAACTCCACAATGGAATGGAGTTTTTGAAAGGAGAAAATCGAACCTTATTAGATATGGTTCGATCTATGATGAGTCATGCGAGATCTTCCATTATCCTTTTGGGGTTATGCATTACAAATCTGCGACTTTCACTCTAAATCGAGTTCCTTCTAAAGCGGTTGATAAAACACCATATGAGATATGGTACGGGAAGAGACCTAGTTTGTCTTTCCTTAAGATTTGGGGTTGTGAGGCTTACGTAAAACGACAAGTCTCAAAAAAACTAGCACCTAAATCTGACAAGTGTTTATTTGTGGGGTATCCTAAGGAAACAAAAGGATATTACTTTTATAATCCCGTTGAGAACAAAGTGTTTGTTGCTCGGTATAGTGCCTTTATGGAAAAATAGTTTATTTCAAAAGACACTAGTGGGAGAGAAATAAATCTTGAAGAAGTTCAAGAATCACGAGATAAACCTTTGAACCGCTACTTGGAAGTTCAACAACGTTCGAACCGAGTTGAACCTCATGAGTGACACAGGCCCACGTAAATCTAGTAGGGTAAGACATGAGCCGAGAGAGATTCGGATTTCTCATTACGATAGTCGTGATGTGTTGCTTATGGATCAAAATGAGCCCACCACTTATCGGGAGGCTATGTCGGACGAGACTCGGATAAATGGCTAAGTGCCATGAACTCGAGATGCAATCCATGTATGATAACCAAGTTTGGAACTTGGTTGATTTACTGAAAGGTGGTAAGACCATTGGATGTAAATGGGTTTTCAAGAAAAAAAGCCGACATGGATGGCAATGTGCATACTTTTAAAGCAAGACTTGTAGCAAAAGGTTTCGAGGCGGACTCAGGTGTTGATTATGATGAAACTTTTTCGCCGAGTAGCCATGCTTAAATCCATAAGAATTTTAATTGCCATTCTTTGCATATTATGACTATGAGATATGACAAATGGATGTAAAAAAAACATTTCTTAATGGAAAGGCTTGCTTGAGGACGTGTATATGACACAACCTTTGAAAGTTTTGTACATCCCGAGAATTCTAGGAAGGTATGCAAGCTTCAAAGATCCATTTATGGATTAAAGCAAGCTTCTCGGAGTTGGAATCTTCGTTTTGATGAAGCAATTAAGGATTTTGGTTTTATGAAGAACGAAGATGAGCCTTGTGTATACAAGAAGGTCAGTGGGAATGTAGTTTTTTTACGGTAATGTATGTTGATGATATATTACTCATTGGAAATGACATCCCAACATTGCAGAGTGTCAAGTCTTAGTTAGGGAAGTGTTTCTCAATGAAAGACTTAGGAGATGCGACCTATATCCTAGGGATAAGGATCTATAGGGATAGATTTAAGAGGCTAATCGGTCTAAGTCGAGTGCTTACATAGACAAGGTGTTGAATAGGTTCGGTTTGCAAGACTCTAAAAGAGGATTGTTGCCAATGTCTCATGGCATAAGTCTCGGCAAGAATCAATGTCCTAGACAAATGATGAAGCGAGACCGTATGAATAAGATTCCATATGCATCGGCTATTGGATCTATCATGTATGCCATGTTATGCACTCGACTGATGTGTCATATGCTTTAAGCACTACAAGCGATATCGATCGGATCCATGGTGAGAGTCACTTTGGATAGCGATAAAGAACATTCTTAAATACTTAAGAAGGACTAAGGAAATGTTCTTGGTCTATGGAGGTTTTGAAAATGATCTAGTTGTAAATGGTTACACGGATGCAAGTTTTCAAACGATATAGATGATTTTAGATCGCAATATGGATATGTGTTTATTTTGAATGGGGGTGCGATAAGTTGGAAAAGTTCGAAGCAAGAGACAAGTGTAGCGATTCTACAACG
Organism: Stephania yunnanensis; assembly: GCA_039657365.1. NCBI lineage: Eukaryota > Viridiplantae > Streptophyta > Magnoliopsida > Ranunculales > Menispermaceae > Stephania > Stephania yunnanensis. The sequence continues at coordinate 23,113,541 of CM077585.1, forward strand.
AAGAAGTTGAGTATATTGCGGCGTCCGATGCGAAAAAGGAGGCGGTTTGGATCAAAAAGTTCATTTCGAACTAGGTGTGGTTCCAAGTATTGCTAACCTGTTTGTTTGTATTGTTACAATAACGGGGCAATAGCACGAGCCAAGGAACCTAGATCACACCACAGATCCAAACATATACTCAGGCGTTTTCATCTCATCAGAGAAATTATTGAGAGGGGAGACGTAAAGATTTGCAGAGTACCTACTGAAGACAACGTTGTGGATCCATTGACAAAAACTCTTCCACAAGCAAAACATGATGGTCATGTTAGATCATTAGGCATTAGATGCATATATGATTGGCCCTAGTGCAAGTGGGAGATGTTGGGGCATGTGCCCTAGGTCAATCCATTAATTGTCTTTATGAATACTTTTAGTTAATAAAATAGAGGATTTCATTTGTTGTTTATTATAATTAATTTGCATGTTTACATTATAATAAGATCCATGGGTATTTGAGAAATATCCTAAATGTCCTGAGTCGATCATTATCTTGGGAACTATAATGAATTAAGACTAGTGTGAGTCTTGATTGATGATCATATGATGATTATACGTATATGGATACGAATCAAGATCACGAGTACTTGTTAGGGAACAAAGTCTTGGATCGACCAGCTATGAGAACATCACATGGATTAAGTCATAGTTGTTTCTCATGATAAGTATATTTTTCGGTCCTCGACTTGAGATTATCGAGACTTCAACATTAGGAACATAGTGATTTGACACTATCAAACGTTGTCTTTAACTTAGGACGATTATAAAGGTTGTGATTGGTTACTATGTGAGCAATGTGATGAAGTTGTGTAATCAAGATAAAATTTGTCCCTCTCATATAAAGAGAGATATCCAGTGGATCCTCGATGTGTTAGGCTGTTAAAAGGCCTAGTCTAAGTGAATTGATATTGATCAATGTCACTTGGATGTTTTCAGATCTACCTAGAGATCGAGACTAGTACGATTGAACATGTTGGATGACAATTCCATGCCTTATGTTTGATCAAAAGGATATCGTGTGACAAAAGGATGTTATATACACTATTGATTAGGTTGTATCGATTTGATATTCGTACAACTTGGGTAGTCATAATGTTTGCTAGAGGCGCTTATGACTTGTATACCAAAATGTGTTTTGGTACACTTTTGCCAACGTTGTATGAGCCTATTGGGTCGCACACTAAGAATGGTTTTGCGAGATTTTAAGATGATTCAGAAAAATGAATTTTATATGATAAAATTCATGACGAAAACGTCCTTGTGGTGTATTACACTTATACTTCTTTAAGTAAGGGTATATGTGTAATTTACTTAACCGTCTATATACAAGGGTTGTATAAATAGACGCTTTAAGTTAGAATACACGGACGAAAGATCAAAGGCCGAAACTCTATTTTCGTTTTAGAAACGACTTAGGGTTTTTGGTATGCTTTGGATCGTTTTGGAGAGAAACAAAAGGTTTGGTATTCTCTCGAAGCTAGCACTTCAAATCTCGGCCGCCGTTCGTGTGTGGACTGCTGATAGAGGGCGTTCGTCGTTGGCAGCGCCTTAGAGATCGATTAACCTTCAGAAAGGTACATTGCGACTGAGGTATGATTAAGTTTTCATGGTTTAAACGTTTTTAATGGAATTAGATTCGGATCCAGTTGGGATTTTTGTCAAAAAAATTTTGTAATCTCCTCTGCGTATGAACCCCAAAACCGAACAATTAGCATCCCTCTCACTAAACACTTCATGTACTAGTTATTGATTCCACCTCTTAGAATTACTGTCAATAGCCTTCCCTCATTGGAACTCATAACGTTGTCATCTCCTTCTTCGAAACCCAAAATATTCCCAAATTTTAGTTCTCTCACCATTTTCAATTCTCCATCTCAACCCACTACAGTGCAATTCTCAACCCTTCAAAATCCCTCTCCATCCCCATAAGGGTCTAACTTTTAGATCAGCTTTCATAAAATCTTTATCCACAAAATACTTCCTTTTCAAAAACTTTCCTAGCGGTTTGTTTTCTCCATTCATAACTCTAAATTTTTGTTTAGTAAGGAAACTAACATTGAACATCTCTAACTCACTAAAATACCAATCCCAATCCCCATCTCTACTGCAGCTAGTCCACTAAAAACTTGACATTACCTGGATTATTGCCTTTATCGTGTCTTTCATGAAAAGGAAGACTGACTTATGGTGGTTGGGAAGAGCTTGTGCCACGACCTTCAAGAGTTTTTCCTTATCAAGTGGTGTCAAGAATTCTTCACGCCAAATCAAGACTCTCTTGCTAAACGTTTCTACAATACCATTACACATCTCTATTTGAGACTAACCCTCCACCATCTGAACACCGAGATACTTACCCAATCCATTTGAGTTCTTCATATCAAACCTTTCTTCCAGTAGCCTCTTTAACTGTGGAGAAATATTCTTACAAAAATGAATGGAGCTTTTCTGAGGGTTTATTTGCTGGCATGAGATCTTCGAGTTCACATGAAGTACATCCTTGACAACATCAACATTCTGAAAATCTTTTTTACAAAACAATAAAGTATCATCAACAAACATTAAGTGAGAGATTGAGGGAAATGATTGGTTAAGCCTAAACCCTTGAAAAAGACTTCCTATTTCATTTTTGCTCAACAAGAAATATAGTGCCTCAGTGCAAATCACAAACAAGAGAGGGGACAAGGATCCCCTTGTTGGATACCTCTTGTGGGAATCTTCTTCTTCATTACTTGCCCATTCACTATAACCTCGTAAGAAACCTATTAAATACACTACCTTATCCAGCCAATCCATCTCTTAGAGAATCCTAATATTCGAATCACTTCAATCATCAAAGGCCATTCTAGTTTGTCATAAGACTTTTTAATATCTAATTTGGTAGCCACATCTTGCACTCTTCTTCTCCCATTGGACATTGAATGAAGGATCTCATGAGCTATAAGTATATTATCAGTAATTTGTCTTCCTACAAAAAAGGCGTTCTGAAAGGAAGATATTCGTTTACATAAATTAATTGGTCTATAATCATTTACTAATTATGGAGAAGGGACCTTGGGGATAAGCACAATCTATGCTTTATTGAGATCTCATTCAAAATGGCAAGATAAGTGAAGTTTTTTTAATACCTGCATGATGTCTCCCTTAAGCAGTTCCCATTTTATCTATATCAGTTTGTTTGTGATATCATCTGGGTCTGGGGTTTTGTTTGGGTTCATTTGGTTCAGTGCTACATTCACTCCCTCCTCAAAAGGGCCATCATGCATAACACGATCTTCTGGTGTAACTTTCATCTCCACTCTCCCATATATAAAAGTCTTTATTCCCACCCATAGATAAGTACACATCTTCAAAGTATCTTATACTAATCTGACCATGCCTAACTAATCATGAACCATTCTTCCTTGCCTATTACATAGTCCAACAATCAGATTCTTTCTCCTCCCACCATTCACAAACGTATGAAAATAAGCTGAATTGCAGTGTCATCCCTTTAGCTACTTAATGTGCATTCGATTTTGCCAGTAGTCCTCCTCTTGAGATTTAGCATTTCGCATTTGCCTATTCCTTTAACTGCCTCTGAGTAACTTCCACGAGTTTCATAAAGTTGGCCATCTGATCTTTCCTCCTCCAAGCTAGGATGCATTTAGATAAGTTGTTTATTTCCCCCAGTGATGCCCTTATCAATCTACCCATTTGTCATTCTTGCCAATATTTATTGATGATCTTAGAACAATTAACATTACCCATCCATCTATTATCAAATTTGAATCGAACTGCTTTTCTAAAAAATCGATTTTCAGTATCCATCATTAAGGCTGCATGATCAGATTTAGGGAAACACATTTGTTTCACTGATGCTTTTAGGAAACTTTCCAACTATGTTTGCATTCCAACCCCCTCTGTCAAGGCATGTTGCTATCCTTTGATCTTGGCTTTTCCTATTCGACCAAGTATAGTTATTACCTTCATACCTTAAATATGTTTCATTTATACCATTCATAAAGTCTATTAATTCCATATTTTCCTCTACAATCCATGAGAGTCCCCCTCCATTTCTCTTCTTGTGAAGTCACAACATTGAAATCTTCGATGACCACACATGGCTCCCCACATACATTCACCATCTTCGCCAACTTTTGTAATTGCAGGCACCTCATACTTTTTATGCGCTGAGATAGACCCTCAATAGACGCCATGTTCCTCTGTCCAACTTACACATGAACTGAATTTCAATAAAGAAAACCCCATACTTTGCAACTTGTATATGAGCCTCCACATTTCAAAACACTGTCATTCCCCCTGCAAGGCCCCTCAGATTAACTGTCAATGTGTAATCAAAACCCAATTGATGTCGAACTCGTTCAATTACCCTTTCTTGATTCTTTGTCTCACTCAGAATTAACACCATAACAGTTTGATTCTTCAAAACATATTTCAATGCCACAACTATTAGAGGCCCTGCTAAGCCTTTACAATCCCACACTAAGATCTTCGTCATTGAGGACCACATCAAGCCCCGTTGTGGGCGGCTCCATCCTCCTCGACTGTATTTTGAGATTCTTTCATCTTCTTCCCCTCCCTATACCTATCTGCATTTTCTTTCCCAACCTCTCCTCATAGAAAAAAATAGATGACTGTGGCCCATTAGTACCAATAGGCATCAAAACCCCCTTTCCTCCCTCTCTGGCATGTGCCTTTAAGGCCTTCCCACGTAGGGGTGGCAAAAAGTGTCTAGACCCATTTGTTCGCATTTGTCTATTCTTGGTTTGAACGGGTTTAGACATGTTTTTTCTCAAAACAATATGGATCCGGACCTAAAATTTTATTCCTTTTAAAAAGTGGTACGCGTCTAGATAAAATGTTCAAAAAAATCAATGCCCTTTTATAGGGGTAATTTAGTAATTTCATATATATTAAATAAATACAAAGTCACCAAACCGTAGAGTCGTTTCACATTCCCAAATCACACAATTTATTTCCCTCTCTTGGTACCTCTTGGTTCCCTCTCATCATGCTCGCCTCTCTTGCCTGCCTCTCTCGTGCTCGCCTATCTCGTCTCCCTCTCTCGTGCTCACCTATCTCATCTGCCTCTCCTCATGCTCGTCTCTCTCGACTACCTCTCTCGTGCTGTCGTGCTCGCCTCTCTCGTCTCCCTCTCCTCGTGCTCGCATCTCTCGTCTGACATCGTACCTCTCAGTCTCGGGCCTCGGCGCTCCCTCTCCTCTTACGGCGTCTCCGACTCTCCTCTCCCATCTTCCTCTTCTTGAACTTAAAGTTAAGATTGTGATCTTCGATCTAAGTTTTTCATTTGCTCTTATCTATGGTATGTTAAAGTTGAAACAGAACTCTAGGGTATTTGCTGATTTGTGTTGCGGTGTTGCTCAATTTCGGTTTGTTGATTTAGTGATTTATGTTGCTAAATCATTTTTTAGGTTTCAGGGTTGTTTTGTGAAGATTTAAGTTGTTCTGATATTTTTTTTAGTTCTGATCTTTTTTTATCGTTTTAATCTTTTTTTTAGCATTTGTTGTGATTTTTTAGCATTTGTACTTATTTCTTTTTTTTGAAATTTAAGTTCAAATCTTTTTTGTGGCATTAAAACTTGTATGGTTTTTTTAAGCCAACTTGTGTGTGTTTTAGGCATAAATACTTTTAAGTTCTAATCTCTAGTTCTTTTTTTTGGCTTTTAAGTTTTGATCTCTTATTGATTTAATTCACATTTTTATGATCATGTATAGATTCTTTTGTCTTGTTAAGTTTTATTTTATATTTTTGCAGTTTGTTATGGCTGATAGTAATGTATGTACATCCATTCATTCAAAGAAAAAAAGAAAAAGAAAAATGAGTCTCTAGTTTGACAAGAGTTTACTGTTATTCCTTCGAATACTCTTGAATATTTAGACAATAAGAAGATAGGAAATGCAACCATTGTGCTAGTGTTTTCTTGGCCAATAGTAATAATGGGACAAATAGCATGAAGCGCCACTTATGGAGTTGTCTTTCGCAAAATTATTTTGGTAATTGTGATGTGGGTCAAATTTTATTAGAATCATCAATTAAATGGAGGGATTATGCATTTAAGGTCTACTGTTTCTTTCAACTTGAACAACATCATGAAAACTTAGACATGACAATTGTCATGCATGAGTTACCTTTCCAATTTGTTGAGTATGACTATGTTCGGTCTTTTTATACATATCTCATTCCTGAAATTAAAAGTATTACAAGAAATACAACAAAATCAAATGTATTGAAGGTTTATAAAAAGAAGTGGGAATTTTTTTTTAACATGTCGCAATCTCTTCAGGGAGGGTGTTGCCTAACTGCCAATATGTGGACTATAATTACTTCTGATAGTTACATTACTTTGACTGCTCATTTTATTGATAATGATTGGATGCGTCAAATTTTTTTTTGAATTTTTGCTTTATGCCACCTCCACATAATGGCGTAGCAATTGCAGAGAAGTTGTCAAGTTTGTAGCATCATGGAATTTGGATAAGAAGTTATTTGCCATCACTTTAGACAATGCAAGTGCAAATAGGGGTGCACACGGATTGCGACGATCTGCGAATCCAATCCAAATTGAACCAATCATCGCTAATCGAATCAAATTTTTTATCCCTTGGACTGAACTGGATTAAAAAATCATTAATGTTCATGGATTAAATCGGATTACAAATCATACAATAAAAGATCCAGTCTAATCCGATCCATTTATCACATAAACACATAAAGATATATGATTATATGTACTTAGCATCTCCAAGAGCATCAAACACATTTGTCATCTTTAAATTACAACCCCGACTTACTTAACCCTAATAGTCGACAGTTCCCTCGCTTATCGCATTTGCATAACACTCCCCCATCTCGTTCATGACACTGCTCCCCCTAAATTAAAACCCTAACTTACTTAAAATTGGTCTTAATTTTGATGTTGGTTAGGTAGTCTCTTCATTTTTTTGTTTCTTTTTTGGTTGATCAAACAACACAATTGAAGTGTTGTAGTTTATCTCCTATTTTTGTTGAATGTGGGGAATTCTCTATCTTTGATTATGTTTTGTTTTACTATGCATTGTATTTTTTATCATAGTAATATTTATATATATTAGTAATATGTAATTACCTTACTTGATCATGACTCATGATCTTATTTTCTTTGTGTGTGTGATAAGTTATTATTTTTATATATTTAGTAGTTTATTTTAGTTTATTTAATTATGCAAAGTATCTAAAATGTATATTTAATTATATTTTTTGGTCGTTTTTAGGTGAAACGAGTGCACTGTTGAATTTGTGGCGAAAAAATACTAAAAATTGAGTGTTTACATGCGGTGATCGGATGATGGACAATTTGCCTTGAATTACACGTTGCACGATGGGTAAAATATGAGACAACATATTTCAACCAATTGGGAGCTGTCATGTCAACATTCAACCAATCAAGTGATGCCACGTCAGCACCACGCGTCACCTAGCATCACAACAGCAGCCACGTGTGCGTTTTCATTGGATACCAGCAAGTCACTCATTGTTGTCTCAGCGATAAGAAGCCGCCATGTAGCGCAACAAATCAGCTCCTCCAATCAGAAGCTGCAACGCGTCACCCTCACACTACACGTTACGCTAGCGTCTCTTCTCCTCGCTCCAGCCTTCGCCGATCTGCCTCTGGGATGGATGTTCGCACAGACTCCTAGATTTTCGGTCAAATAGAATGACTTTTTTCTCTACCCCTTGATGCCACGTGGCGCGCAATCACCCATGCACAGTGCGTCATCACACCTCTTTCCACCAATTAGACGGTGCTATGTGGCGCTCCACAGCACACTAGCGATCGGACGATCGACCAATCGGACGATGCCACGTTAGTGCGATGATAGCAAGCGAACCAATTGCGCTGCGACACGTGACATACACCTATTTTCAAGCCAAAAATAGCCATTTGATGCTCCTTAGCGCACGAGTCTCTTCCCCAACCCGCAAAATTAGTTTCTCCTACATCCCGAGACCAATTTTTAGTGGTTTTCATATTATGAACTAGGGTATTCATACGAAGGGGAACACCGACTATTATTTTAGCATCGACTTTCTTTGACGATGATGTTCGGCTAATCAACTATTTGTCTAGGTCGGAGGGGAGCGAGTTGGGATGATGGATTAATGACATATTATGTGATATCTATGATTTTAATTTAATTTAATTTAAATTCTCATATTTCATTGTTGTTGATTTTAATGAATATGGTTTAAATTTAAGGTATATATGTAGTCAGTTCATGCTTTTAGGTGTACAATCTATAATTATTTGGATCTTTAATATATGTGTAATTGTGCTTTTGGACCAATAAAGTAATAGACACTCATCCGTTTGTTGTCAAACCCTTTCGGTTCTTGAGTGTGCAATAATTGAATCTAGGTTAAATCGGGAACGAATGCGATCCAATTATTTAGGATTAGTGTTTCAACAGACCTAAATTACTATGGTTGTATGTGTTAAACTCGATTGACGATGTCTATGATTATACATTAATTAGGAAATAGTTAGTTGCGGATGTCTTGACTATCGAAATTAGGGGAATTAAGAATTTTTGGCGGACGTCGATTTTACATTAGGAGAAATTGAATTAATAATTTTTTGGGATGATTGAGGACCATTGAATGCCATTGAATGCCATTGAATCTTGATTCTTGCTTGTGGAATTGTAGACTTCAGTGATATTTTCGAATTGATATTATTTTTGCGAACTTTTTATTTGTGCTAGTTTAATTAACTATTTCATTGAATTTCGAAAACCTCCCATATTTAGTTAATTTAGAAAAAACTCAAGTCTTGTGATTCGACCCCACATTTACCACTACTACACCCTTGTGGTTGGTAACTCGATTGCGGGTTATATTTGACACGCACGACACGTGATCAAAGTTTGGAATCGTTGCCGGGGACTTAGTGTTTGCTCTGAGTTTATGTTTCTTTTATTTTCTCTTTTTTTGTTTTATGCTACCACACCTTACTCGGTGAAAATCGGCTAGTTCATTGTTACCTTTCGATCCTAAACTAAAGAGAACATTTCATAGGTGGATTAGAGAGACCCAACTCAGGCAACAAGAAGGCCAAAATCTTCTGAATATGGCTGTAAATCACCAAATCACCATGGGTCACGCCAATCAAGAGCTTCAAGCTCTTTTGGCGCAACAACCCTCTGCATCAACTATCCGAAAATGTCGGAGACTTTGAGTTGAAGTCTGGGTTCATTCATCTCCTACCATCCTTCCATAGTGGCGAGAATGAATATTCCATCACTTTTCTGAAATAGTTTCCTATTACCTGCAAGTCAATGAAACCCTCCAATGCGGACGAGGAAACGGTCAAGCTCACATCTTTCCATTTTGCTTTAAAGACAAAGCCAAGTAATAACTCTTCTACCTTCCGCATGGCTGCATTAACTCTTGGAATGAAATGACAATCGCGTTTTTGAATGAATACTTCATTGAGGATAGAGTTGTTCAGCTCATCAAAGGATATATGCAGCATCAAAATGAGGTCGGCGAATCATTTGGCGCATATCGGGATCGCTATAAGCGATTATAAGCGAATGATTGCTAGTTGCCCGCAGCATGGCCAGTCTGAGAAGGCCATAGTTCGATTGTTCTATGTTGGCATGTCGTTCATAGAACGACGCATGATTGATAATGCATGTAGGGGTCACATTCGAGACAAAACTCCAACCTAAATGAAGCAATTGTATGAGGACATCGCACAACAGTCACGCATTTATAGTGATCTTGATGCTACTGCTTACCGAAGTCTAACTGCAGAGAGTGCCTCGAGTTCCACTGACCAGAAAATTGACCAACTAACCTCTATGATGGAACGTCTCCTCTCTTCTGGCAAAATGCAATTCAAAGCTTGTGGGTTCTGTACTGCCACAAATCATGCAACTGATGAATGTCCTACTCTCTTTAAGGACAATCAACATGCGAATGTCATAAGTAATCAGTTCCAGGGACCATCTAGAGTCTCATTTGGGAATACATATAATCATGCAATGGCGAGGAACAACCCGAACTTAAGTTACGGGTCTCAAAATCGAACTATCAAATTTTCATCCATATAGCTCAACCGTTGCCTACACCCTCAATAATTCATCTTCACTTGAGGATATGATGAAAGCCTTTATGGATCAACAAAGCAATTTATGAGTGAAATGGCCAATTTAGGGCTACCACCGAGAAATCCATCATCGAAACCAATTCGACGGTCCGAACTCTTCAAGTTCAAATGTAATAAATGACACAACAGAATGGACGTCTCGAGGATAAAGGAAAGTTGTCTTCGCAACTTTACCCGAATCCTAACGCGAGTGCTAACACAGTTACACTCCAAAGTGGTAAAGAGTTGGAGGGACCCAAAAAGAACAATGTGTCATCTGATGCCAAAGACCGGGCAAATGAGGACGAACACGAGGTAGTAGTGACTCTGTTTGTCCCTAAATAGATGATAACTACTTAAAATGAAGCACCACCCACATTTAAGATCAAACCTCATTTTCCACAACAACTCATCCTAGATAAGAAAAAAATGATGAAAGAATTCTCGAGATCTTTCGGCGAGTGAAAATTAATATTCCACTCCTCGACGCTCTGAAGCAAGTCCCTAGGTACGCAAAGTTTCTTAAGGAACTATGCACTAACAAACGGAAACTGAAAGGCAACGAAAAAGTCTAAATGGGAGAAACCGTCACGGCTATCCTATTGAAGAAGTTGTCTCTTAAATACAAGGATCTTGGGATGTTCTCAATAACTTATGTTGTAGGTGATGTAAGCATTTAGAGGGCTATGTGCGTCCATGACGCTTTCATTAATGTCATGTCATTATATATTTATGATACATTGCATGCAGGCTCGTTAGAGGAGATTGCTATTGTCATTCAGTTGGCAGACCGTTTCGTTGTCAGACCTGTTGCTATTCTCGAGGACGTTCTAATCCGAGTGAACAAGTTCGTGTTTCCTGCTGACTTCTACGTAGTAGATACAAAGGAGAAGTCATTCCTCAATGCTTCGTCAGTACTCTTTGGACGTCCATTTTTGAAAACGGCGAAGACGAAGATAAATGTTGATGATCGATCTCTTACCATGGAGTTTGACGGTGAAGTCATCAAGTTTAATATCTACGACACAATGTGATGCCTCAGTGATGTGTCATCTGTGGTTTGTACCATGGATTATGTGGATCCACTCGTTGAGCAGACCTTGCTCACAAGTGGTGATTATGAAGTTAAAGTAGTGTTAAAGCATCATCTCGACACTACTCAAATCCATGAAAGTGATCTAACCTTCGATATTGATGTCGATGATGTTGTTTTTGAGTTGGATTCATTCTAATCCCTGCCCCTAAGTGCCTATCATTTGGAGTTGCCTACTTCTGACTCCAAACTTTCTCCTTCTTTGGTTAAAGCTCCCACACTTGAGCTAAAGCCATTACTTAGCACCTAAAGTATGTTTTTGGGTGAGAATGACACTCCCTGTGATCATCTCAGCCAAACTTACACATTTGGAGAAAGAGAGGCTCCTTCGAGTACTTCGGGAGTTTAAATAGGCTATTGGGTGGACCATAGCGCATATCAAAGGTTTGAGCCATTCCACTTGCATGCATTATATATATATATATATGGAAGAATGGTCAAAACCTACGAGAGAAGCCCAGATGAGGCTTAATCCGCTCATGATGGATGTCATGAAGAAGGAGATATTGAAGTTCCTTGATGCTAGCATGATTTACCCTATCTCTGATAGTAAATGAGAAAGCCTTATCCAGGTGGTCCCTAAGAAAATGGGAGTCACATTAGTCACCAATTCACGTGGTGAGTTGGTTCCAACCCGCATTCAAAATGGATGGCGGGTATGCATTGACTATAGGAAGTTAAACGCTTCCACCATGAAGGATCACTTCCCTCTACCATTCATTGATCATATGTTGGAGAGACTAGCCGGTTGTGTCTCATTACTGTTGTTTTGACGGTTATTCCGATTTTCATAAGATACGGTAGCACGTGAAGACCATGAAAAGACAACCTTCACCTGTCCCTTTAACACTTTTGCCTATCGGCGCATGCCCTTTGGGTTATGTAATGCACTTGCCACCTTTTAAAGATGCATGACGAGTATCTTTTCAAATTTTGTTGGGCATTTCATTGAGGTCTTTATGGATGATTTTACTGTTTACGGTGATTCATTCGATAGGTGTCTCAGCAATCTGACAAAGGTACTATGCAAGTGTATCGAGAAGAATCTGGTTCTGAACTATGAAAATTGTCATTTTATGGTGAACCAAGGTCTTATTTTGGGGCACATTGTCTCAGCCAATGGGCGTAGAGGTAGACTAAGCTAAAATTGATGTTATCAAAAACTTCCCTACCCTATGCCATCTACTTCAAAAGGACGTACTTTTTAAGTTTGATGAGGCATGTAAGAGCATTTGATGCACTGAAAGACGCACTTACTAGCACCCCTGTGATTCAGGCCCCTAATTGGGAGCTTCCATTTGAAATTATGTTTGATGATAGTAATTATGCAGTGGGTGTAGTCTTAGGACAGAGAGTCGGGAGAGCTTCACGTGTCATTTACTATGCTTCTCGTACTCTAACACGGCTCATATGAACTACACCACTATTGAGAAGGAACTCTTTGCCGTTATCTTCGCACTTGAGAAGTTTCGGTCTTATCTCTTGGGAACCAAGGTTATCATTTACTCTGATCATACTACCTTGAAGTACTTGATGAGTAAAAAGGATGGCAAATCTAGCTCATTAGATGGATAATCTTACTAAAGGAGTTTGACATCACAATCAAAGATAAAAGTGGTGCAGAGAATCTAGTCGCAGACCATCTCAACAGAATTGAGAATGGTGAGAGTCTTACTCATCTTAAGGATGATTTTCCTGATGAGTACATCTATACCGTTATGGAAGATCTCTTTTGTTATGCGGATTTGGTGAACTATATCACTTCGGGTGAACTATATCCTCACCTTTCGAAGGCTCGGAAGAATAAAGTAACGAGCGATGCTAAGTACTATGTAAGGATGACCCAAACTTATGAAATTTTGCTCCGACCAGGTTATCAGGCGTTGTGTTCCTCAGACTAAGAGTCACTTCATATTGGTTTTTTGTCATACTTACGCCTGCGGTGGCCACTTCGATCCCCGTCGGACAGCTAGGAAAGTTCTTGAGAGTGGGTTTTACTGGCCCACCATTTTCCATGATTCATACATGTTTACCAAGACTTGTTCTAACGGCCAGAAAACTGATAACCTTAGTCATCGGGACCAAATGGCACTTACCCCGATTCATATTTGTGAGACATTTGACGTTTGGGGTATAGACTTTATGGGACTGCTTCCAGTGTCAATTGGTAATGTTTACATACTCTTGGCAGTGGACTACGTGTCTAAGTGGGTGGAAGCTACGGCTACACGCACTAAGGACTCTAAAGTGGTATGTGAATTTCTCAAATCGAGGATTTTCACAACATTTGGTACTCCACGTGCCCTGATCAGTGATAGAGGCACTCACTTCTACAACCCAATAAAGTCTTCTGAGGAGGTACAAAGTCACTAATCGAACGTCTACAGAGCGTATCATCCCCAAACGAGTGGCCGGGCATAGGTCTCTAATAGGGAGATCAAATCCATCTTGGAAAAGACAATGAATCCTACTTGTAAAGATTGGAGTTCACGTCATGATGATGTGGTTTGGGCTTACCGAACGCATTTAAAACACCAATTATGATATCCCCATATCGCCTTGTGTTTGGTAAAGCTTGCCACATGCCAGTCGAGTTCGAACATAAATCCTAATGGGCTGTGAAACAACTTAATATGAAGCTCGATGAAGCAGGAAAAGAGAGAAAGCTCACTCTCCAAGAATTGGAGGAAATCAAGAACGACACGTATGAAAATGTGCATATTTATAAAGAAAAAACAAAAACATTCCATGATAGCAATCTCTATAGGAAATCTTTTTGTGTTGTTCAGAAAATGCTTTTATTTCAGTTACGTCTTAAGATTTTTACAGATAAGTTGAGATCGAGGTGGACATGACCATATGTTGTGACTGGCAGTGTATGATCACGGAGTAGTGGAGATTCAGAGTTTGGAGACTAGTAATGCGTTTAAGGTAAATGACCACAGATTGAAGATATTCTATGAAGACTTCCCAAGCCATAATGTGGAGGTCGTCTAACTTGCAACGCCGGTCTATAGTGATTGACAGACTCAAACCAAGTCGAGCCAACGACTTTAACCAAAACATTATTGGGAGGCAGCCCAAACTTTGATAATTATCATTTAGTTTATTTATTTTAGTATTTTTTTATTATTTTGCATGAATTTGTATCGTTTCCTTCATCTTATATTTATCGTGTTCTTTCACCATCTTGTTTGTTTTCTATGTGCGAACCTCTCGACTTGTTTTAACATTGAGGACAAAGTTTGGAATAAGTTTGGGGGTGTTTTAGGGATTGTGGATTGTTTTGGATGGATTATTTTGCGAAAGACCGCAGGAGAGATTGTTTATTTTTTATGCGGTTATATGCGGATATCGAATGGTAATGGTGGTGTTTTATATCATTTCTTTCATTTCTTGTCCATTCATATTTCTCTTTCATTTCATTAGGATTTGATACACTTTCATACATATATGTATTTAGTATATATATATATATATATATTTAGTTATATAGAAATCACTCAATCGAAACTTTTTTTATGTTCATGCCTTTTCATGGTTAGAGGAAAATGATGAGTATTTTTTAACAAATTGGAGGATGTGCTTGATTATAGTGAAAGTGAGAAGTACTAACAGAAGTTTTTTTTTTAAAGTAGAGTGTCCTACAAGTTTCCATAGGAAATGAAGCAGGGAAACTTGTGGTGGAAAAAGTGAGAAAATCGGTCCAAAGGAAATGGAGCAACGACCGTATTTATTGTGAAAAAAAAGAAGAAAAAAATGTGAAAAGAAAATAAAAATAATAAATAAAGGCGGAAGTTGTAAAACTCCTCAAATAAAAGATTTAGTTCAAGTGATTTCACTAGATTAAGCGACATTTGAACTTGCGTGCTTGAATGTATAGATCAAGAAAACTCGCGATTAGTTGATGGCCTTTGTCTTGACCGGATTTATGTCTTGAAAGTTGGATCTCAATTGTGTTTAAGTTGCAATTCTTGACATATCATAACTCTGAAGTTTTCTGAGTTACTTGTTAATTTGGTGGCTATGTAAACCAAAGAAACTCCATGAATTTTGGGTCGGGTATATGATTAGTTGAGTCAGTGCATATTTATGATAGGAGTCTAGTTTAGTTTGTGTTATCATTTACACATTTGCTCGGGACATGCAAAGTCTTAAGTTTGAGGGTATTTGATAAGTCAGAATTTATATATATTTAGTAGTTTATTTTAGTATATTTAATTATGCAAAGTATCTAAAATATATATAATTATATTTTTTGATCTTTTTTAGGTGAAACGGAGTGCGTGATTGAATTCGTGGCGAAAAATACTCATAATAGACAATTTACATGCACTGATCGAATGTCAGACAGTTTGCCTTGAATTACGCATTGCTCAATGGGTAGAATAGGAGATAGCATACTTCAACCAATTGGGATCTGCCACGTCATCATTGGACCAATCAGGCGATGCTACGTCAACGCCACGCGTCACCCAGCATCACAAGAGCAGCCACGTGGTGTGTTTTCATTGGATACCAGCACTTCACTCATTGTTGTCTCAGCTAATAAGAAGCCGCCACGCAGCGCAACAAAACAGCTCAGCCACGCGGTGTGTTTTCATTGTTTACCAGCACTTCACTCATTGTTGTCTCAGCTAATAAGAAGCCGCCACGTAGCGCAATAAAGCAGCTCTTCTGATCAAAGCTGCCACGCGTCACCCTCACGCTACACGTCACGCTAGCGTCTCTTCATCTCGCTTCAGCCTTCGTCGATCAGCCTCGGGATGTGCATCCGTACAAACTCCCAGATTTTCGGCCGAATCGAGCGACTTTTTCTCCGCCCCTTGGACGCCACGTGGAGCTTCATCACCCATGCACAGCGCTTCATCACACCTCTTTCCACCAATCAGACGGTGCCATGTAGCGTTCCACAGCACACTAGCGCGTCATCAGTAACTCTCTCGACCAATCGGACGATGCCACGGCAGCGTGACAACAGCTGGCAAACCAATTGCACTGCAACACGTGGCGGACACATATTTTCAAGCCAAAACAGCCCTACGATCCTCCTCGGCGCACGAGTCACCTCCCCAACCCCTAAAATTAATTTCTCTCACCTCCCGAGGCCAATTTTTAATAGTTTTTCATATTAGGAACTAGGGTATTCATACGAATGGGAACACCGACTATTATTTTAGCATCGACTTTCTTCTAAGATGATGTTCGACTAATCAACTCCTTGCCTAGGTCGGAGGGGAAGCAAGTCGGGATGATGGATTCATGGCATACTTATGTGAGATCTATGATTTTTATTTAATTTAAATTCTCCTATTTCATTGTTGTTGATTTTAATGAATATTAATTAGATCTAGGATATGTATGTGGTCAGTGAATGCTTTTAGGTGGACAATCTATAGTTATTTGGACCTTTAATATTTGTGTAATTGTGTTTTTGGATCAATAAAGTAACAAACAATCACCCGTTTGCCGTCAAACCCTTTCGGTTCTTGAGTGTGCAACAATTGAATCTAGGTTAGATCGAGAACGGATGCGATCCTATTATTTAGGATTAGTGTTTTCACATACCCAAATTACTACGGTTAGTATGTTAAACTCGATTGGCGGATGTTTGGAGTTATACATTAATTAGGAAATAGTTAATAGCGGACATCCTAACTATCGAAATTATGGGAATTAGGAATTTTTGACGGACGTCGATTTTCCATAGCTAATCTAGGAGAAATTGAATTAATAACTTTTTGGGATGATTGAGGACCATTAAATGTCATTGAATCTTGATTCTTGCTTGTAGAACTATAGACTTAGGTGATTCTTCTCCATGATATTATTTTTGCGAACTTTTTATTTGTGCTAGTTTAATTAATTATTTCATTGAATTTCTAAAAACCTCCCATTTTTAGTTAACTTGGAGTAAAACTCAAGTCTTGTGGATTCGACCCCATATTTACCACTTGTTTAGTCGTTAATTATGTAATATTATATATAGGTTATTTATATATTTTTATTGTCAAGCCTCCAAAATACTAGCCTAATTGCGTTTATTTATTATTTTCAGGGTTATTGGATTGCGGGGTTGAGTCCGAGGCTAAAAACTACGCAAAATCGAGTATTCATATGTCCGAATATGTTTTACACCGAAAAATCGCGCTAGCACACATCCCGAGGTGAATTTGGTGGGGCCCACACGTGAGACACGAAAGAGATGATGTTGCGGACAACTAGGCATACATGTGTCCATTGGTGCTTGCACGATTTAAGGATATAAGATAGGAATACTTCTTTGTTTTAGTTTTAATAAGAATATTATATATATTATAATATTGTAATATAATATATGGGAAGGAAATAAAGAAAATAGGAGAGATAGAAACTGACCGAATTCTTTGAGAGAGATATGCATGCAAGAAGGAAGCAAATGATGATATAGAAAGCAAGGAGGAGAAAAAAAAAGGATTGGCTTGGAAGAGAGAGGACAGACAGAGAGGAGGAAAGAATTGGCAGAGAACGCACGACGAAAAAGGAAAAAAGGAAGAACTTCTTCTTGGCCTCTCTGGCCAAACTCTCTTTTTCCCCATTCTATTTTTTATTTTTCTTTGTTCTTTGTGTTCTTTGATGGGAGGCTAAAACTTCTAGCTTAGGCAAGATTGCGAGGGAGGTTCGACTGCGCATATCAATGGATTTGTGAGATTTATATATTTTAATTTCAATCTTTTCATTAATATTTTATTTTCTTTGGTATTGTTTCAATAATCGAGGTTAAATTCATGTTTAAATCTTGATTTACTCGCCAATGTGTCGTAAGCATCCGTACTTGTGCAATAAGACCACACTAGTGGCAATTGATCTTACCAATTGATTAGTCTCTTTTGGGACCGGTTGAATACCTTAGAAATCTAGGCTAAATCGGGCACACGAGTGATTCGGTTGTCTAGGTGTAGTGCCTTCACGAAACCTATTGCGGTCATCGTGTTAAACCCAATATGCTTGAGTATAGGGTTATACGTTTGATTAGAGAAATAGTCACCGTCGTACCTTGGCTATCGAGATTAGGAAGTGCGAGGAACCGCGTACGTTACCGATTCTATAACTACACTAAGATATTTTGATTTGCATATTTTACATAAATCGAAGACCAAATCCAATCTTTTATCGAACCGAACTTGTATGTCTTGACCTAGGCGTTTTTATTAATTGTTTTCAAATTATTTTCATTGTTTTGTTTATTTATTTTAAACATTAGTTAATTTATTCATTCTTTAAAACCCTCGATTTCCTTTTTCGTTATTTTTGACCTTAGAAAGATTACCAATCCCTGTGGGATCGACCATTTGCCACTATTATACAAAATAGTTGGTTTAGGTATTTTAATTTTATTGACGCATTCGGCGCGCGTCAATTTTTGTCGTCGTTGTCGGGGATTGTCCTTTTTCTTTCTTTGGTTATTTATTTATTTTATTTTTATTTTTTATTTTATATCTAGTCCCTTGTTCTTAACATGTATGCATGCAACCTCGCGATGGCCTCCTACCCCCACAATTATAGTCGATTCGAAGACTCACATTATTATAATGTGAATGGGGTAGGTATGTTATATAATGGACATCAATTTTCTAACATGCATTCTTTTGTGCAACAGGTCGAGGTTTGCAAAATTTGTGAAGATTATTCTCATTCCACATATGATTATCCGTATTATCCAAAGTATGAGAATTATCACTATCCTAGCTATGCATCGCCACAACCCGACTTTTTTGGCTCATGTCAAGTCCACAGATTCCTCAACAAAGCACCTCTTTAGAAGATATGATGAAAAAATTACTAGATGATCAACAACGGTTACATGAAGAGCTTCAACAATTTTCGCGTGAGTTTCCAAGCTTGCAAAACTTGGAAACTCAATTTATTCAAGTGAATGCTACACACCAGAATATGCTTGACGAGAAAGCATTGTGTAATACACAACCAATTTCTTACTCAGAGGAGAATGTGAATGTTGATACATTGAGGAATGTTGAGTGAATGTTGATACACCGGTGGAGAACTATTGGTGCGAAAACAACGCAAGGACTTAAAGTCCTTCAAATTGAGTCGGACATTTCCATTGCACAGAATGACGATGATGAAGCTGCGATAGAAATTGGAGTCATTTTAGAAAGGCCAGAGGAGCCGCAGATAGAGAGCAAGGAGGACCAACCTCTGGTGTTGGTGAAACCACCCACCCTCCCATGCATATTTGTTAAACCTTATACGGGGGTGGAAGTAAAGGAGCGTTCGCATATTTTTTACACTGCTGACACCTTTGTGTTGGATGACCATGATATGACAGATTCGTTTGGGTAGAGGTCCCGAATGAGCTCCCAATTCTAAATGAGGGCGTGCATGTTACATTGCCCAAATATGTTGATGCGCCATTTGTTGTTGACATCTCCAAAGGAGAGGGCATCATGTGATGAATCATAATAAGTTAAGCCAAAGACTTAAAAGAAAGGCGCTCGTTGGGAGGCGGTCCAGCTTTGTTTTTATTTTTATTGCATTTATTTCAATTTTAATTTAGTTTTAGTTTTTTATGTTTAATAATGCCCTAACTTGGTCTCTTGGATTTTTACAGGTGTAATGAATGTTTGATGAGCACTGATGGCACTAGACCACCCCCTGAGTTTTGATAGGTTTGACTATGGATTACATTGTTTTTGGAGTAATTTGAGCATATTTGTTTTTAGGAATTAACATATTATTAGAGTTTTAGGTGTTTTGAGACTTGGTTGGGACATATCCAACTTAAGTCGCCACATTAGTGGCGGGTCTTTAAGTAGACCCAAAACCCAAAACCTCATTCCATCATCTTGTTGACTTCACCCGTAGTTGAAAGACTCGGGCTCGCAAGATTTGATAGGAATCATTTGAATTAACTCTCATGCTTATTAGTTCTTGCTCTTATTATGATAATTTTATTTCATAGTTTCCTTAGTCACCTAGACATGCGAGATTTGAGCATTCACTAGTTTTTGGATACTTTTGTTATGCGTGCACTTGTATCATCTTCTTATTTTATCCATATTCTTTTTCACCACTATTCTTTGTCTTTTTGTTGCATGGATTCCTTGACTTGTTTTGAACCTTGAGGACAAGGTTCGAAATAAGTTTGGGGTACTTTAGGATTTGTGGATTGAGTAGGATGGATTGCTTTGCGAAAAACCACAGGTGAGATCATTTAATTTTTTTTTTTTTTCAATTATATGCGGCTATATGTGGTTGTTGGACGGTATTGGTGGTGTTTAATATCTCTTATTCACTCATTTCTTCCATTTCTTTTCCTCCATACTCATCTATCTCACTTCATTAGGAGTTGATACACTTTCATGCATGTATTTAGTATAGTTTTCATTATTATATTGTTTAGAGTCACCCGAAACTTTGTTTCATGCCTTTGGTTGTGGATGAGTACATTATGCTTGCCTTTTTTGACTTGAAACTTAGGAAAAAGTAGGAGAAATACTCGCTAGAGTCCGTAGCTCAACATTTTTATGATTTCATGATTAGGGACTTAGTATGATGGTTAAGCCTTGTGCTAGATACCAAAATGGGTAGATGGTTGAAATTGTGCAAGTGATGAGACTTTAACCCACATTGAATTTGCTTAACTATAGTGAAAGTGAGAAGGGCTAACAGAGTTTTCAAAATATAAAAAGTCTCACAAGTTTTCACAGGAAATGGAGCAGGGAAACTTATGGTGGGAAAAAGCGAGAAAATCGATCCACATGAAATGGAGCAGGGACCATATTATTTGAAAAGAAAATTTGGAGAAGAAAAAAATAGAGAGTATACATATAAAATGAATAAAGGCGGAAGTGTATGAAAACTCCTCAAATAAAAAGACTTAGCTCGAGTGCTTATAGCTAGATTAAGTAAAATTGTAAACTTGCATGCTTGAATGTGTAGACCAAGAAAACCCGCGAGTAGTTGATGACCTTTGTCTTGACCGAGTCTATGTCTTTAAAGTGTGATCTTAATTGTGTTTGGGTTGCGGTTCTTGACATATGATAACTCCAAAATTTTTGAGTGGCTTGTTAATTTGGCAACTATGTAAACCAAAGGAACTCCATGAATTTTGAATCGAGTATAGGATTAGTTGAGTCAGTGCATAGCTATATTAGAAGTCTAGTTTAGTTTATTTGTGTGTTTGTCATTTACACCTTTGCTCGGGACGTGCAAAGTCTTAAGTTAGGGGGTATTTGTTGAGTCTTTAATTATGTAATATTATATATAGCTTATTTATATATTTTTATTGTCAAGCCTCCAAAATACTAGCCTAATTGCGTTTATTTATTATTTTCAGGGTTATTGGAGTGCGCGGTTTAATCCGGGGGCAAAAAACTACGCAAAATCGAGTATTCATATGTCTGGATATGTTTTACACCGAAATCACGCTAGCACACATCCCGAGGCAAATTTGGTGGGGCCCACACGTGAGACACGAAAGAGATGATGTGGCGGACAACTAGGCATACATGTGTCCATTGGTGCTTGCATGATTTAAGGATATAAGTTAGGAATACTTCTTTTGTTTTGTTTTAATAGGAATATTATATATATATATATATATATTATAATATAATATATGGGAAGGAAATAAAGAAAATAGGGAGAGATAGAAACTGACCGAATTCTTTGAGGGAGATATGCATGCAAGAAGGAAGCAAATGATGATATAGAAAGCAAGGAGGAGAAAAAAAAGGGGATTGACTTGGAAGAGAGAGGACAGACAGAGAGGAGGAAAGAATTGAGAGAGAATGCACGACGAAAAAGGAAAAAAAGGAAGAACTTCTTCTTGGCCTATCTGGCCAAACTCTTTTTTTCCCCATTCTTTTTTTTATTTTTCTTTGTTCTTTGTGTTCTTTGATGGGAGGCTAAAACCTCTAGCTTAGGCAAGATTACGAGGGAGGCTCGACTACGCGCATATCAATGGATTTGTGAGATTTATATATTTTAATTTCGATCTTTTCATTAATATTTTATTTTATTTGGTATTGTTTCAATAATCGAGGTTAAATTCATGTTTAAATCTTGATTTACTCGCCAGTGGGTCGTAAGCATTCGTACTTGTGCAATAAGACCACACTAGTGACAATTGATCTTACCAATTGATTAGTCTCTTTTGGGACCGGTTGAATACCTTAGAAATCTAGGCTAAATAGAACGCACGAGTGACTCGGTTGTCTAGGATTAGCGCCTTCATGAAACCTATTGCGGTCATCGTGTTAAACTCAATATGCTTGAGTATAGGGTTATACGTTTGACTAGAGAAATAGTCACCGTCGTAACTTGTCTATCGAGATTAGGAAGTGCGAGGAACCGCGTTCGTTACGGTTCTATAGCTACACTAGGATATTTTGATTTGCATATTTTACATAAATCGAAGACCAAATCCAATCTTTTATCGAACTAAACTTGGATGTCTTGACCTAGGCGTTTTTATTAATTGTTTTCAAATTATTTTCATTGTTTTGTTTATTTATTTTAAACATCAGTTAATTTATTCATTCTTTAAAACCCTCGATTTCTCTTTTCGCTATTTTTGACCTTAGAAAGACTATCAATCCCTGCGGGATCGACCATTTGCCACTATTCTACAAAAATAGTTGGTTTAGGTATTTTAATTTTATTGACGCGTTCGACGCTCGTCACCACTACTACACCCTTATGGTTGGTAACTCAATTTCGAGTTATATTTGGCACGCACGACATATGATTAGTGTGTGTTTTTTATGTTTTAATTTTAAAACTCAAGTGGAGCAAATGACTAAGATATGAGAAGACTTAAAGAAAATAGAAATTAACAATTACGAAAGTTTCTTCCTTGTTATCACTTCACTTGTATATTATATTTAGGTTTTAATAAAAACTAAAAGGACTAGCTAAGCTTAATATCAACTATTTTATTTGATCGGACCTTTTTGTGGGTTGTATGTTGCAGCATGCACGTTTTTTGTGCTTTTGTGACGATGTATGCTATAGGTTTGTGGATGTCATATTTATTTATGTGGGAACTTGTATTTTGAAGGTTATTGTGATAACAAGCTTTAAATATGGGAAATATGGTATAAATTTGTGAGATGCATGTTATAAATTTGTCATTCATGAGAAGTATGTGTGGTACAAATTTTTATGGTTCATTCGATTAAGTTTAATTTTGTGAATCTTTTGATAGAAAAAAATCAATCCGTGGAACTTGATCCAGTCCAGTCCGCATTATGCAAATTAGATTGAGTTGGAATGATGAGTTATTTAGAGTGGATTGGGCTGTAATTTTTCAATATGCTATAATTGGATTGGATTGCAAATTAACTCTAATTGGACTGGATTTGTTAAGGTTTTTAAAAATACGCTGAAATTTAAGGATGCCCTATTAGTTACGGGTGATTTTTTCATATGCGTTGTTGTGTACGTATCTTAAATCTCATGGTCCAAGTGGTCTCAAAGAAATTGAAAAGGCACTTACCAAAATTCATGATAATATCAAGTTTGTAAAGGGATCACAATCTCTAAAGAAAGATCTCTTAGATTGTACAACATAATTATTCATCAATTGCAAGAGAGGCTTGGCGCAAGACGGGTTACAAGATGGAATTCTACATACCTCGCAATCGAATCAGCATTATAATATCGCAAGTCTTTGATCATCTTGCTATAAGTGACACGAATTATCCATTTTATCCAAGTGAGGAGGAGTGGGAGCAAGTCAAAGTTATTTCTAAGTTTTTGAAAACATTAATGACCTCGCTAATACATTTTATAGCTCAAAGTATCCTACAATCAATCCCTCCTTTCATGGAATGTGGAGAGTTCAAGCTCAATTGAACGATGAAATGAAGAACCCAAATCTTTTCATGAGAACCATGGCTTCAAAGACGCAATTAAAGTTTGACAAATATTGGAAGGATTGTAGTCATATTTTAGTAATCAAAGTCATTTTGGATCTTTGGTACAAAATGAAAGTGATCAACTTTTGCGTATTCAAAAATATATGGTGATGAAAGCAATGTGAAGGTTGCCATGATTCGCGAAAAACCTTAATTGTTGTTTGAATAGATTTCTGATCATTTGGGTAGAGATGGTGCCTCCTCTAGCAACCAAATACTACATCCAATTGAAGTAAATGAGATGGTAGAAGATGATCCATATTCTATGGTATCTTAACTTTTATTGTTGATCAATATATATCTCCTATTAGTATTTGGTTTCTTTATGATTCTTAGTGTTGATGTCTTTTTTATTGCATAATTGAGATAGGGTTATGATTTCTTTCAAAGTGATGATGCTTCTATTTTTTAATATATATTTTTCATATGCATTGTTGTGCACATATCTTTTAGTATTTGGTTTCTTTATGATACGTAGTAATGATATATTTTTAAATGCATAATTGTAATAGGGTTATGATTTCTTTCAAAGTGATGATGCTCTTAACGAACAATAGTCAGAGTTGGATATTTACTTACATGAGCCATTAACTGATAGAAAAGTAGATTCGGCATTTTGAAATTTTGGAAATCAGTTCAATACCAATATCTAAGATTGAGTATTGTGGCACGTGATGTTTTATCTATTCCTTTGACTACTATTGCTTCGGAGTTAGCCTTTAGTGCAGCAGTTAGGACACTTCACAAGTATAGAAATTGTCTTTTGCCTGAGAATGTTGAAGCTTTAATTTTTTTTACCATGATTGGGTTCATGGAGCAAACATAAAGAACAAAGTTGGTGAGTGTTAAATTATTAGTTATTTTGATTGTTAAATTATAAGTCTTTAGTAATTTGTTGTTTTTTATCATTCTTTCTTTTGTAGATGCTCGTAAGAAAGAAATTGAGGCCCTTTATTCAAAGTTAGCGGAATCAAAAGTAGATCTCATTGCTTCAACAACTTCTGAGCAAGCTTCGAATGATGTAGAGGTTGAAGGTGGAATTGAAAACTCAATTATTATTATTATAAATATGTTTAAATGATTTAGGTTTTACAACAAATGCAACATTATTTTTATTGTCTATTATCTTATAGGTGATGAATGACATGAAGTGTTAACTAGTTGAAAATCGAGATGAATAGTAGAAGAATATGGTGGAAATCATGGAATTATGTGGAATGTACTCACTTAGTGTTGTTTTGGGTTTTTGTGTGTTATGGAGCATTTTGATGTGGTTGATATTTTATTTTTTGTTTAGATGTTTTGGGTTTACTTTTCTGTTGGGATTTTGGTATTGTTAAGACTTTGAGATGTTGGTGTAGGTGTTGGAACTTAAAAAGTGGTAGTAATACTACGAAGTTTTATTTTTTTTTTTTGTGAATGCATTTGATTGATTGGAAAAAAATGGATTTTGGAAAAAATGGATTTTACTACATTGAAAACAGGCCTCGAACAAAAAATAGGTTTTGTATGTCTTATAAATATACGGGTCCTGACTTAAAATTATGTCCATTTTAAAAATAGGTACGAGTTCAAACACTACTTTTACTTGTTATTAGGGGGTGTCCGTTCCCGTTTCCGTCCATACCCTTTTTTTTGCCACCCCTATTCCGATGCCGAGTAATAGGGCAAGATGGAGGAATCCCATTTTTTTGTTGAGATGAAGAAGAACCGAACATGGGTTCACAAGATTGGATAGGTTTTCAATATGGGTTTATTGGGACATTGATGATTACATATGTAGGGCTTTTTGTCTCTAAGAAAAAAATCCTTGGGCCTTTCTAAAGATGAGATGAGAATTGGTTTGTGGCATGTTGGGTAGTCTAGGTATAATTAGGTGTGGGAAGCTAGACTGAACCACAAAAAGGTCCAATTCCAGTTCATCATTTAAAAAGCTTGCATAGAATTAGGTGGGAGAAGGTGGGTGGGATAACTTGGTATTTAGGCTATTCTTTGTTGGACAATAAATATATGGTTTAGGATTTGAGATGGGCTTTGTTGCACTTGGACTTTTATAGGGATATGTTGGACAACTAAGGCTTAGCTATGAGCATGTGTAACAGTGTTCCCTCTCCCAACTAATTTTGAATTTGAACTTCCCTCCCCAATTTCAGGTTTACAACCAGATGACCCGACTGTTGGGCCCACTTCCTTAAAATGAGGTAACTCTTCATCAGCCAACCATACTAAACTTGACCAGTGGCTCTCACTCAACCTATTAACCATTGGTGCCTTCGAAGAAGAGCCTTCACAATTATCTCATTCTCCTTTATTTCTAGGAACATATTCGAATCCTCTCCCCTTTTCGCGTATCGAGATTCGCCATTTCTGAAAGGGGGAGAATCCATGTACCCAGGGGCGTATGTACGTTGGCCTTGCCCTGGGATGCAGCCCAGGGCAAGGCCCAAAATTTTTTTTATAACTTATATTTAAGCCCAAAAGTGTAATTGAGCCCACCTCAAAAAATCTCTCAAACGGTTAAACCCTACCATTGACAACAAAAGAACTTAGCAACGACACATATGTCCAAAATGCGCGCACAGCAAAAACAAAAAAAAAAAAAAACTCTCTACACTTTCTCGGCACATTCGCGGCATTCGTACACTCACCGAATGTAAGTTCTTTACATTTTTCGAAGTCTTTTGGAGGAATATCTTTTCAAATTCTATTGTCTTGTGTCTTCTACCTCTATTCTTTTCGTGTTTGAAGAAACCAATCCATCTCTTTAGGATTAATTTCGTTGCTCCACATTTAATTTTTTTCATTAGATTGCACTACAATACAATGATAGATTGACGGTTCTTTTACAAAATGCAAGCAAAGAGGTATGTTAGTTTATAGATTTTTTTTTGTACGTCTTTTTTTAAGGGATATCTTTTGTCCTTTTGTTAGTCCAAATCATTGTTATTGATGACGTGGCGAAAGTCTATCGCCACATAGCGCCACGTGGCAATCCTTGTCATCAAGAATTGGTTCAATGAACCAACCGGTTCAATAAAAAACCAAAAGCTCTTGCATTTTGGCTCCTCTCCCACGTTCTCTCCTTTTTCTCTCTTCTCTTTCTCTCTTTCTCTCTTTCTCTCTTGCTCTCTTGCTCTCTGTGGCTCCTCTCTCTGCACTCTCTCCTCTTTCTCTATTTCTCTCTTCCTCTCTGCGTTCTCTCCTCCTCGTCTCCTCCTCACCGTGCACATCTTTCCCGCTCTCCCTCGCGCATCGCTCGTCGTCGCGCTCACGCCCTCGCGCGTCGCTCACACCCTCTGCCTCGCGAGCAAAATTATGTAATGATCCAAAAATAACACAAACATTACGACGTACTGTGCAATTAAAATTAAACACTGAGAAATTACCTTCCCATCGTACTTGAAAGGATGACCAATCTAACTAGTCTATATGAATGAAGCTTATAAGGCAACAAAAATGCAGAGATTTGGATAAAATTATACCAACAGTGCAGGAGTTTTAGAGAATAAAAATTCATCGGATGAAAAATCCACAAATGGCACGTGCCAAGGTAGAGCTTTGGATAAAATTATAACAACAAAAACGCAGAGATTTGGATAAAATTCAATTTTTTTGAAGTTATTCTTTGGTTCAAGTTCTTCTAATGTGATGGCTGCATTTCTTTTTCTTTTTTTGGGTTATTAACACATGTAGAGCTTTTGTTTCAAATATTATTTCCTCTTAAAAATTTTCATATGTGGACGGTGGACTGTGGACTCATGGTCGCGAGTCAGAGGGCGGTCGCGAGGTCGCCGGTCGTGAGGCTGTTGGTCGCTCGATCGCCGGTCGTGCGGCAGAGGGCGCGAGGCAGAGGGTGTGAGCGACGCTTGAGGGCGTGAGCGCGACGGATAGCGAGGCGCGAGGTAGAGCGGGAAAGATGTGCACGGTGAGGAGGAGAGATCGCAGAGAGGAATAGAGAAATAGAGAAAGAGAAGAGAGAAAGATGAGAGAATGCAGAGAGAGGAGCCACGAGAGAGAAAGAGAGAAAAAGAGAAAGAGAGAAAGAGAGAAAGATAAGAGAACGTGGGGAGAGGAGCCAAAACGCAAGAGCTTTTGGTTTTTAATCGAACCGGTTGGTTCATTGAACCGATTGGTTCATTGAACCAATTCTTGATGACAAGGATTGCCACGTTGCGCCATGTGGCGATAGACTTTCGCCACGTCATCAATAACAATGACTGGACTAACAAAAGGATTTAATTTACACTATATGAAAAGTTGAGGGACCAAATGTGTTGTTTTCAAAGTTGAGGGACCAAAAGTGTAAAACCTTCAAAGTTCAGGGACCAAAAGATTAGTTTTACCTATTTTTTAATGTTGAAATCATTGAGCAAAAATATATGCTAGTTCTTAGTTTTTCTTAACTTGTTGGTTTTTTATGCTTTGTTAGTTGGGTTTTTTTTTTATATATATAAGAAAGAAATTGATTGTATAACTATGTTGTCAAAAATCTCATATTTTTTGACAACATAGCTTATTTGCAATAACATATCACACAAAAAGAATAAATCATCATCAACAAATCTCAATTATTTTCCTTATCAGATATTTGGCTAGAGAAAGAGAAGTCTACCATGGACGTAATTAAAAGTAGTACCTATATGCTACATAGAACAAAGTTATTTATAGTTCCACTAGTGTTATTTGACCATTCAAAAAAGATAATTGTTAAAATAATCAGTTATTTTCAGATAATCCGTTAAATGTCAATTAGCCTTATTTTCACTTCTCCTACCTGGCTACCTTCACGTAAATCAAACACATTAGAATGTCATTGACACAAACACACACAAACACTTTAAAAAGTTATAAATATCCCATCAGTAGCGTATATATCATATATATTAAATAAAAGAGTATATATACATATATATTGTATGTAATGTTATAATATATATATATATATATATATATATTGCAAAACTAATTTTGATAAAATAGTTAAAACTAAGTAGGTTTATATATAAATTAAGATAAAAATTGATTTAAAAACCTTCTCTCTCCTCAGGGTAATTTTCCTTCTCTCTAATATCTCTCCTCACGTGCAGACGCTCGTCGAATTTATATTGAAGTAGATTTTGTAAGATAAAAATTGATAAAAAAGGGTAATTGAGACGCTGAATTTTGAAGTAGATTTTGTACCGATAGAAGTTTAATTTGTTAAGTACAAACTTAACAATGCATCGAATCCAGTTTTTCCAAAAGTTATTATAAAAAAATGTATAATTAAGATAAAACTTGAATTTATTATGTATATAAATTAGCAACATTAGTCCATTTTTATTTTATTTTTATGTTTCACACGTTTTTTTATATCTTTGATCATATACTATTTACATTGATTGAATTAGGAGAATGAAAATGAAGTTTTCACGACTTTAGTATTTATGGACACATTTTTTCTTTTAAGGATAGGATACTAGCTTTGGACTAAACTCTATTGAGCGTCATGGTAACAAAAGAACGAAGATGATTTTTTTCCTTTTTTAAATCAAGTGGGGAGACATCTAAGGTTGACAATCTTTCTCCATCAATTTTTTAGGCTTCATCTCGTGAGGAAGCGAGACCTTTAGAATCTCCAACTCGAGAAGTTGATATTGATTATAATTCTCTTGAAAGAGGTCCGGGCTTGCGTAATCCAATACGACAATATTCCTTCAATGTGCGAGATGAAATTAGACGAGCATATATAAAGATGAGCCCTTATCAACCTAGGTTGTCAGAATACCCACGAACTCTATTCGAAAATCTATATCGTAGCTTTCAACCAAAATGGTTTGGAGAATTTCAATGGTTGGAGTATTCTCCTTCAAATGACGTTGTATTTTGTTTTCCGTGTTACCTTTTTGAAAATGGTAATACACCTCACTGCACATTAACTAATGGAGGATTTAAAAATTGGAAGAGAGTTAATCAAGGGGTTAATTGTCCATTCTTGATACATATGGGAAGTATCAATTCGGCGCATAGAAATTATGTACAATCTGTTGAGAATTTGGCGAATGTTACTCGACACATTGACAGGGTGATATATATGCACAAACTTTAAAGGATGTTTGAAAAAATCGATTGCGGCTTAAAGTTACAAGTGAGGTTGTTCGATGGTTTAGTTTACAAGGATGCGCATTTCGAGGTCATCGTGAAGGTTCAACTTCAGAAAATCGAGGAAATCTCATAGAAATGTTGAAGCTTATGGGTAGATTAAAGGTTAACATTGAGGATGTTATACTCGACAATGCTCTAGGGAATGCAAAGTACACCTCACCAAATATTCAAAAAGAGATTATGCATATTAAGGCTAACATTGTGAGAAAAAAAATTCTTGAAGAAATTGGAGATAAAAAGTTTTGTCTATTAATTGATGAAGCGAAGGATTCAAGAGGCAAGGAAGAAGTGGCAAATGTGTTGAGATTCGTGGATGGTCAAGGGTCAATTAAAGAGCGTTTTTTCGATATTGTCCAAGTTGAAAACACCACTGCTTTAACACTTAAGAAAAGTGTATGTAACTCTCTTGCTTGGTATAACTTACTTATAAATGACTTGCGTGGTCAAGGATATGACAGTGTTAGTAACATGCATGGGGCATGGAATGGGTTGCAAGCTTTATTTCTCAAAGACTGTCCATATGCATATTATGTGCATTGTTTTGCTCATTGACTACAACTAGCATTAGTTGCAGCTTCAAAAAAGGAACCGTCGATTTGGTTACTTTTTTCAAAGTTGTCTTCTATTGTTAAATTTATAGATTCTTCTCCAAAGCGCATTACTGAGTTGCAAGCCTTTCAAGCTGTAGAGATTGCACGTAAAGTAACTAGTGGTGAACGTGAAAATGGTAAATGAGCTAATCAAATTGGAAGTTTACAACGAGCAGGAGAAACACGGTGGAGCTCTCATTTTGATTCTATTTGCAGTGTGATTAATATGTATTAGGCAACGATGCAAGTGCTTAAAAAATGGTTAGTGATGGATCTACTGATGATATTCGTGGTGAAGCAAAAGGTGTTTTAATGATGATGGAAAGTTTTGATTTCGTATTCATGTTGCATGTAATGCATAGAATTATGGAAATCACAGATAGCTTTGCCGAAACTTGCAAGAAAAAACTCTAGATATTTTGAATTCAATATATTCAATTGCCACAACAAAAGTACTTATTCTAAAATTACGAAATGAAGGCTTTAATCATTTTTTGATGTGTGTGAATTTGATTTGCATAGAGTATGAAATCGAAACACCCGATATGAATGCTTGGTACAAAGAGGGCACAGGTCGTTCTTGTCGGCAAAAAAGTCTCGTCATAGTTGAGCATCATTACCACTTTGATATATTCAATTCCGTGATTGACTATCAATTAGAAGAGTTGAATTACAGATTCAATGATTATGCATTGGAAATCCTTAAGTCGAGTTGTGCTTTACAACCAAATGATCAGTTCAAATTATTTGATGTTAATCAAATATACATTCTTGCAAGAAAGTTTTATCCTGCTGATTTTAGTGATCATGAAATGCATCATTTGAGATGTCAATTGGAGCATTATGAGGTTGATGTACTTCACCATAAATGTTTTCAGAATTTATCATCAGCTTCTGAGTTATTGGAGATATTAATTCGAACAAATAAGTCGCTTCACTACAACTTGGTTGGGAGATTGATTCATCTTATTTTGACTCTACCTGTATCCACGACATCAACAGAGCGAGCATTTTCAGCTATGAAGCGTATTAAGACTGATTTACGAAATAGAATGGAAAAAGAATTCTTGACAGACATTATGATCATTCATATTGAATGAGAATTCGCTCAAAATATCGATATAGATGAAGTAATTGATGAATTCAATTCTTTAAAGCAAAGGAGGGCACAACTTAAATTGGTTATTTTTCTTCATATTCTGATTTTTATATAATTTATTATTTAAGTATTATTTTTATTCTTTACCTAACAATATAATTTATATTTGATACTATATTGTTTGTGTTTGAAGCTGATACACTTTTCATTGATCACGTCATGTTCATGACAAGTAGACAACAATTTTTCATTTAAAGTACTTCAGTTGAACTCATTATCTATTGCTTTTGTTTCGATTTGATCTATTATAATTGTTTGTGTTCAAATGTTTTTTTCCTTTGCTTAATAGTTTGTGGCTTAATTTATGCGATAACCATGCTAATTTTATGTTTGTCATGGATGCATATATATATTATGGTATAATTTATTTAAAGTATACATAATAATATATAAAAATAATAATTTAAAAAATATTTATAGCCCAGGGCTATCAAAAATCTTGGATTCGCCCCTGCATGTACCCTTCTTCTTCCTCCTTTTCTCGCTGCACCTACCAAAGTTTTATCCGTGTATCTTACCACTGAGATGCCTTCAACAAATTGATCACACACCTTGGAGCGACGAGTAACTTGACCGCAGTATGCACGTACGTATCTAAAACGCTCATAAACAAGGTCAACCTAATATGTCCTACG
Source organism: Stephania yunnanensis (assembly GCA_039657365.1). Classification (NCBI taxonomy): domain Eukaryota; kingdom Viridiplantae; phylum Streptophyta; class Magnoliopsida; order Ranunculales; family Menispermaceae; genus Stephania; species Stephania yunnanensis. Next base: position 23,146,275 of record CM077585.1, read on the forward strand.
TTTCCTTCTAACATTCCTGCCCCGCATCAAAGGCTTATTAGTATCAATTTTCATGCACACTCTATTATACCTATTCAACAGAAACCCATCCACTTCACCCCTCCCTCCATTACAACAAATTTCCCCACATGACATACAATTTCTTTGATCGAGGCCTGACTATGGCAATTTATTGATAACCCATGCAACTGGACCTAAACTTTGCACTTATGAATTTGAAAAGAGGGGATGTAAATATCCCTGCTCCATGGGATAGGCAGGAAGATATGCTCATCAAAGAGCCAAGGTCCATACTATAAGGAAAACTTCAACACATGCTTGATGGAGAACTCCACTTGTTACAGATTTTCAATCAATTCCACTAAAAATTCTGGACCATAACTAATCATCCTTGGGCCTCCTCCATCATCCTCCCATTGCCAATACATTTCTTGATGGCGAGATCTCAATGTGGTTTTAAATAAATCATATCCCAATAACCTTCAATAGAGCATCCTTCACTACCATCAAGTTGTGGGCCCAAAACATGAAGTACCTCTATAATAAAATTCTGGACCATAACTAATCATCCTTCCACCGAGTTAAAATGATTAGATCATGGCGGTCACAAGTCATTTAATCGACATGATTCCTTCCATGTATCTCGTTATCTCTCCTGAAATATAATGAAGATAACAAGTACATAAGCAAAAACAAAGCTTTAATAGAATTCACAAGTTAATATGAGCAATACAATTATAAATGTATGTATACATACCACAATATTATGTTAACAAGGACTTGTCTATAATGCCCATACGTTCAACATGGCCAATAAACGTTTTGGGCGGTAATCCCTTAGTTCTTTGTTTTTGTACTTCTTCTTTGTATCAATAATAGCAAGTCCCGACGCAAAATCCCTCAAAGCATGCCACGAATTCAACATTGTGTTCTACCCAATCATTTCGAGATGACCAACAACATGTAATCTTTGGTGCCTTGTAAGTACCTAAGTACTTTCTTTGCGGCTTTCCAATGATCCATTTCAGGATTACTGCATTAAGCTCCCAACTAATGACGCATAAGGAATACTCATTTTGAGGACATTGCATTAAACTGAACTTGTCCCCTTTCTCTCTCTAATACTTTATTGATATATCATTTCTCGAGACAAACCTAACAATCCTCCTTTACATCATGTAACAATACAACATCATTCGCAGGGAAGCTTTTGGTGATGGATAATGACATCGAATATTACCATGTGAGTCTCGTTTTGTTTTGAAGACCCATTTGCAACCAACTTGCTTTGCACCTTCGACAACTCGACTAATTCCCAGGACTTTGTTGTCATCCATTGATTTCAACTCGTCTATCATGGCACTAAACCATTTTTCGAATCATCACATTTCATGGCTTGTTTGAACGAGATTGGATCTTTGTCAATGCTCAAATCACATTCATGTTCAAGTGAATAAACCACATAGTCATTTGAAATCTAGTCCTTGTGCATCATTAATCTGGTTCATTAATAATAAGTTCATTTTCCTCATTTGGAACAATGATTTGTTGTCCGGGTTTATTGCGTAATACAACAAGAGGAACAACAATTTGAGGAGAAATGCCATCATCTGACTTTTCAGGGTAACCAATGAAGTAACCACTAATAGTCCTTGCATCCATTTTATCCGTACTTCCGAACATCCCCCATGAAGATGTCTCAAACTAGGTTTCCTACCAAATTCAAAGTTCATAAGGAGTCTTAGGAACCGATTTACTAGAAACCCTATTTAGCAGATTCCATACATCTATTGATAAAGGTATAGTGTTACAACTTAACATGATCCATAAGAGTACGGTTCGCCTTTCAAACCTACACCATTTTGTTGAAGTGTACCTTGATTGTGGCCACAAATACCTCGACTTTAAGGAAATTTGCAAATGGACCTGGACATTGTCCAAATGTTAACTGACCAAGATACAAATCAAAAAACGAAAGGAATCACAGAAACCAGATGTTAGCAAATCCTTCTGAAAATACCTACGACCTTAGTAATGCTATTTCTTGTGGACTCTATGATACATAATAAATACTTTTGACCACTCTAAGATGGAGTAGCATCAAAAGTGACCACAAATATCGGTGTATTAATTCAAGAGGCTCAATGAAGCTTCTCAAACTAGTTTTCGATCCCAGATGTTTTGATATATGTTTGGTTTGCTTTCAAGAGCTTAATGTATCTATATTTTATTTCCAATAACATGCTCAACATTAAACAAGGATTCAACAAACATACTATCAAGATTGAAACGATATAAGTTGACAATTAAAATACTGTAACACTAAAGATTCTTAGAAAAGACATAATACTACCTTCTTAATTGACCCCACCTACCTTATTATAGCTTCAACCCAAACGAGAGTAAATATCAATGGAGGACACCATTATCTATTCAAGCCCATACTTTAATTTTATTATTATTATTTTAATCCCGCATGACAATAAATTAATCAATTAATAATGTGACATACATTAATATGCATATATTAAATAATATATATATATACATATATCACATATTTCAATGCGGTCAAGAACAAATTCTTTAAAGGTATTATTAATTGATTAATTTATATATTCATATTCATTACCCAAACGTAATTACTTTAACCAAGGAATAAACAAACCGACACGTTAATCCCAAATAGCAAAAATTAAGTCATCACTCTTTGACAAAACAAACAAATAGTACATAACGCATGTATATAAATAAAATCCCATCCGAAAATCCAGATATAATCAATTTATTATAGACCAAATTCTCTTACAAACACCCAGGGCTACTATAATGCACATCAAAACTTGACCAAAATGCTTTTCGTCTATAGAACTCGTGAGTATAGAGTCCGCAGAGGAAGAATTTCCTTTAGAACAACAACATCAAACACACGAAAGCATAAAAACATCGTCGAACGCAACATCATCCTCACTTGGAAGACAACTACTTCGCTTGGAAGACACCTTTATTTTTCCATGCCGGTCCTCACAATTACTATTTGTGATATATACAAACATAAACTAGTCCGTCTACTTCCCTTTCTGATTAATACCTAATATATATACTATATACTAGGAACTCAGTTAATTTTAAACAAAGAAGAATTAATTAAAGGAACTTGGATTTTTGTTATATATATGGTAGCGATATACAAGTAGAATTCGACTCCTATCAAGATTTAATGGCGACAATTTTTTTTTTATAGGACCGAGACTTTTTTTTTTTTGAAACGGAGCTTTATTTTATTATAACTCATCAAGAGTATATACATGACAAAAAATAATATATTTCTATAAAAAAAAATAGAAAAATTTTTTATCCCTTGATAACGGTGGCAAATTAACTGCCACTATATATATTCTTGGGCAGTCTATTTAATTTTGTGCATGGGTAGCTATATACTCCCCTCTTTTAATAATGGTACAAGCAATTTAAGAATATTTCTCGCCTACATAATGGCCAAATACTTTTAGAAGACTAGCATGACTTGGTGCGTGGTGAAAGCCATACGTACGTGCACCCCTTCCCCTTCCTTAACGGCCAGTACGGTACTCTATAACAAAGTTTCACTCTAATTATTCACGACTTGATTTTTTAGGTTCGCCATTGATATGGTTAATTAGGCATGTGTTGCCATTTATGTATATAATTAAGAAATGCCTATATTGTGTTTGGAATTAAAACTAGGTTAAAGAGGTTATTAGTTAACCTCCAATTCACCCACCATGTAAAGTCTACTTTATAAACGCGCCACAAAAGTTGTTGGGGATCATTACAAAAATGTACTAGAATAGCGACGGCACAACCCGTTGCTATTTTGGTACGTCCGATCGTCAAAAACAAATAGCGATGGGGACACCAATCGCTATTTTCTTCGTCCCAATTTTTTTTGGCGACGGGTGTCGGAAATGGCGATGAGTACCCATCACTAAACCCATCGCCACAACTCGTAGCTATTTTCTACCATGTGTATCGCCTGAACTCACTAACTCCACGTCACCAGGATTAGCGAAAGGCTCCCGTTGCCAAAACATGCCACGTGGTTGACAACCATTTGGATAGGAACAATGATGGGAACCTATCGTTGTGCCCATCGCTAATCGGGAGAAAATATTTTATTAAGTTTTTTTTCATTTTAGTTATTATTTTCAAAATAGATATCATTATATATTTCTATTTACATTAATAAAAATTTTAATTTTATTTTATTTTAAAACCTGATAAAAAAAATTTATTACTAAAATTAATAGTGAAATTAATATATTTTTATTTTAAACATTATACAACAATAACAGTTTGTAATTATATTACAATTTTTTTGAAAAACATTATAAACATATTTAATCCATTTAAATTAATAGTAAAACTAATTTTTTTTATTTTAAAACATTTTTATTATAAAACATTATAACACGTACAATAACATTTTAAAAACATTATTAAAAAACTTCATTATAAACAACTTTTTGAAAAGATAATAGTTTTTAATTACAAGTAACAGTTTTTTTATTTTTTATTTCGGGAAAACAATATTTTCCAAAGAATAAATAAATATAAACAAATTAAATTAAGTAATTGAGATAAATAAAGAAATAAATGAAATAAATATAACCAAAGAAAGTTTATAAGTCTAATACATATATGACTACAAAATATAAAAAAAGTCTAAAGTCTATATAAGTGCATACATCAGATGACTCAGTCATCGAGATTGTAGTCAGTCTCTAAGTCGTCATCAACATCTGCTAGAGGCGCGAATGAAATTTCAATTATGTCTATCAGAGCCTGCTCCATGTGACCTATATGTCTTTCATTTCTTGCGATTGGTCACGGTCGAGAGTATTGTCATTAATAACCCTTAAAAGACTTTTCTGCATCTCCTTAATGGTCCCATCATCTGTTTAATAGGCTTGTCATTAATAAACATAGGCCGAAAAAATCCTGCTCCAGCATGTCTACGCCTCGACCCCGATGGTGTCCACCCTAATCCATACGCATGTCATCTGTCATCACACTCCACAACAGATAAATACAACTTAATCTCATCAATCGGCGTGTAAAGCTGCGACTATGTGAGCTCGTTGCTCTATTGCGTATCACCGTCTGAATTAAGAATATAAATATTCATAAATCATATATATATATATATATATAAGTCATTGATATCTATAATTAATTAAACAAACAATTACTACAAAACTATTTTCTTACGACAATCGTCTCACTCTCTGATCCAGGAAAGTTACGCCGTCATTATCATTGGTGTGGAAGGCAAGCAAAACTCCAAAGCAGTCGGGGGTCAACCTAATTTCTCCTCCTATAAAACATTTTTAACTATGATTAAGTTTAAGACTTATAATATATATTTAATTATTATATCATGACCTACCAGTTTCTCTGCATGATGAGAGATGGATATGGAACCACCTGTATACATATTTACAACTGTACCAAGTCCTCTGTCTTTGTTCACCTATTCTTTTTAGCTTGCTTTGACTTCTTGTTAAATTCAAGGGTGGGCCGCATTTTCTCGTAGTGCTCGAAGATCTCAATAGATATGTGGCCCGTCATTTTATCTTTCGAACACATCTTGCTAATGAAGTCGGAGTAGCGAGTAGCAATCTGGCTATCATACGCCTCTCTAATAGCCTCGTCATCCGATGGATCCCAATTGAAAGAAATTTATGTACAAAAATATTGTAATTTAGTCTATATATCCTCAGTAAAAGAAATAACTTTGACCTAAAGATTTTTTTACCTTCCATTGATTCCAATATACATTTCGAATATGTTGGGGAACATGCTCCTAGGAATAACCATCCTTGTGTGATGAGTACTTGAATGCCTTGGTCATCTCTTGTGCAACTGTCTCATGGGTGCAACTTACATCCACTAAATTGAAAATTTATATTATACCTTAATTTTGGTAAACTAATGAAACGTAGATATGCGTAATCAAATTATACATACTTATTATCTCTCATCCTTTACAACCAAGAATACTCACCCCCCAGCTTGGGTAGTAGTGTTGCTTTTAAGGGTTCTAGTCGTATGAATGCCTCGTTTTCATCTATGTGAGGTAGTGTCGATGGACAGGTCGCTCGAAGGGTGTGCTGGAGAACTCGATGACTATGAGGCATGTAAATCATATGAGCTTGGATGTGCACTCGTTTGGTGGTCGTGATGATGCAATAGAGATGTTGATCCCCTGATGAAAAAATAGGCCTACGATATGGTCGTATGGTGACGTGGCCTGCGACGGGTGGTATAGGTAGTGATGAAAAAAGTGTAGAGTATATATGCATAAAGGTTGGATAATTGAAAAATAAAAATGGCAAAGACATGTTGCACGCTAAAGGGGGATGTGGCAGATGTAAATAAGAAGGGGTGTCTGATTGAGGAAAGGGACTTATTGAGAGGATGGAAATGGGTACAGATGATATAAGGTGGCATGATGGGGCTGATGCTAGGGATGCTACCTCTGACTAGATTTGGAGCAACATCGTCACGAGTCGTAATCTGAACGATCTAAATGGCAAGATTGGCTATCTCTGCTGCCATTGGATAGTCTATCAGATCGTCTATCGGATCTCTCATTGCTTGATGGACTGTATCCTTTGCCTGACATAACTTTAAAAAAGAACTTAAAACTAAGTTATAAACAGCTACATAACGTCCTACATTTTAAATATTATGTAACAAGTTAACAAATTTAAGACTACATTTCGTATTTCTTTCCTACTCAAATGGTTAAATCATGGTTCGTTGTCATCGTTCCCATCTTCCGATGAAAATTCGGGATTATCGGTTTCATCGTCTTATTCGTCAACGTCTTACATATGTGCACCACTAGAATCAGCTAGTTAAATTGCAATATTATTGCCAATATCAACCTCGATATCATGCTCAGGTAGTTGCTATTGAAAATCGTCTTGTTGGGTAGGCGCGCTGTCAATGTCATCGACTAAGTTGTGTTCATAGATGAACTTCGACCGAAGTTTGCACGTAGTTTGTCAATTATTTTGCACACTTCTTACACTTGGGTAAGAAAGAAAGTACAATTGACTAGCTTTCATGGCTAGTATAAAAGGCTTGTACTTATTTTTGTTGTAGATTTTGATGTATATCAACGAGTTTTAAGAAGCGGTGAAATTTTGTCCCGACGTTGGGTATGGGATGGAACCATTCACACTTGAACAATATGGTACGTTAAAACCCACCGTATATAATTTAGATCACTTCTTGCAATTGTCCATAGAAATCGTTATCACTTTTTGTGTAATTTGTGCATCTGACGCACACCCCACTACTACGCGTATTATTGTTTGCACTATGTGACATGTTGTGAAACTTGTAATCAACTTGGGACGTACGAAGCATTAGAAGTGTTGGATCTTGAATATACAAAGGCGCCTAAAATTGTAACAATTTTGTATGGTAAACTTCATTTTTAATTAAATAACAAAACAAGAAAAATGTATCAATATGCATTTCTGAATGACTTACAAATTGTTGGAACCAAGTTGAGAATTGTTTCTCAAGATGTTCATCGATTGCACTTTGTGTGATATTCGTGTTCGAAACGTAACTTTGATACGTGATATGTATATCCTAACAAAAGATGAAAGAAATTAAGTATGACGATTGAATAGAATAAGGCTATTACACAATTTGACATGAAAATTGTGTATCGTAACGTATTTATGTATACCTTATGAAATGAGCGACTTCGGGACAATTTAACAACACATAAGCATATGGGCATTACACTGGGCATTACACTCATCATCAGTGAGATAACGCTTCTTTGATTTCTCAAAAGCCCGACCTGGGTAGGTGAAGATTGAGAAGTTGCCATCAAAATTTTGAGTCGGACCGACTTCATCAACATAATTGCCAGGCAAGGAGTTGTGCAATGTGGAGATGTGTTCCTCAAAATAATAGCAATAAAACTTAGTTACCTTTTCTACTAAATAAGCATTGCATATTGAGCCCTCAACCCTTTCCTTATTCCTAACATTATTTTTCAAATGTTTCAAATACCTACATTTATAGAAGTAAATTAGTTAGACATATATTTCAATTGATTTTAATTGTGTATGATAAATGTAGAAGGGCAACAAGTAAAATTTATCACATCTTGAAATGATACATCAATTGAAATTGTACTAGGCCAGGAAGAAAGCCTTGAGTGCTAGATGGATATGGAGATGCTCCATTGAGTAGAAAAAATTTAGGAGAGATTTTTTTTCAGCTTACACAATATCTTTGGAATTTTTCATGCAAAAGCTGTAGATTCTGAAAATTTAAATTTCTAGATGTTAAGTCTCTAAAGAAAATGTTAAACTCGCTGATTGTGATCCATATGTCCTCTAAAAGATCCCAAAATGCAATCAGCAAAAGTCGTTGCATGAATATATGACAATCATGGCTTTTCATTCCAAATATCTTCAACTTCTTAGAATCTACAGAATAAACGATGCTAGATGCATAACCATCGGGGAAGAGAAATTCTTTAATCCACTTACACTACACTTATTTTCTCAGATTGTCTAACGCGTATCGTGCCTTTGGAGATTGTTTAGATACTGAATCGTAATGAAGTTTTAACTAATGACAAATCTCCTTTAATTCTTCCCTAAACTTTGCGTTATCTTTCGTCTTCCCTGTCACACTCAGAATTGTGTTGAAAACATTGTCAAAAATATTTTTCTCGATGTGCGTTACATCTAAGTCGTATTTGACAAGGTTCATCTTCCAATACGGTAATTCCCACAATACGCTTCATTTTTTATACCACTACTCTTCTAGACTTTGTTGTTTATAACATCTTATCTTAATTCGGTAACCTTCATAAGCCTTAAAGCCTCTATTTTACGCAAGATATCTTCGCTTGATTTATTGGCAAATGGCTTGTTTGATACAATTCTATCTTTACGGAAACTAAATATATCTTTCCTTTTTCATTTGAATATCGTGACAAGAAATGCCGGTGATAATCAAACCAAGTCGCTTTCCCACCGAACCTCAACTGAAAAGCGTCAGTATCATCCATACAATAAGGGCAAGCTGTTCTCTCCGTGCGTGCTCCGTCCTAACAACATGTTGTAGGTTGATAAGTCACTCACAATCCATATAAGTGCGGCGTGCATTTGAAAGTTCTTCTTAGTCGATACATCGTAGGTAGGGACTCCGTAATACCAAAAATCCTGGAATTCTTTCATTTACGGTTGGAGAAACACTTCAATCTTTTGGGATGGATTGGTCTGCGTGGTCGTCCGTCGATTTATCCGGGTCCATGTATGTTTCATAGTCATACGGGCTAGGGCTGGGAGGCAGGGGTCTCGTCCTAGAGCCGGGTCTATGGATGCCTCATAGTCGCAAGGGTTAGGGCTGGGAGGCTGGGGTCTCATCCTAAACCCGAGTCTGCTGGGCTTTTGCTGCGACTCAACGACCTTTTAGTCGGGACTCATTGTTATTTGGCATCACTCATCGATGGATTGGTTACAGTCCTGTATATTCATGTGTTCTTGATTCATTTCGTTCTATTTGCATGAATGACTGCTTTGGATATCGTGAAATGTTGTTTTGGATATTGTGAAATGTTGTGTATATGTCCTACTGGATTTACTTACCCGGCTCGTCATTTTTATTTTGACGAGTGCGAGCGCAGACGCGTAGCGGCAGGGGAAGACTTCATAGCTAGGTGACATTTTGTATATTTTGTATGTACTCTCCTTTGATGATATTTACTGGGTTCCACAATTAGGTTGTCTTACTCCTTGATTTGTTTGTTGAGTTATTGAATGTGTTAGTTGCTTCCGCTAAAATTGTAAAACTCGAAAAAAAAATATTAATAACTCAACTGTAAATGTTGAATGTATTGATAATGATGGATTAGAAGGCTGACTAGTCCTGCGTTGACCTTGCGAGACTGGCTCGGGGGTCTACGTAGGCTTAGGCCGGGCGGGGCCCAATTTGTGGAAAATTGGGGCCGTCACAGTTGGTATCAGAGCCGACGTTTTAAGGAACTCGACTCCTGAAATTAACACAAAATAAGCGGAAGTTAGGAATGGTTGAACTTAGAGTGGAACCTTATGATCCTGACTTGAGTCTTCGTTGGGAAGTAAGGAGAGTTGGAAAAAAATGAAATATGGTAGAACACCTGGCGAATATGGAAAATGGAAAATGAGAAATGGAAAATGGAAAATGGAAAATGGAAAATGTTTATAACATTTTTTTCCTTATATGCGTTTCGAGGTGGGGTCGTACCCCTGGCGTATATATATAATATATGGTATGTTATATACTATATATGATGTCGATATTGATTCGAGGAATCTTGGCTATGTAAATGATTAATTGGATATAAAATAAATGGAATCAGTTCAGTGATTGATGTTCCATTTGCATACGTGATTTCATTTTTAGTAATTACAACGTTGTGGACAAATGGGTGAAAGTATTGGGGTTTCCTCGAGATTCGTGTTGCACGTATCTCGAGGACACATTTGATTTCTTATTGAGGAAAACACCCTGCAATTATTTCTAGAGGATCCGCTCGAAATAATTAATGAAATTGGAATGTGGTACGGGAATCAAATCCGTGGTAAAGGTGAAAGGATTTCTTGTAAATTTGGTATAGTACTGCAAGGACGCTTAAATTATATTTCAATGGTTTGGAGTTAAATTTGAGCCGAGTTGGAGTTCAATTTGGTATGGTCTTTGTTTTCATTTGAGCCGAGTTGGGGATCACATTCGAGCGACCAAATGATTTTTCTAGTCAAAATTTTGGATGGAATTCTTTGGTTAAATGTTCAATTTGTTCCGTAATAATCAGCATGAGTATTGGTGGGGTAAATTGAAGGTACAAACCCAAAAAAGGAAAAGGTTGAGGAGTTATATTTCCATCTGATATGAGGTTGTTATGACATTACCTTCATGCACGGATCAGATGTGACAATGTTGGTGATTGTGGCGTATTTGGGAATAGTGGAACTACATGGATAAGAAATTGTGCCTTGAAAATGCGAGAATTGTGTAAATTCAATTCGATTTCGCGGATAGTGGCTTAAGATTTAGTTTGTTCACTTGATAAATTGAGGTAACTAGTTTAGTTGGTTTGGTGAAGCAAAATGAAACAGTTCATTTTGAGTAAAATGAGAACTTTGGTATTACAAATGGTATGGTTTCAAATTGACTTAACATGCCATGTATGACTCAAAATAGTTTATTTTCAAGTTGTTCAGTTAGTACTGAAATTGAGAATTTCCTATAAGTAGCGAGACTTGAAACAGAAGTTCGAGTCTCTAAATGGTGTGGAATTGATAAAGGAAATTAATGTTGTTGGATAATATACAACGAATGGAACAATTAAGGTAAGAAGGAACATTCAAAAAAAAAAAAAAAAGCTCATTCGTGAAATGAATGAATATTCGAATGTAAGGAGCATTCGAGTAAGGAACATCGAATGTAAGGAACATTCGAGAACGTCAAGTTAAAAAAAAAAAAAAAAAAAAAAAAAAAAAAAAAACGAAGAGCGGACTCAAAATGAGCAAAGTGTTGAGATGACTTGAGAGCTAACGATTACGTCATGTACGGACTCCTTTAGCTTTGACAAAAGCTTTGGAGTAGTACTGTTGGATCAGAAGCCCAAGTAACTCCATTTTAGTGACACTATACATTTATAGTCTCAGGGTTGGTGAAGTCGACCACCACCTTTAGGGACTTATAAATGAATTAAATGTTACGAGCTGAGGTAGAGTCCGCGAATCGTTTTAAAAGTTAGAGGCCACCTAAGGATAAATCTTACGAGATGGTATATCTCAAGAATTCTCGCATTCTAAAAATTTGTTCAGAGGCGTTAGTAAACGTACTGACAGGAATTTTCGTACAAGTAAACAAGTGCATTTACTCACTCGACAAATCATTAAGAAAAAAGGTAAACAAATGCATTTTAAATGAAAATAAGTATGTTTTAATGTGTCTCGAGTTTCGCACCGCACGAATCTCGAAGACACTTTAGATTTGGATTATGAAATGCGAGTTCGAAACTTGGGAGGTGTCTCGAAAGATTCTATACAATTTTGGTCACACATAGAGGTGGTGCCTCGAGATTCGTGTTGCACGAATCTCGAGGACATATTTACTTCGAAAGTCAAAAAGCGAACGCGTTGGAGTAAACGTGTTTTAATGAAGAATCTCGAGGACATTTACTCAGGCGAGGTAGTTTCACGAGTTTTAGCGGCATCACTCGGAAAAGTGTCACGGGGGTACGAATCTTGGAGCGGCAAATATTAATGACGGCTTGGCCACACAAAATCATATTTTGTTGTTCGGCGAGGCCGATGACTGGTGGTGCACTACGCTGGCATCGATGTGGATGCTATGGAGTACAATTGATGTTATGATGAGGGAGAGCGTGGGAACACACGAGAACAGCCTTATTGCATTTTCGCCATATAAGGCGTATATGGCGCCGAAGTTAGTTGGTTCAGCGTAAAGTTACGCTAGTGTAGTACATCAGCTAGCACCGTCAGAATCCTTAGCATAAGGAGACAGTGGCCAGAGATAGGGTCAGAGATCCAGTCAAGTGCACAGACAGGGACAGCGATCTAGTCGTGCACATAGGAAAGGAAATGGACATGTTCCGGTTGGAGCGAGATTTCAACGTATCTGCATGGGCGTATGGACAGCCAGGTATAGCAGAGTAAGAAATATATGCATCTTATTGTCACGTCATGTCCGATTACTATCCGTCGAAACCTGATAGAGGGTACGAGTTGGGTTTAAACTCACTCGAGGAGTGAGACTGAGTTACATTTCTTGCGGGCATACAACAAATATACGTATGTTGGTGACGGTGGATCACGAAAGTAAAATATTCATTTGTATTAAATTGTATGCCAATATATGTTGCGAGGATGTTGCCCTGGCATATATTGATGGGAGGAGACAGATGGTGTGTTCTTTGCTTGGGGGTTACGGAGGAGCCCAACTTGTCGCGGAGGAGCCCAGCCCTACAGAGTAAGATGGGGGTATGGCCTTGGGCGAGTATGGCCTTGGGCGGGTATAACCTTGGGTCTTCATTAAAACACCATTGTATTGTGAGATTTGTTTCAATTTCGAGGACGAAATTCTAATTCGTTGGGAAGACTGTAACGACCCGAAAATTTGACTTGTGCCACGTGTCAAGTCAAGGTCGTATGTGGGACCCACTCGTCGAAATACGTATGTCCGAATCCACTTTGCGATGAAAATGCTAATTTTGCGAGGAAATTCGGTGAGCCAAAACATAAACGAGGACGCGCCTCGAGTCGCGTGTCGACGAAAGATACGCATCGTAATGCGTGTAGCACGATTTTTGGAGAGTTGGAAATGAGGCGGGTTGGTGCCTCGAGATGCGCGCTGCTCGGTTGTTAAGTTTGCCTCGAGATGCGCGTTGCATGAGTTTCGAGGACCCTTTTTGATTTGAAATGAAAAGAAAAAGAGAAATATATATATGTATATATATATATATATTTATATAAAGTGGGAAAAAAAGAAAGAGATAAGATTAAAGATCGAAGGATCGAGAAAAGAGAAAAAAGAGATCGGGAGGGAAAAAAAGAGAGCCGGCGAGCGATGAGCGCCGGAGCTCATGAGGAGCCGGCGCCGCAGAGGCGGACAACACGACGCGAGAGGATCGGCCACAGCTGGCGCAGCGCGCAGTGGCGCATGCGCGAAGCGGCGCTCGACGGCGATTTCGGCTCGAGGTGGCGCGAGCGAGCTCCCGAGCGTGGACAATGAGCAAGAACAAAGCGCAAGCAGGCAGCTGCAGCCTGGCGGCGGCTGCGTGGCAGCGACTGCCTGGCCGCAATGCCATGAGTAATGCATGGCAATGCAGCATGCGCTGGCGCAGCAAGAAGGCGAGCGCGGACGACGAACCATGCAGGCCGACGGATGGGCGACAGCCGGTAGCGCGAGGCGGCGCGTCAACGACGCCGGCGGCCGATAGCATAGCGGCGCGGCCCGGCGAGCAATGGCGACGGCTGATTTAACGGCAGCGCGGTTGCGCGTTGTCGACCGGTCGGTCGGTGGAGGTGAGATTTATTTCACTAAATTTCAGTTTGATATGAATAATTGAAAATAAAATAAGTCATCAAATGTTTAAATGGACACCAGGGACTAGGAGTCGGGTGTCGGTGCGCAAATCGAGACGCGAATGAGACATTTTGAGGTTCGCGTTTTTCGAGGTAAGTAAACCAGTTAGGGACTTATACAGTATTTCGTTTCTCTCCATTGACTGTTGTTGTTTACTGTTGATAGCTTTATTGTTGTTCACTGCTTTGTGATGATAGCTATCGTTGAATCTGTTGTCGATTGAGGGGGTCCATTGGCAAGTGAGTTATGGTTACTGTATATTTGCGATATGAGAGGTTAGGACTGGAGGCAGGGGTCTCGTCCTAATTATGGTCGTCCGTCGATTTATCCGGGTCCATGTATGTTTCATAGTCATACGGGCTAGGGCTGGGAGGCAGGGGTCTCGTCCTAGAGCCGGGTCTATGGATGCCTCATAGTCGCAAGGGTTAGGGCTGGGAGGCTGGGGTCTCGTCCTAAACCCGAGTCTGCTGGGCTTTTGCTGCGACTCAACGACCTTTTGGTCGGGACTCATTGTTATTTGGCATCACTCATCGATGGATTGGTTACAGTCCTGTATATTCATGCGTTCTTGATTCATTTCGTTCTATTTGCATGAATGACTGCTTTGGATATCGTGAACTGTTGTTTTGGATATTGTGAAATGTTGTGTATATGTCCTACTGGGATTTACTTACCTGGGGCTCGTCATTTTTATTTTGACTGAGTGCAGAGCCGCAGACGCGTAGCAGAGGGAAGACTTCATAGCTAGGTGACATTTTGTATATTTTGTATGTACTCTCCTTTGATGATATTTACTGGGTTCCACAATTAGGTTGTCTAACTCCTTGATTTGTTTGTTGAGTTATCGAATGTGTTAGTTGCTTCCGCTAAAATTGTAAAACTCGAAAAAAAAATATTAATAACTCAACTCTAAATGTTGAATGTATTGATAATGATGGATTAGAAGGCTGACTAGGCCTGCGTTGACCTTGCGAGACTGGCTCGGGGGTCTACGTAGGCTTAGGCCGGGCGGGGCCCAATTTGTGGAAAATTGGGGCCGTCACAGGTCGGTCTAGGTATGATTACTATTAAGAACATCACTTTTTTCTCACTACAAAAAAACAGCAAATCAGAAACGGAATTAGAAACGGAATAAGTTCCGTTTCTAAATTTAAAAGTTAGCGACGGAATTGAGACGGAAAAATTCAGAGACGGATTTGAGACAGATCAGAGACGGAATTAGAAACGGAATTAGAGACGGAATTAAATTCCGTCTCTGAAAATTGGCGCCACCATTCCCGCCAAATTTTTCATTTCTTATGACCGTTCATCATTCCTCGAGATTTGTATGTGCTTGGATCATGGCACCCCTCCTCTTTCCCCCACCCCACCCCCCCAACAAAACACCCGAAATCCCTAAATCATTCTCACGAAAAAACCCCAAATACCTAAATCTGTCTCTCCGTCTCGTCCAAAATCATTCAATCGTCTCGTCCCCTAACGTCCATCCCGTTCGATCGTCTCGCCTCTCCGTCCGTCGTGCTAGGCTGGTCTCTCTCGTCTGTCTCGGTCTCGCCGTCTCTCTCTGGTCTCTCCGTCTCGTCGCGCCGGCCTCCGTCATCGCCCCTCGTCTCTCGCTCTCTCTCGGTCTCGATTCCGTTTCTATTGGCATTTGTAGTTTTGGAGTCTTACTACATTCTGATATAATCTCTTTGTTTTTTATTGTTCTTTATAATGCAGCCAACACTTATGATCAAGAGGTCTTCAGCTTTCATAGAGATCATTCACCTTGTGACGGTTTTGAGGAAGTACTTGAATCGCTACAAACAAATTGCTCAACTTTGCGTCTCACGTTGGCATTCTAGTCCCCTTGTTTATCTATTTTAAAAAATTTATGGAAAACCAAGGGTGACATGAGAATTATTTAAGTTTCCGCTATGGTTCATTTGATAGTTCGATCTTCTAGTAAAGCTCGGAGTTGAAGGCAAGAAGCTTTTTTTATCTTGAAAGATTTTTCAATTTAAATTAAGCGTGCAGACTTCATAAATTTCCATCTATCAATAAATATTCGGGGTGTCCGGTGTTCCTACGTACCTTATCTGGGGCATCCAGAAATATTAAAGTCGTAATACTTGTTAGCATTGCAAATATTATGCTCATGAATGAAATATGTTATAGATTTTCACTTGAACTGAAGCTATTTACGCTAGGCAAGGCAAATATATATATGCCTTGATGTTCAAACATAGGAAATGAACATAATGTGGTGACCATTGTGTATACTAGGTTTTCTTAGCGGCTCAGCTATACTAGTCTACTAAATGGATAAAAAAAAAATTATTTTCTTGAAAGGTCTTAGCTATTCTGCTCATGGAATCCTTTTTTTTTTTTTTAAATTCGTCTTGGCAATGGGCGGTGTTATAGTACTACCTTATTGTCTATGAACTGTGAAGGAACAAACTCTTGATCGTGTGACATATTTAAAGAGTTCAGCTTCTTTTAATTGTTATTACTTTTTGAGGTTTTATTTTAACTGTTCTTGAGTGATTTGATTTGTTACGTGGTTGATTGTGCAGTGAATGAGTGCACATCGTTCTGATTCTTTTTGATTTTCGATCTTGAATCTCCGTCTCTTTCATTGCTCTCTTCTCTCTGGTCGATCTGTGCTTACCGCTCATTTCTCTCCGCTCGTCAAGGTAACAAAAAAAAAATTTAACACCTGAATTCTCTTCACATTGTATCTGCTCACATTTTCCCCCGGATTGGCTTTCATGTGCATTAGTTGGTGTTCTTCACTTGATCTATTAAGTTAATGTTGTGTCTTTTGTTTGGTTTAGAAGTTTTTGTTCTGCTCTTCTCTTACATGCATAGTGTTTTGTGATTATGCTTGTTCTATTTTTAGGTTTATTAATATGTAATATTTCATTTCAACCTTTTAATTGAGCAATTCAAGATTTATATTGATTCCGTATTTGGTTGTTATTCCATGTTTATTTTATCGGTAAAGCATGTCATGATCAACATTATAATACATTAGAATCATGTACTGAGGTAATTACTTTGTCGTTTGATGTTATAGTTGTTAGTAATTTCATATTCATGCACTTGCTATGGATGATTGATTAGTTAGGTGTTGTTGGTTACGATTGAATAGTACCTATAATTACTTAATTTCTACTACTAGTTAGGATTAGAAACACTAGGATTACTCTTTTAGTTAATGTTGCTATTTCACATAAAATTTCTAGAGAATGGAATAAACCTATAACCTTAAGGAGGTATGAGTGAACAAGTAGTAGACGCGTTGATACTATGTGGTATTTGTATGCCTCTTATACCACTACAAAAAAACAGCAAATTAGAAACGAAATTAGAGATTTACGGAAATAAGTTCCGTTTCTAAATCGAAACGGAATTAGAAACGGAATAATTTTCGTTTCTACATTTAAAAGTTAGCGACGAATTGAGACGGAAATATTCGAGACGGATTTGAGACGGATCGAGATTTTGGAATTAGAGACGGAATTAAATTCCGTCTCTGAAAAATGGGGCCACCATTCCCGCCAAAACTTTATTTTGTTACACCCGTTCATCAAATCTCGAGATTTCTCTTTACCCCCTCCAAATTACATCTATCATCATATGAAAAGAGACATTACATTACAATACGATCATAAATGAAACCTGAGACATCGTGTAACGCTGACTAGTTAGAAAATTAATGACTTCCTAACTTTGTCAATTTATTCTCTATGATCATGAGTTTAATGTGCGAACCTCGTTCTTTCACTTAGCTATCGATTTCTTCTAAATGGTCTTGATCGCTATTCCGATTTACAATATTCTCCAATTAGTGAGATTTCTTATCATCTTAATCATTATTATTTCATTACTTGAATAGACAACCGGCTCGACAAGGGTTACGTTCGACTAGGAATGTCGTCTACAAGTAGAGACTGGATGTACAACCGGCTCGACAACGGTTACGTTCGAATTGAATTCGCGGCGAAGGTTAAAGAATTCATATCATTTGCAAAACAACATTGTCCTACATACCAAAGTGAAAGGAAGATTAGATGTCCGTGCAATTTTAAGAAATGTCGACTTGTACCGTACCTGGCCGTCAAAACGGTTGAGCACCACATATGTAGGTATGGATTTGTCCCGGGATATCACAGTTGGTACGAACATGGTGAGAACGGAGATGAAGGCCCGCAAAATTTTCACGAAATGGATAGCCATATTGATGATGCTGATGTGGGAGGATACGATCTGACACCTTACCACGAGATGCTACACAACGTGGCAGGTCCAAGTTTCAATTGGAATGCCGTGGAAGAATCACCAAACCCCCAAGCATGCCAACTATATGACATGATTGATGCAAGTAGGGAACAATTGTGGCCTGGTTGCGAAACCATGACAACGTTGTCCGCAATGGCAAGATTACTTGCGATCAAGTCTGAACATCATATATCTGAACGAGGGTATAATGAAATCATTAAACTCATGAAGGATTGTTTGCCAAATGACAACTCAATGGTTGAGAATTTTTATGCCACTAAAAGACTAATGCGAGGTCTAGGTCTACCAGAGAAAATAGATTGTTGTGAGGACCAATGTATGATTTATTGGGGAGTGGACTCGAGTTGACGTCATGTAAATTTTCTGGGAAATCACGATACGTTGCACATCGACGAGGTCGTGGTCGAACACAAAAACCGCCCTTGCAAAAGAATGTACTACTTCCCTTTGGGCCCTCGGTTGCAACGATTGTATGCGTCGAGTCAACCGCAAAACATATGCGATGGCATGGAGATCATTCATCGCCCAAGATGTTATGCAACACTGTTCGATTCGATTGCTTGGAGACATTTTAATGACGTCAATAGAGACTTCGCCGCGAGGTTCTAATGTTCGTTTAGGATTGTGCACCGATGGTTTTCAAGTATTTGGGCTTTCCGGAAATCGTACTCTTCGTGGCCCGTGATTTTGACTCCTTACAATCTTCCACCGTCGATGTGCATGAAATCTGAGTTTACGTTCTTAACGGTTATCGTTCCTGGACCGACCAAACCCAAAGCGAAAATCGACGTGTTCCTTCACCGCTTGTGAAAGAGTTGCAAGATTTATGGAACAATGGGGTGATTACATACGACGTTTCCACCAAGACAAATTTTCTCATGCGAGTTGCCCTTTTATGGATCGTTAGTGATTTCCCCGCATATAGCATGTTGTCCGGTTGGAGCACACACGGTAAGTACGCTTGTCCATATTGTTTGGAGGATACAAATGCATTTCAATTGCGAAATGGTGGTAAGACATCGTGGTTCGACTCGTCATCGTCGTTTCTTGGAGAAGTCATCACCATTAAGGAAAGACAAAAAAATTTCATTAGAGGCAAAATGGTCATAAATGATGATCCGCCCGCTTTGCGTTCCTGGTGAAGAAATTTTGCGAAATTGAATCGTTTGGCTTGATGAAGGTGACAACGAGCCGAATCAGAATGGGCGGATAGCTAAGAATTCGGGATGGAGGAAGAAAAGCATATTCTGGGACTTGCCGTATTGGAAGACAAACTTGATCCGCCACGACTTAGATGTAATGCACATCGAAAAAAATATTTTTGACAACATATTCAACACTATTATGTGTGTACCGGGCAAAAGTAAGGACAATGCAAAATCGAGGCAAGATATTCGTGAATATTGTCACCGACCTTCTCTACACATTGATTCAGCGACAAATACTTACATCCTTGGGTGCTATGCTCTTGATACATCAAAAAGACAAAAATTGTGCGAGTGGGTTGAAAAGTTGCGTTTTCCTTATGGTTACGCATCGAATCTTGGTCGATGTGTAGATCCAAAGAAACTGCGAATGTTCGGCATGAAGAGCCATGATTGTTATATATTCATGCAACGGTTGATACCAATTGCATTCAGAGAACTTCTCCCAAACCCGATTTGGGTTGCAATTAGCGAAGTAAGCCTTTTTTCCTGGTCCCCTAATCACGAAATTTGTCGCATCAAGATATGAAGGTCTTAGAGTCCGAAATACCAAAAATCATTTGCAAGTTGGAAAAAACTTTCCCTCCAAGCTTATTTGACTCTATGGAACACCTACCAATCCACTTGGCCTACGAGGCCCGTCTGGCCGGTCCCGTTCAATTTCGATGGATGTATCCATTTGAGAGGTACTATCTTGAGCCCTTGATATTATTTTCCCATTCAATAGGTTTTATATCAACATTTCCTATAACATTCATATAGGTACCTTAAACATTTGAAGAACAATGTGCGAAACAAAGCGAAGGTTGAGGGCTCCATGTGTAATGCTTATTTGGTTGAAGAGGTCACATTCTTTTGTTCTTACTACTTCGAAGATCACGTCTTTACGTTGCATGACAAAGTGCCACGTAACGACGATGGCGATCTGGGCCCACACCGAACTTCGTCGGCAATTTCTCAATTTTCACTTATCCCGGTCGACCCATGGGCAAGTCGAAGGAGCGGTACTTAAAGGGAGTATAATGCCGCTCATTCGTACATACTTGCTCAATTGTCCAGAGATCGCTCCTTACGTTCGCATGTCCGTCGCTTTCTTTCAATAATGCAAGACATTCATTGTTCATATTTTAGTAAGACAACCGACTTACATGTTCGTTTCTTCTAGGATATTCGTCGATGAAATCACTCAAGCAATGGGGAGTCTAAGTTGATAGTAGTCTAGAACACAACTTCCCCATTTGGTTTCAAACATATGTAAGGTCATTACTTTTGTACGTTATAGATTCAAATGTTTCTTCCATAAGTAATGTGTCATATTGCATCTCTAATTTTGACGAATAGGCTCGAAATTCTATAGTTGACGAGACGCTCGTTGATCTTTCTGTTGGTCCTAGTCGATCATGTACTGCTACCCTGGTTACCTTGTTAATGGGTATAAGTTCCACTCCGCAACATATGACGTTAATAGATCGACGCAGAAAGCAAGCGGTGTTTTGGTGAAGGGTTCAAACTACGCCGATGTTTCCCATAACTATTATGGAGTACTGCAAGAGGTTGTGGAGATTGAGTATACCGGCCTCAAACGTGTGGTCTTGTTTAAGTGCGAATGGTATGACACTACACCGAATCATGGTGTGAGGACTCACCCAACACTTCAATTGGTAGAGGTTCATCGAAGTCGACGATATAACAACTACGAGCCATTTATACTAGCAATGCAAGCCACTCAAGTCTACTACCTTTCGTACCTTCTATGAGGAACGATCGACAAGAATGGCTAGCAGTTTGTTATCATCGACCAAAATTACGGCCGACGAGGAAACTAGCAAAGACGATAATGACCAGGGCTCGCAGACATTGCTTTCCAAGATGGGATGCCCACCACGTGTGTAGTCGATGATGCAATCGCCGATATCAACAATCTGGATGTTCCGACTGGGACTCGATTCATTGTTGAAGCGGGTCCAAGCGAAGAAGTTTATAGTGGAGATGATTCAGAAGAAGAATCCTCACCTTCTACTCATGAGAGTGAATTTGAAACGGATGATAGCGAATAATGTATGTATATGATATGTCAACGACCAATAATGTAGTTACTTTTATTAGCATGGATCCTGTGTTATTAAGTCCAATAATTTAGACTGAGTTTCTACTTTTTGTATGCCCTCCTTCTCTGATGTTTTATTCGTGAATATTGTTAGGTATCATGGCCGGACGTGGTCATAGGGGATGTCGAGGTTTGCCATTAGGAGGCCATCGTCCAGGCGGAATAGGTGCGGCACCGACATCTGGCGGCGAAATACCAACTGGCCCTCGTGGTCAGGCCACACGAGGGGTCCATAGAGGTCGTGGCGGTCGAGGTCGTGGTTCGATACCTGCATTATCGATTCCGACTTCTCGGTCTCTCGAGCACGATACGCCGCAGCGTCACCTTCCCCTTCCATACCGTCGGGGTCGTCTTGTACCATCATCGTCGTCATCAAGGACTATGCCTAATATACACTTCCCCACACCTTCTCCGACATCAATGACTCCTTTACCCACGAGGCCTGCACCCCCAGCCACAGCATCACCGGCAGCATCCCGACAAGAAGACGTAAGAGCAGGGTTGGAGGTGACAGCCCTCTCGCGGCCACCTCGAGGACAGGATGGAGCCCCTCTCGCGTGCAGGGGGATCCCTATCACGCTGATTGCCAATGATACGTAAGTTTGTGTTTGACTTTTATATGTCATTTTCAATATGGATGTCAATTATTGAAGAAGTAGTTAAGGTGATATGCATGTTCATGAAACACAGGGAGTTGCATCCTTCGCATTTTTGTGCACGGAGGATGACAAAAGTTTTCAAACGATGGATGATTCCCAGGGGTATTGTTGGAAGTCGGTACCGCCTCATCATAAAGACCAATACTGGCGCCAATGGAAGGTAAACAAGACTACCATATGCCTTATGATTTATACTATTTTCTCAATGCGAGGTAACAATAGCAATCGCCAATTTGTAGGTATTTTTTAGATGGGATGATGCGATTCCCGAGGATCTCGTGCGAGCGGCGTACGACGGGCTTGCAGGCACAAGGTACACCGCGTTGATGCACAAGTTGAAGAAGAATCGTGTGCAGCCAGTTTATGTTACAGATGAGGCATGGAGGAGATACTTGCAGTACTGGGAGAGCGAGGACTTCCAGGCCAGGTCTAGGCAAGCGACGGAGAATAGGAACACTGAGGTCGAAGGCCCTGGGAGTGGACCCTGGAAGCACGGTGGTGGTTCCGTGTATTTTGTGACTACCCAAGAAAGATTAGTAAGTTTTTTGTAACATCTTGGATATTTTGTACATTTATACACTTGTTCACTATGCTTGGTCCTGCACGCAGGCTGATTCATCCGAGACGCCACCGACTGTGAATGACTTGTATTTGCATCTCCACACCGTTAATCACGACAGGATGACATTCATCGATACTAGATCAGAGCGGTTCTATGTAAGTTTAGAAATGATATGTAAAATATTATTAAGTATACTTTAACCCATATCATGTATTTTGTTTGTTGTGCATATATGCAGGATAGGCTCCAAAGCAGACGTCAGGAGCTGACCCAGGCTACACCGGAGCAATCGGTGGATGATGAGGTGGTGTACCTCAATGTGGCGGGTGAGTGTTCCAAAGGACGTGTCTACGGACTCGGGTCCGTAGGGAGAAAGAAGAGGAGATACGGAGCTCCTGGTGCTAGCACGTCGGAGACGCCTGATGTGGTGCCGCGGGCGAGTTCAATGTCGTTGCGAGCAATTACGAAAGGTTATGGAGTTCATGCAAGGCAAAGATCTCGGGATGAACATGGACGAAGTAGGCCTAGCTCAAGAACAACCACCACCACCGCCACCACCACCGCCACCTCATGACCAGCAACAGCCGCCGCAAATAGATCCGGTCGATCCACCACAACAAGGGGACAATGTTGAGCGTGAGACGTAAGCGTGGCTCTCGAGAGATGAGCAGGTTTGTGATACATAGGTACTTCACTTGTTGTTTGTGTAAATTCTTAGATTAAACGTTTTATAGTGTAGACAACTTTAGCAATTCTTCGAATTTCTTTATGATTCACACTTCTTTTTGTGCATTTTTAGGTCGATGTTCCATATTTTATCGTGGATTTTAATTTTGTTCCCTTTTGTTCCCCCAATTTTTTTTTTGTTTTTAAGTAAAATATACTATAAGTACCGAATGTTTGCATAATCCATGGGAGAAGAAAACATGTTGGGTGTTGTGTGCAAGTCTTATGGCGGTGCAGGTTATCTCGAGTGCTATGATGAAGAAAGTGGTAGAATTGACAGGGAGCAACATTTTCATGCAATAGCAAATGAATTTGGGAAGTCGATAAAGGCTCGTTTTTCGTTCATCTGTGTTGAGCACATGTAGTCTCTTGTTCTTCTATTATCGCATGTCCCTATAAGAAGAATAGCCTACATGTTCTCAACACAGATGACCGGAAAACGACCCTTTATCGATTTCCCAAATTCATTTGCTATGGCATGAAGATGTTGCTCCCTCGTCGATTCTACCACTTTCTTCATCATAGCACTCGAGATAACCCGCAACGCATAAGATTTGCACACAACAACAAAGATGTTTTCTTCTCCCATGGATTAATTCTCGCAAACAATCAGTACTTATAGTATATTTTACTTAAACTTAGGTTAAAAAATTTATTTTGGGGAGGATAATGTATAAAAAATAAAATCCATGATAACTTATGCATGAACTGGGCGTCCAAGGCAACTAAGATATAAAGAGGATAAATGGACAATGAATGTACCTGCGGTGGATGGTGGTTTGTTGAAGCCTGATGTAGTGGAGGGTACTGATGATGAAGTTCCTTATTTCATTTTTTGCAGTTTTCGGATAGGCGGTTTTTAGTTTTTCCTATCTTTCTTTAGAGTAACTTATATGATGTTTATAATCATAGGTGGAAATTAAAAGAACTATTCCCAAGGGCTCTGTTCAGTCTAAGGATTTTAAAACAAAGAAAATCTTTGTTGGTGGAGTGCCTACAATCTGTCTCGAAGGTATAATAAACACCCTTGTTATTTGATTTTTTGGATGGCATGTTGGGTTCCCGCAACATATCTTGTAACCTGGTTGTTTCATTTGCATGTTAAACGAGTAGACGAGTTCGAGAACTTCTTCTCCAAGCACGGGAAAGTGGTGGAACATCGATAATACGTGATCATAACACCAACCGTTCTCGAGGGTTTGGGTTCATTGTTTTTGACCATGAGCAGGTTGTAGACGATTTGTTAGCCAATGGAAATATGATTGATATGGTCGGTACCTGTGTGAGTTTGGCGAAATGGCCATCAAGGAAAATAAGCTTTTATGGAATCATTAGCCTTGCAAACTCATACTTTTATTGCTGGTCAAATTTTTCTCAATATACAAAATATTGTGTTCATTCCATTGTATTTTTTTTTCTTATGATTCTTTCTCGCTTTAGCATACCCTGTTTTGTTTAGGGACAAACGACGGTGATGAGCTTCGCTAGCTTTGGATCTCGGAGTTTGTTTTCGGGTTGCGGGACCTAGGTTAATTTGCTTGTTTTGTTGTAGGTTGAAATTGAGAAGGTTGAGCCAAAGAAAGCCTCAAACCCACCCCCTGCTACGCTTTTGCTAGGGACTCTAGGACACGTTCTTTTGGTGATGGTATTGGTGGGTATAGCGACTCTTATTTTGGTGGTGGTGATTTTGGTCCTTATAGGACTCCGTGTCTCGAGGTAGGCTTGGTGGGTACGGAGGGTATAGTGGAGGCAATGAGCTTGGTGGGGGTTATGGAGGCTTTGGCGGTGGGCTTAGGTGCTTATCGAGGTGAATCTTCTCTTGGCTATTCTATTTTAGCGACTGAATCACTTCCTTTCAATAGTTTGTCGTTGACTTTTTAAGTTACTTGATTTAAATATTGCTGGTGGTTTAGTTTGTTCTAGACATATTAGTTTATTATAGTTAGAACATGTGAAGGATTTGGATATAATTAGCTTATTGAATTTTGCTTGATTTGGTGAGGTAAAATGAATAGTGTGTTGGTAAGTTTTAGATAGATGTATTAACTATTATTGCTTTGACAGTACACCGCTCCTACAAGAATGCACTAGAGCCGCCATGTTGAGAATACCGACCGCATTAAGTAGTTGGTTGTTGGAGCTATTTAGGGCCACATATTCAATGGCACAAGCTTATAGCAAATCGAATTGGGTGGTAATTTTTTGTGCTAGCCGCATTCGTTGGACCGGCACAAGTTGTGAAGTGAGGTTTTAGACTTTTAATTCATAGATGCATTTCATTAATAGCATAGTATACTAATTAAGATGTGAAGGCAAAGATTAAGGATAGTATAAGTCTTACTTGTGGAGTATACGCTTGTTTTTTCTCGATTGGTTAACTTTTTTAGGGCTTTGTTGAAGGTTCTTGTGTGCATTTGTCACATTTTAGTTGTTTTTCGTTGTTCACTGGTTTCTTGGATTCTCGTGCTATTAATTTCTCGTTGGATTCTTGGTCGCCTCTTTTCGCCCTTTATCCATTTCCCTTCTTTTTTTTTTTTTTTTTTTTTCTTAAATCAGGCTTGTTTTGAGACCCAATCGGATTGATGAATGTGTCTCTTATGTAGTTTCATATTATAATTAGTAGCATGTTCTCGTGACTTCTTTTTCTTTGTTGTTTCAAGCGTTGGTTTATGTTGTTTCAATTCTTTCTTTTCTTCTCTCAGCTTCTTGAATCCCACTTTGGTTTTTTTGTTTTTTTTTTTTTTGAGTAGGAACACATGGCTAAAGCACTAATTTTAACACTCTTATTTGCTTTTGGTGTTCTTTGGTGAAATGGTTGGATGGTGGAAGTGATCTCGTGAGCTTTTGGTGTTCTTTGGTGATGACATGTTTCTTTCGGATGTGCTTTAATGAGGCTGAATGATTGTGAGGTTTTGTCCAAAATGTTTAGTCTAACTTGAAATCTCTTGTGATTCTTTTTGATTAGTTTGTCTACTTAAGAACTCTATATATCAAATGCTTGTTGACATGTTAATCTTTTGCAGTGGTAGGTAAAGTGATTTAGTAAGCTAATTAATCAAACTTGTCATCCATGAAGAGAAGGAAATCTAATCTGGTTTTCTTTTGTGTTTAAATTATAGACAATCAACAGCTTCAATCGAACTTAATGGCGTAAGAGGATCGTGTACCGCAGCCTTCCTCTTCCTTTAACCAAGCAAGCAGTAAAAGCCAGCGCTTCCTACAACAGCCCAAGTATCACATCGCATCACGGCAGTTCCCTACAAGAACACCACAAAGTCACAACAACAACAAAACTTCATTACTATCTCAGTTCTGCTTGCTGCTGGTGAGCTTTTTTTTTTAAGCTTTCTTATTCTATTTGTGAGTTTTGTTCTTTTTCTTCACTGCAAGAGAGGACATCAGCTGGTTTTTTTATATTTTGGGGAGTAGGAACACATGGCTGATTTGTTTTGGAGCACACAAAGCAGTGTTGGTGGATGAGATGATGACTTCCTATCAAGATTGATGGGAAAATAGAGAGGCCGGGAAAATAGAGAGGTTGGTGGATGAGATGATGACTTCTTATAGATACATTGTTCTCTTTTTTCTTTTCTTCTCTCGCATTTCTTCAATCCCTACTGGTTTGTTTTTTTTTTTTTTTGAGTAGGAACACATGGTTGGTCACCTTTGGAGCACATAGCAGCTTTAGAAGGGATGAGAGGATGAGTTTAGGATCATACTTACATGATAGGTTTGTGCTTAACTTTCGCTTTTAAATTCTTAGCATTCTTGCACTTCACCATTATGATATGCACGTTGAAATGCAAGCATTTCAAAGCTTGATAAATAATCCAACTCAACTTACATGATAGGTCCATCTTATAGAAACATTGTTCGCCATCTCCTATGCGTAGGAAAATAGCAACATTGACACCAAACTTCACCACTTGCATTTGCTTGATGTTCATGTTTTTTTTGGAAGCATTCTTATTCAACATTGTATGATTTTTTTCTTTTCTTCACCGCTTTTCTTGAATCCCAAATTTGGTTTTTTTTTTTTTTTTTTTTTGAGTAGGAACACATGGTGGTCACCTTTGGAGCACACAAATAGCTTTTAGATGGGGTGAGAGGATGAGTTCTAGGATCATACTTACATGATAGGTTCGTGCTTAACTTTTAGTTTTTCCCTTTTAGCATTCTTGCACTTCACCATTACTTATCATATGCATGTTGAAATGCAAGCCTTTCAAAGCTTGATAAATAATCCAACTCAACTTACATGATAGGTCCATCTTATAGATACATTGTTCGCCATCTCCTATGCGTAGGAAAATAGCAACATTGACCCCAAACTCACAACAACAACAAAACTTCAGTCCTTGACGCATTTGCTTGATGTTCATGTATTTTTTGGAAGCTTTCTTATTCCTCATTGTATGGTTTATTTCTTTTCTTCACCGCATTTCTTGAATGTCACTTTGGAATTTTTTTTTTTTAAGTAGGAACACATGGTGGTTTGTTTTGGAGCACACAAACATTTTTAGATGGGATGAAATCTGAGTTTAGGATCAAATTTGATGCATGTGAATGTTGCATTGATGGGAGTTTGTGCTTAACTTTTAGTTTTTTCCTTTTATCATTCTTGCACTTCACCATTATCCTCTTTCATGTTCCTTATTAGCTCTAGTACTCCTCTCTACCTACATATGTGTTGAATTGACAAAAGACCAAAGCAAACTCAATCGTAAAGAAATTAAAAAATAGGTTCGAACCCGACTTTTTATGTATGATTATTATTAATTTCTATGTTTCTTCAAATCCACCATTTTTCTCATTCGCTTCCAATGTACATCCTTAGTTCAATAATCTCTCCTTTGCCTACTTCTTTCAGTGCATACTCACCGGTTGTTGCCCTCGATGGAGAATCATAAATGCTTCAAAGTCACAGTTATAGTTATTATATGAAGTCCTTTTTGTGTATACTTCCAAATTTTGGAGCTTTTGTGAGTGTTCTTTTTTTGGTTGTTGAACGATAGGATTGGTGGTTTTTGTGTATACTTCCAAATTTTGGAGCTTTTGTAATACATGACAATTTTCCGTGGATATATAAATTTTTTGGCTAATTTTGAGTTTCACATTTTTTCTTTCTCTTTTGAATTTTTGTTGATATATATTGTCGATGTATGGATGTGCAATTTGGCTTTTTTGTGGGATGTTAGCACCCCCAAGGAGTTGTTGGAGGGGGTGCAGGCGATGGAGTAGGTCATATCGGGTTGTAATTTGAATTTTTAGGTTGGAGAACCAATTGGATTATGTTTCTGTGTCATAATTAAACAAAACAGAAAATTAGAGACGGATTAGCAACGAAATTCAAATATTCCGTTGCTATTCCGTCTCTAATTTTCCAGAAATATTTGTATCAATCACAAACGGATCAGAGACGGAATCAGAAACGGAATAATCCGTCTCTGATTCCGTTTCTAATTAGAGACGGAATCGAGACGGACTATTTGCATTCCGTCTCTGATTCCGTTGCTGATTAGAAACGGAATCGAGACGAATTCATAAATTTATTAATTCCGTCATCGATTCCGTTGCTAATCGCAAGAATCTTAATCGAGACGGAATGTTACAAATGTACCATTTCGAAATAAATTCCATTTCGTTCGTTTCTCGTTCGTTTCTAATTTCCGTCTCTAAATCCGTCTCTAATCAGAAACGGATATTTTTCGTCTCTATTCCGTCTCTAATCAGAGACGGAACGCGTTCCGTCTCTATTCCGTTTCTGATTGCAATCAGAGACGGAATTTTCGCAAATCAGAAACGAAAAATTCCGTTTCTGATTTGCTGTTTTTTTGTAGTGTCTTCATACACATCGATGGAGGTAAGTTGTACGAGGTTAAAATCACTGACCACAAGGTGTACGGTTTGTTGGTCATTCCGAAAGGTTGAAATCCATTAGTGCATAACCCAAGCCGAACGTTACGAACCTTGGAGTTGAAAGTAGGGTTCACTTTATTAAAGTGGTTCCATACAATAGAATTGGAGCAATGCTGCATATTATCTTCATCTCTAACGTGTTTGGTGTGTCATCGCATGTGTTTAATTGTAGTTTTCGACGCGAATAAGCATTGTAAACGAGGTGCCAAGGGAAAGTAAAGCATTGTCTTATGCATGCGTTTGTTAGAGTGAAACTTAAGTCCCTGTAAAACTTGCAAGACGTAAAGTCAAAGTTGGACTCCCAATAAAGCATGCATAATTGGGGATAATAATCGATTCGCTCATACAATAAACCCGACCAGTTCATTAAACTTTTACATTTGTAAAAGCTATCTACCAAGCAGTTGTCTTCAGGCAACATATATTTATAGACCTGTAAGATTTCATCAAATGCTTGCTCAGAAATATAGTGATTCGACTTTATCGTCAGCAAACGCGCCATTACTGAGAGTTTTTTCATCTTCTCGCAACCCGGCCAAAGCAATTGATTTGGTGCGTCAATCATTTCGAATAAATTTTTGGCTTAAAGGTTTGGGTTATCCTCACGGTTTCAATCAAAACTTAACCCCGTGCGGTCGTATATCATAGGATGGTATGACGTCGAATATTCGTCCATTGGATCATCACCTTCATCGTCCAAATTGTTTAATAATTCTTCCTCCCCGTTCTCGGTCCAAGAATAATATTTGGGAAGACTCCTCGACTCACTAGATGAAGCTCTATTGTGTTTACATCGTAGTATTTCTCGTTTCGACATTTTTGGCAAGGACATCGACTTTTTGCTTCGTTGAGGAAAGTGGTGCAGTATTGCATGACAAGTTTTATGAACTCTTTCATACCAGCTACAAAATCTAATTGAGTGTAACAGCCTTCAATGCGGTTGTACATCCAATCTAGAGACACAGACATCTCGAAAGACATAAAAAAAACCTAATTAAACACACATATACACCAATCACTATATAATTTAGTCGAATGTTAACTGTAATTAGTCAAATTGGTTGCATTTGCATATACTTTGTGTAATATACATTATACATTTTAGTCGAATGTTAACCATAATTAGTCAATATACAGTAAGTATTAGTTTTTAATTAATTATATAAGCTTTTAAAGTACATTAATATAATTATACTTATAGTATAAATTATTATAATTTTCTTTCAATATATACATAGTGTAAGCGATATTCTTGTACAAATATATAGTACATGTTCTATATATAGTATAATTTTTACATCCATATAGTATATATAAGTTTTTAGGTGCTTCAATTTGTTTGAAGATTTTGGTTGTAATTAAGTTTTTTCTCGTCTGCATATAGTATAAGATTTATACATATAGTATAAGAGTGTTGTTATATATTATTTTATTCGATCAATTATATATTTCCTAATTAATTTTATAGTGCTTTAAACATACATATAATATAATATATATTAATCTTTGTCCACATTGAAATTTAATTTGTCTAATTAATTTTTATCATTTAAATAAAATTTTGTTCAATCAATTACATATTTCCTAATTAATTTTAAAGTGCTTTGAACATATATATAATATAATATAATATAATATAGTCCTTTATTTTTGTCCTGATTGAAATGTAATTTGTCTAACTAATTTTTATCATTTAAATAAGATCTTAATAGTAAAAGTGTTCATCATTCATATTTCATTTTACTTTTCAAACAATATTCTTAATTCAACTCAACATGCATATATATATATATATATTATTTTATACTTTTTCGACACTAAATTATAACACATTACCAAAAAAAGTGCATATTAATATTAAAAAATTATATACAAACAACAAAAATAATCACAATAAAAACTAAATTACAATCACACCTCCATTTTTTTCATTAATATAAAAATATCATACAAAACATCACAACTACACATTTTTTACCAAAAAATTACACAATTATAACATTTTATTCAAACAATTCAATTTTTAAAACAATTTTATTCCCAAACCAGTTAATTAATAACACAAAATTATTATAATATTTTATTCAAACAATTTTAACAAAATTATTATTATTATCACAATTACACATTTCTCACCAAAAAATTACACATTTTTCATATAAAATTATACAATTACGCATTCCTACATATATAAATTATTATAATATTTTAATCATAATAAAAAATAAATTACAATGACATGCTCATGCATTTTATTTTTCACAAAAATTAAATAATCATACATATATTATACATATACAAAAATACAAAAACTTTAATGAAACAATTTCATCAAAATTACACATCTATTTTAACTAAAATAAATAAATTAAAATCAATCTAGAAATTAATAAAAGTCACATAAAAATAAAAATATATATACCTAAAGCACCGCATAATGCAGCACCTAATGGGGCGGGCTGGAGTGGCGAGCAGGGAGGGAGGGGGGGAGGCGGTGGATGGCAGTGAAGTCGAGGGAAAGAAGGAGGACGGGAGGCAGTAGGCGGACAGAGAAGGGATTTAGGGGCTGTGATCAAAGTTGAGAGAGAAGGAGGAGCTAGCTGTAAGGTCGAGTGAGAGGGGGACAGAGGGGGGTCGGAGGCAAGAGAGGGAGCAGGGGAGGCGGGGAGTGGCTGTTATGGTTTCAAGGGAGCCAGAGAGAAGAGAAATGAAGCAATATGAGGATGGAGAGAGGGAAAGGGAGGCACGTTTGATCGAGGGTGGGGTCATGATATTGGCAATTAGACACGTGGCTGAAGCCAACACTGCAACGTGGCGGGCCAAATACTACGTAATGCCTTTGGGAGAGAATTTTCCCGCCCTATGATTAACGACGGGGGCGGTTGCTATCCCAGTCGTTAATTTGGTCAATGGATTAGATGACAGCCCCGTCGCTAATCTCTTGCAATTTGGCGACGAAAAATAGTCCGTTGCTATTTTTTTGTCATTATTTGGGTCATTTTTTTGTAGTGGATGTGTAGACTGAAATATAGTATAATTGGTTAATTGTAACTTTATAATTAAGTTCATAAGTGTACATATCTCTCCAAATAGTACTGATTCCTTTATAAAATAAATCTATCACCTGTGAGTTGATCAAAGATAGTAAAGGAAGGGACAATATTGGTACTAATTAACTCTAGAAACCAAAGGATATAGGTGTGGGTCCAGCAAGTGGTATTAGAGTCGATGGTTCAACCGAGACAAGGCATGTTTGTTGGTGGTCGTAGATATGTTTCTCAACTTGCGCCCCCTAAAAGAAGATAGCGTTGGTAAATAGTGTCGTTGTACTGAGCCTATGACGCTATTTGGGGGGAGACCCAAGTGCTCGATTAACCTACTTTATGTACCAAGATGGATGCACTGTCAAATGGACACCAAATGATCAATGCACCTCAAGATACGCATCTCGCTTGCATCGGATTGCGCCCACCTCGTTGGTGTGCCTATCTCAATGTCTAAAGTGTCAATCATTTTTTTTCCTTGTGGGGTCCGAACTAGCGCTAGGGCACAGTTACCAAATAGGTCCTCAAAGTCACACGCTTGTTTTGTAGACAGGTGATGCATTTTGAGTTACGTGTGTATATTGTCTGTAGCATTTAACAATGAACATGTATGGAAAATGCTACAATGACATCCCATGTGACACTCCCGTGATATGATACACATGATCCATGTAAAAAAGAGTGTACATAAAATAATTTTTTATGCATAATACATGTGGTGTGTATTTCGAGGCGCACAAGACAGCTCCTATGATTGCGAGTTTGTGTGTCACATCACAAGGGTATCATTTGTGGAGTCATTCTAATATTTTCCATTCTGTATATAGTTTAGAGCATTTCCAATGAGAATCTGGATTGGGTGTGGATGTGCACCACGTTTGACTGAATAGACATTAGAACAAAAAAATAATCTCCAATGCAAATGTGTAGTTGACGTGGCGTGAAAAAAGATAGATAATGTCTATTATTAATGTCTATTTCTAGACAGTACAATCCGTAGCCACGTTAGCCATTCTTTATAAAATATATAAAAAAATGATAAAATTTTAAAATAAAAAGCGTAATCTACATTGACCATTGAGGAGTAGTTTTGAACAGTTTTGAACTTCAACGTCTAGCTATTCAAGCCATTTAGGATTGACATCTTCTCTATATTGATGACGTGACACGAATCCAACTCACAATTCACATTTACCATTAGAAAAGCTTTTACCTCCACCATTCTCTCCAAATATTGAAAATTTGTGTCTCAAAAAATGTATTGAAAATTTGAAATCACCTTAGTAAACGTGAATACAGACAATCACACACGAGTACACACACCGAAGATACACATAGAGGGCTAAATTGTCCGCAAAACGTGGTTTGCAAATGGGCTCTGCTTCCGAACAACCGACAATCTGCGGTGCCATCTCTATTTCCATTTTCGTGCACAACAGTTCATGCACTTTAAACTCCGCCCTTCCAATTTTCTCCACAATAGAGGAATAAAATGATGGGAGGAGGGGTGAAATGGTAATATGAGTAAGTGGTGGTGAGTACTGTGACAGGTGATGAAGGTTAAGGCATATGATGTGTGGGCGGCGCGACGATATATACAAGTGCAATAATTACGTGGGAACTGTGAAAGTCTGCGGATTAATGAGTAGATGCTTTTCGGGTTCAATAATTCCCCGTTTAGGTCTACGACTTACTTATAGCTTTTCACGATTAGCTGAGACCTTGTACAGACTAGTAGACTAAGTTTTATTTGTCCAAGAATTCATAAAGTATTCCGAAATATTTACTGGCTAAACAAGTTGATGCAAGATTAAAAACTTTACTTTTGTGACAATGACCATAGAATATAAACAAAAGCTTTCCTATTTTTAGGCTGCGCGACTCACGATAGTTAGATGATGTTGAATGATTTAAACCTAAACAAAAAAAAACTCTAGTGAGAAAGGAAAATGCTTTATTGACTTACTTAGGCAATTAGTTGATGTGGTCTGATAAGAGGCTGACGTTATTGTTCTTGTTATTGATTGCACGTTGTCATATATCAATCAGATTAAGTCGAATAATTGATTTTATTTTTATGTGTGAGTGAAAATCAACTTTTAAATAAAAATTTAAATTTTTGAATGAAAACGCAACGTTTCGTACCCATCGTGTATTGAAGTATGAAATGTATAAGCCTCCATCTCGATGTGCGAATTAAAGTTATTACTCTAGCACTTCTCTTTTTAGTTGAATATTGACTACTAGCTGATTAAAAGGAGTAATAATTTTTGGTCCTCAATTCTACATTAACTAAGTATCCAAAGTGAGTTAATTTATCAGTCACCTGTTACAAAAAATAAAAAATAAAAAATCAATATCAAAATAAATTTCGCAATTTTGCATGTACATGATTATCTATATATACCTTCAATACCCTCTTAGATTGTATAATTTTCTATTAGCAATTTGTTTTTCCTTAGTTGATTTGAAAAAAGTTAACAACTAGTAATAACGTTTTTGGAAAATAATTATATTAAGTTTTTATCTATTTGATTTTTGCATGTTTCTCTCCGCTTTTCTCTTTTTAATTGACTTTCCACTTCGCCATGCAATCTGCATTTTTTTTAAGGATCCACTAATTTTACGCTTCCATGTAAGATGTTTCATTAGCAGTGAGATAAAGTCAATATGCACGAGATGTGAAGCATATTGAAAAGGTTTGTTTAAAAAAATTGAGAGAGATGGAAAAGAATTAAGGAGCGTAAACAGGTGTGAATCAGAGATCATCACTATGGGTGAGTTTAAGTTTTGAGTTTGAAGTTGAATTTATAATTAGATGATGATTTCTTTGTTAATTGTTTTTTGTTATTAATTGGAAATAGGTTGTTACTTCACTAGAGGTCCTCAATCATGATTTGTGAGAGTATTTTTAGTTGTTTTGGAGATTTGGTAATGGAGTAGTGGCTGCTACTCTGTTCACTATCGAGGTAGTGCAGGGTGGAGAGCGCTCCATTGAGTAGAGAGCGAGCTCCCTTCATTAATTGGGACTAAGCTAGTTGGTGGAGCATGCCCCACTCACTGAGGGAGCGCGCTCCTACTCAAAAAATAGCAAATAAGCTGAGTATTGGTTATGTTTTCTTAAGGACTTAGGGACTGAACTAATTAAAGGTTCTAAACATAAGGTAATAGACCTATATTGATCACTAATGATTTGTGATAGGTTGTGGAACACAGTGAAAGCGTGAGTGACCTGGAAAGTTAGAAAGTTTGGAGATGAAGACTTGACCTAAGGTAAGTACGATTCGCTTATTTATGAATGTTGTCTGGCTATTTTAGTATATATATTTCATATAGTTTATGGACCCTATTTTGGGGGACTATGTACACTGTGATGTTTTAAATTAAATGGAAAAAGATGTCTAATATGATTCACGATAGTAACTCTTGAGAACTGAGACCAGGTTGTATAGGATGCGGGGATGATCTCCCGGTCTATAAGTTACTCCTACTTAGTTACATTGGTTGTGCGAGTTACATATATATTCACTAGAGGGTTCAGATAGAACCATTGGGCATTAATGGATTGGCTAGACAACACATCAGTCAATGTGTTGGTCTAGCAATCGCATTAATGGCATTGATGGGTAATCGACCCTAGTTTTATAAGTAAAATGAGAATTACAGTGTTATAGTCATTGATGTTTGAGATTCATATGTTATTTATTGAATTATATGCCTTGCATATTCTTGTTAGTTAACGTTGGTGCATATTGTTATTGTATAATGTTTTTAATTATCATATGGAATGTTGATGGCTATGTAAATCCCTACTTACTGAGCAAGTTGGAGCGCTCACCCTAATTAACATTTTAGGAAATCTGATGAGCTTTACGATTATGAGATATAGAAGATTTAGGACTCTTGACATTCTCTTTGATGTAATGAGTTTTCCCTTGTCTTATATATTTGAATTGAATTACTGTTTTGTAATATCATAGAGGATAAGAGGTTTTATGTAACCGAGGTTTATTCTGGTTTGATTTAGTACTGTATATCGTATTTATTTATCAATTTTTTTTTAAATTTTTGCTTTATTTTTATTTATTTTACATCAATATTCGATATACAGTGGCGTTATTAGATTTAGAAGGAGATGATGCTAGCTCTAGTTAAGTCTAACGAGATTAACGGGGCTTAATTATGATTTCAGGCCTAGTATTGCCCTAATCAGGATTTGGGATGCTACAAAAGGGATCTTAGGCAACTATCTTTGATCGCCTACTATCTAGAACACTCTCGTACATG
This sequence comes from Stephania yunnanensis, assembly GCA_039657365.1. Classification (NCBI taxonomy): domain Eukaryota; kingdom Viridiplantae; phylum Streptophyta; class Magnoliopsida; order Ranunculales; family Menispermaceae; genus Stephania; species Stephania yunnanensis. The sequence goes on from CM077585.1 coordinate 23,183,249, forward strand.
TTTAGCTTTTTATATTTTGATTTATTTCGGGTATCAGGGAGACTAGAGAGACATTGTACATGTATATATATGCTTATGTTTTGGTTATCATGTCGTCTTATATGCAAAGTTCTCTATTTTTGGGTTTTCCACATTAGGATTTATGCTTTATGATATGAGATATATATATTTTCATGCTTCTATATCAGTTTAAGACTTTCACTATTAATTTAGTGCTTATTAATTGCAAGTGATTAAAACACTAGCCATATGTACAATTCGTAAAGTTCGAAAATAAAAGACTATAAACCCTAAATATACACGACTTAAAAAGGAAATATGCGTAACTAGTTTACAATTTATGTAGCAACAACACGACAAGTTAGCATGCACATCGAGAATGCAAGCGTGACAAGTGACGCAAGCGGAGTGCAGGACCATACGGGTCAATGACATGGACAATGCAGTGGGGTCCACAGGGGAGGAGCAGCACCCACCAGGCGGCCTCGGTGCGTGCGACCACCACAATTGGTATCAGAGAAATGGTTCAAGGAACTTAAGGAAATAATGAAAGAGCATAAAACTTAATAAATAGGCCTTAGATGTGGAAACTCGATGTACTTACCTTATAACCCTAGTTGGAAAGTGATTGTGGGGCGAGTAGAGTTAGTGGTTATACACATGTTATGTTTTTGTTGCATATTTTATATATATATATATATATATATATATATATATATATATATATATATTGTATGTGTATATATCGAGGCTAACTCGGCGCATGCTTCTTGATGCAAATTATAATGGATGGATTGTCTACTACTCTGCCAGAGAATGGTCAGATTAGCGATCCGACTAGGGCCACTACCACTACTACTACACATAATGTCAACGACCATCTCGCGACACATGATGCTCAGTTAGTAAGATTTTACTGTTATTAAGGACTTATATAGTACCAGTTACTAATCCCACCATTGTTATAGTTCTTGCCACACAGACAACTGTCGCCTCGGCTGTCTAGCATACGCCTGTTTAGGCTACCACTCCTACAGTTTCTGAGACACCTATTGAGAGGATCACATCAGTGGTCATATCGATTTTCGGACAAGTCGAGACACCGAATCCTACTTCTACGTCAATGAGCATTATGATGGCTACTACAGTCACTACCTCCGAGTTCACATTGTCGCGTGGGGTGAAGTTGATTAAGGAGTTTATTCACTTTCAACCTGGTTGTTTCTACGGAGGTGGTGACCTGGAGGAAGTTGGGATATGGTTATTCTCACATCAACGACTGCACAAGCAGCTGTGAGTCGAGGAGTGTATACATGCGCGGGTTTGTGGGGTCATGTTTTTGAGGAGATGCATTTATATGGTGGACTACTTACTGTGATACTCACTCAGAGCTAACGATATGAGCACATTTCAGATAGGTGTGCTACGATGATTATATCCCCATAGAGGTCCAGTTATGTTTGAGAGAGGATTTCTTGACCCTGAGATAGGGTAACCGATTGATATTATAGTTTATGAAAAGTATCTGATACAATTTGCTATGGATGTTGTCGGGACGGAGTGGCTACACATTTATTACTTTACCCAGGGATTAGTAGAGGTCATCGCTAGTGTGATCGTGTCGATTAGGGCATGCACATTACAAGATATGTACGATTGAGCCCTTGCCCATGAGACATATATACTACAGAGGGGCAATAGGCGAGTACCTAATACAAGAAAATTTAAGAAACAAATATAACAGAGTTTTTGAATAGATAGGAGGCTGAAGAAATAGAAAGATAGGTCTGATAGGGGTTTCCTTTGGGATGAAAATGGCAGGGAAGGGGCCGCAATGATTACCAATAGGGAGATAGGTTCATATATAAGGATAGATAGCCAGTTCATGCTATTGCACCTGCACCACCGACCAGTGCCAACAACAGCCTCAACAGTATCATAAAAAAGGGATCAGGTAGGCCATGACATGGGTCAGAGATATTAGGGTCAAGGTCAGATATCCGAAGACGGGCAGGATATGAGGCATGAAAAGCGTTGATGTCATCATTGTGGTCAGAGAGGGTATTTAAAGGCTGAAGACAGGGCACCACCGACATTACATGGATCACAACAGGGTAAGGCTAGGGAGAGAGCACATGCAGTTATGCAACCGGATAAAGATGTGACCAAACATCTTATCGAGGGTATGTTATTTATTATTGTAGACCGATGCATGTTATGATAAATTTTAGTAATACATTTTCATTTATTGTTGGATGCATGGAAGAGAGTTGGGGTTAGCATCACAGATCCAAAACACACACCTTGTCCTCAGTATGACTATTAGAGATAAGATATAACCTAACTGGATATGTTGAGACTACATGATAGAGGTAAAGGGGCATCGGTTGCCGATAGACTTATGAGTCCTAGAGTTCCTTGAGTTTGACGCGCTTTTGGGGATGAACTAGTTGGCAGCGTATCATGCTTAGCTAGATTGCTTCCATAATAATGTTACGTTTCATGTTCCAGGGATTCCAGAGTTCACGTTTACCAAAGTCGCGACCGTACTACCAATTACTAGTGGTCGACGAGCTATGACTTAGGAGATGGAGGCGTTTGGTGCAGTTGTTGAGTCAGAGATGAGGACGGAGATCAAGGTTGAGGATGCTCCAGTGGTTTTTTTCCGATGTCTTTCTAGATGATCTACCAGGATTACCACCATTTAATGAGGTCGAGTTTATTATCAAGTTTTTACTAGGGATGTCGTTGATTTTCAGTAGACCTTATAGGATGTTAGCGTTCGAGTAAGAGGAACAACTTGTGGATCTATCACAGAAGGTTTTCATCTACCCTCGTATGCGTCCTAAGGGAGCTCACGTGTTATTTGTGAAGAAGACGGACGGGTCTATAAGGATGTGTGTGGACTATAGGAAGTTAAATCAGGTGACAGTTAGGAACTATTACCACTCCTTAAGATTGACGATCTATTCGATCAGTTGGCAGGCGTCAAGTTCTTCTTAAAGATTAATTTGCGTTCAGGTTATCATCAGTTGAGGATCCAAGAAGTGGACATCAAGAAGATCACTTTCAATACAAGATATGGGTTGTTTAAGTTTACAGTCATGCCTTTTCGGTTGACTAACGCCCCGACGATCTTCATGAACTTGATGCACAGGGTTTAGAGACTATACTTGGACCGATATGTCATTATCTTTATCGACGACATCTTGATTTACAACAGGACTCGTGTGGAGCATGTGAGTCACCTTAGGATAATATAGATGACATTGAGGGAGCACATGCTATATGCCAAGTTCAACAAGTGTGATTTCTGGTTGAGTGAGGTGATGTTTCTCAGACTCGTCATCAACGATTAGGGTGTCTTTATAGATTCAGAGAAGATTCAAGTGATTATTGACTGGAGGATATTTGAGTCTATTTGCGACATTCGAAGTTTATTGGGGATAGCAGGGTACTACCGCCGATTCGTACGTGACTTTTCCTTGATTGTAACATCGATGACGAGACTAATCAATAAAGATTTGCGATTTGATTAGTCGAAGGAGTGTGAGCAGGCATTCTGGGAGCTGAAGAAGTGATTGACATTAACACTAGTGTTTACATTGTCGAAGCTGGGTAAGAGTTGGTCAGTTTACTAGGTGCCTTATAGAGCAATTCGTGTCTATTGGGAAAAATTGGGAGGGTCGGCACGCACGTTGCCGAACTGGGCCCGGGCCAAACCTCCCATTTAACAATAAAAGCTATTTAAGAATTAAATTAAATACAAAATAAATATTATAAATTAAAGAAAAATATATAAAAAAACCTCAAAAAATTATAAAAAATAAAAAATAGAGAAAATATAAGAAATTTGGAAAAGATAGAACATTTGATTTTGAGAATTTCTCAGGTCTTTGGCACCCCAATATAACTCAAAAATGTGCCACAAATTAGAAATTTGAATAAAATTTTGATTTTTAGTTTAATAATTGTAATTTAACTTAATATGGCCATAAGTCGATCAAAATGATACATTTGGACTTCAGGGGACTAAGGGGACCATACCTTGGGTATCAGGTGCTAGGTGGGGTCGATTCAGGAGTTCGGGGAAGTCGGAGCACGTGTTTGAGGTTCGTAAAACCTATAGAGACATCCCTTGAGTATTTAATTGTTGTTTTTATATTGCCTCTACCCATTATTGCATACCATTATATTCCATACTATTTTGGATGGTTAGTTGAGGTTACTCCCACCGTTATATTCGTTATGTGTTTATGACTTGCTAGGCTTTAGCACGTGTGACCAAGCCCTCGGTAAATTGCGATATGGAGCTGCTGACTGGTGCACGTGTCGGTGAAGCGTAAGTTTAGGCCAATCATCATGAGAGACCTGGTCAAAAAGTAGTGGGAGCACCCATTGAAGGGATCCTAGGGATCTGAAGTATATTCTAATCCGACCGGGATGAGCACTCACTTTGTTTATCCACTTATTATGTATGCACTCGATGATCCATTTACAGTTATCTATTTCCTTTTGGCATATTTATTTAAATTTTCTTTGGCTTCTTATTTACTTAAATGCTCAGTGAATTTCCTTAAGGTTTTACTCACTGGAATTGTCATCTATTCTTTGTGATGGTTGAGTGTAGATCCTAGTACGAACAAGGGCAAAAGGATCTTAAGCGACTATTTTTGATCGCCTATTGTTTAGGACACTCTCATACGTGTTTAGCTTTTGATATTTTAATTTATCTTGGATATCAGGGAGACTAAAGAGACATTTTACATGTATATATATGCTTATATCTTGGTTATCATGTCGCCTTATATACATAGTACTCTAATTTCAGGTTTTCCACATTATGATTTATGCTTTGTGATACGTGCTTCTATGTCAATTTAAGACTTCCTTTATTAATTTACTGCTTATTAATTGCAAGTGATTAAAAAAACCATATGTATAATTCGCAAAGTTCCAAAATAAAAGACTATAAACCTCAAATATGCACGACTTAAAAAGAAAATATTCGTAACTAGTTTACAATTTATATAGCAACAACACGATACATTACCATGCACACTGAGAATGCAGGCGTGGCAAGCGATACCAGTGGAGTGCGGGACCATATGGGTCAGTGAAGTGGGCGGTGCAACGTGGCCCATAAAGCGGGGGCAACACCCACTTGGCGCCCTCAGGGCGTGGGGCTGACACAATAACCATATAGATTGACGTTCGAATATATAACACATATCTCGAGAAAAATCAAAATAAATGATTAGAAATGAACCATCGATTTGTCAAAACCATTGCCTTATCTATTCAAAATCTATTTGTTTTGAGATCAAGAGAGGGACAGAGAGGAGATCAAAACTATAGGGGAGAAGATCAAATAAGAGATCAAATGAAATCCAAGGTAAGATTGTTGAGGTTTTCGTTGTTGTTGATGTTATTGTTGGTTGAGTTGTTGTCGTTGTTGATGGCTCTATTGTTTTTGTTGATAGTTGTTGTTGTTGATATTAGTTGCAACGATGAAGATGAGGGTTGGGGGGCTCGGTTCGAGGAAGGAGACGGTAGGGAGTCGTCTCCCTTTCCCAAACTCGTCTTGTGGTTGGGCCTAACTTAACCCCAATCAGCAAAATAAAAAAATGATGATGATCGATTTGCAGCAGCAGAGGAGGAAGAAGAAGAAGGGGGTTTGATTCCCCGAACCGGTCTGAATCGAGTCCAGTTAAGGGGTTAAACCCTTTTTCTCAAAAAAAAGGAAGATGCTGGAATTTCAAAAAAATCCTAAAAATAAAATAAAAAATATGAAAAATTATATTTGTGGACAAAAGATGTAGAAATTCGGTATTTCTATAAAAAGTGGAAAAATTGGAAGTCTGTCTGAACTTTATATGATGTTTTTACCTCGAAAAATGTGAAATGGTTATATTGAGCTAGAAATTAGTAAATTGGTTACGGATTCAATTTGGACCAGTTTAGGGATTCTAAATGTGAGATATTAGACTTTTAATGACCTAAAAATTTTTGTGATAGGTTATCGAACACCGAGAAAGGATGAGTAACCCGAAAAGTTAGGAAATTGAAAATGGAACTTAACCGAGGTAAGTATGGATTCATTTAATTATCAAATTTGTCCGGCTGTATAGTATATTTTAGTTGATATAGTTTATAAACCGGGAATAGAGAGCTATGTACTGTGACGAAAAATATTTGATTAAAAATATTGTTAAATGGACATGTAGTTCTTAGTAATATCCGAGGTTATACTACTGGCGATATATTGTGTGTGTAAACCCAAGATCAAGAATGTTAGTGGAATAGGGTTTGGGGTGGCACCCTAGACTATTTGTAAATTCGAACTCGATAGATTGGTGGCACTTATATCTTAATTTAGGGGTTTTGGACATAGTTATTGGAACAATTATCCAACTAAATGAATGATACTTTGCCAGAGTATTGATTAAGTCAGTTGGTATACTTGGATAATAGTGGATTCGATCCTCGATTTTATAAACAAAAATGAAAATGTCACAATATCACATGCCATGGAAACTATTGGATTTGCATGGTGCTTATGTATTGTTTATATGTGCGACATCCGAGAATTTTATAAACCTGATTAGGCGGCTAATTGAGTATTTTTAGATTTAATTTGGGATTTAGGTATTCGAGGTGGGACCCATGCATTACGGATTGAAAATCGTAAATTTAATATTATTTTTGTGTGTCGTGTGCCTATTTGATGTATTATACACTATTTCGACGCGAAATAGAGTCAAGTTGAGTGTATACGCGGGGTCCATGAGTTTCAAAGCACGCTGTTTTTTCGAATTCTGGTAAATTTGGAGTATTTTTTAGAAATTAATTTGAAGTAAAAATAAGAGATAATAATGAAATTGAATAAAATAATAAATAAATTAGTGGGCACTTAGTGACATGCGGGGGCGAGGGTGACACGCGTGGGATGAACAATATGTGCACTCTCGAGGGTGGACATTGGTGCGCTTGGTGAGTTTATATCCGTGAAAATACGTAGTTGTATATGTATTTTTATATATAATATAGTTTATATATAAATACATATAATTGATTCTTATAGTTTGAATCAAGTAAAAGTATACATTGGATGTGCCTTGAGATGTGCGAAACGTAGGCATCGAGAAAGGGAATGGTTGTACGTTAACTATTGAAGATGATTTGTCTATGCCTCAAGATGCGTGTTGTCCAATCTCAATGAAAATCAAGGGTATTTATTTTTATATATAAAACCATTTGATATAGCTTGAGATATATGATAATTATCTCGAAGAGATCAAAATAATTGATTTCACAGTTAATCGTTCAAAAGGTGGTGCTTATCTAGTTGATAGCCACTAGATAGACCTCGAAGAAGACCAAAATATATAAAATAAGTGAAATTCTAATATATGTCTTCATATCACTACCGCCTCATTTAATGTGTTTCAAAATAAATATTGACCTCTCGATATGTAGTATGTATCTCGAGGAAGATCAAGTTTAAATAATGATTATGGAACCATTAGATTTGTCTCGAGATTGGCATTGTGCTTTATACAAACACATTGCCTCATATGTTTCGAAATTGAAACTTAAAAAAAAAAACGAGTGAGGTAGTGAGAGGATGGGAGATTGAGAGGAAGAGTGGGAAGAGGAAATTGACCGAGTGGGAGAGGAGATCAATGATTGAGGCAGGGATAAGGTGAGTGTATTGTTATATTGGTGTCATGGAGGTTGTGTTGGGTTGTCTTATGGCTGTTATGGTTTTTAATGGATGTGGGAAGAAGAGGATGGCAGGGAAATGATCTCCCCTGCCTAGTCCTAACTCGAGGTCGGGGTTGGGAGCCCAACCCCTACGAAATTGATAAAAACACATTGATTTTGATTCGGTCCGGCATCAAACCCCAATTAAAAAGAAAAGAGGAACAAATGCTAGAAACTTGGAAAAAATTCCAAAAAAATAAACAAAAATTCAAAAAAATATTATTTAGACTAATTAAATAGAAATTAGGCATTTTTATGAAAAGTAAGGATTTTGTCATGTTCTCGAGGTTTTATGCCATATATTTTTCCTTGTAAAGCATGTTACTAGACCGAAAAATATTCATAATTTAGAAATTTATTTTATAGTCTAGTTTAGGTTAATTTTCTATTCTGAATCATAATTTGAAGTCAAAATTGGGGTCGAGGTAAGACCGATAAATATATAAAAAATCAGAAAAATTGTATTTAAGTCTAGACAACATAATTTTTGATGCCAAACAATAATTTTGAGTCAAAAATGAAATCCAGGCATTAGATAATTTATTTTGAAGGTATTTTAGGGGTTTTGGTAGGCGATTGGGTCAATTAAACCAGATATAATTAGAAAAAATTATAGAATTGTTATAAACACTTACATGACATATAAATGAATTGTAGGACTGCGATTGGGGCCTTATGTGGATTAGTTTACCGAATTAGAGTACAAGGGAGTTGCGATATCGCGTTTGTAAGGTTAAGTAAATCCCATGGTAACCTTTACATTGTATTAGTATTTCTCGAATATAATTGCATGCACGATTTGTCACTGCATATTTATTGATCATGCATTCAGGGACACAAAAGAAAGGAGGCCTTTGGGGGTCCCATAGTGTTCATTAGCTATATGTGTGATAGGATGAACACCTTGGTGCTCTGCGATTGAAGTTACTGATCCTTGTAGACACTTGTTTAGAATCGGTTATTTTTGTGATGCATGCTTGAATCATACTTCACAAATAGTCGAGGGCATGAATTCTTTAGTGACTTCCTCTCAAACTTATGAATCTTTATTATTGTTTACCCACCACTTTTATAAGACGTCATCTGATTGTGGTCGTTCAACAGAAATAAGATGGATTACATACTTGTATATTTTCGATTCCTTGCGATATTGTTCATTTAAATTCTTGGAATACAATGCATTTTATTATTGCACGTGTACTGGATAGTATGGGATTTACTTATCTGACATTATCAAATTTTTATAATTGGATAATGACAGGTTCTAGCGACGACAAGGGAAAGGGATAACTTTTCGACTGTTTGTGTCTGGCTTAGTTCTTTTCTCTATGTATGTATTAATTTTTGAATATATTATAATGTATAAATGGGTTTTTAGGTTCGATTATGATAAGGATTTTCTTTGGAATGGCTGGAACGGTTTTCAACTGAATTGAGGTAATTTTTGGAGTTAAGGTAATACTAGTTTAAGAATTTCGATACTTTAAATCAAGTTAGAATGAATATATAATTTAGTTGATGCAATATATTGTTATGAGCAGATTGTGAGTCTTTCGACATTTCCATCAAAGTTGAGCATATTTTATTGATGATTTTTGAAAGCCGAGATTTTCGATGTAGGCTTAAAAACAGAGGAGGTGTTGTCAAAAAGTTTTTACGAAATTTTGAAGATTATTGAATTCATCTAAATGTACTTTGAGGTTTAAGATTCACTTTAGAATCGATTGTGGTCAATAAATTTTATAATTGATGATTATAAGATCATGATCTTAATAGTTTATTGATGAAGAGGTTAAGGATGCTAGATTATCAAGAGATTAAGGTAATCTAGGCCGGTAAAATGCTCTAAGTAGGTGGCGTCTGATAGTTTGGATTTCAATAACCTATTTAAATATGTTGTTGGTTTATATTACTATTGCATTTCTATTTGATTATTATGTAGATTGTTGATAGTTCTGTGAATCCGTACTTACTGAGCAAGTTGGAGTGCTCGACCTAATTAATATTTCGGGAATATTGACGTGCGCTACGACTATTGGGATAGAAATGGTTTAGGAGTCTTGATCAACTCTTCGATGTAATGATTCTTCCCTTATTTATATATATTTGTATTTAAGTTTTAGTTTTGTAATATCACAAGGGTTGAGAGGTTTTGTATAACCGAGGTTTATTCCGGTTCGATTTGGTTTTGTATAACGTGTTTACTATTGCGAAAAGTTTTTAATTTCCACCATGTTTATTATTTGTTTTAATGTCGATATTCGATATACAGCTGTATTTATAAGATGTTGAAGGTGAGACTGCTAACTCTAATTAAGTCTTACTAGTGTATTGGGGTTTAATTAAAGTTTCAAGCTGAACAATTCCTTAATGATGATAAGGGTCATTACAGTCAAACCATACCATATAAAAAATAAACAAATAAATGTTGGGATTTAAAGAAAATCCCAAAAATTGAGAAAGACTAGAAAAATAATATTTATGGACACAATAAACAGAAATCGTGTATTTCTATGAAAAGTAGAGAAATTGGAATTATTTTAGGACTTTATATTAAGATTTTCACCTCGAAAAATGTTAAATGGTTGTATTAAACCCAAAAATTAGCAAATTAATTCTGAGTTCAATTGGGACTAGTTTAGGGGTTCTAAATGTGAGGTATTAGAGATATAATGATCTCAAATCGTTTGTGACAAGTTCTCAATGTGGTGGCCCTCGCTGCCCCGGGGTGACATGTCTTTGTGTAGTCCTTGCCAGCTGGCCCAACTACACGTGTACGACACCTGCTCGTCTTTTTTATTTCTCAAAATTTGTATCCACTTGTGTGTACAGCGTATAAGTGACATTTTCAGCGGCAATCACACTTTATACCATTAATTCAAGCAATATTAATAATCAAATAAATAAATCCTATTATGGAAAACCCTAAAAAGTACTCTGTATAGAGATAGAAAACAGTACCATATAAGATATATACATATATAATATCATGATACTCCCCAGTTCCCAAAAGAAACCAAAATATCAAAAAACACACGTACAAGTAGTCTTCGACAGTAAGCAGTCAGAGGTAGTCACCTGAGATCCCCTTGCCCTTAATTGTATTCGGATCTGTACTCAATCATTACGGAGAAAATGGATGACGAGTCCAATAAGTAAAATCTAAAGGAACTCATCTGAGCATTCAAATAAACAAGTGGAACTTAATAAATACTATTAAATAAACATGCAGAATGTAAACATACTACTGTAATTGGAGCATCGCGTGCATAAATAACAATAAAGTGCACGTGTATGTGCCTATTCCAATCAGATTAAACCATACTTCGAAATACCCTTCCGGGAACCCACTAGTGGGCGCACTCAACTAGCTATCACCTGGTCCCTCTTGGTGGCCGGTGTAGACCTACGACGCACCGACACGTGTAGCAGTTCATTAGCTCGGGTTGTTATCCACCGAGAACTCCTTGTACGCATGCTATGGTCTAAAATGCATAGACACACAACGGGGAATCCGGTGGGAGTAACTCAACCAACCGTCCAAACAATAACAAGATATAGATGTAATAAAGACCAAGAGGAATACTGGAACTGAATGGAAATACAAAGCGAAATAAATACTAGGAGTTTTTCAATTGGGGTTTACAAACCTCACAATGCACTCCAATACCCCGTAATCAATCCCCGAGTCCAGGTCCACTAAGTCCTTGGTCACCAATTGATCACCCATGTCCACCTATGTCCATTTATCACTAATTTCGATTTAGTATGACAATTTAGGACCAATTTCTAAAATTTTAGGCCAAATTGACCATTTCACGCTTTTCGAGGTAAAAACCCTGCAAAAGTCACGTCCAAAATTCCCAAGGAAGTCCCTGGTTCAATCACTAGAGAACAATTTTTTTTTGGGTCTCAACCCTAACCCCATGTAGAATCGATGGCAAGGGAGACGCCCCTGCCATCTCCATTCTCGACCCTCTCGGCCTCCATGGCCGAACCCCTCGCCCGCCATTGCCGAACCCCTCAGCCACAATGAAACAATGAATACACAACAAAATCAACAACGACTCACTTTGATCCTGATATTTCCACCCTCTCTTCTCTCCTTCCCGACTTCTTCTTCTTCTCCTCCTCTCCATTTTTTTTTCTTCTTCTTCTTCTCAGCCTCTCAATTGTGAGTGAGAGAAAAGGTGGTAGATGTTGACTTATAGTCACTTAACATCTCCACTTACATGTGCATCTATATGCATCCATAACCCTCAACTTATTCCAACCTAACACCTCATTGACTTCGAATTGTGACACTTTTGGGACACTCGCTTGTGTTTTAAGCACGAAAATGTCATTTTTGGGAGTTTCAACGCCCGGTTTTGTGTTCGAACCGCGACATACGTGTACCGCTGAGTCACTTGCCACCTAATACCTATTCCATATTAGTTACTTGGCCAATCATTTATTAAACTTGTGTGTTTTAGTTTCTCCGACCTAATATTTGGTCCCGTCAACTACCCGGTACCCGCATCGACACTCATATCGAGGCAAATACAGTTCACACAATCTCGCACATATTGTTATGCAACATACACACAAGCGACATATTTCAATAAATTGCACCGCAAATAAGCATCCAACACATAATAAACTATCATACCTAGGTCCTCGTGTGTCCTAACCTACCGCGACGTCCACATAGATCTGAGCTAGCATCCACGTATGTGAATTTGAGATAATTAACGACATTAATACAATGGGCTGTTGCACTCAAACACCTGGAAAGGTCAAGTGTCCTTGAAAGTAAAGAATTTGGAAACGAAACTTAACCGAGGTAAGTATGGATTCATTTATTTATCAACTTTGCATGGCTATGTAGTATATACAATTAATATATTTTATGGACTTGAATGGGGGCTATGTATTGTGATATATTTTCTTAGAAAAAAAGAAATATGGTGTATAATGAGACTAGCGAGAGTAAACCTTGGAGTTTAGAATATGTTGTATACGATATGGGTTTGATTCTCACCCTATATGTTAAATCCTACGCGGCTAAATAAGTTGCAAGGATTACGCTTTCACTAAGAGGGTTTAGGATAGAACCATTTAAACAGTGACAACTGGTTAGACAACACTTACACGTAATGTGCTGGTCGGGTTATGGTATCACTATAGCTACTAGGTAGTCGACCCTAATTTTATAAAATAGGGAAATCATAGTGTAATAACCATTGACTATATGACTTGCATCTATTTATCTATTAGATTATATGATTTTCTATACCTTGCTAGCTATGATTGGTCATATTGCTGTTGCATTTCATTATTGAATATTATATGGGTTGTTGCTAGTTTTGTGAATTCATACTTATTGAGCTAGGTCAAGTGCTCACCCAAATTAACATTTCAAGATCATCGACGAGCGATGCGATTATGAGACAAAAAAGGTTTAGGAGTTTTAATGTTCTCTTCAATGTAATGATTCTTCCATTGTTTATATATTTGTATTGAATTACAGTTTTGTAATATCACAAGGGTTGAGAGGTTCTGTATAGCCAATGTTTATTCCGGTTTAATTAGGTTTTATATATTGTGTATAATATTGAGAAAAGTTTAAATTCTCTCTTTGCATTTATTATTTATTTTATGTCTATGTTCGATATACAATTGTTTTTTTATCAAGTGTTGATGGTGAGGCTGCTGGCTCTAGTTAAGTTTGGCTGGTGTACTGTGCCTTAATTATTCAGGTCAGGTATCACCCTAATTAGGATGTGGGAAGCTACTATCGGTATCAGAGCTAAGGTTTACCTCATATAACTTGGATATAGCTTGGTATCAGAGCTTAGGTTTATTGGCTCTGCTACAGTTAGTATCAGAGTCTGGTTCGAAGTCAAACCTTATTACATGATAACTCTGATATAGTTTGTTATCATAGTCTACTTTAGAGTATAACCTTATTACTTGGAAACAAGTAATAACTTGGATATAGTTTGGTATTGAAGCTTAATGTTTCTGGCTCTGATATACTTTGATATCAGAACTTAAATTTACTAACTCTGAAAATGGTCACGAGTTATGAAGAAGCTTAAGACGCGATAAATGGTTTTATCATGATTTTTAGGAGGTAAAAAATAAATAAATTTTGAGATATGTGATTTGTTTTGTTTTATTATAGCTACGTGATTGATATAAGTATTATGTCTTTCCTAAATGATAATAAAATGGTTATATCCATTGATTTCTCACAATCTGAGAAGGTTTTGAAGGTAAGAGTTCAAGAGAATCTTAACATCAAGGAACTTGAAAAAAAGATGAATTAAACTCTTCTCCTATTATACGTTTTCAATGGTCTTTGTTATCGTTGATATTATTAGACACATAATAGTCAATGAAGAAGTATCTATTAGGGCATGTGCCCTAAGTCAATCTACAAACATTATTTATCTTATAATTTTTGTTAATAAAATAGAGGTTTTTTTGTTGTTTTGTTATAAGTGATTGCATGTTTACCTTATAGTAAGATCCCTGGTATTTATTGAAATATCCTAAATGTCCCTAGTCGATCATTATATTGGGAACTATAATGAATTAAGACTAGTGTGAATCTTGATTGATGGTCATGTGATGATCCTGCGTATAAGGATACGAATCAAGATGATGAGTAATTATTATGGAATAAGATACAGGACCGACCTACTATGAGAACACCACATGGATGAAGTCATAAGTGTTACTCGTGATAGATATGTCATTCAATCCTCTAACTTATGATTACTAAAGACTTCAATATTAGGAGCATGATAATTTGACACAATCAAATGTTGTCTTTAACTAGAAAATTATAAAGTTTATGATTGATTACAGTGTGAATAATATGTGAAGGTATGTAATCAAAATAGAATTGGTCACTTTCGTATAGAGAGAGATATCAGTGGATCCCTCCATAAGATAGACAGATAATGGCCAAGTCCATGTTAATTGATATGATTAATGTCACTTGGATGTTTTTTTAGTTTACCTAAAGATCGAGACTAGTACGATTGAACATTAAAGGTGACTTTCCATGTCTTATGTTTAATCAAAAGATATCACATGACAAAAAGATATAATATACGTTATTAATTAGGTTGTATCAATGTTGATATTCATGCTACTTGGGAAGTCATAATGCCTTGCTAGAGACCGCTTATGACTTGTGTACCAAAATGGTTTTTGGTTCATGTGACTTATTGGGCCGCACACAAAGAATGGCTTTGTGCAATTCCAATTATTCTAGAGCAATGAATTTTATATGATGAAATTCATGACATAAAAGCCATTACGATTTGTTATATGATAACTTATCAATAGGGACGTATTTGTAATTTGCTTAAATTGCGTAAATACAATAGTTGTATTACAAATAAGATTTTAAGTGAGGGCTTATCTACACATATAAATAAATGGTGGATCCCTAAAAAATGAATAAGATTTTGTTTTACAATTTTTCTAGTTCTCTGGATTTAGGGAGAGAAAGAAAAATCATTTTTCAACCTCTCTTGAGGCTAGCATCCCAAATTGTGGTCACTGTTCATGTGTGGATTTCTGATAGAGGACGCACACTTGAACGTCTTGAAAATTGAAAAATCAAAAGGAAATCACGAAATAAGGCATGACTTACTTTCATAGATTTAGTTTAATGGAACTTATTTTTGATCATGATGGTTTCAAAATTTGTTTTGAATTTTCTGCTGCGTATGAACCCCAAAAACCCTACGTTATCTATTGGATCATACCTTAAAACATGTATCATGAGAATTGAAATTATGAAGTAATGGGAGACTGAATGACTTTATGTGGAACTCAAAAGTTGTAACCCACTTTGAGATGGGATCTCATACTAGTATTAAGACTAGTTGGGCAATAATGAAAGTTATTCAGTAAATAAATTAGTGTTTAATGATAAAAGCCTATTTGAGGTTAAAAAACCATTAATGTATTTACATTTCATAATTTGTTATGAAACAGAAGTTTCAGATATGGTGTTAACCTATATTGGAATGACAAGCAATTTGTTGGAAAACAAAAAGTGAAGTTGAGAATTTAAAACTAGTAAAACTTGAAGATTGTTCAATCTCAAACATAGTAATGAGCCAATATGATATCTTAGAATGATCTTTTAGACCAATATAGTCTAAGTTGGGGAAAATGAGTGGTTAATGAATCTAAGGATTTAAGGAGTTCAAAGAATAATATATGATAGTGGGAATGAATATTTATTGTCCGAGATTGATAACTCATTCTGATAATAAGACGAAACCGACTATTCTCAAGGGTTTGTTGAGATCTGGTTGTCATCGTGGTATGATCAAAGTTAAGGATATATAAAAATGATTTCATGCGAATTCTGGATCATTATAAGTGGATGGTAGAAACCATTAGAACTTATTAGAACTCATGTTATGTTCATGAATGTAAGGAGTAGAATTTTTGATGCTAAATTGATTTATGCCAGAATTTTCAAGTGCAACTAAGTTTCAAAGGTAAATTACTTGTATGAGTGTTGAATATCAACTACAAACCGAGGGATTTGAATGGGACTAAGACAATTTAAGATTCTTCTATATTTAAAACAAAGGCAAAAGCGTAAAGTAATCTTGAAATAATTGAATAATACAAATGATTAATCCAGATGTATCTAGTATCATTATGTTATTTATTCAGTTAACACAAGTATAAGAATGTGTAAGGTAAAAATAGAGACAAAGATGTCTTAGAGAAAAATGGAAGTATAGTTTGACTACAATATTTGCTTGATTGTACTTGAATTATAAAAGAAATTAGAGGTTCACCATAAGACTTCTTATTCGGCTAATAATGTGTGTAAACATAAAAAAGCAAAAATGTACCTTATACTATATATATAGCTCAAAACATTTGAGAAGAACTAATAGGGATTGATAATCTCGAAATAGCTATTTTGGTAGTTGTACCAAATATGTAAAGACATCACTTGTAAAACGAGAAGATTATAAGGTATTCTGAACGATAGGAGTTTAAAATGCATAAATATTCAAGAGGAAAGGTTTATTGAGAGTCTTTTAATCATTCTTAAATATTCGAGAATCTTAAAAGTGGCATTAAAAGACAACTTAGAAATATAAAATCAATGAATTGGTGTACAGTTAAAGTAGTGATTCGAACTATAAAAGTTTGAAAAATGTTGTTGACCAGGTGAAACAAATTGAAGATGAGATAGATAACCTGGACTTCTCAAATATTAAGAATTCACTCTAAATCTCATTAAATGCGATTGTGTTAGCAATGCCTTGAATAAGAAAAAGATAGGGGATGTAGTTACAATAAAAAATACTCGATAATATCTTTTGAGTGAGATGTTCAATGGTGGTCAATTGAAGTCCTACGCAAGCACATCATCAGATGAGTTGTTTAGATTGATAATTACAAGTCTATTTTTTGGAGCCCAGATTGGAGCTGAGCTAATGTCGATTAATTGAGTGGTGAGTTGTTTGAGAAATTAATTGAAATTATTTAGTAGGTCAAGGTTTGACTACTAGTTATTGACATTTTATATGGATAATCTCATATCATAATATTGAGTATGTAAGGAAAGTTCAAGGAACTTAAATCAATAAGTAAGGCAAGAATATTATCGGATTCCCATTGATTTCTTTAAAATATTTATTTAGGCGAAAATCATAATCATTGTGATAAGAATGAGTTGTTAGTGACTTAGAATGAAAGTTGACGGAATCAATTTTATAAAAAAATAATGAGAAATATCGACAAATGGAAGCTGAATGTTATTAACCTGGAGGGTTATATTATTATTGCCTAATATGAATGAAATTTCATGGTCATAAACTTGTGATGGATTAACCTAAGTCGTAATGACAACTGAGGGTTGTTGATGTTGTAGTTGTATGATCGATTTATTCTACTAACTTCTTTCCAGTATCATAGTTTAATTCTTGTGGAAGAGTAAGCGAGATATATGTGTATAAAGAGTTGAGAATTTATGGATAACTAGGATTCTTTATTCGGTAAGGAACTAAAAGTCTACTTCCCAGTGAGGAAGAAATGTATAATAGCTGGGAGGGATCTTTCTCAATCTTAACATAATATATTTGCAGCTAAATTTTAGTTCAAGGGAAAATAATTTCTAAGCTTGTAATTTGGAATGCAGTAGCTATTAGAAGAAATATATTTTATTTTTGTGAGTACTCTGGTATTGATATTATCAAGCTATAAATGTTAGGGTATTTCCCTTAAGAACTTGTAGGCTTAACTTCATCGTCAATTAGTATGGGACAAGAAGTAAATACACAATTTAATAGGAGCTTAAATAAGATAGAACTATACGAAAATATGTTAGCAGACTATTAGTATGCAACTACAACTCGGTTAAATTAGAAGAATTTGTTGACAAGCATCATAGGTTGAAATGTTTAGAAAAATGTATGTATTCTTTTGAACTTCTCATCTATGAAAGAGATGTAGATTCATAAATTTTAAGGTTAAGGAACTAACTTAGGAAATAAGGAAATAACTCATCTATATTTTTCAAGTTACAGTTAGTTTATGAATTTTAATTTCCAAGATGAAAATTTTTAAGTTAGGGAGAATTTAATGGCTCGTGTCCTTAACTAGGTGATTAACGTTAATTTTAAAGTTAATTAACCCAAGTTAGGCTAATGGTTAAGCTCGACTTATTTCGATTAGTGTGTGCGTAGATTTTCGTGTCATTTGGTGTTTGTATGAATTGTATTATTAATTATGGAAATATTAGATTAGTTAGCCTATAATTGAATAATTGAAAAATTATGAGACGCCTAATACCGTGTGTTGGTCAAGGGTGACGCACATGGATAGTGGGGTAGCGTGCACACCTATGTGTACTCGTTGGCACACACGACGAAATTATAGGTACTTGAATATATAGTTATAAGTGTATATATATATATATATATATATATATTAAAAATAATTAATTAATTGATGGGTGGTAACATGTGTCGAACGTGTACAATAAGTTTCTTGTTTATCCTTATTATTTGTAGAAGTGATAAATGAGATCGTCTCCACATGGATTTATCAAACTTCATTAGGAAAAGTCTTTCGATAGTTTTTATTATTATTTTTACTTTAATTTAATTAATTTAATTAAAATGGGAATTATAAATCACTAATTCAAACTATATATCATTTCTAAGTAAATCCAAATTATATTCAATTCATATTTCTAACTAAATAAAGTAAAATTGAAGAAATATTATCTATATCTAAAAAACTTGAAATATTTTAGCCAGCTTTGTACATATGAATAAATAGATTCTATATCTCTTATGTTCCATATTTCACTTCTTCATTCTCTACTTCACCTAAATACCTTCAAACACATTCAAAACCTTGTCCTCAAGGTTTAAAAATTAAGTCTGGTTTCCAACAAAATAGAAATACATCGTGAAACATAAACAAACCAAATAAAATAAACAAAGAAATATAAGAATGAATTTCATAATTAAAGAAAACGTGATAAATTGAAAATTTTTCAACCAACATAGTTATAGAGTTGAACATATCAAACATTATATAATATAGACCACACCATAACAATTGTATCAGAGTAACACACCACATCATGTATATAATCGTATCATATTACAAACCAAGACTTCACAAAAAATAACTAAGAGATAAAAAAAGAAAAATAAGTAAAACATAATCGTCGTCCAAAAGTCACATCGTCACCACCATCCCTTTGTTCGTGCTGTTGAGACTAGAAACTTGCTCAGGATCATAAAGCTTGTAGTCCACTCTCACCACTGGAGTACTTTCTGAAAAGATTCCTGCATTCGACATTCTTTGTTGTGTAGATGGTACCAAAACTTTAGCTCCCTTGCATAGATTTCTTAGAGTTTCCATCTGGTTATGTAAGATTGGCACTATCATGTCCATTTCTGTCTCTTTTACGTACATGCCAGTAAAATCCTTCGCAGGTGGCTTTGACCTCTGGTTTGTCCTCTCATTATGTGCAGTAGATTACTTCTCATATAGAACTTTTCTATTCTCTGCCCATATTCTGCTTCTCTTTGTGGTCTTTCTTTTAAGTATATAATTTTTCTCTCATTCGTCCTTTGAATCCATATAGCTTGACACCTATTTAGTGCTTTCCATGACTTCATTGGTGATGGTCCTATCAGAGTAAACATCTCATCCTAAACCTATCATAGGAACTTGTTCTTCTATGTAGAATTCGATGATCATCAAGGGAAAAGACAATCCTTTATTTTTTCTATATTCGTGACATTCCTAATTGAATCATAAATGATCTTACCAACATCGAAATATCATATCACTTGAACTATGTGGTTTAACAGCGCCGCCTTGTAGTTCATAACCTCGTAATACTGCAAACTCGGCTGTAGGCTACTATTGATGAAATAATTCCATGCTTTTGTGGTTTTCCTAAATTTTTTAGTTTGAATGTGTTTTTGATGCCCATCCTTGTCAAAAATGAATCCATCCCTGAAATTGCTTCAAATATGTTCCTTATGGTTTTACGGGGAAATCCATGTCTAAATCTGTATGAAATTTTGATAAACTGTAGTACTGATTTATTCTCGTAGGTGAATAGTCCATTGGTCATCCTCGGACCATGACTATCGTCTTTTCATCATCTCCATGCCCATTCACATAAAACTCCCAGACTAATATCTTGTAACGGCTCAATATTTGTCGATGCCATTATTTCCTTTAACTTCAGACTCGGACACCAGCTCTAGCCCATGTGGACACCTCAGATAGGTTAGGAAATGCCTGACTGAGCATAAATCATTATTTTTGTCTATTGGTTGCATAATTACGTTGTTAATTATTATTTCTTGCATAACTCATCACATGTTTGTATTTAAATTGCCATACCGTATGAGACTATGTGACAAATAAATGCCTCGTAAAGAGCATCGTTGCAGGTACCGGGTAGGCGTAGTACGAGAACACTAAGGCTAGACAATTTAGCTTGAATAAATGACCATAAATATGATAATTATAGGTTAAAACGAATAAATAAACCTTAGTGTAACTCATATTGGTCGGGTACACTAGTATTTGCATGCCTCGAGATGCATGTCAGGATGCGAGTACAGGGTGTCAAGTAGTCGAGGGTTAGTAGGACCACTAATGTGTCAACAATGAGGCTAAATACACTAACCACATGAATTTAATTTTCAAAGTTTGTAAATTTAATTGATATGGATTAATGGGATTATAGTTTTGATGAACGAATTAGAGACCATTGATTTGTATGGAGATGATGAAGATGACTAAGAATCCTAGGCTAAATAGTAACTAGTGAGTGGAAACATGCATTTTTCATGTGGGGCTAGTGGCTTTGAGTGAGGACACATGTCCTAGTAATTAACTTAGTCAAATTAAGGATTTGTTTTATTAATCAAGGTGCCAATTTAAGTATATAAAAGATAAACTTTGGTTTTCATAAAGGAAAATTCAAGATTTTTGATAGCAAAAGAGCTAGAATGTGCTGAATCTTTGCGACTTCAAAATTACCTAAATGTGGAGGATCAAACTACAAAGAGTTTAAACAATAGGTTACAACTTATACTCCTTATTTGTTTCCATTTCGATAAAAATATTTCCATGCATGACTAAAAGGTGTTAAATGGTTTTGGTTCGTTGATTTTTTTATGTTTTTCTAAGGTTGAAGATGAATCATATACATGTCATATAACTTTGGTTTCAAAAGAATTAAGCCAAACTTGCTAGTACAATCAATTATATTCATGAAAAATGAACCAAACTTTGTAAGGGCATAACTCCCTCAATACTTATCAAATTGGGCTAATCTTTTAATATGTTATTTTTGGATATGTTAGATGACTTATGACCAAAAACCCTGAATATTGGAGCTATATATTGGGAGAAATGATTTTTACAAACTTGTTGGTTGGATTTGTTTTAAACTTGAGCTATTTTGGTATAATTGCATTATCTTTTTTTGCTTGGAATTGGAGTTTCTCAAACCAATCCTTTTTCGAAAGCTAAGATAGAGGTCAACAACTTTTATCTTGGGATGTTTTTGATATTCAAAACTTTTCATGCCTAAATATGTGCTGCAACACATGACCGAAATTGGAACTTTATTTGTCTTTAGGGGCTATTTTGATGACTTGACCTACACACTTAAATTTTAATACCTATAATTGATTTAAAACACTTTAAATTGATCGCAGGGGACTCGAGGACTGTAGTACGATAGTCAAAGGCATATTGGGGCAGATCGGGTATTTTGAGGAATTCGAAGTGCGATTTGAGGTGCTTAAATCCCTTAAGAAACATATCTTGAGTATTTAAATATTTAAATTGCTCTATCTAATATTTCTTTGTTATTCATTTTCATGGTCTATCACTATTTTGGTTTGGTTTAATGGTCGATAGTTTTGCTCGCCGTCGAGTTTTATTCAGTGTTTTGTTTACGGGCTCTAGTACGCTAGACTATAGCATGTGTATTAGGAGTCCTCGGTGGATGACGACCCGAACTACTTTTTAGGTACATGTATCAGTGCATTGTGTGTTTACATCAGCCACCGAGAGGACCAGGTGATGGGCTAGTTTGGTGCACTCACTGAGGGGATGATGGGAAGGGAATCCAAAGTATAATCTAGTTTGCTATGCGTGACACAACCATTTGGTTTTTATTGGTTTTATTTATTCATGTGATGATCTTACAGTTTCCTATTTCTTTCGGTATGTTTATTTAATATTATTATTGGCTTCTCTATTATTAAATGCTCGTTGGTTTTCTTTTGCGAGTTTACTCATTGGACTCATCATATGTTTTTATTGGGATAACTGAGTGCAAATCCTTTGACGAGCAAGGGAAAGGAACTTTTGGATGATTACCTTTGAGAATTGTTTCTACGCTAGCTTGTATTTGACTATAATATGTATATATTTATTTTTGTTAGGTTTTGGGGACGCTAAAACACTGAATACATGTATATGGATCACTTATTTTACTTATTTTGCCTTTGTTATATACATGGTTTCATTTTACTGAGTCTTCCACCACTTAGGAATTGTGATAATATGCATAAAATATTAATATATTTGAAGACTTCTGTTGTAAAATTGTGTTATAACCTGATAGATTGACTAACTAGCTAATTGAATCACTAATAATTACATGAAGAATAATTAGCTAAATTAAGATTTATCAAAAAATGTGTAAGTAATCAGTTAGGTCGCGGGGTATCATAGATAAACAGGCCATGACTTGCCAGAGCTAGGTGACATGTGATGCAACATGGTGATGCCCAAGGTTGCTTCAGGATTTAGGGCCACCGTATATCTCGTAACCTATCTTTACATCAGACCCCATGTCATTGTCGACATTGTAATCCCTAGTCAACAATCCCAATTCCTTTCCCTTATTATATTCAAAATCCTAGGCCCGTACTTAATTTCGTTCTTGATATTGAAACCCGTATTTGGAAGAATTTTTCTATTCTTACTAATATCATTCTTCATCCTAGTGAGAGCCTTGTCATTTATTAAATTATGACCCAACAAAAGAATCCTTAGAGTCTCCTCAATTTCTTCCTCTCTCTCCAACTCATCATTAAAATCTAGGGGTGGAGAGAGTTCTCTTGGTGTTTAAACTCTAGGGTTATTTATTGAAATCTACGTTGGCCTAATAGTTGTGGGTAGAACTTTGTATTTTATTTTGGTTTTTCCACTACAACTACCTTTCCCTTTCTTCTCTTGAACTTCTACCCTTACCACTTTCGGTTTTTTCTAAATCAAAGATTCATAAGTCTGAATAACAATCTAGCCTATGGATCATAAAAATAACGTTTGTGGGAAATAATTTGGTAAAACTCAAAACTTTATTTAAAAAGTAAAAATTCATTTTAAAAGCTAGCTTAAAACTCTTCGAAACTTAAAATAAAATTGGCATCAAAGTTTTAACTCGATTATAAATTTTAAAATCGATTTTGTAAATAATGTGAAACAATTGTGTGATAAATTATAGTCTTCGAAAACAAAAAAAACAAACCAAACCAATCTAAAACCCCAAACTCATTTTAAACTCATTTACTAAACCAATTGCAAATAAGTGTAAATATACCAAAATTTTTAAAATGTTGAATTTGTAAACCAATAATCATTATAATTGCGATGCCTAATCTATTGGAATTGATGAAATCATTTGTAAATGGTAATAGAATTAATTCCTATAAAAAAATTTCAAAAATCATTAAAAAACTTGCAAAAATCCTGCAAACCAAAAATATATTAACGTAAATGTAATTACCTTCTTGAGAGTGAATCTCTCAAGATTTATTCTCTTGAACTTCTCTAGTTTGATTTTTCAAGCTCCAAGGCGAAATCCCTCAAACCCTAGTTTGGCTCGACACTTTCAAATTTGGAAATCTTAGGTTTGATGAAAGTAGGTCAAAGTGGGAATCACTTAAATACTCTAAGATTAGGCTTAGGAGGGTTAAATCTAGGGAAGAAATTGATTGTGTTGGTGAAGGGGTGCAACATTTTGTGTTTGTGAGGTAAATATGTTTATGGTGATTCAAGGTTTTGCTTTAAAAACTCAAAATCGCGCTCAACAATTCCTGTGTTAAGTGGAATCACTTAGAAACTACTATGCAAATTGGTGAAAATGAGGTATAGTGACTCACTAATTTGACCAACAATTTACGTTAAAAAGCCGAATAGCTGAGAATTTGCCAGACTCAAATTTTCACTCAATTTTCTGGTTTATGATACTAATTTAGCTAGTGATTTCTAGTGTTATTTCAAATTACTGGGATTAGCTAGGCTGAATTTTTTTTTTTTAACTTATTTCATAATTAACATACATATCATTCATCAATACTTATATTAAGGTAGGATTTTCTGAAAATCTGAAAGTTTGATTAGGATATGTAACTAACTAAAATTTTATTAATTAATTAAATAAATAAACACGCAACTCAATAATTAAAGCTTGCATAAAGGCCATATAAACAAAAACAACTCGATCACTCCCCATTGTTTGAAATCACCTTGGAGTTTAAATTCCGAAAATACTTCTAATACAAGAGTAAGAAAATGATAGAATAAAAATATATTATACTAAACTAAACTAAATTCCTAATAAATTAAATACATATAGAATATGGGATGCCTCCTATAGAGCGCTTTAGTTTACTATTGTTGGCTTGATTGAACCTTACTAGAATTAGGTTGGATCTCTTAACTTGAATTTAGGATTAACCACTCTAGTGCCATTTTAGAAAGTGATTATTCAACCATTAATGATCGGAGCGATTGTTTTGTTCAAAATATCCATAAAAACTTGAGTAGCTGCTAAGAAAGGCCACCCTAAAATTAAAGGATGATCTTCGTCAATAAAATGTGGTTTGATTAAAAATTCAGTAGATATGATGTATTTGTCTACTTGACTATGATGTATTTGTCTACTTGAACTGGTACATTCATGACCACTCCTATTGATTGAATTTAAGTACCATCCGGTAAAGAAACTCGTTAAGAAACAAGTGAATCGAACTCCAATTGAGTGTGTGGAAAGAATGTATAGACATGAAATTTGCATTAGAACCAGTTTCACACTGAGTTATCAAGTATTAAGTCCATTTGATTTTAATGTGCAAATATATATCTCCAGGATCATTAAGTTTAATGGCCCTTAAATTCGACTTTTTCTTTTTCTTAATTATTCTTCGTGGATTTAAAATCTCCTCACTTGTTAATATTCTTCCCATTCTTTGGTTACTTAACTCTCCATTCTTGAGTTACTTTCTTTTCTTTTGAAGTGTCTTCAACTTGTTCTTTCTGTGGGACTTCTTTATTAGTTTCTATTGTTACTTAATTTCAACATTATAATTATCATTACAATTTAATTCTAGAAAGTCCTTATCATCAATTTCATTATTGAATAATTCATCATATTTATCATAGTTGTCATAGTTATGTTTGTTATTAATTTTGAATTTAATAGTTTTACCTTCAAATTTTATAGACATTGTTCCTTCAGAAATATCTAACTTAGTTTTAGCTGTTTTAAAAAAAGGTCTACCTAATAGTATAGGTAAAGGATTAGGTGATATTGAATCTCCCATTTCCATGACATAGAAGTTGGTTAGAAATACTAAGTAGTGTACGTGTACTAAAATGTCTTCTAATAGTGCATACAGTTTAATAGTTGTATTGTTCGTTATAGTAAGATTTATAGGCGTATTAGTTAACGATCCTATTTTCAATGATTCATAAAGTTTTAGTGACATTACATTAATTGATGCTCTGAGGTCACGCATAACAAGTTCAATAGAATAATTTTCTAATGTGATGAGTATGACAAACATTCCTGGATCGACATTTCTCATGCATTTTCTTTTTTATTAAAAATAACATCTTTTTTCCTAGTTTTTCATTAGATTCTTCTAATTTTTTAGAGTCAAAGAATTCTTTAGTTACTTCATCATGATTTGATTACATTAAAAATTAATTAATTTATATTTTCTTAAATAATTCAAAAATTTCTTCTTTAATTTCATTTTTCCTGGCATCTGCTAATAGTTGTGGAACGGAAGAAATAAAATGAATATCTTCATCGATTCATAAATATTATTTTCTAATTTCTCTTGGTGAACTAATTTAGAATTTTATAAAGATTTTCTATAAGCTTCAACTCTAGCTAAATACTATGGGTAAAGCCTTTCAGGAAAAGGTGTGTGTTTCAATTATTTAGTCATTCATTCTTTAGTGGGATTGGCATTGGCAATGGCAATCATATCTTCTTTTTCTTTTTCTTTTGGTTTCTGTACTTTGATTTTCGTTTTACTTCTTTTAGGTATCTTTTTTGGTGTATTTGCTTCTTTTTCATTATTCCAAAATAAAGCGTACGTTAACTTGTGCTTGATTTGCAGGTTGTAGTCTGAGTAGATACTTTAGTTTGATTACTGAACTTATTAACTTATAAATTCGTTTGGTTTAATTGATTTTTCAACTCATTAATAGGCGTATCTTTGATTTTCAGAAATTTGCGTAAAATCTTGATGACTTAGGGTCATAAAATTATGTAATATTTGTTCTAAATATAGTTGCATAGGTTGAATAGTTTGTTGAGGTTGTTGAATTGTGTAAGTTGTATTTGTGCCCTTCGTCTATAAGTGGTATAATTTTAATTTTGTGGACTATAGCTAAGATTTGAATTTGGTTTTTTATTGTATTAACTATTGTTATTATATTGACTTCTAGAAGGACCAGAATATTAGTTCATAACCGCGATGATTTCTTCAGAGTTATCTTCTTATAAAGTAGGACACACATTCATAGGATATGTAATCCACATGGTTTCACTTGATTTGATCTATCTTTTAATAGTAATTTAACTATGCTAGATAACTCATCAACTTTTTTGTCAAATATATTATTTGTTTTATTATTTATTTCATAAAGTTTTTTTCTTGATGTGTTGATTTTGTCACTATATTGCTTAGATTGCTTAGCCATCTTATTAATAGCTTCTTTTACTAAAGTTGGTGTAGTATCGAATAACGATCCACCATGTATTGTATCTAATAGTTTTTGTTCAAAATAATTAAGTCCTTTGTAAAAGTATTCTAATAAAGCTTTTTGTGTATATCCATGTTGTGGACAAGATGAAATTAATCTTTGAAATCTATCACGAAATTCATTAAGATTTTCATCATCTTTCATTTTTACGAGTGTGAATTTTCTTCTATAGGTATTACTTTTTCTTGCACGTATATATTGGTCTAGAAAAGCTTCGAACATTTGAGCCATTGTGGTTATTGAATCTTGAGGAAGATAAAACAACCAATCTTATGCATCTTTCAATACAAAAGGAAAAGCTTTAATTTTGACTTGTTCTAGCATACCGTCTTTAAGTTTCATCCCATTGACTTTGTGTTGATATTCCTTTAAAATTTTTTGAGGGTCTTCATTGTCTTTATCATAAAGTTAAGTAGAGCACTAATGAATTCAGATCTTAGTTCAAATTCAAGAAATCCCTCAGGAGAGGCAAATGTGCATTGGTTCATAAGCAGTGATATTTTGAATCACTAGTCTAAAAGTAAGTTCTCTATTATAATTATTATTAATATTATCAAGGTTATTATTGGCTTCCATTATGGTAGCTTGGTGTTTCCTACGTTGTTGTTGTCTTATATTACGATTAAAAGTCCTATTTACATCAGGATCAAACAGATGTAAAGATCTTGTGGAATTATAACAATAAAGTAGGTAGACCGTACAACGTCTATAACTCCTAAGAAATTATCCAAAAATCCTCAACAACACGATAAAAACTAACATGTGTTGAGCGTGTACAATAAGTTTCTCCTATATTCTTCTTATTTATAGTAGTGATAAGTGGGATTGTCTTCATAAGGATTTATCAAGCTTCTTTATGAAAAGGTTTTTCAATAGTTATTATTTTTATTTTTACTTTAATATAATTAATATTATTAAAACATAAATTAAAAATTACTAATTCAAACTATAATAACATAATAATTAACTAAATTAATTAAATTAACTTTATTAATACAATTCAAATTCAATAATATTCAAATCAAATCAATAATAAATATATATCTAAAAAGTATCTGAAACGATGAAACATTAATCCGTTTTGCATCCAAAATATTACTAAATCATATAGTCATGAGCTAACTTTAATCTCTTAATAAAGTGCTATATATCTCATTAAACTCTAATTATAAGTAAATAGACAACCCTTAGCAAGCCATCAGTTCTCTTTATACCGGTGGAAAAATCACGTTCTAATTTTATAGAATTAATCCTTAGAATATTTAAAGGAATTTAACTTTAGGCAATATAACCACATTACAATTTGTGAAAACTTTGAACTACTAAATCTAATACCTTCGGAAGCCACTTCAATATTAAACTTAGATGTTAATCTATCTAAGACATCTAAACGATACCAGACCTTTTAAACAATCTTGGTTACTACTTCAAACTAGATATTGAATCCCAATATCACAATATACATTTTAGACTATGCATTCAATACAAATCTTCATGATTACAATCCGTAAATGATAATATATTAAATCAGTGTATTAAAGAATACGACTGATTTAAAATATTAAGTACAAAAATCACCTCATCATATTTACATCATAAACGAATGAAGTTCCTTTTCGAACTTTGTTTAGATTAATAAACTACTCACCCAACGTCATAATAAACATCCAAATAAATTAAATAAAAGACATAAATAAATATCTTTGAATAAATACTTTGAATCTTCAAATCGTCTCCAAAAGCAATGAACAACAAAGTAATAAACTAAAATAATAAACTCTGACTCTATGAGTAATGACATATTGATCTGATTACTCAAGGACATTTGATTTCATAGTCGTAGGGTCATATATATAGTATTTTAGGTAGTACATATCCCAAATAAACTCAAACGTGTCGTGGTTATCTAAAATTTCGGAAATCGAACCCATCGATTTCATTTACAGCTCAAATCGCTAACTGAATCTTAGGAAAACTACCTCTATGTTTCACCATTTTGATTGATGATTCCTAGTATAAATCCCAAATCGATTAGGATTCCCCAACAATGAATTGTAGTTGATCCTTGATTATTTGATAATTCTTTGTGTACCACTTCCATTCAATCAAATCTTACACTTCTTTTTTTATTCCATTCTTTCAAATATTCCAATTATTACCTACAATAACAAAAATAAGAGAAAACCCCATGTAATGTAGCATTTTCAATCTAAAATTACCCTAAAATATACTATAAAATATTATCTAATTATTGACTTATTAGGCGCCTAGTGACCCGTGGGGTCGAGTTTGACACACGTGGGAAGTGTACACGACTGGGGGTGGTCGTTGGCGTGCATGGTGAATGTATAAGCGCGGAAATATATAGCTATCTAGATATAAGCCTATAGTTTAAATCAAATTGAATTTAAATCTTGTATTTATCTTGATATATGTGCAGCATGGATCTTGAGGAAGTAAATAATGCAAGATGAGGGTGTGGACGTTGGTGATAGAGATTACGCATGTCTCGAGATGCGTGCAACCACATGTCAACTTGGATAAAGGTTGCATGTGTTATGTATGTATTAAATTGGTCTCACTTAAGGGATTGTTGCTTTAGTTCATGTTCTTTAGATCGTCCTCGAGATTCATGCGTGCGAGTCTCAAAGAAAGTTTATATTTATCCTAAATCAAAACAACACCGCCTCATCAAACTCATTTTGAGAGTAAAATAGATCGAGATTAAAGGAGAGACAAAGAGATCTCAAAACTGTAAAAGAAAGAAGGAGAAATAGAGAGATCAAACGAAGATAATAAATGTGAAGTTGTGTTGATATTATCGTTGTGGGTTGTTGTCGATGGTGTTGTGATTGTTGTTCTTACGAGAGTTGGGTTGGGAGGCCCTGTGCAGTTCATCCGAGGAAGGAGAGAGCATATGAGCCATGTCCTCTGCCCAGAGTACCTTGGGGTTGGGCCAAACCTAACCCTACTGAACAAAAAGAAAAAAATGAAATCGATTTGCAAAGTAGTGGACGCGTAAGGAAGAAAGAGGTTTAATCCCCCAGATCAAACCAAACTAGGTTCGGTTTAATTGAGCCAGATCAGTCCGATTTAGGGGTCAACCCCACCTTAAAAATAATAAAAAAATATTGGAATTTAGGGAAAATTCCTGAAATTGAGAAAAAAATAAAAAAAATAATATTTGAGGACCCAATAAATAGAAATTGTATATTTTTATGATAAGTAGAGAAATTAAGACTCTTTTGGGACTTTATATTGGGGTTTTCACCTCGAAAAAATGAAATGGTTCTATTAAATCCAACAATTAGCAAATTGGTTTTGAATTTATTTGGGACCAATTTAGAGATTCTAAATGTGAGGTACTAAACATATAATGATTTCAAATCATTTGTGATAGGCTTCAAACACCGGGAAAAGTCGAGTAACCCAAAAAGTTAGGAATTTGGAAACAAAACCTAACTGAAGTAAGTATTGATTTTTTTATTTATAACCTTTGTCTATCTATATATAGTATATATGGTTCATATAGTCTATGAACTTGAATGGAGGCTATGTATATTGTGATGTGTTTTCATGAAAAAAAAGAAAAACAACGAATGATGTGATCACCATGAGTAAACCCTGGAGTTGAGAATAAATTGTATAGGATATGAGTTTGGTTCCCGACCTGTATATTAAATCCTACTCAGCTAACTAGGTTGCGAGGGGTTACACCTTCACAAGGATGGTTTAGGATAGAACCATTTAGATAGTGAAAAGTTGTCAGACACCACATACGCCCAATATGCTGGTTAGGTTATGGTGTCACTGTAGCTAATGAGTAATCGATCATAATTTTATAAAATTGGGAAATCATAGCTTATATGTATAACTTGCATCAATTTATCTATTGGATTATATGATTTTCTATACTCTGCTAGCTATGATTGATCATACTGCTATTGCATTTCATTCTTGAATGTTATATGGGTTGTTTATAGCTTTGTGAATTCGTACTTATTGAGCAAGTTGGAGCGCTCACCTAAATTAATATTTTAGGATTAAAGACTAGCGCTACGCCTATTTGACGGAGAAGGTTTTGGAGTCTTGATCTTGACACATGTCGATCATGCACAATAATTTTTCGTATCTTACTATTAAATTGTATTAGTGGTAAATGAGATATTGTCTCCACATGGATTTCTGGAATCTCAAAGGAAAGTAATTTTTTTTCTTATTTTTATTAATTTAATTAATCTAGTTAAACGGGAATTAAAACATGAAATAACTAACAATTATAATTACTAACTTAAATAACCAAACTAACTTAATTAAATTAAATTCGATATAAATAAATTAACATTTAAACAAATCCCCACTAAACAATTTTATATATTGGATTACTTTCAATCACATAACATAATATCACTTCATACTATAGTTATAATCATAAAACATATGGAATCTTGAAATTATTAAACCTCATTTCATAATAGGTTGATAGCCTTTAACCAGCAACCGATTTTCCTTAATTCAATTGAAATGCACATTCTTATCATTGTAAATCTACCCATAGGATAAAACGCAACACTATAGAAATACGATAAAATTAAGTTCAAAAAAAATCATGCCCAATCTAAGCCGTTATTGCCGAAGCCGCACAATAAAAAACTTAGAACACAATCACCTAGAACATCCACTCGAGAAATGCCCTATAGATTAATCCTAGTTACTAATTCTATAATTGTTGTCAATAACTATATACATAGATTCAAAATCTTAATACCACGTAGCACATTTGCAACTAGACATGAAATAGTAATCTCCTTTAGTTGTAATACACAAAAACAACGAGTCAATGATTGACGTGCATGAATATATTTAAAACATTAAGCACATGATTCCTTACTTATAACTATCTAGCAATCCAAAATATACTACATTGTCTAGAGTTTGTTTAGATTCATAGACTACTCACTCATGCTAAAAATAAATAATGTATAAATATAATTAAAAGACATTACGAATGAATAAATACCTTAATATAAATTAAAGCTCCAAAGTATCTTCAAACATAAACAATAAAACTAATATAGAGCAAAAGGAAAGCAAAAAAAAAAAGTAGGAGAGTTATTTCGAAGCTCTTTGCATTTTTTATAGTCTCTCTACGTATGCATATCTTAGAGAAACTCAAATGCTTCATACTAATATAAAAAACTCGTAACCGACCACAATGATTTCTCAGCGACTCCTAACTTATACATAAATCGCTAAACAAATCATTGAGTTTAGTTCTATGTGCTCCACAGATTCAGCTGGTGATTTATGGCTCATTCTCCAATTTGCTGTGGATTCAATGGCTTTCTTCTACTGCCGATTTAGATGGCGATTCCAAGTGGTATTTCAAATCACTAACTAATTGCTGGTGTATTTTTTCAGTTGATTGTTTTGCTTTTTCTTTCTCTTTTCTTTTCTTTTTTCATTTTCTTATTTAAAACCTGAAATCACAAAAACAAGAAAATACCTAGTGTAATATCATCATTTATGCTAAAAAACAACTTAAATTACACTATAAGATATGCTTAATCTCCTCTTCATTTAATAATTCTTCCCTTGTTTATATATTTCTATTAAATTACAGTTTTGTAATATCACAAAGGTTGGGAGGTTTTGTATAACTGATGTTTATTCCAGTTTAATTGGGTTACTTATATTATATATAATATTGAGAAAAGTTTTAATTTTTGCTGCTTTTATTATATATTTTATGTCAATATTTGATATGCAGTTATATTTATTAGGTACTAATGGTGAGGCTGCTGGCTTTAGTTAAGTTTAGGTGGTGCATCGGGGCTTAGTTAAGGTTTCAAGCTAAGTATCGCCCTAATTGGGATATGAGATGCCATAGTTACAACATCATTTCAATGAGTTTAAAAAAAGAAAATTAATAAAAAATTATGTTTACACTCTTACTGGTTTACTTACCTCAAATCACTTCGATACCTTTTTCGAATGCCGATCCTCACTATCGTTCCGCGTTTGATGCGTCTAAATTTCCTAAATCATTCAATTGTTTGTAATTATTATCATTTTTGATATTTATTAGTATTTTATTACAATCACACATGTATTACGACGTCGATCTCAACATGAGTCACCTTTGAAGTATTTTGAGTTTTTAAGGCATCTCGGTATGAATTTATACCATTTTGGTTATGATTGCGTATCTAGATGTGATATCTAATCAATGAAGTGTTAATGTGCATTTTAATGCGATCCTTGGAAATTCGATGTAATAACACACATCTTAAGAAAGTCTCAAATCACTCCATGCATTTAACAAGCATCTCGAGACATTTATTTATGCTTAAAAACAAAAAATGAACACACATTTCTATTGGGGAATGTGACCTAGGTCAATCTATAAACATCGTTTATTTTATAATTTTAGTCAATAAAATAAAGGTCTTCATTTGCTATTTTATTATAAGTGATTGCATGTTTACCTTATAGTAAGATCTATTGGTATTTGCTGAAATATTATAAATGTCTCTAGTTGGTCATTACACTAGGAACTATAATGAATTAAAAATATTGTGAAACTTGATTGATGGTCATGTAATGATCATGCGTGTAATTATACGAATCAAGATCATAAGTGCTTGTTAAGGAATAAGGTACTGGACCAACTTGCTATGAGAACACCATATGGATTAAGTCAGAAGTGTTACTTATGATAGGTATATCAATTAGTCATTCGACTTTAGATTACCATAGACTTAATATTAGGAGCATGGTAATTTGACACAATCAAACGTTGCCTTTGACTAAACGATTAAAAAGATTGTGACCATGTGAATAATATGTGAAGGTGTGTAATCAAAATAGAATTTATCTCTCGTATTAAGACAAAGATATTGGTGGATATCTCGATATGATAAACCGATCATGGCCAAGTCCATGTGAATTGATATGATTAATGCCACTTAGATGTTTTTAGTTTACCTAAAGTTCGAGACTAGTACGATTGAACATTAATGGTGACTTTTCATGTTTTATGTTTAATCAAAGGATATCGAACGACAAAATGATATGATATATGTTATTCATTAGGTTGTATCAATTTTGATATTCATGTTACTTGGGTAGTCATAATGCCTTGCTAGAGTCCGTTTATGATTTGTGTACCAAAATAGTTGGGTTCACTACTAACGTTACATGAATCTGTTGGATCTCACACTAAGAATGACTTTGCGCAATTTCAATTGGTCCATAGTAATCAATTTATATGATAAATTCATGACATGAAAGCCCTTACAATTTATTAAAATAACTTATTAATAGCGGCATATATGTAATTTGCTTAAACTGCCTAACTACAATAGTTGTATTATGAATATGATTTTAAGTGAGGGTTTATCTATATATATAAATAGAGGTTAAAAACCTAAAACGAATTAAGTTTTTTATTTTTGTAAAGTTTGAGTTCTGTAGATTTTGAGAGAAAAAAAAACGTTTTCCATCTCTTATAGGGCTAGCACTCCAAATTGTGGTCACCATTCATTTGTGGATTTTCGATAGATGATGAACGCTTGAATGTCTTGGAGATTGATCAATTAGAGAAGGAAATCATGGATTAATGTATGGTTTACTTTTGCAGATCAAGTTTAATGGAACTTAGACTATACGAGTCTACAAGATCAGTCTATGATATCTTACCAACTGACTGCTATGTTCTAAAGTGATTTATCTTTAAACTTTACCAGTTTTGAATTCTCAACTTCATATTTCATTTTTAAACAAAAAGTTTGTCACTCTAATTTGGATTAACACCATATCTGAAATTTCTACTTCATAAACAATTAAGAAGTATAAATACATTAGTGGTTTTTCTAACCTTAAATTAATAGGCTCTTATCATTAACCACTAATTTATTTACTAAATATTTTTCATTATTTCTCAACTAGTCTCAATATCAGTATTAAATCACATCTCAAAGTGGTCTACTATCTTTGAGTTCCACCAAAAGTCATTCAACATTCTATTATTTCATAAATTCAATTCTCTTAATGCATGTCTCAAGGTCCTGATCCAATAAATACCTCATCACCGACTACTTTTTGTCTAATAATATCAGTGAGAACAAAGACCATTGAAGAGAGTTAATAGAAAAATAAATTTAGTTTCACCTTTGTAAGTTTTTCTTATGTCTTTTTTTCACGTTCCTTAATGTTAAGAATCTCTTGAGCTCTTACCTTCATTGCTTTCTTATATCGTGAGAAATTGATGGACTTCAACCATCTTATTATCATTTAGGAACGACATGACTCTGATATCTACCGCATAAATATAATCAAACATAGCAAATAATATAACCCAGTCTTTTAACTTTTGGTTACCCCTAAAAAATCACAATAAAACTGTTTATTTTGTCCTAAGCTTCATCATAACCCGAGACAGCTCTCAGAGTTAGTAAACTTAGGTTATATTAACAAGGTATATTAGAGTCAAGAAACTTAAACTTCGAGACCAAACTGTTTCCAAAAAACTTCTTATTTCGAAACTTATCCAAAAATAATAAAACTCAGGCTTAGCTACCAACTGTAATGACCCTTATCCCAATTAAGGAATTGTTCGATGTAAAACCCTAATTAAGCCTTGGTAGACCAGCTGGACTTAACTAGAGCCAGTAGCTTCACCATTTACACCTGATAAACAGACTTGTATATCGACAATCGATGATAAAACATATTATAAACGCAACGAAAAAAACTAAATCCAACCGGAATAAACCTTAGTTATACAAAACCTCCCATGCCTTGTGATATTACAAAACTCTAATTCAATATAAATATATAAGACAAGGAAAAAATCATACATCGAAGAGAAGATAAAGACACCTAAACCTTCTCTGTCTAATAGTTGTAGCTCTCATCGATATTATTGAAATATTGATTGGGGTGAGCAATCCAACTTGCTCAGTAAGTACGGATTCACATAATTGTCCACAATCCATATAATAATCAAAGAGAAATGCAATATCTGTTGAGTTTTGGGGACGCAGAGGAAATTTCAAAACTATTTTGACAAAAAGCCCAACAGATCCGAATCTATTCCATTAAAAACTCTTAAACCATGAAAACTTAATCTTACCTCATCACAATATACCTTTATGAAGGTTGATCAATTTTTAAGGCGCTGCCAATGATGAACACCTTCTACCAGTAGTCCATACACGAACGACGACCGAGATTCGAAGTGCTAGCTTTGAGAGAATACTAAACCTTTTGTTTTCTCTCCAAAATGATCCAAAGCGTACCAGAAAACCCTAATTCATTTATGAAACGAAAATAGACTTTGGGCCCTTAATCTTTCATACGTGTGTTCTAACTTAAAATATCTATTTATATAACCATTGTATATTGACGGTTAAGTAAATTACACATATACCCCTACTTAAAAAAGTATAAGTGTAATATACTACAAAGACGTTTCTGTCATGAATTTTATAATATAAAATTCATTTTTCTGAACCATTTTAAAATCTCGCAAAACCATTCTTAATGTGCGACCTAATAGGCTTATACAAAGTTGGAAGTGTACCAAAATATATTTTGGTATACAAGTCATAAGCTGCCTCTAGCAAGACATTATGACTACCAAAGTTGTACGAATACCAAATCGATATAACCTAATCAGTAGTGTATATAACGTCCTTTTGTCACACGATATCCTTTTGATCAAACATAAGGCATGGAATTGTCATCCAACATGTTCAATCGTACTAGTCCTGATATCTAGGTAGACTGAAACATCCAAGTGATATTGATCAATATCAATTCACTTAGACTAGGCCTTTTAACAGTCTAACACATTGAGGGATCTACTGGATATATCTCTTTATATGAGAGGGACAAATTCTATCTCGATTACACAACTTCATCACATTGCTCACACAGTAACATATCATAACCTTTATAATCGTCCGGTTAAAGACAACGTTTGATTGTGTCAAATCACTGTGTTCCTAATGTTGATGTCTCTGGTAATCTCAAGTCAGAGGATTGAAAAATATACCTATCAAGAGAAACAACTATGACTTAATCCATGTGATGTTCTCATAGCGGGTCGGTCTAGCACCTTGTTCCCTAACAAGTACTCGTGATTTTGATTCGTATCCCTATACATATAATCATCATTTGATTATCAATCAAGACTCACATTTGTCTTAATTCATTATAGTTACCAGTATAATGATCGACTATGGACATTTAGGATATTTCTTTAAATACCCATGGATCTTATTATAATGTAAACATGCAAATCAATTATAATAAACAACAAATGAAATTGTTTATTTTATTAACTAAAAATATTCATAAAGACAATTAATGGATTGACCTAGGGCACATGCCCCAACATCTCCTACCTGCACTAGGGCCGATCATACATGCATTTAATGCCTAATCATCTAACATGACCATCATGTTTTGCTTATGGAAGAGCTTTTGTCAATGGATTCGCAACGTTGTCTTCAGTACGTACTCTGCAAATGTACACGTCTCCCCTCTTAATAATTTCTCTGATGAGATGAAAATGCTTAAGTATATGTTTGGTTCTGTTGTGTGATCTAGGTTCCTTGGCTTGTGCTATTGCCCCATTATTGTCACAATACAAACAAACATGGTTAGCAATACTTGGAACCACACCTAGTTCAGAAACGAACTTTTTGATCCAAACTGCCTCCTTTGCTACATCGAACGCTGCAATATACTCAGCTTGCGTTGTAGAATCTGCCACAGTCTCTTGCTTCAAACTTTTTCAGCTTACTACATCCCCATTCAAAGTAAACACATATCCAGACTGCTATCTAATATCATCTATATCAGTTTGAAAACTTGCATCTGTGTAACCATTTTCAACTAGATCATTTTCAAAACCTCCATAGACCTAGAACACTTCCTTAGTCCTTCTTAAGTATTTAAGAATGTTCTTTACTGCTATCCAGTGACTCTCACCATGATCTGACTAATATCTGCTTATAGTACTCAAAGCATATGATACATCTGGTCGAGTGCATAGCATGACATACATGATAGATCTAATAGCTGATGCATATGGAGTCTTATTCATACGATCTCGCTCATTATTTGTCTTAGGACATTGAATCTTGCTGAGACTTATGCCATGAGACATTGACAACAATCCTCTTTTAGAGTCTTGCAAATTGAACCTATTTAGCACCTTGTCTATGTAAGTACCCTGACTTAGACCGATTAGCCTCTTAGATCTATCCTTATAGATACTCATCCCTAGGATATAGGCTGCATCTATTAAGTCTTTCATTGAGAAACACTTCCCTAACCAAGACTTGACATTCTGCAATATTGGGATGTCATTTCCAATTAGTAATAGATCATCAACATACAGTACCAAAAAAATAACTACTTTCCCACTGACCTTCTCGTATACACAAGGCTCATATTCGTTCTTAATAAAACCAAAATCCTTGATTGCTTCATCAAAACGAAGATTCCAACTCCTAGAAGCTTGCTTTAATCCATAAATGGATCGTTGAAGCATGCATTCCTTCCTTGAATTCTTAAGATGTACAAAATCTTTAGGTTTTGTCATATACACGTCCTTAAGCATCTTTCCATTAATAAATGTTGTGTTTACATCCATTTGACATATCTCATAGTCATAATATGCAGCAATGACAATTAAAATTCTTACGGATTTAAGCATGGCTACATGCGAAAAAGTTTCATTATAATCAACACCTTAAGTCCTCCTGAAACCTTTTGCTACAAGTCTTGCTTTAAAAGTATGCACTTTGCCATCCATGTCAGTTTTTTTCTTGAAAACCCATTTACATCCAATGGTCTTACCACCTTAAGGTAAATCAACCAAGTTCCAAACTTGGTTATCATACATGGGTTGCATCTTAGAGTTCATGAAACTTAGCCATTTATCTGAGTCTAGTCCAGACATAGCCTCCTGATAAGTGGCGAGCTCATTTTGATCCATAAGCAACACATCATGACTATCAGTAATGAGAAATTCAAATCCCTCTGGCTCATGTCTCACCCTACCAGATTTACGTAGGCCTTGTGTCACTTGCGGAGGTTCAACTGGTTCAGAACGTTGTTGAACTTCCAGTAGCGGTTGAGTGTTTATCAGTGATTCTTCAACTTCTTCAAGATTTATTTCTCTCCCACTATTGTCTTTTGAAATAAACTATTTTTCCATAAAGGCACCATACCAAGCAACAAACACTTTGTTCGCAGCAGGATTATAAAAGTAATATCCTTTTATTTCCTTAGGATACCCCACAAATAAACACTTGTCAGATTTATGTGCTAGTTTTTCTGAGACTTGTCACTTTA
This sequence comes from Stephania yunnanensis, assembly GCA_039657365.1. Classification (NCBI taxonomy): domain Eukaryota; kingdom Viridiplantae; phylum Streptophyta; class Magnoliopsida; order Ranunculales; family Menispermaceae; genus Stephania; species Stephania yunnanensis. The sequence continues at coordinate 23,222,993 of CM077585.1, forward strand.
TGTAAGCCTCACAACCCCAAATCTTAAGGAAAGACAAACTAGGTCTCTTCCCGTACCATATCTCGTAAGGTGTTTTATCATCCGCTTTAAAAGGAACTCGATTTAGAGTGAAAACTGCAGTTTGTAATGCATAACCCCAAAAGGATAATGGAAGATCCGCATGACTCATCATAGATCGAACCATATCTAATAAGGTTCGATCTCCCATTTCAAAAACTCTATTCCATTGTGGAGTTGCTGGTGGAGTCAATTGGGAGACAATCCCACAATTTCTAAGATGATCATCAAATTCTTAGCTCAAATATTCACTACATCGATCTAACCGAAGTGTTTTGATAGTTTTACCAAGTTAATTGTGCACTTCATTTTGAAACGTTCAAAATATCTCAAATGATTCAGCTTTATGTTTCATAAGATATACATAACCATATTTGCTGAAATCATCAGTAAATGTCATTAAGTAGTGATAACCTCCTCTAGCCATTGTGTTTATATGACCGCATACATCGATATATATTAGACCCAATAAATCATTTGCCCATTCACTGTGTCTACTAAAGGGACTTTTAGTCATCTTGCCTAGTAAACAAGATATGCACGTTTCATATGTTCTTAAATCAAATGAATCTAGAAGTTCATCTTTATGGAGCTATGTTATGCGTTTCTCATTTATGTGCCCGAGACGACAATGCCAAAGATATGTTTGATTCAAATCATTTGACTTGAATCTCTTTGTATTTATGTTAAAGACTAGAGTATCAGTGAAAAATTAATGCTTAGAATATAAAGACAATTACACAAATCATCATTTGCATAAAATATGCCTTCATGAGAAATGAAACATCTATTTTTTGCAATAATAAAATAAAAACCATCCATATCCAAGCATGAAACTTAAATGATGTTTTTGATCAAGGTAGAAACAAAATAACAATTATTCGAAGTTAAAATAAGTCCACTAGGTAAGACTAAGTCATATGATCCAACAGCCAAAGCAACAACTCTCGCTCCATTCCTTACGCGGAGGATGACTTCTCCTTTCTTCAACTTTCTACTTTTGGTGAGTCCCAGCACATTTATACAAATGTGAGATCCACATCAGATATCTAATACCCCGAATCACTAGTAGATAAATTAATTTCAATAACATAAATACATGTAGTAGTAGTAGTCACACTACCTTTTTCTTCTTTAGATCTTCCAGATAGAGTTTGCAATTTCAGAACCAATGTCCAGGTGCATGGTTGAAATGACAATTTCCTTCCTTTTCTTTTAGGTGTTTTGAAGCAGGAACAGGCTGGGGCTTGACTTGTTCCATAGGCTTTGCAACAGACGCAGTTGCAACCTTGGCAACTATAGCCTTGCCTTTGCATTTTTTCTTCATTCCCTTTCCCTTTAGGACCATCAACACATTACTAGAGGGTTTCTTGATATTTTATTCAGCAGTTTTTGAGCATCAAATGCAACTTTGAAATTGATTTATCAATATTATTCATATTGTATTTATCCCAAATTGTGAGTAACTCTCCGGTAATGAATTCAGGATAAAATCTGTAGCCAACTTTTGGATTATGGGAAATCCGAGTTATCAAGCTGGTCAACATAGCCCTTCATCTTCAGAACATGAAGTCTAACTGATGCACCCTTAGTCATCTTGGAAGAATATAGGTTCTTGATTGTCTCAAACCTTTTTTGCCTAGCTTGCTGTTGGAACATTTCCTTCAGCATTACAGCCATGTCGTAGGCTTTTATTAGTTCCGTGTCCTTCTGAAGTTTAGGAACCATAGTTGCCAGTATAATACATGCAACATCAGTAGAATCACTAACATGCTTATTATACGCATCCTTTACAACTCTAGTAGCATTGGCTGGTGGGTCCTCAGGGATTGGAGGATCCAGGACATGCAACTTGCATTCATGCTTGAGAACAATTCTCAAGTTTTTGAACCAGTCAAGAAAGTTAGTCCCAGATAGCTAATCCTTCTTTAGGAAGGATCGCGTGACAGGGGATTATTGTTACTTGAAGAGGCCATTGATCTACAATAAAGATTATGCAAAGTTTATTTTAGTATAAATGAATAGACTCCCACTAAATTAACAATCCTCCTAAAACATACTGTTTATTTAGGGGACTAAAATCCATATTTCACCTAATTCTATGACAGCTGTAGCATGAAACACAGAACTAGATTATTTAGGTAGATAACAGTTACCAATTACATCTTATGTAATTTTAGATACTTTTATGAGATACGGAACATCTTATGTCTTATCATGTTTTTTATCTCATCATGTGCCTAAAGGTCAAAACTATTTTGATAGCTTTATTAAGTTGGACCATTTTAAACATTTAGGTAACTCTTACCCAACTTGTGTCACTAAGATAACACAATACACCCAACTATGACTGAAACTATATTAGTGTGATCGAGGCCTTGACAAGTGTTTAAAATGGATGACACAAGACTTAAAATTTAATAGAGGGATTTTATTCAGTTTTAGTGATTTTATGTAAACAATGAAATATCATATATTTTATTGATTTGTTCAATCACTAAACAATTTGAAAATTTTTATACTGTTCACTAATAAAAGAATTTCCGTGCGCTAGGATTAGTTAGACAGCGGTCCCGCTGGCCGATCAGCAGGAGGGGGAACAGGGGGCAGCGCCCCCGTTTTTTTTTAGAGTCGAATTACAATTCCAAAAATTAAAATTCGCTATAGAAAATCATATTTTTCGCTAATTTTATTATTTTAAATTAACCCCTTAATTTATCCGAAATTAAGTCAATTAAAACATTTCAATTAACCCGGGCCCACATCTTACTAATCATCTTATCCTAATCTAATTAGGACTTAAGATATTTGAATCCTACCATATCGCCAATAACAAAATTCTTGATATTTATCTCCTATCCAATAGGGACAACGAAACTGATTTTGTTAATATCTCCCAATCTAATTTGTTATCTATATTTTATCAAATAGAAATTTCATAACATAATATATATAATGAGATAAATAAATAATTTCAAAAAATAATTATTTGCAATTTCGGACCTCATCCAAATAATCACAAACATGTAATTGAATCATGAACTACTATACCAATCGAACCTAATCATATTAGTTTCGAATTAATATTAAGACTAATACAATTTAAGAAACTTAAAACAATGTAACCTAAATATGCATACTGATTTACAGAAATTTCATCCATGCATCAATACAAGAAAATAAAGATTATACCTAATGGTGTCATGGACCACGAACACGAAATTCAATTCATTAAAATTATTCGAATTAATCTAAAATGGTTACTAGCATGTACGAAACTGATTTCAATTAAATCACGAATATATGTATCGTATACACAAAACATGATAATAAATCTCACAGAAAACTTATGTATATCACATATACATCAACTATTAACATGCTTTCAATCATATATCATGTATATATCAGAAGAAAATATGCAATGAATTTAATGGAATCAAACTCGAAGGGTCTGATACCAATGTTGAGTTTTAGGGTTCATACGCAGAGGTAATTAAAAACAATTTTGACAAAAACCTCAACAGGATCCAAATCCAATTCCATTAAAAACATTTAAACAATAAAAACTTAATCATACATCAATCACAATATACCTTTCTTAAGGTTGATCAATCTCTAGGGAGCTGCCAACGACGAACGCCCTCTACCAGCAGTCTTCACATGAACGGCGGCCGAGATTCGAAGTGCTAGCTTCGACAGAATACCAAACCTTTTTTGTTTCTCTCCAAAAAGATCCAGAGCGTACTAGAAAACCCTAATTTATTTCTGAAACGAAAATGGAGTTTCGGCCCTTAATCTTTCATACTTGTGTTCTAACTTAAAGCGTCTATTTATACAACTATTGTATATAGACGATTTACGTAAATTACATATATACCCCTACTTAAAGAAGTATAAGTGTAATACACTACAAGGATGTTTCAGTCATGAATTTTATCATATAAAATTCATTTTTTCGAATCATCTTAAAATCTCGCAAAACCATTCTTAATGTGCGACCCAATAGGCTCATACAACGTTGGCAGTGTACCAAAGCACATTTTGGTATGCAAGTCATAAGCGCCTCTAGCATGACATTATGACTACCCAAGTTGGACGAATGTCAAATCAATACAACCTAATCAATAGTGTATATAACATCCTTTTGTCACACGATATCCTTTTGATCAAAATTGTCATCTAACATGTTCAATCGTACTAGTCCCTATATCTAGGTAGACTGAAACATCCAAGTGACATTGATCAATATCAATTCACTTAGACTAGGCCTTTTAACAGTCTAACACATTGAGGGATCCACTGGATATATCTCTTTATATGAGAAGGACAAATTCTATCTCAATTACACAACTTCATCACATTGCTCACACAGTAACATATCACAACCTTTATAATCGTTTATTAAAGACAACGTTTGATTGTGTCAAATCACTGTGTTCCTAATGTTGAAGTCTCTGGTAATCTCAAGTCAGAGGACTGAAAAATATACCTATCATGAGAAACAACTATGACTTAATCCATGTGATGTTCTCATAGCGGGTCGGTCCAGTACTTTGTTCCCTAACAAGTACTCGTGATTTGATTCCTATCCGTATACAAATAATTATCATATGATCATCAATCAAGACTCACACTAGTCTTAATTCATTATAGTTACCAGAATAATGATCGACTAGGGACATTTAGGATACAACAACAACAAAAACATAGCCTAAGTCCCAAATTAACAGGGGTCGGCTACATGGATCACACTTTTCCATTGTGCTCGATTAAGTGCAATTGATGGTGAGCTTTGCAAACCATTCAAATCCCTTTTAATTAATGCATCCCATGTTAACTTTGGTCTGCCCCTACCTCGTCGAATTTCTATAGTTTCTATTGAGTCAAGTTTTCTAGTTGGGGCATTTGTAGGCCGTCTTTGCAAATGAACAAACCATCGCAACCGCCCTTCCCTAATCTTTGTATCAATTGGTGCTATTCCTACTTGTCTTTGAATTTCTATATTTCTTATTCTATCTTTACGAGTTTTACCACACATCCACTTAAGCATCCTCATTTCTGCTACGTTCACTTTATGTAATTGTTGTTGCTTTACCGCCCAACATTCACTTCCATAGAGCATAGCTGGCCTAATTGCGGTTCTATAAAAATTTCCTTTTAACTTAGTAGGAACATATCGATCCCAAATCACCCTTGTTGCACTCCGCCATTTCTTCCATCCAGCTTGAATTCTATGTGTGACATCATTTTCAATGTTACCATCATTTTGTATGATTGATCATAGGTATCTAAAGTGGTTTACCTTAGGAACTTCTACTTCCCCTAATTTTACCACTCCGTCATCTCGATGTCTAGTGTTTTCAAACTCACAGTGCATGTATTCAATTTTCTTCCTACTCAACTTAAAGCCTTTAGATTCTAATGTATTCCTCCGAGTTCTAATTTCCTATTCACTCCATCTTTAGTTTCATCCACTAAGACAATATCATCTGCAAATAGCATACACCATGGTATATCCTCTTGAATATGTATAGTTAGTTCATCCATAACTAAAGTAAATAAATATGGGCTTAAAGCCGATCCTTGATGTAGTCCTATCGTAATGGGAAATTCTTTTGTAGATCCTCCAAATGTCTTTATACTCATTACTACTCCATCATACATATCCTTAATAGTGTCTATGCATCTAGCATGCACTCTTTTTCTTTCTAGAACCCACCAAAGAACATCTCTAGGACCCTATCATATACTTTTTCTAAATCTACGAATACCATATGAAGATCTTTTTTATTTTCTCTATATTTTTCTAACAATCGTCTTACAAGGAAAATCGCCTCCATAGTTGACCTCCCAAGCATGAAACCAAATTGGTTCTCTAATATTGTTGTTTCTCTCCTTAGCCTATTGTCAATTATTTTGTTCCACAGTTTCATAGTGTGACTCATAAGTTTAATTCCCCGGTAGTTTGAGCAACTTTGAATGTCTCCTTTGTTTTTGAAGATTGACACAAGCGTGCTTCTTCTCCAATCCATTGGCATCCGTTTTGATTTTAAAATTTTATTGAAAAGTTTTGTTAACCAAGTCAATCCGATTTCTCCTAAGCATTTCCAAACCTCTATGGGTATTTCATCTGGGCTACATGCTTTCCCCAATTTCATTCTTTTCAAAACCTCTTTAACTTCTACAATTCTAATATTGCGTGTATAGTTTACATTTCTTTCTTGGTGTGGGTTTTCATCTATTATAGTATCAACTTGGCCATCATTAAATAAACTATCGAAGTAACTTCTCCATCTCTCCTTAATATCCTCCTCGCGCGTTAAAACATTTTGATTTTCGTCCTTAATACATCTTACATGACTTAGGTCTTATTTCTTTTAATCTCTTAATTTGGCTAGCCTATATATATATATTTTTCACCATCTCTATTACCTAACCTTGTATATAGATCTTCCATGAAATTTGTTTTAGCTTGACTAACTACTTTTTTAGCTTGTTTTCTAGCTTCTCTATATTGATTGTACGCATCTTCATCTTGACACTTAGGTATTTTCCTATACATCTCTCTTTTAGTCTTAATTGCTCGTTGGACATCCTCGTTCCACCACCATGTTTCCTTCTTTGGAGGTCCCCAGCCCTTAGATATACCTAATATGTTTGATCCACCCTCCTTATGCAACTACTCATTTCTAGCCACATTGTATTAGCATCTAAGTCAAGATTCCAAACATTTTCCTTTAGTAGTTTTTCTCTAAACTCTACTTGTTTACTATGTTTTAGATTCCACCACTTTATTCTAGGGTCGCTAACTTGTTTATTCATATTATTCCATTGTGTTAGCTTAATATCAAGTACTATTAACTTATGTTGGGTAGTAAGTGCTTCACCAGGTATTACTTTGCAGTCTCTACATAGTTTTCTATCTATTTTTCTTGTTAAAAGAAAATCTATTTGACTCTTGTTATGACCACTACTAAAAGTAATTATATGCAGCTCCCTCTTCCTAAAACAAGTATTTGCTAAGACAAGATCATATGCCGAAGCAAATTCTAAAATTGATTCTCCTTCTTCATTTCTATTACCATAACCAAAACCTCCATGAACTCTCTCAAACCCATCGTTACTTACCCCGACATGCCCATTTAAATCTCCTCCAATAAAAACCTTTTCATCTAATGGTATACTCTGCATAGATCCATCCATATCATCCCAAAATTTGCGTTTGACGCTCTTACTTAATCTTACTTGTGGTGCATATGCGCTAAGTATGTTCAATTTTTCGTCTCCAATAATTAATTTAACTAGAATCAATCTATCCCCCATTCTTTTAACCTCTACGACCTTATCCTTATAATCCTTATCCACCACAATTCCTACTCCATTGCATTTTCTATCTATACCAGTGTACCACAATTTAAACCATGTGCTTCCTATTTCTCTACTTTTTTCTCCTACCCTTTTTGTCTCTTGGAGGCAAGCAATATTAACTTTCCTTCTAATCATGGTATCTACTAGTTCTATTGACTTTTCCAATAGGGACATTTAGGATATTTCTGTATAACCCATGGATCTTATTATAATGTAAACATGCAAATTAATTATAATAAACAACAAATGAAATCCTCTATTTTATTAACTAAAAGTATTCATAAAGACAATTAATGGATTGACATAAGGCACATGCCCAAACAATATCAATATGAACTAATAACAAATTTAAACAAGATATTAAAGTTCCCATAAACAATACATAAGCAGCATGCAAATTCAATAGTTTCCATGGCATGTGATACTGTGACATTTTCATTTTCTTTTACCAAAACGAGGGTCGAATCCACTATTCCCCAAGTATACCAACTGAACTGAATCAATACTCTGGCAAAGTATTGTTCCTTCAATTGTATACACCTTCTAATAACTCTGTCCAAAACCACTGAATTTAATATATAACAATACTGCCAATCTATTGAGTATTGATTTACAAATAGTCTAGGGTGCCACCCCTAACCCTATTCCACCAACATTCTCGATCTTGGGTTTACACACACGATGTATCGCTGTTAGGATAACCTAAGATATCACCAAGTACTACACGTCCATTTAATAAGATTTTAAATCAAATACTTTTTGTCATAGTACAATGTTCTCCATTCTCGGTCTATATATTATATGAACTAAAAGATACTACATAGCTAGGCAAAGTTGATAATTAAACGTATCCATATTTATATCTATTAGGTTATGTTTAAGATTTCCTAAATTTTCAAGCCATGTAAACTTTCCCAGTATTCGTGAAACTATCAAAAACCATCCGAGGTTTACATGTATAATACCTCATATTTAGAACCTCTTTATTGATCCCAATTGTATCCGAAACCAATTTGCTAACTTTTTAGGTCGATACGACCATTTCGCATTTTTCGAGGTAAGACTTAGGTATAAAGTATCGACATACTCCTAAATTATTCAATTTTTATTTATTTGGTCTACCAATATATTTTTTTATGATTTTCATATCGTTTTTGTGAACTTCTACTAAATTCCAGCATCTTTTTTCATTTTTGTATTTGAGAATAGGAGTTTGGCCCCAGAATCGGACCAATCTAGTTTAGTTGAACCAACTCGATTCAGGCTAGTTCGGGGTACTAAAACCTCTTATTTCTCCACTCGTCCTCTATTGCGGCAAGACCAGTTAATCTTCTTTTTTTATCGACTCATTGGGGTTGCGTTAGGCCCGACCCTAAGGCACTCTTTGGAGGGGAGATGATGCCCCCTTTCCTCGAAAACTTGAGTTCCTCCTAACCCCCATTTTCACTATTGAGACTAACTTCAACAACATCCATCGACAATGACTGCAACAACAACGAACAACGACAACCTTAACCTCCAATTCGATTTTGTCTCCATCGCCTCTCCATTATCCCGCCTCAGTTTTTAGCTCCCTCTCTGTCCCATTTTGTTCGATTTCTTCTCTCTCTTGGCCCCGAGATTGATTGAACGGTGAGGCGGTTCTGTAGGTTATATATATGTGAATTTTCTTCGAGATTTGCACACAAGAATCTCGAGGTCGATCTAAAAAATGAAAGTTTAAATATAAACATTCCTTGAGATTCAAACACGCAAATCTCGAGAAAGATCTAAAAAATATGAAGTTAAGGTAACAATCCTCAAGGTGACACCAAGTTTAACACATTCATATACTTGCATCCTTGATTATTCTTGAGATGAGATTCCATGCATCTCGATGCATGAAAAATTCTGCAACATACAATGATCAACATCATTCCATGTTTCATCCCCTATAATTCACATATGTCACACTAGGTATATCGTTAATTTTATTTATCATTTATTTTTCAACTATAGGTATTATATTAATTCACATTAATCACTTATCGTTAATCACCAAGGTGACACCAGGTTTAACACATTAATTATTTCTCACACTAATCAAATACAATACATCACCATATTCACACTTGCACATTAATCGAGACAAGCTAGGCTTAGCCACAAGCCTAACTCAAATTAAATAAATTTTGAATTAACGTTAATCACCAGGTTAAGGACACGAAATGTTACATACGACCACTTCAAAACTAACATGAATGAATGAATTTATCAATAATATACATCATATCATTGAAGTTAAACATATATTTGACATGAAAAACCCAGACTTTGTCAAGAATGCCTCGAGATTTTAAAATCACATAACTTGGTCAAAACGCCACCTAATCTAGAACTTCATTATTACAAATTGAGTGATTTTTCATAAGGATTTCAAATATTCCAATGGTTTCCCAAAACAAACTTATTTATTAACTCGAATTTAGAAAAATCAGATTCATTTCAAACACCTTAATTTGGCTAAAAACCTCAATCTCGAAAATGGGGATTTGGGGGATAAAGAGAGACTTTATTTTGAACAAATTCAACATAAAAACCTCTAATTCTCATTCTAACACTAAAAGCCTTATGATTCAAAGCTCAAATTCACATCGATTAGATGAAAGAGAGCATGAATTGGTTAGTTAGGGTTGCATATTGTTGTTTAGATCATGATCTTTCCTATAGCGACTTTAATTTCCTCAAATTGAGATCTAGAACTTGAAATTCAAGCAAAAATTCACTTCATCCCTTTATTTTCTTGTTCATTACTATGCATGGATTTGGATTTGTAGAGACTAAGTATGGGTTTTTGTACCCTAAGAGTTGTGTCATCTCATCCTTAAATCACTTAATCCCATTAACATCCCTAGATAGATAAAATGGCTGCATGTCATCCTAGCATCTAATAAGTCCTCCTTGTTGGCACTAATTGTATACAACTCTTCCTAGTATCAAGGTATTATGAACATCTCAATGTAAATAAAAAACCAACAAATTTGTTTAAACTAAGGTCCTATTAATTAATGTAGCTCACAAAGCAAAGCATATGATAAGTAGTTTGGCACATTGATATTAGAGACTAACCAATCATTCTCTAGAAGGCCCATGCTCGCACACATGCCTTGGTAATGTTCCGCTCGCTGCTCGATGCCTATAAACAAGTTGAGAACATGATTTAGTAATTTACTCACATACAAAACACTAGGAATACCATCACACAAATATAGATAACATCTTGGCCTTCGTGCCAAGTGTCGGATTGTATGTAACATCCCCAAACTCAATTAGGAAAATGTCCTGCCTAAAACCCTAATTAAGCCTCGGTACACCAGTCGGACTCAATTAGATTAACAGTACAACCATCATTTATAAAATACAGTGGAATTAAAACTTTATTTGAAAATACAAACTATATACTAAAACTGACATAAATCTTGGTATTAAAATCAAATCCCAACCCTAGTTATTATAAAATAATAATTCAATGCAATATATAAAACAATATGAAAATCAATTCACTGTAGAGAAAATAATAAACTCCTAATCTTCTCCGTCCTTGAGTCAAAGTGCACAAATACATAAATATATCAAGTATCAACTATTATTAATGAATTAATTGGGGAATAAGCATTCCAACTTGCTCAATAAGTGATGCTCATAAATATATCAATTATCAACTACCATTAATGAATTAATGAATAGCAATATGAATCCAAACATATCTATTTAGGCATTAAAAATGATATAACAATACATAACAAAATGCAAGTTCACAAGTCAGTTGCAACTGTACTCGTGACTTGTATTTTGATTTACATTTTAGAGTTAGACTCTTGCTTATATAAGAATACGTATTCAAAATCCACATTGTTGACCGACATGTGATTTTTCTAGTCGATTCAAATGTAATCGAGCTATCAACTCTTAACAATTGGAGAGCCATACTCTCATCTTACCCCAAGAATACGATCCAGAGAAACCCCTTGTTGGTCATCATGTGATTCTGTCGGTGTATTCAAGTGTAACTGAGCTACCAACCCCAAATGGACAGTGAATGACTCAGGTATAACTCCAACCTACTGAGGATGAAAAGCCAGAATCCATTTTCAGGCCTATTTTTCCTTTTATTAGGCTAAAGGGCGGAATCCTTTTATAGGTGTATTTTCCAACCTCAATCATGATTCACCTTATCGACACTTCCGAGGGTTTTCTCATTTAAAATCAAATACAGTCAAGCCACGGTACATTTCTTCATTCTCAATCCATAATACTATATGATCTAAATATATTAATTACATTTCATAGTTGATAAGAATACGAGTCTCACTTACCTATGCCAAGCTTTCTTAACTTTATACCGAATTAAACGATACTTGAGATCCATACACCTTTTCCCGTTGACAAATAACCTAAATTAAATCAATTGTCATCAATTTGGTTCCAATACACATTAAGTAGGCCCCTAAACTGGTCCTAATCAAATCCGAGAATAATTTATAAATTTTAAGTCAATACGACTATTTCGCATTTTTCGAGGTAAAAAACCCTGGGTATAAAGTCCCATAAGAATCTCAAATTGCTAATATTTCATAGAATTTCTTCAATTTCTATTTACTTGATCAAAATATTATTTTTTTGAATTTTTTCTTATTTTTCTGGAAATTTTCCCCCAACATTTGTTTTTATTTAGAAAAGGGTTTGGGCCTAAACCAAGCCGAAAGGCCCCAGTTCAAGGGCCAAACCCTTTCTTCTTTATCGAAACTACTCTGAATCTATTGATCGAACATCATTTTTTTAATTTCGCTGGGGTTGGGTTTGTCCCAACCAATGAGTATACTTTTGAGGAGATGAGATAAGTCCTTGTCATCTCCTTCCTCGATTCCGAACCTCGCATTGGAACCTCCATTACCAACAAGCAACAACATCAATAGTCAACAACCCAACACAACAACTTACCCTTACCATCACTGCCTCCATCGTATATATATATATCCCTTTCTCCATGTTTCGATCTCCACTGTCTATTTCACTTCTTTGTTTTTTTTCTCTCTCGATATCGAAATTGAAACTAGTGAGGCGACAAGGTTTTGTAAACTTTCCTTGAGACTCGTATGCACGAATCTTGAGGCAAATCTAAAAGACATTAATTAAAGTGTCACTACTTAAAGTGACATCGATTTTGATACATACCTACACATTTAACTTGATTCTCATTTAGATCTGGTTACGCGTATCTCGAGGAATAGAAAAATCTCTCCACATCAAACAATCAATACCATTCAACTCCTCGACTTATACGTAACACACATCTCGAGGTGAATCCAATATATGATTTAATTTTGTTTAAACTGTTGGATTCGTTTATATGAATCTATAAATATAATGATAACTTGATATTTTGCACCTATAAATTCGTCGTGCGCTCCAATGACCACCCTCGACCATGCACACGATTACACATCCCACGTATATCACCTTCGACCCTACGTGTCACTAGGCGCCAATCCATTTATTAATTATTTAATTATTTTCCAACACATATTTATATATACAATGTATATAAATATAATGCGTTTATCAGTTTGTCTTGTGCGCCAATGAGTACACTCGGGCGTGCACGATACCCCACAACCTATGTACGTCACTCATGACCCACACACGGTTTTAGGTGTCACATAATTTGTCAATTATCCAATTATACATCAATTAATCGTTATTTCCATAATTGTTAATACAAACCATAAAAACACCAAACGACGCGCAAATCCATACACACGCCAATCGAGATAAGTCGAACTTAACCACAAGCCTAACTCTGGTTAATTAAAATTCAGATTAATAATTATCACATGCTTAAAGTAACAGGTCGTTACATTATGTACCCGTTGTCCAGCCACGTCATGGGTTGGTGACCCTTTATTTGAGATAAACTAAATATTAGTGATTTGTGTCGTATATAACTACCTCACACAACACATCTGATCCAAATCAAATGATGAAATGCACTCCTTATATAGGTAGCAAATTTTTGGTTGTTGTGAATGGTCAATCCTTGCATATTTTTGGTATTGGAACTGCTAAAACTCAATCTATATGATCAAATCTTTCATTTAGGAACACATTATGTGTACCCCACATTAAGAAAAATCTTATTAGTATCTCTCAAATTACTAGAGATAATGGTGTTCTAATTGAGTTTTCGACCAATCAATGTTTTGTAAAGGACGACAAAAGTAAAGCTATCCTCCATTGGAGTACGGTTCATGGTGGTTAATATCAATTCTTTGCACCTTTCAGTTTGTTCACTCTTCAAGAACCAATGTAGTTTTTTGGTATCGAATAACAACATGTATACTTTATGGCTTTCACAATTGGGTCATCCTACTCATAAAGTTTTAAATCATGTGTTACATAATTATATTCATTTACATATTGCATCTAGTATAGGTTTTTGTTCTATATGTCCATTAAGCAAGATTCATGCACTTTCTTTTGGGAATTATGTGAATAATTCTTCGCATGTGTTAGATCTTATACATACTGATGTGTTGGGACATGCACGAGTTAATTTAACAAATGGTTATAACTATTATATCAGTTTCATTGATGATTGTACCATGTTTATGTGGTTGTATCCAATGAAATAAAAATCTAATGTTCTGAAAGCATTTTTGCATTTTAAAGCATTAGTGAAAACTCAATTTGGGTCTCATATTAAACATATTTAATCTGACTAGGGTGGGGATCGAGTTTAGAAGTTTTAAGCCCATTTTTTTATTCAATAACATTTTATAACATTCTTATTTTCATATTCATGAACAAAATGGGAGGGTTAAAGAAAACATTGTCACATTGTTGAAATGAGTCTTACACTGCTTGCCTTAAGTCACTTTCTAAATTTTGTTTGAATGCACGTGGAACAATTTTTTTCTTATCAATCGATTACCTATTGAAGTTTTGAAGGGTTGTTCTCCTATTAAGAAAGTGTTTTCTAAACCTCGTAATTACTCTCTATTGAAAGTATTTGATTGTGCTTGTTTCCCTTATCTTAGACCATATAATGCACATAAATATCAGTTGAGCTAAGAAATGTGACGACTCTAACCTAACTTAGGGTCAGGTCGCCATGCACATATTGTCACTTAGGCCTAATAAATGAATCAGGTCTGAGATAATGTTCTAGCTTGCCTAAAACTACTGTGGAACTCCTCAACTATATAGATGAAACAAAAATTGTGACATTCAAAAATAAAAGGTTTCATATGTCAAATAATAATTCTAAAGAAAGTTTCTAAGTATTGCAAGGTAATTACACCATCATGCTACCAATGTACTAAGCCAACAAGTCTCAAGGATTAGAGTCTACCCCATTAAGTACTTACTATAACTCATCTTTTGATGTTTTAAACATGAATAGTATAAATAGCATGCAAATTTCACATCCAAAGGCAAGGGTCTACGCAATCACCTTTCCATGATCCCGCATTGGTGTCAATGAATATGGACCAAATGAGCAAGTGTATAGCGGTCCTAATTAATTAGACTAGAATTAGTATGTATCTCAGCGATTAACGGTTGTAATTTGGGCATTATGTGGACAAGTCGATTGACTCGGATACGAGAATCGAAGGAATATGTTATTTACGGATGATGGTGAAACCACACCAAAGAGGAGGTGAACTGGGTGTATCGAGAAGTTATCGCCCTTTTAAAATAATTCAACAATAAAGATGCTATATGCTCACTCAAAGGCAAGTATGAATGCAATGCAAGATGATGGGGATAGATGAGATGGAAAGAGACACGCGATTTATAGTGGTTCGATCCAATGATCTACATCTACTACATAACCTCTCCGGTTAGGATTTTTGAACCTCCACTTATATTGCCAATAAGTGTTACAACCTAAGTGCACAAGCCTAGAATGCCTAATCACAAATTAGGACTTCCTACTTAGCCGCAACTAAGGTTTATGCCAAGCCTCAACTAGTTCTTCCTTTTGACTTAAATCCCACTTAGTCTTACTATCAACCACTTACAAAGAATAGATGAAAATAATCAAATTCACTTTACAAAGTAAAGCGACACTAAATTCAAATACAAGCAACCCTCACAGAGCCTAACCACTATAATGCATGCAAGTATGAGAACAAATGAGAAATGTAAGTATATCACTGATTTTGTGCAAATCTTAAATATAAAACCGTTTCAAACGAATTGATTAAAACAAATATGGTTTCAAATCCAAAGACCAAGAAGTTTGATAAAAATCATGTTTAAGAGCATAATCTTGTCCAAACCAGTCCTAGGGTTTAGTAAATCAAGTTTAAGTGTAAAATTCAGGTCAAATGTGTTCAAGAACACAACAAATGATTTCCACAAGTCAAGCACTCAAAAATATGAAATTTAAGCACAAGAAAAGTTAGGAAATCAGGCTTTCTTACAACCCCGAGAGAGTGATTTGAAAATCATTTCTGAAGTGAATGTTGTAAGCTTTAGAATGCCTTAATAACGCTAGTTTTGAGAGTAATTCTATTTCCTCAAAAGATTACAAGTGATAGCACACCAAAAATCCAAGCTTTTTCTTTAAAAACCAATGGGCACAATATGGTTTTCTTTCTTAACAAGAAAATATAAAGTTCTAGGTGGTTTGAGAATATTCTATATTTATTTTTAACAGTTTTTTTACTGTTCTAGAGATCCAAGGGCTAAGATTTGATTATCTATTCAAATTAAAGTGTGATATTCGGCTTTATAAAAAACCTGTCAGAAAGGCAATTAGCGCGCTGATATTGGGACCTAGCGTGCTAATCCTTTAAGCTAGCGCGCTAACTCTGCAATTAGCATGCTAATATCATTATTAGCGCACTAACTGTCAGGGACCTCAAAATAAATATTTTTGGCTCTATAGTTAGCAACCACTTATCGCATCCGGGACGATAACAAACCTCTTATAACGGTTATACATGCTTGTTAAAGGTCATATAACCTATTTTGGTGGTTCGTATGTTTTCACAAATCTCAAAAAGGGAGAATCTCGATTTCATGACTTACATATGGTTTTTTTTTGCAAATGCACAGTTTTTCTTTTCAAAAACCTTTCAAAACAAGTTTTTCTTTTCCGAAAACTTCCACAATGGTTTTTAAAGTACGATGTGAATATAAAAATATGGTTTCACATAGTTTGGACTTATAAGACCAATTTAAGTGCGAGTTCCTGTAAAACTCTAAATGATCACTTGAGATTTGAAAGGCGATTTGAAAAACATGATATTCATGAACTAATGCATTAGGCTTGTGAAAATGAACTTGTGTACCTTACATCAATGTAACAACATGTAATATAATCTTTTGTCTTTGTTTCCTCGTGTAGACCGAATCTTGAACTTGTATGGCTCGAACACTTGAGATGTGGTATTCTACAAACTTAAACTAACTGAAACACACTTGATAAACTTATTAGTATACATTTAGTTTGTTTGTTTCCATCAAAATCTTAGGTGGAGTAAAAGTGACTAACCATTTAGTCCAACAAATAGTTGTTTATATTGCGATGTTTAACATCATTATTATTGTTTTACGTCATATGTGTTTAAATTGTTACTGGGCGAGTTGGTGTGATGGGGAGTTATCTTGGGAAGTGTGTCGACGCGAGAATCGAGTAAGAGTGACCCGAGTATGCTAGACTAGGCAAAGAACTTGAGTGTGATGTCTAATTAAACCACAGTCTAAGTTAGTTAACCAAATAAAGTAAAGTGTGGTGCACCTTGAGATGTGTGCCAAGACACGGGCTACCAAATGTCGGGTAGTCATAGCTTGATGGGACCACTAATTTATTAATAAAAATGGTTAAGAACCCGAATCAAAGGTATTAAGATGCGTAAGTAAATTAAATTGATCAAATATTAATAAAGCTATATAGTGTGGATGAATTAATCTAGGACCTTAGATCTTCATCTAAATGATCCAAGATTGAGGAAACTAGGTATGATATGTCACTAGGATGTGTCAATGGAGAGCTGGAAAGCTTAAATGAAGGACCATAATAGTTCTCGACATACGAGTAGCGCACTGTGATAACAAGAAAAGTATAAAACTTGAACTTAGTGGAGTTTCCATTAAAAGAACCAAATTTAACATACAAAGTCGAGATTTTGGGAGGGTTTGTTGGAAAACTAGTGAAGATTGGAGCTGTTGAGGATCAAATTGAGAGATCAAAGTTAAGGTAATCACTTCCATATGCTTAAATTCATGAAAAATGAGCTCCAAAACTTGAGTTTTTGACTAAAAGAGTTTCTTGAAAGAGGCTACTTTTTTGTTGAATCTATGGCGATTTACAAGCCTAAATTGGCAAGAAATCAAGGTTTTTAAACTGATTTTTGTGATAATTGAATTTTAGGTGAGATTGGAAAAAACTATTGAATACACGAATTTGATAATTATGATCAAATTGTTGTTGTTTTGATGTGTACGTAAAGTTTTTGGAGGCCATATTGAGTATAGAATAGGTCCATAAGGTTGGGATACCCAACTTGGGTGTTGGGGACATAATTCTCGAGTGGTGAATTATGTCACCCAGCATAGGTAGCGTGCTATACAGTCTTGTTGCGTAACGTTTCTTCAAAATGAAGAATAGTAGCATGATAGGTGCCTCCCTAGCGCACTGCACACACCTAGCGTGCTAGGTCAGCCCTCTAGCCCGCTATTGACAGATGAAAAACCAATTTAAGGGTTGCTTTGGTATTTTTCAACTTAGTATATATCCAAAAACCTATAAACATACTAAATAAATAAAATAGAACTTCAGGGGACTAGGGGATCGTAGTTTAGGTATCAGAGAGCTAGGCGAGGTTGTATTCAGAAACTCGGGGAAGTCGAAGCGTGTGTTGAGGTCCATAAACCTATTAGAATTTCTTACAAAATTCATGATTTATTTTATACGTATTGGGTTGCATGTGTGGCTGCTGGCGGGCACATATGTGTTATCACTCAAATTTCAGTATGTGTATATATTATTTGTGGCTAAATCACTTGCACGAGTTACTTGTGTTAGTCCTAGTTTCGTTGAAAGTAGAATATATCTACAACTGTCAAGAAAGATGTAAGGTGTTCCCTTGACTTGAAATAGCGTTTAGGGGTTCATCCGTTAACCGTAGTTTGGGTTTAGTCATTGTAAGTTTGCAAGTATATACGTGGTTCCTGTCATATTTTATCTATTACCAATTGGTTTTTATCGAGGTTTTCTCATTTCATAACCTGTTCATTTAGTATGTTTTATTTTATTAATCGATATTATTTTTACTTGTTGTATGTCGCCTGCATTCATGGGAGTATGACTTACTATTGCCAGAGGTCATATTTACATGTCTCGTAGATTATCAGTTCTATTTCATGACTATTGTGAGGACTTCTCTTAGAATTTTACTCACCGTTCTCATCACTGTATTTGTTGGTTGATCGAGTGCAGATCCTTTGATGAGCAAGGGCAAGGACAAGGAGGTATTGGGCGATTACCTTTAAAGTAGTAATGCCAGCTCATGTTTGACTACATTATGTAGATATTTAAGTTTTTGTTCGGTTTTAGAGACTATAGAACACTGAATTCATGTATATGGATATCTTGTTGCATTATTTTGCCTTTTTTATATACATAGTATCATTTTACTAGGTTTTCCACTACTTATTGTTAAATATTGCATAATTTATTCACTTACAGATTTTCGTTGTTAAATTTCAATATAACTTGATAAAATGATTAATTGGCTAATTAAATCACTAATATTTAAATGAAGATTAATTAGCTAAACTAGGGTTTAATGGAAATCATGTAAGCAAACAGTTAGTTCGATAACCTAGTTATAATTAGCTAATAAAATACTAAATAACTAAAAACTATAACTACTAACTTAATTAACCAAACTAACTAAACTAATTCCAAAAATTCAATGCAAAATTAATTAAACGAAATTCAAACTCAATATAATATAAATATCTAAACAAATATCTAAATAAACGTATGAACAAACCCTCCACTAAACAATGTAATATACTTGGATTGCATTTAAATACTAGAATATAACTTTACCTCATAACCTAGTTATAATCATATCACACGAAATCTTAAAATCATTAAATCTTAATTCATAATAGATTGATAGCCTTTAGCAAACCATCAATTTTCCTATATTCATTGAAAAATAAGTCATATCCTTATCATAGTAAATCTACATATTGGATAAAACGCAATAGAATAAAAATACGATAGCATTAATATTTAATGAAAACCATGCCTAATCTAAGTCGAATATTAATAAGAATGATCAATAAATAATTTAGAACACAATCACTTAGAACATCTACTCGGGTAATTTGGCCCTATAGATTAATTATAGTTATTACTTCTATAATTGTTGCCAATAATCATAGACATAAAATCATAAAATCACATATTACAGTGCATATTTGCAATTACACATGCAATACAAGAATCATTAGTTTTAATACGCAAAAAAAACTTATTAAAAACATGATTGTCATGTATGATTCGATTTAAAGCATTAAGTACATGATTCCATAGTTATAACTACGTAGCAATCCAATGTATACACATGTCTAGTATTTATTTAGATTAATAAACTATTCACTCATGTTGGAAATAAACAATGCAATAATATAATTAAAAGACGTAATTAAATAAATACTTGTTAATAAAATAAAAAAGCTCCAATGTTGCTTTAAACATAAACTCAATAAAAACTAACTAACAGCTAATAGAGAATGCTTCCAAAGTTTTAATTTCGAAGCCCTAAGGTTTTATTTATAGTTTCTTAAGTATAAAAATCCTAGATAAACTCTAATTCATTGTTCTTATCTAAAAAAATCGTAACCAACATCAACGATTTGTCAGCGATTCCATTTTCTTCACAAATCGCTGAGTTAATCACTAGAATTGACTTTCTGTGCTCCACTGATTCATTAGGTGATTATTAGTGTAACTGCAGTTTGCTAATGATTTGTGGGCTTTTCTTTGCTGCTGATTTTGGTAGCGATTCCTTTGTAATTTCTTATCACTGGTTTTGTTCTCCAGTTAACTGTTTTGCTTTTCTTCCTCTTTTTGTTTCATTTCTTTATTTTTCATAATTAAATCTTGAAATTACAAAAACAAGATAATACCTAGAATAATATCATCATTTATATCTAAAATCAACTTAAATTACATTATAAAGCATGTCTAATTTTTGACTTGTCAAATACCTCCAAACTCAGCACTTTGTTGTCCTGGGCAAAGGAATATTCTCAATAATATTCTCTTTTCATTTTTTTTTATATCATGACTTCAATCTAATTCATCTTAACTTTTAATAATTGAAACTTAAAATAGAATTGATCTTCAAATGAAACATATTACCCTCAAGTAAATGGAAGTTATGATAGAATAGAGTAATTTAGATAAAATGAACATCTCTTAGTGATAACTTAACCACTCAATGCAACATCCTGTAGAACTTAAAGTTCAATACCAAGGCTAGTACACAATATAAGTTTTCTCAATCTCCACTAACAAGCATCAAGCTTACGATGGCTAGTATATAATCTCAAAACACAAAAATCACTAGATTATTCTTAACTTTAGAAAATACTTTATAAATAGTACCACAATCAAAATTAATAGAAATTTTTTCAAGATACCAATGAATATATCGCTTAAAATATGTTAGTTGAGAAATACTTCACTCAACCCTAGCTCAAGAACTCAAGCTTAAATCTTTTCTTTGAAGAGTTTTAGAACATCCATGTTTTTCGTTTCTCATTTTTTACTTCACCCTAATTATCTTCTTTATTATATATATTTTTTGCATTTGACTTTTACTTTTTGAGTCCTTGCTCCATTTCTTATGGACATTCTCACATTTTTCCCACTATAGATTCTCTCTTTCATTTCCTATGGAATCTATAAGACTCTCTATATATTTGTAAACTCTTGATAGCATTTCTCACTGTCTCTTACTATCCACTGAGGTTGAAGAAAATTCTTTTTTTTTAAAAAACTCATATGTTTCTAACCCATTTATTTTTTCAATTGCGACATAATATTTTTCTATATATATAATGGCCTTTGTATTACAAGATTCCTATAAATTTGTCTTGTTCATCTTGCACTATTGTTTTGATCTTCTACTCATTCTTATGATTAACATAAGGCAATCAATCCAATGTATACATAAAATAATAAATTTAATCAAAAAAAGTATAAAAATTGATTCCTTCTATCATAAAATTCACTTGGGTAATAAAAATATCACTTCTATTAAAAACTTATTATATATTCATTCCATTATATTATATTTCTACTAAAAATAAAGTAAAATGAAATTCATACTTGCTCGAATTCGGAAGAAATTTGAAATATTTCAACTCACTTCAATATCGAATCAAAATTTTGAGTTTTGCATAAATTTTTGACTTATCTTCTACCATTCCTTTAGTTCCTTGCTTTCTTTGCTATCTTTACCATATTTCGCCAAAAATACCCTCAAACTCATTCCAAACCTTGTCATCAAGATTTAAAAATTAAGTCGAGTTTCCAACAAAACAAAGATACCTCGTGAAGTATAAACGAATTAATACAATCATATATTCGATAATCAATATATAAATAAACCTAAAATATAAATTTCAACAAAAAGAGTGCATTAGAAATTAGAAAAAAACCATCACCAGTGTATCAAATGTATCAAATCACCAAGTACAAATTACATATAATATATCACCACTACAGATCACAGATAGTATATCATTACCAGAGTTTTGCTTGTAAGACCTCACACATTATCATTCCGAAACGAAGAAGATAATGTAGAGTGAAGAAATCATTGTCTCCATTCAAAAGTTGCATCATCATCATATATTACCGAATCATTCATCACGAACTGGTAACTCGCAGTGGGATCATAGATGGTATAGTCCTGACTTGACTACAGCTATTCATCAAAATTATGATTTCTCAGTAGCCATAGTTATGTAGACGGTACAAGAACCTATGTGCCTCCTCGACTTCTATGTCTCCTTAACATCAACCTTTTCATCATGTGAATGTTGCTCACTAAGGCCTTTTATTTCTCGAACACCAGTTATTGATTCCTCATAGTTCTCATTTAATTGCACAAAATTGTACCCAAAAATCTCTTTATGTTATCTCTGAGTTTTCTTTTTTGCTTTGTCTCTTTTCTGGCTATCTCATCATTCTCCCTTTAATCTTTGGAGTCTTCATATCTCTCTATTACTTTATCCGTGATGGTTTTCTCTGGTGTAACATCCATCTCAAGTCTTGTCACATTTACTTGATCTGCTCTACAAAAAGGCATAATCATCAAAGGGAAAGGTAATCTATCATTATTCTTCATTATGATGGTATTCCTTATCAACTCAAAGATAATTTCGCCAACATCCAAATATCCAAATCCCTTAGCAATGTGGTAAAGTAAAGTGGCTTTGTAGTTCACAATCACATAATATTGCATACTTTGTTATAAGCTGGCGTTGATGAAACAACACCATGCTTTCATGATCTTCTTAAAAAATTTGGTAGTAATGTGCTTCGGGTACCTCTCCATGTCTAAATTGAATCCATCACCATGGATGGCCTCTAATCCTCCTTTAATTTTCTCAGTGAGGTAGTGAATAACATATTCAGGTTTTGTTTACTAATTGTCTTCTCTTTTATGAACTTCTGGTAAACCAAAATACCAGTTTATTCTTGTAGCAGAATAATCCATTGTTCTTCCTCTAACTCGTGACTCTATCTTGTTGTCATTTCCATAGGCTGGCATAAACCTCTTTCGCTAAATGATATATAGGATCCTAGGCCTATATTTCAACTCATTCTTCACATTTAGTCCCCACTTCGGGATCAACTTCCTTCCTCTCTCTATATCTTTCTTAAATCTCTCATTGATAAAGTTTTCTTTCCTAAGAACATAGTTCTTCACACCTTTCATTATCTCTTGTTCTACTTCCTCCTCATCCTCATTTTCATCCTCATATTCCTCAGAATTATAGCTAAATGATAAAAGGGGGTAGGCACTCTTTATCGTCTAATCCTATGAGTATTTAAAGAAATTGACGTGGACCTAATTGGGGAAAGTATGGATTTATCCTTGGTTTTCTCTATTAACTTCCCCTTTTCTTTATCTTCCCTCGAATTTTGACCTTTTTCACTTCTGACCATTTATTAGGTACAAGCAAAAAAATAAGCTTGTATAACCATTTAAAACCAAATTGTCGAAAAAGTATTCAAAAAAACTCAACATATCGATCTAATAAGGAGCAATTCATTAAATAAAGTCATTTATAAATCAAGAGTTTGAAACTTAGATGAATGTATCGATAAAACATCAATGATAAAAACAATCGTTCATTAGTAATTCAAGTCATGCAATACACAAACACAAAAACTCCCAAACTCATTTGATATTTAGTCTCTAATTAGTTTGTGTATAAAATTCATTTCATTCATCATATACTAAAAATAGTTTGAAAATTTGATAGCATTAAACAAATTATCACAACACTCCCATACTAGTATAATAATTGAAAACATTCGCGTCAAAACCAATTTAGAGTAAAAATTTTGAATTTTAGCTTCTAACCTAAATAAAAATCCAAAAATCCATGAAAAATAAAAAAATATAATCAATAAAAGACTAGAGTTTTTACTGATTACCTTTTTGAAATTTAATCTTTTAATTTGAAATCCAAAACTCCTCTAGAACACTCTTTTAAGCTCCAACTTCAAATTCCCTTTTGCTCAAGCCCTAGTTGGCTCTAAACTCTCTAAATTTACCAAATTTTGGGTTGAATGTGTGAAGATTAAGGTATGAATCACTTAAATACACTAAAATCTAGCTTTAGAAGGTTAAATCGAGTCGAAAAAGTGGTATTTGGATCGAAAACTCATAATGGTTTATGAGTGTGAAGTGAATAAATGTGGCAATTTTCGATTTTTGTTTTCAAAAACGTCTATTCTTTCTCAGTAATTTAGGGTTAAAGTGGATTCACAGGGAAATATGTAACGACCCATTTTCTAAATGGATCGCCACAAAGGCTAATGCGAGCCCACAAACTGGCCTACTAGCTCCAGCTGTGTTCCACATGCCATGTCATCCACCATTTAATCCCAACAAGTTACTATTTAAATTGTTACTAGACTCAAGTCATCTACTAATATCATTGTAAATCCTGAATAAATCACAACACAAGCCTTGTAACGTGACAATAAATAGTAGAAACATTATAGATTATAGTCATGCATGAATAGCTCTGATACATAATGTGGAAAACCCTTATATCATCATAGATCAAAACTGTACCTCAATGTAAGACAATATCAATAGTATAGAGTCCTAATGTATCACTCACAATTCCAAATCTCAAAATAGAACAAAATATGTATAGACAAATGTACAAGTTTGGCTAAACGTCTCTATATTCTGGTTGCTTGCCCTGGCCCCAGCTCGTCCCAGGATCTGCACTCAAGTCATCACAAAAAGACAGATGACGAGTCTAGAGTGAGTATTCACAAGGAAATTAAGTGAGAAATACTGATAATAATTTCTAGAATTTAAAGAAAACTATTAAATAAACATGCGAAAATATAAACAGGCAACTGTGCTCATCGCTTGCATATGTAATAGTGAAAGCTCAAAATGTGTGTTCCTAGCCCCTAGGGTCAGATTAGGGCCATACTTCGGACTCCCAATAGACTACTGCCAGCGAGTAGCACTCAAGCAATGCCGGTATCTGGATCCGCTAGGTGGTCGGCGTGGAACCTACGACTCATCCACACGTGCCCGTCACTCTTTCGAGTAGCCCTATTCACCGAGATGGCACACGTGCTATGGCCTAGTGGATGTACACACAAAATGGCACGGAGGGAGAGCCTCAATGTCCATCCATTATAACCATAACAAGAATATAGTATTGAAAGACAGAAAATGAATTCAAAAGCAAAAATAAATATTGCTCAAGAAATTTCACTTGGGAAAGTACATACCTCACACCGCACTCAGTGTACCATCACTAACCCTCGGTCCAACTCCGCCTATTCTCAGACATCCCAAATTATAGCCCGTACTAACCTATTTCCATGTATAAGTGATGTTTAGTCATTTTTATGTGTGTTAAGTCATTTCACACAAATTATGTCAAAACAAGGGTACATTAGCACGTTGGGTCTAGGCAATAGCACGCTAAATGTCGTGATAGTTATACTTTCTTCTCCCATACGAACATTAACGCGCTAATCGCGTTCTTGACAACTCAACTGTTGAAAGTTTTAGGGTTTTCTACCACCCTATCAACCCAATAACAACAACAACACCAACAATAACACTTCAAAACACTAGAAACCCATCCTAACAACTCACAACCTCCAAAACATCACCAACATCTACAAAATTATGATCAAAAGAGAGAGAAATGTATGATGTTTGTGATTCTCACCTCAGATTTGATGTTTTCACCCCTCTAAGCTCCATAAATCTCGGATGGGTAGATAAGAGAGAGAAAAGGCGGTGGAAATAAGTTAAACTTGACTTATATAGGTTGAATTTGAATCTTATCTCTAGGCCATCCAAGGTACCTCATTTTCTCCTATTCTAACCCCTCACGACTTCGACTGGGACACCTTTGGCACACTCACCCTTGTATTTAACTCAAAAAGTGGCCTTTCGAGTGTTTTGACGCCTAGTTTCTCATCTCAAACTGCGGCATACGCATCCTACCATGTCCTTAACCACCAAATATGCATTCAATATTCTTTAGTTAGCCAATTTTATTCATTTTGTTATTATTTCCCTTGGCCTAATGTTAAGTAGGCTAAACTACCCGGTACTCGCATCGACATGCATATCGAGGCGACTATGTAACACACGGTCTCGCATGTCAAATGTAATATACTAACACATATTGTGATTTCACGTATATTATTTCAATATAAACATCAATTAAGCATACAAAAATTACTATTTACCTAGCTCCAAGCGAACACAAGCCAAACCGCGGGTCCCACGAGCGTCTGAGCTGTCAGCCACGTTTGCAAACACGTCGTTAATAACGACGAATTAAATTTAGGCCGTTACAAAATCGCTGCATAAATCGCTGAAAATGAGTCTCGTTGGCTGAACGATTAGTTTAAAGAATCCAAGTTATAAGTGCAAATCCGTAACAAATCGTTGACCTAAAATTACAATAAAATTTCTACAGACTACTTTCAATTTTCTCGGTGATTTCTAGTAAAAATGGAATCGTTGGGAAATCGCTAGCCTATTTTAACAATTTTTTTTCAATTTAATTGATTTTCCCATATATTTGTCACATATATATCTAGTAAAAAACTAGAATTATTCACAATTATCAAAGTTTAACTATGATTTATACTAAACAATAATTCCATTACTATAAATATCCTATTAACATAAAAACTAATCCATAATGATAATTACGAAAAGAAATTGTCTCGATCAACCCTCTTACAAGAAATTATTTTTGAATTAAATTTCTAAAATATCCTCATTATAAGATTCAAAAGTTGAGAGAATATAAAAGCAACTACCTAATCCTAATACTAAAATTGAAAGTAAAGATAGGGTATGGGCTTTCGTTGGCTCGACTAAACCACATAATTCTAAACTAATTCTAAAAACTTAAACGAGGGATTTTCCACTCTAGTGCCATTCAAGAAAGTGATTGCTCAGCCATGCACCATAATGCTGATTGTCTTATTCAGAATATCCATGACAACTTGCGAAGTGGCTAAGAAAGGTCGTCCTAAGATTAATGGAGGATCTTCATTGATGAAGTATGGGATAATCTAAAAGTCTGTGGGAATAACGCACTTGTCAATTTGAACTAGTACATTAGTAATGACTCCCACGGGTTTCACTAAATAATCGTATGGTAGAGTAACGTTTTTCAGAAGGAAGTACATCCAACTCCAGTTGAGTGTGAAGAAAGAAGTGAATTAGCATGTAGTGTGCTTTAGAACATGTATCACAAATAGCCTTAAAATATCAAGCCCATTGAATTTTTTGTTTATGTATATATCTCATGGATCATCGAACTTAACAATGGCTAAGTTCTTCTCTTTCTTCTTCTTCTTATTCTTCGTAAATTTAAACACTTCCATTTTAAGATCATTCTCAAAATTGTTCGGTTGCTTAACCACTACAAAAAAGAGAAATTACCAACGAAATTTGGGATCATAATCAATTATGTTGCTATTTGGCAATGGAATAGTGGCGGATTAGCAACGAATAGCAAATTTAAAGTTTATTAATTGATTAGCAACTTAATTTTAACAAAGGAAAACATTATGTCGCTATTTCGTTGCTAAACTTGGCTCTAAAATTTTCCCCCAAAATATTCCTTTGCTATTCCGTTGAAAAACTTAGCACCCAATTTTCCCCTAAAACATTCTGTCGCTATTCAGTTGGTAAAGTTAGCGCCCACATTTCTCTCATAATATTCTATCGCTATTCCGTCACTAATAAGTAGCAACGAATTACCTTCGAAATGAGTTGGCCACGTGGCAATTTGATTTAGTAACGGATTGGCAACGGAATAGATTATTCCATTACTAATACATTGCTAAATCAAGTTAATGATGGATTAGCTTTGGAATAAGTTATTCCGTAGGTAATCCGTTGCTAAATTAAATTAGCAACGGATTAGCTTCATAATAATTTATTTCGTAGCTAATTTGTTGCTAAATTAAATTAGCAACGGATTAGCTTCAGAATAACTTATTCCATTGCTAATCCATTGCTAAATCAAGTTAGCAACGGATTGGCTTCGGAATAACTGCTAAATCCAGTTAGCAACAGATTAGCTTCGGAATAAGTAATCTCTTATTCCGTTGTTAATCCGTTGCTAAATCCAAATAAAAACCCATAAAGTCATCTCTTTCCCCCATTTTCTCAACCATCCAACGACTCCAAGCCCCCTCTTCTTCGTGCCACCACCCACGGTCGTTGTCCGCTTCCTCCCTGACAGTCTTTCTATCTCTTATCTCTCTATCTCTTTCCCTTTCCGATCTTCATCGTCTGCCTCCACCCCCTTTAATCTTCGTCTGCCTCTCTCTCTATCACTACAATAGTTTGCCCTTTTAGTGATAAATTCTTTAGTGAGAAGCTGAATTTTATTGCTAAATGTTGTGTACAACGAGAAAATTTCATACCATCACTATATAGTTTGGTTTAGCAACAACTAGTCAGCAATGAACTTAATCATCACTAAATAATCCATTCAACAATTTAGTTGTAAGGAATATCTCTTACTAAAGGTCAGGTGTAGTGAAAGAAAATATTTTTTTTTTCAATAAAGTATTTTCATCACTATAGAGTAAGTAACGATTTATTAGTAAGAGTTTTACTTTATCACTAAAAATGGAGACTGTACAATTGACTCATGGTGCTTAAGTGTAACAAAGGTTTTTTGGTAAAAAAAAAGTGTAGCAAGGGATTTTTTGGGTAAGGTGCTTAGTAAGAGAAAATATTTTCAATCAATAGGTTTATTAGTCAATGAACATATTTTCAACGACTCATATAGTTTAAGTGACATAACATTAGTTGATGCTCCAAGATCGCACGTAGCAAAATCTATAAAAGAATTTCCTAATGTAATAGGTATTCCAAACATTCATGGATCGAAACATTTCTCAGGTAATTTCTTTTTAATTGAAGCACACACCTTTTCTCATAAGATTTATTTAGATTATTCTAAAAATTTATACTTAGTTTCAAAGAATTATTATAAAACTTCATCATAATTAGAAAATTGTATAATCGATTCCATTAATGGTTTATTAACTTATATTTTCTTGAATGCTTCAAGAATGTCTTCATTGTTTTCTTCTTTCCTAGCATCAGCTAATCATTGTGGAAAGGTAAAATATAAATACATTTCTTCATTCAAATTATCAAAAACCTTATCATTTTCATCCTTATTAGTTAATTCAGACTTTTGTAAAGATTTTTCATATGCTTCAACTCTGGCTAATTACTATGGGTATATCCTTTCAGGAAAAGATGTACATTTCAATTGTTCAGCCATCCATTCTCTAGTAGGAATAATATTGGCTATCATTTCTTCTTTTTCTTCTTCAATAGTTTTATGTGTTTTCTTTTTATTACCTTGTTTAACTATTTTTCCACTTATAGGTGTGTTTTTCTCATTACTGAATAAAGCATTGGCTTGTGCTTGATTAGTAAAAGTAGTAGCAGCTTGAGTAGGTACTTTACCTTGATTACTTTGTTGAGTACTTAACCTATTAATTTGTAAATTCAATTGACTTAAATGATTTTTCTGTTTACTAATAGTAGTATCTGTCTAAATATGATTTCGAGAAATCTGTGTAAAGTTTTGATGACTTTGGTTCATAAAATTATGTAATATTTTCTCTAAATTTGAATTTGTAGATTGATCATTTTGTTCAGGTTGCTGATTAAGTGCAAATTACACTTGAGCCCTTGGAATATAAATATTATAATTTTCAATTTGAGTACCAAAACTAAGATTTGAGTGTTGTCTTCTAAGATAATAAGTATTATTATTATATTGATTTCTTGGAGGACTAGAAAATTAGTTGATCATTGCATTAACCTCTTCAGTATTCTATTCATATAGAGTAGGACACACATTCGTAAGATATGTAGCCTCATTACAGAATCCATAAGGTTTAACTTGATTATATCTATCTTTAATTAATAGCTTAACCATATTAGATAATTCATCAATTTTATCATTAGATGTATTATTTCTTCTACTTCAACTTTTTAAAGTTTATTTTTGAGGATTCAATCTTTTCACCATATTGCTTAGATAGTTTAGCCATTTTTTTGAGAATTCAATTTTTTCATCATATTGCTTAGATTATTCAGCCATTTTAATTATATGTCTAATAACCTTTGTTCAAAGTGATTGAGTCCTTCATAAAAGTATTCTAATAAAGCTTTTTGAGTATATCCATGTGGACAAAAAGTAATTAATTTTTGGAATCTATCCTACAATTCATTAAAATTTCCATCATCTTTCATCTTTGTGTTGGGGAATGTGCCCTAGGTCAATCTATGAACATTCTTGATTTTATGATTTGAATTAATAAAATAGAAGTTTTTGTGTGATGTCCCCTCCTTAATCTAGGGCACCTCCTGACCTAATCCTATCATTAAGCCCTAATTCTAGTCATGTATAACTTAATAATGTATTAGTCTACCTTTTTAATAAACCGTACACCATTATTATAACTAAATAGTATTTCAGAGTTAGTTAAAATTTTATATAGTTTAAAGATTATTCAGCGGAGGTCTCGACAATTTAGTGGAAGCCATTCATATAAAACCTAATTATGTGGAAGACCAGGTAGCAAAGATCACATGCGTATGTATAACAAAATGGTGATAACTATACATCAACATGTGTCTAATCGGTATCCTATCTCTCATCCCAAACATACAACCCCTAAAGTATATAGAAGACATACATAAGTTGTACACCAAAACTAGAAACCTACAACAAAGCTAGCAACTCTCCACTGGCTCAAAGGAAGTCGTCGATCTTCTCATTGCCCAGTTTGCTACTTGTTGAATCTACATCCATCGTCATAAAAATGATAGTGAGTATTGTCAAACCTGAAATTTGTAAATCGGTAATTATGGGTAATCAGGGATTAATGAAGCTTTATTATGGTTTTGGCCGCGAGTTGAGAATTAAACACTGGTGAATTTGAGATTTATAATTAATTTTATTAATCTATGATGTTTGCCTAGTGTTGTGCATTATATATTATTTTATTTTACGAAATTTGGGTGATTAAGTAAATTTGAGATTCGTGAGTTTTATCTCGAGAAACGTGTCGAGACGAGTGTTGAGATAGTCGAAATATTGACATAAATATTAGTTTTGGATTTAACGATGAATAATTGAATTTGAATTCAAAATTCAAAATTTGGACCTTAAATGGACTTAACGAGCTAACGTGGGGATTTGCCTCGATTTGCGTGTAACTTGGAATTGGAGGCAGTGTGAAATGAGACGAAGTTGTGTGAGATCTTGTTTCAATTTTGGTGTCGATTGACAATAGTCGAGGTTGAGACTTGGTCCAAACTAGTGCAAGTTAGGATAAGTATGGCAAAGGATTTGTCCATAAAGGTTCTGTATGTCATGAACAAAGTTAAAATTTTGGGGTTTTGGTGTGATCAAAATCAGTTTTGTGACATTTCATGAAGATGGACTACTTTATCGAGAGTTTTGTTCAATTTTATGAAAAGTCGGATAGAAAACGGGCGCCGAAAGTGAAAACACGTCAAAATATGGATTTATGGAGTTAAGAAATAAAAAGAAATTAAGCTTTTGACAAGCAGCTGAGGGTTTATATATAAATAAAAAAAACTAAAGGATTCATATTTTCATTTCAATAAAACTGAATGTTCCCTAACCCTCATAACCAAAACTTTCACTCCGTGCGCTCTCGACCTTCGATTTTCAATCAGTTTCATTCCGCAAAATCGTAGAGCATCGCGAAACGAGCAATTCAAGCTAAGTTCGTGTGGTAGAAACTAGGTATTTGGCCTGCAATTTGATAAATTCTTAATGCCATGCATTTTTCCTTAATTTAATTTGAATTCTCTCGATTTTTTGATTACTTTCACAGGATTTTGATAGAAATTAGTTGGAATTGTTGTTAATTAGTATATTGAAGTGATTTGCGTCAATTTGGGATAAATCTCACTGACGTGGGTTAGGGTTTTGATGAGGTAAACTAATGCAATTAAGTTGATAACTACTTTGTAGATGTTTTAATAGTTGATATTGATTATTGGTTTTAATCTAATTTGACTCCACGGGTTGTGAAAATATTTTGGTGCTAGTATCGGGTGGTTTCGTGGTGTTTATTGTCGAGTTTTGAGGATTTAATTGCGAAAATATTAATTTGGAGAAGTTTTTTTTAGTTCAAAATATATAAAGTTGCCAAGTCGATAGTCCATATGGGAAAATTCATAACTTCTCCGTCGGTAATCCGACTTGGGTGGTTCTTGGAGTCTATGGAAAGTAGGATATGAGTATAACAAGTTCTTTTAAGGTCATCATCACAAATATTGAGGTTTTCAAGGTTAAACAATTACCCCAAATTAGCTAGTTGAAAGCTAGTTGAAATAGTTATATAGATTAATATTTTTGGAAAGTGTTCTCAAGCGTACTTTGATCGTGGTTTTCATTGGGCTCCGTGATATTGTTTCACTTGAAGCTTGACTGTGACGACCCCAATTTTCCACAAACTGGGCACCGCCCGGCCCAAGCCCCACTTGGACCCCTGAGCCAGTCTCGCAAGGTCAACGTAGGCCTAGTCATCCTTTTAATCATTATTTTAAGTAAATTCATAATGTTAAGTTGAGTTATTAGTATTTTTCATATTTTACAGTTTAGCGGAAGTCTTAAATTTAAAGCAAGTAAATAATTAAATTTATCATCATATAAAACATCATTGTATGAGCAACACCAATTGTGGAAAACCCGAGAAAGTACTCTGTACATAGGCGACCTTACTAAGCACTAATATATACAAGTACAATGTCTATTCAGTCTCCCAATACCCAAAATAAGCAAAATATCAAAATCATACGTACTATTGGGTCCTCGACCGCGGGAAGTCAGATGAAGTCGCCCAAAATCCCCTTGCCCCTACTAGCTAGGGTCGGCACTCAACCATTACAAAAAGCCAGATGGAGAGTACGGTTAGTAAGATTTCAACGAAGTACCCTGAGCATTTATAAAAAAATAAATAGATGCCAATAAACATGCCAAATAATCGTGCAGAAATTAAACATACAACTGTGCTAAGATCATCACATGAATAAATAACACGAGAGAAAACAAAGTGTGTACTCGTCCCGGTCAGACTAAGCTGTACTTCGAACCCCCAAGATCCTTTCAGTGGGTGCCTCCACTTCCTTTCACCTGGTTCCTTGCGGTGCTTGCTCGACACGTGCACCCTTAATGCAACTCGGGTCGCAATTCACCGAGTGACTTATCACACGTGCTACAACCTAGTTTGCCATAAGTACACTACGAATATCAGGTGAGAGTAACTCGACCACCAACCCAACTGTATAACGGAATAGAGTACAATAACAAAGAATAGGAAATAAACGATAGAAAAGTAAACCCTCAGTGACTTACAGATGAAATCTTACGTACCTAAAAAATGCACTCTGAAGTTCCACTCATGTCTCGAGATATGCACCCGACTCTCGATTGTGGTCTCCTAATTTCCTGGAGTCAAATCAAACCATTTTTAATATTTTTCCTGATGTTTTGGATTTTTTCCATAATTTTGAACCTATTTTTCTTATTTTTCTGCGATTTATTTAATTTAAAATTGTTTTTAAATTAAAATTTAATATTAAGTTATTTAAATGGATGGGTGGGTCCCTAGACCGGGTTTGACCCGGTCCAACCGGGTCGACCTGACCTGATTTCGGCCCACCCAAGTCGGGTCCGATTGGGCCCGATCCAGGGGCTGCAAACACGCACACGAGTGCGTGCACCCCTCCCTCACCCCATCTTCTTCTCAAGCATATAATCACATCTCTACTGGTTGTTCTTTTTTTTCTCTTTGGGGTTGGGTTCAGCCCTAACCCCAGACCACCTTTGGGAGGGAGATGACCCCAGACCACCTTTGGGAGGGAGATGACCTTCGATCATCTCCTTCCTTAACGAAGCCGCACCACCAACATGGCCAACCATCACAATAACGAAAAACAACAACAACGCAAAACAACTCAACTCACCTGTGTTCTTGGCGTCGAGTTGTCGGTCTCTCCCTCTTTCGGTCTCTTCTTTCTCTTTTCCCGTCTCTTCTTCCTCTCTCCTTCTCCTTCCCTATTTCTCTCCTCGTCACCACTGTTTTCTTTCTTCTTCTCGATCGTTTGTGTGTGTGGGTGTATGTGAGTGTATGTGAGTAGGTGTGAGAGAGAGTGACGTGACGGAGAGGAGAAAATGATGACGGAGTGAGGTGGAGTGTAAATGGGGGTAAGCTAGTTGACTTTGTGTATTTGACTCCAAAATGTGACACATCTGGGACCTTCGCCTGTGTTTTTTTGGCGTTTCGAGGTCCAGGTTTCGCATCTGAATCGCGATATACGCGAACCGCTGCGTCACTATCCACCTAATATCTATTCCATAGTAATTAATTGACTATTATTTATTTATTTATTTAATTTGTGTGTTTTAGTTTCCCCGATCTAGTGTACCCATAGTTCGCTCCTCAGTACCCGTCTCCACTCATTTTTCGAGGCGAACACCCGTTACAATATCTCGCTCGATTCAATGATATAAATACACACATGCGATGTTAAGCGAATAACTCGATATTCAGCATCGCAAATAGCCAAACAATCACATTAAATTACTATTTACCTAGTCAGGCGTGCCCTGACCTACCAGCGGCATCCACGAAATAGCTAAGGGTAACGCTCCCGCATAGTAGACTCTAGCTCCCAAGTGAGTCCCTTTGTACCATGATGTTGCCAACGACCCAACACCTTAGGGATCTCCCTGTTCCTAGGAGTTTGAATTGCGTGATCCACAATTGCTATCGGTTGTTACTCATATGTTACATCAGGCCGAACCTCGATCTGTCTCATGTCAACCATCGGTCTCGGTCCTGACCTAGCTAGTCTTAACATCGAGATATGAAATGTGGGATAAACCCCAGCTAATTCTGTTGGCAAGTCCAATCTGTAAGCCACACTGCCATTTCGTGCCGCGACTCTGAATGGTATTGTGTATCTCTGTGCCAATTTCCCTTTAACTTCAAATCTCTGTTGGCCCTTCCAGGGGAAACCTTTAGATAAACCATGTTGCCCTCTTCATATCTCGGGCCCTCGTGATACTTATCCGAATATTTCTTCTGTCTGTCCTGTGTTGCCCCAAGTCTTTATCGAATCAGCCTAATCTTCTCTGTGTGATCAACAACTATCTCTAGCCCAACATGCAGGTGATCTGCATGGCCCGCCATACAAAGCCTCAAACGGAGGCATCCCGATACTCGCCTGATAGCTGTTATTGTAGAAAACTCACACAGCGGTAAATAATCCTCCCACGAACCTTCAAACTGCAAAATACATGCCCTGAGCATATCCTCAAGAATTCTTATCAGTCTCTCAGATTGTCCATCTGTTTGAGGATGATAAGTTGACCTAAATTGCAACCTGGTGCCAAATTATTCCCGCATCGCCTCCCAAAATCTGAATGTTAACCTAGGATCTCGGTCAGATACAGTAGAGACTGACACCCCATGCAATCTAACGATCTCCCTCTCAAAGATAATGCTCAGCTGTGGGAACGAATATCTCATAAAAATAGAAATAAAATGCGCCGATTTTGTTGGTCGGTCAATCACAACCCATATCTTGTACCGAAAGCGGTCTTCTTGGCGTCCTCTTCTCGAATCCTCAACTAATGATAGTCTTAATGCAGATCAATCTTTGAGAATAACTTGGCGCTAGTCAAATGATCGAAAAGATCGTCGATCCTGAGGAGCGGGTAACGGTTCTTAATTGTCACCTGATTCAACTTCCTGTAGTTTATGCATATCCTCATTGAACCATCCTTCTTTTTCACAAATAATACCGAAGCTCCCCAAGGTGACATGCTAGGGTGAATGAAACCTTCTCCAGTAAGTCATCCAACCGCCTCTTGACCTCTTTGTGCTCTAATGGTGACATTCGGTAAGATCTCCAGTAAATCATATGAGAATACATCGACAAAGTCTCGGACTACTAGAACATCTTTAATCCGGACTTCAATCCTAACCTCTAGCTCGACTATCGTTGCAAATGCCTCCATCTCCCGAGTTGTAGCTAGTCGGCCTCTAGTAATAGGTATTGCGGTAGCGACTTCGGTAAATGTGAACTCTGGAATCCCCGAAACTCAAACCCGACGGTCTTCTGGAAGCAATCCAGTTGCGCGTGATATGCCGCCAACCAGTCCATCCTTAAAAGCGCATCAAACTCGAGGTACTCTAAGACTTGTAAGCCTATCGATAATTGATGCCCCTCTACGTCTATCGTGCAGTCTCGACATATCCGGTCAGAGTATATCTTATCTCCAGTAGCCGTACCGAGGAAAAGGTGTATGTCTAGCGTCTGTGATGCTAACCCTAACTCTCCTACCATGCGTCCAGAAGTAAATGATAATGTACTACCAGAATCTATTATAACATGCATCGATCTACCCAAAATAGATAACGTACCCTCAACGAGTTATCTGGTTGCATCTAGATCAGGCTGCGCGACTGCATGTGCTCTCTCCCTAGCTTGACCCTGCTGTGCTCTTGGTTAGGTCGATGGTGTCTGGCAGTCAGCTTTCAAGTTCCCTTTCTTACCACAATGGTGACACCGACGTTTCTCGTGCCTATCACTAGATCTCTGACCCTGACCCTGGTCTCTATGACCCCTGTCATGGCCTCCCTGATCACTATCCTTACGGTAGTGTTGTGGCTGATGTCGCGGCTCTATGGGTGCAGGTGCTAAGGCGTGTGTCTGATGTCTATCCTCGTACTGGAACTGGCTGTCCCGGTGATCAACCCTGTGGTCCCTATCTATTCGATCTTCTCGGCAACCTTTGTCAAGTTGATATCTCTCTATCTTTTCAGTCTCCGATCCGACCGAGAACCCTGACCCGCCTGCACCGCAGTACTTGTCGTACGCCTGCCCTCTCTATCTAAGAGTAGTGTCTCATAAGATAATGCTCGATCATACACCTCCTGAAGAGTAGTAGCACATGTCGAGACTATCGCGTCAGTAATCCGCTCATCAACACCAAGTACGAAATAGTAAATTTGAAGCGTCTATATGCCCGCAACATCCATTGAGAACCGTAATAGGTATTGGTACCACTTCATGTACTGCATCAGTGAGCGGCTACCCTATAGTAGGGCCAGAAAACCCTCCCTCAGCCTCAGCCTAACCCGCATGGGAATGAACTCGTTGTAGAAAAACTCTCAAACTCAACCCATGTCGTTGGCTCCGGGTGGATATCTAGATAAGTCATCCACCAAACCGCTGCATCACCTCTCAGACACGGTCCGGATAAACGTACATGTATGCTGTCATCATTCCGCATCAGCTTATGGAAACGTTCATGTGAAAACATCCACTTCCCTGCTGCCTTAGGGTCTCCACCTCCGTAAAAGTATCCTGGCTGAAACTTCATAAACTCTATGACAAGCTTCGCTTCCGGGGTCAAGAGGAATGCGAAAATAGCAGGAACTGTATTAGTTGTCGCCTGCTCGGTAGTCATAGGTAGGGCGTAAGAGTCGAAGTCTCTAACGGTATCACAATAGCTGGCGAGAATCCCTCAGCCCGTGTTTCTGAAATTGGTGTATCAGTAGGCATATATGATGTTATCGGGGCGACGGGTGTCTGTACCGTAGGTGCGACCAGAACTGTGGGAGCTAGTGCTGCTGCCGTGGCGGTTGTCGCAGCCTAAGCCCTAAGTAGCTGGAAGATCTCTGTCAACTACGAATCGTGTGCGGCGAGTCGATCCTCAATGCTCTGAGTCGATACGATAGTAGTCGCGGTGTCCCTAGTAGGATCACTAGTCTTTCCTACCTCAGGCTGTGTCGAGGGATGTCTGTACATCGTGATATGTATCGAAAGACGTGCATCGGATCATCATCGATATATATACATTTAATATATCATTTACAATCAAACATAACACGTGTATAAACCCTAAGTCTATCCGCCTCACCATTACTTCCCAACTAGAGTTCTAAGGCAAGTACATCGGGTTTCCACATCTAACATTTTTTTTAAGTCTTATGCTCTTTCAATTAATTTCCTAAGGTTCCTAGAACTCTCGCTCTGATACCACTTGTGACGGCCTCAATTTCCCACAAACTAGGCACCGCCCGGCCTAAGCCCACGTGGACCCCTGAGCAAGTCTCGCAAGGTCATTGTAGGCCTAGTCAGCCTTCTAATCCATCATTTTAAGTAAATTCATAATGTTAAGTTGAGTTATTAGTATTTTTCACATTTTACAGTTTACCGGGAGTCTTAAATTTAAAGCAAGTAAAACAATTAAATTTATCATCATATAAAGCATCATTGTATGAGCAACACCTATTGTGGAAAACCTGGGAAAGTACTCCGTATATAGGCAACCAGACTAAGCACTAATATATACAAGTACAATGTCTATTCAGTCTCCCAATACCCCAAATAAGCAAAATATCAAAATCACATGTACTAGTGGGTCCTCGACCGCGGGCAGTCAGATGAAGTCGCCCAAAATCCCCTTGCCCTACTAGTACTAGGGTCTGCACTCAACCATCACAAAAAGCTAGATGGAGAGTATAATTAGTAAGATTTCAATGAAGTACACCGAGCATTTATAAGAAAATAAATAGATGCCAATAAACATGTCAAATAATCATGTGGAAACTAAACAGACAACTGTGCTAAGATCATCACATGAATAAATAACACGAGAGAAAACAAAGTGTGTACTCGTCCTGGTCAGACTAAGCTGTACTTCGGACCCCCAGGATCCTTTCAGAGGGTGCCCCCACTTCCCTTCACCTTGTTCCTCGTGGTGCCTGCCCGACACGTGCACTCTTAATGGAACTCGGGTTGCAATTCACCGAGTGCTTGATCATACGTGCTCCAGCCTAGTGTGCCATAAGTACACTACGAATATCAGGTGGGAGTAACTTGACCACCAACCCAAATGTATAACGGAATAGAGTATAATAACAAGGAATAGGAAATCAACGATAGAAAAGTAACCCTCATTGACTTACGGATGAAATCTTACGTACCTAAAAAATGCGCTCCAAAGCTCCACTCACGTCTCGATATACCCGCCCGACTCCCGACTGTTGTCTCCTAATTTCCTGGTGTCAAATTAAACTATTTTTAATATTTTCTCGATTTTTTGGATTTTTCCCATAATTTTGCACCTATTTTTTAATTTTTCTGTAATTTGTTTAATTTAAAATTGTTTTATATTAAAATTTAATGTTATATTATTTAAATGGATGGGTGGGTCCCTGGACCGAGTTTGACCCGGTCTAACTGGTCGGCGAGACCCAGTTCAGGCCCACCCGAGTCGAGTTCGATTGGGCCCGGACCGATCGAATCGGTTCAGGGGCTGCACGCACGCAGAGAATCACGCCTCTGCTGGTTGTTCTTTTTTTTCTTGCCGGGGTTGGGTTCGGCCCCAACCCCAGACCACCTTTGGGAGGGAGATGACCTCCTGGTCATCTCTTTCCTCAACGAAGCCGCACCACCACCATGGCCAACCATCAAAACAACTAAAATCAACAACAACGCTTAAGCAACTCAACTCACTTGTATTCTCGGCGTCGAGTTGTTGGACTCTCCCTCTCCCAATCTCTTCTCTCTCTCTTCCCGTCTCTTCTTCCTGTTTCCTTCCCCTTCCCTGTTTTTCTCCTCGTCGCCACTATTTTCTCTCTTCTTCTCGGTTGTTTGTGTGTGTGGGTTGAGTGTGTGTGAGTTGGTGTGAGAGAGAGTGACGTGAGGGAGAGGAGAAAATGATGATGGTGTGAGGTTGAGTGTAAATGGGGGTAAGCTAGTTGACTTTGTGTCTTTGACTCTAAAATATGACA
The DNA here is from genome assembly GCA_039657365.1 of Stephania yunnanensis. NCBI lineage: Eukaryota > Viridiplantae > Streptophyta > Magnoliopsida > Ranunculales > Menispermaceae > Stephania > Stephania yunnanensis. The sequence goes on from CM077585.1 coordinate 23,263,137, forward strand.
CAACCGGGACCTTCGCCCGTGTTTTCTCGCGTTTCGCGTTTCCGAATCGCGATATATGCGCACCGCTGCGTCACTAGCCACCTAATATCAATTCCATAGTTATTACTCGACCATTATTTATTTATTTTTTTTAATTTGTGTGTTTTAGTTTCCCCGACCTAGTGTACCCATAGTTCATTCCTCAGTACCCGTCTCGACACGTTTTTCGAGGTGAACACCAGTTACACAATCTCGCTCGATTCAATGATTTAAATATACACATGCGATGTTAAGCGAATAACTCGACATACAACATCGCAAATAGGTAAACAATCACATAAAATCACTATTTACCTAATCAGGCGTGCACTGACCTATCTACGGCATCCACGCGGATCTGAGCTGTCGTCCAAGTCTAAAGATAATTAATAATAATGGCGAAATTAAAATTGGGCCATTAAATTGACCTATAGTATACTTGGGTATGTAAAGAAGCTATTGGAACCATTTTCAAGGTGATCCGACGCTCCAGGAACCTCAAAAATTAAGCTTGAAATTGACTATTTGTAAGGTTAAGTAAATCCCATGTTAGCCTTTACATTGTATGATTATATTTCATAAAAATTGCATTAAACCTTGAATTGTATTTTTGTTGTACATGCATACACGGTTTTGGAGGGTAAGGCATTACGAGTCTCTTTATAGTGTCTATATCAGGTTTATTAAACACTATATTATGTTTGAGGGGTTGGAGTCACTAATACTTTGCATCATGTGGTTATCATGAGATCACGTTGAATTAGATCATACTCCCATAGTCTTTAGGAATGAGATTTGTTTGGTTATTCTCCCCGCGCATGAGTCCTTATTACTGTTTACTTACCACTTTTGGAGACTGGTTGTCTGATTATGGTCGGATAACAGAAACGGGATGGATTCACAGTTGTATTTAAATTTCTTACATTATATTTTTCATTTAAGTTTCTTGGATTATTATGCATTTGATTACTACAGGTGTATTGGATAGTGTGGGACTTACTGATCTGACATTATTGAATTTTTATAATTGGATAAGGATAGGTTTTAGCGATGACAAAGAAAAACAAAAGCTTTCTGATTATTGGTGACTTGCTCAGTTTCTTTCTCTTCATGTTTATATTACTTTAGAATATAAAATATTATATAAATGGGTTTTTGGGTTCGTGTGAGGTTAGGATATCTTTTGAAAGTGTTAAAATAGTTTTGAGAAGGATTGAAATTATTTTAATAGTTTTAGGATGGATTGGAATGCCGAGAAGTTAAGGTATTAATGATTTAATAATGTTGAAAGTCTGAGATAAGTTAGAATGAATAAATAATCATTATTAATGCGATATATTTTGTTATGGGGTGGATTGGGAATCCTTCGACATTTCCACCAAGCTGAGCAGGTTTGTGAAAGATTTATGAAGGCCGAGATTCTCGGTGTACGCTTAGAAATAGAGAAGATGTTGGCAAATTTCTTTTTACAAATATTTTAGAATTATATAATTAGTCTTTACCGATTTTGAGGTACAAGATTCGTTTTAGAATCCATTTGTGGTTGATTTAGAATCATATTTGATCATTACTCTAATAGATTTTTGATCATTTATTGAAGGAGAGGTTAAGGCCGGTCGATTATTAGGAGAAATTAAGGTAATCGAGGCCGGTCAAATGCCCTAATTAGGCGGGGTCTGACAAGTATAGTAATGTAGAAAGTAACATTGAGAGACATTTATCCATATTTCTAAATATAACAAGAGAAACATTTCACAATACATATAGTCATTATATAACAATAACTATAGATACACAAACACAGTACCAACCAATAAAACATCAATGAACTATTCCAATGAACCACACATATTAAATTGTGTACCTAACACATTAGCCTAGTAACACCCTATTTATCACATAGACCTTGGGTATTCATTTATTTTGCACGGCATATCGACCTTATGTAATAGGTCGACGCACTTAGTACTTCGGCATTACCCTTGTTGGTCGCTGCTTATCATTAGGAATATCCTTATTAGTTGTGAAATACGACATATCGACCTCATGTAATAGGTGTGCACACATAATACTTCAATATTCCCTTATTGGTTGTCGTTTATGCATAGGCATTCTCCTTATTAGTTATGAGACACGGCATATCGACCTCATGTAATAGGTCAACACACATAGTCCTTCAGTATTACCCTTATTGTTCATCACTTAATCATTTCACATATTGGCCTAGATACTACCCTTCGGTTAATCGCTTAAATATCCTATCTTTGTTAGTTTTGAAACACGGTTTATTGACCTCATGTAATAGGTCGACACGCCTAATTGATCACTGCTTGCAAATTTATCAACTTTATATGGTAGGTCCGTGACACTAACTAGTCAGTTATAACGACATCCCGAGTCCCACACGTTGTGTGTCGCGTACACCCTAAGCCACATCATGAAACTTAACCATGCATATTCTAGTTCAACAACAACTATATAACAATATAAAGCATGCCAATTATAACATCGAGAGTTATGCAAACATAACAATATAATGCAATAAAATCAAGCAGCAACATCAAGACATGAAATGGAGAGAAATATCTCAATTAGTTTACTTACCTCTATGCAAATGTCCTAGCTAATCTAACCTCCCGACACCTCGAAACACTTACTTAAACCTCCGAGACACTCCCATAGGCTCCTAATACTATTAAACATGTTTTATAATGTGTATAGATCGTTAGTTAGGGTGTTAAACTTGTTTAAGGTATTCAAGTTCTTGTTAGGAAATTGTAGATTTTATAATGTCAAGACACCTAGTGCGCTAATTGCCAAAAAAACTCAAAACTCTACATTTTGAATTCTGAGTTTTCTCCTCCATATGGCCATTTCCAAAGCCTTAGGTCTTTGTTCTCCCTCACCAGAGACCCAATACATCTACCATGATTTTAAGAACAACCCTTACTTCACAAATATATCAAATTCATGAATTTAAACTAAGTTAATGGTGCATATCGACTTACCATGTTGTACACCACTCCTAGCTTGATTAATTCCTTCAAATTCAACAAGAATTTCACTTCAACTTGTTGATCTTCTTCTCTCTGATCTTTTGTCCAGCTTCCTTAAATCTTTCTCTAAATAAATTAGAATGATTTGCATGTACAACATTCCATTTAAGCATGTAGATAAGGTTGATTCCTAGCCATTGATCTTAATGTGTAAACGTATCTTGAGACTGATCTAATAGCTCATATCATGATTTACATCTCCACTAAATCATCCTTAGTAACATCAATCGCAACTCAATTGGTCTCTTGATGTGTCAACATATATCTCGATGAACATCAAGTGGTTCTTATTTGACTTGCTAACTTATGTACATTTAATGTAAATAAGCTATAACCTTATCTAATTTAACTAAATAAGCTATATTAACTTAAGTTAGCTTACCACATCACTCTCTACCCCGGTCCCACGTCGACACGCATCTTTTGGTACATCCCTGCTTACGTCTCGACCTTTATATACAAGTAGGAGTGACTTACTTGCATCAAGCGTACATCATGCCACAAACAATACATTACTTAGTCTTCGTGCTGAGTGTTAGGTTTGTGTAACCATTCTCAAGCCACGTCACGGGTCAGTGACCATTAATTACAAACCAAATCCATTATTGGAACTTTTGGCCATTACATTTTGTTTGTTTTATTATAATTGATTTCATATTTACCTTATAATAAGATTCATGAGTATTTGTTAAAATATCCTATATGTCTCTATTCGGTCATTATAATAGAAACTATAATGAATTAAGACTAGTTTGAATATTAATTAATGGTCATATAATGATCATGCGTATAGGGACACGAATCGAGATCATGAGTACTTGTTAGGGAGTAAAGTACAGGATTGACCCACAATTAAAACACTACATGGGTTAAGTCATAGTTGTTACTCATGATAGGTATATCATTTAGTCCTTCGACTTGAGATTACAATAAAATTCAATATTAGGAGCATGGAAATTGGACATAATCAAACGTTGTCTTTAACCGGACGATTATAAATATTGTGACTGGTTACCATGTGAATAATATGTGAAGGTGTGTAATCAAGATAGAATTTTCCACTTTCATATAGAGAATTATATCAGTGAATCCCATGATATGATAGACTAATAATGGCCAAGTCTATATGAATTGATATGATCAATATCACTTTGATGTTTTCAGTTTACCTAAAGATTGTGACTAATACGATTAAACATTAAGGGAGACTTTCAATGCCTTATGTTTTATCCAAGGATATCGTATGACAAAAACATATGATATATGTTATTCATTAGGTTGTATCAATCTTGATATTCATGCTACTTGGGTAGTCATAATGTCTTGCTAGAGATCGCTTATGACTTGTGTGCCAAAATGGTTTTGTTCACTACCAACGTCGCATGAATGTATTGGGTCCCACACAAAGAATAGCTTTGCGCAATTTTAGTTAGTCCAGAGTAATGAATTTTATGTGATAAAATTTATGACTTAAAAGCTTTACAATTTGTTTTATGATTACTTATTAACAGGGGTGTATGTGTAATTTGCTCAAACTTCCTAAATACAATAATTGTATTATGAATATGATTTTAGTTGACGTCTTATCTACACATATAAATAGAGGTTGAAACCCTAAAACAAAATTAGATTTTTATTTTCACAAATTTTGAGTTCTCTGGATTTTGGGAGAGAAAGAAAAAATTGTTAGGGTTTTTCAAAATTGTTTACTTTTGTAGATCTACTCTAATAGAACTTATTTTCGGTCTTATTTGGGGTTTTCAAAGATGTTTTGAGTTTTTTGATTTGTATGAACACCAAAACCCAACACTTTATAATTGTAATTTGCTTTCTATAGGAACTAATTTTTCTAGCAAGCATATATTCATTTAGGAAAGCTTCTAACATTTGAGTCGATATAGTTATTGATTCTTGGGAGAGAAAGAACAACTAATCTTGTGCTTGATATTTCAATGCAAAATGAAAAGCTTTAAGTTTGACTTGTTGTAGGGCACTTTCTTTCGGTTTCATCGCGTTAACTTTATGCTAATCCTCCCTTATGAGTCTTCATCGTTCTTTATTGTCTTTATCAAAGAAGTTAGGTAAGGAACTAATAAATCCGGATCTAAGTTCAAACTTAGGAATTCTATCGGGGAATGCTATGCATATACGCTTAATGCAATAACATTTTGATTTGCTTGTTTAAAGGTAAGTTCTATATTATTGTCTTTATTATTAATGATAATTCTATAAGCATTATTATTGTTATTAATGACATCGTCATTATTATTATTGTAGTTATCTTCCATCCTATTAGCTAAATTCTCCCTAAGTTGATGTTGTCTTAAACTTCGATTAGAAGTTCTATCAATTTCAAGATCAAACTGATGTAATTATCATGTAGAATTAGAGTGACAAAGTATGTAGACCATACATTGTCTAAAATCCTAAGAAATTATTTAAAATCCTTGGCAACAGCCCCGAAAATTGACACGTGTTGAGTGTGCATAATAGTTTCATATATTTTCCTATTATTTGTAGTAGTGGTATGTGAGATATCGTCTCCACATGGATTTTGCAAACTTTTAATGAAAGTATTTTTTTCCTTTTGTTTTTCTTAATGTAACTAATCTAATTAAATGGGAAGTAAAATACTAAATAATTTAAAACTTTAACTACTTACTTAATTAACCAAACTAGCTAAATTAATTCTAACAATTCAACGCAAACTTAACTAAAAAAACTCACATTCAATATAGTATAAATATCTTAACAAATATCTAAATAAACATCTAAACAAACCCTAACTAAATAATGTAATATACTTGGATTGCATTCAAACACTTGAACATAACTTTACCTCATAACCTAGTTATAATCATATCACACAAAATCTTGGAATCATTAAATCCTAATTCATAATTGGTTGATAGCTTTTAGCAAACCATCAATTTCGCTATATTTAATGGAAAATAAGCCATATCCTTATCATTGTAAATCTGCCTATTGGATAAAATGCAATAAAATATAAATACGATATTATTAACATTTAATGAGGATCATGTCTAATCTAAATCAAATATTAATAAGAATATGATAATCAATAAATAACTTAGAACACAATCACGTAAAACATCCACTTGATTAATTTGGCCCTATAGATTAATCCTAGTTACTATTTCTATAATTGTTGTCATCAATCATAGACATAGAATCAAAAAATCATATATCACAATACATATTTGCAACTATGCATGCAATACAAGAATCATTAGTTGTAATAGGGAAAAACAACTTATTAAAACTGTGATTGTTATGTATGATTAGATTTAAAGCATTAAGTAAATGATTTCTTAATTATAACTATGTAGCAATCCAAAGTATATATATGTTTAGGGTTTGTTTTGATTAATAAACTACTTACTCATGCTGGAAATAAACGAAGCAATAATATAACTAAAAGACATAATTAAATAAATACCTCTTAATGAGATAAACCAAGCTCCAATGTTTCTTCAAACATAAAATCAATAAAAACTAACTTACATCTAATAGAGAATGCTTCCAGGGTCTTAATTTCGAAGCCCTAATGTCCTATTTATAGTTTCCTAAGTCTACAAATCCTACATAAACTCAAATTCCTTGTTCTTATTAAAATAAACTCGTAACCGACCTCAACGATTTGTCAATGATTCCATTTTGTTCACAAATCGCTAAGTTAATCACTAGAATTGACTTTCAGTGCTCCATCGATCCATCCGGCGATTCTTTGTGTAAACTGCAATTCGCTAATGATTTGCATGCTCTTCTCTGCCACCAATTTTGGTGGTGATTCCATTATAATTTTGTATCACTGGCAAATCGTTGGATTTATTCTTCAGTTGACTATTTTGCTATTCATTTTTTTCATTTCTTCATTTTTCCTAGTGAAAATCCTGAAATCACAAAAATAAGAGAATACTTAGTGTAATTTCATCATTTATATATAAAATTAACCTTAATTACACTCACTACAAGGAAAATAAAATTTAGAAATAGAATTAGCAAAGGAAATAAGTTCCGTAGCTAAAAAAATAAGTTAGAGACGAAATTGAGACGGACAAATTTAGAGACGGAATTGAGACGAATCAGAGACGGAAATAGAGACTGAAATAGAGACGGAATTAAATTTCATCTCTAAAAAATGGCGCCAACATTCCCACCAAAATTTTAGTTTCTTATGACCGTTCATCAAATCTTGGGATTTGTGTATGCTTGGATCAAGGCCCCCCTTCCCCCACCCCCCCACCCCCGCTCGAACCAAAAAATAAAAACCCCAAATCCTTCTCATCCAAAATCCCCCAAAAAATCCCAAAATCCGATCGTCTCGTCCCCTCCCCAAAAATCCCCAAATCCCGTTCGATCGTCTCGTCCAAAATCCCCAAATCGGTCTCGTTCTCTGCTCTCAACTCTCGTCTCTCCGTCTCATCGCGCTGGTCTCTCTGGTCTCTCTGGTCTCTCCGTCTCATCTCGCTGGTCTCCGTCATCGACTTTCAACTCTCTCTCTGGTCTCTCCATCTTTTGCTCGGTTACGACTCTCCGTTCTCTCATTGGTAAGAGTTTGCTTCATTTTTACATTTAGGTGGCAACGATGCTTACTCTCTCATGAATCTTGTATGACCTTTTGAGCTTCTCACATCCCTTTTTGAATTTGTTTGGTTATTTTTTTTGCTTTATTAGTTTGTTTTCCTCAACAAGTTGGTATTCAGATCAACACTGCCCATTAACATCTGTTGTTTCTCTGTTTTGGATTTTAGAATATTTTGTGGGGATTCATCACTTGAATGTGTGTATGTATTGTATTATTTGCTACTCCATGCCACATGTTTTGTTGTTTTTTTTTTTTTTTTTTTTTTTTTGGTGGTGGTGCCGAATTCTGGTTTATTTGTATATTTTTATGTGTTTGAGATGGGATTATTCTTGTAATTGATATTTTGTATTGCAAGTGGGGTGCATTGATGTGGCAACAAAGACTTTTTAAATTGAAGGTGAAGAAAAATTATTCAGTGAGATTTTGCTTCGTTTTTACATTTAGGTGTCAAGGGGTTTGCCTTATCTGATAAATCTATCTGCAGTCAAACTTTCTGTCAGTTTTGAGCATTCAGATTTCCCCTGCTTTGTATTTCTTTCCATATCTACTTGGATTCTCTTCTCCTTTTTGCACTTCAAATGTACTTCATCTCACTCCTTACTGTTCTTGACCATAGTTGAACTTTTTCATGATAAATGAGTAACTAAATAAAGAGGTAAACATGTTAGTGCCATGGTTTGGTAATTTTATGTGTAGTAATAAATTAATAATGTTTTTTCATAGTGCATTATGTAAGATTTGCTTTTTCTTTATTCTTCGAGGTGTTTTAAATTTTTGTTGTTATGTTGATGCGGTTGCCAGGTAGTTATTATGATGCCAGATGTTGGAAAGGTAGAACTACCTTATTGTCTACGACCTGTGAAGGAACAAACTCTTGATCAAGTGACAAATTTAAAGAGTTCAGTTCTTTTAATTGGTGATTGTTTACGCAGGTTTTATTTTAACTGTTCTTGAGTGATTTGATTTGTTACGTGGTTGATTATGCAGTGAATGAGTGCACAACGTCCTGAATCTTTTTGAATTTCGATCTTAATCTCCGTCTCTTTCATTGTTCTCTGCTCTCTGGTCGCTCTGTGTGTACCGCTCCGCTCTCTGCTCGTCAAGGTAACAATCAAAAAAAAAATATTTTTAACACCCGAATTCTCTTGAAATTGTATATGCTCACATTTTCCTCCGGTTTGGCTTTCATGTGCATTTGTTGGTGTTCTTCACTTGATCTATTAAGTTAATGTTGTGTATTTTGTTTGGTTTAGAAGTTTTTGTTGTGCTCTTCTCTTGCATGCTTACTGTTTTGTGGTTATGCTTATTCTATCTTGTAACAATGAAATGTGAACTGCATTTCGTTGTTGTGATCTGGGTTTTGTAGTTATGTTCATTTTGCCATGTTTTGGATGATATGAGTTATTTTTATGCTTGACATGCTGATTGTTTTGGTTGGGTTCGCTATCTCTTGGCTTTTCCTCATCGTTATTTTCGCAGCTCATAAATATCTATGGTGGGATTTTTATGGGTGCTTCGTTAGCTATGGTGGGATTCTTGCTGATGGGTGCCTTGTTTTTGGCCCGATATAAAAGTCTTATTGTTGTATAGCCCACAATTTTTTTAAATTATTACTTTATTATATTTATATAATAAATAAGTACCGCTTCAATACTCACCTAAAAAAAATTTGGATGATATGGGGTTTTGTTCCATAATCAAGAACAAAACTCATTCCATTGTGGACTAGATCTCAATGCTTCATACACTTCTTTTATGACTTTAAGGCCCTCAAAGATGTCATGAGAAGGGTGATCATCGTTGGCCTTTGCCAATTTAGTTTCAAAGTATCTTTGTTCCATAGCAACATAATTTGGTAGTTTTCCTTCTTTTGTAATGCCTTTTGAAGCTCAAATCAAATTGGTAGAATTTTTCATTGTACTTTAGTTTTCTTAGATTCCTGCAGTGTATGAAATCAATTGTTAAATCATATAAATGATATTCTAGCTCTGACTCCCTTTGATGGAAAAAAAAAATAATTAGTATGAAATGTAAGTGACCCTAAAGATATGTAGGATCTAACTGTGAAATGAGTAGTCCCTTTGTCAAAGCCTTTTTTCCTAGTGACCGAAAAGATATGACGTAGGACATGAACATTCCTTTTAAATGTTGTGCATTAGGAGAAAAAATTTGCAAATACTTCTAATTTATGCTCTAATGAAGGGTATGAAAACCAACACAGAGACATAACCTGATCAATCAAGTAAGGGTCTCAAATTTTACTTTCGCATTTATTTTTAGGTTTATTAATATTTAATATATCATTTCAACATTTTACTTGAGCAATTCAAGATTTCTATTGATTTTGTATTTGGTAGGTATTTCATGTTTATTTTATCGGTAAAGCATGTCATGATCAACATTATAATACATTAGAATCATGTATTGAGGTAATTACTTGGTCGTTTGATGTTATAGTTAGTAATTTCATATTCATGCATTTGCTAGGGATGATTGATTAGTTAGGTGTTGTTGGTTACGATTGAATAGTACTTATAATTATATAATTTCTACTACTAGTTAGGATTCGAAACACTAGGATTACTCTTTTAGTTAATGTTGCTATTTCACATAAAATTTCTAGAGAATTGAATAAACCTATAACCATAAGGAGGTACGAGTGAACAAGTAGTAGGCGCTTTGATACTATGTGGTATTTGTATGCCTCTTATAACTTATGATTTATTTATTTTTTTGAACTCCTTGTTGCTTATATTTTTACGACCAATTATCATACTCTGTTTGGTATCAGTCATGTACCTTGAAAGTGTTTGAAATTTGCATCTGTTAGCATTGTTTTGATGTCTTATTCTTATTCTCAATAAGAAAAAGTCCACATCACTATGTATATTAATAGGGACCCTTGACTGGACTAGTATATTTTTTAGAGAAAGAGACTATATATATATTAATAGGAATTTAGTTACAAAAAGATAGGCTATTGTGGACAAGGTGTTCACACTCCTTTGGCTACACAAAATAGCCCTGAAAAATACAATGCAAGTTGATATTTACCGCGTCTCCCTTTCTCTCCTCCTTCATTTATTTATTGTCAGTGTAAGGATATGGCTGGCTGAGATAGAAGGCTTGCTCCGGTCCTCAGAAGTTTATCATTCTCAGTTTTCGTTGTTGAACGAGGTAGGCGAATTTTTAACAATTGTCAATACCAACAAGAGAAAATGTTCAATAATTGATTAGAATTTTGAAACAGATTGTACCTACATATGTTCCGATCTCAGTGCTTTCATTGAATACGCCATCAAAGTATCAGGATAGACCGCTCTTAGAAGTGGGTAAAGGATCTGGTTCATTGGAAATATGGATTTGTGACGTAACTTGTTGCGACTTTCAAGCTGCTGGCTCATATGAAGTACACAGCCAAGCTGTAAGTTAACGTTAATTTAAAACTATTTTGTGTTGCACATTGATGGACATGATTTTTGTGAATTTATTGGAACTAAAGTAATCATTAATTTTTTGGCATGCAAACTTGCAATAGTATTTATTTATGTTATCCCATTCTTCAATAAATTTATTATTCGATTTTTACGACATTGCTGGTGTCTTTCTGTCATGCAATCCACAAATCAATTGCGTGAAAGTCTTCTTACAGGATCTCAATCCATTATTTCCTTCAGTTGTCGCTTCTTGCCTATCTCATTGTTATTAAGTCTGTAATGCCATTACTCGATTTTCTTGATTCCTGACATTGTGTCCCAGAAATTGTATCAGATGTTTCTGTTAGGCCGAAGAACTTCTCCATATCGGTTTTATGTTTCTTGATTTTCATCTCTGAAATGTAACTTAGTTACTTATATCAAATCTTGCAGGTTTTGTATAATGTACTTAAAAAGCGTTTTGTGATGCCAAGGCGGTTGCTAATGACAGGCACCCCAATCCAGAATAATCTATCGGAACTCTGGGCTTTAATGCATTTCTGTGCGCCATTAGTTTTTGGCAAATTGGAGCAGTTCCTCTTTACATTCAGGGAAGCAGCAGGCACTTCAGGTTTTCTTCATTGCTACTAGTGAGTTCAAAAAAAATGACAACAACTATTTCTGCTTACTTCGGATTCTCTTCTTCCTTTTCTTTCCTTATTATTGATACAAATTTTTGAGAAGAGATTAAAAAAAAAAAGTTATCTTACCTGGTAGTTGAGAAGTATGATCCTGAACACTGGGTTTGAACTAAAGTAAATCTTTGTAATACTTTACCTTACTGTTTGAATGGTTTGAAATAAAGATAATTCAAAAAAAAAGAGGCCTGAAGATCTTGAAGGAAACTGGTGAATGCCCGTTCTTAATTCCTTTGAAAATAATCGTGGTCGAGTAACTAGCATCGGACGACTCTTTTAGTGGGATTTTGAACATGACAGTCAATTCAAAATGTATTATCAAAGCAATTGATAGCTTTTAGTTTTCTTTTATGGTTTACTTTTACATTTATAGCTTGATTCTCTTCTCTTGCATGCATTTTGATTTCCATATTTATCTCTTGATACTTATGGTTATATGATGTTAAACGATCTTTTTTCTCTCTTTTTATATTATTTTTTTGATGTATTCTTAGCCTAGCATTAATCCACATAGTCGAACCCAATTTATGAATGAGGCTGTTGTTAGAAAGTACAAAAAATATGTCTAGCAATTTTATGAGTTATCCGTGATGGTTTCTTTTCAATGCTTGCACTTCCAGAGTGAGCAAGAATTATCGGAAGATGAAAAAAGTTTTAAGAGTAAGAAATGTTATTGACCAGGTGAATATGCGGTCAGAGCTAAGGAACAACTCGAAATTTTGAAATATATACTATAGGCATTTATGCTTCGGCGAACAAAATCTATGCTCGTGCAAAGCGAATTCTTTCACTGCCACCTCTGACTGAGATTAATGTGTTAGTTCTCTTTCTGCTTCTAGGTTTTCATGTTGCACTTGTAGCTCTTAGGTGCTTCTCATAATACTTTACGTAAGTTTGTGTTTCATGCTTGATAATGCTGGATAGTTTGTCATCTTAATAGGGTAGCACCACTGGTACCAATGCAAAAGAAGGTTTATTTATCAATCTTGAGGAGGGATCTCCCTATGCTCCTTGCATTTTCTTCAAAGGCTCCTAATCATCAATCCGTGCAAAACATTGTAATGTCATTGCTTTACTTTTTCATTTTAAGCTTAAATGTCATATGTCTCTCTATGACTAAGATATTGCTCCTTTTTTAAATTGTTGTGACACATGAATCTTTACCACTCTTGATTTCTAGATGATATTCTTTTTTTTCTCTAGAAAGTTTTATCATTTGACTTTTGCATCTTGATGGTTGGCATTGCTATCATGGCATGTGACGAGTTACATTCATAAACTAGTTCAAAGTGAACTCTGTTATATTTTAATAACTGTTAATTATATTAATCCTATTAGAAATTTCCAAAAGCAAAATCTGCGTTCCTTTTCATTTTTGTAAAAAACGTGATGCTAATGCCTTGTATTGCTTTTCATGGTTGATTGACACAAAATGGCACGAGCATGTTGGCCCACATGCATGAAACATTCCTATTCTCTTAAATATTCATCATTATTATGTCAATTTCCCATTTTATGTGTATTTATCTATTTTTAGTTTATGACATGTTTAGCATGAACAAGCCCTTTGCCATTACAACACAAATTATTATATCAACAAATTTGCATCCTCATGCCTGATTTCAAATAGAAAGTTTCCAATACTACATCTCTAGAGTCTAGAACGGTATATGTATTGGAAACTCCTGCACTTGAAGTCTTTGCTTTGTGGACATTTTTATTTTAGCATGACCTTGAATCCTTGATAACTCATTGCTGCAAAACTCAATCTTTGAAACACTCGACATTGAATAGAGATACCATCTTATTTTTCATTTTTCTTAGAGCGAATTTCAATTAGTTCAAACGTGACATCATCTTCCACCAATACGCTGAGAAAATTGTTCATTATTCAAGTTTTTAGGTTTGTAGGAATTTCATGATTATATTGTTGGTTGATTTTTAAGGTAAACAGTAATTTGATCTTTACAGTTGACCTAAACTAATTGAAAGAAAAGTTATTGGATTTCATGTGTTATGTTTGTTAAATTATGTTCTTCTTGGATATGGTGTTATTAGACTTATTTGTATAATAGAATGGTGTGTTCAATTTGTCTCTTATCATTAACTGATCTATCAGTTTAGAAGTGTGTTGAAATTATTTATTATGAAATAAAAATATAATTCTAAAGGTTTATGCCTTCACAAGCTAAGATATATTTATGTTCTATTATTCAGGTAATGCAGCTAAGAAAAACATGCAATCATCCTTACCTATTTCCTGATATAGAACCTGAACCATATGTAGAGGGTGAACACCTAGTTCTGGTAATTGAAGACTATTGTTGTATGCTTCTATAGTCCATTAAGCACTTGGAAAGCACTCAAAAAGAGAATGAACTGTAGAATATCTAGATATGTTAAAGTTGTATTTTGGGTGTGCCACGTGGCATTTTCGAGCCTTCTCGACGAGCCACGTGGCATGCCCAATATGTAGCTTTATTCAAAACCTCATTACCTTCCTTTTTTAAAACTTTATTAAACATCACTAAATATAGAATCTATTTATATATGGATCTTTTCATTCGATGAGTTAAAAGGGTTATAGAGTTAAAGTTTGTTCATTTGGAGTGTTTTTTTTTGTTTTTTTTGGGCAGGCAGTTCCACCTTACGAGCTCCCAGCTTTAACAAAAGGATATTTGTTCCCTTTGGATTATGAACTAGCTCGCCCACCGGTAAAGATCTCTTCTTGATTATTTAACCAACTAATATATCTCTTTTTAACCTGTTATCGACTTAGTTAAATTATTTTCTTCCAGTGTTTTAGAGAGCATTTTAGATAAGTTTCCTTATAAAAAATGCCTTCTTTTATACATGATTATAATTATTTAATAGGGCCACCACAGGGAAATGTAAGATATGGTATAAAGAATTTTTTTTGTAGTAAATGATATGAAAAAATTACGAAAGGAAAAAATGATTTGCAATCAATTTCGTTTCCCCATCATTATTACATGCACAAATTGTGTTAGTTGGACACACAAGTAGCCATGTACCGTCGGAAATTATAGTAAAATATACTATTTTCTTTTGCACTGTAAATGGAGATAGTTTTTTTGCAGTTTCGTATTTTTTATCATGAGTTTGATCTATTTTGCAATATTTGTAGAGCGTGGCCTTATCAGTATGTGACTGGTTCTTCGATCGAGTGGGAGTTAGTGCCATTGATTGCCCATATCCCTGTGACAATACCTGCCATAATCTAGTTTCCAAGTGAGAGATGAGGAATTTAAAGCATATCATGTAACTTTTATAGTTGTTTACATGACTTTTAGATTGATAATTCTTTTTGTGCATATTTAGAGGATTTAAGTTTTTTTTGTGGTTGTTGAACAATAGGATTAATGGTTTTTGTGAATACTTAGAAATTTGGAGCATTTGTTATACTAGACAATTTTTCGTCGATATATAAATCTTTTTCAAATTTTGAATTTTACATTTTTTTCTCTCATTTGAATATTTGTTGATATATATTGTCGATGTATGAATGTTATATTTTGCTTTTTTGGGGGATGTTAGCACCCCCAAGGAGTTGTTGGAGGGGGTGCAGGCGATGGAGTAGGTCCTGTGGTTGTAATTTCAAGTTATAGGTTGGAGAACCAATTGGATTTATGTTTATGTTTGAAAATTAAACAAAAAGGAAAATTAGAGACGGATTAGCAACATAATTCAGACATTTCGTTGCTATTCCGTCTCAATTTTTCAGGAAAATATGCATGAATCAGCATCGGAATCAGAGACGGAAATCATTATTTTCGTCTCTGATTCCGTTGGTAATCAGAAATGGAATCGAGACGGAAATAATGAATTCCGTCTCTGATCCGTTGCTAATCAAAGACGGATCAGAGACGAAATGCAAAAATTACTTCTCTGATTCCGTTTCTAATCAGAAACGGAATCAAAGACGGAATTCATAAATATATTATTTCCATCTCTGATTCCGTTTCTGATTAGCAACGGAATCAGAGACGGAATGCAATTACAAATGTACCATTTTGAAAAAAAATCCATTTCTGTTCCGTCTCTGTTCCGTTTCTAATTTCCGTCTCTAAATTCGTCTCTAATCAGAAACGAAATTTATTCTGTCTCTAATCCGTCTCTAATCAGAAACATAATCATATTTACGTTTCTGATTGAATCAGCGACGACAATTTTAGAGACGGAATAAATTTCGTCTCTGTTTCATTTCAGATTTCAATTAGAGACGAAATTTATGCAAATCAGAGACGAAAATTTCCGTTTCTGATTTGCTTTTTTTTGTAGTGACTATAAAATATGTCTAATTATTGACTTGTCAGGGTATCATTGATAAAAGGCCATTACATGGCCGAGCTAGGTAACGTGTGACGTGACGTGGCTTTGCCTAAGGTTGCCTCATAATATGAGGCCGTCACAAAGTGGGGTAAGATAAAAGAAACAACGGAGCTTAGTAATGCAGAAAACTAACTCAACCATTAAACATAGTAGTAATACCTATTAATCTTGCGAGTCTAACATGAATTGAAGTAAGTAAAGAGATAGAGTATGTCACGGATAGCATTAGTCAAATTCATAAAACATCACAGAAGAAACATAAAAACATTTATAAATTAAATCATCATGCAAGGGTAATTCAAGAGAGATATGATAAAATCATAATAACATTATAAGTCGAGTTCCATTTAATGCTTACTAGTAATTGAAAAGAATTCGATGACCATTTCCCATACTCTCAAGGTGATGCAAACCATTAGTTGACACAAGGCCTTTATGCCCCCCTAACTAGTCCAATCAAATCCGCGGTAGGTTCGTCCAAAGCCATCACCGATGTGTGCACCAATCTCAAGTATTGATCTCAGTATGACTCAATATAGTACTCAAGTAGTGGTGATGACCAGATAATTCTGTTAGAGTTAATACAATTGTTGCGACAACCACCCAATAATTAAATAAGGGCGAAAACCACAAAATAATCAAATAGTGACGATAACCAAAAAAATGAGGCAAAGAAAATATGAGCAAATGGCAACACAATCATAACCTACAGATTGTCATATTTAAGTCAATAATAAGTCGCAACTCCCTAAGTCTCGAGTTAAAATCATGAAACTTAAACATATCTAATAGCATGTCATGTTTGATAATTGAGCAAGCTCCCCAATTACCTCAACTTACTTTGATATCCACTCCCAGTCCTTGTACGCATGAGGTTCTATGTGAACTGTTTTGCAAATCTAGACAATCAATCACTACAAAAAAGGTCAATTAGTGACGAATTTTAGAGATGGATTTAATTTTGTTGCTAGTTAAAGAGAGATTTGAGATGGAATAGAGTGTGACCCCTTTTTGACCATTAAGCAACTGATTTGCAATGGAATAGAAATGGTATATTATCGCACCAAATATATCCACAGTGAGGTCCATTATATATGTTTGATCCATTTCATGAAAAGTGACAAAAGCTTTACGCTGGCTGTCAACCTATCGCAACCCTCCTCCATTTTTCAAGAATGAAAAAAAGCTTGGGGCCTCCCTCCCCCACTTTTTGAGTATGAAAAGTGAGTTTGGGACCTCCCTTACCCATTTTTTGATATGAAAAAAAATGGGATTCAGAGTCCTCCTCCTTCAATTGCAGTTAATTTAGGACTGAGGCTATGTTGTTGTTGTGGTTGTTGAGGTCCATTACGAATCCCTTGCTAAAAAAGCTAAATATTATTGCCAACGCAACCTGTTACTGATCCCTCTTTAATAGGTTGAGATAGATCAACAATGGATCATCGTGGCATAATAACACTATTAGTGATACGTATCCCTCAAATTCCTTCACTGATCCCTCTCTACCTATTAGAGATGGACCAGCGATTGAAAGTGAGCGCATGCGGCGGGAAAAATTGCAGCCGTACAGTAAAAACTTGTTTAAATGATTAAAATAAGTTAGGATTTCTTTTTATTTGTTAACTAATGTAAAATGCCCTTTGAAAATACGTCATTTCCACGTGGTCACATGAATTGCGCATTCGAAGAATGCGCCATTCATGTTATTGAAACCACACCCAATAGGGGGGTGAATTGGGTGTATCTAGAATTTATTGCATTTTTAATATAATTCAAAAATAACGATGCCATATACTCTCTCAAGCTCAAGTATGAATGTAATGCAAGTTGAAGGAGATAGAAGAGATGGAAAGAGACGCGATTTATAGTGGTTTGATCCAATGATCTACATCCACTACTTAACCTCCCTGGTAAGGATTTTCAAACCCCCACTTATATTGCCAATAAGTGTTACAACCTAAGCATAGAAGCCTAGAATTCCTAATCGCCAATTATGATTTCCTACCTAGCCGCAACTAAGGTTTATGCCTAGCCTCAACTAGGTCTTTCCTTCAACTTAGATCCTACTAAGTCTTACAATCAGCTACTTACAAAGAATAGATTAAAATAATCAAATTCACTTTACAAAGTAAAGCGACACCAAATTCAAATACAAGCAAACCTCCTAGAGCCCAACCACTCTAATGCATGCAAGTATGAAAACAAATGAGAAATGCAAGTATATCACTGATTTTGTTCAAATCTCAAATATGAAACCATTTCAAATGAATTGATTAAAAAAAATCTGTTTCAAATTCAAATAAAAAGAAATTTGATAAAAATAAAGTTTAAGTGCAAACTCTTGTCCAGACCAGTCTTAGGGTTTAATAAATCAAGTTTAAGTACAAACTCTTGTCCAAACCAATATTAGGGTTTAATAAAAAAGTTTAAGTGTAAAACCCAAGCGAATGTGTTCAAGAACACATCGATTGATTTCCACAAGTCAAGCACACAAAAATATGAAATTAAGCACACGAAAAGCTAAAAAATTAGACTTTCTTACAACCCCGAGAGTGATTTGAACAACAGTTATGGAGTGGATGTTGTAAGATTTAGAATGCCTCCATAACGTTGGTTTCTAGAGTGATTTAATTGCCTCAAAAGATTACAAGTGGTAGCACACAAAAATCCAAGCTTCTTCTTTGAAAACAATGAGCACTCTTTAGTTTTCTTGCTTGACAATACAATAAACTGTTCTTTATGGCTTGAGAATGTTCTACATTCCTTTTTAACAATTTTTTACCGTTCTAGAGATCCAAGGGCTCCTATTTGATCATTTATTCAAATTAAAGGTTATTTCCAGCATTATAAAAAAGCTGTAAGAAAGGCAATTATCACGCTAATATTAGGACCTAGTGCACTGATCCTCTAAGCTGGCGTGCTAATTTTGAACATTAGCGCTAACTATCAGGGGCCTCAAAATAAATATTTTTGGCCCTAGAGTTGTAACCCCCTATCGCATCCGGGACCCTACCAAACCTCTTATAACACGTTATACAAGTTTGTTAACATAGAACCTATTTAGTTAGTCCGGATGTTTTAACAAACCCAAAAAATGGAAATCCCAGCTTCATGACTTACGTAGGGGCTTTTTTGCAAATACACAGTTTTTCTTTTAAAACACCTTTGAAAACAAGTTTTTCATTTCAAAAACTTCCACAATGGTTTTTAAAGTACGATTGGGAATATAAAAACATGGTTTCACATAATTTACTCTTATAAGGCCGATTCAAGTGGTGAGTTTCATTTAAAACTCCAAATGATCACTCGCGATTTGAAAAGCGATTTGAGAAACATGATATGCATGAACTAATGCATTAGGCTTGCATAAATGAACATGTATACCTTACATCAATGTTACAACATGTAATGTGATCTTTCGTCTTCGTTTCCTCATGTGGACCGAATCTTGAACTTGTATGGCTTGAACACTTGAGATGTGATCTTCTACAAACGTTGACTAACTGAAACACACTTGATAAACTTATTAGCATTCTTTCACTTGTTTTGTTTCCGTAAAAATTCGGAGTGAAGTAAAAGTGACTAACCCCTTAGTTCAACAATCTCCATATTTTTTATGATAACAAATAATGTGAACTTGACAATCTAAAATGGAATGCACGTGTATTCATATATGTAATGCAATCTTAAGCAATCTCAAGTTCAACGCATACATTTCTCCCCCTTTTGATAACATCAAAAAGCGGGGCCAAGCTCCCCTTCACAATAAGCATAACAAAAAATGAGACACAAATATAATAATAACACAATGGGCGGAGGACTCCCCCTCACTACTTGCATATTATGAGACATAAACAGGTATATCAATGAAAGTTATGCACATGCAACCAATATAGGGCATTGAATGAAAGAAGAATAGTAACTCAGAGATACGCAAAAAAAGATTTCATGATATTACACACTGAAAATGAACGTTAACAAAGTTGTGGCCGAAATAGCTAGGTCTACAACATAACAAATGTATATCAAAACGTTGAAGACTTTCATAAACGAGCCTAGAGCTCCCTCTAACTATGCTATGCCTAGATAATTGTCATAATGAGACAATGATCTACATGCATAACCGGAGGCAGGGTCATCTCACGCTGGCAATAGATAACCCTTTATGTGACGAAGTCGATCACCTTGACGCTCAATCCGGGTGTCAATGGTTGTGAAGGTCTAAGTCATGTACTCATGTATATAATGCAACTACGCAGAGATATACGTCGTCGATGGGGACATCTTTTGATGAGAGGCAACACCATAAAAAGTCAAATAGTGTGAAGGCTGATGTTGCTGCTACGACTGCTATTATGACTACTCGTGTGGAGGTGGTGGAGCCGCAAGGCCTGGTGAACCTCATCATCACTATCATCACCAAGAGGGAACATAAAGTTATAGTCCAGGCAGTCTCTTTCATTAAAAGCAACTGCGGTGGGAAGTGGGGACTCCTATCCCTTGTAGTGCTGACCATCTGGGATATTTTCTTCTCGAATCCATTTATGTTCTCGACGGATATATCGGAGCTATACATGTTAGTCATGTAACTGGTGATCGGAGATACGCTTGTTAGTCATGTAGCTAGTGATAAGGTGAGGCAAACTAAGAGGGATCTCACAAAGTAGGTGCTCGAGGACAAACATGTTAAGCAAAGTGGCATAGTTCTTACTACCGCCATGGGGAAGAATAACCTTGTGCAAAACTTTGTGAAGTAGGTGAGGCACAAGCTTGAAGTCAGTGTCAGTGACTCCAGATGGATACAAGGTGAGTTCTTCATCAAAACATGTGAAAGAGTTTAACACCTCAAGCCGATTAAATGGCTAGCTAAGAAACTTACATCCAATGGTAGTAGTGGGAAGATATAGAGGAAGGTCAAATCGTTGAGTGAAGCTCTCTGATGTAATTTTAATAGACCGACCACCAATAGATGACTGAATGATGAAGTTATTCACCGTTGTCAGATTGGAATAAAAGACTTGAAGTAATGGAGGATTGTAGTCATCCTTATACTGACAGAAAGTAACCCACCCCGATTTGGAGATGACCTATCGTATTGGGAGATAGGCCTTGTTGAAGAATGCAAAATCGACAATGGCGGGCTTAAAGATTTTGGCATCCGTAAGCCGTGGGCTGACCGACGCCAAAATGGACGTTGACTCGTGTTGGGACTTGGGCTGACCCTCTTTTTGAGCGGTATTGGCCAGGATGGTGACCGAGTTTCGCTACGATGATTATAAGACCTAGTCTCATGGTAGGATGATGATTGGGAGGCCTTGTGGGTGGACTTGAATTCACTACTCAACGATGAAGACTCAACGACACGACGCATGAGGGGATGACGAGAAGATGAAGCACGGGCGGTACGGACAGCGGGGCAGGCTAGGGTTCGATGGTCGACATATGTACAAACTCAATAATGGAGACAACAATGGTGGTGCAAACCTAGGGTTAGGAAGTAAAAGGAAACACCCAAATTGATAAGGAAAGTAATGGAATTTACCTAGGAATCGTGAGAGAATCGTTGGAGAGGATGAAGACCCAAGAGGAGAGGAATGGTGTGTGAAAATAGGAAGTTAGGGTAAAAGAACAGTGATATATTGGTCCTGGCCGAACGCCATTAACGGTAATGACAGAATCAGTGCGCTAATAATGTCAATAAGTGATCTGGGCCGGGACGATTAACGCGCCATGTCTTTAAATTAACGCGCTAATCAGAGAGAATTATCGTGCTAATTCTTAGACCTAACGCACTAATTGCTCTTTAGAATTTGAAAATTAAAATTTTGAGTTTTTGAGGGATAACTCCGATTCACCTCATACTTTATTGATACTTCATTAACAACATATAAAAAGGATTAGAAGAATTAAAACATGTAGAAGCTCTGAATCATGAAACATGCCTAATTCACACTGAATCTTAGAAAATTAGTCTCTAGGCAATGGCTTGGTGAAGATATTAGCTAGTTGGTCCTCCATAGGTACATGGATTAGTTTAACATCACCCTTTTGGACGTAATCGCGAAGGAAATGGTGCCTAATCTCAATGTACTTGGTGCGGGAGTGTAACACCAGAATTTTTGATATGTTGATGGCACTTGTGTTATCACAATAAATCTTAGCACAACTAACTAAGATTTGGTAATCCTCAAGTTGTTGTTTCATGTACTAGACTTTAGCACGACAACTTATGGCAGCCACATAGGCCTTGGCCAACAACAAAACAATAGAATCTTGCTTTTTGCTAAACCATGATATAAGTGAATTTCCTAGCAAATGAAAAAACCCGAAAGTTCTTTTCCTATCCACTAGACTCCCCACATAGTCGGAATCAACAAAGCTTCAAAGTTCAAAACTTTTGGCTTTGTTAAGCCACAATCCAAAATCTTGTATCCCACTAAGATAACGAAATATACGCTTGACACATTTCAAGTGAGATTCCTTAGGTTCGTATTGAAATCTAGCACATAAACACACACTAAACATAATATCGATCCTACTAGCTGTTAAGTATAGGAGACTACCAATCACAGCACAATAAAGTTTAGGATCTGTGGATTTTCCTTGTTGATCTCCGTCCATTTTGATGGTGGAGCAACTAGGAGTGTCACATGCTTACAAATTTTCTAATTTGAGTTTCTTTAGCATGTCCCTTACATACCTCACTAGGTTTATGAAAATGCCATGTTCAGATTGCTTAATTTGCAAGCCTATGAAGTATGTTAGTTCGCCCATCATGTTCATTTCAAATTCATTGGTCATCAATGATGAGAATTCATCACATAAAGGTGTATTAGGTGTATTAGATGACCCAAAAATAATATCATCAACGTAAATTTGAACAAGTAGCATGTCATGCTTTTTAATCAAAATGAACAAAGTAGGATCTAACGTTTCTTTCTTGAACCCTTTGTCAAGAAGAAATGTACTAAGTTGGTCATACCAAGCTCGAGGAGCTTGTCTCAATCCATACAAATCCTTTAGAAGATGATAAACATAACTTGGATGATTGTGATCTTCAAACCCCATGGTTGTTCTACATATACCTCTTCATTGATGAATCCATTCAATAATGCACTTTTAACATACATTTGGTATAGTAGAAACCTATTGTAGCAAGCGTAAGAAAGCAACATCCGAATTGCTTCTAGTCTTGCTACTGGTGCAAAGGTTTCCTCATAGTCAACTCCTTCCTCTTGATTATAGCTTTGTGCAACCAACCTAGCCTTGTTCCTTACTATTTTACCCTTCTCGTTTTTTTTCTAAAGACCCACTTGGTGCCTATGATAGTATGGTCTTGAGGTCTAGGTACTAGTGTCCATACCTTATTCCTAACGAAATGACCTAGTTCCTCTTACATAGCCATGATCCAAAACTCATCACCTAAGGCATCATCTATCTTGGTCGACTCGATTTGTGATACAAAAGCTACGCGTCCCTCATCTCGGTGCAATGATGACCTAGTGGTTATTCCTTTGTTTAGATCACCTATAATTTGTTCGGAAGGATAGCCTATAAGAAGTTTTGAGTTCTTAGGTGCACTAGGTTCGGGTTCCACTCTTACCTCAACCTCTTGACTATTGGATGTTTGACCTCGAGTGACATCATCATCATCATCAATCCTCAATTTTTCCAAGGTATGCATCATTTTCACTTTGGGATCTACTTCATCAAACTTGACATGAATAGACTCCTCTATGGTTTTGGTTAATCTATTAAACACCCTCTATGCTTTTCTATGTATGGAGTAGCCTAGAAAAGTGCACACATTTGACTTTGGGTCAAATTTGTCCAAATGATCCTTATCATTTAGAACATAGCAATGCAATCGAACACCTTGAAGTAACTTATGTTGGGTTTTCGACCTTTCCATAGTTCATAAGGAGTCTTTTTCACTTGCTTTCGGATACTTACCCTAATGAGAACATAGCATGTCTTGTTAATGGCTTCGGCCTAAAAGTGCTTAGCTATGTTGTTCTCATTTAGCATGGTCCTACACTTCTCTTGGAGGGTCCTATTCTTTCTTTCTACAACTCCATTTTGTCGTAGTGTCTTAGGAGAAGATAGTTGGTGTGTGTATCCTTGTTTAGCACAAAACTCCTCTAAATTTCTATTGAAAAATTCACCATCCCGATCATTTCTAATGATGGTGATTTTATACCCCTTCTCATTCTCAACCAAAACACAAAATTTCATAAACACATCAAACACTTCATGCTTATGAGCTAGAAAATAAACCCATGTATACCTAGTAAAATCATCAACAATGACAAAGCAACATGATTTAACCCCTAGACTTTGTGTTTGGGTGGGTCCAAACAAACCCATATGGATAAGTTCCAATGCTTTAGTCACACCACTTGTTACTTTCGTCTTAAATGATGATTTCACTTACTTACCAATGATACAAGGTTCAAATTCCTTGTCTTTCTTATAAGTACATTTAGATAGACCCTTGACAATATCATGTTGGTCAATTTGGACAAGTTTTCCATGCTAGAATGTCCTAGTCTACGGTGCCACAACCATGCATCATATTCACTTTGAGCAGTCAAACATGAAACATTTTGCATATGCATCTCATCAAAGTTAATGGCATAAACATTCTTATCTCTATATGCAACAAATAGAGTTTCATACTTCTCATTCATAACAATACATTTTGATGATTCAAACATGACATAAAATCCTTTGTCACACAATTGACTAATGCTAAGCAAGTTATATTTCAAACCATTAACAAGATAAACATTAGAAATGGAAAGTAAATTGTTACCAATAGTTCCAAGGCCTATAACCTTTTCTTTGTTGTTGTCCCTAAATGTAACCTTTCCACCATTATGCCGCTTTAATTCAATGAATTGATGTGCATCTCCAGTCATGTGTCTTGAGCACCCATTGTCCAAGTACCATGAGGTTCTCTTCCTCGCATCCTACACAATGGAAAAAACACTAGATTTTGGTACCCAGACACCTTTGGGTCCAAGAAAGTTAGTTTCATAAACATCTTAACTACCCATGCTAGTCTACCCATTTTGGCCTTTTGTAAGGCACATTTCCCAACTGCATGAGACCTATTGCATTTTGAGCATCTATGGGCATCATCCAACAATTTCTTGTAACTCAACAAGTTCGCTCCATAGCCTATGCCTCTCTTGTTGAGTGCACATCATTGTGTTCCCAACATCATGTCAAACATCTCTCTACTATTGGTGAACTTGTGCACCATGCTAGTCAAGTCCTCTACATCCTTGACCAAAGCATCTATCTCCTTTAAGACTTCATTCAACACTTTGGAGATCATTAATGGTCTCATTTTGTGACTCAATCTTACTAAGTGCTATGGCAAGCTTTTTTTGAGTTGTTTGGTCTTTTTGACCTCCTTTTCCAACTCTTTCTTAAGCTCATCAATATTAGGAACATCATCCAAATCATCAACATCATCAAAATTGATATTGTTAGAGTTTACCTCACATAGTGCCATGAGACAAAGTATTGTTTTCTCACTTTCCGAGTCAGATTCTGAACATGATGAAGATGAATCATCCCATGTCGCCTTGAGGCTCTTCATGCCTTTCTTCTTGTCCAACACCTTCTTGTACTTGCATTTCTCCTAGATGTGGCCCGGTTTGCCACACCTGAAGCATATGGTCTCACTTGACTTCCCTCCCATGCTTCCACTCTTGTACTTTTTCTTGTACTTGTCTCGCTTGTACATACCCTTGTTGAGTTTTCTTGAGAGCATGGCTACTTCTTCCTCAAGATCATTGTCATCACTAGATTTCTCATCTTCAACAATCTCAACCAATGAAGCTGGTGGGCTATTTGCTTCAAAGCAATCTCTTTTCTTCAACTCTTAGTATCCCCACTTAATGATTTCATTCTAGCTCGATCCTTCAGTTCAAATTCATGGACCGTTAGCTCTCCACATAAGGCATCAAAAGTACTCTCCAAGGTTTTACGCCGATTAGATAGCATACTTTTTAACATCCCATTCCTTAGGCAAGCCTCGGAGGAATTTGTACACCGAAGTCTCTTGATCATAGTTTTTTCAAGATTCTTGATCTTATTCAAGAGCTTAGTGAACCGGGTGATGGAGGTGGCTATGTATTCATCGGAGCCAACTCGGAAAGTTTCATAGTGCTCCTCAAGGATTCTTAACTTTGTCTTCTTAACTTAAAGTGTACCTTCGTAGTGCACCTCAAGCTTTTCCCACACTTCCTTGGCTGTTTGACAAGCATTGACTTGGTTGAATTCATTCTCATTTAACACGCAAAACAAATGATTCATGACTTGATCATTTGGGAGCTCAATCTTAGTCTCCTCGGCGGTGTATTCTCTCAAGGGCTTCTCCGGTGGAGTGTATCCATTCTCAATTGAGTCCTGTAAAATTCTACTTTGCACCCTAATATAGAACCTCATCCTTACTTTCCAATGACCATAGTTGGTTCCATCAAAACAAGAAGGCATACTCGAGGTGTTGCCTTCCCTAAGGCGAGCCGAATCTAAATTTTGCATCCTTGTACAAAAATACTTAAAGTTACGTTAGTAACACTTTGAGCGATAACCCGATATGATACCAATTGAAATCACACCCAAGAGGGCGGTGAATTGGTTGTATCAAGAATTTATTGCCTTTTCAATATAATTCAAAAATAACAATGCTATATGCTCACTCAAGCGCAAGTATGAATGCAATGCAAAATGAAAGAGTAGAAGATATGGAAGGAGACACGTGATTTATAGTGGGTCAATCCAATGATCTACATCTACTACCTAACCTCCCCGATTAGGAATTTCAAACCCCCACTTATATTGTCAATAAGTGTTACAACCTAAGCACGCAAGCCTAGAATGCCTAATTGCCAATTAGGACTTCCTACATGGCCGCAACTAGGTTTTATGCCTAGCCTCAACTAGGTCTTTCCTTCAACTTAGATCCCACTAAGTCTTACAATCAACCACTTATAAAGAATATATGAAAATAATAAAATTCACTTTACAAAGTAAAGCGACACCAAATTCAAATACAAGCAAGCCTCCTAGAGCTTAACAACTCTAATGCATGCAAGTATGAGAACAATGAGAAATGCAAGTATATCTATGATTTTGTGCAAATCTCAAATATTAAACCATTTCAAATGAATTGATTAAAACAAATCTAGTTTCAAATCGAAATAACAAGAAGTTTGATAAAAATCAAGTTTAAGTGCAAACTCTTGTCCAAACCAGTCTTAGGGTTTAATAAATAAAGTTTAAGTGTAAAACCAAAGACAAATGTGTTCAATAGCACATCAAATGATTTCCAAAATTCAAGCACAAAAAAATATGAGATTTAAGCACAAGAAAAGCTAAGAAATCGGACTTTCTTACAACCCGAAGAGAATGATTTGAAATATAGTTTTGGAATGGATGTTGTAACCTGTATAATGCCTCAATAACATTGGTTTCGAGAGTGATTTAGTTGCCTCAAAAGATTACAAGCGATCGCACACAAGAATCCAAGCTTCCTCTTTGAAAATAATGAGCACTCTTTGGTTTTCTTGCTTAACAAGACAATAAAATGTTCTTTGTGATTTGAGAATTTTCTACATTCCTTTTTAACAATTGTTGATCGTTATAGAGATCCAAGGGCTCAGATTTGATCATCTATTCAAATTAAAGGGTTATTTCTAGCTTTATAAAAAGCCTATCAGAAAGGCAATTATCACGCAAATATTAGGACCTAGCACGTTAATCCTCTAAGCTAGCACGTTAATTTTGAACATTAGTGCGCTAACTCTGAAATTAGCATGCTAACTCTGAAATCAGCATGCTAATATCACTATTAGCGCGGTAACTATCAAGGGCCTCAAAATAAATATTTTTGGCCCTAGAGTTAGCGACCCCTATCGCTTTGAGACTCTAGCAAACCTCTTATAACATGTTATAAAGGTTTGTTAAGGGTTATAGAACCTATTTAGGTGGTTTGGATGTTTTCACAAATCTCGAAAATGAAAAATCCCGATTTCGTGACTTACATAGGGGTTTTTTTGCAAATACACAGTTTTTCTTTTTAAAACAAGTTTTTCATTTTTGAAAACTTCCACAATGGTTTTTAAAGTACGATATGAATATAAAAATATGGTTTCACATAGTTTGAGCTTATAAGATCGATTCGAGTGGTGAGTTTCATTTAAAATTCCAAATGATCACTTAAGATTTGAAAAACAATTTGAAAAACATGATATGCATGAACTAATGCATTAGGCTTGCGTAAATGAACCTGTATACCTTACATCAATGTTAGAACATGTAATGTGATCTTTCTTCTTCGTTTCCTCGTGTAGACCGAATATTGAACTTGTATGGCTTGAACACTTGAGATGTTATGTTCTACAAACGTTGACTAACTGAAACATACTTGATAAATTTATTAGTATACTTTCACTTTATTTTTTCCATAAAAATCTTGAGTGAAGTAAAAATGACCAACCACTTAGTCCAACAGTTATTCCTATGGACGGTCCACATGGACTATCCTATTGTAGATTCACCTCGAATGCACTATTTACATTTCTAGTGACAGTCCACGAGGTGTGACCCATAAGACGAATGGCGTATTCGGAGAATGCGCCATTCTTGTTACATTCAAGTTTTTTGAAATGTCCATGTGGTGTCCATGTGGAGTGTTATGTTCATCTGACCTATGACATCTCATCGTCACGAACCAGGGAGTCCTCGAGAACGCAAGGAATATATTCCCTGCATTCTCAAGAATATGGGCTAGGGGTAGGGTGTATAGGTAGGTGTTTAGAGGTTTTAATGAGGTGGTTGTGTGTGGTTGTTTATTTAATGGTATTAGTTGGTAGGTATTTAGAAGTAAAGAGAGAAACTGTTATAGAGTTGTAGACGATACGAAAGAGGGAGAGTAGAGTGTGTGTTTTGTTTGGTGTGTGTGTAGTGATAAGAGGGAGACTCGGGAAAGGAGGTGGAGGTGTTAGTGTAGAGGGATCGACAGTGAGAGAGAGGGAGAGAAACACTACTTAGGACCCCAAAATAGTTGCACAAGAAATCTTGAGAGAGGGTTGCAGACCCTGCACGAGAGAGAGAGAAAGAGAGAGAGACTATCCTATGCGGGGGAAGGGAGTAAGCAAACATGGTCGAGAGAGAGAGAGAGAGAGAGAGAGAGAGAGACTATCCTATGAGGGGTAGGCGAACGTGGAGTAAGAAAACATGGTCGAGAGAGAGAGAGAGAGAGAGAGAGAGAGAGAGAAATCGAGAGAGGAGAGGGTACCATACGAGAAAAAGGGAGGAATTCTTGTTTGCTCAAAGAGAGAGAGAGAGAGAGAGAGAGAGAGAGTTGGGTTGTGAGAAAGTTGGATCAGTCGGTGTTTTTGTTAGGTTTTTTGGTGGTTGTAAAAGTTGTTAAATGGTTAGGATTATTTTTTTAATTTTTAAGAATAATATTGTAGTTATTAATTTTTATTTAAATAAAAGCTAACTTAATTTTTTTCAGGTAATATTAAGCTAAAGATCAAAAGAGGAGGAAACTAGTAAGTATAAAAATTTATTTATTTAAGTTTTATTATGTTTGACTTGGTTTTTCATTTTTAAGAAATTAGTAAATACAAAAATTTATTTATTCAAGTATGATCTATTAATCGTAATTTATTTGCAGCTAATCATTGTTCAAACTCTTATAAGAAACTAATCAGATTGTAAGCCTTATTAACTAATCATATGAGTCTACAGAGGACAACATCAATTAGGTGTTAAATGTAGGTATGAAAATGTATTACTCTAGCTAGTGTAGATCGTCTCTTCCGAGACCTCTGATAAAATTGGAACGATACAGAGAAGATTAGCATGACTCCTGCGCAAGGATGACACGCATGAAAAATGTTTTACAATCAATCTCTTTAAACAAATGGTTAGGATTTTTTGTGGTTGTATAGGTTGTTAAAAGGTTAGGGTTTTTTATTTTTAAAAAATAACATTGAAGTTAGTAATTTTTATTTAAATAAAAGCTAACTTAATTTTTCTTTTAGGGAATAATAAATTGAAGATCAAAAGAGGAGGAAACTAGTAACTACAAAAAATTATTTATTTATGTTTTATTATGTTTGACTTAGTTTTTTATTGTTAGGCACTTTTTTTAGTAAAAAAGTGGTTAAATATTAACTTATATTTCTAACTTAATTTGTTGTTATAGATTTGATTTTATGTCAATAATGGATTGCTTTAATAAAACATTTCTTCATTCAATATTTAAGTTAGTTAATGTATTTGTTTTACTTTATCAAGAAAATATTATAAAACAATTGGAGGATGTACACAAAATTTTTGATAAAAAAATGTTTTAGAAGAATTTTTTTTAAACGAATATATGCTTAAATTAAAAAGGAGGAATGAAAATCAAATTGAAAAAATCGTAATGGGCATTAACTTTATATATTTAATTAGGTATGATAATTAAAACAAGGAAGGAAAAAAAACCTTGAATAAGTACAAAAATTATTGATGAGAAATATAGTATATATGTTAGTAGCATATATATTACTTATTGCGAAGAAACTAGTATGATCTTGTTCTGATAAAATACAAGCTCATTTTTAATTGATTTAGTAGTATTCATCGTTTGGGATGTAAATATGAGTTATTAATTGGTATTTCATGCAAACGAATGAGTATGCACTGTAGTTGCGCTATTAAGGCGACCCTCTACATCAGAACGTTCGATTGCGCTTTAAATCTCGAACTTGATCAACATTTTTGGCTTGATATATATGTAATCACATTACATTATCAAGGAGGCAAGGAGGAAGGAAAATGTAATTGCATTCATGCTAGGTCTTCAACTTTTATATTGATTTCAACTTGATCTTGCATTGATGAAATACATGTTTATTTTTAATTAATTTAGTAGTAATCATCGTATAGGATGTAAATATGAGTCATTAATTGGTACTTCATGCAAATGAATGAGTATGCTCTGTAGTTGCGCTATTAAGGCGATCATCTACATTTGAAAGTTCGATTGCGCTTCAAATCCCTAACTTGATCAATATTTTTGGATTGATATATATATATATATATATATATATATATCATTTTACAACATCATTGTTGAATAAATTATGTAGGTCGTGGAACATAGTAACATTCCATTTCTATTTTATGCATACATTGAAATTGTAAACAGTATGAGTGGCATCATGTACCAACGCATACCCATCAGTAGTGTTAATGCTTAAGTTTGGGACAAGTAGACAACATCTGATGGATCACGCGTGTAACACATTCAGTATCTCATCCACGGATACTCTAGTTAGTATGATTTATCGTCATGTGATAATCCTCTCTGAAGGTTTGTAGTATTTTGTCCCCTTGTTGCTACAAAACGCAACACACTTCGACTTAATGTGGACTACAGTGACCTATCTACCATTAACTGCAAGGGGTAGATATTTATTTAACATTTGCGCTAATCGACTCTTTTCAAAATCCTACAGTTCATTTGCAATTGGTAGATGAAGATATCATTACGTCAAACACTAGATCGATGATGGAAAGACTAAATATGAAATCACCATAAGGGATAAAACCGTTACTGTCTGCGACACTTGGTCAGTAATTGTCAGACCTTTACTAATTAGGGCATCTGACCATCCTAGATTACCTTAATTCCTTTGATAATCTAGCAGCCTTAAACACTCCTTCAATAAATAATTAAAAATCTATTTGAGTAATTATCAAATATGATTCTAAATCAACTACAAAGTGATTCTAAAACAAATCTTGTACCTCAAAATCAATAAAGATTAATTATATAATCCTTAAATATTCGTAAAAAAAATTTCGCCGACATCTTTTCTATTTCTAAGTCTACACCGAAAATCTCGGCCTTCATAAATCTTGAACAAACCAGCTCAGCTTGGTGGAAATGCCAAAGGACTCACAATCCTGCTAATAACAAAATATATCGCATTAATAATGATTATTTATTCATTCTAACCTATCTCAAACTTTCAACATTATTAAATCATTAATACCTTAACTTCTTGGCATTCTAATCCGTCCTAAAATCATTAAAACAATTCCAATCCTTCTCAAAACTATTTCAACACTTTTAAAAGATATCTTAACCTCACATGAACCAAAAATCCATTTTATACAATATATTATATTTAAAAGCAAGTCACTAATAATCGAAAAGCTTTCATTTCCTTTATCTCTGCTAAAACCTGTCATTATCCAATTATAAAAATTTGATAATGTCATATAAGTAAATCCCATATTATCCAGTACACCTGTAGGTAATCGAATGCATAATAATCTAAGGAATTTAAATACAACCATGAATCCATCCCGTTTATGTTATCCGACTACAATTAGACTTACCGGTCACCGAAAGTGGTAAATAAATAATAATAAGGACTCATGCACGGGGAGGATAATAAAACGAGTCTCGTTCCACTAGACTATGGGAGTATGATCTGGTTCAACGTAATCTCATGATAACCATATGATGCAAAGTATCAGTGACTCCAGCCCCTCAAATATAATATAGTGTTCAATAAACTCTATATACACACTATAAGGAGACTCATAACGCCTTACCTTCCCAAAATGCAATTCAAGGATCAATGCGATTTATACAATATATAATCGTACAATGTAAAGATTACGATGGGATTTACATAACCTTACAAACATCCAACTTGAAGCTTAATTTTTAAGGTCCTAGAAATGACGGATCACCTTGAAAATGGTTCTAATAGCTTCACTGCATACCCAATTATATTATATAGTATGCTCGAGAACAGTTTCCAAAAATATTAATTTATACAACTATTTCAACTAGCCAACTTAGGGTAACTTTTTAACCTAGAAAACCTCGATATTTGTCATGATGACCTCAAAAGAACTTGTAGTACTCATGTTTTACTTTCCATAGACTCCAGGAACACCCATATCGGATCACTGACGGAGAATTTATAAATTTTCCCCTATGACCTATTGACTAGGAAACTTTATATATTTTGAACTAAAAAAAAAACTTCTCCAAATTAATATTTTCATAATTAAATCCTCAAGACTCAACAATAATGCCATGAAACCACCAGATACGAACACCAAAATATTTTCACAGCCCGCAGAGTCAAATTGGATTAAAATCAATAATTAATATAAACTATTAAAACATCTCCAAAATAATTATCTATTGAATTGAATTAGTTCACCTCATCAAAAACCTAACCCACGTCGGTGGAATTTATCCCAAATTGAAGCAAATCAATCCAATATACTAATTAACAAAAATTCCAACCAATTTCTATCAAAACCCCGCGAAAAAAATCGAAAAATCACAAAATCAAATTGAATTGAGGAAAAATACCTGGCATTAGGATTTTACCGGATTGCAGGTCGAATACCTTGTTTCTACCGCAGAAACTTAGCTCAAACTGATCGTCTCAAGATGCTCTATAGTTTTGTGGAAAGAAACCGAGCATAAATCGGATGTAGGGAGCTCTGCGAGTGAAAAAGTCCACATAGAGGGTTTGGAAGCAACGTTATGTTGATATGAAAATTGAAATCATTTGTTTTGTTTTTCTTATATATATATATACATTTAAACCTTGTTAGCAGCTTAATATCTTTTTATTTATTAACTGCACAAATCCCTTTTTGACGTGTTTTGACTTATGGCGCCTATTTTTTATTTGACTTTTCTCCAAATTGAACAAAACTCTCAATAAAAATAGTCCATCTTCATGAAATGCTCATAACACTAGTTTTGGTAAAAAAAAAACCCAAAAAACCTTAACTTTGTCCATGACATACGGAGCGCCTATGGACGAATCCTCTTGCCATGCTTATCCAAACTTGCACTAGTTTGGGCCAAGTCTCAATCTCGACTACTATCAATCGATACCAAACTCAAAACAAGATCTCACACAACTTCGTCTCATTTCACACTACCTTAAATCCCGAATTACACGCAAACCAACGCAAATCCCCACATTGGCTCGTTAAGTCCATTTAAAGTCTAAATTTTGATTTTTTTTAATTTCAATTCAATTAGTCATAGTAAAATTAGAAACTAATATTTATGTCAATATTTTGACTATCTCGGCATCCGTCTTGACATGTATCTCGAGACAAAACCCCGCGAATCTCAAATTTACTCAATTACCTGAATTTCGTAAAATAAAATAATGTATAACACACAACACTAGGCAAACATCACAGATTAATAAAACTAATTATAAATCTCAAATTCACCGATGTTTAATTCTTGACTCGCGGCCAAAACCATAATTAAGCTTCATTAATCCCAGATTAACCGTAATTACCGACTTAAAAATTTCGGGATTTGACAATCTTCCCAACTAATAAGAATTCCGTCTTCGAAATTAAAATTTAACCAAATCAACCTGAAGTCAAAAAGATTCGAAAATGCTCTCATACACGCCTCTAGTTTTCTTCTTAGCTCTTCATACAACAAGTTACTCTACAAATCAAAGTGATTTCATTCAACTATATGATGCAAATAAAATTCTTTTCGGTTGAGCATTACGCATGAAATACGTCATCAATGTCGGCTTACTAATGTGGTACTACCAATCCATACACAAACTTCCCAACCCATTCACAATCTCAAACTACCATATAAATAAAAAATAGCTTTCCTTTCAGTCCAAACTTGTGATGGCCTTTTGAGAGATGAGACTTTCAGATACACCCAATTTCTTTCACTATATATCATAAACCAGTGATAGAAATCATAATAACGTTTGTATCTTTTCTAAAGCATTTTCAATCCTAGACGAATCTGCTGCATAACCTCAGTGTGATCTCCAACCATCTATGACTTCAACTCCACCCAATCTTTCGGTTCAACCCCACCAACAGGACATGGACAAGGTATCTCGTACCATACCTAAAATGGAGTTATTTTAATATATAATTAATAACAAAAATTATAAAATAACTTACACAAAAGTATGTATTTTTCCTATGAACCTCCAAATACCAGTACATAAGCCTTCAGCATGTCCTCCAACAGATAAATCCACTTTTCAATCTGACCATCCATTCGAGGATGAAATACGTAACTGAAATAAAACTAAATGTCAAAATAATTCTTGTATGCCCTGCCACGACCCCTATGTGTACCAAGCATCAAGATAAGAAAATATTATCTGTGACACTCCAAACAAGCGAGCCATCTCTTGCCTACACAATAAGCTCAGCTGTATAAAGGTATTCGAAATGTACATAGAAAGAACATGAGCAATCTTTGCCATTCCATCAACAATAACTCACACCACATCATGTTTCTCCCAAGAAATGGGCAAATGAATAACAAATTCTATTACGATATATTCCCATTTTCATTACAATATGGGAAGTGGCTGCAACATATCTCCAGGTTTTCGACTATCGGCCTTAACCTGTTGACAAAATCACACTTCCTTACATAATCACCCACGTCAGCTTTCATCTTTGTACACTAGTATAGTTGCTCCATATCATAACATATTCCGGTTCTGCCAGGATGAATGTTAAATCCAAGCCAAAAAGATTTTCTCAATATCTCATCCCGAATCTCAACCACCGATGGAGTCTACGGTCCACTTTTTAACCTCTAACTTTAATCCACGAATTCAACTCAATCTGAATTATTGCTATTATCAGCAAACCCCTTAAACTTTTCATAATCCACATATCTTTGCTAACACTCTATCACTTCCCGAGTAGAGACAAGTTATACTCTAAACTGAGCACAAGTCGGTTAATCATCAACCTCAAGAACCTCCGATAAAATCATAACAATGACGTTTCAAGCAACTCATACTCAAAAGTCAATTGACTAGT
Source organism: Stephania yunnanensis (assembly GCA_039657365.1). Taxonomy (NCBI): domain Eukaryota; kingdom Viridiplantae; phylum Streptophyta; class Magnoliopsida; order Ranunculales; family Menispermaceae; genus Stephania; species Stephania yunnanensis. The sequence continues at coordinate 23,299,189 of CM077585.1, forward strand.
TGAATGCAATGTTTCAGCACTCCTCATGCTCAATGCATCAGTAACAATATTAATTTCACCCTAATTGTATTTAAGACTAAAATTAGATTGTTTCTAACGTTCAACTACTATTATTGTCTCACATTCATTTTTTTCAGAGAACAAATAATTCAAATCTTGTGATTTGAAAATAGCGTAAACATTTCCCCATATTTCCACAGCTTCAAAACAAACATAATTGCCGCTAATTTCAAATCCTAAAGAGTATAATTCTTCTCGTGAATATTTAATTAACAAGAAGCCTAAACAATCACCCTTCCATTTTGCATTAACATACAAGTCAAACCCATTTTTGATGCATCAGTCTAAAATGTAAGCCTTTTCCTCGCTCTAGGCAATACAAGAACTGGTGCTGAACTCAAACGCTTCTTCAATTTCTCATAATACAGCATTGCATTTGTTTGACCAACTAATTGGAATATTTTTGTGAGTTAATTTAGTAACTGGCGCAACTATCTTTGAAAATCTTTCACAAATCGACAATAATCGCCAGCCAAACCTAGAAAACTCCGTATCTAGTAAGAATTTCAATTTCATCCTAATGACTAGCTAATTCATTATCAATAACACCTCAAACTCCAATAACTATAACACACAAAATCAACAACCATCTCGTGTCTTGAGATCCCAACAACATATTTTGCATACATTAAGTGAGGATCCACCTTATCCCTAATTACTATGTTAAGTACAAGATGAATAGGGACTCGCACTAGAGTTAACCTTAACTCAATCACCACACGACCACAAACTAAAATAGAACCTTCAATAAGATTATGATTTGTACTTGGATCTCATTAGGTCACCACCTGAACACATTCCCTGATACGTTGTTAAGTCAGTGACACATAAAATGATGCTCTTAAAAGGTATGGACACGTCTCTTGTAATGTCTTTTCTTTCCATACCCTAAACACGTAATTACACTCAGATTTCGAGAACAGTCTCAGATGATGTGACCTTATTTTTCATACCTAAAACATGTCATTGTAGGTTTATTACTTAAAAAAGTTTCCTGAATGGGTGTCGATCTCTGATTCGAGGCCTACCCCTTTGAGATCCTTGATCCTTACCTTTATTCTTCTACAACTAAGGTATACTTTTTCGACCTAAAGACTGAAAAGTATGTTTGTGCCATCTTAAGTAATCCTCAAATCTTTCATTCTTCTCATAGAATGTTCAGTTTTATCCTTAATATAATAGTACCAAACTCTTCCTACTTCTACTCCTATGACGTTCCACTATCAACTAATGTATCAGTCTGAACTGGAAATTACAACAATCGGTTCAACTCTCGGACGAACATCAATGGTAGTATGCTCTTCCTGAGTGACTAAAATGGCATTAGGAACTTCTTGGGCCACACAACCATAAATACCTAGGTTGGCAGCCCAGGTGTTTATCGACTCCAACATCTTCACAGCTAAGTTCTCAAACGTGTTTGAATCCACACATTATGGATTCCTATTATCCTCATTATATCCCTAATCTAGCTCTTGATGTCAACTAATAATTTTTCGTAATAAAAATCGCTAGAAAAATGGTTTAACAAGCCCATATCCATCGATATCTCGATAATATAAAACACACATAACACAATCATAAAGTTTTAAAAAATTTTAACCCCATTCCATCACGTTACTTCCCAACTAATCACTAACTAAGCCTCAATCAACAAGATTGTTTTAGACTCTTAGGCTATGATACCAACATTGTTAGACCCCACCTAATTAGGGCATCTAACCGGCCTAGATTACATTAATTTCCTTGATAATCTAGCAGTCTTAACCTCTCCTTCAATAAATAATAAAAATCTATCAAAATAATTATCAAATGTGATTTTAAATCAACTATAAAGGGATTCTAAAATGAATCTTGTACCTCAAAGTTAGTAAAGATTAATCATATAATCATTAAATATTGATAAATCCTTTTCGCTAGCATTTCCTCTATTTCTAAGCCTACACCAGAAATCTCGCCTGTATTAATCTTTAACAAACCTACTCAGTTTGGTGAAAATGCCAAATGACTCATAATGCGCTCCATAAAAAATATATCGCATTAATAATGATTATTTATTCATTCTAACCTATCTTAAACTTTCAACATGATTAAATCATTAATACCTTAGCTTCTCGGCATTCCAATTAATTATAAAACCATTAAAATAATTACAATCCTTCTTAAAACCATTTCAACACTTTCGAAAGATATCCTAACCTAACATGAATCCAAAAACCCATTTATACAATATTTTATATTCAAAAGTAAAACAAACATACAAAAAAAAAAACTGAGCAAGTCACCAATAATCAGAAAGCTTTTCCTTTCCTTTGTCGCCTCTAAAACCTATCATTATCCAATTATAAAAATGTGATAATGTCAACTAAATAAACCTCACACTATCCAGTACACCTGTAGTAGTCAAATACATAATAATCCAAGGAATGTAAACGAACTATATAATCCAAGGAGTTTAAATACAATCATAAATCCATCATATGTCTGTTTTTCGACCACAATCAGACACCCGATCTCTGAAAGAGTTAAGTAAACAGTAATAAGGACTCATACGCGGGAAGAATAACCAAACGAGTAGTGTTCCTCTACACTATGGGAGTTTAATTTGGTTCAATGTGATCTCATACCGCCTTACCCTCCTAAATTAGTCCAATCCACCAATTAATAACAATTCTAACCAATTTCTATCAAAACCCCGCGAAAGAAATTGAAAAATTACGAGAATTCAAATTGAATTGAGGAAAAATGTCTGGCATTAAGAATTTACCAAATTACTGGCCGAATACCTCATTTCAACTATAGAAACTTAGCTCAAACTGACTGTCTCGCGATGTTCTACAATTTTGGAGAAAAAAATCGAGCGAAAATCGAACATAAGGAGCTACGCGAGTGAAAATGTCCACAGAAAGGGAACTGACTATCTCGCGATGCTCTACAATTTTTATTTCAATGTACTATTGAAATAAAAAATTGAAATCGTTTGTTTTGTTATATATATATATAAACCTTATCAATAGCTTAATCACTTTTTATTTATTAATTCCATAAATCCCTATTTTGACGTATTTTGACTTCCGACGCCTATTTTCTATCTGACTTTCACCCAATTTAACAAAACTCTCGACGAAATTGTCCATCTTCATGAAATTTCCATAACACTGGTTTTAGTCACAACAAAACCCTAAAAATCTTAACTTTGTCTATGACATACAAAACGCATATACACCAATCCTCTTGCCATACTTATCCAAACATGCACTAGTTTGGACCAAATGTCAACCTCGACTACTGTCAACCGACACCAAACTCGAAACATGATCTCTCACAACTTCATCTCAATTCCCACTACCTCCAATCCCAACTTACACGCAAACCAAGGCAAATCCCCATGTCAGCTCATTAAGTCCTTTTAAAGTCCAAATTTAAAATTTTTAATTTAAGTTTAATTATTCATCGTGAAATTCAAAACTAATATTCATGTCAATATTTTGACTATCTCGGCACTTGTCTCGACACATGTTTCGAGACAAAACCTTGCGAATCTCAAATTTACTCAATCACCTGAATTTCACAAAATAAAATAATATATAATGTATAACACTAGGCAAACATCACACAATAATAAAATTAATTATAAATCTAAAATTCACTGATGTTTAACTCTCGACTCGTGGCCAAAACCATAATTAAACTTCCTTAATCCCAGATTAACCGTAATTACCGATTTAAAGATTTTGGGATTTAACAATAATTTCAACACCTATTTCTAAAGTGAACCTTTGAAAAACCTTTTTTCTCAAGCTACTGCTCAACATCAAGAACGAGAATTTAATGCGTTCATGGAGTGTTTTGCATACTTATCATCATAAACTCCTCGATGTGTGCAATGAGTCAATTCCATCCCCGAATAATTATGAACTCAATCGCGTGACAAAGGCATGCGGTACAGTTCGATGACTTCTAATGGCATTGGTATGAATGAAATGCAAGTTGCGATTCACATTCAATGATTTAGTTGACCTAATATTACTTACATGAATTTAGTTTTCAATTGTAGAGTGTTTTAACAGTGTATTAAAGGGGCACGATTCTTGCTAATAATAGCGATGGATGAAATGATTTACTACACATTAGTGACATACCACAATCGATGCAGACAGGAGATCAATGAAGCAATCTCTAACGACCTCTCCTACATAAAATATGTCACGAATAAACTCACACATTATGATCAATCTGCAATGAGGCATTAAGTTAATTTGACAAATCATGACTTAGGTGAGTTTAAGGTGCTGCCTGGATGACATGGAGATCGCATGCATGAAAGAAACAATACCCCAATCGTCAAACTGAAGGACTGGACATGCAGTTGCAATGAATGGAAATCGTTTGGTTTCCATTGCTCGCTAGTATTAGCTGCATGTGCCCTTATTCGAGTAAAATACTTACAATTCATTGAGCCATACTACAAGATGGATGTATACACGCAATAATACTCATTTAATTTCAAAGCCATTTCAGATGAGAAGTATTGGCTGACTTTTGCAATAAAGATCCTACCGTATCTAAAGTCCAGATGTTGTCAAGGGAGACCCAAGGGAACGCGAAGGCAAAACGAGATAGATCTTAGTAATGTTTCGAAAGCCTTGTGATGCACCATATGTCATCGAGAAGGGTATAGATGAACAACATGTCCTAATAGAGACCGTGGTTGAGTCCATACTAGGAAGAACAGATGTTGTATTTGTCATGTAGAGAATTTTCCAATAATAACTTAACCTTCCAATCCAAACCAATAGTCGATTTTGTATTTTGTTTGTAATTACTGTAAGTCCATGTTAATGAATTGTTGTAACTTTTTGAATAACACAACTAATTTTCTTAAATAACTCAATTGTAGTTTGTACACCAATGGATCCAGGTCCATCAAATCCTTCACTTTTACATTTCCAATCTACGCATAAATCTTCACAAGCCTGGAGGAGTCCGGTAAACTTTTTAAGATGTATACGTCTAGTGTTCATGCATAAATGTATAATATATATATACATATACTAAAATACTTTTAATTATAAGGTGTATGAAACATTATACGTGAGTTGAAATGTAGTGTCGTTGATCGAACAGTGCAGTACCATTCTCAAATGATCCTATATCTAAGTTCTAGTGGGTTCTATTAGATTTCACGTGTATTTTTTCTGCTTTGACTGGGCTTTGATTACTGCATTCATTGAGAGATGGCGCCTAGAGACATACATTTCACATGCAATGTGGTGAGTGCATAATTACACTCCAGGATGTGCAGGTACAACTCGGCTTACCTATCGAAGGTATGACTGTGACAAGAACCACCGATACATATTATATTGTGGGGTGTGAGAGGCTACTTGGCGGAATTCCTTTTAGAGATGAAATTATAGGAAATAAAATTAAAGTCAAATAACTTGAAAATAATGTACCAACGATACATGATGACAATGATGAGGAAATGGTGCAATATTATGTTCAATCGTACATACCGCAACTTATCGATGGTTGTCTATTCACTGAAAAGTCAAACTAATTTGTACATTTGATGTTTCTACCATTGCTCGAGGATCTTCATACAGCTGGATAGTATAGTTGGGGGAGTGCCTGTTTGGCTTATTTGTACAGGGAGTTATGTCGCAGATCTCATTTGGGTGTACATGAGGTTGCAGGCACATTAATTCTTGTATAGTTGTGGGCATGAGATAGGTTTCCATTTATAGCACAAAGGCATCAGTATGTCTCCAGAGTTTGACCTCAAACAATGGATGGAGAAAACATACCTGTTGACATTCCATTGGGACACAAGTAATAAAAATATCTTTAGTGATTTCTATAATATTAACTCCATTTTATTTTTCACTATTCTATTGTTTTGTATACAGATGGACCGATGCATTTTCACTTACTCAAAGTGCGACACACATCTTATCAGCTTACCATGATGCACTTGATTTATAATAGGAGGATGTCGTGGTGTGGCAACCTTATGGTAATGTCATTGGGTCTTTTTCCAAATACTGTACTGAAGGTCACGAAAGTTGGCTATTGACGTGTCTACTGGGTTTTTGGGTTCATACGCAGTGGAAAATTCAAAACAAATTTTGAAAAAACCCAAACCGAATCATAAATAAGTCTGATTAAACTAAATCTGCGAAAGTATATTGTACCTTATTCCGTAATTTCCTTTTCTGACTGTTCGATTTTCAAGACGTTCAAGTACGCGTCCTTTATCAAAAATCCGCATACGAATCGTGACCACAATTTGGAGTGCTAGCCCCAAGAGAGATTGAAAACGATTTTTCTTTCTCTCCCCAAATCCAGAGAACTCAAGAATTGTAAAACAAAAATCTTATTTTATTTTTTTGATTTCACCCTTTTTATATGTGTAGATAAGCCTTCACTTAAAATCTTATTCGTAATACAACTATTGTATTCAGGCAGTTTAAGCAAATTACACATACACCCCTATTAATAAGTTATCATATAATAAATTGTAAGGGCTTTTATGTTATGAATTTTATCATATAAAATTCATTACTACGGACCAATGGAAATTATGCAAAGCTATTCTTTATATATGACCCAATAGGTTCATGCGACGTTGGCAATGAACAAAAAGAAAAAAATGGTACACAAGTCATAAGCAGTCTCTAGAAAGGCATTATGACTACTTAAGTAGCATGAATATCAACATCGATACAACCTAATTAATAACATATATCATATCCTTTTGTCATGCGATATCCTTTGATTAAACATAAGGCATGGAAAATCACCATTAATGTTCAATCATACCACTCTCGATCTTTAGATAAATTGAAAAATATCCAAGTGATATTGATCATATCAATTCACATGGACTTGGTCATTCTCAGTACATCTTATCGAGGGATCCACTGATATCTCTCTCTTTACGAGAGTGACAAATTCTATCTTTATTACACACCTTCACATATTATTCATATGTTAACCAATCACAATCTTTATAATTATTTGATTAAAGACAAAATTTGATTGTGTCAAATTATCATGCTCCTAATGTTGAAGTCTATGGTAATCTTTAATCGAATGACTAAATGATATACCTATTATGAGTAACACCTATGACTTAATCCATGTGATGTTCTCAAAACGGGTCGGTCTAGTACCTTATTTCCTAATAAGTACTCATGATCTTGATTCATATCCCTATACACATGATCATCACATGACCATCGATAAAGATTCACACTAGTCTTAATTCATTATAGTTCTTAGTATAATGATCGACTAGGGACATTTAAGATATTTCAATAAATACCCATGGATCTTATTATAAGGTAAACATGCAATCAATTATAATAAATCAACAAATAAAACCACTATTTTATTAACTAAAATGATAAGATAAATAATGTTTGTAGATTGGCCTAAAGCACATGTCCTAACACCGTCTTCTAATTTGTTTCCACATAGTCAAGTGGAATTGACAAGAATGGGTTATGAGATAACTCGAAATGATACAGATCGTGCCAATAAACCGTGATTATGACTATCACGGCCCAAAATTTTTAACCGCGTTATTGGCTTTACACAGGCTCAACGGCCCGTACTATGGGACCCACATCGTGATAGGTCCATTTACCGAGGTAAGGACCGAGGTACATTTTATATTTGTTGTGTTGTTTGACTAGTGTAATACATGTGTAGACTACTAAGTCATTTATGGGTATGCATATACCGAGATGAGTGGGGGATGCGCCTCGTGTTGCGTGCCGACGTGGGCCCTAGGCAGCAGCTCATGGGGTAGTGTAATTAGTTAAATCAAATTTTTTAAAAAAAATAAAAAAATAAAAATAAGTGGCTATAGTAGTTCTAATGTGGTCACATTAAATCAATATGCAACGACCTATAGTTTGCAAAATTAAACCATAGCCGTCGGATTCGCCTCGAGATACGCATTTTGCGAGACTCGAAAAAAATAAAATAAAATAAAATAAAATGTGGTCAAATAGTAAGGTGGTGGAAAAAAAGTAGATATTTTTGGTTTTGCCTCGAGATTCATGTTGCACGAATCTCGAGGACATCAAATACTTAACTCCTACCTTATCAAGTCGGTGAAAAGAAAAAAAAAATGAGAAAACAGAGAGAGAAGAAAATCGGGAAGAGAATGAAGGAGAAGAAAAGAAAGAGGGAGCGGGAGAGAAAAACGCGAGGTAAAATGGGGCGCAGCTCCGCTATATTTTATGTGAGATATGTTGAGCGCAACTCCATAAGGTAGTAGGAAAAGGTAGGTGATAGGTCTCACCGCCGACCAGACGTAGATCATCTCGACTTAGCATGTGTCTGTCTCTACATCTTTAACTGTGGTACTTACTTGCATTACTCATTTCAGCAATTTATTTCGCTCATTTATGCTTTTAAATACCATTCGTTTCTTTTGGAAATGTGACATGAAAAGGTAGGTGATAGGTCTCACCGCCGACCAGACGTAGATCATCTCGACTTAGCCTGTGTCTGTCTTTACATCTTTAACTGTGGCATTTACTTGCATTACTTGTTTCAGCAATTTATTTCGCTCATTTATGCTTTTAAATACCATTCGTTTCTTTTGGAAATGTGACATGAAATTCTCCAGTTAGTACTTAAATATCACTATACTCACCGTCTAGTTTTTGAAGGTGGGTGTAGGTCCGTCGAGCAGTAGTAGACCAGGGAAGGAGAAAATCGGCGACTTTCTCTGTGCAGTTTGGCGACTCTCCTCACTCATTTTGTATGTCGCGACTTTTGTTGTATTATGATTAATTATGTCATTTTGGGTTGTACAGTGGGTTGAGTGAATAGTGTCATATCTATACATGCATGTGATGCTGTAGTTTTTCTTGGTTTCCACACTTATGAATTTTGTTTTTGAGAATTAATGCTTCCGCTTAATATTCGAATTACCAATTATTCCGCTTAACATTTGAATTACATGTCAATGTGATAATATAACAATACACGTGGATTTGAAGGAAATATATATGATAGGCCGACTAATACGTCCTTAAGTCTTAGATCACGTGGATTAAGGCTTGAGTACGGGATTAGGCCGGGCGGTGCCCCGTTTAGAACTAGAGGTCGTCACAGTTGGTATCAAAGCCAGCTTTAGAAAACTAAATGGCTTATGGAAATATTATACCAAAACAGTTGGTGTCAGAGCGTTGTGTTAGAGACCAAAATGCATAAAATACAAACCTTAGTTGTGGAAACCAAATACTCATTGCCTAGACACCATTAGATAGGGAAGTGAGTGACAGTGAGATGGGGGTCTATGTACTTGTTACTTGCTATATGTATCTATCTACTTATGCGTAATGTTACGTGGAAGCTGATTCGTGTTTGCTATCCATTGTACGATGGCTGATACACGCGGGGGAGGCGATACAGAGCCTAGCGGCAGTTCGCCTTCCTACGATAGTGGAGGATTTACAGCGACTGTCTGAGCGAGTGACAGCTCAGAGCCAGCAATTGGCTGATTTCATCGCGATGATAACCGCACATTTTGCTGCACCAGCATCGACATCGACTCCTACGACTGCTACACGACCAGTACTTCCTAGTGCAACATTATCATCGCCGATATCAGTGACCGCACCAGTTAGAGAGACAGCTGACGCAGTACCGTCTCCCACGCCCGCATCTTCTAGCACTTCATTAGAAGTTCGGCTGGTGAAGGACTTCATCAGACTCAAACCAGCTTATTTTGATGGAGTTAGGGATTTTTCAGAAGATTGAGAAATGGATCATATCTCAAGAGAAGCTTCATCACGTCGTGAGGATTGAGGATAGACTTCGGGCAGCGATCTCATCATATATACTTGAGAGAGACGCCGACGTGTAGTGGCGTATGATAGTGGCCACTCACGGAGAGTTTCAGTCGTAGGATGCTTTTAAGCAAAAGTACTATCAGTAGTATTTTCCGCCTTCAGTCATGAAACGATTAAGACGAGAGTTCATGGATTTGAGACAGGGGCCAGAGGAGACTATGATGCACTACATGGATCGATATGATTATTTGCGACAATTTGATGGGGACTTGGTGAGAGATGAGTCCGAGGATGTGTATCACTTTGGTGATGGACTCAGAGCCGATATGGGATATTACGTCGTCGGTTCAGGAGAAAGGACACGTAACGAGATCTATGAGAGAGCCCTAGCGCATGAGACCTACTATTTGGGCCGAGTTGCTGATGGTAGAGCACGGGCCCAGTTCTCTCTACAGAGTAGACCCTATAGTATGAGAGGAAGAGACAGATGGGTAAGGGAGCGAGGGGATGGAACCGAGGATCTCAGGGTTCGGGAACAACTACGTGTCCACTGGTTGTGCCTCATATATCATCCACTTCTTCAGCACAGAGCTCTGTGAGCAGACTTCCCTTGCTACCTCCCATCATACCAGCTTTACCAGCTCCGATATTTCCTACACTTCCCGCCCCACAGCCTTCACAGCAGCAACCGCAGGATAGCAAAGGTTGAGGCAGAGGCAAAGGTCGAGATATGAGACAAAGACCAGAATAGGTGCAGAGGCAGGGTCAGTATCAAGCACAGGGCCAATCTGAGACTAAGGGTCAGCGCACAAAGTTGACATGCTACAGATGTGGATAGGTCGGACACATCGTGAGAGAGTGCCCATACCCTGCAGTAGTGTACGCACAACAGGCCCAAGAGGCGGTTCACATGGTAGCCCAGCTAGACGCTGACGCTACAAAAGGTCTTGTTGAGGGTACGGTTTCTATTTGCGATCACGTTTTATACATTTTATTTGATTCTGGATCTACCGTATCATTTATTGCTGGTCGCATGATAGACATTTTATGGTTGAAACCTGTTAGCCTTAGCGTACATTTGATCTTGAGTACTGCAGCTGGGGATAGAGTTTACCCTTATAGTATTATTACGAAATGTCTTGTCAAGATAACTAGCATAGCGCTACCTGCTGATGCTAGAGTCCTCGAATGTTTGGCATTCAAAGCGATTTTATGAATGGACCGGTTAGCTGCATATCACGCCCATATCTTTGTTTCCACAAGATTGTGATATTTGAGATCTCAGGGCATCCGTCATTCAGTTATAAAGGTAGTGTAGCGAGAACTGTAGAAACGAGAGGTCAACCTGCGACTAATGAGGAGATGGAAGCGTTGATTTCGCTGTACACTATACAAGAGAGTCAAGGACCTAGGGTGGAAGATATACCGATTGTTAGAGAGTTTATGTCTTTCAGGAGGATTTACCTAGCTTACCGCCGTTGCGAGATATCGATTTCAATTATTGAGTTAGTATCAGGTATGAAATCTATTTTTATACCACCATACCGGACGAGAGCTAGAAGAGTTTAAGACTCAGCTTCAGAACTTAGTCCAGAAAGGCTTCATCACACCTTCTATGTCGTCATGGGGAACATCCATCCTTTTTGTAAAGAAAAAGGATGGCACATGAGAGGAGCATAATGTTTATCCAAAATAGACCTGTGCTTAAGGTATCATCAGCTTAGGATCACGGACGAAAATAGATCCATTACAGCTTTCAGCATAAGATATGGGTCTGATGCATCGTGTTTTCAGACTGGTAGCCCAATGGTACTCGGTTCGTTAAACACGCGCACTTAAGCCTCCAGGTCGTGTGTTAGAATCGAGGGAGGCGTAAGACTACGCCCACTAGTATTACGAGTTGCGGGTGTGCGCACAGGTACTAGTGGGGGTTCGTAGATGGTGTGGGTGAGTGCACCCATACTGCCTTGGAGACGCCAGGGGCTGCTACGAGTTGCGGTTCTGCACAGTGGCAATGCCCTGGGCCTTCACATAAAAGGGTTTATTGACCGATTCGTAATAGTCATCATCGATGACATACTAGTATACTCCAAGGCGAGATTTGAAGTGAAAGGTAAACTTGTATCGAGATTGATCGAACCTTTTCGTTCTTTTTCGAGTAGGTCGACGTTTAAATTTCGAGGACGAAATTTTCATTAGTTGGGAAGAGTTGTCACGACCCAAAATTTTTAACCGTGTTATTGGCTTTACACAGGCTCAACGGCCCGTACTGTGGGACCCACATCGTGATAGGTCCATTTACCGAGGTAAGGGCCGAGGTACATTTTATATTGTTGTGTTGTTTGACTAGTGTATTGTACATGTGTAGAATACTAAGTCATTTACGAGTATGCAGATACCGAGACGAGCGGGGACGCACCTCTTGTTGCGTGCCGACGTGGGCCCGAGGCAGCAGCTTGTGGGGGAGTGTAATTAGTTAAATCAATTTTTTTAAAAAAAATAATAAAATAAAAATAAGTGGTTATAGTAGTTGTAATGTGGTCACATTAAATCAATATGCAACGACCTATAGTTTGCAAAATTAAACCATAGCCGTTGGATTCACCTCGAGATATGCATTTTGCGAGACTCGAAAAAAAATAAAATAATATAATATAAAATGTGGTCAAACAGTAAGGCTGTGGAAAAAAGTAGATATTTTTTTTTTTTTGCCTCGAGATTCATGTTGCACAAATCTCGAGGACATCAGATACTTAACTCCCACCTTATCCTGTCGGTGAAAAGAAAAAAAAACGAGAAAACAGAGATAGAAGAAAATTGGGAGGAGAAGGAGGGAGAAGAAGAAGAAAGAGGGAGCGGGAGAAAAGGAGAAAGAGCGAGCCCGAGCAAGGTGAGTGAAGTTCCCTTGTTGTGGTGTCATTTGTTGTTGTTGTTGTTGTTGTTGTTGTTGTTGTTGTTGTTGTTGTTGTTGTTGTTGTTGTCGGTTGTTGTTGGTGTTCGGGTGGCGAACTCGGACGAACTGCCACGGCAGTTCGTCCGAGCTCGAGGAAAGTAGGGAGTAGTCTCCCTTGCATGGGAACTCCACTTAGGGGTTAGGGATGGAAGCCCAACCCTAGCAAAAGAGAAAAAAAATCAGAAACAGCATACGCTCTGTGTCTTCGCGAGGAAGAAGAAGGAACCGGGTCGGGCTGACCCGGGCCCGGGTGGGCCGGGCCGACTCTGGCCCCGGGTGGGATGGGCCGTCGGACCCTGACTCTGCGTGGTCGGGTCATACCAACCTGGATCCGGCTGGATCGGGTCGGGTCGACCCAGATCTAGCTAGACCGGGTCAGGTCAACCCGGATAAAATATAATAATAAAATAAAATATTTATTTAATTGGTTAAATTAATTAAACTGATTTTTAATAAATAAATCCTAGAAAATAGAGAAAAATATGAAAAAAAATTTAGGAAGATTCCAGAAAAATAAGGAAAAATATATTTGTGACCCAAATTAATAGAAACTCGAGATTTTCATAAAAAGTGAAGAATTCGGAAGTCAGTCGAGACGTTATATGGGGGTTTTACCTCGAAAAGGGTGAAATGGGCCGAATGGTCAAAAATAAATAAGAAAAGTGTTTCGAAATTTGTCTCGATTTCGATTTGGCCTAATGGAGACATTATTGAATGTTAGGGAATTACGGGGGAACCCAAGCATTTGGGTGCGCACTTCGATTCGTCGAGAAATCGATTAGACTAGAACAAGCGTGTTACTTTAAGTACAACTGTGAGAATTTTATATTTCATTTCATTCTCTTATTGTTTTATTGGTCTATTGGTAGACATTACTACTTGTCATCTCACATCATGTTGTACTTGTATCTATTCATGGATGAATATTGTGACATGATGCCTTGTGAATTATTTTGTTGCCTCTAATTCCTACACTTATTGTCGTTCTTGAATACAATTGATGAAAAACATGTTAATGGACTACTTTGAATTTGAATAGTCTTGTATTCGATTTCCTTTGGGCTTTGCAGCCTAACTTGTCTTGGAATTCTTGAATTTTGGAATTATTTGGTTTTGAAATTAAAGTAGAGATTATATAGTGTCCATTGCACGAGAGATGCGCGGTTCACGGGGACATGGGTCTACCGGGGTTTCGGCATTCACCACTACACTCACGCGGCACACGAGTTATGGGGCTCGGGTGGTCGGCAAGTATTAGATTGATGTTGTAAAGCGTAGAGCACAACTCCGCTATATTTTATGTGAGATATGTTGAGCGCAGCTTCATACGGTAGTGGGAAAAGGTAGGTGATAGGTCTCACCGCCGACTGGACGTAGATCATCTCGACTTAGCCTGTGTCTGTCTCTACATCTTTAAGTGCGGTATTTACTTGCATTACTTGTTTCAGCAATTTATTTCGCTCATTTATGCTTTTAAATACTATTAGTTTCTTTTGGAAATGTGACATGAAATTCTCCAGTTAGTACTTAAATATCACTATACTCGTCGTTTAGTTTGTGACGGTGGGTGTAGGTCCGTCGAGCAGTAGCAGACCGGGGAAGGAGAAAATTGGTGACTTTCTCTGAGCAGTTCGGCGACTCTCCTCACTCATTTTGTACGTCGCAACTTTTGTTTTATTATGATTAATTATGTCATTTTGGGTTGTACAGTGTGTTGATTGAATATTGTCATATCTATACATGCATGTGATGCTGTAGTTTTTCTTGGTTTCCACACTTAGGAATTTTATTTTGAGAATTAGTGCTTCCGCTTAATATTTGAATTACCAATGATTCCGCTTAACATTTGAATTACCTGTCAATGTGATAATATAACAATACATGTGATTTGGAGGAAATATAGATGATAGACTGACTAATACGTACTTAAGTCTTGGATCATGAGGATTAGGCTAGAGTACGGGATTGGACCGGGCGGTGCCCTGTTTAGAAGTAGGGGCCGTCACAATGACACCTGACTGCACCGCATCGAATTGCAAGGATACAATAAACAAAATTGGGCAGTTTTTATGCACACTTTGTACAAATGTGGGAAAATCGTGGTGATAACATAGTCCCAACAGAATAAGAATGAGGACACAATTAACAAGACAACATGACGTGGTATCGATCAGCCAAAGAACGATTTATTGGACTCGATGGGGCTATACGTGACTATTCTATAAGCTTGAAACTATTATTTTGTTTTCCTCAAGAGTTACATCTTAAATTGCATGTATTAAACACCTATTTTTTCCATTAACGTAACTTGGTGCATCGACTGCAGAGAGTGTTCATTGATGATGGGTACGAGCATGGTCTTGTTGAGTTTGATGAAGGCATTAAAATTTATAATGAAGATGAACAGTAAAGGTCTACTCTATGGAATGATGGAAATGTTGTCGAGCCGAAAATACATGATGAAACATTCGAAGAAAAAGACGAAGAAGAGGATCAGGTCGAATCAAATGGTGAGGTGAGAATAAGAACAACACAAATAGAGATTGTGGGTGAGAGCAGCAGACGTCCTCGTCCACCACATCCATCTAGTCGGACAGAGACTACTGCTGAGAGTAGCAGACGTTCTCCTTCACCACGTTCATATCATTCGAAAGCGAGAAGAACGATGACTATAGGTGAGAGTAGTCAACGCCCATCCCCACCACTTTTTTCTTTTCATAGGTACATTCCTACATTGCTACCATTGCAGCCAAAACCTCTCATGTTTATAGCCGGGCCACCGATCATGAATCTTCCTCCATACCATTCAGATCCTTATACACTCGGGCGTCTTCATATATAGGCCATGGAAAGCCTCTAGACATCCAATGTATGTTTCATTACCTCAATACATGTCGAGTCCATTAACTCCACCATGTTATAATTATAGTATGTCATATAGTGGAGATGGCTTATTCATGAACCTGTTAAGCATGCCACCGCCTCATGTTCTTTTTGGCCAACCACGTACAGGAAGTCGGTATTTCGAAATGGTTCAACCTCCTATTTTTGGTAGCATTAGTACCAGAGGTGAGTAGAGTGAAGCAGAGGAAAAAGATCAATCGACTCAACAAAATTCAATGCAAGATCAACGACCTTATTAAATTTTACCAAGTGTACAAACACGTCCAACTCGATATAGAGTACGTCAGGTTTACATCACGGCGTAGCAATGTCAACATAACGATCGATAGACCTGTATGAGTTTTTTAATGTCGTGGTGTTTTTTTTTCAATTTATATCTTAGGTGAATGAAATCTTAATGTTTATTTATCATGGAACGAAGTTATTTTTCAAGATTTCCTTGTTGTTTTAATTTTTAAATTCTAAACAAAAAATAATGTGGTTTTGGCCTAAAATTTCTTTATCTTCATATTCCTTCTTATGATCACGAGATAGAAGTAAGGCAAAACTTTAAAGGGTGCAGAAAGTACATTTCCTTTGTGGATGCACCATGTAGAGTTTTATTGATACGCGACATGCTAGCTTAATAGGTGGTGGTTTGCATGGGGTTGCATGGGTTTATAATTGCAATTGGTCTGCGAGTCATACATTTCTACCTCCAGATATGTGTGTGATGTTTGTATGTGTTACATAGGTTAGCATGTATTTTCCACGTCGAGTTATGTGCCTGATATTTGCATGGTTTGCAGTGGGTATGCATGGGTTGTCCATTCAAGATGCGTACGTGGCATTTGCATGGTATGCATGAATTGCACAAGGTTGCATGGGTCGCCCACCTCCATACATGTGTGTCGTTTGCATGAATTGTCCACCTCAAGATACATACATGATATTTGCATGGTTTGCATGGATTGCGCGAGGTTGGATGAGTTGCCTGCCTCGAGATACGTTCATGATGTTTGTATGAATTGCACGAGGTTGCATGAGTCACCCACCTGGACATATGTGCATGGCGTTTGCATGAATTGTCCACCTCGATATACGTTCATGACATTTGCATGGGTTGTCCAGGTCAAGATACGTATGTGTCGTTTGCATGGGTTGTCCACCTCAAGATACGTGTGTGACGTTTGCATGGTTTGCATAGGTTGCAAGTGGTTACATGAGTAGTGCACCTTGAGATACGTGCATGACGTTTGAATGAATTGTACTAAGTTATATTGTCCACCTCGAGATACATGTGTGAAGTTTATATGGTTTGCAAGGATTGCACGAGGTTGCATGAGTTGCCTACCTCGACTTATGTCTTTGGTGTTTGCATGAGTTGTCCACTTCGAGATACATGTGTGTTGTTTACATGAGTTGTCCACTTCGAGATACATGCGTGTCGTTTGCATTTCAACCTGATATTCACAACCTAGATATCTCAAAATATTAAATTCACGAAATAAAAATACACAGCAAAATTAAAACTTTTTCAGTAAATCCAAAAATATACAAAATGAAAAAAAGCCTCGATTTTTAACATAATTTTCCAAACCAATAATATTATTCAAAATAAAGTTCAGTGAGTATAAAGATACAAATGGATCTATTGAATCGAAGAAAATCGCTAGACAACCAGATCTTCTATTTGCCTTTCAATGAAGTGCCTTATGTTATACTTGAAATATTTAAGGGGTGAGCGCTCCATCCTGCTCAGTAAGTGATGTTCATATACTGATCAGTTATCTACTAATAGCCAATGAATTAAATGAATAACAATATGAACTAACAATGGCTATTCAATGTAAAAGAAATGATATAAACAATATATAGTCATATATAAATCATTCGGTGAATTGCACTAGTATTGTGACTTTTTTAATTTCAATTTGAGTTAAATCCAGAGTATTTCCCTCTTTTATAAAGATATACAAGTTATGGAATATGCACATCGGCTGATGTGAGATCCTATAATTTGTATTTAAATATAACTGAGATTTCAACTCTAATAGGATAGTGAATGAATATATTTTAATTTATTTCTTTCATTTGAGGTCAGTACTTATCTGCCTTTATCAATTTTTGTTGGGGCATGTGCCTTAGGTCAATCCATAAATGTCTTTATGAATACTTTTAGTTAATCAAATAAAGGATTTCATTTATTGTTTATTATAATTAATTTGCATGTTTTACATTATAATAAGATCCATGTGTATTTACAGAAATATCCTAAATGTCCATAGTCGATCATTATACTGGGAACTATAATGAGTTAAGACTAGTGTGAGTCTTGATTGATGATCTGTTGGGGCATGTGCCCTAGGTCAATTCATTAACCGTCTTTATGAATACTTTTAGTTAATAAAATAGAGGATTTCATTTGTTGTGTATTATAATTAATTTTCATGTTTACATTATAATAAGATCCATGAGTATTTACAGAAATATCCTAAATGTCCATAGTCGATCATTATACTAGGAACTATAATGAATTAAGACTAGTGCGAGTCTTGATAGATGATCATATGATGATTATACGTATAGGGATACGAATCAAGATCACGAGTACTTGTTAGGGAATAAAGTACTGGACCGACCCGCTATGAGAACATCACATGGATTAAGTCATAGTTGTTTCTCATGATAGGTATATTTCTCAGTCCTCTGACTTGAGATTATCCGAGACTTCAACATTAGGAACACAGTGATTTGACACTATCAAACGTTGTCTTTAACCGGACGATTTTAAAGGTTGTGATTGGTTACTATGTAAGCAATGTGATGAAGTTGTGTAATCAAGATAGAATTTGTCCCTCTCATATAAAGAGAGATATCCAGTGGATCCCTCGATGTGTTAAACTGTTAAAAGGCCTAGTCTAAGTGAATTGATATTGATCAATGTCACTTGGATGTTTTCGGTCTACCTAGAGATCGAGACTAGTACGATTGAACATGTTGGACGACAATTCCATGTCTTATGTTTGATCAAAAGGATATCGTGTGACAAAGGATGTTATTTACACTATTGATTAGGTTGTTTCGATTTGATATTCGTACAACTCGGGTAGTCATAATGTCTTGCTAGAGGCCGCTTATGACTTGTATACCAAAATGTGATTTGGTACACTACCAACGTCGTATGAGCCTATTGAGTCGCACACTAAGAATGGTTCTGCGAGATTTTAAGATGGTTCAGAAAAACAAATTTTATATGATAAATTCATAACGGAAACGTCCTTGTGGTGTATTACACTTATACTTCTTTAAGTAGGGGTATATGTGTAATTTAATTAATCGTCTATAAACAAGGGTTGTATAAATAGACGCTTTAAGTTAGAACATACGTATGAAAGTAAAAAAGGTCGAAACTCTATTTCGTTTAAGAAACGACTTAGGTTTTTTTGGTATGCTCTGGATCATTTTTGGAGAGAAACAAAAGGTTTGGTATTCTCTCAAAGCTAGCACTTCAAATCTCGGCCGCCGTTCGTGTGTGGACTGCTGATAGAGGGCGTTCGTCGTTGACAGCACCTTAGAGATCGATTAACCTTCAAAAGGTACATTGCGACTAATGTATGATTAAGTTTTCATGGTTTAAACGTTTTTAATGGAATTAGATTCGGATCCTGTTGGGGGTTTTTGTCAAAATTGTTTTGTAATATCCGCTGCGTATGAACCCCTAAACCTAACAGTGGTATTAGAGCCTTTGAGTTTGATTTCATTAAATTCATTGCATGTTTTCTTCTGATATATACATGATATATGATTGAAAGCATGTTAATAGTTGATGTATATGTGATATACATAAGTTTTTTGTAAGATTTATTATCATGTTTTGTGTATATGATACATATATTCGTGATTTAATTGAAATTAGTTTCGTACATGCTAGTAACCATTTTAGGTTAATTCAAATAATTTCAATTAATTGAATTTCGTGTTCTGTGATCCATGACACCATTAGGTATAATCTTTATTTTTCGTGTATTGATGCATGGATGAAATCTCTGTAATTCAGTATGCATATTTAGGTTACATTGTCTTACGTTTCTTGAATTGTATAAGGCTGAATATTAATTCGAAACTAATATGATTAGGTTCGATTGGGATAGTAGTTCATGATTCAATGACATATTTGTGATTATCTGGATGAGGACCGAAATTGCAAATAATTAATTTTTGAAATTGTTTATTTATCTCGTTATATCTATTTTGTTATGAACTTTCTATTTGATAAAGATAGATAACAAATTAGATTAGGAGATATAATCAAAATCTGTTTCGTTATCCCTATTGGATAGGAGATAAATATCAAGAATTTTGTTATTGGTGATATGCTAGGATTCAGATATCTAAAGTCCTAATTGGATTAGGATAAGATGATTAGTTAGACGTGGGCCCGGGTTAATTAAAAATATTTTAATTGACTTAATTTTGGATAAATTAAGGGGTAAATTTAGTATAGTAAAATCAGCGAAAAATATGATTTCCTTACCGGCCATCGGGACCGCCGTCTAACTAATCCTAGCGCACGAAAATTCTTTTATTAGTCAATAGTATAAAAATTTCCAAATTATTTAGTGATTGAACAAATCAATAGAATATATGATATTTCATTGTTTACATAAAAATCACTAAAACTGAATAAAATCCCTCTATTCAATTTTAAGTCTCATGTCATCCATTTTAAACACTTGTCAAAGGCCTCGATCACACTAATATAGTTTCAGCCATAGCTGGGTGTATTGTGTTATCTTTGTGAGACAAGTTGGGTAAAAGTTACCTAAATGTTTAAAATGATCCGACTTAATAAAGCCATCAAAATAGTTTTGAGCTTTAGGCAAATGATGAGATAAAAACATGCTAAGACATAAGATGTCCCGTATCTCATAAAAGGATCTAAAAATTACATAAGATGTAATTGGTAATCAATTACCTACCTAAATAATCTAGTTCTGTGTTTACATGCCATAGTTGTCAAAGAATTAGGTGAAATATGGATTTTAGTCCCCTAAATAAACAAGATGTTTTAGGAGGGTAGTTAATTTAGTGGGAGTCTATTCCTCTATACTAAAATAAACTCGAAAGCTATGAAGGATACGCGTAGTAAGCATGTCAACGATTCTACGATGTTGCATGTATTATGTCGGCAACTATGGTTCTGAACTTCGAAGGATATGGAACTAATGGAAGCCTACGACATGGCTATAACGCTGAAGGAAATGTTCCAACAACAAGCTAGACAAGAAAGGTTCGAGACAGTCAAAAACCTACATTCTTGCAAGATGATTGAGGGTGCGTCAGTTAGTCCTCATGTTCTGAAGATGAAGGGCTATGTTGACCAGCTTGATAGACTCAGATTCCCCATAAGCCAAGAGTTGGCTACGGATTTGATCTTGAATTCATTACTAGAGAGTTACTCACAATTTGCGATGAACTACAATATGATTAATATGGAGAAATCAATTTCAGAGTTGCATTTTATGCTCAAAACTGCTGAACAAAATATCAAGAAACCCTCTAGTAATGTGTTGATGGTCCAAAAGGGAAAGGGAATGAAGAAGAAAGGCAAAGGCAAGGCTAGAGTTGCTAAGGCTGTTGATGCACCTGTCATGCAAAGCCTGTGGAACAAGTCAAGCCACAGCCTGTTCCTGCTTCAAAACACCCAAAAGAAAAAGAAGAAAATTGTCATTTCTGTCATGCACCTGGACATTGGTTCAGAAATTGCAAACTTTATCTAGAAGATCTAAGGAAGAAAAAGGGTAGTGCGACTACCACTACGGTATTTATGTTATTGAAATTAATTTATCTACTAGTGATTCCCAGGTATTAGATACCGGATGTGGATCTCGCATTTGTATAAATGTGCGGGGACTCACTGAAGTAGAAAATTGAAGAAAGGAGAAGTCATCCTCAGCGTAGGGAATGGAGCAAGAGTCTCCTTGGCTGTAAACATTTTGTTGGAGCATATGACTTAGTTTTATCTAGTGGACTTATTTTAACTTTAAATAATTGTTATTTTGTGCACATTTAGAGCATAACAAAACATCATTTAGTTTCATGTTTGGATATGGATGGTTTTGATTTTATTATTGCAAATAATAGATGTTCCATTTCTCGTAAAGGCATATTTTATGCAAATGTTGATTTGTATGATGGTCTTTATATTCTAAACATGAAAAGGTCCACTTTGATACTCCGAAATTGTCTTTAACATAAATACAAAGATATTCAAGTCAAATGATTTGAATCAAACCTGTTTGGAACTTGGTTGATTTACTTGAAGGTGGTAAGACCATTGGATATAAATGGGTTTTCAAGAATAAACCGACATGGATGGCAATGTGCGTACTTTAAAAGCAAGACTTGTAGCAAAAGGTTTCAGCAGACTCAAGGTGTTGATTATGATGAAACTTTTTCGCATGCTTAGGATGGTCATGTTAGATCATTAGGCATTAGATGCATGTATGATTGGCCCACTAGTGCAAGTGGGAGATGATGGGGCATGTGCCTGAGGTCAATCCATTATTGCTCTTTATGAATACTTTTAGTTAATACAATAGAGGATTTCATTTGTTGTTTATTATAATTAATTTGCATGTTTACGTTATAATAAGATTTATGGGTATTAACAGAAATATGCTAAATTTCCCTAATCGATCATTATACTGGGAACTATAATGAATTAAGACTAGTGTGAGTCTTAATTGATGATCATATGATGATTATACGTATATGGATATAAATCAAGGTCACGAGTACTTGTTAGGGAACAAAGTACTAGAAATCCCAATTGAGCAGGCCATTATGAGAACATCACATGGATTAAGTCATAGTTGTTTATCATGATGGGTATATTTCTCAGTCCTCGACTTGAGAGTTACCGAGAGACTTCAACATTAGGAACACGGTGATTTGACACAATCAAACGTTGTCTTTAACCTAGGACGATTATAAAGGTTGTGATTGGTTCTTGTGTGACGGTGTGATGAGATGTTGTGTAATCGAGATAAATTTTTCTCTCATATAAAGAGAGATATCTAGTGGATCCCTCGATGTGTTAAAGCTGTTAAAGGCCTAGTCTAAGTGAATTGATATTGATCAATGTCAACTTGGATGTTCCGAGTCTACCTAGAGATCGAGACTAGTACGATTGAACATGTTGGATGACAATTCCATGCCTTACGTTTGATGAAAAGGATATCGTGTGACAAAAGGATGTTATATACACCATTGATTAGGTTGTTTCGATTTGATATTAAAGTACAACTTGGGTAGTCATAATGTCTTGCTAGAGGCATGACTTGTATTCCAAAATGTGTTTTGATGCCTTTACTTACGTTGTATGAGCCTATTAGGTCGCACACTAAAAAATGGTTTTGCAAGATTTTAAGATGGTTCGAGAAAAATGAATTTTATATGATAAAATTCATGACGGAAACGTCTTTGCGGTGTATTACACTTATACTTCTTTAAGTAGGGGTATATTTGTAATTTACTTAACCGTCTATATACAAGGGTTGTATAAATAGACGCTTTAATTTACAATACACGTACGAAAGAAAAAGGCTGAAACTCTATTTTCGTTTTAGAAACGACTTAGGGTTTTTAGTATGCTCTGGATCATTTTTGAGAGAAACAAAAGGTTTGGTATTCTCTCGAAGCTAGCACTTCGAATCTCGGCCGTCGTTCGTGTGTGGATTGTTGATAGAGGGCGTTCGTCATTGGCAGCGCCTTAGAGATCGATCAACCTTCAGAAAGGTATATTGCGACTAATGTAAGATTAAGTTTTCATGGTTTAAACGTTTTTAATGGAATTAGATTTAGATCCTGTTGGGGTTTTTGTCAAAATTATTTTGTAATCTCCACTGCGTATGAACCCCAAAACCCAACAGTATGCGGTCCTATAAACACAATGGCTAGATAAGGTTATCAGTACTTCATTACATTTACTGATGATTCAAGCATATATGGTTATATATATTAAATGAAACATAAAGCTGAATCATTTGAGATGTTTCGAACGTTTCGAAATGAAGTGCAAAATCAACTTGGTAAAACTATCAAAACACTTCGATCAGATCGAGGTGGTGAATATTTAAGCCAAGGATTTGATGATCATCTTAGATGCTTAAATCCATAAGAATTTTAATTGTCATTGTTGCATATTATGACTATGAGATATGGCAAATGGATGTAAAAATAGCATTTCTTAATGGAAAACTGCTTGAGGACGTGTATATGACACAACCTGAAGGTTTTGTACATCCTGAGAATTCTAGGAAGGTATAAAAGCTTCAAAGATCCATTTATGGATTAAAGCAAGCTTCTCGGAGTTGGAATCTTCATTTTGATGAAGTAATCAAGGATTTTGGTTTTATTAAGAACGAAGATGAGCCTTCTGTATACAACAAGGTCAGTGGGAGTGTAGTTATTTTTCTGGTATTGTGTGATGATGATATATTACTCATTGGAAATGACATCCCAACATTGCAGAATGTCAAGTCTTAGTTAGGGAAGTGTTTCTCAATGAAAGACTTAGGAGATGCAGACTATATCATAGGGATAAGGATCTATAGGGATAGATCTAAGAGGCTAATCGGTCTAAGTAAGAGTGCTTACATAGACAAGGTGCTGAATAGGTTCAGTTTGCAAGACTCTAAAATAGGATTGTTGCCAATATCTCATGACATAAGTCTCAGCAAGATTCAATGTCCTAAGACAAATGATGAGCGAGAGCGTATGAATAAGATTCCATATGCATTAGCTATTGGATCTATCAAATGCTTTGAGCGCTACAAGCAGATATCAGTCAGATCCTGGTGAGAGTCACTGGATAGCAGTAAAGAACAGTCTTGAATACTGAAGGAGTAAGGAAATGTTCTTGGTCTATGGAGGTTTTGAAAATGATCTAGTTGTAAATGGTTACACAGATGCAAGTTTTCAAACTGATATAGATGATTTTAGATAGTATTCTGGATATGTGTTTACTTTGAAAGGGGTGCGATGAAGTTTGGAAAAGTTTGAAGCAAGAGATCATGGCGAGATTCTACAACAGAAGTTGTGTATATTGCAAATGTCCGATGCAAAGAAAGAGGCGCTTTGGATCAAAAAGTTCATTTTTGAACTAGGTGTGGTTTCAAGTATTGCTAACCCTGTTTGTTTGTATTGTGACAATAACGGGGCAATAGCACAGGCCAAGGAACCTAGATCACACCACAGATCCAAACATATACTCAGGCGTTTTCATCTCATCAGAGAAATTATTGAGAGGGGATACGTAAAGATTTGCAGAGTACCTATTGAAGACAACATTGTGGATCCATTGACAAAAGCTCTTCCACAAGCAAAACATGATGGTCATGTTAGATCATTAGGCATTAGATGCATGTATGATTGGCCCTAGTGCAAGTGGGAGATGTTGGGGCATGTGCCCTAGGTCAATCCATAAATGTCTTTATGAATACTTTTAGTTAATAAAATAGAGGATTTCATTTGTTGTTTATTATAATTAATTTGCATCTTTTACATTATAATAAGATCCATAGGTATTTACAGAGAATACCCTAAATGTCTCTAGTCGATCATTATATTGGGAACTATAATGAGTTAAGACTAGTGTGAGTCTTGATTGATGATCATATGATGATTATACATATAGGGATACTAATCAATATCATGAGTACTTGTTAGGGAACAAAGTACTGGACCGACCCGCTATGAGAATATCACATGGATTAAGTCATAGTTGTTTCTCATGATAGGTATATTTCTCAGTCCTCTGACTTGAGATTACTAGAGACTTCAACATTAGGAACACAGTGATTTGACACTATCGAACGTTGTCTTTAACCAGATGATTATAAAGGTTGTGATTGGTTACTATGTAAGCAATGTGATGAAGTTGTGTAATCAAGATAGAATTTGTCCCTCTCATATAAAGAGAGATATCCAGTGGATCCCTCGATGTGTTAAACTGTTAAAAGGCCTAGTCTAAGTTAATTGATATTGATCAATGTCACTTGGATGTTTTCAGTCTACCTAGAGATCGAGACTAGTACGATTGAACATGTTGGATGACAATTCCATGCCTTATGTTTGATCAAAAGGATATCGTGTGACAAAAGGATGTTATATACACTATTAATTAGGTTGTATCGATTTGATATTCGTACAACTTGGGTAGTCATAATGTCTTGTTAGAGGCCGCTTATGACTTGTATACCAAAATGTGTTTTGGTACACTACCAACGTTGTATGAGCCTATTGGGTCGCACACTAAGAATGGTTCTGCGAGATTTTAAGATGGTTCAGAAAAACAAATTTTATATGATAAAATTCAAACGAAAACGTCCTTGTGGTGTATTACACTTATACTTCTTTAAGTAGGGGTATATGTGTAATTTACTTAACCGTCTATATACAATGGTTGTATAAATAGACACTTTAAGTTAGAACACACGTATGAAAGTAAAAAGGCCGAAACTCTATTTCGTTTAAGAAACGACTTAGGTTTTTTTGGTATGCTCTGGATCGTTTTGGAGAGAAGTAAAAGGTTTGGTATTCTCTCGAAGCTAGCACTTCAAATCTCGGCCGTCGTTCGTGTGTGGACTGCTGATAGAGGGCGTTCGTCGTTGGCAGCGCCTTATAGATCGATTAACCTTCAAAAGGTACATTGCGACTGAGGTATGATTAAGTTTTCATGGTTTAAACATTTTTAATGGAATTAGATTCGGATCCTGTTGGCGTTTTTGTCAAAATTATTTTGTAATATCCACTGCGTATGAACCCCAAAACCCAACAATTTTTTCAAAAGAGGTTGGTATTTATCCACCTTCCTCGTTGTGTTTATTGAAGGTTGGTACTTATCCACCTCCCTCATTATGTTCAACCAAGGTTGGTACTTATCCACCTTCCTCACTGTATTCAACAGTCGTTGGAACTTATCCACCATCCTCATTGTATTCAACATAGTTAGGTATTTATTCGCTTGTCTTGTTTTATATTTATGATCAAACCTTTTCCATTACACTTCTGAGATTTTATATGAAAAACTATAAAAACCATAAGTCACATTACAATGCCCCAAACCCAGTCCATATGCTACATGAGCTATTAATACTAAATTACATAACATAATTGATAAATGTACAAATCCCACTTACCTCGACTTACGTTTCCCTAAAGTTTATCTGACTAAACTCACCATCAAAACACATCAAATCCTTCCTCATTGATTAAAAGCCTAAATTAAATCAATTGTCATCAATTTAAGTCCATTACAATAGGTTTAGTACTCCTAAATTAGTCCATAAACCCTCATCAAACCTAATAAGAAGCTTAGCAACATTGCTATTTTGAAAGAGGGAGCGCGCTCCTTACTTTGGTCAAACGCGTTCTACAATCAGTGTTCATCATCATTTATAAGGGAGCGCGCTTCCTAATATCAAGGAGCGCACTCAATCATTGAGCAACTCGAATTCAAACGATTTCTATCCTTAATTTAACTAAGAACTTCAAAAACTCAAAACTAAACTTACCCAAATCAATCCTTTTTCACTGTTACGTTCATGTGATCTCCTCCCTAGTTTTTAATCACTTCAAAACTCCGTTTTCTCTCTCTCTGTGAATTCTCACAAAAATTCTCAGCTACTTCCCTTTCGTTCGATAAAATAGTGATAAATAGTTGAGGTTTTTGGTTTATATCTTAATTTCTTTGAGATTCACATGGCAAAGATCTGGAAGCAAGTCCGCTAGTTCAGTTCTTAAAGTGACACCAGTCGATAAAATAACACAAATTAGAACTCCATCTTCAACTTATGCGGATCCCGAGGCCATTCGATGATTTAAACAGTTCTAATCAAAACTATAGGTTATTAATAAATTTATATCTATCAATTATATATAAATATATATATGTATTTTTCTCCCTTAAAAATTTATCAAACACACTAACGAATCAGGTGTGCACATTCTTTTCACGCTAGATGTAACAATTATTTATTAATTAAGACTTTATTTTCCAACTATAGGCTTATATTAATTTATAATAATAGTCTATAATATATTTAATTCATTATCAAACTAACTAAATATAATATATTCACGAAAACTTACCTACACCCTAATCAAAACACATGATGCTTAACCACGAGCATGCCTTAGGTCAATTAGCATTCTTGTTATGGGTAATCACTCATTTAAGAACATAAGTCATTACAATCTCCTCAATTTAAGAAATTTCATCCTCGAAATCAAGAGTAACTTTCCTTTCACTATTCTTAACCCTCGAAGTTATAAACTTAGACCTTATTCTTTTAACTATTATGTTTTTCTCTCAACTACTTATCCAGTTGAGATACTCATTTTTCACTCAATTACTTATCTAGTATAGGTCTATATTTTCTTCCCCACTCAACTACTTATCTAGTTGAGATATAAATTTATCAATCAGCTACCTATCTAGTTGAGGACTACATTTTTCCACTCAACTACTTATCCTGTTGAGTTATACAATTTTTGTCACTCAACTACTTATCCAGTTGAGGTCTACATTTTTCATCATCCTGGCCTAGCTCCAATTCGAGCTCTAAAAGAACATTCCATTACTGCAAAACTATACAACTCAATCAATGATGTACTAGTAAGCTTCATGAATCATCACCATTCTTCTCTTCAAGAAGATTATACTGAGAATTTTATAATATTAGTAGTCTCTTACTGTACTTTCTCGATCACAATTTTATTTTGAACTTTTTCTTACCGAAATGCTCAATCTCCCCAATTTAAGATTGCATTTCGTTCCCATCTATATATAATTATATTATCAAAAATACTAAGCCGATAAAATCATAACTTATTACGCACAATTAAATGTAAAAAAATTTAAATTACCTTCTATAGGTTATCTATTAGTTTCATGATTATCCTCAACAACGACATGAACGTTTCCTCGAGCTGGTTGCACAACACAAGCCATTGATTATGGTGCTAGAATAGGAAAATTTGTTGCACAAGCCCTGGTTTTCCACATTGATACCGAATATAGGTCTTTATGGAGCTACATTAACTTGTGAAAACTGCCTAGAAGTAGTAGGCTGAGTACTACAATGACCTCGTTAGAACTTGTGCAACAGAAGAAATCGGTGCACTAATACAAGTAGTTCCCTTTGTAACTTGCTGAATGATAGCCAACAATTTACCCAAAAAGTTTTTCTTTGCAATCTACAAAAAAAAAACCTCGAGAATGCTTAATTCCCAAAGATTGTGCTGACTGAATATATACAAATTCCTAAGCCTTCTTATTACAAAAAAACTAAGGAATTGGTGGTGGAATAGACATGGCTCCCAATGGCTTGTTAACATAACTACTTCCACTCCATTGCACTCTCAAACAGATAGGCATAACTAATACATATGTGAGAAGAAGAAATCACCCGAATTTCTTACTTTAGACCCTAAAGAAGTTTATCAATCTTATTCTTCTCAAGCAAAATCATTTATGGAGAAAATTGACTCAAGTCAGTGAATCGTTGCTCATACTCTCTCACGATCATATTTCCCCGAGTCAAATCGATAAACTCAATCCTCTTCCTATTCCTTACACACTTAGGAATGTGTTGTTTATAAAACAATATCATTTACTGATGTCATGTAATAACCATTTTTCCTTCTCATTCCAAAGAACTCCACCATTTGTGAGCTACCTCAATTAACATAAAATTGACCAGTTTAACATTATATTGGTCCTCAAAGCTCAATAGCAACAAATCATTACTCCATCTCTAGAATACATGTCTCTGCCACCCCGTCTTCTATAAATTAATCAAACCTCTTAATATCATATTTCATATATTCCTTCCTGGTCCTGAAAATGCAATCTTGTTAGGATCCACGACCAATGCTTGTGTTGCAGTTTGATGAATTTGAGGATCAGTAATAGTTTTAATTGATGCAGTTCTGATAGACTCAACAATTTCCTCTACTTCGTAAACCTTGGAACTGGTTACAGGTTAAAGATTTGGCTATACTGGTGCCATTTGTGCCATTACTATAGCCATCAACTTGGCTTAAAATTCAAGAAATTCTTTCATCCGTCTAGCATGAGTTTCCCTCATTCCTTGCATCTATTGTTCCATTCTATATTTTCACTCTCTCTCTTCTTCTTAGTTACCTTGAGGTCCAAGTTTATCAAAACCATTTCCGCTGGTACTCATCATATTTGAGATACAAATTAAAGATAAGACCATTAGCGTAACATTCATAGTAGACATGGAAATCATATTTATTCAACATATCATAATAAATACAACAATTAATGTATAATAGTGTTTTAACTTCCATTCCCCCTCCAAAATCACAATATAATCGATTATCAAATGCTTTAATACCAAATTGTATTAGAGTTATTTTTTAATTTAAAACCATAAACAAGAATAAGCTTAAACACTGATACCAAATTGTAGCAGAGTTATTTCTTGATACCAAAATATAGCAAAGCCAATAAAACTTAATCTCTGATACCATGCTATATCAGAGTTATTTCTTAATTTGTAAGTAATGAAAACCTTGTCTTTGATACCATATTGTAGCATCTTATTTCCCAATTACGGCGATACTCGACCTAAAAACCTAATTAAGTCTCGGTACACCAACCAGGTTTAACTAGAGCCAGCAGCCTCACCTATTAACCTGATATTCATAACCTATATATCATAAAATATTGAATTTAAGAAATAAAAATATGCAAATGAATTAAAACTTTTTTGATAAGTCCAAAATATACAAAACGATGGAAATAAACCTTGGTATGTAACACAATTTCCCAACCCAGTTATATTTTATAAAATATAGTTAAGGTAATTTAAAGATATAAAAGGATCCATTACATCAAAGAAGATCGCTAGACAACTAGATCTTCTCTTCGCCTTTGCGTAAAGTGCCTTGTGGTATACCTGAAATATTTAAGGGGGTAAGCGCTTCATCTTGCTCAGTAAATAGTGTTCATACATTAATCAATTATCAACTAATAGCCAATTAATTAAATGAATAACAATATGAAAAAACAATGGCAATTCAGTGTAAGAGAAATGACATAAACAATACATAATCAGATGTAAATCATTCGGTATATTGCACTAGTATTGTGATTCTTTTAGTTTCAATTTGAATTAAAACTAGAGTTTTTCCCTCCTTTATACAGAAACACAAGTTAAGAAATATGCACATTGGCTGATGTGAGATCCCATAATTTGTATTTAAATATAATTGAAATTCCAGCTCTATTAGGATAGTGAATGAATATGGTTCAATTTATTTCTTTCATTTGAGGTCAGTACTTATTCGCCTTCTTCTATTTTCTCAAAAGTGGTTGGTATTTATCCACCATCCTCTTTGGGCTTATTGGAGGTTGGTACTTATCCGCCTCCCTCATTATGTTCAACCAAGGTTTGTATTTATCCTTTATAAGGGAGTGCGCTTCCTTATATTAAGGAGCACACTTAATCATCGAGCAACTCGAACCTAAACAGGGCAGCAACCCCTATTCAATCCAGAATTCGTCCTCAAACCTCCCCAAATCATTAGGGTGGGCCTTAAACGAGGTCTTTTTTCACTAATAACCGATAACAACAACAACAACAACAACAATAACATATAACTTGAATTCAAACAATCTCCATCCTTAATTTAACTAAGAACTTCTTAAACTCAAAACCAAACTTACATAAATGAATCCCTTTTCAATGTTACATTGATTTGATCTCCTCCCTTGTTTTTAGTTATTTCAAAACTCCTTTTTTCTCTCCTTAGTGAATTCTCGCCAAAACACTCAGCTGCTTCCCTTTCATTTAATAAAATAGTGATATATAGTTAAGGTTTTTGGTTTATATATTAATTTTTTCGAGATTCACATTGCAAAAACCTAGAGGCAAATATGCTAGTTCAATTCTTAAAGTGACACTAGCCACTAAAATAACATGGATCAAAACTCCATCTTCAACTTATACGGATCTCAAGTCCATCTGATGGTTTAAACAGTTACAATCAAAACTATGGGTTATTTATATGTATATCAATTATATATATATATGTATTTTTCTACCTTATAAATTTATTGAACACACTAACAAATACCCTCGTGTCTGCATACTCTTTTCACGACCCCCACGTTACGTTAAATGTAACAATAATTTATTAATTAAGACTTTATTTTCAACTATAGGCTTATATTAATTTATAATAATAGTCTATAATATATTTAATTCATTATCAAACCAACCAAACACAATATATTCACAAAAACTTACCTACACCCTAATCGAAACATAAGGAGCTTAACCATGAGCCTAACTTGGGTTATTTAGCATTCTTGTTATGGGTAATCACCCATTTAAAAACACAATTCGTTACAATCTCCTAAATTTAAGTAATTTTGTCCTTGAAATTAAGAGTAAGTTTTCTTTCAATATTCTCACCCTCTAAGTTATAAACCAAGACCTTATTCTTTTAACTCTTAAGTTTTTCTCTCTACTACTTATCCTGTTGAGATACTCTTTTTTCATTCAATTTTTTATAGTTGAGGTTTATATTATTTTTCCCACTCAACTACTTATCTAGTTGAGATATACATTTTTCACTCAATTACTTATCTAGTTGAAGACTACATTTTTCCACTTAACTATTTATCCGGTTGAGATATACAGTTTTTATCACTCAACTTCTTATCAAATTGAGGTCTACATTTTTCATCATCCTAGCTTGGCTCCAATCTGAGCTCTAAAAGAACATTTCATTACTGCAAAATTATACAACTCAGTCAATGATGTACTGGTAAGCTTCATTAATCATCACCACTCTTCTCTTCAAGAAGATAATACTGAGAATTTTATAATATTAGTAGTGTCTTACTGTACTTTTTCAATAACAATTTATTTTTAACTTTTTCTTACAGAAAAGTTCAATCTCCCCAATTTAAGATTGCATGTCATTCTGATCAACATATATAATTATATCATCCATAATACTAAGCTGATAAAATCATAACTTAGTACGCACCATTAAATGTAAAAAAAAATTAAATTACCTTCCTTAAGTTATCCATTAGTTTCATGATTATTCTCAGCAACAACATGAATTTATCCTTAAGCTGGTTGCAAAACACTAGCCATTGATTCTAGTGGTAGAATAGGAAATTTTGTTGCTAGTTTTCCACATTGATGACGACTCCAGGTCTTTATGGAGCAACATTAACTAATGAAAGTTGCCTTGCAACAGTTGGTTGAGCATTATATTGACCTCTTCCCGTACTACTAACCTGTGGTGGTGGGATAAGTCTTGCTGCCAAAGCTTATGCAACAGAAGAAATCACTGCACTAACATAAGGAGTTCCCTTTGGAACTGGTTGAACAATAGCAGGCAATTAATCCGAAAAGGTGTTCTTTGCAATCTTCGAAAAAACCTCGAGAATGTTTAATTCCTAAAGATTGTGCTAACTGAATTTGTACAAATTCCTAAGCCATCTGAATATTAGGAAACCGAGGACTTGGTGGGGGAATAGGCACTCGTTCTAATGGCTTAGTTACCATAAAAGTTTCCACTTCCATTGCACTCTCAAACAGACAGGCATAACTAATACGAAGGTGAGAAGAAAAATAACCTAAATTAGTGGTGAAATAAACCATTTCTGGAGCAAATTCATTGAGCTCTATGAATCGTTGCTCGTACTATCTCATGGTCATATCTCCCTGAGTCAGATTAATAAACTCAATTTTCTTTCTATTCCTCACATACTAGGAAAGTACTATTTATAAAATAGTGTCCGTAATTGATGCCATTTAATAAGTGTCTTTCCTTCTCATTCCAAGGAATTCCACGATTTATGAGCTGCATCAATTAACATAAATTGACTAGTTTAACATATTTGCTCTATCTCTAGAATCTTTGCTCCATCTCTAGAATCTCCATCTCTACAACACCGTCTTCTATAGATTAATTATACCTTATAATATCAATTTCATATATTCATTCCTGGTCCTAAGAAATGAAGTCTTGTTAGGATCCACGACCAATGCAAGTGTTGCAATTTGATGAATTGGAGGATCAATAACAATTTTAATTGATGCAGTTTCGATAGACACAACTATTTCCTCTACTCTGTAAACCTTGGAACTAGTTACAGGTAAAGGTCATCAACTTCTAGTCATAAGAGTGAATTTTAAATGGATGACAACGAGTAATGTATGTGTATATTATGTCAATTTTTGATCGACATTACGTGAACTTTCTAAACCTTTCTTCACGATTGTTTAAGATTGGTATTTTTTTAGGTTTTATGGCTTGCAGTGATCAGCCCCCACTTCGATGTCATACATTACCTCAGATGGTCGAGGGATACTTTTTAGGGGTCCTCGTCCATTCCGAAGAGGTGTAGCACAGACCCCAAGAATTAATATACCAACTGGACCTCATGGACCGGCCACAGGAGGGGGTCAAGGAGGTCGTGGGTCGGTTCTTTTCCTATCGATTTTGATTTCTCATTCACTTGATCATGACTTACAATCAGCGCCACCTTCGCCTTCCATACCTTTTGTGTCGCTTGTACCATCGACATCATCATTTGGAACCATACAAAATCGCTCATTGCAGTCACTATCGACAACATCTAGACATGACACTCCTGTACTGACGATGCCTACGCCTCAAGCCACCGCATCACCAACAGCATCATAATCCTATGAGAGCAGAGCAGGCTTGCAAGTTACAGACGTTCCGCGAGCACCTCAGAGGACAAGGGCCGACCCCCATCGCGTGCATATGATCCCGGTCACACTGATTGCGAATAATATGTAAGTTTATATTTGATTAATTAATGTATTTCTAATTATCCATGTAAACTATTAAATATGTTTTTAAGATGTTATGCATTTTAATGAAACACGGGGAATCGATCATTCTCATTCTTGTGCACGGAGGATGACAAAAGTTTTCAAGAGATGGGTGATTCCATAAGGGTATTGTTGGAAGTTGGTACCGAATCATCATAAGGACCATTACTGGCGCCAATGGCAGGTACGCAGTACAAATAAATGTCTTATGATTTATACAAGTTTTCCAATGTCTCGTAACAATTACACTCGCCATTTTATAGGTATATTCTAAATGGGATGATGCGATTCACGAGGATATCATTCGTGCGACGTACGAAACACATGCAGGCACCTGGTACACTGCATTGATGCATAAGTTAAAGAAGAATCGGGTTTAGCCAAACTTTGTTACAGATGAGGCGTGGAGGAGATACTTAAAGTACTAGGAGAGCGAGGACTTTCTTGTCAGGTCTACGCAGGCGTCTATGAATAGGAACACTGAGGTTGAAGGACCTAGGACTGGACCCTCGAAGCACGGTGGTGGCTCGGTGTCTTTTGTGAGTAGCAATGAAAGATTGGTAAGTGTTTTTATACACTTGTTTATTTTTTTCATTTCTACACTTGTTCACTATGCTTCTATTTGCTTTAATCTTTTTTTATTTCTTGCACATTGATGCTAGTTTAACTCATTTGCATTATATAGATTTCATTCACTTCAGTTCATTTTATATGACTTTTATGCAATTGATTTGTGCTTGGCATATATAAGTGTGCTGACCAACTAGTAATTGACATATTTATCATTTTTATAACTTTTGTATGCAGACTAATACATCCGAGCTGCCACCTACCGTGAATGAATTGTATTTGCATATCCACACCGCAAATCACAACTAGGTGACATTCATCGATACTAGATCGAGTGGTTCTATGTAAGTATATAAATACAAGCTAAATAGTAGTAAGTTTGCTTAAAAGCATATCATTTAAGTTATTTATTAGTGATCCGTGTAGGCTAAGCTCCAGAGGAGACGTTAAGAGCAGACCTAGGCTACAGTGGACCTGTCGTTGGATGATAAGGCGATGTAGTACAATATGGCGAGTGAGTGTCCTAGAGGATGTGTCTACGGTCTCGGGTCATTAGGGAGAAAGAATAGTCGATATGCAGATCCTGGTGCTAGCATATCCCAGATGTCGGAGATGGTATCACGCTCACTGTTCGATAGTGTTGCCGAGTAATTACGACAGGTTGTGGCGTTTATCCAGAGGCAATTCGGGATGAACATGGATGGAGCAGGCCTATATCAGCCACCACCACCACCACCACCTCATGAGCAGCAGCAGGCGCAAACAGATCTCGCTTATCTACCACAGTAACAGGACAATGTTGATCGGGAGATGTAAGATTAGCTTACGAGAGATGAACAGCTTGGGGATACTTAGGTAATTTTTATGGTAGTTTGCGTAACTTTTGAGATGGTAATTCTTCTTTTGTGGATATTTAGAGGACTGGGGTGCAATGTTTAAATAATTTAATGATACTTAGATATCTTTTATAGTTATTTATAGAACTTTTAGATCGATAATTCTTTTAGTGCATATTTAGAGGATTGGTGGTTTTTATGGTTGTTGTAGAACAATAGGATTGGTGGTTTTTATGGATACTTAGGTATTTTAGACATTTATTATACTTGACTACCTTTCGTGGATATATAAATCTTTTTTAATGTCGAATTGCACATTTTTTCTCATTTGAATCTTTGTTATTGATATATACTATTGATGTATGTATGTCAATTTTGCTTTTTTGGGGATGTTATCACCCCCATGGAGTTTTTGGAGGGGGTGCAGGCGATGGAGAAGATCCTGTTGTTGTATTTTTAGGTTAAGAGGTTTTGGAGAACCAATTGGATTCTTCTTAGCAGTGAAGAAAATAGGCCTAAAAATGGGATTGAGACAGATTAGCAATGGAATTCATAGATTTCGTTGCTATTCCGTCTCTAATTTGCGAAGAAAAAGCTGCGACAAACAAGGTAATACTCAATTTAGATATGGAATAGACATGGATCATAAACGGAAAGCATGCATTTCATTGCCGATCCGTTGCAAATTAGCAAATTAGCAACGGATCAGACACGGAATGCATGCATTCCATTTTTGATCTGTTGCTAATTTGCAACGTATCAGTAACGGAATACAACTAGAACCATTTACTATGGGAGAATGTCCATTTCTGTTCCGTCCTTTTTTTTTTTTCTAAATGCGTATCAAATCCGTGTTTAATCACCAACAAAACACATTTTCATTGCTGACTAAATTAGCATCGATAGTTTTAGAGATGGAATAGATTCCTTCTTTGTTTCGTTGCAGAATTATATTAGAGACGGAATTTATGCTAATCAGTAATGGAAATTTTCGTTTCATGATATATCATACTCCATAGAGAGTCGAGGGCTTGGCTTCTTGATGGACTTACTATCAAACTCATAAATCTTTATTACTGATTACCCACCACTTTTGGAAGAGATGTCTTCCTATTGTGTTCAATCAACAGAAATGAGATAGTTTTCATACTAGTATATTTACAATTCCTTGTGATATGATTGTTGGTTTAGATTCTTGGAATAGTATGCATTTGATTATTACAACTGTACTGGATAGTGTGGGATTTACTTATTTGACATTATCGAAGTCTTATAATAGGGTAATGACAAGTGCGAGTGACGACAAAGGAAAAGGAAAGACGTCGGATTCTCTGTAACTTGAATAGTTCCATTATCTCTCTGTATGTATTGTTTTGAATATAATATATTGTATAAGTTAGGTTTTTGGGTTTGTGTGTGGTTAGGATATCATTTTGAATGGTTTGACGGGTTTTGAGACGATTTAGGATTATTCGAAGCCAAGGTAATGTTATTTAAGGTCTTTGATCCTTTAAGTTAGGTTAGAATGAGTATACATTCGATTAATACAATATATATTGTTATATGGTATATTATGAGTCCTTCAACATTTCCACCAAAGCTGAGCAAGTTTGTTGAAGATTTATGAAGGCCGAGATTTTTGGTGTAGGCTTAGAAATAAAGGAGACGTTGTCGAAAAATATTTACGAATTTTGACGATAATATATTTAACCTAAACGAACTTTGAGGAATATATAATTAGATTTTTTGGAAACTTTGAGGTACAAGATTCGCTTTCGAGTTCGTTTTATGGTTAATGATGTATCATATTTGATAATTACTCTAATAGATCTTATTTATTTATTGATGGAGAGGTTAATGCTGCTAGATTATCGGGGGATTAAGGTAATTTAGGTCAGTTAGATGCCCTAATTAATGGGGTCCGACATAAACTGACGATCATATAACCATTTAAAGTCATACATGAAACAGTAAGGATGTCTATTCTCTTAAGCTATTATAAAATCCAAAATTATACCAAAAAGACGTAAATAATATGTACACAAGATGATCACCTCTAAAAATAGTAGAAGCTCTCATCTGACAACTCAATACAAATCATTGATCTTTTCCTTCCCTGGTCTGCTAATCAAAGTATCTGAACCCACCGTCACAAACTAGACGGTGAGTACAGTAATGTAGGAAGTAATTCTGAGAGACATTTAACCACATTTCGAAAAATAGCAGGATAAAATTCACAAAACATATTCCTTATACCATAATAACGAGTGACACAATTGCATTAGCAAAAAATATAACATCAATAAACTACTCAAGTGAACCACTCATTTCAAATTATGTACTTAGAACATTGTCCTAGACAAACCCAATTAATCACATTCACTTTGGGTTGTCACTGAGTTAGCTTTCACATAAATCTAATCTTTATCGGATATGAAATACGGCATGTCAACCTCATGTAATAGGTCAGTACACATAGTATATCGATATTACCATATTGGTCGCCGCTTAGTCATAGGTGAATCCCTTTATTAATTGATTAACACGGCTTATCGACCTCATGCAATAGATCTGTACACACAGTACACCAGTATTACCCTTTTGGTCACCGTTTGGTCATTGACCTTCTTTTTATTAGTTATTCAACACAACTTATCAACCTCATGTAATAGATCAGTACACACAGTATATCAGTATTACCCTTTTGGTCACTGTTTAATCATTTCACCGATCTCATATAATAGATACGTGACACTATCTAATTAGTATAACGACATCCTCGGGTCCTATACCCCATGAGCCGTGTATACGTTAAACCACAAGATAACTTACACACACTTATTCTAATCTCACAATCATAGTATAACAAGAAAAAACATATCAATAACAATGCTAAAAATTTAGTACACATAGTGCACAAACATATATAATTTAACAATACACAGTAAGTAAGCCCAAAAAGCATTGCACGACAATATAAAACAACTATAAACAAACAACAACATCAAGGTATAAAATGGAGTAAAATATCTCAATCAGTTTACTTACAAACATGTCAATTGGCTAGCTACTTTGGCCTCCCGAAACCTCAAAACTTGTATCCGAACCTCTAAAACTCTTCCCTAGGTTCTTGGTATCATATTTTAAGTTTTCGAGTGTGTTTAGACCTTTACTTAGGGTATTGGATGTGTTTAAAGTGTTTAAGTTAATTTTAGAAAATTCAGGCTGTAGTGTTGCTCAAGCACCTAGCTTTCTAATGTATATGGTTAGCACGATAATGACTTTATTAGCGTGCTACCAAAATTACCTAGCACGCTAATCAAAGTTAGCGGGCTAGTTTTCCTACTTAACGCGCTATATGCAGGAAAAACTAGAATTCTGCAAATAGAATTTCGTGTTTTCTTTACACATAGGCAATGTTAATTCCTATGGAACCTCCATACACACTTCTAAAGTTCCTTGACATCAACCACAACACAAAGCAACAACCCACAACATCAAATTCATGAATTGATCGATTTGAGCTAGCGTAAATAGGTTACCCACTGTATGAACTCCTAGCTTGATCTCCTTTACTAACCCACTAATTTCTCCAGCAAAGACTTGTTGATCTTCTTCTTCTTTCTCTCCAGCAAACTTAGCTTCTAAGGTTTCAAATGAATTGAATTAACTGCATGTGTTGATCTTCACTTTATATATGCATTAGATAAGGTTGACTAATAACCATTGATTTTGAAATGGATACGTATCCCAAGACGTCTCTAATGGGTTACAACCTAATATGTGTCCCACTAACTCATTCCAAATGACACCAATAAGTGACCCAATTGGTTTTTAGATGTATCTATGTGTATCTCGAGAATCATCGTATGGCTATTATTTTAAGTTGCTTAACTTAGGTACACTTAATGTAAATTAACCTTAGCCACATTAATATTACTATATAAGCTATTTTTAAGCCTAAATAAACTTACCTCATACACTCTCTACCCTGGTCCCATGTCGATACGTATCTCTAGGTGCGTCCCCGCTCATATCTCGACAACTATGTACAAGTAGGAGTGACTTAATAGGTTTACACAAATACGTCACACTAGGCATCCATCACATCAAATCTAACTTATTCCTTAGTCCTCACACCGAGTATTCCAACCGTGTACCCACTCTCGGGCCATGTTTTGGGTCAGTAACCCAGATTAGGGACTAATTTACTATTAGTAATTTTAGGGTTGTCACTACCATCTTTACCTTCTCGCAAATCTACGATCGTAGTCTACATGTTGATAGCAATTGCGACATTAGCTACTATGTAACTATTGCATATATATATATATATACGTACAAAACATAACATATACACATATAACAATCACTAACTCACATTCACTCACTTCCCAACTTGTAGATTTTAGGGAAGGACTATTTGATTTCCACATCTAAGATTTATGTTTTATTCATGTTTCATTGTGTACTTATCGAGAACTTAGATTCTCATATTAACTATAATAATGGTATCATGTTGTAGAATAAGCCATTCTCCATTGCCTAAGCTCTACCAACCTATGATTTGATATGAATTGTGATGTTGGAATTACATTATAAAATAAACCATACTTCATTACTTAGGCTCTACAAACCTAGGCTCTGATAGCAACTATGACGTTAGTGTAACAATTTTCTTGTCCACAAGGTTCGCTAAACCTAGGCTATGATACCAACTATGACAACCCGATTCCCTAAACTAAATACCACCTGGCCTAATCTCATCATTAAGCCCTAACTCATTCCACGTAGGACTTAACAACGTACTAGTCAACCTTTTCATCATATTCACCTCGTTACTCACAATCAACATAGTTAGTATTCCTTTTAATATCATCAGAGTTAATTAAGATATCATTATCATTACCT
The DNA here is from genome assembly GCA_039657365.1 of Stephania yunnanensis. Lineage (NCBI taxonomy): Eukaryota > Viridiplantae > Streptophyta > Magnoliopsida > Ranunculales > Menispermaceae > Stephania > Stephania yunnanensis. Next base: position 23,340,146 of record CM077585.1, read on the forward strand.
TAATTATCAGCGGAAGACCTAATAAAATTAGCGGAAGCATTTATAGAACACCTACTATGAAAACCAGGTAAAATAGACGATCATATTAACCAACCAAAGTAATACATGAAACAGTAGGGAAGTTTAGACTCTCACCCAATATACAAACTAAAGTTATACAAAAGACATATGTAATAGATACACAAAGTGATCAACTGCAAAGTAGCAGAAACTATCCTCCAACAGCTCAAAACTAATCATTGATCTTCTCCTTGCACATGCGCTCACTTTCGAAGTATCGCACCACCGTCATAAAAAGGACGGTGAGTACAGTAATGTAGAAAGTAACACTGAGAGACATTTATCCACATTTCAAAATATACAACAAGTATCTAAAAGCATAATAATAGCGAAAAAAGCTGAAGCAAGCAATCGTGCTATAAGATACTTCGGTTAAACATTATGAAACTGACACTCAGCTAAGCATTAATGATATATGGTCAATTGACTATGAAATTACATCACATTAACTCTGTTCCACTATGTAGGGTGTAATCAATTTTTAAGATGCATTCACATCATTACAAAACCATTTTAGATATATACCAATACTTGTCGAAAATCCAGAGTCCCATACCCCATGTGTCGCACAAGCTAGTGGTGAGATCTCAACATCCACAAAAATCTAGTGACCTTATATGCTGCAGGTGATCTTTATAATGGTTCTAGATACCAAAGCTACTTTCACAACTCAAGAGGTGACACAATAAGGAATCCGTAATGGATAGCTCAAACGAATACAAAGGAATATGATTTACAACACCACAAATCATTCACCCAATAGCATGTTTTTCTATTAACACTTTGAACAACCATGAAATGACATAGCACATGACTTAGAGTCAATGAATACCATTTAAAAAACAACCAATGTTATGAAAACAAACTCATATAATAAGAGATGACAACAAAGTCATGGTGTTTATAGTACAATAGCACATCAGTCTAAATGATTGTAATCAATAAGCATAATGGAAAGAACTATAAATAAATATCTCAATCAGCTTACTTACAAACCACGTCAAGCTCCTATGCTAATTCGATCTCTCAATAGCTTGAAATGCGTACCCGGACTCTAATACTTTTCCTTAAGCTCTTGGTACCATTAGATGTTTTATAACGTGTTTAAACCTCAGTTAAAGTGTTAAGCTTGTTTAAGGTGTTTAAGTTCTATTTAGGGAATTTTAGTTTTTGTGCTTTCAGATCAACTAGCGCGCTGGATAGCATGACTAGCGCGCTACTTAACCTTACTAGCGTGCTATACGCCAATAGTGTCATTAGCGCACTACTTAACCTTACTAGCGCAATATACGGCAGTAGTGCGCTAGCTAGTACGTCTAGCGCGCTATGTATAGGAAAACTCATAATTCTGCACCTTGAATTTTAAGTTTTCTCCAGACATAGCCAATTCCAATATCTTGGGATCTTGTTCCAACCTACCAGAGATCCAAGGCATCCACCATAGCAACAACCACAACTCATACCTTAATTATATAACCAATTTATCAAATTAAGCTAAATTACTAGTGTAAGTAGAATTACCTAGTTAATGAACATGCTTGATCAATCCTCTCCGAACTCATTAAAATTCATCACACTTGCTGATCTTCTTCCTCCAAAGCCTTCTCTTCTAAGTTTATGAAATAAGAATGATTTTCATGTCAATTCCATGCATTTATATATAGATAGGATTAAATTATATCCATTGATCTTAATGTGTACACATATCTCGAGACAAATCTAATGACCTATATCTTAACACAATTCCACTCACTCCATTTAACTAACACCAATTGAAACTCAATTAATCTCTTGATGCGCGAACGTGTATCTTGAAGAAAATCAATGACTAATATTTTAACTTGCTAACTTAGATTACATTTAATGTAAATCAAACTACAGCCATAATGATTTCACTATTTAAGTAACATTAACTTAAATTAACTTACCTACCACATCACTCTTTACCTTGGTCTCACGTTGGAACGCAACTCTAGGCACGCCCCCACTCATGTCTTGACATTTATATATCAATAAGAGTGACTTAGTAGTCCATACATATACATCATACTAGGCATTCATCACTCAAAAATACTATATACTTAGTCCTTACACTGAGTATTTGGATCGTGTACCCGTTTTCGGCCACGTTTCGGGTCAATAACTCTGATTAGGGACTAATTTACTATTAGTAAATTCTGGTCCATTACAATTCGGGCCTACGAACGGGTATGTGACACTATGAGATTGAATTTTGTAGTGGTATCTATCCGAGTTTAGATAAAGGAAGTTTTTCCTTTATGAACGAAACTATTGATAATGGATTGTCTTATTTCTCGCTTGTGATTTTTTTTTTTTGATTTTAGGGTTTTCCATGTAAATTCTTATGTTCATTTTTTGTGGTTTTTCTATTTTTGGGTGTATTCGTGTGACTGCGAACTTTGGTATTTGACACGAACTGCGAGTGTATGGCAACGCAGAAGTAATAGTGGCTCTAACTAATGTTTGCACCGGGTTTATTGAATCCACAAGGATGGTTTCAATGCTAATTTGTAATCTAATTAAGAAATAAAGTTAGGCGACTTTGATTTTGGTTTTGTAAAGGAAATTAACAACTAAATTACTCTAACTAATTGCAAGGAACTTAAATTGAGTTTTAACAATAGAGAAATAACCCATGAGAGTTGATTTCACCTTATTTGCATTCTTTCTATCCAGCTCTTATAGTGGAATCCCTAATTCAAGTGTGATAGGCAAATTTACATAAATTCACTCCACCCCGAGGTCTCGAAGATGGAGGTTCTAACGTTTCACTTGTACTTCACCGATCAACGTAAGTAGCGTAAGTGCAACACCGCATTGGACTCCAAATTCTAATGCCTCCCTCATTAATGGTCGTTAGTCGACGTCCTGTATGTTATGTGTTCCCTATTTCCAGGTTGAAAACCCCAAGGTCATGGGTGAGTCCAATCCCTAAGTTCTATACCTACTTGATCAAGGCAAATATAGCATTAAGTTTAAGCAAACGCAAATCCACCCCACAAATTGAAAAGAACGTCATGAATCACATTGGAATTAGAGAGAATAGCGACTCAGGATCCATCGATCCCCGAGATAAGTGTATTACCCCATTAGAGGGCAAGAAACAATACTAAACATAGTGACAACTAAAGAAAACATCAAATCAATATCTGGAAATCCAAGATGAGTCACCAAGTTTAATCCAATACTCTAGCATCCCAAAGTGTTTTCTCCAAGTTCTCCAAAGCAAATGTTGTTAATTCTATCTATCACACCTCCATATATAGTTTATGGGTATTTTAGTCCAACAAAATGGGCTTAAAACCCTAAAAAACTTCCAAAAAGTACTTTGACTAATGGTCGCGTTGAGGCAGGCGGGGCGGTGTCGGACTCAGTGCTAAGACCTGAAAACGTGGCTCGATGGGCACTGAGCGCCAGGTCACGCGCTATGGTGGGCGTTGTGGTGCTGGGTGGGGCGCCATGGTGCTAGGAGTCACCGCCAAGATTGGGTTGCCCCTGGTTCAGGCGTTGGGGCGCTAAGTGGGTGTTGGTGCATCGTGGGTAGGAGACTACTAATAGAGGGCGCCTTGGGGTGCAGTGGTGGGCGTCATAGCACCGGTGAGGTGCCATGGTGCTAAGGGCAGGGCCATGGTGATTTAGCTCCTGTTTTGGATGCTAAGGTTATGGCTAGTGCTGGGGCATTGTGTAGGGGCGTTGTGGCGCCAGATAGGGCGCCATGGCGCCTAAGAGTGCCATTACGCTTTCGCTCCTTATATGCACTTCGACTTCCTGCTTTTCTCCTTAGTCTTCCCACTTGACATGTTGTCCCATTTTATTGTCATTTGGACCTAGCACACATAAAGATACACAAAATAAGTATCAAAACATCATTTATTCTCCAATGTTTTTAAGTGAATACTACTCAAAACAGCTAAAAGTATGCTATGCATCTGTATTTTGCGGTGATTCGTCACAACAAAAAGCCATCTCGTTTATAAGAAAAAATGGAAAACAAAAAATGAAAAATGCCTAAAAGAAAGGGAAACTGTTAAGGAAACTATTAGTTATGGAAACTCAATATTACATTTAACAGTTATGAAAATTAGTATCTCGTGTAATTAGTAGTTTCCTTTTGTGTTCGCACTTTCCTTTTGTATTCTAAGACTTGTGCGTGTATATATAGATCACCATGTACACAAGATAATACACACAATAAACTTATTCTCTTGAGAAATTATCAGAAACAAATTGAAAAATACCTTTAAAGTAAAAAACAAAAAAAAAGAAAAAGCTTAAAAATAAAGAAAATGTGAGTTTCTTGATCGTATTCCACATTATCCATTGGAGATAATTTTTGGTTTTGAAGGTGGATTTATACTACAGCCCATCTCCAATCCCTCCACAATGATGGTGTGACAACAATTCAAAGCCCAAATCCACATTTACCATTGGAGATGCTCTTAGTATGTGGTCATTCAATTATACATGAAATTGAGGGTCAAGTCTTTTGACGACCCTGCATTTTTGAGTCATGATAAAATCTTAAAATAATTTGTTCTACGCCAATTTACAATTACAAATTCAAATCATCTATTTTTTTTAGATGTACGTCACTTGTAGGTCAAAGTCTGTTTGGTGCTGTAGGAAAATCTAAACAACAGAAATACAAAAAATAAAAAATAAAAAATGAAAACAAATAAGAACAAATGAAAAAATAATAAAACAAAAGTACTAGAAAGCGATCTAGGCGTGCATAGGTTGCGCGCCCCCTGCTACAATCCCGATCGAACGCAACAAAAAACACAAGAAACCACACATGACCTTCACATGGTCTTCGTGCACTGAAGACTGTATTTCACTTTCACTTTCTCTCTCGAGTCCTAACCAACTTTGTCCTCTAAAATTTCCTTCTTTACCCTTCAACGAATTAAAATCCCCCCTCCTCGATCGCCCCTTCTTCTGCTTCTTGTTTATTCAAAAATACAAGTCAGAGAATGTCATAAAACAACGTGCTTGCATTGTGTGTGCTGCTCCATTAACATATATGTATGTTATATTTGTTTACACATCAAGTTGTAGACCTCATTGACCAACAGTATATATTGTTGCACACATCTTCAACTACAATACAAATTAGGATGTTAGCTTAGCTACCAAAAAAGCCTTTGTGTTTCCTAAATCTCAATTTATATCATATGTAGTGAGATATTGTGTTTTTTTTTTCTTTTGGTGGAGTAGCCTCCATGTTTACCAGCCCCACAAATATTATGCAAAGAATACCATTTCATATACATTGAACATGTGTTAGTCCTCAAATTGGTTAAAAAGCATGATATCGGTATACTTGTAATTTCATTTGTTTTCCCTCACCCCAAAGTAAAGCTCTCTCTGGCCCCACCGCTTCACATTAACTCTCTCTCTCTCTCTCTTACACACACCAAACTACAACACCACAAACAAATACACCACCGAAACATCAACACCACGAAACAAATTATTAAACTTTTCAAAACTATTATCCTTTTTTGTTACAATTAACTATTATCCTTGCACACAAATTAAAATTATTACTCACTTCTCAACTCACATTTAAAATCTTGCAACGTGCTAACTTACCGGGTTGTATTCAATTGACATTTTAATGGACTTTTGGTTACTTTTAATTACTAAAAAAGTTTTGGTGTATCCAATTAAGACTTTTAGAGAGTTCATAAAAATAAGGTGTATTCAATGTAAACTTTTATAGAATTTGTAGAAGTTTGTAAAAGTTTTGAGGTATTCCTTTTAAACTTTTAGAGGGTTTATAAAAGTAAAGTGCATTTTATTTTTTGGTGACTTTGGTGCTTTGGTTACAAATCTCTAATTTTATGGACTTTTTATATAAAAACACACAAAGAAATCTTTAACTTCTCCTCACCTCAACCCAAAACTTTTAGTGACTTTTAATTTTTGTTAGTTCCCTTATTCAATAGACTTTATTGTTCACAAGGTATTTTTCTTATCAATTATTTTTATCAACTTCTCCAACCACTCCAAAACTCATGTATTTCATTGCTTACTCATTATACTCTAATGTCTATATTGATGAAAACGAAAATGATGTCGTTATTAACAAGATCTCATTCTTGCATCATTGTACATTTTTATAGGATTTTTTACAAAGAAGTTTCGTTTATTAAGTGTACAATTATAACCTAAAAAAGTGTAGTATTACTATTTTTGGAGAAAATAATCGTATATTTTGTTTTCAAATCACTACAAAAAAAGCATCAATTAGTGACGGGAAATAGCGACGGGCTATTTCCCGTCGCTAATTAGCGAAGGATTTGCAAGGGGAGCTCTGGTTGGCCTGTTGACCGAATTAGCGACGGGGTTAGCGATGGCCCCCGTCGATAATTGTTAGGCGGGAAAATTCCCGCTCAATACACACACTCTCTCCCACCACCAAAGCCTAATCTTCCCCATTTATAAATTCTCCACTCGCCCTTTCTCCTCTCTCCTCTCTCCCCCACCCCCACCCCCACCTCTCTCCTCTCTCCTCTCCCCTGTACTCTCTCCCCTGCCTCTCTCATCTCTCCCCCACCTCTCTCCATCTCCCTCTCGATCAAGTGAACCATCAAGTCCTCTCCCTCTCCTGGGTTAGGCTAGTTCGATAAATCCTCCGCAGTGGAGTCGGTGGTGCGGTCCACGGAGACAAAGAGAGAAGAGGAGGACTTCCTCGCCGCGTTCATGGCTTGGTCGTCGCGTTCGGCAACTCCTTGTCGGTGGAGTCGGTAGCGGGTAAAAGCTATGTTTTGGTTTGAATACTGGTTTGGTTTTTGTGTATGTTGCTTTGGTGGGGCTGATTTTGGAGGGGTTTTGCAGGGGAGGGGTCGCCGCAGTTGACGCTGTGCACAGTGGGGAGCTGTTCGAACGGGCCTTCGTAGGTGTCAACTCCACCGATGTTGCCCCTGCCTCGCCACTGCCTCAGCCGCATCCTCCCCGCCTCCTCCACCACCTTTTTCATGTCCTCTCCCTCCTCCGTCGCTCTTCCCTTTCCTCCTCCGCCGCCTCCTTCCCTCTCCTCCTCCGCCGCCCTTCCCTCGCCTCCTTCGCCGCCCCTCCCACGCCTCCATAATCACTATTTTCATTTTAAAAATATTATTTAAAAAAATAAGTTTTTTTTTTTCAATCTGTCATAATATAGCGACGGGATTTAGCGACAGGGACCCATCGCTATCCCGTCGCAATTTCTGACACCCGTCGCTATTCCGAAAGAGCGATGACAAGTTTAGCGACGGGATTTCCCGTTGCTATTCCCTTCGCTAACACGGTATAGCGATGGGAAATACCAAATTAGCGATGGGCTTACCTGTCGCTAATCTAGTATCCCTTTATAGTGAGTTGAAGAAGCGTATTTTAAGAAATTTAAATTATCATTCTTAAGGAAAAAATATAAGTTTTTTACTTAAGTAAATAAAAGTGCAAGATATTTACACACAATGATCTTACTTGATTTTTTTGCCACTAAAAGATTATTCATTTATCTATTTGTTTTGTTGATATTTATTTACTTATTCACTATGTTACTATCTTGATAGTAATTCATTAATATGTATATATGATTTTTTGTTATTAAAATACAAAAATACTTTTAAAAATTCAGTAATAGTTCTTGAGAAAAAGAAATATAATTACTCATCTATTTTTTATAATAAAGTGAAAAATATTTGTTTCAATATAAAAATCACGAAAAATTACTATTATCAATCAAAATCAATAAATCATGTTTAAGAAGTTTACATAAGTCATTAAAAACCCTAAATGTTAATAAAAGTTATCAAAATAAAGTTTACATAAAAGTTTATCAAAGTCTTTAAAAGTCTACAAAAATCTATAAACTTTGGAAAAGTCATCCACTTGTAAAAGTAACCAAAAGTATATTAAAATTTCAATTTAATACACCCCAGTTAGATATCGAAAAAAAAATAAGACTTGAACTGTGCATAAGTGCTAAATTTAACTATTACTTTTATCTCTTTAACAAGATATGTGATATATATTGAATAAATAATAAATCGACCAACTTATTGTCAAATATCGATTATAATAAAAATATTGAATAAATTATCCAAGCTATACATAAAGAAGATTATAATCAAATATCAATTATTTAGAGATTATAAAAAAAATTGCTTCATCTAATGGTTGTGACGGCCCCTCTCGTGATTTAGGGCACCGCCTAGCCTAATCATGTAATTAAGCCCTAATCATATCCACGCGGGACTCAACTACGTATTAGTAAGCCTTTACAACCTAAACACTTATTTTATAGTGTTCAGGATAAGTAATACACTAGTCCTACTAGTTTATAAAATTTAGAGTTAATTAAAATTTTTTATTAAATTAATTATTTAGCATAAGTCTTATTGGTTATGCGGAAGCAATTAGTAGATTATGCGGAAGCCATTTATAATTTTGCGGAAACTATTTATAAAATCGTAAGTGTGGAAAACTAGGAAATGACATCATATATATAAAGTCCTCGAAATGCAGGGAAACAGTAAAATAGTCTAAGTCAGGTCGGGGAAACTAACGCTCAACCCAATATACAACTCAAATAGTATTTGAAAGACATATATAACATATACAATCAAAATACCAAAAAAGACCTACAATCGATGCAATGACGCGCCGCGGGCTCAGGGATAGTCGTTGATCTTCTCCTTACCAGGCCTGCTTGTAGACGGCTCTGCACCCACCGTCATAAAAAGGACGGTGAGTACAAGAATAAAACAGTAATCCCCGATGACAAGTTTAATTTGCATTTCCAAATATTCTAATGGTATTTAAAAGCATATAAATGGGAAAATCGGAAAATAAACCATATGCGAGTAAATACCAGAGTTAAACAAGTGATACTAACACTAGGCTAAGTAGTTGTGATTTAGGTCCGGTCGGCAATGAAACGTGTCACTTTGACTCAATAATTATATAGCACAAGGGACTCTAACCCAAGTGTTACCAGGGACTCTAACCCCGAGTGTCATACAGTGTCAGGTAATACGTGCCGACATCCCCAGGGACTCTAACCTCGTGAGTCGCGTACACCTCGATCGAGTACGTGACCTAAATGCGTAAACTACTTTTATAATTTCAAGAAATACCAAGTATGGACTGTCAAGGCATAGGCACATCTACACAACTAAACAAATAAGGAATACAAGTCCCCTTAAACATTTATAAGATATTCACTAGCCTAATAGCATGCTATTTATCATTTAATTCACATTTAAAACAACAAGAATAGACATAGCATGGGATAGAATCAATTAATCAAATCAAATGAATGGATATCATGCAAACTAGACTCATTAAGTGAGCATAGACACAAAGAGAACATGATACAAGAATACAAAGGCAAAATAGTTAAAAGGACTATGCAAGGACAGCAATTAATAGAAATGAAACGCCAAGTAAAGTTGCCATTGGGTATACTCACAGCAACAAAGTAAAGTCCTAGCTCTACCAGCCTCCCGATACTCCAAATCTTGTATTCGCTCTCCCGTACCCTTTTCCTAGGTTCCTGGGTTTGGTATCTCATTAGTTCAAATATAGTGGGTTTAAGCTCAATTTAGTGTTGTTTATTGTGTATTTAAATTGGTTCAATAAACTTTAAATCAATCTTCCTAAATCAGTCCCTAAAGACTAAATTAAGTCTCAATTTCAGTCCTACATTTTAACGCAGTTTTTATACATGAAATGGTCAAAACATCAAAATCCTCCACCACTACAATTATTGTTGGTTTCTCTCATAGCTTTTTAGAAAGGTTTAGTTTTCAAAATTCTGATTTAGAATGAAGGAGATATCATGATTTTACTAGACATAGGTCTAATTAGAATTTAATCCGACCAGCGGAGTTAGAAAATCTATTTCTCCCAATCTATAGTTCATAAAAATGTAATTTTTGTTTACAAGGCAGAAAATATATCCAAATACAACATAATAAATGATTAGCTCATTTGGATAAGTAGTTAGGGAGTTATGCCCGTAACAGATTTAGTTTCAAAACTTTCCTTTTTCATTCCAACACCTATTTGTAGAGCATGTTTGGACATAGAAACATTTGAATCAAAATACCTTCAATTAAGCAAAGTTATTCCTCTTTAAATAACTTTCAAACGCCACTGGTTTGGATCAATTTGGATCTAAAATAAGTAGATTATGACCAAATTACTCAGGTTGATTCCTAATACAACGCATAATTCTAGTTTTAGTGTTGCAACTTCAAAAATTCATATCTTTATGATTTCAAAACCAAATTAAGAACTTCAATATAGATAGATTATCAGCTTGAAATGTGGAATCCAAATATATAAATTAATTTCAAATACTCAATCATCTACTATCTGAAATTAGCCTAAAATCAGAACTTGTTCTAATTTCAACTAAAAAGACGTTTACCTAGTTGATGTAGCACCCTAGCTTGAGAATTTCTCACCAACTCTAATAGATTCCTTCAGCACCTTGATGATTCACTCCTCTCTAGCAACTCCTTCTTCTTCTCCAGCAAAAATGAATGAGTGATTTGGTTTACATGTTGTTTGATCACTAATAATATATATTAAGGTGATGTTCCTTCCTAGCCCTTAATCTTCATGGATTTATGTATCCCTAGGAATATATAATGGTCCACCTTTGTCATAAATCCCACTAACTCAACCTCAAGTGACACAATTTCATTACTCACCTAGTTCCTAGATGTGCCAATGTGTATCTCTAGACCAATTTTATGCTTTTCATTTAATTTACTCAACTATAGGCCTTTAATTTGATTTACATTAACAAACATAACCACAGGCTTATAAGTAATTCCTTATTTCATATAAGTACTAACTAAGACTTACCAAAATCCCAACTACCCGGTTCCCCGGCTCGCACGCTACACGAGGCGTGTCCCCGCTCTCGTCTCGACGCCTACAACTGTACAAATAGACTTAGTAAGTCTACACAATACATAACACTAGGCACACATCAATACAAAAATACGATATACCTCGACCACGTGTCTCGGTCGGTGCATGTATCACAGTCTAGGTCCCATGTCAAGGGTCGATGATCCTGATTAAGGAATTAAAACGAGGTTAAAGATTAGGGCCGTGACAATGACGTAATGTACATTTATAGCTTCAATTATCCAAAAATAATGTAATGCATGTAGAGGGTAATTTTACAATAATGAAATAAGACTTGAACTTATTTAATTGTTTTTATGCTATAATTTATTTATTTATGTTAATTCTTATTTTCTTTAGTTGTCAATTTCATTTTAATTATTTTGCTAATTTTTTGTTAATTAATTCATGTCTTTTTTTTGTTACTTGCTCCTTTTTAACTTCCATCAATGACAAGTGATAAAATTTTCATTACTAGCTCCAAATTAAGAGAAAAGTGGAGGAAAAATATATCGTAATCTTTGATTGAAATTAAAAAAAAAACTATATAGGAGGCTCAGTTTTAAAATTTAGCCCCAAGCCTCCAAAATGACAAGATCAGCCCTAGCCTTAGTCCGGATCGACTTACTCTACAAAGCCTACTAACGAGGTTTTTCTCTTATTAAAAAAAAGTGCTTTTCCAAATTTTGCTATGTTTAATCTTATGTCCAAGTCGTGAAAGTAACATCTTCAAATTAAGGAGCATTTAGACCATCTCTAACCACAAAATGTTGTTTTCCTCTCTATTTTACAATTTTATCACATTAATCTCAATATATTTCTCCTTCAATCACAAACTCTATTTCTTATTTTTATTCTTTTTGATAATTTATTCATATTAATTTAATATATTATTAACTACTAAACAATTTCAGAAAAACAAATATTATTTATTTATAAAATTTAAAGTAAATATACTAAATATAACAAATTAAAAACACTAAGAAAACAAAAAGAAAAAAGAAACTGCAAAATGCAGTTCGTGCACAGTGGAACACATTTCATAAAAACTTTTAAGGAGGATTTAATTCCAGGACATGACTAACGTTCGAAGGGCACCCTTTGATATGCATTACATGGGCAATTGTCTATCAATTTCTTCTTCAATAAATCTACTTGGACTCATGAGTCCGGACTCATATGGAGATTTTTAAAAATTTTGTAAATATTTAAGAGGTATCAAAGGGATTTTACAAGTGATTATGGTTGCTTCATTAATTGTTTGAGGATGTATTTGAAATTAAAAAAAGTTTTGAGTTCGGACTCACGAGTCCAAATAGCGCTACCATTTCTTTTTAGTAATTCCTGACCATTTAATAATTATCCTCATGACTTTAGGTTTGCTACGTACTCGAAAATCCTAATTAAAAAACATTGAGTACATAATGATCCAATTTGGACACGGAAGTCCAGTGTACATCCAATGAGATGTGTGACGTCATTTTCCTTACGATCATGTTACATGTTAAGAGCATCTCCAATGGTAAATGTGGATTGTGGGCATGGGATTGATCAAAATCAAAGCCTTGGGAAAATCTCCCTTGCCTTTATTCACGTACTGCATAACCTTTTTATACACGGTTTGGTTTCCTTCACAAGCAACCCTTTTACTTTCCTAAACACGGTAGTTGTCACGGGGCCGCCGTAAAGTGAGGGGTTTACCCTAAGAAAATTCTTCTCACTCAACCTAACCCATGGTGCCTAAAGGTCACCTTAGTTCAGCACTACTAATACTCAATTAAACGAACAACGAGTGATGGCACCAAGGAAATGTTTTACTAACCTCTCAATGGGAATACAACTCTGGTGCTCTATGGTTCCCCAAGACTAGAGCTCATAGCTTTATAGATTAGCCAACAATTAGTTACATAACCGTCTAGGACACCTATCCTGATTACATTGATTCATAGACTAAGTAAAACCCCACTCCTTTGTGGTCAAGGCAGTTACCCAAGTGCCTTGTTCCTTTGCTGCTGCCTGGTTCCATAACCACCTCAACTGCTTGGTCAATTAGCACATGCTCCATGTATTCGGGACATACTTGGACGTGCCTTGGTCATGCCAGTGGCCATGACCAAGGTAGTTACCCAACTGCTTGGAACCACCTTGACTTGGTCCATCCACGCCTCGAGGGACTTGGTCCATGTTTCTCTTAGGGAAAGGGACTGCCTGGTGGTGCCTAGTTGCGCCTAGACACCTTGGGTGTTAGCCGGGGCTTGGTCGAGTCCTACCGGTTTGAGGTGGCTCGGACCATGGGTCTGCGGGTCTTACCTTAGCATGGTGCCCAAGGCATGCTCGAGGGTCCTCGTTGCTACTATGCCCATGCCGCCCCTATGAGAGAACACACCTCTCCTTATAGCAGATTTTAAGCCGTTTCCCCAACTCCAATAGGAAACATCAAGAAATGAGACCAAGCATACTTTGACTTGGTTAACGCCCAAGTCAAGATTTGTCAACCCTTGCCAAGGCAAGCCTTGCGCGGGCCAAGGCGCGGCCTTGTCCATGCCAAGGCACGACTTTGCTTATGCCAAGGCATTACCTTGCTTGTGCAAAAGGAATCTGCAAAGGTATCGCCTTGCTCATGCCCAAGGAACCTGCCAAGGCGCGGCCTTGCTCATGCCAAAGGAATCTGCCAAGGCGTGGCCTTGCTCATGCCCAAAGAACCTTCCAAAGTGCGGCCTTGATCTTGCCAAGGCGCGGCCTTGCTTGTGCTAAAGGACCCTGCCAAGGTGCGACCTTACTCGTGCCGAGGCGCCGCCTCGCCCGTGGCAAGGGAATCTGCCAAGCCTTGCTCGTACCTGTGCCAAGGGACGCGCCAGGGCATGTGCCAAAGCGCAACCTCGTATGCGCCCAGGCACCGTGCCTTGGCGCGCGCCGAGGCGCTACCTCGTCCACGCTTATACACTGCCTCATCCATCCCACATGTAACCAAACTTCATGGAACCACCCAAGTCCTCCAGAACGCGGTCATTTGCTAGGTTTCTCGCTGCCCGGCCCATCCTACTCGGGCCAGGCTATTGAGGGGTTGACAAACATCCCCTCCATAAATGTTCGATGCCGTCGTCGAAATGCTCGGTTGCTGCCACTTCTGGTAGTCTGTTATCTCCTTCTCAAACTGCCATAGAGTAGTGTCTCGCTCCCAAGTAGGTTCCTCAACATCAACTCACTTGATCAAGTAAAATGTTTGCCTATTTTTCTTACTTTGGCGACGCGTCTCGTGACTTAGAATCTGCTCGATTTCTCTCGCAAACTCTTTTTGTATTAAGGGTGGAGCCCATCTCGTTGTGCTCCTTCCTGGTCTGCCTCATCAGAGTGGAAAGGTTTGAGATAGTTGACATAGTATGCAGGATGTATCTTTAACCTTTCTGGTAGCTTAAGGCGATAAGTCACCCTCCCAACTCGCTTGGCCACCTCAAATGGTCATTCGTACCGCTGAACCAGGCCCTTGTCCATCTCCTTCTTATTGAACTTCTTCAAAATCTAAGGAATGAGCTTTAACAAGACTAGGTCTCCTTCTTAGAACTCTGAAGGTCTTCTGTTCTGGTCGGCATACTTCTTCATCCTCCAGACAGCTTTGGTCAAACTGTCTCGAGCTACCTCCCTCAGCTCCTGCTTGTTTCTCGCAAAGCGATAAGCCGCTGGGCTCGACCCTATCGACTTTGATTTGGCTATCTCATGTGGAGTAGCCGATTGTTGTCCCGTCGCCACCTTAAATGGACTCAGCTCCGTAGCCGAGCTTTTGTGAATATTGTAGCAGAATTGTGTTGTATCAAGTAAATCCACCCAATTGGACTAACTTGCATTGACATAGTGTCTGAGGTAGTCCTCCGGCAATGCATTGATTCTCTTCATCTACCCATCCGTTTAAGGATGGTTTGCTGTGGAAAACTTCAACTCCGAGCCCATGAGATTGAATAGAGCGATCCTAAACCTTCCAGTGAACCAAGCGTCTCGATCACTTATAATGTCCTCCGACGTCCCCATTATTTTGCCACATGCTTCAAGAACAACTCTGCAGTCGAGTCTGCATCACAATTCTTCGGAGCAGCTATGAACGTAGCATACTTCGAGAATCAATCTACCACTACCAGCACACTGATTATTCCCTTCACTTTAGGAAGACCAGTGATGAAATCCATAGATATACTCTGAAATGGTCTATATGGTACATGTAAAGGCTCCAGCAACCCTGTTGCCTTCCTCCTCTCTGTCTTATTTTTTTGGCACACAAGACAAGTCCGCACATATTGATCTACGTCCTCCTCCATCTTAGGCTAGAAAAATAAACGTGATAGGAGGGCATAAGTGGGCATAAGGGTATTTTCTTGTCTCCTCCTTGATGTGAGGTAGGAACTCACTTTCCAACCTCACCACTGCTGACACCATCTCAGCCACCACTTTACGACTAAGAGCGTCTAGGACTGAGTTAAGCCTTTTAGGCTTATGTTCTAACTGCACATCAAACTCTGCTAGGAAATCCAGCCACTTGCCTGCTTCTGATTGTGCTTCTTCTGACTCATGAAGTATGTGATAGCAGCATTGTCCGTCCGCACCACGAAGCTCATTCCCAATAGGTAATGCCTCCAAAGATGGAGGGCATGAATCACTGCCAACATCTCTTACTCGTGAACCGGTACCTCTCTCCGCTTCTTTCAGCTTCCTACTTTCGAAAGCAATGAGGTGTCTCTCCTGGGCAAGTACCGCCCCCAATACTCGATCTGATGCTTCAGTATGCACTTTGAAAGGTAGGTCGAAATTGGGCAATCCCAATACTGGTTCAGAGGCAATGGCATGCCTTAGTTCTGCCATGGCTTGGTCGCATCGATCCGTCCATGCCCAAGCCCGATCCTTCTTCAATAGGTTTGTCAATGATGCCACTCTCTTTGAGTAGCCTTCCACGAACCTCCGATAGTAGTTTTCCAAACCCAGGAATGACCGCAACTCTTGGACCTTCGTGGGGTTTGGCCACTCCATTATCGCCCACACCTTCTTCGGGTCCATCTGTAATTTACCCTGGCCTACAACATGACCAAGGAAAGTAATTATTTGCACAGCAAACTCACATTTTTCCCTCTTTACATACAAACGATTAGCCCTCAAAGGAGTCAAAACCATCCGTAAATGATCTACATGATCTTAGAGGTTTTGACTATAGATTACAATATCATCAAAATAAACAACCACAAATTGATCGATGAACTCTTTTAGCACATCATTCATCAAATTACAAAATGTAGCTAGGGCATTTATCAAACCAAATGGCATGACTAAGTATTCAAATGATCCATACCTATACACCATGGTCGTCTTAGGGACATCACCAGCTGCAATTCGGACTTGATAGTACCCTGACCTCAAGTCCAACTTCGTGAAGTAAGCTGCACTGGATAGCCGATCGAACAAATCTGCCACTAGTGGAATAGGGTACTTGTTCTTCACCGTCAGCTTATTTAGTGCCCTGTAATCCATGCACATCTGAAGGGATACATCGTGCTTACGTTGGAATAAGACTGGTGCTCCTTAGGGTGCCTTGGATAGTTGAATGAATCCAACATCCAACAACTCCTGCAACTGCTTCCTCAGCTCTTCCAACTCCTTTGGAGCCATTCTGTAAGGGGTCTGTGCTGGAGGCTTTGAGCTAGGGATCAACTCAATCTCGTGGTCAATCCCTTTGTGAAGGTAATTGCTTCGGTAGTTTCACTTCCATCATGTCACTAAAGTCCTTCAGCACCTCGGCAACTGCATCAGGGACTTTTGTTGTCTTTCTTTCCTTAGTCTCCACCAGGGTCGCTAGGTATGTTGGTTCACCCTTCCTTAGTCCATCTTTCACTTGAATGGTTGAAAGATGGGATAACTTTGCACTCTCTTTCCCTGAAATCATGTTAGCCGCATGAACAAAGCAATGATAGGACTTGTTCATCACAAACAACCCCTCAAGAAAGGCATTAAGGCAATGCTCCCCAAATGTAGAAAGTCATTTCCTAGGATGACATCAAAGTCATCCAAAGGAACATCCTAAGACCCAACCTTAAGATTCACATTAGATGTCATACCTTGAATTCTCAACAAGATCCAGTCCCAACTTTTCCACCATGTGGTCCGTCACAAATGAAAGCGGTTCTCCCGAATCCACCATTGCTAAGACTCATTTTTTATTCACATCTGCATTAACATACATCAGCCCCTCCGAAGGGCTTGTCTTGGCTTGTTAAAAGGCATTCATCCGGGGCTGACCATCATATTCAACGATCAAGGCTGAGATTTTCTCCTTCTTTAGGTAGTCTTGTGCCTTGTAAGGGCCATTGCAAATGAAACAGCTCTTGTGTGAGGAACTTGATGAGGGTTTTGCATCTGCTTTCGGGGTTGGCTTCGAGCTTGCTTGCTTATGAGAGAAGGGCTTCTTCTCACCCTTCTTGTGGTGGTCCTTGAACGGCTTATTCTCCTTGTTCTTCCCCTCGCTCGTGGAAGAACTAGTCTTGAAGTCCACGAGACTATCAGCTGCAACAATCGCCCCAAGTAAATCCTTCACC
Source organism: Stephania yunnanensis (assembly GCA_039657365.1). NCBI lineage: Eukaryota > Viridiplantae > Streptophyta > Magnoliopsida > Ranunculales > Menispermaceae > Stephania > Stephania yunnanensis. The sequence continues at coordinate 23,357,710 of CM077585.1, forward strand.
CCTTGCCTCCTTAGCTCGGATTGAGCCCATTACTACAATCCAGTAGTAAAGTTAAAGTGTTTGTCCTCCTCTGACATGTTTTTGATGTCTAGCAAGAGAGAGGAATATTACTTAATGTAGTCTAGAACTGATCTCGTCTGTTTGAGCTTGCGCAAGGCTTCCCGCGCTTGCCAAATAACATTAGTAGGAAGGAATTGATCTTTCAACTCCCTCTTTAGCACCTCCCAATCCATGATCTTGGGTCTACTCATAGCCACATCATCATCTACTCTGGTTCTCCACCAGAGTTTTAAGTCACCTTCTAGGTACATTGAGGTCAGGATGACCTTTTGATTCTCCTCTGTCCGGACAGTAGCAAAGTATTGCTCCATGTCCTAAAGAACGTTATCAAGCTCCTTCGCGCTTCGCTTGCTCGAGAATTTCTTTGGCTTTGGCACCTTGGTTCTAGGCTTTACCACACCTACAACCTCCTAGGATCCACCCACAACTTGCTTGAGTAAACTCACCTCCATAGCCATTATCGCAGCTGTTTTGGTGGTGAGTTCTCCCACAGAATGTACAACCACTACAAGCTCCTCAAATTTGGATTCCTACGCAGCTATCATGGCCTCTTGTGACTCTCATCTAGTCACCAAGTAAGCCACCAACATCTCTAATCCTTCAATACGTTATACCGACATTGAGTATTCTGCCGATTGTGCCGGGACAGTCACTGTTGCCATCATTTGTTCTAAGTGAGCTACCCTCTCACTTAGATCACTTGTTGCTCTGGTCGCCATCGTCTCTGAAATGGGGATCTGATACCAATCGTCATGGGGCCGTTAAGTGAAGGGTTTACCCTAAGGAGATTTTTCTCGCTCAACCTAACCCCCGGTGCCTAAGGGACACCTTATTTCAGCACTACTAATATGCAATTGAATGAACAAGTGATGGCACCAAGGAAATGTTTTACTAAGCCTAAAGCCCATGGCTTTATAGATTAGCCAACAAGTAGTTACATAACCCTCTAGGACACCTATCTTGATTACATTGATTCACGGACTAAGTAAAACCCCACTCCTTTGTGGTCAAGGCAGTTACCCAATTGCTTTGTTCCTTTGTTGTTGCTTGGTTCCATAACCGCCTCAACTACTTGGTCAATTAGCTCATGCTTCATGTATTCAGGACATTGTTGGACGTGCCTTGGTCATGCCAATGGCCATGACCAAGGTAGTTACCCAACCCCTTAGAACCACCTTGACTTGGTCCATCCACGCCTCAAGGGACTTAGTCTACGTTTCTCTTAGGGACAGGGACTGCTCAGTGGTGCCTGGTTGCACCCAGACACCCTAGGTGTTAGCCGGAGCTTGGTTAAGTCCCACCGGCCGAGGTGGCTCGAACCATGGGTCCGTGAGTCTTGCCTTGGCATGGTGCCCAAGGCATGCTCGAGGGTCCTCCTTGCTACTATGCCCATGCCGCCCTCAGGAGAGAACACGTGTCTCCTTATAGTAGAAATTAAGTCGTTTCCCTAATTCCAATAGGAAACATCATGAAATGAGATCAAGCGTACTTTGACTTGGTCAACGCCCAAGTCAAGATTTGTCAACCCTTGCCAAGGTGTGCCTTACACGTGCCAATGAGAGCCTTGTTTGTGCCAAGGCGCGACCTTGCTCGTGCCAAGGAATCTGCTAAGCTATCACCTTGCTCGTGCCCAAGGAACCTGCCGAGGCGCGACCTTGCTCGTGCCAAGGCGCGGCCTTGCTCGTGTCAAAGTAATCTCCCAAGGCGTGGCCTTGCTCATGCCCAAGGAACTTGCCAAGGCGCGACATTGCTCTTGCCGATGCGCGGCCTTGCACATCCCAAAGGAATCTGCCAAGGCGCGGCCTTGCTCGTGCCAAAGGACCTTGCCAAGGCATGACCTTGCTCGTGCCAACGCACCTCCTTTCCCGTGCCAAGGGACTTTGCCAAGGCTTGCTTGTGCCTTTGCCAAGGGACGTGCCATGGCACGTACCAAGGGATGCGCCAAGGCACGTGCCAAGGCGCAACCTCGTATGCGCCCAGGCACCGTGCCTTAGCACGCGCCAAGGCGTATCCTCGTCCACGTCTGTGCGCGGCCTCATCTGTCCTGCATGTAACCAAACTTCATGGAACCACCCAAGTCCTCCAGAACTCGGTCATTTGCTTGGTTTCTCGCTACTCAGCCCAGCCTACTCGGGTCACGCTATTGAAGGGATGACAGTAGTCTCTATGTACAAGATAATATCATATTTAATATCTTTCCTAATTAGCTAGATACACATACCTTAGCTACAAAGTAATGACTACTTTACATATATAAAACATTTCCATATTTAACAAGCTGTATTGTTTCCAATACCCCTCTCAAGGTGGTGCGTAAGGGTCTTCAACGCCCATCTTGCATGGAATATATTCAAACTGTTCTTTGCCCAAGCCTTAGTAAAAATATCTACCAATTGGTCACAGCTGCGAACATAAGCAGTGGTAACGCGACCACACTGCATCTCATCACGTACAAAGTGGCAATCAACTTCTATATGCTTTGTTCGTGTTGGGCATTTTCAAAAGAAATGTTTAGTCCCACATTGGTTAGAAACTTCAAGTTTGAAGAGTATATATATACTCTTGCACTACAGTGTATGTAAAATAAAAATCAGATCATTTAATCCATAAAATCTCTTATAAACCACTAGTTAGAAAATGTCCAATAATCCCCTGCCATTTTCAAAATAATCAAATCATTTAATCCACGAAATCTCAAACATTATATGCATAAATAATGGTATCTTGCGATTTGAACCACTAAATTTTGAAAAGTTCATTACATCATATCATAATTACATGGTAGATAAACTTTGAACCAATGATTCTATTCGATATGTAGCATAAACATATCATGCATATAACTTACACCAGCAAATAGCCATAAATATCCTGACACATTCAACATTGGCCTTGTGTCCCGTATCTTCTCGTGAATGTCTTTGGAGCCAAGCCCTTGAACTCCTTGAAGCGGCCGCACCTCACATCCACATAGGTAGTCTTTATTCTAGTACTCCCGCAATTTAAGCTCCTTTAGAAGACTATTAAGAGTTCATCTCAACCTCCTCTCTTTACATGCAGGTATTGAGAACTAACAACCTTGGGATGGTTATTAAAATCTTAGTGCTCACAGTCACACTTATAATGAACTTTGATTGCATTGAACTCAAGACTTAACGTAATGTTAGGCGTCGAGTTGAGTTTCCACTATTGGTGACTTTAAAATCATGGGCTTGAGATCCATCCCCTTTGATGTTTTATTCGCCAAGTCTCTTAACAATCCTTTAGTAAGGGGATCTGCCCTGTTTTGACTAGATCTCACATAGTCAATCGTGATAACTCCACTTGTTATCAATTCTCTAACACAACTGTGTCTCAGTCCAATATGTTTGGATTTACCATTGTACACTTGGCTATAAGCCCTTGCCAAAGTGGCCTCATTATCATAATGGATATAGATTGGAGCTACCAGTTTAGGCTACAATGGTATCTCGTGTAATAATTCATGTAGCCATTCAGCTTCTTTTGAAGCGATGCCAGCGTAATAAACTCTGATTCCATGGTAGAACCAGCCATTAAAGTTTACTTCTTTGAAGCCCACGAGATTGCACCTCCAAGCAAGTGTTAAAATCCACCCACTTGTGGATGCATGATTTTGATCTTTCACAATCCAACTTGCATCTGAAAATCCTTCCAAGACCGAAGGATATCCACTATAGCATAAACCATAGTTAATTATTTTCTTTAGATATTTCAAAACTCTTCGAATTGCAAACCAATGCAACTCACTTGGATTAATTGTAAATCTACTCAACTTGCCTACTGCCGAGGCAATATCCGGCCTAGTGCATGTCATTGCATACATTAAGCGTCCAATTAATCTAGAATACTCCGGTTGTAAAACTGGATTGCCTGTATTTTTCACTAGCTCATTACTTGAATCTAGTGGGGTGGAAACAGGGGCACAATTCAAATGATTGAATCTATTAAGAGCTTTCTCAATATAATGAGATTGAGTTAGAGTAATATTCCCCTTATCTCTTACAATCTGAATCTCGAGAATGACACCAACTTGCCCCATATCTTTCATTTCAAACTTGCTTGAAAGAAACCTTTTGGTCAACTGAACTTTTCCAAGTTAGTTCCAAAAATCAACATGTCATCTACGTAAAGACGGATAATGACACCATTGCCTTTTTCATCAAACTTGCTAGATACACATTTATCATATTCATTTATTTTGAATCCAGAACCAAGTACAACCTGGTCAAATTTTTGGTGCTACTATTTTGGTGCTTGCTTTAAAACATACAATGATTTTCGCAATCTACACACTTTATTTTCATGACCGGGCATTATGAACCCTTCAGGTTGTTCCATGTATATTTCCTCATCCAATTATCCATGTAGGAACGTTATTTTAACGTCTATTTGGTGGATGACCAACTTGTTTATAGCTACAATTGCAATAAGCAATCTGATAGTAGCAATTCCAGCTACTGGTGAATAGGTATCGAAATAGTCTATTCCATGCTTTTGGGTGAAACCCTTAACAACCAGTCTTACTTTGTATTTTTCAATGGATCCATCAACTCTTCTTTTCCTTTTGAAGAGAAATTTGCATTTAATAGGTTTGCACCCAGGAGGTAGATCAACTAGCTCCCAAGTGATATTTCTCATTATTGAATCCATCTCATTATTTAATGCCTTTTTCCAGAAAGCCGCATCTTTTTCTTTCATCGCCTCCTCTACTGTTTGAGGATTAGCCTCCGTATTAAAAAAATACAGAATTTGTCTAGTTATTGTTTCTCTATTTCCTTCAACTAGAAATGTACAGAGATCAGAACCAAATGACTTAATTTTTCGAGCTCGTTTGCTCCTTTGAAGTTCAGGAATTCTATTATTTCTTTGTCATTTTCAATTTCTATAACTTCCTTCCCTTTTTGGTTTTCTTCCTGAATACTTTTGGGAATAGATTTAAATCTTGTCTCATCAAAGATTGCATCGCTTGATTCAATTACAGTGTTTGCTGAAATCGAATTATTAAGCTTAATTACCATGAACCTATATGTCTTACTGTGTTGTGCATATCCAATAAATATGCACTCCACTCCCCTTTCACCCAATTTCCTCTTTTTGGGTTCAGGTACTTTTACTACAGCTCTACAGCCCTAAACTCTTACATAATTAAGATTTGGTTTTCGCTTATTCCAAAGCTCATATGGGGTGACTTTATTCTTCTTTTGTGGAATTTTGTTCAAAATATGGCATGCAGTCAGCAGTGCCTCTCCCCAAAATCCACTACTCAAACCAGGGTAGCATTAACCATTTCGGTTAAAACATGATTTTTACGTTCAGCTACATCATTTCGTTGTGGTGTATAAGGGGCAGTAGTCTTATGGACTATTCTAGTGGATTAATAGTACTTTGGGTCATAATACTCTCATCCCCTATCAGACCTTAAACATTTTATAAAGGTCTCACATTGCAATTCAGTTTCTACTTTATAGGCCTGAAACTTAACCATTGCCTCATCTTTTGAATGCAACAAATAAACATAACATAACTTGCTATAATCATCAATAAATGTTATAAAATATTTATTGCCTCCTATTGATGGTGTATTATGCATGTCACATACATTCGAATGCATTAAATCAAACAACTTGAATTTCTTTCAACATTAGGAAATGGATTTCTAGTTATTTTGTTTTCATGCATGCATAGCAATTTCCTTCATAGTTATCAAAATAAGGCAGTAATTCCAGATTTACCATATCATATAATTTTTCGAAATGAACATGTCATAATCTATGATGCCATAAAAATGAAGGAGCTCAACAAGATACGTAGAAACAATATTTTCATTAGATAAAATGATTACATTGAGCTTAAACATGCCCTCATAAGCATACCCCTTCCCTACATATACCCCTCCTTTGGAGAGTACAAATTTGTCAGCTTCAAATACAAGCCTAAAACCAAACTTATTCAAAAGACTACCCGACACCAGATTCTTCCTCACTTCTGGTGTATAATACACATTAGTGAGTGTTACAATTTTGCCAGAAGTAAACTTCAGATCAACACTACCTATGCCTTTAACAGGGACAATAGCATCATTTCCCATGTACAAGACAGTATTTTCATCTACTACCTCCATGGTCTCGAAGAACCTTTTCTTCTTGCAGAAGTGTCGAGTAGCACCAGAATCAACCCACCAAGCCATGTCATTTTCAATGACGTTGATTTTAGAAATCATAGCAATGAGATCATCATTGTATTTTCCTGCACCTTTTGCAGTGCTGGAGGAAGCATGATGTTTTCCTTGCTTCCTCTTCCAATGATAACATTCAGACTTAAAGTGACTATCTTTCCCGCATAACCAACAAGTGACTTTCTGCTTCCTTTGATTCTAGTTTTTGTTGTTCGATTTTCCCGAACCAACTGGCTTTTTGAAACCACCAGGCTTGTTATGCCTGTTTAGTAGGGGTTTTTTGAACTTTGTTGCCTCCATCGCATGCACCATTGAGACTTCCTGAGCATTCTGCTCTTTTTCATTTTCCTGCATGCGATAATCATTTTCCATATGAAGATGGTTAGCTAGTTCATCAAGAGTTATATCCTCTTTTTATGCTTAAAGTTCGTTTGAACTCCTTCCAAGATGGGGGCAGTTTATCAATAATAGAAGACACAACAATTGTTTCATCCATGACAAGATTGTGTTGAGAGAAATTATTTCTAATCCTCTCAATTTCACGAAATTGTTCCATGACATACCTTTCAACAACCATTTTAAAATTAATAAACTTTGATATGAGGAATTTCTTACTTGTTGCATCTTCCTTATGGTACCTTGCCTCCAGTTTCTCCCATAGTTCCTTGGCAGAGGGGACATCATTGTAGAGGTCGAACAGTGAGTCCTTCATGGTGTTCAGTATGTGACCTCTGTAGGTGTGGTCATCCGTCTCCCATTTATGGGTCTTCTCGATATGCTCGATAGTTTCATCATCAGACTCCACAGACTTTTGTGTATCCAGAACATACACCAGATGAAGTGCCACCAACAAGAAATGCAATCGCTTCTGCCACCTCAGGAAATCGCCTCCATCGAAGCGATCCAGCTTCACAATGTTAGCTGACAGCTCTTTGATTGAAGAAGCCATTGCAACAGCCAAAAAAATTCTTTTAGATTGTTAGATCAGAGGGATTTGTAATGACTTCAAAGCGTGTAACACTGCCACTTTCCTAAAGGAGTTTTTGCACTCTACACTGCAAGAGTCGGCAAATATTATAAAGAATACGATGAACCAAACTCAACTTTCACTTTGCAGTAGTGAAAGATGAAAATAGGAGCTAATGCTGGTTAATTTCGAGATGATTGCTTCCTCCCCAAACTTCTTCTCTTGTAGATAACTGGTCAATACCAATTAGAGAGAAAACGTGGTAGTGGAGTAGTGGAGCAGTTTCAACTGCTCCTACTCAGTCAAGTCTTGAATGGGTTTATTAACCGTCCATTTAATGCTTGAGTGGGTCAATCTAATAACTACCCACATTGTAATTTCGAAAATGGTAAAAAATTAATAGTAAAAAGTTTTACCCATGGTAAGCTCGCACACAGATACACACACGCACACATGCCTCATGCTCGTGTCTCGTGCCAAGTGTTAAGTGCGCCTATAAAAGCGCCCAAAATGCACCATTTGCATCGCGCCGCGCACGCGTGTGGCTTACTTTGCATAGCATTTGTGTTTTTATTTTACATACACTGTAGTGCAAGAGTATATATATATACTCTTTAAACTTGAAGTTTCTAACCAATGTGGGACTAAACATTTCTTTCGAAAATGTCCAACAACAAGTTGAGAAAAGTCTCCTATGTTCACTTGTTAGGGATCCGGGAGCTACACGTTCTCATTTTGTTGACATTGTTGTTGTAGAAAATTGTCTAACAACATGTGTAGTATTATCCCATAGTAGACCTCCTCGCTTGCACAATGCATTTTGTGTAACGCCCCTAATTTTTTAAATCTATAATATAGTTCCGACATAAAAATAAATTAATAGATATGCGTAGAATTTGCGTATTGGAATGACTATGCGTGTATTATATGATACCTAGTTACTTAGAGGTGGAATTAGCCTAAGTGAAAAAAAAAAAAAAAAAAAAGAGAATTATTAAATAATGTAAATAAAGAATAATGACAAGGATTGTAAATATACATGAGGGCATATATGTAAAAGGCATAAAAAGATGGACTTAATATGAGCTCTAGGATCATCCTAGCATTTAAGCCCATCTTGATGAGATGAAGGGTTGGACTTAGTCTACCAAACCCTAGCTTCTCTAATAAGCTGTACAAACCACTTTTAGGGCTTCTAGCCATTTTCGTTTGAATAAACTATGGGAGAACTTGAGAAGAGAACCCTAGGAAGCTTTGTTTGTGGATTTGGTGGAGGAGAGGGAACTCACGTCAAGTGCAAACAAAGCTAGGTAAATCATTCATCTTCCTTCTCTAATCTTCCACTCTTTGATTTGTTTTTTTCATAAGGTTTAAAGTAGAAGATAAATCATGATATTTGGGTTTTGAGTATGTATTCTCGGATTTGTTTGTATCCAATGTTTTCAAGTGGATTTACAAGGGTTTAATGTTCAAACGTTATTCTTCACGTTCCCAATAGTTGTATATGTGGATAGGGAGCCTTCCTTGATTAATTGATGGGAATATGGGATGAAAACATGGATTTTCATGATGGGTATGTGTTGAATCCGAGAATGGTGGTGATTGTAGCTATGGTTTTGATTGTGGAGTACTTTGATTTCTGGATTTGACAAATCCTTGATGGTTTGGTAAAGTTTTTTTTCAAGTTTTCAACTAGAACAATTAATAGATTTGAGCTTTGATTTTTTTATTTCAATCAATGGTTGTGTTGTTATAAAATATGATTTAGGACCCTATTTACTAAATTTTGAGCCAAGGGAACGTCGTGCAAGGTCCATGGGAGTTTCGGGGATTGTCGGGACACAATTGGAGAGTCGGAGGGCAAACAGCCCGCACATTATCGCGACTGTCGTCCTTGCAAAATCCCGATTTTTACCTCAACTTTAAATGGCCATAACTTCTTCATTTTAACTCCGATTTTGACGTTTTGAAAGCTATTGGAAATCTTATGGAAAGCTTAACTATATGAAATTGATAAACCACTCAAAATGAGTTTTTAACATATTCGAAAATGTGTTGGAAGTTAAGAGCATCATTAATGTCTTAAACGTGAGTTCGAGTACAAACTTCGAGTACGGGCATACCCATGGTCCAGAATTCTTAATAAAATTATACAAAAGTGTTGTCAACCTAATAAAGTGTGTATAAAATATAGATACTCGAGAACACCATGGGAACTCATAGAAGGTTCGGAATCAAGATTTAGCAGCGCTTGAGGTAAGTGGGGTTTGCTCTATTATCAATCATGTCATTTTGGTAGATATGCTAGGATTTTACTTCAGTAATTGGTCTATGAATTACTTGGAATCTGCTTAATATATTTCATTGATATGTTGTGTATCATGTCCCTTTTTGTTATTGTATTTCTTGGATACCCGTGGAACTGATATACGTTGAATGAATATACTTGGTACTGCGGTTGGTCAAAAGTATCCGGTCCCTCCTCCGATATGACCCTATAGACTTTTACTAAATTGTGAACCTTAGGTTGTCTGATCTGCGGTGTTAGGGGAAGGATCAGCTATACAAGGTCAATAGGTCTTTAGACTTGTGAACCTCGTGTTGTCTAAACTGCACCATTGGGTGAAGGATAAGCTAAGACTTACTACACAATAGAACTATTGGCATTCAGACTTATGAACCTTTTATTGCCTAAACCACAACATTGGGGAAGGATAAGCTATTGCCCATTGTCCAATTAGATATATCAGTTGTCATTTCTTCTGACTCTAAAGGCATTTGATATCATTGTTATCCTTGTTGAGGTATCGGTTAGGCATTGTTGTTCTTTTATCTCGCTATATTATAATGCTTGATTATGTATATCTTAATGCACGAAAAATGATAATGGATCTTATGATCTGGACTGTTAAAATCTAGTTTGATTATATTACTAGGTATTACTAGGATGACTGATGGTAGAGCAGGTTTATGCTTTACTAAGCTTGTTAATATATTTTGCTCACCCTACTAGTTCCCCCCAAGTACCAAAGCTGTTGGTCAAGAGAAAGGAAAGGGCAAAGCTTTAGCATAGAAGCTCTTTTCTTGCTTGCAAGTTTTAATAATAATAATCTATTTGCTTTCAGATTTTATGTAATAAACAGGCGATTTATTTGGGTAGATGTTTGAACCCATAGTACATAATTCAGTTTATGTTTAATTTCGTATGCAAGTCTTCTACATTTAGTTCCGTATTTTATTAAACAATAAAGGCTTTGTTATATTACACACCTATTAGCGTAGTTTAATCTGTTTTATAGAATGTCAAGGTTTATTTCTGCATGTTACAGCTGACTAGATCATCGCTCGACATCACTGGGTTATCTCAAGGGGCTTGGCGATGGTTTAGGTCGGGTGGTCCAAGCCCACCGAGGTTTGGGTCTTCTCAATTGGTATTAGAGCGTAGGTTAAGCGAACCTAGAAACAAAGTGGGTTAAAGTTGTCCAAGTTTATAAGTAACACCACAGTTGGTATCTAGCATAGTCATTTGAACCTATGACAAATCACAAATAGTAATATCTTTAGGTAATGGCGCCTAGAAGGAAATGTGTATAACTATCCAAAAATTGGGAATAGGTCTTATAGTTGAGATCATAATCCAAACCAAAGTAGTTCTACACAAGTCATCTTAAAATCTAAATAAGTGTTAAACATAGGAAAGGTTGGTCATAATTAAGTGATGAAATCATTTGTATGGGCATTTGATTTGCATCGACTTAATATGCACAAGTGACCAAATTTAAGGTGGAAAGGGCTTGAAAATGAACCATTACATGTTATGATGATATTTACTTGTACAAAATTATTTATATCGTTTAAATATAATGCTCATTTCATTTTTTCTCATATTTAATATAATTGGAATTATTCTCTTGAAATACTCACAGTGCGTAATAAGTACTTGATGTGGAAGTTCTTATGCTCCCCAGGATACTAGGAGTACCAAGGAGAATGATGATGGGCAGTGGCGTGCTCAGATGGAGCAGCGTATGGCTGAATGACTGAGAATCATCGTAAACAGCTTGTGGACATGAATGTGGCACGTGAATGTAGGATTTCTAAACTAATGGATGTTATCAGGGGACAACAGGTGCGGCAGGCACCATAGGCACCGCGAGTACCGTTGCAACCAACACTATCACCACAAGTACCTATTGGAGAGAATGTTCAAGTAAATTAAGTCGTTGACTCGATAGTTGCCGCACTTCCGATACTAGTGGTAAGGCATGATGATGAGACATTGAGGATGCTCAAGATCCAAAAGAAGTTCATGAAATATGATGCATTGAGATTTTTTAGGACTCTGAGACTGGAGTTGCAGAGCATGGATCATGAATCCTGAAAAGAAGATCAAGCTTATGAAGATTGAAGATGCTACTATGGTACCATTAGTTTCCTTTTCGCTGGAGGAAAATGCTGAGAAATGATGGACATCTATGCAGAGGACAGAGGGACTAGTGGAGACTTGGTCACAATTGAGGGTATTGTTTTATTCAAAGTATTTTCCGAAAGACATTAAAGATGCTAAGAGATGGGAGTTTCTTGATTTGAAATAGGAAACATGAGGGTTAGAGACTATGATCCGAAGTTCCTAGAGTTGTCTGAGTTTGCTACTGAGTATGTATCCACTTAGTCAAAAAGGACTACCAAATTCATTGAGGATTTGAGGGATAACGTTTAGTACACAATAGTCGTTGTTAGGCCACAGACTTACAATGATGTAATGAACACCGCCGCAGAGTGTGAGGCAGCTATGATAAGGTTGGAGAAGATACCGACCACATCGCATTAGACTATGTCGGCATATTTTTACCAAAGGTTTGGCAAAAATAAGTCAGAAGGTACCACAATGATAGGTTCAACAAAAACTTCAAGGGAACAGGTTCTTCGGGTAGGAATGCACCATCCAAAGTGGACTCGAGGACACCCCATACCTCGGTGGGGATTTCTAACACTCCTGCCCTCTCGGCTACTCATGGTTCGGTGTATAAGCCACTACTTCCACATCGACAATTAGAGAACATTCAGAGTAAGAGTAAGGGACTAACATGGTCGAAGGTAGGATATTCAGCAGGGCCATCATCTGTGTCATTTCAGAGGCTTAAAGGATTGTGCTTTTTCTGTAAATAGCTGGGACGTTACAATGCAGACTATCTTACGAGGCCAGATGTGTCAGAAGCTAATGTAGCCCAACCTGTCAGGAAAGGAGTGAATGCACTTATAAAGCCAGATGTTGTAGCCACTCATCTTTTGGTGGCATGTATGGTTTACATTTGTAATAGAGGCATGCATGCCTTATTTCATTATGGGTCTTATGTTTCATTCCTATCTGGTAAAATGGTTGATGAAATTGGATAAAGCCGATTAGAGCTAATACCATTTTATTTTGAGTACCGCTACTATTGAGTAAGTTTAATATGGTGTGCGAGGGGTATATAATTAAAATTGGGAATCATGTTTTATCATATGATTTGCGAGTGTTGGAGTACTTAGAGTACGATGCCTTATTAGGGATGGATTGGTTGGGAGCTTACCATGCCAATATTGATTATTTTTTGCAAAACAATTACTTTTTGAATCCCAAGTATACTCTCGTCTAGACATAAATGTCACACACCGAAACGAGCTGCCACCCCTGGGAAGGTAGCAACTGACAATAAGTTAAGAAATATTATGAGTCTCAAAACCATGGAGGAAGATGGTCATGAACTTCAACTTGAATGGACTCACGTGGTTAGAGAATTCCCTAAAGTTTTCCCTCAGATTTGCCTGGAATCCTTGTACCTTAGGACATCGATTTTATTGTTGACCTTGTTCTTGGTACAAAACCCAAATCTATACCATCTTATAGAAAGGCACCCATGGAGTTAGCAAAGTTAATGAATCAATTGGATGACATGCTAGAGAAAGGTTTTACCCACTCAAGCATGTCACCTTGTGGAGCCCCAGTATTGTTTGTAAAGAAGAAGGATGACAGTTTGCGAATATGTATCGACTATCGTCATTTCAATCGAGTGACCATTAGGAACAAATATCCACTCCCTAGATCGGTGACATATTTAATCAGTTGCAGGGAGCAAAGTTCTTTTCAAAGATTGACTTGAGATCGGGGTACCATCAAATGAGAATACGGGAAGAAAACATAAAGATGATAGCTTTCCGCACGAGATATGGAGACTATGAGTTTTTGGTGATGCCATTCGGACTTACGAATGGACCGGTAGTGTTTATGGACCTTATGCATAGATTTCTCAAGCCTTACCTCGATAAGTTCTTCTTTGTATTCATCGATGATATCGTGATTTATTCCAGAACTAGAAAAAGCACAGTGACATCTCACGGTGACTTTACAGACTTTGAAGGATCACCAGTTATATGCTAAGTTTAGCAAGTGCAAGTTTGGGGTTTTGAAAGTGAACTTCTTAGGTCGTATGGTGAATGTAAAAGGAATTTCCATAGATCCAGCTAAAGTTGATGTCATCACAAAATGGCAGCAAATATAGCGGCCCCAAATTTCCGCCGCCTTGGGACCCGCCCCGCAGCATTCTGCGTTACCAAGCCTTGCCACGTCATGGCTCGCTTATCTATGACGCCTCGTGACCTAACTAGTTGCAAATATTTTTCATGCCAACCTTAGTTTCACTAATTAATCACCACATAAGTATTAATTATTTAGTTAGCCAGTTATTCAATTTATCAAGTTATATTACAATTATACGGCGAAAGTCTTTAATGAGTAAATTATGTAACATTTAACAATCTTAAGTAGTGGAAAACTTGGCAAAAGGATATCATATATATATTAAGGCGAGATAAGTATAACAAAAGTTCTATATACATGTAATTAGTGTTCTATAGTCACCAAAATGCAACAAAAGTAAATACATACATATTGTAGTCACACACAAGCCGACGTCACTATTTCAGATTTAGTCACCCAGTACCTCCTTATCCTTGCCTTTGCTTGCCAAAGGATTCACACTCGGTCACCCAACAAATATAATGACGAGTCCAGTAAGTAAAATCCCAAGAGAAGTCCATAAAATATTCATGAAATAAACTGATAATCTACAGGACATGCGAATATAACACCAGGCAATAGTACTTCATATTCCCATGAATGTAGGTAGCACATGGCAAGCAAAATCAGTAGCGTGAAATAAATAAATAGCATATACCAATTAAACCAGTTCAAAAATAAAGCATTAATCGGTAAACATTCGTATAATCACGAGAAAAACCTGACCTACACCAGCCAGTAATCGATAAACTGAATAGGAACCACGTATATATTTACGGGCTTACAGTGATTAAACCCCAACTTTAGTAAACGGCATGATCCCTTCCCGGTGATGTTACACATCAGGACTACTTTAATCCCTCCCAATGGTCGCAAGAATATACTACTATCATCAATACGAGCACTATCATAAGTAACTCGTGCAAGCAATTTTAGCCACAACCAATATATACGCAAATCAAAATAAGAGTGAAAGCCTCATGTGTGCCCACCAGCAGTAACACATGTAATTTGATACCCATAAAACAAACCATGAATTGTGTGAGGCATTCCAATGGGTTTACTCACCTATATCTACATTCCAACTTCCACGGACTCCCAAAATCTGACCCGACTATCTCCCCGATACCTGAGCTACAGTCCTTGAAGTCCAATTTTACATATTTAGTATGATTATAGGTGTTTGGGTATGTATTTATGTCAAAATTCTCAAAACAATCCCTTAAATTCAGTTTTATCTGACATTAGTGCGCTAATGGGTCTACCTAGCACGATAGGGAATCTGTTTAGTGCCCTACTATTATTCATTTTGAAAAATAGTTAAGTGCTCATAATCATTAGTGTGCTAATAGGTCTAGTTAGTTGCGCTAATTACCCTATGTGACATAATTCTCAACTCGAGAATTATATCATAAACCTCCTAATTAGCTACCTAGACCTTACTAACATATTCTCCACTTAAAATAGACTCCAAAACAACAACAAAAACAACCTCATAACAACATTTTGATCAAAATCCACAAATTTTCATGACATTACTAGTTTGCCTAATTTTCACCAAAAACACAAATTTCCATCAAAACCATTGTAAATTCCCTATTGAAACGATAAAAATACTGGTAATTCAACAACAGTTCATCAACATTAGTGACTAATCCTCAACTCTCCAATTTCACCAACACAAATAACTTTGAGTTCATTTTCATGTAGATAAAATGGAGAAAGATGATTACCTTGACTTTGGTTGCATGTGTTTGACCAAATCATCAATATATATTAAGGTGAGCTTGATTCTTGGTCATTGATCTCCATGTGTTTACGTATCCTGAGGTTTATCTAATGGCACATCTCTTGTCACCTAGCCCACTAACTCCCACTAATTAGACTCAAGTGACACCAATTGATACTCCAAATGGTTCCAAGATGTGTCAATGTACATCTCTAGAAGAATCATATAGTATCCAATTTAAATATCCAAACTATATGCCTTGATTTATTTAGATTTAATCATATTAGCTTAGGCCCATCATAATACCTATGTTTAATGTTTTTAGTCATCAAAATGACCAATTTGTGATCCCCCAACCCTCGACTACCGGTACCCAATGCCTCGCATCTCGGCATACACTTTAAGGTACGCCATAGCCTATTGTTTTAATTTAATCAACTTAGTATATGGTTACATTACCCATTTTTATTGTTTAACAAGTCAACTTAACATGAATTAGTCGAGTTTCCTAGTGTGCCCGTAGTTTGCCTACCCAATATCCGCATTAGCATGCCTTTCGAGGAGAACACATGTCACACAGACTCGCCCGATAGCAACATACACACATGCAGTGCAATATGATAATGATAATTTTAAACACCACATATACACAACCACCATCCATAAATAACATATTTCCTTGATTCTCATGTCCAATGTAACCGAGCTTACCACGTAATTCCCAAATTATGACCATTAATCACTGAGATTAACGTTAATGGTTTAATTAATTTGGGTTGTTACAATTCTTCCCAACTAGGAGAAATTTCATCCTCGATATTTAAATCTCAAGTAAATTCTTGTGCATTTAACCTATCCCCGTATGACTAAAACTCACACCTTGGTAGTAGCCTTCTACAATCCCTGGAACACCCTCGCCACTACCATCACAAGGATTATAGTGTTACCCTGAGACATAGGCGCATGTTGCTGAGGTGGTCAAAATCAGTTACTTTCTTTCCAACATCCCTGCAACCTATTCTCAATTCAATTTTCGTGTTCAAGTTTCCCTAACCCAATTACCTAACATCAATAACTATAAACCTCTCCTATCATGTATCCCAACATAATAGTCCTAACCAACCATCACATATCATGACAATCCTATGTCATGCCATGCCATAACCTCCTTTAGTTCACCATGACAATCCCATGTCATACCATGACCTATCCTTACTCACCATGACAATCCCATGTCATGTCACGACCTATCCTTACTCACCATGACAATCTCATGCCATGTTACGACCTATGACAATCCCATGTCATAACACAATAATCTACCATCATACCACTATGATCTACCATGGTACCATCATAGTACCACCATGCATGAATGAACTTACACTGTAATTATTAAAAGTTTACAAATCACATACGTTGAACTTGCTATTGGGACATCTTTTGGCTTGGCTAAGTCACCACGTGCACCGACTCACGAGTCTGCATCGATGTCACCACCGATGGAGTCACTGATCTCTTGGGACAATCCTTCTTGATGTGCCTTTCTTGCCCAAAGTGCCAACATGCAGTTGAATAACCATTTCCGGTCCTCAGGCCCTGACCTTGCGATCTTCCATCCCTGCCTCCCTGGTCTTGTACCTATCTCAATAGCGGTGCTGCTAATGCGGGTACATTATAAGCTTGGGCTACCTGATCATCATCTCTACGGTCTTGATTGTACTGTCTGTCCTCTCTATCGTCTCGATCTCTCTGTCTCTTCTATCTAGAACTTTATCTAGTATGTACCTCTGACCTAGTAATATGCCTTCCCTCTCACTGCATCAAGAAAGTCTTGTGTGCCAAAGCTTGATCGAATATCTCCTGTAGAGTACGAGCTCCATATGCCATTCTTTCCTCTGTAATCCTATCATCAACCCCTCGTGTGAAATAGTATATATCTAGTCGCTCAGTCTCAGGCACATCCACAGCGAACTGAAGTAGATACCGAATCGCTCCATATCCTATATCAGTATCCGATTACCCTTCTCGAGGTTAAAAACTCATCTCTCAATCCCAAACTTACTTCTATGGGTGTATACTGGTCATAGAATAAATCTCTCTAACTCAGCCCACGTCATCGGCTCGGATGGGTATCCGTATATTTAGTCCACCACACCGTTGCATGGCTTCTCAAACATAATTCGGATAGTCGCGCCTAGATGCTCTCATCGTTCCTCATCAGTTTATGAAACCGCTAATAGGACACCTGTTAGGGCATGAGCCCTATGTCAATCTACAAACATTATTTATCTTATAATTTTAATTAATAAAATAGAGGTTTTATTTGTTATTTTATTATAAGTGATTGCATGTTTACCTTATAGTAAGGTCCATGGGTATTTGTTGAAATATCTTAAATTTCCCTAGTGGGTCATTATACTGGGAGCTATAATGAATTCAGACTAGTGTGAGTCTTGATTGATGGTCATGTGATAATCATGCGTATAAAGATGAATCAAGATCATGAGTACTTATTATAGAATAAGATACTGGACCGACTCGCTATGAGAACATCACATGGATTAAGTCATAGGTGTTACTTACGATATGTCTATCATTTAGTTTTCGACTTGAGATTACCATAGACTTCGATATTAGGAGCATGATAATTTGACAAAATCAAATGTTGTTATAAAGATTGTGATTGGTTACCGTGTGAATAATATGTGAAGGTGTGTAATCAAGATAGAATGTATCACTCTCGTATAAAGAGAGATATTGGGATCCATCGATAAGATAGACTGATAATGGCCAAGTCCATGTGAATTGATATGATCAATGTCACTTGGATGTTTTTTAGTTTACCTAAAGATCGAGACTAATACGATTGAACATTAAGGGTGACTTTCCATGTCTTATGTTTAATCAAAGGATATGGCACGACAAAAGGATATGATATACGTTATTAATTAGGTTGTATCGATGTTGATATTCATGCTACTAGGGTAGTCATAATGCCTTGCTAGAGACCGCTTATGATTTGTGTACCAAAATGGTTTTTGGTTCACCGCCAATTTTGCATGAACCTATTGGATCGCACACGAAGATTGGTTTTGTACAATTTCAATTGGTCCAGAGTAATGAATTTTATATAATAAAATTCATGACATAAAAGCCCTTACGATTTGTTATATGATAATTTATTAATAGGGGCGTATGTGTAATTTGCTTAAACTACGTAAATATAATAGTTGTATTATGAATATGATTTTAAGTGAGGGCTTATCACACATATAAATAAAGGGTGGATCACTAAAAAATGAAATAAGATTTTGTTTTACAATTTTTCGAGTTCTTTGGATTTAGGGATAGAAAAAAAATCGTTTTTCAATCTCAGTTGGGGCTAGCACTCCAAATTGTTGTTACCGTTCGTGTATGGATTTCTGATAGAGGACGTGCACTTGAATGTCTTAAAATCGAACAATCAAAAAGGAAATCACAGAATAAGGTATGATTTAATTTCGTAGATTTAGTTTAATGGAACTTATTTTTGATCATGTTGTGGTTTTTCAAAATTTGTTTTAAATTTTCCGCTGCGTATGAACCCTAAAAACCCCAACAACACGATCTACTTCCCTACAGCCTCAAGGTCATCGCCTCCATAGAAAAATTTTGGCTGAAACTTCATGAACTCCCTCAGCATCTTCGCCTCAGGAGCCAAGACGAATCTTGACATAGTAATAGTCGTCTGATCTGTAATTATGAGAGGAGGCGTAGGATTCGGCGTCTCCAGTGGAACAACAACAATTTTAGTTATCTTTGCCTGTGTCTTTGTAGACACTCTCTCCACTAGTGTCTGGGAAACAACCAGGGTGATGGATGTCCTCGTATGTGCTATAACTACTCTTTAGTCTCAGGGTAGTGCAACTACTGTGCAAGTGCCATCAATGTAGCAGTTTGATCCCGTAATAACCATAGTATCGCGGCCTTTTAAAGTCTCCTGAGTCAAATGTCGAAGATCTACACTCGTCGTCGTAGAGGAATCCCTAGCTACATTGCTAGTCTCTCCTATCTCACGAGGTGTAGTAGACTGTATGTCCATGATTCGCATCGAGAAGCATGCTCCAGATCAACCTCGATATATATATATATATACACACACACATACCATATATAACAAAATATAACACGTATATAAACCTATCGCTACCTGTCTGAAATCTACTTCCCAACTAGGGTTTTAAGTCAAGATCTTCGGGTTTCCACATCTAAGGTTTTTTTGTTTAAGATTTATTCTCTTTTATTAAATTACTCTAGAGCTTCCTTGAAACCTCTCTGATACCAAACTGTGGTGACATTAAATCTTGAGCCGCCTTGGGACTCGCCATGTAGCATTCCACGTTACCAAGCCTTGCCACGTCATGGCTCGTTTATCTATGATGCCTCATGACCTAACGGGTTGCTTACACTTTTCTCGCTAACCTTAGTTTTACTAATTAATCTCTATATAAGTATTAATGATTTAGTTAGCCAATTATTCAATTTATCAAGTCATATTACAATTTTACAACAGAAGTCTTTAAATAGTAAATTATGCAACATTTAACAATCCTAAGTAGTGGAAAACCAAGCAAAAAGATATCATGTATATATCAAGGCGAGATAAGTGTAAAAAAAGTTCTACATACATGTAATCAATGTTCTATAGTTCCCAAAACCCAATAAAAGTAAACACATACATATTGTAGTCACATACATATTGTAGTCACATACAAGTCGATGTCACTATCTCAGAGGTAGTCACCCAGTACCTCTTTGCCCTTGCCCTTACTCGTCGAAGGATCTACACTCGATCGCCTAACAAATATAGTGACGAGTCCAGTGAGTAAAATCCCAAGAGAAGTCCATACAATATTCATGAAATAAAACTGATAATCTACAAGACATGCGAATATCACACCTAGCAACAGTACGTCATATTCCCATGAATGTATGCAACACACAACAAGAAAAATCAGTGGCATGAAATAAATAAACAACATATAACAATTAAACCAGTTCATAAATAAAGCATGAATCAGTAAACATCTGTATAATCACAAGAAAAAGGTTGTCTACATTAGCTAGTAATCGATAAACCGAATAGGAACCAAGTATATACTTACAGGCTTACAGTGACTAAACCCCAACTTCAGTAAACGACATGATCCCTTCCCGAAACTGTTACACATCAGGGCCGCCCTAATCACTCCCGATGGTCGCAAGTATATCCTACTACCGTTGACACAAGCACTATCACAAGTAACTCGCGCAAGCGATTTAGCCATAACCAATATATGCACAAATCAAAATAGGAGTGAAAACCCATATGTGTCTACCAGCAGTTACACATGTAATTCAATATCGCTAAACCAAACCATAAATTCTGTTAGGCATTCTAATGGGTTTACTTACCTCAATCCGCGCTCCAACTTTCCCAGACTCGCAAAATACGACCCGACTAGTTTTTCGATACCTGAGCTATGGTCCCCTAAGTCCTTAAAGTCCAATTTTACATATTTAGTATGATTATAGGTGTCCTTAAAGTCCAATTTTACATATTTAGTATGATTATAGGTGTTTGGGTATGTATTTAAGTCAAAAATCCCAAAATAGTCCCTTAAATTCAGTTTTATCTGGCATTAGCACGCTAATGAGTCTACCTACTGCACTAGGGAAGCTGTCTAACGCGCTATTATTCTTTATTTTGAAAAACAATTAAGTGTCCAGAATCATTAGCGTGCTAATAGGTCTAGTTAGCGCGCTAATTACCCTCTGTGACAAAATTCTCAACTTGAAACTTTTGTCCCAAACTTCCCAATTAGCTACCTAGACCTTTCAAACATATTCTCCACTTAAAATAAACTACAAAACATCAACTAAAATAACCTCATAACAACATTTTGATCAAAATTTACAAATTTTCATGCAATTACAAGTTTGCACAATTTTCACAAAAACCCCAATTTTCCATCAAAACCATTTTAAATTTCCAGTTGAAACCATAAAAATATTTGTAATTCATGAATGATTCATCAACATCAGTGACTAATCCTCAAGTCTATCCAATTTCACCAACACACATAACTTTGAGTTCATTTTCATGTAGATGAGATGGAAATGATGATTACCTTGACTTTGATCCTTCAAATTAACCTTCAATTGATGATCTCCATCTCCAAATCTCCTCCTCTACTCTCTAGTTTTTCCGAAATGTAAATGGTTAGGTTGCATATGTTTGACTAAATCATCAATATATATTAAGGTGAGCTTGATTCTTGGCCATTAATCTCCATGTGTTTACGTATTCCAAGGTTTATCTAATGACATATCTCTTGCCACCTAGCCCACTAAATCCCACTAACTAGACTCAAGTGACACCAATTGATACTCCAAATGGTTCCTAAATGTGTCAATGTACATCTCTAGAAGAATTCTTATAGTATCCAATTTAAATATCCAAACTATAGGCCTCAATTTATTTAAATTTAATCACATTAGCTTAGGCCCATCATAATACCTATGGTTAGTGTTTTTATTCATCAAAATGATCAATTTGTGATCCCTTAACCTTCGACTACCCGCACTCATTGCCCCACGTCTTGGCACGCACTTTGTGGTTTGTCATAGCCTATTATATTAATTTAATCAACTTAGCTTATGGTTACATTACCCATTTTAATTGTTTAACAAGTCAACTTAACGTGAATCAGTCTAGTTTCTTAGTGTACCCATAGTTTACCTACCCAATATCTGTGTTGGCACGTTTTCAAGGCGAACACCCATTACACAAATTCGCCCAATGGCAACATATACACATGTAGTACAATGTAATAATAATAATTTTAAACACCACATATACAAAACTACCATCCATAAATACCATATTTCCTCGGTTCTCGTGTCCAATCCAACCGAGCTTACCACATACGCCCGAATTATGATTGTTAATCCCCGAGATTATCTCTAATCTTGGTTTAATTAATTTTGGTCGCTACACGCAATCCACCACAGTTACGAAGATTAGAAGTCTTCTAGGGTTAGCAGGTTACCATCGAAGGATCATAAAGGACTTCTCAAAGATTGCAGCACCAAAAACATGGCTAACTCTGAAGGATGTGCCATTTGAGTGGACCGAAAAATGCAAGAATGCTTTCGAAGAACTACAAGATAGGTTTAGATTGGTACCTATATTGGTACTTCCAAAGGCAAGAAAGGAGTTGGTTCTTTACACTGATTTTTCAAAGATTATGTTAGGATGCGTATTAATACAAAAAAGGAAAGTTATAGCTTATGCTTCTAGGCAACTAAAGATACATGAAAAGAAATATCCAACTCATGATTTGGAGTTGCAGCGGTTGTGTTTGCTCTAAATTATAGAGGCACTATTTGCATGGTGAAAAGTTCACAGTGTTCTTGGATCACAAGAGCTTGAAGTACTTGTTTACTCAAAGCAAGCTGAATATGCGACAAAGGCGATGGCTTGAATTCTTAAAAGATTTCGACTTCACTCTTTTGTATCATACAAGGAAGGAAAATGTTCTGGTTGATGCTCTAAGTCATATGAGGAAAGAAACAAGAGATGTTGACATGATGATGACAAAATAGTATAAGCTACTCGAGGAAGCTTCAATGATGTGTATTCATGAAATCAATGAGAATGAGTCAAACGTTTTAGGTTCCTCAACACAGGTTCAGATGAGAGCAGAGTCATAGGTTATTTTCATAATTATAGACTATCAAAGGGTTGATTCAGAGTATGGCAAGTACAGATCACAGGCTTACAGTGTGGAATTTCCACATTAGAAGCTTTCGGCAAATAGAGCATTAAGGTTTAAGGATAGGCTATGGATTCCATCACATGCGCATTTGCGAGAGGATTTACTTCGGGAGTCACATCGATTTCGTTATATTATTCATTCGGGGAGCGCTAAGATGTACCATGATATGAAACCAATGCATTAGTGATCAGGGATGAAAGCTCATATCATAATGTATATCTAGGATTGTGTGACTTATAAGCGAGTGAAAGCAGGTCATCAGAAACCCAGAGGGATGTTGGAACCTTTACCTTTTCTTGGGTGGAAGTGAAAGCACATAGCCATGGACTTTGTGACAGGATTGCCAAGACCAAGAATAAGCATGATGCAATTTGGGTTATCATAGATCATTTGACTAAGTCTGCACACTTTATTCCAATTTCCATAGAGGATCCAGTAGACAAGCTGAGTGGGAAATATCTTAATGAGATATTTAGGCTACATGATGTCCCTATGCTATTATGTCGGATCAAGATCTATGGTTTACTTCCAAGTTTATGAAGGGTTTACAGACTGGGATGGGAACCAAGCTCAATCTCAGCACTGCATTTCATCCTCAATCAAATGGCCAAACTGATAGACTTATTCAGATACTTGAGGATATGCTCAGGACTTGTATGTTGGATTTTCGTAGGAGTTGGAAGGATTATCTGTCATTGTGTGATTTTGCATACAACAACAGCTTTCATGCTAGTCTAGGCACTTTATAAGAGGCCTTGCAAGTATCCGATGTGTCGGGCACAGGTTGGTGACATAGTATTGATTGGACTAGAGATTGTGCAGGATCACACCAAAAGGATTAAGCGAATTAGGCAATGAATCCATACCGCACAAGACATGCAAAAAAAAGTATGCGGATAGGGATCATCAAGAGGTTCTTATCAAGGAAAAAGATTACGTGTTGCTTAAGGTTTCACCAATAAAGGGACATTATAGATTTGGGCTTAAAAAGAAGCTTGCTCTAGGTATAGTGGACCATTGGAAGTTATCAAACAAGTGGTTCTAGTTGCATATAGATTGGCTTTGCCACCTCAATTAGCAGGAATTCATAATGTGTTCCACATTTCTATGTTGCAAAAAATGTCGACTAAGAATACCCCAAGCAGTCGATTGGAGTCAACTGGACTTAAGGGAGGATATGTCATATGAAGAACAACCGATATAGATCCTTGATAAGAAGGTTCAAAAGCTTCGCAACAAGGAGATCCCACTAGTTAAGGTACGGTGGCAATTCTATGGAGATGAAGAACTAACTTGGGAACGAGAGGATAATATGGCGGAGCATTTCCCAGATCTCTTCGAATCTTAAGGTATGACTTCCTTCTAGTTTCGAAGACGAAACTTCCTAACATTGAGAATATTGTAACGCCCCTAATTTCTCAAATCTATAATATAGTCCCAACATAAAAATAAATTAATAGATATGCATAGTACTTATGTATTGGTGTGACTAATGCATGTATTATATGATACCTAGTTACTTAGAGGTGGAATTAGCCTAAGTGAAATGAAAAGGGAATTATTAAATGATGTAAATAAAGAATAATGGCAATGATTGTAAATATAAATGAGGGCATATATGTAAAAGGCATAAAAAGATAGATTTAATGTGAGCTCTAGGATCATCCTAGCACTTAAGCTCATCTTGATGAGATGAAAGGTTGGACTTAGTCTAGGTAAATCATTCATCTTCCTTCTCTAATCTTCCACTCTTTGATTTTTTTCATAAGGTTTAAGGTAGGAGATGAATCATGATATTTAGGTTTTGAGTATGCATTCTTGGATTTGTATTGTATCCAATGTTTTCAAGTGGATTTACAAGGGTTTTAATATTTAAATGTTTTTCTTCACGTTCCTAATAGTTGTCACTAGAACAAATTCGATATTTAATAGAGGTTTTAAACCCCTATTGAAGGGGGGTGTTATTAAATAAGACCTAATTGATAGGAGTTTTAAAAAACCTCTATGTAATACATGTATTAAAAATTAAAACATAACACATTTTCACATTACATTTAATAACACTCTATTTAATAGGGGTTTTAAAACCTCTATTAAAGGCCAAAAATGTTCTAGTGTGTATATGTGAATTGGGAGCCTTCCTTGATGAATTGATGCAAATATGTGATGAACACATGGATTTTCATGATAGGTATGCGTTGAATCTGAGATTGGTGGTAATTGTGGCTATGGTTTTGATTGTGGAGTACTTTGATTTTCGGATTTGACAAATCTTTGATGGTTTGGTAAAGTTTTTTTTTTTTTTTTCAAGTTTTCAACAAGAATAATTAATAGATTTGAGCCTTGATGTTTTGATATCAAATTGATCGTTTTGTTGTTAGAAAATGTGTTTCGAGAACCTATTTACTAAATTTTGTGCCAAGGGAATGTCGAGGAAGGTTTGGGGGAGTTTTGAGGGTCGTTGGGACTCAATTGGAGAGTCGGAGAGCAAACAATCCGCACAGTGTCGCGGCTGCCGTCATCGGGAAATCCCAATTTTCACCTCAATTTTAAACAACCATAACTTCTTCATTTTAACTCCGATTTTGACGTTTCGAAAATTGTTGCAAAGCTTATGGAAAGATCAACAATATGAGATTGATAAAGTACGTAGAATGAGTTTTTAACTTATTCGAAAATGTGTTGAAATTAAGAGCATCATTAATGTCTTAAATGTGAGTTCGAGTACAAACTTCGAGTACGGTCCTACCCATGGTCCAGAATTTTAATAAACTTATCCAAGAGTGTTGTGAACCTAATATAGTGTCTATAAAATATAGATACTCGAGGAACACCGTGTGAACTTGTAGAAAGTTCGCAATTAGGATTTAGAAGCACTTGAGGTAAGTGGGGTTTGATCTATTATCAATCATGTCATGCTAGTAGATATGCTAGGATTTTATTTTAGTAATTGGTCTATGAATTACTTGGAATATGCTTGATATATTTCATTGATATGTTTCTTATCATGTCCCTTTTTGTTACTATATTTCTTCGATTAATATGGAACCGATATACGTTGAATGAATATACTTAGTACCACGATTAGAGGGTCGGAGGCATCCGGTCCCTCCTAGAATATGACTTCATAGAGTTATGCCAGACTTGTGAACCCCAAGCTGTCTGATCCACAGTGTTGGGGAAGGATAAGCTATGTAAGGTCAATAGGTCTTTAGACTTGTGAACCTCATGTTGTCCAAACCGCACCATTGGGGGAAGGATAAGCTAAGACCTACTACATGATAGCACTATTAGTATTCAAACTTTTGAACCTCTTGTTACCTAAACCACGACATTTGGGGAAGGATAAGTTATTTCCTATTGTCCAATTGGATATATCAGTTGTCACTTCTTCTGACTCTAAAGGCATTCGATATCATCGTTATCCTTGTTGAAGTATCGGTTGGCATTGTTGTTCTTTTGTCTTGCTATATTATTGTGCTTGATTATGTATATCTTAATGCCCGAAAAATGATAATGGATCTTATTATCTGAACTGTTGAAATCTAGTTTGATTATATTACTAGGTATTACTTGGATGATTGATGGTAGAGCAGGCTTCTGCTTCACTGAGCCCATTGATATATTTTGTTCACCCCACTACTCCCCTCCCCCCTCTCCATGTACCTCGACTACTACTCATGACAAAGGAAAGGGCAAAGCCTTAGCATAGAAGTTGTTTTCTTGTTTGCAAGTTTTAATAATAATTATCTATTTGCTTTCAGACTTTATGTAATAAACAAAGGATTTATTTGGGTAGATGTTTGAACCTATAGTACCTAATTCAGTTTATGTTTAATTTGGTATGCAAGGCTTCTACATTTAGTTCCGCATTTTATTAGACAATAGAGGCTTTGTTATATTCTGCACCTATTTGACTAATTTAGTCTATTTTGTAGAATGTCAGGGTTTATTTGTGCAGGTTAAGGTTGACTAGATCATCGCCCAACATCACTGGGTTATAACGAGGGGTTTGGCAATGGTTTAGGCCGGGCGGTCTAGGCCCACCGGGGTTTGCGTCGTCTCATTTTGTCCTCCGCGACCACAGCCAGACGCTCATCCAGTTGTTTTTGGATGATCACCCCACCAATCAAGATATCCTATAAGTTGAAAACAGTTTTCAGCAACATGTCTATCTTTCTTACAATTTGAGCACACCATGGACTTGTCTTTTGTGACATTTCCAAATTTTCGGATCCAAGTGTTGCTCTTCACCGCAAAACTCATGAGTTCCTCACGCTTTTCTTTTCCTTGTGAGACAGATTGAACACGTTCCTCTTGAGATACTAAGGAATAGGCCTTACTCATGTTTGGCAATGCATCAGTGCTCAATATGTTGGAACGTGCTGTTCCATACATGACATCATCCAACCCCATCAAAAATTGATGGAGTTGTCCTTCTTCTCTTTTCTTGCAAGTTCTGTAAAGATGTTGCGGCGACAACCGCCGCATTGACACATTGGTATTTGATCATGATTTGCTAGTTATTACCACAACAGCTTCAACTTTCCATAGTAAGCCACAATTGAAAGTCCATGTTGCTTGCAATTTGCGAGTTCTGCCTTAATCTGTTGAATGTGAGGCCCATTTGCTACGGAGAATCGCTCTTGAATGTCTTTCCACAAATCCTTTGCAATCTCCATATAAGTTATGGTAGATCGCAGAGTTGGCTTAATTGTGTTCAAGATCCAAGAGGCCAACATTGAATTTACAGATCACCAATCGTCAATATCAAGCGAGTTCTAATCTGGTTCTTTCACGGTTCCATCTAGGAATCCGAACTTCATTTTCAATTTGAACGAAGTTCAAATTGCCCGCGCTCATTCATCGTAGTTCTCGCATTTCAATTATACCTAAGTAATTATATTACCAGGATTGTCATTCGAGGTCAAGGTGCATGGCGAGACAACTTTCTTTGCCACGCCATCCTTGACTACCTCTGGCTCTGATGCCATGATCAAAGTCGAAGTCTTGAGAAAATTTCCCTTGCCTTTATTCACCTAAAGCATTACCTTTTATACGTGGTTTGGTTTACTTCACAAGCAGCCCATTTACTTTCCTAATCACACTGATCTCTATGTACAAGATAATATCATATTTAATATATTTCCTAATTAGCTAGATACATATACCTTACCTACAAAGTAACGACTACTTTACATATATAAAACACTTTCATATTTAACAAGTTGTATTGTTTCCAATAGGATTCTTGTCACGTCATCAACGTGAAGAGGATGTCATCACATAGCTCAAATAGACATTAGACTCCAAAATTAGTCTTCAATAGGAGATGTAGATTGATGAGGTGGCATTTTTTATAATTTTGTTAATTAAAATGTGAAAAAAAAATCTAAAAAAAGAAATTGAATCCTATGTGGCTGTCAATTTGAATATCTAGAGTTTAATCTGAAATTGACAATGTCAATTTTTTTACGTTACATCAGTATGAAATTCTAAATATACATTTCCATTGGAGTCCTTTTTTTCATTTCAATGTCAATTTATTCATAGACGACGCACATTGACATTCAATCAACATTACATTGGAGATGTTCTATGGGCATCTCCACAAATGGGCTATTTCAGCATTAGGTTAGATGTTTAATGCTGATTGGGCACACTGTGTGGCTTATTTATTTTATTTAAAAAAAAAATTGATTTGATTTTGAGTAAGTTTGTAGTAGTTTGTAGTGGGCCCACTTTATAAAGTGAAATCATTACAATTTGATGCAAAAAATATGTATTTGAGATGGACGAGAGAATAATAATTTTGTATTTTTTACGCTAAAATGGTGTAAAGCTTACACTATTTTGATGCAATGCATTGAGATGGCATAATGTCGATATACAAGCACTGGGTTGATTTCAATGCATTAGTAATATTTTTTTTTTCAATAGTTGTACCAAGCTTGTTTGTTAATTTTCTTTCTTTGTTTGTTTTGTTGTGTTTCTTTTTATTAAAAGCTCACCAGGAGTAACCTCGCCCATTTAGATGCGATTTTTTCTCAATTACAAACTCATGGAACAATTTCAAGCTTATTGTTGTTTAGTGAACAAACCAAATTGGTTCTAGTAGTCCTATATAACCGAAGCGAGTCAACTGTAAACCTATAAAGCCTAAGTGATCAGTTTAGTGAGTCCGATGAACTTGTATAACTATCATAAATCATAGTGGACCTGAATTATTATACGAAGTTTTATAATGGAGTAAATATTAATTAAAGGCCTAGTATTTATAGTACATTTCACAAGATTCGAACCTTGTTCGTCTCAGTGGAAGTGTTAGTTGCGATGGTTATGTTTTGTTTGTTAACTCAACGACATTTTCCTTTTTTATATTTACACTACAAAAATCTGCACGAGTAGAGGCGGGTCAAACCTTCTTGCAATATAGCGACGGATCTGTGACAAAGCACTACTTTGATTGATTTGACTTAATTGTCACAGTTTTACGATGAGGTTAAATGACAATCTTAACTCCTTCACTAACTTTTGAGTGGGGAATATTCCCATCCCATGGTAATGATTTGCATTATTCACCTCGTCGCTAGATTATTGGCCACGAGGTTGGTGACGAGATAGAATGACACGTAGTGTGGATTAGCTACTGGTTTTGTCTCGTCGCTAACCCTGTCACTAATTTGGACGGAAAACAAGGCACGTCACCTCATCTCCTCTACGCATCAAATCCATGTCCATGTTCCCTAACG
Organism: Stephania yunnanensis; assembly: GCA_039657365.1. NCBI lineage: Eukaryota > Viridiplantae > Streptophyta > Magnoliopsida > Ranunculales > Menispermaceae > Stephania > Stephania yunnanensis. The sequence continues at coordinate 23,387,775 of CM077585.1, forward strand.
CATCAAACCCCTCTCCCCCTCCCCATGCATCAAACCCTAACATCTCCCTCCCAACCACCCCAAAACCTAGCTTCTCTATACCACCTCTCGTCGCCCCCTCCCTCTCCACCCCAAACTCCTATCCTTCCCAACCCCCGCACCACCTCTTGTTAACGCCCTCACCACTATCGACCACCTATCTCCCACTTCTTAGTCTCTTTCTCGCCGATTTGCTCCCCTTACCATTCTACTCTCTCTCGTCGACTCACATTGCAAGTTAAGGTTTTTTTTTGTTTTTCGTTTTTTGTTGCTTTAATTATTAGGATTTGTTGCTTAGATTTGATTATAACTTGATGATTTCTTTATTGTTGTTAGTTGTTAGTATTGATGTGGAAGTCTTCGCCATCCGTTGATGTTGCTTTGTATCTCAACTAGTTTAAATTAAGGGAAATGTTAGTGTGCCCCTAGTTGGACACATATGCCGGGCACCCGTGCCGTCAAATGCCCTCGCACACACAACTTAATGTGTATCAACTACACGCGTTGACTACGTGTTCGACATAGGTGCCCCAAGTTTGTGCACACTATCAATTTCTTTAAATTAAGGAAGCAGTTAAACATAACCTACCTTTTCCCCAAGGGAACCATAACTTAGATGTACCTCATTTTGAATTATTTTTACTTTGTTACCCCTATTTTTTTTTTTGAATTTCAAAAATACTCTTGCTCACCCCATCACCGTCATCGTCACCCCAACAACCCTCATTCATCTCCATTTCTCCATTTTAGCCGTTGTAGAACACTTGTACTAGGTCGTAAGTGTTATAGGAGTGTTTTTTTGTCGAATAAGATCAAATATGGTCGCGCCTTGTTATAGAAATGAAGAATTGTTATCTGCGGGTTTCGGACACACAGGGTCGAAACCTCTATAAAGGTCATGGCCGACTCCGACCGAGACCATTTTAGAAGTCTTGAACGACTTCGACTGATACCTCTTTAAAGATCTCGATTGCCTCTTACCGAGATTTTGATAGGTTTCGGTCTCAATAGGTGACAGAGGGATCCATCCGAGACCTCTTTAGAGGAGTCGATCCTTTGTGTTCGAGACCTTTTTAGAGGTGTCGGCCCTGTATATCCAAGATCCACGGGCAATAAGAATGAACAAAAAAATTTCAGAATTTTTGAAAAATACATAAATATGACCAAGAAAATAGTGGGTTTTGCTCATAATCGCTTGATATTCTCGATTCCATCGATATTTTGTATCATAAATGCAAGATTCTTGATATTCTCAATTCCATCGATTTTTTGTATTATAAATGCAAGTTTTAAGCTTCAAATCAAAGCCCTAAACCCAACAACAAACCACAAATCTAACGACTCAAAAAAAAAACCCCAAAAATTAGAAATCGCTAAGAAATGGGTGAAAATACACTCATGGAATCGAATTGATGAGGTTTTCGCTTGAATTTCGTTGAATTTGGGCTGAAGGTGGGAGTGCAATTCAATAAAGGTATGACTGAGGTATTGGTGAGTAGGGTAAGCAAGGTATAGGTGAGTAAAAATCATTTTATATTAAGGGTAGTTGGGTCATTTCATTAAGGGCAAAAATAAGATTCAAAATAAGGTCCCTTTAGCAAAAGGTAGGGTTCCTTTAACTGCTTCCTAAATTAATTAGTGAAATATTTCGTAGCACAATAATTTAACCTAGGAAAAATATGCACCTATTAGTGTGTCGCACGATGGCCTTGGGATACATGCTTGTTGAAATAAACAGTGCGGAGAAAGAGATAGAGAGAGAGAGAAAGAGAGGAGAAAGGGAGAGAGGAGAGTCTTTCTTAGATTAAGTTCTTTTATTACTAACTAGTCGTCATTCCGCACTCCATGCGCGGGCAAGACTAAGTATCAAAACATTATATAAAAAATGTTAAAAAAATGTGAATAATTATTATATAATCTCTGATATGAATTCAAAGTCGCTCCTTTAAGGTCTCTCAACAATTGATTAAAAAAAAAACTTGCAAACGCTATGCATATTTTTAAATCTACACAAAATATTAAATATTACATAAAAATACCCAGGTTTGAACTCATAACCATTTATTCATAAATCTAATATCATATCATTGAGCCACCTAACTAATTATGATATCATCATGTCACATGTCATATTATGAGAGCTTCTCACACGCCACATGTCACGTCGTGAAAGCTTATGATGGAAACAATTCGGAAAAAAAAATTTAAAACCAAAAAATTTATTTGTATAACAATTAAAAACATAACTTAAAAAATATGTATAACTTAATTTATTTTTAAATAATCTAATATATCATGTACGTTATGTAGTATCTAATAAATAAAAATCTCAAAAAAAAAATATAAATCAAAAATCTTATTTGTAAAATAATTAAAAACATAACCTTAAAAAGTAAAAAAATAGAAAATTCAAATTTTAAAACAACAAATCTTATTTTTATAGCAATTAAAAACATAATGTAAAAATAAAAAAAATTAAAATTAGAAAATTAAAATTTAAAAACCAAAAATTTTATTTGTATAGCAATTAAATACATAACCTAAATATAGCAAAAAAAAAACAAAAATTAAAAATTACGAAAAAAAAAACTTAAAAACAAAAAAAAAATTTTATTTGTATAACAATTTAAAACATAACCTAAAAAATAAAAAAATAAAAAAAAACTAAAATAAGATATTTTTTAATTAATGATACACCATGTCACAATAAAAATCTCCTTTTGTATTTTACTTTATTACCGTTCATTGTACAAAAAAAAATCAATAGCTTATATTTTTTATTTTTTATTTTATTATAAATCTTAATTATGACATTTACCCACATATAACATCGTGAAACTTTTCACAAAAATAATCTCTTTTATATATAAATATATATATATATATAGAAACATTTTCCTTACATTTAACTTTGAACTGAATTGTTTGTTTATTATATAATAAAAGAAACTGGAAATAGAAAATAACAGGAGAGAGTAGATGTACGGAGGAGATTCGAAGCGGGTGGCGCGGAGATTGACTGATGTGCATTACACATGAGAACAACAATTTGACCTCTTTTCACACTGACCACTCTTCACCTCCCAATTTACCAAAAGACCCTTCTAAACCCCACGATATGACTCCAAGTGGAGACCCTGATAATGCTTTGATGGTAAAGGGATCCGTGGGGGTTCTTTTGGTCAATGGTCTCCCACCAAAAGAAGCAAAAGAATGAATGAATGAAAAAGAAAGAGAGAGAAAAACAAAATAAAATAATAATTAAAAAGTTGCACAAAACAGAAGCCAAGGTGAAGTGCTTTTCTCTCCTTTTCATGTCTCCTCCATTGTTTGTTGCTCTCTCTCTCATTACTGCTCACACCTGCAAAAGTGGGAGAAAATAAAACCACACAGCACAGCAGATCTGATGGAGAGAGAGAGAGAGAGAGATTGGTGGGTCAATGTGTTGTTGTTCTTGGTCTTTGTTGCAATCAAAAAACAAACAAGAAAAGAAAAGAATCACGGCAATAGATCTAAAAATACCAGAAAAGCCCCCCAAAAAATGTTTCAATTCCCATGGTCTATCCCCTTCCTTCTTTAGCTGTACACTTCCTTATTCCAATCAAACACCCCCCACATTTTCAAATTTCAAACTCCTCTCTCTCTCTCTCTCTCTCTTTCTATACTTTCTCTCTATCTTCTTCAGATTCTTCACATTTCTAAAAATAGATATGTAAAAAAAAAAAAAAAATTTGGAATCCAATATTCTCCCACCATCATATACAACTCCTCTTACAAATCCAACTCCAAGTCCTCTCCCCATCTTCCCTTCAATGGCTGATTTCCAAAATTCAGCCATTACACTGTCCCCGTGTTTTACGTGTTTTTGATTTATATATGTGTGGGAGCCATTGCAGCACCAACCAGCATTCTTGGTGCCCTCCTTTTCCCGTCGTCAAGTGGATGAATTCGATGATTTCATGCGTGGAGGAATTGGTTTCATCCATGACATAGAAGCCATTAATTAATCACACATCTCTGATTATTCGCTTCGGTTAATCCCTCTTAACTTATCTATCCTCCACGAAGATTCTTCTCGCCAAGTCCCGAAATCTCTTCGAGTAGAGCTTGGGGTCAACAGCTGAAATCAAGGTTGGGTCTACTTGCAATGACTTGTAGGCATGTTCTAGCTTCTTGCTAATGTCGTAGTCTTGGAGAATATCGATGATTCCAAAGTATAAAACTACCTCATAAATCTCGCCACTGCCGGATGGGATCAAATTGCAGGTGCCATTTGGGCTGCACTGTGATTCGAATTGGCTTATCTTAACTTCCTCGGCTCTTGCAGGCATGTTCGCCCCTAACCGAATAACGGGTTTCCTGGCGAATGCAAGAGAATCCCTAATTAGTTTAAATCAAAATATAGCCATAGACAGAAAGACAAATCCAATGATTGAAATCTCAGTTAAGTGTACTGGGTACCCCATAACTTGTGATCTTTTTTTATAAGATTTTTCCTAGATGTGCATTGCAATAAGTGAGTTGTTTGGCTGGCAGTTAGAAATAGGTCAACAAATACTAAAAAAACTAGTTCTAAGAAGTTCACTGAAAAAGCATGGAGACCACGTTCTAGATACATTCCCACAACTCTTTCATAAAACACAACCACCATTCCCCCCAAGATATTATAAATTCTTCGATCAATAATTGATTGAAAATGATCAAGATTCGATGCAAGAGAAATAATTGAATGCCTAAAGAATGAGAGACGCCCATAATACATTCATCTTTTTTTATTTAACGTGATCATAATGCATTCATCTAGTAACTTGTTAACCATCAGAGGCCCCGATGGACAAGATAAGATAAGATGGACCCAAATTAGTGACAGCTATTCATTATCAAATTTGAATCACCTAAAATTCAGAGGGAAAAACATACCTCCCAGGTAAGATCCAATCCACGTCCTGCAACCCTTTGAAGCGGGAAACTGTCTGGCCTGAAATAAGTCAGGTTTTGGTTCAAGTAATTAGAAGACATTCGTAACTAACCTAATATGAAAGCTACTCTGATTAAATGTGTCAAAGAACAGGAAGAAATAGTTACCTGAAGAAGTAATTAGTGGTGACCGTCCAATCTTGTCACTCAAGTAGTCATCACGGAAATGAACGCCTACCAAGAGACTGTAATCCATGATCCTCTCTGCTTCTAGAAACTCGCAATCTCTATCTATTTGTCTGAACACAATCAATAACACATACAAACAATTCAGTTCAGTAACGTTGGAGAAAAAAATAAATAGAATGAGCTTCTGCTGTTCAGATATATCACCTGATTAGCTCTTGGAACCAAAATCGCTGCAATCGAAATACAAAGTTGAGATCAAGGTCCTTGAGGGTTGTGGTCTCATCAATCTCCCCCTCTGGTTTGTCAGTCGTGCGGCCATGGGATGATCCTTTAAGATCAAATCTCCTATGAATTCGATACTCAGAGCAAAACAAATTGCCCATAACAATGAAACGAATCTGATAGTAACAAGAAGCACAAAATTAGAGACTTAAATAAAAACTACTATAAGTAACACTCATTGTAACCACAACGAACAAAATTGAATTCAATACCTTCTGACCCCCAATTGGCTTAACACAATGAACGCCAAAGAATTTAGTGACAAGTGTGTTCTCATAGTCAGATACATGCTGGTAGTAACTCGGAAGCATCCGAAGAAGCACCTGAATTACACAGAACATCGTTTCAAACTGTAGCTCAATCTACTTCTGGTCCTAAATGTTGAAAGCCCAATATGAACAAAACAAAGTACTATTCGAAGCATAGAGAATTACAATCAACATTCCACAATGTCAAATGCACAATGAGAATTGATTAACTTCTTTTCATCAACAAAGAGAAGTCAAGATACTTGTTCAACTAACCTTGACTTCAGATTTCTTGACAGTCTTTATCATGAATCTGTCATCTTGTGTCAAGTAAAAGAAGCTCCCACTCTTACCGGGTGATTGAAGCTCCCTCAATGCATCATTCCCACAAATTGCTAACATGTAATCTGCCGGGTCTATCGAGAACAACTCCCTCAAACGTCTAAAATTCAATCACAACAATAGATACAAAACACGCAATTACAATCAAATCATTCACAGATCATCAAATTCTACCGAAATCTCCCATTGATGTTGAAATATAGTACCTGAACACCATTGGACAGTAATCCTTCCATCTGAATTCAATGGACTGATGTGGAGGAGTAACCTTAGATCCCTCAGTTGGGAATCTAGTCCAGAACTTCTCTTTCGGATCGAAATCGGTCGGCCTAATATCTCTAAGAATCGAAGCGTGTTTCCCAACCGAATACCTATCATCAAAATCCCAAAAGAAGAAGGCAAACAAATCAGCACAAACCAACATCGAACATATTCAACAAAATTCCTCACACCCACATCACAGAATCAGAAAATACCTGATACCCAGTTGGAGATTGAGCATAAGATCATAATTCTTATGCCCTTTGGAGATCATCTGCCCCGGCTTCTTCGCCTCCCCGGCGAACCAACACGGGCTCCTCCTCCTCTCCACGCCACCTCCCCCATCAAGATCCAAACTCACCCTCCCATCCCTATACAACATCGATGCCTCCACATTATCAATTATATCACAAGTGATGTCCCCCGCCTCCCCATCCGACTCCCATATACATATCCTCGGAAAATTGTTATAATTCCTCTCCCCCATGCTCCCCCTCCCCCGTCCACCGACGACCTCTTCCTCGTCCCCGCCGCGACCGCCATCGCCTCATCGCTTCCCCCGCCACCTCCGCCATCTCTCTTACCCATCATCATCACATCCCTACTCCAACACCCAGCATAGGTGCTCCCATCTGGCCATGTAAAAACCCCACTCCCCTTAGGCACCCCATTCTCCCAAACCCCCTCAAACCTATTCCCATTAGCCCAACTCAAAACCCCTTTCCCACAAATCACACCCTCCTTCCATTCCCCAACATACTCATTCCCATTCCTCCACACATACCTCCCTTGCCCTTCCTGCAAATTCCTCCTCCACCCTCCTTCGTAGAAATCCCCATTAGCGTAGCTCTTCGCGCCGTACCCCTGCCTCCGATCCCCCGCCCAGTACCCCCTGTAGGTGTCACCGTCGGACCCGATGAACGTCCCGAACCCCTCCATCCTCCCCGACTTGAACTCCCCCTCGAACGTCGCCCCCGACGGCCACGAGAACTTACCCTTCCCCGACGCCTTCCCGCGCCTCCACTCCCCCTCGTACATGCACCCGTCCGTCCATAGGTACTTCCCTTGCCCGTGCGGGACGTTCGAGGTGAAGGACCCCGTGTAGAGGTCTCCGTTTGGGAGGGTCTTCTCCACTGTGCTCGTCGTCGTCGTCATTGTCGTGGTGGTGGTTGTTGGAGTTACTCTCCGAGTTGTCGCCTGAGATCGGCTTCGCGGGACGGAGTAGGGTGGGGGGAAGACCACCATGAGTTCTGGGAGTTCTGGGTTTTGTTCTTCTACTTCTACTTCTACTTCTCTTGTTGTTGTTTGTTTTGTGTTGTCTTCCTCTTCATTTACTAGTTGCAAGGGTGTTTCGAGCATTATTTGGGATGGCTGTTGATGGGTTGGTGATGGATGGCTAGGATTTAGCCGGAATCTGGCGCTGCGGCGGCGGAACCAGCATTTCCGGTCACCGGCCGAGGAGTCTCTCTCTCTAGAATAACTCTGTTGAGTTTGTAGAGAGAGAGAGAGGGGTCACCACTCACTCACAAAAGAAAGGTAACCTGATTCACAAAAGCAAAGTTGGGAAGAAAAAATGTTAGAGAGAAAGAGGTGGAGTTGTAATGCCCGCCTTGCCTTGCATAGGGAATCGCTGCACAATCAAGTGCAAAAAGGAAAGATTTTGTACTAAATGACCATTTTGACCTCAAAACAAAATTTATTATCACCGTTCACGACTTTGTCACATTGTTTGAACGTTACAGTCTCATTTAGTTGGAACAGTTGTTTTAAATGAATATGATTAACGAATAAAAAATCAATCGACTTATATTTCGCAATTGATTATATACTTATTTCTTTATCAAGCTACAAATCCACGACAATAATATAGCTTTGATTTTAAATTAATTAGAATGAGTTATGCAAATTAAAATTTTTTATTATACTAAATTTCATAACGAGCTATTAATTATTAATAAAATTTATATTTTGCTTTCAAAAAAGTGTAAAAAAGATTGGCTCAATTGTTATGGCACGCGATTTCATATTTGATTTTTTATTAGGTTCAGGTTACTAAAGTAAAACTAAGTCGATTGCTCTAACAGGTAGGAGGAATTAAAAAAAATTGCAAAAAGAATTATTTTGTTTAAAATGTCCACTTTGACGTCAAAACAAATTTTTAATGACGATTGAGGACCATTCGTGAACCATGTTGGACGGGGTAGCCGAGGCGTGACGCCTAAATTACTATTATGACATTGGATCCTGGACCGGATCTCGATGTAGATCGATAGAGGGATCAGGGTTGGTTAAAATAAAGGAAGGAAGTGGTCCCAGGAGAGACAAAGAAGGTTTGACGATTCTGTGAGAGGTTGTTTTGGAGTGTCCAGGGAAGAGCAGATTCAAGTGGGCCCAGCCTATAAAAGGTGACCACGTGGTTCATCTCCCATGGCCCACTTCATTTTGTCAAATCACATTTTCTGCTTTGGAGAACCTACAACTACAACTGCAACTACAACGTCTTTCCCATTTCTTCAAATACTATTTGTGTTTGGTTCTGTTTTGTTTAAGATTTTGGTTTAACAAATGTTACCCGTTTTGATGAGATTATGGGAGAACAAGTGGGAGGATGTCTTTTGCTCCATGTGTTTGGTTTCTTAAACCAAACTAGTTCTCCCGTGATTCCAAATGGCTATCTTCCCTCTTGTGTATATGATAAAGTTGCAATTAAAATTAATATAATACGTTAGGATTGTTGGTATCATCACTTATTATTGTTTATGAGTTCGTTTATGTTATTGATTATATATTTATAATAAAAATAAAAAGTACACAAAAAGGAGCTAATAAATATCATGAATCTTTTCAAAGTTTTATGTAGATTTGGATTTAAGACGAGTATTATCAATTAATTGGAAGAAATCTTCAAGTATACTAAGATTAGGAAAATTAGAAAGAAATTATTGATTCTAATTTTTAAATTCATATTTATTAAAACATGTTATCAAATATATTTGCTTCCTTCTCTAAAAAAAATATTTGCTTCCCTAATTTATATAGCTCACTTTGCATACCAAGCACAATAGAGTTTGCATTTCTCAGTTAGTTACTTTACGATCGATGTATACATTTTATACATATTTGGTAGTTTCTTTAGCATTGTTGTTGAGATCTTGATGATTTTGCCTTTTGATGTGTTTCCCTAAAGATTGTTGAGATTACAATTGTGCTTTGCTTTTCCCCTAATTTAATTTTACAGACTTTGTAGATATGCACACATTCTTTCTTTTCTTGGCCTATATGCATTAGTTGCTCAACATTACAGATTGCATTAACTGCATTACAATTCAAAAACGATCCATGTGATGTTTATTTGGTAGAATAAGCAAATAATGCTATTTTAATTTTTTTTTTGAGAAAAAAACAATGCTATGTTAATTAATTGGAATTTAATCAATCTTTTTTTTTTTTTTACAATTCTAACAATTCTATGTTTTTTAAGGATTTCTAACAATTATATGTTCAAATAGGAAATGGCTAAATGGAACCCACGTTTGATGAGGGGACTCATTACTTTGATATACTCCAGTTTTGAATTTGTTTACCCTTTTTTTTTCAAAATCCCAAAATATCCAACCCTCAACGATTCAAACTCTATCTTCAACACACCTTCCCAACCCATCGTATCTCATAACCAAACTTGTCACCACTATTATTTCTTTGTTTATTCGGCCTTATCGAACAATAGTTTGAGGTCGTCAATGCATTAAGAGTGTTTTAGTGACTCGAAACCCGCCAGATCTACACGTGAGACGATCACGATCGTCTTCGTTTTCTTTCAGTAAATTGGATAACAATTTTGCCCTAAAACTTTGTGAGTTTTCACTACAAGGAAAATGATATTTAGAAATGAAATTAGCAACGAAATTAAGTTCCGTTGCTAAAAAAAGTAGTTAGAGACGAAATTGAGACGGACTAATTCAGAGACGGAATTAAGACGGATCAAAGACGAAAATAGAGACGGAAATAGAGACGGAATTAAATTCTGTCTCTAAAAAATGGCGCCAACATTCTCTACCAAAACTTTCTTTTCTTATAACAGTTCATCAAATCTCGAGATTTGTGCGTGCTTCTATCAAGGTCCCCCCCACAATCCCCAACCCCCAAAAAGTCGATCGTCTCCGTCTCTTGCTCTCAACTCTCTCTCTTTCTGGTCTCTCTCTCTCACCGCATTCCGTCTCTTGCTCACGGCTCTCCGTTCTCTCTCCGGCCACCGCTCACCGCTCTCTGCTCTCACCGATCTCCGATCTCTCATCGCTCATCTCCGCTCACCGCTCTCTCTCTTTCACTACTCTCTCCTCTCTGGTCGCTTTGTGCTCACCGCTCTCTGCTCGTCGAGGACGTTCTCTCCCTGTCTCACCGCCCTCGACCGACGTTTCCTAGCTCTCTCTCTCACCACTCTCGTCGAGGACGTTCTTTCCCAAACCCTAAATCTCTGCCGTCGCTGCGATTGCGGCTGCGACGAGGCCGTCGGCTCTGCCGTCGCAGGCTGCCGGAGATTGGAGCCTCCGAAGCCCTAAGCCGTCGCCGACCTACACCCCACCCTAAGCCGTCGCCGAACTCATCAAGGTAACACCCTAAGGTGTTAGTTTTTTTTTTTTTGAATCGGTGTTACAATTTGGATTGAATGATAAGATACTCGTGATTGTTTGATTGTTGGACTTGAAGAAGAATTCTGCTCTCTGATGGTGCTAATTGTGCTAGTGATGGAAAAACAAGTAGACTAACTACAATGACAGATTTTAGCATAACAGATGGCAAAGATTGACAAATCACCATACTTAATTATCACTAGTGATCCCTAATCTTAGCTGAAAACATAGGAAGATTAATGATGAAGTTGAGAAACAATATGTACAATAATTATGAGAGTTAGTGAAAAAGAGATCTAAGAAGATTATTAACGCTGGGAATCTGTAAAGAAAGATCGTAGGTAGCTACTCTGAAGTGATGTTGGTGTTAGTTCTGTGAGAGTGGATCGAGGAGCAGAGTCTTTTAGACCTGGTGCAACAAATATTGATTAATAAAATGCTTCCAGCTTCGTTTAGGCAATATAAATTCATCGAGATGCGTAAATGAAGACAATCGAAACTCTGAACGACGTTAAAAGCGGTGGCTACCGCTTTGACCACATTAATAAATTGGAACCGCAAGTATCCTATACGTTGAATCACGAGAAGCATTAAAATGCAACCAACCTATTAATTTTCTTCACTGCAATTGTCTGATTGTTGTTAGGCAACGTACCTTTGAAAACTCTACCGAAAGCTCCTCTTCCCACCTCTTCCTTGAAAACATTTGTTGCTTGTTCTAGTTCTTCATACTGGAATGATCACATAGATATCTCTTGTGCTGATCCGAAGCTCATTAAAATCTTTTTATATGCCGTGTGTTTTTTATTGAGAAAAATACCACAAATGACTAAGACAACCAAGATTGGTTTTTACTCCAATAATTCTCGTTCTATTATGAAAGTATCTAAATCCTATATATTGTTGTTGTTGTTGTTGTTGTTGTTCTGGTCATCATTGTTGATCTTTATGAAAGTCATAGTTAGGTCACCATTTTTTTTCGCATACATCATTGTTGTTGTTGTTGTCTTGCCTTCACATTTCTTCTTCCAAGCACAATTTAATTTCAGTCAGTATGCTTACTGCTACTTCCACTGTTAAATTCACCTTCCTTACCAATTTCTATCTATTACAGACCTTGAGAGTACTTAAGTTCTTGTTGTTGGGAGAGTCATAGCTGGCTTGTACATCATTGATTTAGTTTCCTTTACTTTAGAGCTTCCTCAGTCATTTACTAAGTAATCATAATTGTTCATGGCATCATAGACTTGGTCATCCTTCAGCTGTTGTACCTAAAAAGTTAATTCAATTGATTCCGGGTCATGTTCCTATTAGTTCAGATTTTGATACTATGTAAGAATAGGATTGATTGAAGAAAAAAAAAACCATTTTTTGTGCATTGGGTTTCTACGTGATTACCTTTTTTTTTTTTTTTTTTTGAAGATTGGTCTTACATTATTAAATTGGTTTGATTTGATTTGAAATGTAGATCGTTTAGCGGAGTTTGTTTGCAACTGTGCACAAATTTAGATGTCATGCTAGAGATAGGTTCTGCAAATTATTTAGGGAGCTTTGGTTGCCATTAAGCAACAAGCATTCACTGGTTTTCGAGCTGCCAATACTGAAAATTGTGCTATATTTTATTCTTTAATTTACATTCTTTGATATTGTTATGCTACATTTTTTCATGTTTTTCCTACTATATTTGATTCACTTGTGAGTATATGCATGTGTGTAGATAAAGCTACCAATAGAGTAGGTATAGATGAATAGTACCTATAATTATATAATTTCTACTACTAGGTAGGGTTCAAAAAACTATGATTACTCTTTTAGTTAATGTTGCTATTTCACATAAAATTTCAAGAGAATTGAATAAACCTATAACCTTAAGGAGGTACGAGTGAACAAGTACTAGGAGCTTTGATACTATGTGGTATTTGTATGCCTCTTATAACTTATGATTTATTTATTTTTTTTGAACTCCTTGTTGCTTTTATTTTTACGACCAAGTATCATACTCTGTTTGGTATCAGTCATGTACCGAGCTATGTATTAAGAAGGTTGTTTCCAACCACATTTATTCAATGCATAGAAGCAAAACTTTTTGTTCATGTAGTTAGGTAGGTTCTCAGATTCCCCCTTCTAATAAATTGTGTTAGTTGGACACACAAGTAGCCATGTACCGTCGAAAATTATGAAACTAGTTGACTAATTTAATTGCACAATTACAATAGGAATGTCTTCTACAAGTCGAGACTGGATGTACAACCGTCTTGACAACGACTTCGTTCGAATTGAATTCGCGACGAAGGTTAAAGAGTTCATATCATTTGCTAAGCAACATTGTCCTACATACCAAAGTGAAAGGAAGATTAGATGTCCGTGCAATTATAAGAAATGTCGACTTGTACCGTACCTGGATGTCGAAACGGTTGAGTACCACATATGTAGGTATGGATTTGTTTCGGGATATCATTGTTGGTACGAACATGGTGAGAACGGAGATGAAGGCCCGCAAAACTTCTACCAAATGGATAACCATATTGATGATGCTGATGTGGGAGGAGACGATCCGACAACTTACCGCGAGATGCTACACAACGTGACAGGTCCAAGTTTCAATTGGAATCACGTGGAAGAATCACCAAACCCCCAAGCACGCCAACTATATGACATGATAGAGGCTAGTAGCGAACAATTGTGGCCGGGATGCGAAACCATGACAACGTTGTTCGCAATGGCAAGATTACTTGCGATCAAGTCAGAACATCATATATCTGAACGAGGGTATAATGAAATCATAAAATTCATGAAGGATTCTTTGCCAAATGACAATTCATTGGTCGAAAAATTTTATGCCACTAAAAGACTAATGCGAGGTCTAGGTCTACCTGTTGAGAAAATAGATTGTTGTGAGGACCAATGTATGATTTATTGGGGAGTGGACTCTGAGTTGACATCATGTAAATTGTGTGGGAAATCACGCTACATTGCATAGCGACGAGGTCGTGGCCGGAACACCAAAAAATGCCCTTGCAAAAAAATGTACTACTTCCCTTTGGGCCCTCGGTTGCAATGATTGTATACGTCTGAGTCAACGGCAAAACATATGCGATGGCATGGAGAACATTCCTCGCCAGAAGATGTTATGCAACACTGTTCTGATTCGATAGCTTGGAGACATTTTAATGATGTCAACAAAACTTTGTCATCGAGGTTTGGAATGTTCGTTTAGGATTGTGCACTGATGGTTTTCAAGTATTTGGGATTTCAGGAAAATTGTACTCTTCATGGCCCATAATATTGACTCCGTACAACCTTCCACCGTCGATGTGCATGAAATCTGAGTTTATGTTCTTAACGGTTATTGTTCCTGGACCGACCAACCCAAAACAGAAAATCGACGTGTTCCTTCAGCCGCTTGTGAAAGAGTTGCAAGATTTATGGAACAATGGGGTGATTACATACAACGTGTCCACAAAGACGAATTTTCTCATGCGAGTGGCCCTTTTATGGACTGTTAGTGATTTCCCTGCATATAGCATGTTATCCGGTTGGAGCACACAAGGTAAGATGACTTGTCCATATTGTATGGAGGATACAAATGCATTTCAATTGCGAAATGGTGGAAAAACATCGTGGTTCGACTGTCACCGTCGTTTCTTGGCGAAGGCATCACCATTCAGGAAAGAAAAAAAAATTCCTTAGAGGCAAAATGGTCTTAAATGACGAACCGCCCGCTTTGCGTTCTGGTGAAGAAATTTTGGCAAAAATTGAATCGTTAGGCTTGATGAAGGTGACAGAAATCGGAGTTGCTTCTGTGAATGGGCGGATAGCTAATAATTCGGGATGGAGAAAAAAAAAAGCATTTTTTGGGACTTGCCGTATTGGAAGACAAACTTGATCCGCCACAACTTAGATGTCATGCACATCGAGAAAAATGTTTTTGACAACATATTCAACACCATTATGTGTGAACCGGGCAAGAGTAAGGACAATGCGAAAGCGAGACAAGATATTCGTGAATATTGTCACCGACCTTCTCTACACATTGATTCAGTGACAAATACTTACATCCTTGGATGCTATGCTTTTGATACATAAAAAAAAAACAAAAATTGTGTGTGTGGGTTGAAAAGTTGTGTTTTCCTAATGGTTATGCTTCGAATCTTGGTCGATGTGTGGATCCAAAGAAATTGCGAATGTTCGGCATGAAGAGTCATGATTGTCATATTTTCATGCAACAGTTGATACCAATTGCATTCAGAGAACTCCTCCCAAACCAGGTTTGGGTTGCAATTAGTGAACTAAGCCTTTTTTTCTATCCCTAACTGCGAAAAGTGTCAGTCTCAAAGATATGGAGGTCTTAGAGTTTGAAATACCAAAAATCATTTGCAAGTTGGAGAAAATATTCCCTCCAAGCTTCTTCGACTCTATGGAACACCTATCAATCCACTTGGCCTACGAGGCCCGTCTGGGCGGTCCCGTTCAATTTCGATGGATGTATCCATTTGAGAGGTAATATCTTGAGCCCTTGAAATTATTTTCCCATTCAATAAATTTTAAATCAACATTTCCTATACTCCGATAGGTACCTTAAACATTTGAAAAATAATGTTCGGAATAAAGCGAAGGTAGAGGGCTCCATGTGTAATGCTTATTTGGTCAAAGAAGTCACATCTTTTTGTTCTTACTACTTCGAAGATCACGTCTTTACGTTGCATGACAAAGTGCAACGAAACGACGATGGCGGTGTGGGGCCCACACCGCATTTTGTGGGCAATTTCTCAATTTTCACTTATCCTGGTCGACCCATGGGCAAGTCAAAGGAGGGGTACTTAATAGAGCAGGAGTGTAATGCCGCTCATTCCTACATACTGCTCAATTGTCCAGAGATCGGTCCTTACATCCAGTATGTCCGTCACTTAGTGTTCCATAATGCAGTACATTCATTATTCCATGCGATTTCTCCTGGTTTAATTGAGTTATTTAACTAGAACAACAACGCCATGAATTGTAAAGCATATCCCTACAATATTAAGTATTTATAATGTTTTGAATTATAATCCATTTTGTTATCCACTTTGGCAGACCAAATAGACCGGGCAATGTATCTATTTGAAATCGAACTTGATTGGAAACGGAAGAGGCATCCTTTTTTAAATATATTACTTCATTGAACGGCCTATGGAGTCAATGTAGCATCCTTTCTTCTGTATTATAGATGCATTTGGGAATGAACCTTTGTTCTTTCTTCTTTAAATTTGTCAGATGTGTTCCTGTATGATGTCAATTACGTTTTATATGCTTCTTTAGTTTTAGTTATTTTCTTTTTTGGTAGACCCCAAAACCATTAGGAAAGAATTACGTTTTATATGAGTCTTTGGATTTAATTTTATTTTATAATTTGTTTACCCCATGTAGCTGGAAGAAAGGCTATTATGAGGATGATTATGCTCCTTCAGTTTTTATAGTCTTTGCAAGTGATATCCATGTTTCTAGTTTCGTGTCAATAAGTATCATATTATGCATTTTCTGTGTATTTCTTTCGCACTTGATGTCTGTAGATTCATGCTTTGTTAGTCGAGGATACTCCTCCTATTTTTTTAAAGTACTTCTAAATTCTAATTTTTGACATTAGAACTAACGAGCTATGCTTTATATACCGAAAAGATGGGCCTATCATCCTGATTTAGTTTTTTTCGCCTTCCTATTTTCCATAAAATAGATTTTTATCTACTGAATGTTGTTTAAAAAAGTGTGAAAGGTACGTGGTACTCTCTTACATTTGATTAAATTGTTTTCAGGTTGCTGAATTGATTGGTTTCCAGAGATGCATGCATTCATGCTTAGAGTACTTAGAGGTTGTCCTTTGGGTTGGAGATGAGGAGGAAGAGAAAGTGCTTTCCTCAGTGTTACTCCTCAAACAAAACAATGTTGGTGTTACTCCGCCGTTGAAACGGGTGTCTTCCGATGTTTCCAGTCCACTTAATGACATAGTTACCCATGTAATAGTGTTGGTTCTCAAGATCAATGAGGAGCGAGGTCGGCGTGAGATGAAATCCCTAGTCTTGAAGCATTCGGATTCTATTGACTTATAGGTAATTCCGTTGAAACTCCTTGTAGGAGCTACATTGCTCGAACAAAGATACAAATGCTCGCCCAATTAACTTAATTGTGAATAATGTTGCGGAACTTATATGAGGTTTTTTGTGTGGACACTCATGCTGAAACATTTGAAATTCTTGGAACAAGAAAATACTTGAAATAAAAAAATTCATTAGTTTGTTGTCTGATCTAGTACCTACCTCCATTAGGTTTATGTTCTTATGCAAATAGATTATCAATAACATGCTCTCCTTCATCAAACTTCACTGTGTAGTGAGGAGCTTTCGCACATTTTGAATGTCTTGCTATCTTTTCAATTTACATTCTGGGAATTTGTTGCTAGGAAGAGCATGAGGGGTTTGTAGTTGGTAGTGACCAAATCTGTTTATTGAAGTCCATGTTAGTTGTGCTTCCTGGTCTTATGTAACTGCCCAGGTTGGGAAAATTGATATAGTTTAGATCTGCATGTAAATTGCATTATGCGATGGGGAATTCCCCAACACAATGATCAGTTGATGAGGAAAAATGTTACACTCAAAACCATTCTTATCTTAATCAAAATGTAGACGGGCAAAGTTATTGTAATGGTAGTAAAAACCCAAACAATTTAACAGGATTGATGGCACTAATTAGCATTTTTGAGTAAATTATTTTACTTGCACACTTTATCATCCATTGTGGTAACATAATTTGAATATTTTGCTGCCTTCTCACCTTAATGCTACTATTATATTGTTAACAAAATATTGTTGATCCATGCAGGCTAAGCACCAAAGGAGACATCAAGAGCTGACCCAGACTACACCGGACCAGCCGCTGGATGATGAGGCGGTGTACTACAAGGTGGCGGGTGACTGTCCCAAAGGATGTGTCTACAGTCTCAGGTCGTTATGGTGAAAGAAGAGAAGATACGTAGATCCTGATGCTAGAAAATCCCGGGTCCTAGCACAACGAGGAAGGAGCAACTTTATGATACTTATGTATTTTTATGGTTGTTGTAGAACAATGAGAATTGTAGTTTTTTATGGATACTTAGGTATCTTAAACATTTGTTATACTTGACTACGCTTCGTGAATATATAAATCTTTTTTAATATCGAATTTTATGTTTTTTCTTATTTGAATATTTGTTGTTGATATATATTGTTGATTTGTGTATGTATGTCAAATTCTGATTCTTTGGGGGATGTTAGCACCCCCAAGGAGTTGTTGGAGGGGGTGCAGGAGATGGAGCAGGTCCTATGGTTGTATTTTCAGGTTTAGATGTTATGGAGAACCAATTGGATTAAGCTTAGGTTGGAAAACTAAACAAAGCGGTATTGAGACGGATTAGCAACGAAATTCAGATATTCCGTTGCTATTCCGTCTCCAATTTTCGAAGCATAGCTACATAAATCAGCAATGGATCATAGACGGAATTATTGTATTCCGTCTCTGATGTGTTGCTAATCAGAGATGGATCAGAGACGGAATACAATAATTTCGTCTCTGATCCGTTTCTAATCAGAGACGGATCAGAGACGGAATACAATAATTCCATCTCTGATCCGTTTCTAATCAGAGATGAATCAGAGACGAAATGCATTAATTTCGTCTCTATTCCGTCTATTCCGTCTCTGATTAGCAACGGATCAGAGACGAATGCAATTACAATTGTACCATTTAGAATAATTTACATGTTTGTTCCATCTCTGTTCCGTTTCTAAATTCCGCCTCTAATCCATCTCTAATCAGAAACAGAAACACATTTCCGTTGCTGATTGAATCAGCGACGACTATTTTAGAGACGGAATAGATTCCGTCTCTGTTCCGTTGCAAAATTGAATTAGAGACGAAATTTATGCAAATCAGAGACGAAAATTTCCGTTTCTGATATGCTATTTTTTGTAGTGTTTGTTCCATATAATCCAAGGGTATTGGTGGTGTTTTTGAGAACTTTGTGGATTTTCTAGGTTTTTCAATAAGAGGTGTTGAAATTTACGGCCATATAGGGCCAAAACCTTTCAAAGGTCTCAGTCATGTTTAAACGAGAGGGTTGGGAAGGTATTGGTCACACTCAACCGACATGCATTAATTGGTTTTAGTCCATCCAAATCAAGACTTGTGAATGCCCATCGGTCATCGTGCAGCCGTTATGTTAACAAAGCTTGTGGTTCCATTCCTCCAATACTCTTGTAAATAAGTAGACTATATCATGGGGTATGCACAATAATTTGGTGGAGTATGATTACCATATGGCATAGAGTGTGAAATTATGAGTATATATAAGAGATGCTCGACTAAAACATTCGAGTGAGTTTAAGTGGTGTCTGTTAGGATAAGGTACATAGAGCAATTCGATAGGGTACGGGCACCATCTTGGCACATGCAGCAGGACCGATACTTACAAGTGCTTATCGGTTACACAAAGCCGACATGGGCATTGTGGGTCTCGGCCAACATACGCTACAAACCTAATACATGCCTTGGACTTATCTGACCATTTGTACTATACAATGTTAGACACATAGGGCGTGACGCATGTGTGTCCGTACACAATAGGCGACAATACACAAAAAAAACCAATTTTCTAACCAGATGTAATAGTCATTAAAAACACCAAAAAACCACCAAACGAAAGGGAAACGATTAGAAAATGAATTTATTGTGTCTATTTTATGGGTTTCGCTCTTATTTGGTCGATTAAAGGTCAGAGGTGGGTAGGCAA
The DNA here is from genome assembly GCA_039657365.1 of Stephania yunnanensis. Lineage (NCBI taxonomy): Eukaryota > Viridiplantae > Streptophyta > Magnoliopsida > Ranunculales > Menispermaceae > Stephania > Stephania yunnanensis. Next base: position 23,407,460 of record CM077585.1, read on the forward strand.
TTTGAAGATTATAGGGGTTCCGTTAGTGCAGCGTGGGATATAGTGGAAAAAACCAATTATATACAAGAGCAAAAATGTCATTTACTATTTCTTACGGGCAAAAATGAAATTTGAAAATGGCCCCTTCAACAAAAAGTAGGGTGTGACGGTCCCTTCTTCTAAATAGGGCACCGCCCGGCCTAATCCCGTAATCAAGCCTTAATCCAACCATATAAGAATTTTACATATTAGTCAGCCTTTCCTCCATATATTCTTCAATACACGTGTTCAGATATTATTAGATTTCAGAGTTAATTAATTTTTTCATCATTTTAATATTATTACATATTTTAAAAATTATGTGGAAAGTCTTACTACTCAAAATTCCTAAGTGCGGAAAGAAAAACAACATCGCATGCATGTATATATATCATAAAGGTAATAATAAATTAGGATATATGAGTCTCAAATGTGACGACCCCAGTTCCCTATAAAACTGGGCCCCGCCCAGCCTAAACCCACGTGGACCCTCAAGTCAATCCTCGCAAAGTCGATGCAAGCGTAGTCAGCCTCAAATAGTTACATTCTCATTGAATTTGTATTTTCAACATTGAGTTATTACGTTATATCTTTTATATAATAGTTTGCAGCGGACACTACAAAAAAACAGCAAATCAGAAACGGAATTAGAAACGGAAATAAGTTCTGTTTCTAAATCAGAAACGGAATAATTTTCGTTTCTAAATTAAAAAGTTAGCGACGGAATTGAGACGGAAACATTCAGAGACGGATTTGAGACGGATCAGAGACAGAATTAGAGACGGAATTAAATTCCGTCTCTGAAAAATGGCGCCACCATTCCCGCCAAAACTTTATTTTGTTATACCCGTTCATCGAATCTCGAGATTTGTGACAACAAATCTCGAGATTTCTCTTTACCCCCTCCAAAACCCCCCCTCGTCTCGTCCTCCCCACCACCGAAAGCCCTAACCAAGCAACGGAATCGCGCGATTCGATCTCATCGTCTTCGTCGTCTCTCCTCTATACTCTCGTCTCTCCTCTCTGGTCGCGCCGTCTCTCCGGTCACCGGCCCCCAAATCTCCAACCCCCAACAAATCTGGCGTCTCTGTTCCGTTGCTCTCAACTCTCTCTCTCTGGTCTCTCCGTCTCTCTCCAGATCCACCGCCCCCAAATCCCCAACCCCCAACAAGTCGTCCTCGCACTACATTTGCTCCCCGTAGCGCGCCTGCTCTGGTCTGTTCGGTTGTCTTCCACCATTTCGGTCCGCGCCTCTGCTCCTCTCGGCTCTCACTTCGTGCTCTCATTCAGTCCCCTCTTCGATCTCTGTTCGGTGGTATTGTGCTCTCATTCATTCCGCGCCTCGCTGTGCTTGATTGGTGAGTTCTCCCTCTTTCCTCTCGAACCATTATTTTTGGTGAATTGGCAGTGACATGTTATGTAGGTGTTCCTTGCTATTTTATCATATCTTGATGTTGGTTTACCTATTTAAATGTATAATTTAAATAAATTTGATTTGGTTGTAACTTTACCAAGATGCGTCTCCTTGCAATTGTATGATATCTTGACGCGTATAACTATTCAGCTATCATAAGTGATATATTGATGTCTTTGTTATATGTTCGGTGTCTCTCTTGATGTGTTATGTAGGTGTTCAACTAACATTTATAAAAAGAACAAGTTTCCACTTCCTTTCAGTCTAATGAAATCAAGAATTTTTGTTCAGTCTTTTTGTTCAAATTTATCATGAATGGGGTGTTTTTTATTCCTTGCTATTTTATTATGTTTGGTTATGCTATTCTGAAATGCCAAAAAATTGATAATAGGTGCAATGATCTGAAATATGAAAATCTAATTCTGAATATACTAGGTATTACTTTGATCATAGTTCTTTGCATGATTCTTGATCTCATTCAAGAGCTTAGTGAACGAAGTGATGGTTGTGGCTATGTCTTCATCGGAGCCAACTCTGAAAGTCTCATAGTGCCCCTCGATTATCAACATTTTTCTTCACTTGATGTTTACCTTTATAATGTACCCTAAGCTTCTCCTTCACTTCCTTAGTTGTTTGACAAGCCCTAACTCTGTTAAATTTGTTCTCATAAAGCGAGGAATAAAAATTATTCATGGCTTGATCATTGGAGAGCTCAATCTTGGTCTCCTCAATGATGTATTCTCTTATGGCCCTGTTCGGTGGACTGTACCTATTCTCAATTGACTCCCACAAAAGTCTAATTTTCACCCTAATGTAGAACTTCATCCTTACTTTCCAATGAGCATAGTTGGTATAGATAAAAAACACTTTGAATTTTCAACTCCCTATCCTTAGTTCAATGAAAGGTTAAAACAATTACTTTCTAATCCTGGCATCTTACATATTTATGATGAGGTAAATAATCCAGTTAGAGGAATATCGAATAAATGTTGTTGTACTTTGCATTTCGTGCCTTGAATTGCATTCAAACATTAATACTTAGCAAGATAATAATTAAGGACAACATTAGATATTAAAGTAAATTTGATCTACCGCCATTCTAGCATTTCTTAATAAAACCTATAATTATTTAAGTCATTCCATGACTAGAGTGATCTAATTACATTTATCATCATATGAAAAGAGACATTACATTACAATACGATCATAAATGAAACCTGAGACATCGTGTAACGCTGACTAGTTAGAAAATTAATGACTTCCTAATTTTGTCAATTTATTCTCTATTCATGAGTTCAACAAGAACCTCGTTCTTTCACTTAGCTATCAATTTCTTCTAGATGGTCTTGATCGCTATTCCGATTTACAATATTCTCCAATTAGTGAGATTTCCTATCATCTTAATCATTATTATTTCATTACTTGAATAGACAACCGGCTCGACAACGGCTACATTCGAATAGGAATGTCGTCTACAAGTAGAGACTGGATGTACAACCGGCTCGACAACGGTTACGTTCGAATTGAATTCGCAGCGAAGGTTAAAGAATTCATATCATTTGCAAAACAACATTGTCCTACATACCAAAGTGAAAGGAAGATTAGATGTCCGTGCAATTTTAAGAAATGTCGACTTGTACCGTACGTGGACGTCGAAACGGTTGAGTACCACATATGTAGGTATGGATTTGTCCCGGGATATCACAGTTGGTACGAACATGGTGAGAACGAAGATGAAGGCCCGCAAAATTTTCACGAAATGGATAGCCATATTGATGATGCTGATGTGGGAGGATACGATCCGACACCTTACCGCGAGATGCTACACAACGTGGCAGGTCCAAGTTTCAATTGGAATGACGTGGAAGAGTCACCAAACCCCCAAGCACGCCAACTATATGACATGATTGATGCAAGTAGGGAACAATTGTGGCCTGGTTGCGAAACCATGACAACGTTGTCCGCAATGGCAAGATTACTTGCGATCAAGTCTGAACATCATATATCTGAACGAGGGTATAATGAAATCATTAAACTCATGAAGGATTGTTTGCCGAATGACAACTCATTGGTTGAAAATTTTTATGCCACTAAAAGACTAATGCGAGGTCTAGTTCTACCTGTTGAGAAAATAGATTGTTGTGAGGACCAATGTATGATTTATTGGGGAGTGGACTCTGAGTTGACGTCATGTAAATTTTGTGAGAAATCACGATACATTGCACATCGACGAGGTCGTGGTCGGAACACAAAAAACCGCCCTTGCAAAAGAATGTACTACTTCCCTTTGGGCCCTCGGTTGCAACGACTGTATGCGTCTGAGTCAACCGCAAAACATATGCGATGGCATGGAGATCATTCATCGCCAGAAGATGTTATGCAACACTGTTCTGATTCGATTGCTTGGAGACATTTTAATGACGTCAATAGAGGCTTCGCCGCCGAGGTTCGGAATGTTTGTTTAGGATTGTGCGCTGATGGTTTTCAAGTATTTGGGCTTTCCGGGAAATCGTACTCTTCGTGGCCCGTGATTTTGACTCCTTACAACCTTCCACCGTCGATGTGCATGAAATCGAGTTTATGTTCTTAACGGTTATTGTTCCCTGGACCGACCAGGCCCAAAGCGAGAAAATCGACGTGTTCCTTCGACCGCTTGTGAAAGAGTTGCAAGATTTATGGAACAATGGGGTGATTACATACGACGTCTCCACCAAGACAAATTTTCTCATGCGAGTTGCCCTTTTATGTACTTGTTAGTGATTTCCCGCATATAGCATGTTGTCCCAGGTTGGAGCACACACGGTAAAATGTACGCTTGTCCATATTGTATGGAGGATATAAATGCATTTCAATTGCGAAATGGTGGTAAGACATCGTGGTTCGATTTGTCATCGTCGTTTCTTGGCGAAGTCATCACCATTAAGGAAAGACAAAAAAATTTCATTAGAGGCAAAATGGTCATAAATGATGATCCGCCCGCTTTGCGTTCTGGTGAAGAAATTTTGGCAGAAATTGAATCGTTTGGCTTGATGAAGGTGACAGAAATCAGAGCTGAATCTGTGAATGGGCGGATAGCTAAGAATTCGGGATGGAGGAAGAAAAGCATATTCTGGGACTTGCCATATTGGAAGACAAACTTGATCCGCCACAACTTAGATGTCATGCACATTGAAAAAAATGTTTTTGACAACATATTCAACACTATTATGTGTGTACCGGGCAAGAGTAAGGACAATGCAAAATTGAGGCAAGATATTCGTGAATATTGTCACCGACCTTCTCTACACATTGATTCGGCGACAAATACTTACGTCCTTGGGTGCTATGCTCTTGATACATCAAAAAAACAAAAAATGTGCGAGTGGGTTGAAAAGTTGCGTTTTCCTGATGGTTACGCATCGAATCTTGGTCGATGTGTAGATCCAAAGAAACTGCGAATGTTCGGCATGAAGAGCCATGATTGTCATATATTCATGCAACGGTTGATACCAATTGCATTCAGAGAACTCCTCCCAAACCCGGTTTGGGTTGCAATTAGCGAATTAAGCCTTTTTTTCCGATCCCTAATTGCGAAATGTGTCGGTATCCAAGATATGGAGGTCTTAGAGTCTGAAATACCAAAAATCATTTGCAAGTTGGAAAAAATATTCCCTCCAATTATTTGACTCTATGGAACAGCTACCAATCCACTTGGCCTACGAGGCCCGTCTGGCCGATCCCGTTCAATTTCGATGGATGTATCCATTTGAGAGGTACTATCTTGAGCCCTTGAAATTTTTTTCCCATTCAATAGGTTTTATATCAACATTTCCTATAACATTCATACAGGTACCTTAAACATTTGAAGAACAATGTGCGAAACCAAGTGAAGGTTGAGGGCTCCATGTGTAATGCTTATTTGGTCGAAGAGGTCACATCCTTTTGTTCTTACTACTTAGAAGATCACGTCTTTACGTTGCATGACAAAGTGCCACGTAACGACGATGGCGGTCTCGGGCCCACACCGAACTTCGTCGGCAATTTCTGAATTTTCACTTATGCTGGTCGACCCATGGGCAAGTCGAATGAGCGGTACTTAACAAAGCAGGAGTATAATGCCGCTCATTCGTACATACTGCTCAATTGTCCAGAGATCGCTCCTTACGTTCAGTATGTCCGTCACTTTCATTCAATAATGCAGTACATTCATTGTTCATATTTTAGTAAGACAACCGACTTACATGTTCGTTTCTTCTAGGATATTCGTCGATGAAATCACTCAAGCAATGGGGAGTCGGAAGTTGATAGTAGTCTAGAGCACAACTTCCCCATTTGGTTTCAAACATATGTAAGGTCATTACTTTTGTACGTTATAGATTCAAATGTTTCTTCCATAAGTAATGTGTCATATTGCATCTCTAGTTTTTTTGAATAGGCTCGGAATTCTATAGTTGACGAGACGCTCGTTGATCTTTCTGTTGGTCCTAGTCGATCATGTACTGTCTACCCTGGTTACCTTGTTAATGGGTATAAGTTCCACTCCGCAACATATGACGTTAATAGATCGACGCAGAGCAATGACGGTGTTTTGGTGAAGGGTTCAAACTACGCCGATGTTTCCCATAACTATTATGGAGTACTGCAAGAGGTTGTGGAGATTGAGTATACCAAGCATCAAGCGTGTGGTCTTGTTTAAGTGTGAATGGTATGACCCTACACCGAATCATGGTGTGAGGACTCACCCAACACTTCAATTGGTAGAGGTTCATCGAAGTCGACGATATAACAACTACGAGCCATTTGTACTAGCAATGCAAGCCACTCAAGTCTACTACCTTTCGTACCCTTCTATGAGGAACGACCGACAAGAATGGCTAGCAGTTTGTTGCTGTCAGCCAAAATTCGCTGACGAGGAAACTAGCAAAGACGATAATGACCAGGGCTCGGCAGAGATTGCTTTCCAAGATGGGATGCCCACAACGTGCGTAGTCGATGATGCAATCGCCGATATCAACAATCTGGATGATCCGACTGGGACTCTATTCATTGTTGAAGCGGGTCCAAGCGAAGAAGTTTATAGTGGAGATGATTCAAAAGAAGAATCCTCACCTTCTACTCATGAGAGTGAATTTGAAACGGATGATAGCGAATAATGTATGTATATGATATGTCAACGTCCAATAATGTAGTTACTTTTATTAGCATGGATCCTGTGTTATTAAGTCCAATCATTTAGACTTAATTTCTAATTTTTGTATGCCCTCATTCTCTGATGTTTTATTGTTATTTCGTTAGGTATCATGGCCGGAGGTGGTCATAGGGGATGTCGAGGTTTCCCATTAGGAGGCCATCGTCCAGGCGGAAGAGGTGCAACACCGACATCTGGCGGCGAAATACCAACTGGCCCTCGTGGTCAGGCCACACGAGGGGTCCATATAGGTCGTGGCGGTCGAGGTCGTGGGTCGATACCTGCATTATCGATTCCGACTTCTCGGTCTCTCGAGCACGATACAGCCGCAGCGTCACCTTCCCCTTCCATACCGTCGGCGTCGTCTGTACCATCATCGTCGTCATCAAGGACTATACCAAATATACATTTCCCCGCACCATCTCCGACATCAAGGACTCCTTTACCCACGAGGCCTGCACCCCCAGCCACAGCATCACCGGTAGCATCCCCACAAGAAGACGTAAGAGCAGGGTTGGAGGTGACAGGCCCTCCGCGGCCACCTCGGAGGACGGGATGGAGCCCCCTCGCGTGCAGGGGATCCCTATCAGACTGATTGCCAATGATACGTAAGTTTGTGTTTGACTCTTATATGTCATTTTCAATATGGATGTCAATTATTGAAGAAGTAGTTAAGGTGATATGCATGTTCATGAAACACAGGGAGTTGCATCCTTCGCATTTTTGTGCACGGAGGATGTCAAAAGTTTTCAAACGATGGATGATTCCCCGAAGGGTATTGTTGGAAGTCGGTGCGCCTCATCATAAAGACCAATACTGGCGCCAATGGAAGGTAAAAAAGACTACTAAATGCCTTATGATTTATACTATTTTCTCAATGTCTTGTAACAATAGCAATCGCCAATTTGTAGGTATTTTTTAGATGGGATGACGCGATTCCCGAGGATCTCGTGCGAGCGGCGTACGACGAGCTTGCGAGCACAAGGTACACCGTGTTGATGCACAAGTTAAAGAAGAATCGTGTGCGACCGCTTTTTGTTACGAGATGAGGCATGGAGGAGATACTTGCGATCTTGGAAAGCGAGGACTTCCGGGCCGAGTCTAGGCAAGCGACGAGAGAATAGGAACACCGAGGTCGAAGGCCCAGGGGACCGGACCTCGAAGCACGGTGGTGGTTCCGTGTCTTTGTGACTACCCAAGAAAGATTGGTAAGTTTTTTGTAACATCTTGGATATTTTTTACATTTATACACTTGTTCACTATGCTTGGTCCTGCACGCAGACTGATTCATCCGAGACGCCACCGACTATGAATGACTTGTATTTGCATCTCCACACCGTAAATCACGACAGGATGATATTCATCGATGCTAGATCAGAGCGGTTCTATGTAAGTATAGAAATGATATGTAAAATATTATTAAGTTTACTTTAACCCATATCATGTATTTTGTTTGTTGTGCATATATGCAGGACCGGCTCCAGAGCAGACGTCAGGAGCTGACCCAGGCTACACCGGACCAATCGGTGGATGATGAGGCGGTGTACCTCAATGTGGCGGGTGAGTGTTCCAAAGGACGTGTCTACGGACTCGGGTCCGTAGGGAGAAAGAAGAGGAGATACGGAGATCCCGGTGCCGAAGACGTCGGAGATGCGGATGTGGTGCCGCGGGCAGAGTTCAATGTCGTTGCGGAGCAATTACGAAAGGTTATGGAGTTCATGCAGCAGCGTCTCGGGATGAACATGGACGAAGTAGGCCTAGCTCAGCAACAACCACCACCACCGCCACCACCACCGCCACCTCATGAAGTAACATCCGCCGCAAATAGATCCGGTCGATCCACCACAACAAGGGGACAATGTTGAGCGTGAGACGTAAGCGTGGCTCTCGAGAGATGAGAAGGTTGGTGATACATAGGTATTTCACTTGTTGTTTGTGTAAATTCTTAGATTAAACGTTTGCCTTTGTAGAATTCTTCGAATTACTTTATGATTGACACTTCATTTTGTGCATATTTAGATTGATATTCCATATTTTATCGTGGATTTTAATTTTTTGACCTTTTGCTCCCCCAAAATTTTTTTTGTTTTTAAGTAAAATATACTATAAGTACATAATGTTTGCATAATCCATGGGAGAAGAAAACATGCTGGCTGTTGTGTGCAAGTCTTATGGCGGTGCAGGTTATCTCGAGTGCTATGATGAAGAAAGTGGTAGAATTGACAGGGAGCAACATCTTCATGCAATAGCAAATAAATTTGGGAAGTCGATAAAGGCTCGTTTTTCGTTCATCTGTGTTGAGAACATGTAGGCTCTTGTTCTTCTATTATCGCATGTCCCTAGAAAAACAAGAGCCTACATGTTCTCAACACAGATGACCGAGAAACGACCCTTTATCGATTTCCCAAATTCATTTGCTATGACATGAAGATGTTGCTCCCTGTCAATTCTACCACTTTCTTCATCATAGCACTCGAGAGAACCTGCAACGGCATAAGATTTGCACACAACAGCTATCATGTTTTCTTCTCCCATGGATTAATTCTGCAAACATTCTGTACTTATAGTTTATTTTACTTAAACTGAGGTTAAAAATTTTTTTTTGGGGAGGAAAAGGTATAAAAAATAAAATCCATGATAACTTATGCATGAACTGGGCTTCCAAGGCAACTAAGATATACAGAGGATAAATGAACAATGAATGTACCTGCAGGAGATAGTGGTTTGTTGAAGCCTGATGTAGTGGAGGGTACTGATGATGAAGTTCCTTATTTCGTTTTTTGCAGTTTTCAACATGTTGCTATTTGTTAGTTGTTGACCTACTTATACACTTGTTGTAACAGAGAGTTTGGAGATTGCCTTGCTGGGACCTCACTGAGACAAGCAAGAGAGACGATGGCATTGATCTTTTGAAAGACAATCAAGCACTTCAGCGCCTCACTGGGTATTACATTTTTTCTTTATGTTGCCTTCTTCTTCATTTCGTTTTTCATTAGTGATAGTTGAATGGCCTTTTCTGCACCTCATCTTACTCGGCTAAAGTATATTAGGTGTCTAGAAAGTTGATTTTTTCAATCATCTGGCTGTGTTTTAATTTGTTTGGTTTTTGTGCTAATTGTTTTGTTATTGGGCTAAATCCCATTACAAGTTTGTAGACACTTTCCCTATTGTTTTCAAGTATTATTGAATAATCAAAGTCCATTGGAAGTCATTTCAAGTTAGTTTAAGGCAAGGGTTTGTAAGACAATCCCTTATGGAAATTAATTTCTTAAATATAGAGGTTTTTGTGAAACTTGAATTGCGTCAAAACAATCATAGAAGTTTTCAAAATTCTCGACTTTTTTTCATTCAAGTCTATTAACTTTAAACTGAGGTTGTTGAGTGATAAAATCTCATGGATATGTTCAAAAATACAATTTGAAACTCAAAGTCAAACTTTAAGTTGGTAAATATTCTTGGTTTTAAAGCCAATGAAAGATAGAAATTACAATTGACTTGTATTCTACACATAGGAGAGAATGAACAAAGGAGTCCAAAATACAATGTTTTCGTTCTCCTTAAACACATTGCACACACAACTTGAAAAGTAATTTTGGTCTCTTTATTTCATGAAAAATAGTTGCACGTAATAAATAGTTTAGAAAACTAAACCAAAATAGTAACTCCTAAATTACATAAACTCATAAATCTTATAACTTTCCTAGACAAAACACTTTAAGAATAGAAACTTATTAAACCTTAAATAAGTTCATCTGAACTAAACTAAACACCTAAGAAGTATGAGCTTCCCCAATTTAAAAAAGAAATAGGAAGTTTCTAAATCTTGAACTGCACACATCATAATTAAATAAATAACATAAATAGAAACTATGTAGGCTAAAGCACTAATTTTAACACTCTTATTTGCTTTTGGTGTTCTTTGGTGAAATGGTAGGATGGTGGAAGTGATCTGGTGAGCTTTTGGTGTTCTTTGGTGAAATGTTTCTTTGGATTCGGCATGAAGGGCAGTTGATCCTCTCTCTTCTGTTTCAAATGGAATCAATGAGTAACTCTTTTCAATTTTGACTGCATTGCTGCTGGTGAGCTTTTTTTTTGAAGCTTTCTTATTCTATTTGTGAGTTTTTTTCTTTTTCTTCACTGGAGAGAGGACCTCAGCTGGTTTTCTTTTTTTTGGAGAGTAGGAACTCATGGCTGGTTCAGTCTAATGGAGCACACAGCAGTGTTGGTGGATGAGATGATGACTTCCTATCAAGATTGATGGGAAAATAGAGAGGCTGGGAAAATAGAGGGCATTGTGAGGGCTATTTATCAAGTGAGTTCTGCTATGTTTTTTATTTAATTGCAGCAGATCAAGGAAGTGACCCAACATTTCAATGTACGTATACTATCTATTTGTATGGTTTTTTTTTTCTTCACTGCAGGAGAGGACCTCAGCTGGTTTTTTTTTTTTTTTTGAGTAGGAACACATGGCTGGTTTGTTTTGGAGCACACAACAGTGTTGGTGGATGAGATGATGAGTTTAGGATCAAATTTGATGGATGTGAATGTTGCTTTGATAAATAATCCAACTCAACTTACATGATAGGTCCATCTTATACATACATTGTTCGATATCTCCTATGCGTAGAAAAATAGCTACAGTGACACCCCAAACTCACAACAACAACAAAACTTCAGTCCTTGACTGCATTTGCTTGTTGCTCCTACTTTTTTTTGAAGCTTTCTTATTCAGCAGTGTATGGTTTTTTTTTCTTCACTGCATTTCTTGAATCTCAGCTGGTTTTTTTTTTTTTTTGAGTAGGAACACCTCCATGGTTCAGTCTAATGGAGCACACAACAGTGTTGGTGGATGAGATGATGAGTTTAGGATCAAATTTGATGGATGTGAATGTTGCTTTGATAAAGGTTTGTGCTTAACTTTCAGTTTTTTCCTTTTAGCATTCTTGCGCTTCACCATTATCATATACATGTTGAAATGCATGCCTTACAAAGCTTGATAAATAATCCAACTCAACTTACATGATAGGTCCATCTTATACATACATTGTTTGATATCTCCTATGCGTAGAAAAATAGCTACGGTGACACCCCAAACTCACAACAACAACAAAACTTCAGTCCTTGACTGCATTTGCTTGCTGCTCCTACTTTTTTTTTGAAGCTTTCTTATTCGACGAAGCAGTATGGTTTTTTTTCTTCACTGCATTTCTTGAATCTCAGCTGGTTTTTTTTTTTTTTTTTGAGTAGGAACACCTCCATGGTTCAGTCTAATGGAGCACACAACAGTGTTGGTGGATGAGATGATGAGTTTAGGATCAAATTTGATGGATGTGAATGTTGCTTTGATAAAGGTTTGTGCTTAACTTTCAGTTTTTTCCTTTTAGCATTCTTGCACTTCACCATTATCATATACATGTTGAAGTGCATGCCTTACAAAGCTTGATAAATAATCCAACTCAACTTACATGATAGGTCCATCTTATACATACATTGTTCGATATCTCCTATGCATAGAAAAATAGCTACAGTGACACCCCAAACTCACAACAACAACAAAACTTCAGTCCTTGACTGCATTTGCTTGCTGCTCCTACTTTTTTTTGAAGCTTTCTTATTCAGCAGTGTATGGTTTTTTTTTTCTTCACTGCATTTCTTGAATCTTAGCTGGTTTTTTTTTTTTTTTTGAGTAGGAACACCTCCATGGTTCAGTCTAATGGAGCACACAGCAGTGTTGGTGGATGAGATGGTGAGTTTAGGATCAAATTTGATGGATGTGAATGTTGCTTTGATAAAGGTTTGTGCTTAACTTTCAGTTTTTTCCTTTTAGCATTCTTGCACTTCACCATTATCATATACATGTTGAAATGCATGCCTTACAAAGCTTGATAAATAATCCAACTCAACTTACATGATGGTCAATTCTTCTTATTTTAATGCTAAAAGCTCCATGTTATTCTCATTGCACCTATTACAATCCCCATAATGTTGTTAATGCTTTCATCTTAATTTTCAAAGAACTAAATCAAAGTCAACAATGTGTGTGTTGTTTCTACTTTGTTTCAGTGTTTTATTACGACTTGTTGTCGTTGTTGTCTTCTTTTGAATTGAATGAAAATTGGGTCTCCATAAGGAACTTCATGTATTGACTATGGTGTTGTATTTAATGTTTAATATGAGTTAATTTTCTTTCATGTTCCTTATTTGCTCTAGTACTCCTCTCTACCTACATATGTGTTGAATTGACAAAAGACCAAAGCAAACTCAATCGTAAAGAAATTAAAAAATAGGTTCGAAGCCTACTTTTTATGTATGATTATTATTACTTTCTATGTTTCTTCAAATCCACCATTTTTCTCATTCGCTTCCAATGTACATCCTTAGTTCAATAATCTCTCCTTTGCCTACTTCTTTCAGGTGCATAATCACTGGTTGTTGTCCTCAGATGGAGAATCAGAAATGCTTCAAAGCTGCGTTATGTTATTATATGAAGTCCTTTTTGCTATTCTTATTCTGACCAGTCATGTTAGAGTGTTGGTGATTGGATGTGTTGAACATTAGATGGCTTTTGTTCTTGGTTATTGAACTTAATTCTTTATGTGCATATTTATAGGATTGTAAATGTTCTTTTTTTTTGGTTGTTGAACAATAGGATTGATGGTTTTTGTGTATACTTCCAAATTTTGGAGCTTTTGTAATACACGACAATTTTCCGTGGATATATAAATTTTTTGGCTAATTTTGAGTTTCACATTTTTTCTTTCTCTTTTGAATATTTGTTGATATATATTGTCGATGTATGGATGTGCAATTTGGCTTTTTGTGGGATGTTAGCACCCCCAAGGAGTTGTTGGAGGGGGTGCAGGTGATGGAGTAGGTCATATGGTTGTAATTTAAATTTTTAGGTTGGAGAACCAATTGGATTATGTTTCTGTGTCATAATTAAACAAAACAGAAAATTAGAGACGGATTAGCAACGGAATTTAAATATTTCGTTGCTATTCCGTCTCTAATTTTCCAGAAATATATGTATGAATCACAAACGGATCAGAGACGGAAATAAGAATTCCGTCTCTGATTCCGTCGCTAATCAGAAACGGATTCAGAGACGGAATCAGAAACGGAAAAATCCGTCTCTGATTCCGTTTCTGATTAGCGACGGAATCAGAGACAGAATATTTGCATTCCGTCTATGAGTCCGTCTCTGATTCCGTTGCTGATTAGAAACGGAATCAAAGACGGAATTCATCAATTTATTAATTCCGTCTCGATTCGTTGTTGCTAATCGTCGAACGAATCGAGACGAATGCAATTACAAATGTACCATTTCGATATAAATTCCATTTATGTTCCGTCTCTGTTCCGTTTCTAATTTCAGTCTCTAAATCCGTCTCTAATCAGAAACGAAATTGTTCCGTCTCCATTCCGTCTCTAATCAGAAACGGAATCAATTTTCCGTTTCTGATCGAATCAGCGACGACGTTTTCAGAGACAGAATTCATTCCGTCTCTGTTCCGTTTTTTATTGCAATTAGAGACGAATTTTTTGCAAATCAGAGATGGAAAATTCCATTTCTGATTTGCTGTTTTTTTGTAGTGGGAGTTAAACTTAAGACAAGATTAATTAACTCATATTTCATTAAAAGTGTAACAACCTACAGTGTGGAAACCTTGCAATCATCGTATATCATATATCACTCGGTCCCAATATATCTCGGTATATTCAAAAGCAATAATATACAATAAATACAACAAGAATGACAAAACATATTGTCATGCGAGGAAGGAACCGCTTCAAAAAGTCCTAAAAAAGTCATCGATCACTGGTCCTTTCCCCTTATTCGTTTCTGTCTGCTCTGCACCAACCATCACAAACTAGACGGTGAGTACAATAAAGTAGAAAGTAATAACAAGAAGGATATAAACAGTAATTCATGAATCATGTAAAAAAATAGTCCAAATATCATGCGGTATTAAAAGACAGACACAAACAAAGAAAGCGCATGATAAATAAATTGACATATATTCACAACGAAATATGAGTGCCTAGGAATCAAAAGAGGCAACTAAGTGGTCTTAAATCTACAACAATCTACAACAAACCATAACAATCCAGTACACGGGGAAAACTCACGTTTGGTTGGGTAGCTGCACCCCCGCAGGTAGTGTTCACGTAAGCCCAACTAGCTATAATCCCAGGAGTGCTTTCCCGACACACTTAAGCCATATATACTTAACCAAGGAAAAAAGAATAGAATTCTAACAAAGAAGCATTTATCAACAAAGCCAATAAATATGAAAAATGAATTATTATGCATTTCCTTAAATGGTCTACTTACATACCTCAGACTCGCGTTATCCCGCCCTCGTGGCTCGAACATGCTCCTAAAATGAATACCCGAACTCTCGAGACCTTCCTTTATGTTCGTATGGTCCTAAAACATGTTTTAGACTAAATAATAGTATTTTAGAGATTTTGAAAAATTTCAATTTTAGGTGTTGCCAGGGGAATTAGTGCGCTACTTTAGACCCTTAGCGCACTAATCCATATTAGTGTGCTAATTTTTGACATTATCGTGCTAATTTACAGATTAGCACGCTAACTCTGATATCTAGCACGCTAATCAATCTTAAGGCGCTAGATTTCTCACCTAGCGCGCTATGTGCAGCAGAACCCAAAATTATGCATTTCAAATTCTGGGTATCTTCCATACATAGGCCATGATGATGCCTTGGGGACCCTTAAACATGTTACTATCAGTCCTTAACATCAACCATAACACAAAACAACACATTACAACTTCAAATACATGAATTGAATTAATTTACCAAGCTATGTTAATGGAGTACCTAACTTGATCTTCTTCATCGCTTCACTGATTTCTTGAGTTTTCTCCACCTTTTGAGCACTCCAGCAGTCCCTCTTCTTCTTTTCTTGCTTGCAAAATCAATGGGAATGAAATGAAGTGATAAGTTTCATTGACCAAAGTGGTATATATGATTGCATTTGATTAAACCTTAGCCACTCATCTATTTACGCTCTCATATCTCAAGGCTTATCTTGTGGACCATCCTCACACACTTATCCCATAAGTCGTGCATGAATTGACTCCAAACATACACTCCCTTGGTCTCTAGATTGATCACACGTGTCTCAATGCATATCCTAAAGCCTTGTTCTTCACAGTCACCCAATTCAGTTGCTTATAGTCGATGTACAACCTTAGGCTGTCGTCTTTCTTCTTCACAAACAAGACCAGTGCACCCCATGATGACATGCTCAGGTGAATGAGTCCTAACTTCAACGACTTGTCCAACTGATTCCTCAGTTCCTCTAACTCTCGAGGAGACATTCTATACGACGGTATAGAAATAGGTTTAACCCTATGGACTAAGTCGATGATGAAGTCAATCTCTCGTGGCAGTTGTAATCTCGGTAGGTCCTCCGGGAATATGTTAATGAACTCGCACACTACCGGCACGTCTTCAATATAAATCTCTAATATCTCAGCAATACTCATGACACTCCCAAGTGTCTCAATCTCACTACTGGTGGCAATCCTTCCCCGGGTGATCAAAACTAAAACAGCTATCCCCTGAAATCTTATCTCCATCCCATTTAACAATGGAATCGTAACTGACTTGCCGTAGCAATCAATATGAACATGATACATACCAAACCAATCCATACCAAGCAAAGCATCAAACTTAAGAAGCTCTAAGACTTTCGAGTAAGCAGTCAAATTATAACCCTCTATCTTTACCGAACAGTAGACACACAACAAGTTCAGGTACATCTTGTCCCCGTGTAGCTGTGATAAGGATCAACAGGTCTACTAAGCCTACTAGGTCTCAACCCTAATGCATCTACCATGCATCCAGATATAAATGAAACAGTCGAACCAGAATCAAACATGGGATGCATCAAAGTACCACAAATTAAAATCATACCCTAAGTGAGATTTCAGATCTAGCTTAATTGTAACATGGACTCTCTCCCTCGGTACTAATGATGTTGCGTATGCGCTTGACCTAGCTGTGGATACTAATTCTGAAGATGACATATTTAACCGCATTTGAAACATTTACGTTGCTCCTTTGGTCTAGAGGACATCCCCTATGTCTGGCTCTATCATCGACCATGTGCAGGTCTCTGACTTTGAGTCTGTGCATGTCCAGACCTTTGTGTCTATCCACTACCTTTACCTACATCTCTGTTCTCGAATGTTGCCTCTGTGGCTACTGTACTGACCGGGTAGCGTGTGGTGATCGGCTAGCAAAACTCGGCTCTGGTACAGGTGGAACATGAGTAGTCTAATTAGGTCGTTTTGGCGCTGTAAATGACCCAACACTCTAGACTCTCCTATCTCTAAAGCCCTGACTATTCTTCTTCCTCATCCTGTCCCTATCAGATCGGCGGTCTACTATGTCTCTGGTCGTGTAGGTCTAGCTTCATCATGATATGTACGTACGTAAACCTCCCTAGCTAAACTCCTCTCATAAGCCCTCTGCAATTTGTCTGGCTCAGTGGAGACAATGACACCTCCAATCTCGGGTAGCAATCACTCCGTAAAATAGTACACATTATCAGCATCTAAATCGCCACCCTCCCGGGATAAGGAAGAAGCTGTAGGTAACGTCCCATGTAACCCACAACAGAGTCATCAACATATTGTCTCAATGAGGTGAATTGATTCATTTTCTCCCTTAGTATATTAAGAGGCAAATACTTTAAGAGGCTGCCTCTTGAAGTTTGCCCAATCCTTGGGTACTCCTTTGGTAGCCACCATCGTAGTCCACCAGTCGTTGGCCTCTCCCATAAGCATCGATGAAGAGATAAAGGCTTTCATGTGCTCCTCGGTAGCAATGATACTGTGCACCTTCTCGTGGCTCTTCAAGAACTTCTCAGCAATTTTTAAGTTTTTACCACCGTAGAACTCTATCGAATTATGCCTCTTAAACTCTCGCAACTGCCTAGCCTTTGCAATCGCCTTAGTGCCCTTCTCTACTAATGTAGCAAAAACTATCGCAATCTATACAGGAGGTACAATTGCAATCTCTAGTACAATTACAATAACCACAGTAGCCGTAGTAGTAGTCGTTATAATCAGTGTATTCGTCTCCTAAATAGCAGGCAATGTCGATGAAGGTGGAGGTGACGGTGTAGCCATAGTCGGTGCCCTAAATATCCTTAAAATCTCCTTCAATCTCATATCTTAGGACGCGAATCTCTCTGACAGAGTATGCAACTCCTCATTACTCGCAAATCGAGGACTTGCAGCCCCATTATCATCACTTGGTCCGGTCTGATCCGTCATCACTATCTGCAATAGAAAGCGAATCTCCGAATCAATGGATAGTTACCGATATAGTATAGTACAACACAACAAATATAACATATAAGATCAATTTTTACCTTTTTCCCAACTCTCCTCACTTCCCAACGAAGTTTCTAAGTCAGGATCATAGGGTTCCACTCTAGGGTTCCAATTTTGTCTTATGTTATTAACATTCCCAATTCCCTATAAAACTGGGCGTCGCCCGGTTTAAATCTATGTGGACCCCTGAGTCAATCCTTGCGAAGTCGATGTAGGCCTAGTTAGCCTCAAATAGTTACATTCTCATTAAATTTGTATTTTTAACATTGAGTTATTACCTTATTTCTTTTATAGAATAGTTTGCAACCGAATAAACTTAAGACAAGATTAAATACTCAGATTTCATTAAAAGTGTAGCAACCTACAATGTGGAAACCCTGCAATCATCGTATATCTTATATCACTCGGTCCTAATATATCCCAGTGTATTCAAAAGCAATAATATACAATAAATACAACAAGGATGGTAAAACATATTGTCATGCAAGGAAAGAACCACTTCAAAAAGTCCTAAAAAAAAGTCATCGATTACTGGTCCTTTCCCCTTGCTTGTCTTTGTCCGCTCTGATCCCACCGCCACAAATTAGACGGTGAGTATAGTAAAATAAAAAGTAATAACCAGAAAGATATAAACGGTAATTCATGAATCATGTAAAAAAATAGTCCAAATATCATGGGTCATTAAAAGACATGTCACGGCCCAAATCTCTAACCTCCGTTTAAATTCCTTAATCAAAATCACCGACCTTTGATGTGGGACTTACACAGTGATACGTACATCGACCGAGGCATGTGGCTGAGGTATATTGTATTTATGTATTGATGTATGCATAGTGTTATGTATTGTGTAGACTTACCAAGTCGGTTTGTACAGTTGTAGGCATTAAGATGAGACCGGGGACGTGCCTCGAGTAGCATGCGAGCCGGGGAACTGGGTAGTTAGCATTTTGGTAAGTCTTATTTAATACTAATATGAAATAAGGAATTACTTGTAAGCCTATGGTTGTGTTGGTTAATGTAAATAAAAGTAAAGGCCTATAGTTGAGTAAATTAAATGGAAAACATAAGATTGGTCTAGAGATACACATTGGAACATCTAGGAACTAGGTAAGTAATGAAATGGTGCCACTTGAGGTTGAGTTAGTGGGAGTTAGTGGGATATATGACAAAGGTGGACCATTAGATATTCCTAGGGATACATAAATCCATGAAAATTAAGGGCTAGGAAGGAACATCACCTTAATATATATTATTAGTGATCAAACAACATGCAAACCAAATCACTCATTCATTTTTGCTGGAGAAGAAGGAATTACTGGAGAGGAGTGAATCATCAAGGTGTTGAAGGAATCCATGAGAGTTGGTGAGAAATTCTCAAGCTAGGGTGCTACATCAACTAGGTAAACATTTTTTTAGTTGAAATTAGAACAAGTTCTGGTTTAATGCTGATTTCAGATAGTAGATAATTGAGTATTTGCAATTAATTTATATATTCAGATTCCTTATTCCAAGCTGATAATTCAGCTATATTGAAGTTCTTAATTTAGTTTTGAAATCATAAAGATATGAATTTTTAAAATTGCAACACCAAAACTAGAATTCTGCATGTTGTATTAGGAAACAACTTGGGTAATTTGTTCATTATCTACTCATTTTAAATCCAAATTGATCCAAAAAATGGAATCTAAAGGGAAATAACTTTTCTTGTATAAAGGCATTTTGATTCAAATGTCTTTATATGCAAACATGCTCTACAAGTAGGTGCTGGAATTAAAAAGGAAAGTTTTGAAACTAAGTCTATTAAGGGCATAACTCCCTAACCACTTATTCAAATGAGCTGATCTTTTAGTATGTTGTATTTGGATATGTTTTCTGACTTGTAACCAAAACTCACATTTTTAGGAACTATAGATTGGGAGAAATAGATTTTCTAAATCCGCTGGTCGGATTAAATTCCAATTAGACCTATGTTTAGAAAAATCATGATATCTCTTTCATTTTAAATCAAAGTTTTGCAAACTAAACCTTTTTGGAGACCTAAGAGAGAGACCAACAATAATTGTATTGATAGATGATTTCTATATTTTGATCATTTTATGCCTAAAACTGTGTTAAAATGTAGGACTAAAATTGAAACTTAACTTAGTCTTTAGGGGCTGATTTAGGAAGATTAATTTAAAGTTTATTGAACCAATTTGAATACATAATAAACACTACTAAATTGAGATTAAAACCATTATATTTGAACTAATGAGATACCAAACTCAGGAACCTAGGAAAAGGGTACGGGGGAGCGAATACAAGATTTGGAGTTTTGAGAGGCCGGTAAAGCTAGGACTTTACTTTGTTGTTGTGAGTATACCCAATGGAAACTTTACTTGCCATTTCATTTCTATTAATTGTTGTCCTTTCATAGTCTTTTTGACTATTTTTCCTTTGTATTCTTATATCATGTGTTCTTCGTGTATATGCTCACTTGATGAGTCTAGTTTGCATGATATCCATTCATTTGATTTGATTCATTGATTCTATCCCATGCTATGTATATTCTTGTTGTTTAAAATGTGAATTGATTGATAAATAGCATGCTATTAGGCTAGTGAATATCTTATAAATGTTTAAGGGGACTTGTATTCCTTATTTGTTTTGGTGTGTAGATGTGTCTATGTCTTGACAATCCATACTTGGTATTTTTTGAAATTTTAAAAGTAGTTTTCGCATTTAAGTCTCATACTCGATCGAGGTGTGCGCGACTCACGAGGTTAGAGTCCCTGGGGATGTCGGCACGTGTTACCTAACATTGTATGACACTCGGGGTTAGAGTCCCTGAGGTGTTCTACACACCGGGGTTAGAGTCCCTGGTAACACTTGGGTTAGAGTCCCTTGTGCTATATGATTATTAAGTCGGAGTGACGCGTTTCACTGCCGACCGGACCTAAATCACCACTACTTAGCCTAGTGTCAGTATCACTTGTTTAACTCTGGTATTTACTCGCATATGGTTTATTTTCCAGTCATCCCATTTATATGCTTTTAAATACCATTTGAATATTTGGAAATGCAAATTAAACTTGTCATCGGGGATTATTGTTTTATTCTTGTACTCACCGTCCTTTTTATGACGGTGGGTGCAGAGCTGTCTACCAGCAGGCCGGGCAAGGAGAAGATCGGCGATTATCCCTAAGCCCGCGGCGCGTCACTGCATCCATTGTAGGTCTTCTTTTGGTATTTTGATTGTATATGTTATATATGTCTTTCAAATACTATTTGGGTTGTATATTGGGTTGAGTGTTAGTTTCCATTACTTGACTTTAGATTATTTTACTATTTCATTGCATTTTGAGGACTTTATATATATGATGTCATTTCCTGGTTTTCCACACTTAGGATTTTATAAATGGCTTCCGCATAATTATAAATGGCTTCTGCATAGCCAATAAGACTTCTACTAAATAATTAATTTTATAAGAAGTTTTAATTAACTCTAAATTTTATAAACTAGTAGGACTAGTGTATTACTTATCCCAAACACGAGAAAAGAGGCGTTTAGGTTGTAAAAGCTGACTAATACGTAGTTGAGTCTTGCGTGGATAGGATTATGGCTTAATGATGGGATTAGACCAGGAGGTGCCCTAGATTAGAATAGGGGCCGTCACAAGACAGATAAAAACAAAGAAAGTGCATGACAAACACACTGACAGATATTCACGACGAAATATGAGTGCCTAGGATTCAAAAGAGGCAACTAAGTGGTCTTAAATCCATAATAATTTACAACAATCTAGTATTCGGGGAAAACTCTCGTTTGGTTGGGTAGCTGCACCCCTGCAGGTAGTGTTCATGTTAGCCCAACTAGCTATAATCCCAGGAGTACCTTCGCAACACACTTAAACCATAGACACTCAACCAAGGAATAAAGAATATAATTCTAACAAAGAAGCATTTATCAACAAAGCCAATAAATACGAAAAATGAATTATTACGTATTCCCTTAACTGGTCTACTGACATACCTCGGACTCGCGTTATCCCACCCTCGCGGCTCGGACACACTCCAAAAATGAATACCAAAACTACTGAGACCATCCCTTATGTTTGTGAGGTCCTAAAACATGTTTTATACCAAATTATTGTGTTTTAGAGATTTTGAAAAATTTCAATTTTAGGTGCTGCCAGGGGAATTAGCGCACTATTTTAGACCCTTAGCTCGCTAATCAATATTAGCGTGCAAATTTTTGACATTAGCGTGCTAATTTACATATTAGCACGCTAACTCAGACATCTAGCACGCTAATCAATATTAAGGCGTTAGATCTCTCACCTAGCGCACTATGTGCATCAGAACCCAAAATTCTGCATTTCAAATTCTGGGTATCTTCCATACATAGGCCATGATGATGCCTTGGGGACCCTTAAACATGTTACTATCAGTCCTTAACATCAACCATAACACAAAACAACACATTACAACTTCAAATACATGCATGAATTGAATGAATTGACCAAGCTATGTTAATGGAGTACCTAGCTTGATCTTCTTCATCGCTTCACTGATTTCTTGAGTTTTCTCCACCTCTTGAGCACTCCAGCAGCCCCTCTTCTTCTCTTCTTGCTTGCAAAATCAATGGGAATGAAATGAAAAGATAAGTTTCATTGACCAAAGTGGTATATATGATTGCATTTGATTAAACCTTAGCCACTTATCTATATGCACTCTCATATCTCAAGGCTTATCTTGTGGACCATCCTCACGTACTTGTCCCACAAGTCATGCATGAATTGACTCCAAACGTACACTCACTTGGTATCTAGATTGATCACATAAGTCTCGATGCACATCCTAAAGCCTTTGTTTTAATTCACTAACTTAGGCTTCTATTTATGTATTCAATATGAACACACTAAAGCCTTTACACCACTATAAGTAATTCACATTACACTTACCCCATAAGCCACTATCTCGGTCCTACGTCAACACGCAACTCAAGATACGTCCCCGCTCATGTCTCGACTCACCGAATGCCCTGCGTATACCTTACTCGCAAATTTGGTACAACAAAATAAACATACACTTGGACATTAGAAATTCATATTTGGGTATAAATAAATAATACATACACCACAAAAAAATAAAATCGGTGTCAATTCCAGAAGTTTCGACAAGTATGTCAAGTCATGATGGTCCAGTCAACGGTCCTGAAACGTGACACATGACACGTATAAATTTGAGGGTCGTTACGTCAAAAATGGGAAACTATCCACTCAACTCACTATACAACCCAAAACGGTACAGTAAAAATATAAACATAATAATACAACAAAAGTCGAGTCATACAAAATAAGATAGGAGAATCGCCAAGATGCTCAAAGAAAGTAGTCGATCTTCTACTTTCTTGGTATGCTGCTGCTCGATGGACCAACACCCACCGTCACAAACTAGACGGTGAGTATATTGATATTTAAGTAATAACTGGAGAATTCTATACCACATTTCCAAAATATAAGAATGGTATTTAAAAGCATAAAGTAGCGAAAGAATTGCCGAATCAAGTAATGCAAGTAAATACCACAGTTAAAAATGTATACACAAGCTTAGTCGAGATGATCTATGTCCGGTTGGGGTGAGAATTATCACCTAACCATTCCCACTATAATATCGAGCTGCGCTCAACATATTTCATACAAATAGCAGAGCTGCGCTCTACGCGTATACCTCATCTTTCTTATTCTTGCCGACCAACCCGAGTCCCGTTTCTCGTGTGTCGCGCAAGTGTAGTGGTGAGTGCTGGAACCCCGGTAGACTCATGTCCCCGTGAACCGCGCATCACTCGTGTAATGGACACTAGATAATCTCTACTTTAGTTTTTGAAGATTAATAGTCCCAATTCTCTAGGATTTCAATACTAGTTAGGCTACAAAGCCCAAAGAAATAGAATACAAGTCTAATCAAGTCCAACTTATCCCAATTGCATGCTTTTCATCAACTATCCATCAAGAATAACATCAAGAGTAGAAATTGGAATCTATGAAACATTTCACAAATCATGTTAACAATATTTGAACATGAATAGAAACAAGAACTAGCAATGTCTACAAATACACCATAAAACAATAAGAGTAATGAAATGAAATATAGAACTCTCACAGCTTTACTTATAATTCACAAGGCTTATCCTAGCGTGTCCGGCCTCCCGATACTCTAAAACATGTTCCCGAACTTTCAAGATTTCCCATTAGTTCCTTGGAGTTGTTTGATAGGTTTTAGAGTGAGTTTGGATTGCTACTTAGAGTTTTAAACCCATTTATAGTGTTTAAACCATTTTTTGAAAATTGCTTATTTTTGTACTGTCAGTGCAATTAGTGCACTAATTCTGATATTAGCGTGCTACCTTAAATCTTTAGTGCGCTAATCTTAGCGCACTAATTTAAACATTAGTGCGCTACCTCTGATATCTTGCACGCTAATAAATATTAGCATGCTAAATTGTCTACCTAGCACGCTATGTGTAGCAGAACCCATAATTCTTCATTTTGAATTCTGGGTTTTTGCTATACATAAGCATTGTTAACGCCTTAGTGACCCTTATACACACTACAAGAGGTCCCTAACATCAAACCCGATATAAAACAACAACAACAACAACATCAATTCCATAAATTCATCAACTTAATGGGGTAGAGAAGTTACCTAACTTGAAGAACTTCTTCTTCTCCACCAAACTTTCAATGAATCTCTCATCTCCTCCACCAAAATCTCACCAGCAAACTTTCTTCCTTCTCTCATTCTTTGCATAAACGATTTTAATGATGATAAGAAATCAACTTGTTGACTTATATATCTATTTGACTAGTTGGATATGTTTAAACCATAGCCATTGATCATGTGTGCACACATATCTCGAGGCTCAACTAGTGGACCACCTTGACATACCTTTCCCTCAAGTCATGCTTAAATGACTCTAATAGTTGACTCACTCGATCTCTTGATGTGGCAATACGTGTCTCGATGCACATCTTATGATTATTATTTTATTTTTATAACTTAGGCATATTAATGTTACATTACATACGACCATATTCAAGCTACTCATAAAACCAACATTAGTTCAAATTAATTAAGCTTACCCCATAAGCCATTACCTCGGTCCCACGTCAACACGCAACTCGAGGTACATCTCTACTCGTCTCGATACCTATATACCCATATAAATTGACCTTATAGTCTATACATATACAATACACTAGGCATACATCACAACAAATATAAAATATATCTCAGCCCTTACCTCGGTCAATGGATATATCACGGTGTGGGTCCCACGGTACAAGTCGTTGATCATGTTTAAGGAATTAAACACAATTAGATACTTTGGGCCGTTACTTAGGGTTCGTTTAACTGCTTCCTAAAAATAATGCATATAAGTAGTAGGAACCCATGGGC
The DNA here is from genome assembly GCA_039657365.1 of Stephania yunnanensis. Taxonomy (NCBI): domain Eukaryota; kingdom Viridiplantae; phylum Streptophyta; class Magnoliopsida; order Ranunculales; family Menispermaceae; genus Stephania; species Stephania yunnanensis. The sequence goes on from CM077585.1 coordinate 23,432,873, forward strand.
TTTCTAATGTCAGTGGTTAAGATCATAAAAATAATAATGATAATAATAATAACACACGCACACACATATATAGGATGATTCTACTATGATAATTAAAAAAATTCATCACAAATGGTTTTTTAAATCTTTAATCATTGGATTTAGATTTTATAGATAATAAAAAGTTTTTGATTTTTGTGTACACATTTAAAAGTCATTAATACAACAACCAAATTGTAACTCTAAACATCAAGATGATGAAGTGGTAAAATTAGGGGAAGTAGAAGTTCCTAAGGTGAACCATTTTAGATACCTAGGATCAATAATACAAAATGATGTCATACATAAAATTCAAGCTGGATGGAAGAAATGGCGGAGTACAATAGGGGCGATTTGTGATCGAAATGTTCATACTAAGTTAAAAGGAGAGTTTTATAGGACCGCAATTAGACCAGCTATGCTCTATGGTAGTGAATGTTGGACGGTAAAGCAACAACAATTACATAAAATGAATGTAGCATAAATGAGGATGCTTAGGTGGATGTGTGGTAAAACTCGTAAAGATAGAATAAGAAATATAGAAATTCAAAGACAAGTAGGAGTAGCACCAATTGATACAAAGATTAGGGAAGGGCGGTTGCGGTTGTTTGGTCACTTACTAGATGACCTACAAATGCCCCCACTAGAAAACTTGACTCAACAGAAACTATAGAAATTCAACGAAGTAGGGGTAGGCCAAAATTAACATGGGATGCATTAATTAGGATTGATTTGAATGCTTTGGAAAGCTCACCATCAATTGCACTAAATCGAACACAATGGAAAAGTTTGATTCATGTAGCTGACCCCAATTAATTTGGGACTGAGGCTATATTGTTGTTGTTGTTGTTGTTGTTGTTGTTGTTGTTGTTGTTGTTGTTGTTGTTGTTGTTGTTGTTGTAATACAACTACCAAATTGACAATTGAATCTTAATCCACCACTATTTGACCAAAAAAAAATCTTAATCCACCGATATAGTTGTTGTTTTATTGTTGTATGGAGTTATTCTTATGCGTATAGTTGTTGCTCGAGATAGGTTTTGTATTTTTGAAAGTTTAGACTCTTGGTGCGAAGATTAATTTTTTATTTTATTTTATTTTATTTAGCAGGCGGGAGTCAAATTTATGAATTCTCTAAACTTTACCTTTTAACTGGTGATGTCTCGTCCATCTCACTAGAGAGATGCTATGGCTCGAGGAGACTAGTTATATTGCTAGCTATTTGAATTTAATTACTCTACTTATTTATTAGAGCTTTCTTGGGTTAAGTATCCATTTGTATATATGTTTCAAAAATATATTGATTAAAATATCATAACCATTCGTAACTTTTGTTTTATATATTTTAACTCGTTTTGATAATTGTTATTGTTTCTTAACCTTTTTAAATTAATGAGGTAACATCATTATAATGAATTTAAAAAGCCAATTTATCACTCATAAACACTAAAATAATTACTAAATTCATTATTTAGTTATCACATCATCGAATTTACTTTAAAATTAAAAAGTGACACGTAATACAAATCAAACAATCTAAAAATGTTAGGACAAGTATGAAAGGCTACAATTTTTTAACAAATTTGGTCTTTTTTATTACTGACTTATGAGGAACTGGCAACCCACTCCCATTTAAGAAATATCTTTGTTCAAAGTAAAAGCTCACGACAAGCAACTCTAAGCTTACCGACATTAAGCAGACATATTTGTCAGTTTAAAATAGACTCGTATAACTCAACATATGGGCTTGATGGACTCATATAACTACTAAGATCTATAATGAACCTACATTATTCTATTAAATCCATGACCGACTTAAACTAAACATAAACTAAGGGATTAATATTTATTTGCATAACACTTAAATGTAGAATCTAGGTGAAAATGAATTGACCAGCTAATTTGTTTTTTTGTTTCCCATATAATTAAATTTCAATTTTTGTGAAAATAAATTTTATTTTATTTTTTGATACTTCTAATTAATTTACTGTTTAGTTTGTTTACCAAAAATATTTAACATGCAACTTTTTTATGCACTTAATCACCATTGTAATTAGTCGTCCATTATTGCATCATCTGAGACAATATTTAGGATTAGAAAAATTGGGAAAATCAAGAATAATAAATCTATTTGGACTCATAAGTCCACTACAAAAAAACAGCAGATCAGAAACGGAAATTTTCGTCTCTGATTAGCATAAATTTTGTCTCTAATTCAATTCTGCAATGGAATAGAGACGGAATCTATTCCGTCTTTAAAATCATCGTCGCTGATTCAATCAGCAACCGAAATGTGTTTCCGTTGCTGATTAGAGACAGATTAGAGATGGAATTTAGAAATTTCCGTCTCTGAATGAAATCAGAAACGGAACAGAGACGGAACGCGTTCCGTCTCTGAAAAAGTCGTCGCTGATACGATCAGAAACGGAAAATGGAATCCGTTTCGATTAGAGACGGAATAGAGACGGAAAATATCCGTTTCGATTAGAGACGAATTTGAGACGGAAATTAGAAACGAACGAGACGAACGAAAATGGATTTTATTTCGAAATGGTACATTTGTAATTGCATTCCGTCTCGATTCCGTTCTTGATTAGCAACGAATCGAGACGAAATTAATAAATTTATGAATTCGTGTCGATTCCGTTTCTAATCGAAGAACGGAATCGAGACGGAATCGAGACGAATGCAAAGAGTCCGTCTCGATTCCGTCTCTAATTAGAAACGGAATCAGAGACGGATTATTCCGTTTCTGATTCCGTCTCTGATTCCGTTGCTAATTAGAGACGGAATCAGAGACGGAATTAATATTTCCGTCTCTGATCCGTTTGTGATTGATAAAAATATTTCTGGAAAATTAGAGACGGAATAGCAACGGAAAATTTGAATTCCGTTGCTAATCCGTCTCTAATTTTGTTTTGTTTAAATATGGCACGGATACATAAGCCAATCGATTCTCCAACCTAAAAATCAAAATACAACCCGATATGACATACTCCATCGCTTTGCACCCCCTCCAACAACTCCTTGAGGGTGCTAACATCCCCCAAAGAAGCCAAATTGCGCATCCATACATCAAAAATATATATCAACAAAAATTCAAAAGAGAAGGAAAAAATGTGAAACTCAAAATTAGCCCAAAAATTTATATATCCACTGAAAGTTGTAATGTATTACAAAAGCTCCATAAATTTGGAAGTATACACAAAAACCAACCACACCTATCGTTCAACAAGCAAAAAAAAAAAGAACACTCACGAAAGGTCCAAAATTTGGAAGTATACACAAAAAGGACTTCATTTAATAAGTAAAACGCAGCTTTGAAGCATTTCGAATCTCCATCCGAGGGCAACAACCAACCGTGAGTATGCACTGAAAGAAGTAGGCAAAGGAGAGATTAATTAGTTTGAGGTCCCTGCAGTTAGCGCGCTAATTCCAGTATTAGCGCGCTAATTAGCCACTGCCAGATATTTTTCACTTTTGGAAATCAAGCTTTAAATTTGTAATTTTTGATTTCCTGGCTTCCTAACACGGCTATAAACGGTCATATGGGAATTTCCTATCATGATAAAACCACCACAAACTTGGTTTTAACATAAGGAAGACAAAACACATTCAAAACTGCAAGATCTACAAAGAGAAGAATGGCATAAGTGCAAGAATGCTAAAAGGGAAAAGAGGAAAGTTAAGCACAAACCTATCATGTAAGTATGATTCTAGAACTCATCCTCTCACCCAATCTAAACTCTTGTGTGCTCCAAAGGCGACAAGCCATGTGTTCCTACTCAAAAATAAAAAAAACAACCAGTGGGATTCAAGAAAAGCATTGAAGAACATAAAAAAACCATACAATGTTGAATAAGAATGCTTCCAAAAAAAACATGATCATCAAGCAAATGCGATCCAGATCGAAGTTGGTGTCAATGTTGCTATTTTCCTACGCATAGGAGATGGCGAACAATGTTTCTATAAGATGGACCTATCATGTAAGTTGAGTTGTAAAACATGTATAACATGTTTTATAAGGGATGGTTACGTCCCGGCCGAGTTTAAGGGTCGCTAACACAAAGGGATAAATTAATTAGTTTGAGGTCCCTGCAGCTTAGCGCGCTAATTCAAGTATTAGCGCGCTAATTAGCCACTGCCAGGGATTTTTGACTTTTGGAAATCAAGCTTTCAATTTGAATTTTTGATTTCCTGGATTCCTAGAACGGCTATAACCGGTCATATTGGAATTCCTATCACTATAAAACCACCAATAACTTGGTTTTAACATAAGGAAGAAGAAACACATTCCAAAATTCAAGATCTACAAAAAGAAGAAATTTGATTTTTTAGAAGGAGCAATAGGAGATCACTATAAAACCACCAAAAACTTGGTTTTAACTATAATATACTAGTGTTTGAAACAAAGTAAACCACCAACAATAAACTCATTCAAGTAACTTAAAAAGTCTACACGACAAACTATTGAAAGGAAGTGATTCGATCGCTAATTAAAATAGAATAGCCAAGAGAAGATTCACCTCGATAAGCACCTAAGCCATCGCCCCCAAAGCCTCCATAACCCCCACCAAGCTCACTTTGCCTCCACTATACCCACCACGCCTACCTCCGACACTGGAGTCCTATAAGGACCAAAATCACCACCACCAAAAAAAGAATGAGTTTAACATGCAAATGAAACAAATCGTCTACAACATGCTCATCGTCAAAAGCAATGAACCCATTCCCTCGAGAACGATAGGAAAAACTAAAACCCGCCTTTCCGAAAACAGGAAAAATAAAAGTAAAGGAACTTCATCATCAGAACCTTCTACTACATCAGGCTTCAACAAACCCGCCTTTCGACGCCCAGTTGATGCATAAGTTATCATGGATTTTATTTTTAATACATTATCCTCCCCAAAATAAATTTTTTTACCTCAGTTTAAGTAAAATATACTATAAGTAGAGAATGTTAGCAGAATTAATCCATGGGAGAAGAAAACATCTTTGGGTTGTGTGCAAATCTTATGCGTTGCGGGTTCTCTCGAGTGCTATGATGAAGAAAGTGGTAGAATCGACAGGGGAGCAACATCTTCATGCCATAGCAAATGAATTTGGGAAATCGATAAAGGGTCCTTTTCCCATCATCTCACATTGAGAACATGTAGGCTATTCTTCTTCTACGGACATGCCATAATAGAAGAAGAAGAGCCTACATGTGCCGAACACCGATGACCGAAAAACGACCCTTTATCGACTTCCCAAATTCATTTGCTATTGCATGAAGATGTCGCTCCCCTCGTCGATTCTACCACTTTCTTCATCATAGCACTCGAGAGAACCTGCAACGGCATAAGATTTGCACACAACAGCCAGCATGTTTTCTTCTCCCATGGATTAATTCTGCTAACATTCGCTACTTATAGTATATTTTACTTCAAAACAAAAAAAAAGAATTGGGGGAGCAAAAGCGAAAAAAAATAAAATCCACGATAAAATATGGAACATCGACCTAAAAATGCACAAAAAGAAGTGTGAATCATAAAGTAATTCGATGAATTTCTAAAGTTGTCTACACTATAAAACTTTTAATCTAAGCATTTGAAACAAACAACAAGTGAAGTACCTATGTATCACCAACCTGCTCATCTCTCGAGAGCCACGCTTACGTCTCACGCCCAACATTGTCCCCTTGTTGGGGTGGATCGACCGGATCTATTTGCGGCGGTTGTTGCTGGTCATGAGGTGGCGGTGGTGGTGGCGGTGGTGGTGGTTGGTGCTCAGCTAGGTCTATTTCGTCCATGTCCATCCCAAGACGCCGTTGCATGAAGTGCATAACCTTTCGTAGTTGCTCCGCAACGACATCGAACTCTGCCCGCGGCACCACATCCGGCGTCTGCGACGTGCTAGCACCAGGAGTTCCGTATCTCCTCTTCTTTCTCCCTACGGACCCGAGTCCGTAGACACGTCCTTTGGAAGACTCACCCGCCACATTGAGGTACACCGCCTCATCATCCACCGATTGCTCCGGTGTAGCTCAGGTCGCCTCCGACGTCCGCTCCGGAGCCTTTCCCGCATATATGCACAACAAACAAAGTACATGATATGGGGTAAGTGATAGACTTAATAATATTTTACATTTCATTTCTATACTTACATAGAACCGCTCGATCTAGTATCGATGAATGTCGTCTGTCGTGATTAACGGTGTGGAGATGCAAGTACAAATCATTCACCGACGGTGGCGTCTCGGATGAATCAGCCTGCGTGCAGGACCAAGCATAGTGAACAAGAGTATAAATGTACAAAATATCCTAGATGTTAATAAATACTAACCAATCTTTCTTGGGTAGTCGCAAATGACACGGAACCACCACCGTGCTTCGAGGGTCCAGTCCCAGGGCCTTCGACCTCAGTGTTCCTATTCTCCGTCGCTTGCCTAGACCTAGCCTGGAAGTCCTCGCTCTCCCAGTACTGCAAGTATCTCCTCCATGCCTCATCTGTAACATAAACTGGCTGCACCCGATTCTTCTTCAACTTGTGCATCAACGCGGTGTACCTTGTGCCTGCAAGACTGTCGTACGCCGCTCGCACGAGATCCTCGGGAAGCGCATCATCCCATCTAAAAAATATCTACAAATTGGCGATTGCTATTGTTAGCACTTATTTGAGAAAATAGTATAAATCATAAGGCACATGGTAGTTTTGTTTACCTTCCATTGTCGCCAGTATTGGTCTTTATGATGAGGCGGTACCGACTTCCAACAATACCCTTCAGGAATCATCCATCGTTTAAAAACTTTTGTCATCCTCCGTGCACAAAAGTGCGAAGGATGCAACTCCCTGTGTTTCATGAACATGCATATCACCTTAACTACTTATTCAATATTTGACATCCATATTGAAATTGACATATAAAAGTTAAACGCAAACTTACGTATCATTGGCAATCAGAGTGATAGGGATCCCCTGCACGCGAGGGGCCTCCATCCCTGGCCTTTGAGGTGGCCGCGGAGGGCCTGTCACCTCCAACCCTGCTCTTACGTCTTCCTGTCGGGATGCTGCCGGTGATGCTGTGGCTGGGGGTGCAGGCCTCGTGGGTAAAGGAGTCATTGATGTCGGAGAAGGTGTGGGGAAGTGTGTAGTAGGCATAGTCCTTGATGACGAAGAAGATGGTACGAGACGACCCGACGGTATGGAAGGGGAAGGTGACGCTGCGGCGTATCGTGCTCGAGAGACCGAGAAGTCGGAATCGATGATGGAGGTATTGAACCACGACCTCCACCGCCACGATGGCCTCCTAATGGCAAACCTCGACATCCCCTACGACCACGTCCGCCATGATACCTAATTAACAATATTCACGAGTAAAACATCATAAAATAAGGGCATAAGAAAAAAAAAGAAATTCAGGTCTATATTATTGGACTTAATAAGAACAAAATCCATGCAAATAAAAGTAACTACATTATTGGTCGTTGACATATCATATACAAACTTTATTCGCTATCATCCGTTTCAAATTCACTCTCATGAGTAGAAGGTGATGATTCTTCTTCTCGATTCATCTCCACTATAAACTTCATCGCTTGGACCCGCTTCAACAATAAACCGAGTCCCAGTCGGAACATCCAGATTGTTGATATCGGCGTCGCATCATCGACTACGCACGTGGTGGGCATCCCATCTTGGAAAGCAATCTCTGCCGAGCCCTGGTCATTATCGTCTTTGCTAGTTTCCTCGTCGGCCGAATTTTGGTGACAAAGAACAAACTCGCTAGCCATTCTTGTCGATCGTTCCGCATAGAAGGAGTACGAAAGGTAGTAGACTTGAGTGGCTTGCATTGCCGATACAAATGGCTCGTAGTTGTTATATCGTCGACTTCGTTGAACCTCTACCAATTGAAGTGTTGGGTGAGTCCTCACACCATGATTCGGTGTAGGGTCATACCATTCGCACTTAAACAAGACCACACGTTTGAGGCCGGTATACTCAATCTCCACAACCTCTTGCAAGTACTCCATAATAGTTATGGGAAACATCAGCGTAGTTTGAACCCTTCACCAAAACACCGCTTTCTGCGTCGATCTATTAACGTCATATGTTGCGGAGTGGAACTTATACCCATTAACAAGGTAACCAGGGTAGACAAGTACATGATCGACTAGGACCAACAGAAAGATCAACGAGCGTCTCGTCAACTATAGAATTAGAGCCTATTCGACAAAATTAGAGATGCAATATGACACATTAGTTATGGGAGAAACATTTGAATCTATAACGTACAAAAGTAATGCCCTTACATATGTTTGAAACCAAATGGGGAAGTTGTGCTCTAGACTACTATCAACTTGCGACTCCCCCATTGCTTGAGTGATTTCATCGACGAATATCCTAGAAGAAACGAACGTGTAAGTCGGATGTATTAATAATGTATGAACAATGAATGTACTTGCATTAATGAAAGAAATTGATGGACATATCGAACGTAAGGAGCGATCTCTGGACAATTGAGCAAGTATGTACGAATGAGCGGCATTATACTCCCCGCTTCTGTTAAGTACCGCTCCTTCGACTTGCCCATTAATCGACCGGGATAAGTGAAAATTGAGAAATTGCCAACGAAGTTCGGTGTGGGCCCGATACCGCCATCGTCGTTACGTGGCACTTTGTCATGCAACGTAAAGACGTGATCTTCGAAGTAGTAAGAACAAAAGGATGCGACCTCTTCGACCAAATAAGCATTACACATGGAGCCCTCAACCTTCGCTTTGTTTCGCACATTGTTCTTCAAATGTTTAAGGTACCTATATGAATGTTATAGGAAATGTTGATATAAAACCTATTGAATGGGAAAATAATATCAAGGGCTCAAGATAGTACCTCTCAAATGGATACATCCATCGAAATTGAACGGGACCGACGGACGGGCCTCGTAGGCCAAGTGGATTGGTAGGTGTTCCATAGAGTCAAATAAGCTTGGAGGGAAAATTTTTTCCAACTTGCAAATGATTTTTGGTATTTCAGACTCTAAGACCTCCATATCTTGGATACTGACACATTTCGCAGTTAGGGACCGGAAAAATAGGCTTAATTCGCTAATTGCAACCCAAACCGGGTTTGGGAGAAGTTCTCTGAATGCAATTGGTATCAACCGTTGCATGAATATATGACAATCATGGCTCTTCATGCCGAACATTCGCAGTTTCTTTGGATCTACACATCGACCAAGATTCGATGCGTAACCATCAGGAAAACGCAACTTTTCAACCCACTCGCACAATTTTTGTCTTCTTGATGTATCAAGAGCATAGCACCCAAGGACGTAAGTATTTGTCGCCGAATCAATGTGTTGAGAAGGTCGGTGAAAATATTCACGAATATCTTGCCTCGATTTTGCATTGTCCTTACTCTTGCCCTAAGTACACACATAATAGTGTTGAAAATGTTGTCAAAAACATTTTTCTCGATGTGCATGACATCTAAGTTGTGGCGGATCAAGTTTGTCTTCCAATACGGCAAGTCCCAGAATATGCTCTTCTTCCTCCATCCCGAATTCTTAGCTATCCGCCCATTCACAGATTCAGCGCCGATTTCTGTCACCTTCATCAAGCCAAACGATTCAATTTCTGCCAAAATTTCTTCACCAGGATCACAAAGCGAGCGGATCATCGATTATGACCATTTTGCCTCTAATGAAATTTTTTTTGTCTTTCCTTAATGGTGATGACTTCTCCAAGAAACGACGATGACAGTCAAACCACGATGTCTTACCTCCATTTCGCAATTGAAATGCATTTGTATCCTCCATACAATATGGACAAGCGTACTTACCGTGTGTGCTCCAACCGGACAACATGCTATATGCGGGGAAATCACTAACAATCCATAAAAGGGCAACTCGCATGACAAAATTTGTCTTGGTGGAAACGTCGTATGTAACCACCCCAATGTTCCATAAATCTTGCAACTCTTTCACAAGCGGTGAAGGAACACGTCGATTTTCTGCTTTGGGCTGGTCGGTCCAGGAACGATAACCGTTAAGAACATAAACTCAGATTTCATGCACATCGACGGTGGAAGGTTGTAAGGAGTCAAAATCACGGGCCACGAAGAGTACGATTTCCCGAAATCCCAAATACTTGAAAACCATCAGTGCACAATCCTAAACGAACATTCCGAACCTCGGCGGCAAAGTCTTTATTGACGTCATTAAAATGTCTCCAAGCAATCGAATCAGAACAGTGTTGCATAACATCTTCAGGCGATGAATGATCTCCATGCCATCGCATATGTTTTGCGGTTGACTCAGACGCATACAATCGTTGCAACCGAGGGCCCAAAGGGAAGTAGTACATTCTTTTGCAAGGGCGGTTTTTTGTGTTCCGACCACGACCTCGTCGATGTGCAACGTATCGTGATTTCCCACAAAATTTACATGACGTCAACTCAGAGTCCACTCCCCAATAAATCATACATTGGTCCTCACAACAATCTATTTTCTCAACAGTAGACCTAGACCTCGCATTAGTCTTTTAGTGGCATAAAAATTCTCAACCATTGAGTTGTCATTTGGCAAACAATCCTTCATGAGTTTAATGATTTCATTATACCCTCGTTCGAGATATATGATGTTCGAGACTTGATCGCAAGTAATCTTGCCATTGCGGACAACGTTGTCATGGTTTCGCAACCAGGCCACAATTGTTCCCTACTTGCATCAATCATGTCATATAGTTGGCGTGCTTGGGGGTTTGGTGATTCTTCCACGACATTCCAATTGAAACTTGGACCCATGCCACGTTGTGTAGCATCTCGCGGTAAGGTGTCGGATCGTAGCCTCGAACATCAAGCATCATCAATATGGCAATCCATTGCGTGAAAATTTTGCGGCCCTTCATCTCCGTTCTCACCATGTTCGTACCAACTGTGATATCCCCGGACAAATCCATACCTACATAGGTGGTGCTCAACCGTTTCGACGTCCAGTGCACGGAACAAGTCGACATTTCTTAAAATTGCACGGACATCTAATCTTCCGTTCACTTTGGTATGTAGGACAATGTTGTTTTGCAAATGATATAAATTCTTTAACCTTCGCCGCGAATTCAATTCGAACATAACCGTTGTCGAGCGGTTGTACATCCAGTCTCTGTTTGTAGACGACATTCCTAGTCGAACGTAACCCTTGTCGAGCCGGTTGTCTATTCAAGTAATGAAATAATAATGATTAAGATGATAAGAAGCCTCCAAAATGGAGAATATTGTAAATCGGAAATGCGATCTACACCATCTAAAGAGAACAAATTGATAGCTAAGTGAAAGAACGAGGTTCGCACATTAATGAGTCATCACAATCTAAAGAGAAGGAATTGATTGAGTTATGTTGTTTATGTAAGAAGCTTGGGCATTATCAAAAGGATTGTTGTAAATGACTCATAATAAACATGTATAACATGTTTTATAAGGGTTGGTTAGGCCCCGAACGAGTTTAAGGGTCGCTAACACAAAGGAGAAAAACATTTTTTTGAGTTCCCTGCAGCTAGCGCGCTAATTCCAGTATTAGCGCGCTAATTAGCCACCGCCGATATTTTTGACTTTTGGAAATCAAGCTTCACATTTGAATTTTTGATTTGTTTGGATTCCTAACACGGCTATAAACGGTCATATTGGAAATCCTATCATGAGAAAACCACCACAAACTTGGTTGTAACATAAGGGAGAAGAAACACATTTCAAAATTCAATATCTACAAAGAGAAGAAATTTGATTTTTTAGAAGGAGCAATAGGAGATCTTTGTGGTCATTGTTAAGTCCTCAAATCCAAAGACCTTTGAGGCTTTCAAAGGAATATAAGAGTCTACACCATCTAAAGAGAACAAATTGATAGCTAAGTGAAAGAACGAGGTTCCCACATTAAACTCATGAATAGAGAATAAATTGACAAAGTTAGGAAGTCATTAATGAGTCATCACAATCTAAAGAGAAGGAATTGATTGAGTTATGTTCTTTATGTAAGAAGCTTGGGCATTATCAAAAGGATTGTTGTAAATGACTCATAATAAACATGTATAACATGTTTTATAAGGGTTGGTTAGGCCCTGGACGAGTTTAAGGGTCGCTAACACAAAGGGAGAAAAAACTTTTTTGAGTTCCCTGCAGTTAGCGCGCTAATTCCAAAGATATTAGCGCGCTAATTACCCTCTCGCGAGATATTTTTGACTTTTGGAAATCAAGCTTCACATTTGAATTTTTGATTTCCTGGATTCCTAACACGGCTATAAACGGTCATATTGGAAATCCTATCATGATAAAACCACCACAAACTTGGTTGTAACATAAGGGAGAAGAAACACATTTCAAAATTCAAGATCTACAAAGAGAAGAAATTTGATTTTTTAGAAGGAGCAATAGGAGATCTTTGTGGCATTGTTAAGTCCTCAAATCCAAACCTTTGAGGCTTTCAAAGGAATATAAGAGTCTACACCATCTAAAGAGAACAAATTGATAGCTAAGTGAAAGAACGAGGTTCCCACATTAAACTCATGAATAGAGAATAAATTGACAAAGTTAGGAAGTCATTAATGAGTCATCACAATCTAAAGAGAAGGAATTGATTGAGTTATGTTCTTTATGTAAGAAGCTTGGGCATTATCAAAAGGATTGTTGTAAATGACTCATAATAAACATGTATAACATGTTTTATAAGGGTTGGTTAGGCCCTGGACGAGTTTAAGGGTCGCTAACACAAAGGGAGAAAAACTTTTTTGAGTTCCCTGCAGATTAGCGCTAATTCCAAGATTAGCGCGCTAATTACCCTCTCGCGAGATAATTTTGACTTTTGGAAATCAAGCTTCACATTTGAATTTTTGATTTCCTGGATTCCTAACACGGCTATAAACGGTCATATTGGAAATCCTATCATGATAAAACCACCACAAACTTGGTTGTAATATAAGGGAGAAGAAACACATTTCAAAATTCAAGATCTACAAAGAGAAGAAATTTGATTTTTTAGAAGGAGCAATAGGAAATCCTATCATGATAAATCCTATCATGATAAAACCACCTCAACTTTGCAATGCTAACAAGTATTACGACTTTAATATTCCTGGATGCCGCATATAATGTACGTAGGAACACCTAACACCCCAAATATTTATTGATACATGGAAATTTATGAAGTCTGCATGGTTAATTTAAATTGGAAAGTCTTTCAAGATAAAATAGCTTCTTGCCTTCAACTCCGATGTTTACTAGAAAATCATCCATCAAATGAACCATAGCGGAAACTTAAATAATTCTCATGTCACCCGACGGATTATTCCATAAATTTGCGAAATTAGATAAACAAGGGGACTAGAACGCCAACTCGACAGACGCAAATTTTTCGCAATATAACAAACCAAGCGATTCAAGACTTCCTCAAAACCGACAAAAGGTGAATGATCTCTATGAAAGCTCAAGAGCTCTTGATCATGAGTGTTGCTGCATTATAATGAACATTAAAAAACAAATAAGAAATGAAGATTGTAGTAAGACTCCAAAACAAAAATTCCTTGCTAACCCGATCCGAATCGAGACCGAGAGAGAGCGAGAGATCTCGCGATGACGGAGACCGGCGCGACGAGACGGAGAGACCGAGAGAGACGGCAAGACCGAGAGACGGAGAGCACCGAGACCAGACGGCGAAACGAAGACCACCGGAACAGACGTCCGAGAGCGAGAGCACCGGAGCGACCAGCTCGCACGACCGGACGGAGAGACGAGACGATCGAACGGGATGGACGTCCAGGGACGAGACGATCGACCGGCGCGACGAGACGGAGAGACGGATTTAGGTTTTTGGGGTTTTTTCATGGGAATGATTTGGGGATTTGGTGTTTTGTTGCGGGGGGGGGGGTGGGGTGCGAGAAGGAGAAGACGCCGCCAGGATCGGACAAAATACAAATCTCGAGGAATGATGAACGGCCATAAGAAATGAAGAATTTGGCGGGAATGGTGGCGCCAATTTTCGAGAGACGGAATTTAATTCCGTCTCTAATTCCGTCTCTAATTCGTCTCGATCCGTCTCAAATCCGTCTCTCGAATATTTCCCTCGTCGGGCCTGTCGCTAATCGTTACATTTAGAAACGGAACTTATTCCGTTTCTAATTCCGTTTCTGATTTAGAAACGGAAATAAGTTCTGTTTCTAATTCCGTTGCTGATTTGCTGTTTTTTTGTAGTGGGAACAGAGACGGAACATAAATGAAAATTCTTCTAAAGGGTACAATTGTAATTGCATTCCGTCTCTAATTAGCAACGGATCAGAGACATAATTATTGTATCCGTCTCTGATCCGTCTCTGATTAGCAACGGATCAGAGACAAAATTATTATATTCCGTTTCTGATAAGCAACGAATCAGAGACGGAATACAATAATTTCGTCTCTAATCCGTTTCTGATTCATGCATCTATTCCTCGAAAATTAGAGATGGAATAGCAACGAAATCTCTGAATTTCGTTGCTAATCCGTCTCAATTCCGCTTTGTTTAGTTTTCAAACCTAAACTTAATCCAATTGGTTCTCCATAACCTCTAAACCTGAAAATACAACCATAGGACCTACTCCATCGCTTGCACCCCCTCCAACAACTCCTTGGGGTGTTAACATCCCCAAAAAAACAAAATTTGACATACATACATTGACAATATATATCAACAACAAATATTCAAATGAGAGAAAAAATGTACAATTAGACATTGAAAAAGATTTATATATCAACGAAAGCTTGTAAAGTTTAATAAATGTTCCAAATTTCTAAGTATGCATAAAAACTACCAATCCTATTGTTTAACAACCACCAAAAAAAACTTCCAATCCTCTAAATATGCACAAAAAGACCTTATACAATCTATAGCAACAGTGTCAGGATAGCACATTTACATGAAATTCAACATCATAGATAAGTAAATAGATCATGTACATAGCAAAGAATTTCCCATTGTCACATCTTTTTACTCCGTCGATGATGCTTAAGAGTTTTTGGACAGAAAACTCCTTGGTGAACAGCTTTTCCAGCGGAACATTTCTCTGAAACGGTCTCGAGAGATCAATATCAACAGTTCCTGGGTGTAGTAGGATGCATAAAATTGGGTCCTTCTTCCGTGCAAACTCTAATGATATAGTCTTCGTTACTTCTTGCATGATAAATGTTTAGCTCAGACTCACCATCCAAATTATGTATTCTAAAATTTCAACCAATGTGTTTGCGCGTGCACGTGCACATGTCTATATATACGTCATTTTTGGAAACTTCTACAGCAAATGGTATGAAATGGAATTTGATCATGGCATCATGCAAATATATGTATACAAATACCAATTTCAAAAGAAACAAAAATAATAACACAATACAAATAAAACTGTTTAACACTTGGGAGGATAGATTGAAAGAGATATTGATAAATATGAATCAAGATACAGCGAGAACTAGGGAGATACATCAAATTCATGAGTTTATTGAATGGATCATTTGATCTTTTTGATTAATTCAGTAAGAAGTGTTGATAAAGAAAAAACTGAGCTATATCCATGGACTAGGCTCATGAAGATACTACACTTTGAATGAGCTATGACCTGTTTTCATATTGTAAAATTAAATATTATTGCTATATAGCATAAAAAAATGTTTGAGTGAAAGAAGGTACATTGATTAAGAGCCATATTTGAAGACCGATATGAATGCCATCCTCCCAAGCGATTGTCTCCAATAGAGCCAACTCTAGCACTTAAGTTAGCCACAACAGCAAAATCTCGTTCATCTCCAGTGCCTTCCCGAGCCTTAAGAAAGGGCCACATGTGCTACAGATAGTCATGTAGCAAGTTCAATTAGACAATTGAAACTCAAGATAATAGGCAGTAGAAATTACCAGTTCCAATTACAGGTGCAGGAGCTGAAACCAAAAGCTAGACAAGACACTCCACCATGGGAAGACAAAATTAGAAAGCAGACTATTCATAAAGGAGGCCAATAAAACAATATATTAGTCTGGAAGATGCATACACAAATGGAATTCTCATACCTTAATCACCATAATAGGACCGACTGAATTGACCTCATATGCATGAAGCAAAGATGACTTCTGTACTTTATTCAAAGTTGTTTCTGAATAAATACAAAAAACAAAATAAAAATCAGAAAGGACAAAAGCAATTTGGTCAATAAGAAATGGGAAGAAATATAGTTGCAATCCATGCAATGCAAGAAGAAAAAAACTAATTACCATTCGGCAATCATAAACAACCAATAGAGTCATAGTTTTCGTGAATAATTTTTATGTCAGAAAAAGCCAGAAACCATAGAAAAATCAGTAAGCAGGTGACTTTGAGTCAGCTTGAGAAAGTGATCATTTGTGGCCCTTAAATGCATAAATTGTCGCACCCCAACCGGATTACATTAACCTTCATCTGGGTCCCAAACATTTCCATCAAGGCATCAACCAACAGAATGTGAAGAGGCTACAAAGTTGTAAATGCTTAAAAATGAGACTTAATAGCAAGCGAAAAACTCATAAAGCATGCTGTGGTTAATGAATTAAAACTCAAGATAATGTAAACGGTTGATAGTTATCACAATATTGTAACTGAATCACATTTAGACAATGTAGACGATGAACTATGAATATATTTCTACTTTAGTATGAAAATGGTAGAAAAGTGATTGACAATTGGTCCAAGCAAGAGAATAAAAGAATATTATTCAGCAGAAACAAGAAACAAGAAAAACCAGAGACCTGGTTGCAGTTTGTTGGGCAGTGAAAGCACGCCAGATGCATTGATGAGAAGATTTATAGAGCCATAACTTTCCCTAACAGACAAGGCTAATGCTTGCAGATACAATATTCAAACATTAGCATAAGTTAAAAAGTTAAATTCTTAGAATTTTTAAATCCATGCATTACAGTTAAGGAGAAATGAAAATTCAAAATTGAAGAACATGATCATTCAAATGACCAATAAACTTGCCATTATTAAAAGCTAATAATACTTCATAACTTATAGACAAAGATGTCATCGAATTACAGATAAGAGTAACAAAAATAAAAAGCAATGATATGGGATGATTATATTATGATTCATCCAAGTATTTGATGAGTTCATCTATCTTAGAGATCACTTGGAAAGCAAAAGATATCACTGCAGTTTTCTTCAAAACCAGAACAAGAATAATTACATTCTATCACAAGTACACACCTACTCGTGCCTTCATAGTTAGAGAAAAAGTTGCTTCTTCAATATATTTAAATAAAAGCCTACAGTAGGAAACCATTGGAAAGAAGGAAAATCTTAGTTTGGTGACATTATGGTCAAATGCCATCTTAAATGCAAGAAATAACGATTGTAGAAGAAGAACAAATAGTAGAAGATAAGGGAACTCTCCGAGGATAAGTTAGAGTTGTTAGACAGTCAACTCCAGGAGAATCAATAAACAAATATGTGCTATTAAAAACAAATATTTTCTTCAGGCACGTAGCTCAAGATCAAATGCTAGTGTGAGGTTATCCTGCTTTGTTCATCAGATGCAGTTTGTACGTGTTTTTTCTTTAGATATGAAGTTAAGTTTGACTGCAACAGTAATCAACCAAAAAGGAACAAAATATCCACCATAAAGAACAAAATATCCACCATGAAGGTGAACATATTGAAAATTACTTGAACATGTGTCATTTGAATAATGAATTAACTGCTTCAACAAGAGGGTAAATATACCAGATTCACCAATAACGATCTGCAAACAAGAGAAATTTTATAGCATGCTGCAAAACTATGGATGGTGCATATTTTAGGAAAACTTCAGTTTTCTTCTTCTTTGAAATCCAGAAAAACTTCAGTTAAACAAAGGAATTTTACAAAGTGCCTTCAAGATGGTGCATATTTTTTTTTAGATAATGTTTTCTGTGTGCCTTATGATATGATGCATATGGAAAATAAGCTGCCAGGCGCTTTTCCTTTCTTGTTGGTGCGTTTATGTGTGTTGAGTATCTGGCAATGTGCTTAGGAGACAGGCTTTTAAAATCTTTGTAGAAAAGTTGGCTTCCTAGCATATTTCTTCTAAAAGTGCTAAGTGACCGTGACTTTAAACTTGCCGATAAGGGAGGAATTTTACAAAGTGCCTTTCCTAGCATAATGAATTTTTCTTTACTTCCAAATAGTAAAAACTGCAATTTCATTCTAAAATTTCCCAGAAGAGCATTTTTTGGATTAACAAGGCAATAAAAAAACAAACTTACGTGTAGTTTTTTATAATAATGTTTTATCATTTTTGTAAATAAATTGTAACCTACATAGTATCAATGCAATAAACCATTATTCAATCCAAATTGAGTTTTATCATTTTTGAAAATTTTCAAAATATAGTTCCTATCTTCAATGGTTCATGAATTATGATATGATGCATATGGAAAATAAGAGAGAGCTGGCTGGAAAAACGCGGTCCGAGAGCGCTTTTGAGCGGAGATCCTTAGAGAGCGGTGAGCTTGTCGTTAGGTGCGTTTATGTGTGTTTCGAGGACTCATTTAGGGTTTTTAAAATTTTTTATAAATATTTAAGGAGTATCAAAAGAATTTTACAAGTGATTGTGTTTGCTTCATTTAATGATTGAGGATGACTTTAAAATAAAAAATTTGAGTCTGGATTTATGAGTCCAAATAGGACTATTAAATGGTGTTGGCTTCAAACGAGACCTCATCATTAATGATAAATAATTTAAATCTCTAATCTCGAATTAATCAAAGCTGGTACCTAATTATGTGATTTATAGGTCATTAGACTTTTGATTTACTTTAATTATATAAAAGATTTTCCAATCAGTCTTATGCTCTTTTTAGTGTTCGAATAAACATCACTCTGTTGATTTTATTTTAATTTTTTCTATAACCCCAACTTTATTGAGGATCCAACGACTAACTTCTACTATACCCGAGTCTTCATACCAATTTAACAGTATGAGACACACTTGGTTGGCGAATAACATCATCATGACTTTATTTCTTAAAAAAAAATTTTTGAAACATGATCTCTCTATTATTTACTTTGGGTTTCGACTGCTATTGTGTTACGTTCTTGAGTATGATTTATGAATAAGGAAGAAGCACAACATCTTATTGTTAGGAATAACGTGCAATACATGTTTAGGAGTTAATCACTTAATTATGATCACCACTTTGACGTATTAGATCGGTGGTCGCCTATTATTACAATTATTTATCATACCTATTATTATCTGTTGTTTTCTATCAAGTTATTATTGTTATTTTTTGACAAAATTATTAATTTTTGTCTAAATCACCCGGTATCGAAACTATTCAACTACTTTGATTTCGCTCCAAGTCACGCGTATAGGTAGGGGAACTCCCAATGTTGGTTTTTCCACTCTCAGAATCCTAACTCGTGTCACTAGTTAAATGACAACAACATACTTCAAGTTGTGTCAACCAATCGTTAATTGGTTGTTAATTTGTTATTACTATTATATCTTGTCATTTTTTTGGTAAACTATATCTAGCATTATTATATATTATTATTACTAGTCAACCAGCACGTACTCTGCACATGAGACATGAAAAAAAATGTTTCAAATGTGAGGCATTGAAATGGAATTGACTGTTTAATTGGATATATTTTGAATAGACAGTTTTTATTGAAACAATTTGAAATCACATTTTTTAATTAGATTGAGAAAAAAGTGGAGTGAAATAAAGAAAAGTAAGATAGACTTTCGTTTTGAAAACTACCTAAAAATAAGTTTTATTTTTCCCAAAAATACCCTCATTATTTTACTTTTTAAAGTTGTCTTGAGCGAATTAAAAAAGTACATTTGAGGGTATTTTTAGAATTATGATAAATCTTGGACTTATAGAATGGTAAGGAGGATTAACATCATACATAGTATAGATTATGTATTTATATCTTCAACTTTTATTAGTTACTTATCTGCTATTATTGGTGTTGTCACTTCAAAGGGACAAATAAATACCAAGTGGTTTGCCAGTCATCAAATTATTTACGTAGTCGTTGATCTCCATGTCTCTAGCCCTCAAAACTACTTAATAATTATTCTTAAAAATTAATTAGGCAGGGGAATGTTATGAAATGGATGGACATTTGTGCATGTATGTGACCACACTATGAAGCATGGTTCACACATTGAATTGTAACATCAAACATGATTCTCACACTTCATGTAACTTGTAATCCTCTCCAAAGTACACCAACTCTTCCATGTATTCTCTATGTTGCTTGTGATGTGTTATATGACTTGTGGTGTATGTATAACTTGTAAACATTGTATAAGTATAACTATCATCATCATCAAATGACCTATATAAAGAGTGCCGATCCCATTGTAATTCACACGCCAATGTTGGAATGAAAATCTCTACATTTCTTAACTCTAGCTCTCTTCTCTCTTGCCTCCTCTTCTCTACTTGTTCTAGTAGTTCTTAGTTTATGTCTTCTATGCTTAAGTCTCTAGCAAATCCAACTTTAAGTTCTAGTTGGCTTACAACATAGTTTACAACACGTTATCAGCACGAAGTTGCTATACAAGAGGAGGTCTTGAAAATCAAAAAGCTTTTCAAAGATATAAAGCTAAGAAGGTATAATTTTTATTAATTTAAATAAGTTCAATTTATTTCTTGTCATGGTTAATTTCTTTTTTATTACATACATATTTAATTATGTAAATTTACTTTATTCACACATTATGCATTGTAACGTCACCGACTACGAAAATATGCTATGTAGCTGCGTCTTATACGATCTTTTACATCATAAATCAAAAGTAAATGTTTGAGATATAGTATTTCTCTTAAAACTACAAACGATTAGTTATTGTTCTATTCTTTATTTTATAATACAAATAATGCTATAAGTTTGAATTGATAGTAGGTATGTCTTATCCCCGGTAAAGTTAAACATTGAAAGGGAGACGATTTATTCCGTTCGAGGAGGCATGATATTAAGTAGACTATGTCTTGCCACCCAACCTGGAGGTTGTCCCACCAACTCATACGAATAATACATTTTGTTTATTAATGAATCAAGTTGTGAACATATATTTAATAATATGTTATGTTTTTACATAAAAAAGGAAATCTACTTTATATTAAATTTATTTTCAAAATATTATTCAACCATAGTTGAACTTGTTGCCTTATTATATTACCGACAAGAATTACTTGTCATGACAATTAGATACTATAATTTGTGAATAAAACATCTATGCAAGACTATGTTGTGTTATTCAAAATTTAAATCATTTGTCAATATCTCTTTAGAGACTTGAAAAGTGAATATTTCACTTTATATATCTTTTCACCCTATGGAGTTATAAATATATAAATACCAAAAAAGATAATGCTCCAAAAGCTCAAAATGAGCGGTTGAGTCTCAAACTACAAAATTTAATCAGTCAAATATTAATTATAATTCGCAGTTTTAATTACCTATATGTCTAGGCTATTTTGAAATATGACTTATGAGACAATAAAAATAAGGTCACGTGGCCCGCCTCGATTTATTGTTGCAACAAATATCTAGTGCGCATGTCAATCCAATAAATATTAAGGATTGATTTCTTGTCTCATGGTAGCTGAGTAAAATAATGAGATATTATAAATATAATATCGCTCCCGTCCAATTAGTTCAGCTTCAAATTAAGAAGCATATGTTGCATATAATGATCGTGATCGCAATAATAAATTTATGGACGTGAAAAAGCTGAATATATCAGGTAAAGGTCGTATTGACAATTACACAAAAAATTGAAACAAAAGTGGTGCACCACTACCACAAAGGACAAATAATTATTGACAATGAGCGCTCATAATTGTGACATTTTTTATCATATATGAATGACTATTTTGTCTAAATATTATCATATATACCCGAATATTTTTGTGACCTTTACCATGCATTCAAAATCAAAGGCAAAATATTATGAATTTTATCATTGAAAATGACTCGATAAAATAGGCACATCGAGATGTGTTTAAATCGCGACCTAAATATGGGCGATGAGTTTATGTCTTGTGTATCGTGCTACATGCATGTACATTATAATATAAAAGTGAATATTTCTCGAATTCAAACCTAGTAGATGCTAATGTTCAGACAATATTTGTACAACAATTTTATTATTAATGTCTTGTTCAGAAGAAGTCTACTTAGAATAATAAAAAATTTATCTATATGAATATGATTTAA
This sequence comes from Stephania yunnanensis, assembly GCA_039657365.1. NCBI lineage: Eukaryota > Viridiplantae > Streptophyta > Magnoliopsida > Ranunculales > Menispermaceae > Stephania > Stephania yunnanensis. The sequence goes on from CM077585.1 coordinate 23,455,129, forward strand.
TCTGAGTATAATATTCCCTACTTTAACTTCTGAAATATATAAGGCACGTTAAAACGAATGTCGTCATAAATCAAATGACATTCATAATGTGGAAAGATCTATTTGATTATCCATAATCATTAATAATGCGAAAATATCATAAATTTGCATGGACATCCTTTATCGAACTGAATTTTTTTATCAGCTGAGATTATCTCAAGACAAATCAATAGGAGACTTATATTGATTTAAATCTCCATTAATCATATTATAAAATGCCTTGGATCCTTAATAGGGAATTTATTTATAGCAAGTTTTGCTAATTGTTACTTTGATGAAGCAGTTTTCCCACCATTAGGGGGGATATAAGCTAATTGAAAATGAATGACGTGAAATTGCTTGAAACACATCAAATTGCATTAAATTTGTTGTATTATGATCTATGTATAAATTAATATGAACTCGAAGTTCAAAAGATCATTCAGTAGCAACAAGTTATGAATCTATTACTTGATGCAAGTACTATATACAAAAGAGTGGCAATCATATGCTTCAACATTAAATGGTTCTTATAGAAGACAATGTCCATGTGCAACAAAATGCACAAGATGTCTCACCCATGTGAACATGAGGGGGAGAACCAAAATGAGTTATTGGTTAGTGTATTGCACTCTTTTTCCCTTTGCTATAGTTTCATCCCACTGAGTTTTCTTTGCAAAGGTTTTTAATGATGTAATTCTAACAATATTAAAACTCTATATCTAGATTGATTAATGTATTACACTCTTTTCTTTTCACTATGGTTTTATCCCACTGAGTTTTTCTAGCAAGGTTTTTAATGAAGCAATCATAACATTATTATACTTCGTATAAAAAATAAATAAATAAATTATGAGAGCAATTAATGTACTCTTTCTCCTACACTAGATTTTTCCTATGGGGTTTTTCTAGTAAAGATCTTAATGAGACATTTATATTATCTTTAAGTGTATCAATGTGTTGCATTATTTTCCTTAGCTATGGTTTTGTATTATTGGATTTTTCTAGCAAGAATTTTAATGAGGCAATTAACAAATATTATACTACAAAGCAATATTGTGAAAACCACAATTCCCCACGACACTGGGCCTTGCCTGGCCTAAACCCACGTGGACCACATGACATGTGGCATGTATAATTTACGGGTCATTACAAATATTATACTTTTTTTCCTGTAGTAGATTTTTCCCACATGGTTTTTTCTAGTAGAAGTTTAATGAAACACATTCTTTCAACAAATGTCATCCAAAGAGGAATGTTATGAAATGGATGGACATTTATGCATGTATGTGACCATATTGTGAAGCATGATTCTTACATTGAGTTGTAATATCAAGCATGACTCTCACATTTCATGTAACTTGTAATCCTCTTCAATGTACACCAACTCTTCCATGTATTTTTTATGTTGCTTGTGATGTGTTGTTGACTTGTGGTGTATGTATAACTGGTACACATTATATAAGTACAATTATCATCATCGCCAAATGGCCTATATAAAAGGTGCCAACTCCATTGTAATTCACACACCAATGTTGGAATGGAAATCTCTACATTTCTCAACTCTAACTCTCTTCTCTCTTATTTCCTCTTCTCTACTTGTTCTAGTAGTTCTTAGTTCATGTCTTCTATGCTTAAGTCTCTAGCAAGTCAAAGTTAAGTTCTAGTTGGCTTACCACTTAGTTTACAACAGGGAATACCAGTTAAAAGAATTTAATTAGACACTACAAAAAACAATTAGAAACAAAATACCGACGGATTATGGTAGGAAACCGTTTCACCAATCAGTAGGGTTGCAAGTTAAGCGGGGAATCCCCATTCCTCGCGGTGCCCCGCCCCTAGTGGAACAAGAATTCCCTACTTTTAGCTTCCCGTGGGGCGCTTGGCAAGGCGGGGACGGTAATTGTTCACGCCCTGCGGGATTTCCCGCCTCGCATCCCTTGCTTAAAACTTTCTATTTTTATGTGTTTACAAAAAAATTATATAACTTTTTTACTTGAAACATATGTAATATATGGAATTAAACTTAAGATCTCCAACAATAATATTTATTTTTACGATTAAATTAATTCTATAATATATATTTAGAACATCATTGAAATATATTTGACGTGCTAGTTTTGAAAATCTTTATATTTAATTAAGTATGATAACTTGTAACTCAATCAACAAAACAAATCCACATTAATCTTTCGATTTGAAAAAAAAATAGTTTCTTAAAAAAATTGAGAAAGTAGTACTTAAGTACAAAAATGATCAATGAAAAAAGACCAAAATAGATGTTTTTTACAAATTTTATGGGGCACCGCGGGGATTCCTCGCCCCACGAGGATTCCCGCGGGGTGGGGCGGCAATGTTCGCCCCGCAAGAAATTTGTGGTAATAAATTCTTGTCCCGCACCCCGCGGGGACGGAGATGGTAATTACGATTCCCGCCTCGCTCTGCCCCACTTGCAACCCTACCAGTCAAATATGGAATATAGATGGAATAGAGATGGAATTTGAATTCCATTACTAAAAAAATGGCGTCGAATTCCCCCCAAAAGCTCACACACTCAGGTGCTTTATAGACACCTATCATGTCTTGAGATTCACACATGATAATTGATGAGAATCTTGACTAAACTAGGCCCACACATTTGCCTCTCTCTCTCTCTCTCTCTCTCTCTCTCTCTCTCTCTCTCTCTCTCTCTCTCTCTCTCTCTCTCTTTTCATTCGTGTGCACAACTTGTCCTCTCCTACATTCGCAGAGCCCTAACCCTCGCATCCTGTGACGACCCTAGACTCCAAGGCAAACTAGGTATCGTCCACGTCGCCAGACATGTCACCAAGCTTGCCACGTCACAACACACTTATATTTGACTACCCGAGACCCAAACCTTTGTACGTATCTTATTCACCTTAACTTAGTATTTATGGATGTTTTTATGAATATTTACATCAATTAACTAAGTTAAGTCGTTCGCGATTTATTAAATTAATATAAGTTGAATATCTATAAGTGGAAGTCTTTACAACATGAAATGTTAAAAAAAAATGAAATGTTTGCATTTTATAAACAATCATATAGTATGGAAACTCGGAATGAGATACCATGTATATTAAAAAGCAATAAAAGTTCAAAAGATGATCATATACATTTATAAAGTATACAAGTCCTCCCAAAACTCCATGAAAGCAGTAAATAAATATATATATATATATATATATATAAACACTTACGCAAAAAACTGATGGGGATCTCCTAACTCAGAGGTAGTCGCCTAACACCCCCTTGCCCCAACTCGTTGTAGGATGTGCGATTTGTCACAAAAATAATGACAAATCCCGGTGAGTAAATCTCATAGAACATTAGCTAATATTCACGAAATCCAATAAAATAGCTATAAATCATGCAATTTAAAATAAGGAAAAGAAAATAAAGTAATTGCATGAAAATAGTAGAGAAGTCAAAACTGGACACGAGTGTAACATGACATAAAATGGTTGACATTCGAGAATTGACTTAGCTAAACCGAGAGGAACCCATGGCGATCACCTCGCCAAACATCTCACGGTCGAATGAGAGGAACTCATGAATGGTAGAACCCAGTCCAAAACGTCTCTCGAGAGGAACCTATGACGAAGACTTAAGTCTTCGTTAAACATCTCTCAACTTACGGGTCTCGCGAAAAGTAATCACTGCATACCCCTAACATGGCCAATTACTCGAACAATGCGGGGTAGCTAGCTCCGGGGTGTGAGTCTGTGTCATGCCCGACCCCGCTGACAAACACACATACACATGTGAGAGTAGATGAACAAAAAGTGGATAGCAATTAATAACATAATATAATAATTGAAATTTCAAACAAAGAAAGTGCTATAAATGAATTTTAACTAATTTTCTCGTGGGGGACTTACCTCAAACAATCACAAATCGCTCTCAAAATGTCCCATACACGCCTCGAGATGTGCACTCGACACCCGATTATGGTATCTTAAGTCCCTGATGTCCAATTATACCATTTTAATCATTTTAGAGTCACATTAAATGAATTTATGATGTGCGACCAAAATTTATAATTTTTCTTTCAAAAAGACTGATTTTTGGCACATTTTTTGAACTATACCGGGGTGCTAAACGCTTGAAAAAGCCTCGGAACTCATTTTCCTAGCTTTTTCTGGAATTGTTTCGAATTTTCCATAATTTTGTTTTTATCTATTTTAGCTATTTTATCTATTTTGTGTAATTTATTTTATAAAAAAATCGTTTTTATCTACTTTTAAATAATTTATTATTTTTATTATATGGGTAGGCCCGGGTCGACCCGTCTATGGGCCATGGGCCTTTGGGGTAGCTCATTTGGCTAACCCTCTTCTTATTTCTGTCTTTGGAGAAGAGACAACATTTTGTTTTAATCTAAAACAACAATAACAACATTAACAACAATTATAACTAGATCAACAACAAACTAACAACAATAGAAACCATTGCCATTAAAGCTCCAAAAATTTTCACTCCAAAATCAACAACAAATATAACCACCTACCTCGGTCTAGGGAGGTCACCGCAAAGCGCCAAAAAGGGAAAGACTTTGCGATAGGGGCGAGGTGTAGCAGCCTATTTTCCAAATGGACCGCCACAGGGGCTAATGTGGGCCCATAACCTAGCAAACCAACGCCAACTGTGTCCTACATGCTAGCTCATCCACCATTTAATCATTATTAACCTCGAATGAAAAATAATTTACTGTTTAAATTGTTAATGAACTCAAGTCATCTATTATAATACCGTTTGAAACCTTAATAAACCACAACGGAAGACTTTTATCATGACAAGTCAAATATCTAAACATCAATGTCATTCATTTAACTCTGATACCTAGTGTGGAATATGTCAACATAGACCAAAAATGCACCTCAATGTCTCAAAATATAAAAAATATAGAGTCCTGAAGTGTCTCATAATTCCAAATCCCCAAAATGAAAACAAAGTATATATAATAATAACGTACAAATCTGGCTTAATATCTCTGAATCACCAGTATTATGGAAGCTTTCCCTTGCCACGACTCGTACTAGGATTTGCACTCAAGCCACACAAAAAGGCAGATGACGAGTCCAAAATGTATTCCCAAAGAAATAAGGTGAGCAATATCGAAAGTAAATACTAGAATTTAAACAAAACTATTAAATAAACATGCGAAAATAGTTTTGGCAATTGTGATCATCGCATGGATAAGTAATAGTGAAAGCTCAAAGCTTGTTCGTAAAGCCTAGGGTCAGAGTAGTGTCATACTTTGGACTCTCTCACGGAATACTGCTGGTGAGTACCACTCAAGCAAGGTCAATATCTGGACTCGCTAGGTGGTTGGTGTAAAACCTACAACGCACCTACACGTGCCCCAACGTGACTCTAGGGTCGAACTATTCACCGAGATCCTTAGCACACATGTTATGGCCTTGTGGACATATATATAGGCATGACACGGATGGAGAGCCTCAACGTTCGTCCATTTAAACCAAAACCAAGAATAGAGTATTGAAAGACAGAATATGAATTCCAAAGCCAAAATAAGTAATGCTCAAGAAATTTTAGTTGGGATACTACACATTTCAAACTGCACTCCGTGTCTTGATATATAACCCTCGGTCCAGCTCCGCCAAATCCACAATATCCAAATTACCGCTCGAAATGACCTTTTCCATTTATAAATGATTTTTAGTCAATTGGATGTATTTTATGTTACTAAGCAAAAATAGTCATAAATCTGCAATATCTAAGGCGCTAGGTCTTATGATTAGTGTGCTATATTTCTGGGCATCTAAACATTCTTCATCAGGAAGAACATTAGCGCGCTATATTTTTCACCCAACGCACTAATCATCATCTAGCGCACTAAATGACCTCATTAGTGGGCTAATCCGATTATGGACAACAATTTGGTTGAAAATCTTGTTTTCTAAACATCACCATGACCAACAACAACTACCACAACATATATTACTCAACTTCATAGCACTTGAAACCCATCAAAACAACCACTTAAAACCACTTAACAATTCATATTGGATTCATTCAAACACCCAAAAATGATACCATAAGATAAAGAAAGTTGAAGTGATTGTGAATCTCACATTGCTTAGATAAATCAACTACTCCAAACTCCTCAAATGATCAAGTTTGAAACTCCAAAACCCTTGTTTCTTGGTCTCAATTCTCGGATTTGTTGATAAGGAGAGAGAAAAGGTGGTGGAAACAAAGTCAAATTGACTTTTTATAGACTTACAAGCATCTCTCATCATTTGTGCATCCCAATGCAATCTAATGAGCACTATTTGCTCCATTTTCCAACCTCTAATGACTCCTAATGTGACACCAATGGCACACTTGCCCTTGTTCTTAATTCAAAAAGTCATCTTCCAAGAGTTATGACGCCCGATTTCACGTCCTGAAACGCGACATACATGTACCACCATGACCTTAACTACCAAATATGCACTATATATTAGTATTTAACTCATTTTATTCATTTCATGTGTGTATTATTTCCCCCGACCTAATATTTAGCCTTTTAGCCTACTCGGTACCCGCATCGACATGCATATCAAAGCAAATACTAAACACGCGGTCTCACACGTCAAACGTAACATAAATACTCACATTACGATGCCATTTAATTTATTTCAATGTAAACATAAAAATTAGACAAATCAACACGCAAAATAACTATTTACCTAGCTCTAAGCGCACACTAGCCTAGTTGCGGGTCCTACGAGCGTGTGAGCTGTTAACAAGTCTGCAACCACGTTATCAATAATGGCAAATTAAACTTAAACACTTACTAACAAATAAGTGGGGATACCATAGTCGCATAGTAGACTCAAGCTCTAAGGTGAGTCCTTCGATCCGTGATGTTGTCATCGTACTAAAACCTTCGGGATTTCCTTATTCCTCAAAATTTGAGTCCTCCTATCCATGATCTCTACAGGCTCCTCCTCATATGACACGTTAGGTCGCACCTCAATCTGACGTACATCAATCATAGGCCTTGATCTCGACCTAGCCAGCCTCAACATGGAAATGCGAAACCTTCAAATACATCAAGTCTCAAACCTCGTAGCTTAGACCCTCAAGGTACTTGTCCGCATATTTCTTCTGCCTAACCTACGCCGCCTGAAGCCTCTTCCTGATCTGTCTCACCTTAGTATGGTCAACAACAGTCTCAGGTCCTATAAACGTTGTATCCTCCAGTGTCGCCCAACATGCTAGTGAGCTGCAGGGCCTACCATAAAACGCCTCAAACGGTGGCATCTTTATACTCGCTTGATTGCTGTTGTTCTAAGCAAACTCACACAAAGGTAAGTAATTCTCCCACGATCCACCAAACTGTAATATACATGCCCTAGCATATCCTCAAGAATCTAAATCAAATGCTCTGACTGCCTATCAGTCTGAGGATGGTACGCAACGTTGAACTGTGAATAAGTGCCAAACTGCTCCTGCATACTTCCCTAAGCCTTGAAGTAATTCTCGAATCTTTGCTAGAAACAATGAAGACCGGTACACCGTGTAATCAGATAATCTCTTTTTCAAAGATAGTATTTGGCTGTGTAATTGAATATCTCATTGCAATTGATATGAAATGTGCCGACTTTGTCAACCTATCGATAACGACTCAAACTGCATCATGTCTCCTCGTAGTCTGCGGTAGGCCACTAACGAAGTCCATAGTCAAGTGTTCCCACTTCTATTGTGGAATAGGTAGTGGCTGTAGCAACCCAACTGGTATCTTGTGCTCAGCCTTCACCTGAGCATTGATATCGACGATATCCACAAACGACCCCTGTGCTTAAGTACCCGTCTGAACCCTTAAACCACTCAGTGCACCCCAAATCTTGAGTTAGGCCATTGATCCGCAAATACCAACTGTCAGCTCTCTGCAACTATGTAACTCATTTAAGAGACACTGTGGGAACTCGCATTTGACAACAAATATGTAGCTTAGCAATAGCCTTTATTACACACAACACCGACGCTGCCTCAAATAACCCATGCTAATGTATCATATGCCGCAGTACCGTTTGGCTCTCGATGTCGCTCCTGCTCAACGCATCAGCTATGACATTTGCCTTACCCGGGAGATATTCAATTGCGAAGTCACAGTCCTTCAATAACTTGAGCCATTTCTACTATCGCATGTTCAACTCCCTCTGACTAAACATATACCTTAAACTTTGGTGGTCTGTGAACAACATGAACCTCTCACCGTACAAGTAATGCTTCTAGGCCTTCAATGCAAACACGACCGCCGCCAGCTCAAAGTCGTGCACTGAATAGTTTCCCTCGTGGGGTCTCAACCGTCGAGATAAATAGGCCACTAGTGTTTGTCCTGCATTAACACGCAACCCAACCCAGTGCCTGATGCATTAGTATAAATTAAAAAACCACTACCTGCTACTGGTAAGGCCAAGACTAGCGCCAAAGTCAACCTCATCTTCAGCTCCCAAAACACATCCTTACACTCATGTGACCAATTAAGTCTAACATCCTTTTTCGTCAACCTCGTCATCGGCGCTGCAATCATCGAGAAATCCTACACAAAGCGCCTGTTATATCCTGCCAAACCCGAAAACTACGAATGTCAGATATATACTCTTGTGTCCTCTAGTCAATAATCGACCGAATCTTGTCACCATCTACTAATACACCCTGATCACTGATGATATTCCCTAAGAATTTCACCTCATTCAGCCAGAATGGGCAGTTGCTAAACTTGGCATAAAGTCTGTACTCTCTTAGTGTCGTCAAAACAATGATGTATCAATCTAAAAATAGTATCAAAATCATATGCATCAAGTCCATGAAGATCGCTAGTGCATTAGTTAGTCCAAAAGGTATGGCTGTAAACTCGAATAGCCCGTAACGTGTACTAAAAGTGCTTTTCTCCACATCCTCCTCTCGAATCCTCAACTAATGGTATCTTGATCGTAAGCCGATCTCTGAGAAGAACTTGGCCCAGTCAATTGATCGAATATGACATCAATATTTGGAAGTGGATAAAAATTCTGAATCGTCACCTGATTCAGTTTCGATTAGTCCACACATATCTTCATCGAACCATTATTCTTTTTCACAAAAAGAATTGGAGTTCCCAAAGTGACATGCTAGGATGAATGAAACCTTTATGCAATAAGTCCTCTAACTGGGTCTTCAACTCCTCGTGCTCCGATGCTGACATCATATACGGCCTGTTGTAGATTAGTTGAGTCCTTGAAATCAGCTCAATGACAAACTCAACAGCTCTCAATAGTGGCAATCTTAACAAATCATCAGGGAACACGTCTGAAAACTCGCAGAAAATAGGGACATCATCCACCTTAATCACCGTCCTAAGATATGGCTCAACCATAGCCACGTACGCGTCCATCTCCTGTAACATAGCTAATTCGCCTCGAGTGATAGGTAATGCAGTAGCAACTCCAACAAATGAAAACTTTGGAATCCCCTTGATGTCAAACATCACAGTTTTGCTGGAACTGTCGATTTGTACGTGATAAGATGATAACCAATTCATACCGAACATCGCATCGAACTCCAGGTACTCTAACACTCTCAAATTAGTCGGTAGGTGATGTCCCTCAATCTCGATAATAGAATTCTGGCATATTCAATTAGGGTAAATCTTATCCCAGCTGTTATATTGAGAACAAGATGTGTATCGAAGGTCTGTGTAGGTAACCTTAACTTTCTTACCATGCATCTAGAAATAAAATACATAGTGCTACCAGAATCCATCATAACATTCATGAAAATACTACAAACAGATAACGTACCCTCAACAAGCTGTCTGGTCACCTCATTGTCTGGTTGGGCGACCCCAAAAGCTGCAGTCCAGGCCCTATCTCGGGTCTGTTCCATCTATGATGGTAATGGTTCTGGTCTGGTACAATCTGCCACAATATGTCCAACTTGAGTGTATCCATAACACGTACGAGTCTCTAATTTGCCAAAACTCCTCTGACTCTGTGCCTTACCATGACCTTGACTCTGGCCTCTCTGACCTTTATCATGCCTATACTGGTGTCTAGGCTGATCAACTGGTGCAGAAGCCGTGGAATATGCCACCTAATGATCATAGCATCGATCTCGGTTATCACGATAATCTTTGTCGCTCTGTGACCCTGATCAAACTGCCAATCACCTCGACGAGGTCTATGGCCCTGTCTTTGTTGGTCCTGATCTTTCCTTTGTCTCTTCTGGTCTCTATCAGATCGAAAACTCAAGCTAGCTGAATCTGCTTTCTTTTCCTAACTCTACGGCGCAACCTGAAGTGCTAATCGGCTGGCCCTCTGAACAATACATGTCTCGTGTGTGAGGGACCTGTCGTAAATCTCTGCTAGTGTATGAGCTCCACTTGATACAACCGGGTTCACAATCCTCTCATCCAAACCACAAACAAAATAATATATCTGTAATCGATCAGTACCTACTATGTCCATGGAGTACGACAATAGATATCGGTACCTCTCCATGTACACAATGATAGACATATCACCCCGAACCAATGACAAAAACTCATCCCTCAACCGACTCTGACCTCTATAGGCATATACTCGTCCATAAATAACACTTGGAACTTTGCCCAAGCAGTCACATCATGATGAGTTGCGATATAGGTAGTCCACCATACCGCTGCATCATCTCTCAAGCAAGAACTCGATAGTATGGACCGATTAATCTCCTCAACCAAAGAGACTTATGAAGCCGCTCATGAGATAAAAGCCACATCCTGGCTATCTCTGGGTTCCCGGTTCCATTAAAGTATCATGGCAAAAACCTAATAAAATCCATCATTTTTGTGGCCTCAACTCTCATCAAGCTCCCTGAAGTAGACGCCATTGCTGGCTACTCAGTAATCATTAATGTAATGACCACTGTAGTATCTGCTAGTATTACTACTTACAAGCTATCTCGCTAGTGTCTCTGATATAGCTGCCTGGACCTGAATATCAACTAGAGTAGGAGCTACAACTGCCTGAGTAGTAGTCATTGGTGCATCCAAAATGGTAGTAGGAGCTGTAGTAGTCTCTCGAGCATCCGAGACCTTCATCATGTCTATTAGTAACGTGAATCAATCATCCATAGTTTGCGCCAATGACTCCAATGTCAAAGTGGACCTAGTCGAATCATTAGTATCCTCGACCTCGGGTTAAGTAGTATCTGAAGGTCGTTTGTCCATCGATATATGCATCGAAGAACTTGCGTTTAGTCAGCCTTAGTACAAATATACGTGTATCCCTAATTTCTACCCATCTCACCTCACTTCCCAACTAGGACTCTAAGCAATTCCTTTGGGTTTCCACATATAAAGTTTATTCATAAGATTATTCTCAAATTATACCACAAATGCAACCGTATCGGAGTTAACTTTCAATTCTTCGAGGTTTACTAACCTAGCTCTCATACAAAAAATGTAGCGGCCCATTTTCTAAATGGACCGCCACAGGCCAATGCGGGTCCACAACTTGGCCAACTAACACCAGCTGTGTCCCATATGCCAGCTCATCCACCATTTAATCATTATTAACCTCAATGAAAAACAATTTAAAGTTTAAGTTGTTAATAAACTCAAGTCATATGCAATAATCTCGTTTGAAACCTTAATAAACCACTATAGAAGTTTTTATCATGACAAATCAAATATCAAAACATCAAAGTCATGCATTTAGCTCTGATACCTAGTGTGGAAAACCCATATGTCAACATAGATAAAAAATACACCTCAATGTCTCAAATATTAAAATATGGAGTCCTGAAGTGTCTCACAATCCCAAATCCCCAAAATGAAAACAAAGTATATATATATATATATATATAATACAAACGTACAAGTCTGGCTTAATATCTTTAAATCACCGGTATCCCAAAAGCTTGCATTTAGCATGACTCATACTAAGATATGCACTCAAGCCATTACAAAAAGGAAGATGACGAGTCCAAAAGAAATTAGGTGAGCAATATCGAAAGAAAATATTAGAATTTAAATAAAACTATTAAATAAACATGCATAAATAAATACATGCAACTGTGATCATCGCATGGATAAGTAATAGAGAAAACTAGAAGTGTGTTCCTAGAGCTTAGGGTCAAACTAGTGCCATATTTCAGACTCTCCACAAAATACTGCCGACTAGTACGACTCAGGCAAGGCCAGTATCTGGATCCGCTAGGTGGTCTGCATAAAACCTATGACGCACCTACGCGTGCCTTGTTGCGACTCTTGGGTCGAACTATTCACCTAGATCCGTGGCACACGTGTTATGGCTTAGTGGACATACACATAAGAATGGCACAAAGGGAGAGCCTCAATGTCCGTCCATTTAAACCAAAACCAAGAATAGAGTATTTAAAGACAAAATATGAACTCAAAAGCCAAAGTAAGTAATGCTCAAGAAATTTCAGTTAGGATACTCCACACTTCAACCCGCACTCTGTGTCCCGATATATAACCCCTGGTCCGGCTCCGCTGAATCCCCGACATTCAAATTATCGCCTGAAATGATTTATTTTCATTTATAATTGATTTTTAGTCAATTTGATGTATTTTACGTTACTTAGCAGAAATAGTCTGAAATTTGCAATATCTAGATAGCTAGGTTTTAAGATTAGCGCGCTGGATTTCTAGTCAGCTTTCGTCAGGAAGAACATTAACGCGTTATATTTTTCACCTAGCGCACTACTCTGGACAGCGGTTGTTGAGATTTTTGTTTTGTAAGCATCACCACCACTACCAACAACTACCACAAGTCCACAACATAGATTACTTAACTTTATAACACTTGAAACCCATCAAAACAACCACTTAACAATCCATAGTGGATTCATTCAAACACCCCAAAAATGATGCCAAAAGATAAAGAAATTTGAGGTGATTGTGAGTCTCAACTTGCTTTGATGAATCAACTACTCAAAGCTCCTCAAATTATCAAGTTTAAAAATCCAAAACCCATGTTTCTTTGTCTCAATTCTCGGATTTTATCGATACGGAGAGAGAAAAGGTGGTGGAAACAAAGTCAAATTAAGTTTTTATAGACTTACAAGCATCTCCCCTCACTTGTAAATCCCAATGCAATCTAATGAGCACTATTTGCTCCATTTCCCAACCTCTAATGACTCATAATGTGACACCAAGGGCACACTTGCCCTTTTTCTTAACCCAAAAGTCATTTTTCGGGTGTTTCGACGCCGATTTCGTGTCCTGAAACGCGACATACGTGTACCACCATGACCCCAACCACCAAATATGTGTTATATATTATTATTTAACTCATTTTATTTATTTCATGTATGTATTATTTCCCCGACCTAATATTTAGTCTTTTAGCCTACCCGGTACTTGCATCGTCACGCATATCGAGGCAAATACTTAACACGGTGTCTCATACGTTAAACGTAATATAAATACACACATTATGATGTCGTTTAATCTATTTCAATGTAAACATTGCAAATTAGACAAATCAACACACAAAATAACTATTTACCTAGCTCTAAGTGCGCACTAGCCTAGCTAGGGGTCCTAAGAGCGTTTGAGCTGTCAGTCACGTCTGCAACCTCGTCATCAATAATGGCGAATTAAATTCGGGCCGTCACACGAGGAGACCATAGAGGAGTGAGGAAAGCTTGAGGGAGAGTCTGATGATGGAGAAAATAAATGAGGAGGAAGAAGATGAAAATCGGTGAGGGAGGGATAAAAGTGTAGGCTTTGTTAGGAGATAAGAGAGAAAAGTGAGGGGTAGGTATGGGGTGATTTGATAGGTGATGTAACCAATCAAACCTCCAACTATCCCATACGTCCACATTACGCGCACTCCACACGTCGCACACTCTCGTCACTACCCGAGCATAACGCGACCAATAAAATATCTACTAGTGTGACTTAAATTAATTAATAATACAACAATTTAACACGCATCACACAAAAATAACTATTTATACCTTGGTTGACGTGCGTTAAATTTATCGACAGTGTCCATATGGGTTCCAAATACGGGTCCTAATATGTAATTAATAATTTAATTAAGATTAAATAATATGCGCCATTATAATATTCCCGACTAAAAGGAATTTCATCCCGAAATTCAAATTTAACTAAGTCATTCGTTCTTGTGATACCGCCATCGAATTAGTACTAGTGGTATTTCATTCCTCTTGAGAGTATGTACCCTACGATCCATATCTCAATGGGGTGTTATTCGCACGTCACATCTGGCCGAACCTCGATCCTAATCATATCAACCATCAGTCTTGGTTCTGATCTAGCCAGCCATAACATCAAAATATGGAAAACATTGTGAACCCTTGCCAATCGACTCGACAATCTCAATTGATAAACGACCTCCCCAATTTGTTTCTCAATCTGAAACTGTCCAATAAGTCTTGGTGCTAGTTTCCCTTGATCCCAAATCTCTGATGACCCTTCAATGGAGAATCTTTCAAATAGACCCAATCATCTACCTCGTAGCTCAGCCCATTACAATACTTATCTACATATTTCTTCTGTTTGTGTTGGGCAGCCAACAATCGTTGACGAATAAATCTCAATTTTTTTGTATGGACTACAATAATCTCAGGCCCCACAGCTGCAGTAACATTGGGCTCTGCCCAACAAGTCGGTGATCTACATTCTCTATCGTACAACGCCCCAAATGGTGGCATCTCAATACTAGTCTAATAGTTGTTGTTATTGTAAGAAAACTCACAGAGCAGTAAGTACTCCACCTAAGACCTACCAACCCACAACACACAAGCCTTGAGCATATCTTTGAGTATCCGTATCAATATCTCTAACTGTCCGTTTGTCTAAAGATGGAATGTAGTGCTAAACTGCTCATGCATAACATGCCACAATGATGACGTAAGACGACTATCTCGGTCTGAAACAATCAAAATCGGTACTCCGTGCAGTTGTGCAATCTCTCTCTCGAATAATATGCTCAAATGTATGAAGTTAAATCTCATAGAAATTGGTAGGAAATTAGTTGATTTCATTAACCTGTACACGATCACCCATATCGCATCGTGTTTCCATAAAGTTTGCGGTAACCTACAAATGAAATCCATCGTAGTGTGTTCTCATTTCCACTGAGGGGTGGGTAGCGATTGTAATAACCCACCAAGCCTCCAGTGCTCAGCCTTAACTTGTTGGCACACCTCACAACCCCTAATATAGGCGTTAACATCCACCTTCATCCCCGACAACCAAAATAATCGTCGCATATCATGATACATTTTGGTCCTGCCAGGATCCATTATATATTGCGACTTGTGAGCCTCTAGAAGTATCCCATCGCGTATTTATGCCACTACCGGATCCATAACCTCCCTCGGTGCCTAAAACCCTAATTCATAGACTCGCTCCAATCTAGATGATCGGGACAGAGTGTCTTCACACTAAATCTTGAGTACCTAAATATGTGCGTCCGTTGTAGTAGGAACCTCTGTCAAACTCGGTGTTGTCGTTACCTCAAGTAAACCATACTCATGCGTCATACGACCGACAATTGTCTCAAAATCTGGTCCTCTCCTACTCAATGATCTGCTACGACATTTGCCTTCCCAAGTTGTTATTCGATGGAGAAATTGTAGTCCTTCAACAACTCTAGCCAACATTGCTCTCTCATTCAGATCTTTATGAGTAAATAAATATTTCAAACTCTTATAATCTATAAACGATATGAACATCTCACCATAGAGGTAATGTCTCCATACCTTTAGTGCAAATATGACTCCTATGTAACAACCCATTTTATTAATGTCTCTTAAATTTACGGACGTGGACGCCAGCTCGGATTTACGTGGACGCTGCGGTACACTAGGACACACGGGGACTTAGGTATGCTAGTTATTGTGTGTTGGATGCTTATTTGCGGTGAAATGTATTGAAAATACATCGCATGTGTGTATGTTGAAAAATATTACGTGTGAGGGTGTGAACGGTATTCGCCTCGATATGGGTGTCGACGCGGGTGCCAGGTAGTTGACGGACCAAATATGAGGATGAGGAAACTAACAAACAACGAGATTATGTGAACTATATTCGCCTCGATATACGTGTCAACACGGGTATCGAGTAGTCGACGGGACCAACTATTGGGTCGGGAAAAAAATGGAAACACACAAATTAAATAAAAATTTGCCACGTAACGAATATTGGGTTACGAACGACGCGGTGGTGCGCGGATATCATGGTTCGGACCTGAAACCGGGCGTCGAAACGCCCGAAAACACGAGCGAGTGTCGTAGCGGTGTCACGATTTGGTGTCACACTCATACAACCCCAAGCAACACTTGTCATACACTCCCGCCACTTGTCCACCACCCACCTACCTACATACACCACACCACCGCACACCACATGCACACACACTGTTCACACACAACAAACACACACCCGAGAAACACAGGAAGGAGAAGAAGAAAATGAGAGGAGGAGGAGGAGAGGTGATGCGTAGGGAAGGATCGAGGTGAGTCCCTGTTAGGGTTGCTACTGTTTGCGTGTTGGCAGTGGGTGGCCAAGAGAGGGGGTTCGGCCTCCATGGCCGAACCCCATGGCTGCGGCGGTGATGGCAGGGGTGCCTCCCCGCCATCGGCTCCACCGGGGTTGGGGTGGAGAGCCACCCCAACCCATCAAGGGAAAGAAGAAGAAGAAGATGCATCACGAAAAGAAAAAAAAAAGTTCTCCCGATCGAACCGGTGGTTCAATCGTGCGCGTGTGCACCCCTACTGGGTCGGACCTAGAATGGGTCATGCTTAGCCCATAGGCCGAGCCTGGACCATTCTGGTCTAGGGCGGGTCGGGTCCGACCCGTTTGGGCCGACCCGACCCGACCCAAACAGGAAAAACCGAAAAAAAAAATAGAGAAAAAAAAAAAAAAAAAATGGGAAAATTTGGGAAAATTTGGAAAAAAATATCAGAAAAATTGGAAAGATTCCGAAAAATATATATTTCGATCAAATAAATAGAAAATGATAAAATTATATGAAAAGAAAATACGTGGGAATGTCGAACGCGACTTTTTGCGGGGTTTTGCATCGAAAAATGTGAAATGGGCAATTTGGCCTAAAAATGTTAGAAAATTATTGTAAATTAGCATGCTAACCTAAATTATTAATAAATGGACATAGGTTGACACGGTGATCAATTGGCGACCAAGGACTCGGTAGACTTGGACCCAGGGATTGATTACGGGGTACTAGAGCGCGTTGTGAGGTTTGTAAAACCCAAAAGGAAAACTCTCGACTATTTATTTTACTTTCGTATTTTCAATCATTTCCATTATTCCTTGTGCTTTTTAAATTACATTCATATTTTGTCATCTTTTTGGACGGTTGGTTGAGTTACTCCCATCGGATGTTCTGTGGTGTGTCTATGCATTCTAGACCATATCATATGTATCAGGAGTGCTCGGTGGATAACGACCCGAGGGAACTGCTACATGTGCGGTGCGTCGTAGTCTATGCACCACATATCAGGTGATAGCTAGTTGGGTATTGGGATCTAAGGAAATCCCGAAGTATGATTTAGTGCGATGGAACCACACATACTTGAGCTTTATTGTTATTTATGCGTGCGATGCCCTACTATACAGTTGCCTGTTTACATTTCGCATGTTTATTTAGCAGTATTTCTTGACTTCCACTTGTTTATATGAATGTTCGGATGAGTTCCTTGGGATTTTACTAACTGGACTCGTCATCCATTTTCTTATGTGATGATTGAGTGCAGATCCTAGTACAAGTAAGGGCAAGGGGATCTTAGGCGACTACCTCTGACTGCCTACTTTTGAGGATTACTTGTACGTGTGATTATTTTGATATTTTGATTCTTTTGGGAATTGGGGATTGACATGACTTTGTACATGCTTAGTTTTATATGGTACAGTCATCTACCTTTATACACAGTACTTTTCAGGGTTTTTCCACAGTAAGATTTGTTAACTTCATTAATATTTTTTGCATTTACGTACAACTTCCGCTGCATTTGTCATTTATACACCGTACACACACAAGTGGATGCGAATCTCGAGACTGAGTAAGGACGGGCAGGTGTCGTACACGTGTGATTGGGCCAGCTGGCGAGGAGTACATGGAGACACGTCACCCCGGGGCGAGGGCCGCCACATTTGGTATCAAAGCAAAAGGTTGGCTTAGGAGATTGTGATACCAACGCCACAATTGGTATCAGAGCCCAAACCTAAGACAAGAAAACTTAATCAATGAATTTAGATGTGGAAAACCCGAAGTAATAGCCTTAGAACTTTAGTTGGGAAGTGATGTGAGGCGGGTAAAGTTAGACTTTATATATTTGTTATATTTGCATGTTACTATATGATATACGTATATACCTATAGACTGATCCGGAGCACGTTCTCGATGCAGATTATGGACGGAACATTCTGGTGCGCCGTTTGAGACTGTACAAACTAGTGATGCGACTAGGGATGTCCCGATTAGGGCGAGTGTGGAGGATAGACTCTCGGCTCAGGAGACACAGATGGCTGAGGTATTACGACTATTACGTGAGCAGAGCGCGGTCCTGGCGACACTCATTTCAGCTAGAGAGCCTGTAGCTATGATTGTACAAGCGGTGACACCTGATGTTCAGGGGATACCACAGACACCAGTTCAGGGGGTAGTAGTAGAGGGACCCACCGATACAGTACCGCAGTGATTCCTTTGGGGACTTCGACTCTTGCGCCTCCACACACGACGACGGATCTGGTTACTGCCACCCCTGATGCTGACACTTCTTCGACATCGCATTCGTTTTAGCGCCAGAGGCGAAGTTATTGAAGAAAGTTTCTGAAGTTCCAGTTGGATTCTTTTACTGGCAGCGGTGATCCCAAGGCTGCAGGGAGATGGATAGTGTCCCATCAGCGTTTTCATAAGCTGATGAGGAATGATGAGACGGTACAGGCACGACTTTCGGGAGCCTGTTTGAGAGGGAATGCGGCAGTCCGGTGGTCGACATATACGGATACTCATCCGGAATCGACGACATGGGCCGAGTTTAGGGAGCTATTCTATGATCAGTACATACCGATGGAGGTTAGGTTGAGACTCGAGGGAGGAGTTCTTGGCTTTGCGACAGGAGAATCAGACTTTGATGCGGTATATGGAGAGGTTCTGACATTTGCTCCAGTTCTCTTTAGATGTTGCCGGGACAGAGCGCTTGCAGATTTATTATTTCACCAGAGGGGTTGATGATAGGATTGCGTCAGCAGTTGTCTCGACCGGAGCCACGACACTGCAAGAGATCTTTGACAAGGCATTGGCTCATGAGACATACCTACTGCAGAGGGCTGGCCGACGTGTGACTGGTAGGGAGGTGCAGTTAGGGCAGAGTTCTCAGTCTAGTCAGAGGCAAAAGAGATCGATGGATCATCCGGATAGAGACGGGAGAGATGATAGACGGGAGAGGGGCGTCGGGACGAGTTTCAGGGTAGTCAGTTCTGATATGAGGAGCCACAGCAAGTTCATGCTATCACCTCAGCACCAGTGGATCGACAGAGAGCACAGCTACAGGAGTACCGTCAGGGTCGAGATCAAGAGGGACATGACAGGGGTCAGGAAGATCGGGGTCAGGATCCGAGATCTGGAGACAGACAAATGGGTAGACTGGAGAGCGAAGATGCCACCTGTGTGGGCAGAGGGGACACTTGAGGACTGACTGTTGGACACCATCATCGCCACGACGACCATCGGACCAGGCCAGAGATACAGTACATGCGTTACCACAACTAGATAGCGGGGCGACTCGGCAGCTCGTTGAAGGTACATAACTTATATTTGGTCGCCCTATGCATGCTATGTTTGATTCTGGTAATACTTTATTGTTTCATGTTGGACGTATTATTGGATTGTTAGGGTTAGTTACACAGATACTAGAGCCACATCTTGTTTTCAGTACGGTTACTGGGGATAAGATATACCTTAACCGAATATGTCGAGACGTGATGATAAAGGTGGATGGACATCAGCTATTAGCGGATCTTCGAGTATTGAAGTATTTAGAGTTTGACACACTGCTCGGAATGGATTGGGTAGCATCCTATCATGCACGGATAGATTGTTACGGCAAGACGATAGAGTTTCATATTTCTGGAATACCGGAGTTCATATTATTTGGATCGGCAATTGACTTACCCATTACGAGAGGCCGACTAGTTACAGCGCAGGAGATGGAGGCGTTTTCGGCGATAGGTGAGCCGAAAATTCGAACGGAGGTCCGAATCGAAGACGTTCTGGTGGTTCGGGATTTTGTCGATTAATTATCCAGTGTGCACGACCTAGAGCTTGCAGCGATCGTCTTTGCACTGAAGGCGTTGAGGCCCTATCTCTATGGAGAGTGATTTGTGTTGTATACATATCACCAGAGTTTAAGATACATGTTCACTCAAAGGGATTTGAATATGCGTCAGCGGAGATGGTTGGAGTTGTTTAAGGACTACGATGTCGCTATCGAGTATCATCATGGCAAAGCGAACGTCGTAGCAAACACATTGAGCAGGAGTGAAGACTCGACAATCAGACTATCTACAGCAGATGACACATGAGCATGACTTATTATAGGCAACATCAATTATGTGTGTGGCCGAGTTGTCTACTACGGCGGAATATCACATTTGTTATCAGACGAGGATACGACCGTATCGATTGAACGGGTTGCCGAGTGTCGGACGGTTGATGGGATCAATGAGCGGGTCAGTGGTCTGTCTCGGAATCCGAAATGCACTGATATGGCAGAAACCACAAATCGATGTATGCGATACCGAGGGAGATTGTGGATACCTGCGATCAGGAGATACGAGACGGGATTCTGGAAGATGCACACCGGTCTCAGTATACACAAAGGCCTGAGATAGTAGTTGATCATACAGAGAGAATTTGACAAATTCGTCAGAAACTGCGAACCGCACAGGATAGACAAAAGAAATACGCGGATAGGTATCGCGATGGGTTGAGCTATGTCTTATAGTTAAATTTCGGGACGAAATTTTATTTAGTTGGGAAGAACTGTAATGGCCCATTTTATTAATGTCTTTTAAATTTACGGACGTGGATGCCAGCTCGGATTTACATGGACGCTGCAGTACGCTAGGACACACGGGGACTTAGGTATGCTAGTTATTGTGTGTTGGATGCTTATTTGATGTGAAATGTATTGAAATACATCGCATGTGTGTATGTTGAAAAATATTACGTGTGAGGGTGTGAACGGTATTCGCCTCGATATGCGTGTCGACGCGGATGCCAGGTAGTTGATGGGACCAAATATGAGGATGAGGAAACTAACAAACAACGAGATTATGTGAACTATATTCGCCTCGATATACGTGTCAACACGGGTATCGAGTAGTCGACGGGACCGACTATTGGGTCGGGAAAAAAAATGAAAACACACAAATTAAATAAAAATTTGCCACGTAACGAATATTGGGTTACGAACACGCGACGGTGCGCGGATATCATGGTTCGGACGCGAAACCGGGCGTTGAAACGCCCGAAAACACGAGCGAGTGTCGTAGCGGTGTCACGATTTGGTGTCACACTCATACAACCCCAAGCAACACTTGTCATACACTCCCGCCACTTGTCCACCACCCACCTACCTACATACACCACACCACCGCACACCACATGCACACACACTGTTCACACACAACAAACCACACCCGAAAACGAGGAAGGAGAAGAAGAAGATTAAAGAGAGGAGAGAGAGGAGGAGGAGGAGAGGTGATGCGTCGAAGGGATCGAGGTGAGTCCCTCGGTTGTTGTTGTTGTTGTTCGGGTGTTGGCGGTGGGTGTGGAGAGTGTGGGGGTTCGGCCTCCATGGCCGAACCCCATGGCTGCGGTGGTGATGGCGGGGTGCCTCCCCGCCATCGGCTCCACGGGGTTGGGGTGGAGAGCCACCCCAACCCATCACGGGAAAAAAGAAGAAGAAGATGCATCACGAAAAAAAAAAAAAAAAACTTCTCGATCGAACCAGTGGTTCGATCGGGGAAGAAGGTCACACGCGCGGTGGACACCCCTACCCCGGCCGGGCGATGGGTCGAGCCTGGACCATTCTGGTCCAGGGCGGGTCGGGTCCGACCGTTTGGGCCGACTTGACCACCCACCCAACGATAAAAACAAAAAAAAAAAAAAAAAAAAAAAAAAAAAAAAGGAAAATGGAAAAAATTGGGAAAATTTGGAAAAAAATATTAAAAAATTGGAAAAATTCCGAAAAATATATATTTCGATCAAATAAATAGAAAATGATAAAATTCTATGAAAAGAAAATATGTGGGAATGTCGAACGCGACTTTTTGCGGGGTTTTGCATCGAAAATTGTGAAATGGGCAATTTGGCCTAAAAATGTTAGAAAATTATTGTAAATTAGCATGCTAACCTAAATTATTAATAAATAGACATAGGTTGACACGGTGATCAATTGGCGACCAAGGACTCGGTAGACTTAGACCCGGGGATTGATTACGGGGTAGTGGAGCGCGTTGTGAGGTTTGTAAAACCCAAAAGGAAAACTCTTGACTATTTATTTTACTTTCGTATTTCCATTCATTTCCATTATTCCTTGTGCTTTTTAAATTACATTCATATCTTGTCATCTTTTAGACGGTTGGTTGAGTTACTCCCACCTGATGTTCTGTTGTGTGTCTATGCATTATAGACCATATCATATGTATCAGGAGTGCTCGGTGGATAACGACCCGAGGGAGCTGCTACATGTGTCGGTGCGTCGTAGGTCTACGCCGGCCACCGAGAGGGATCAAGTGATAGCTAGTTGGGTGCGCCCACTAGTGAGATCCTGGAAGGAAATCCCAAAGTATGGTTTAGTCTGACTGGAACAGGCACACATATTTGAGCTTTATTGTTATTTATGCATGCGATGCCCTACTTTACAGTTGCCTGTTTACATTCCGCATGTTTATTTAGCAGTATTTCTTGACTTCCACTTGTTTATATGAATGCTCGGAGGAGTTCCTTGGGATTTTACTGACTGGACCCGTCATCCATTTTCTTCTGTGATGATTGAGTGCAGATCCTAGTACAAGTAAGGGCAAGGGGATCTTAGGCGACTACCTCCGACTGCCTACTTTTGAGAATTACTTGTACGTGTGATTATTTTGATATTTTGATTCTTTTGGGAATTGGGGATTGACATGACTTTGTACATGCTTAGTTTTATATGGTACAATCATCTACCTTTATACACAATACTTTTCAGGGCTTTTCCACAGTAGGATTTGTTAACTTCATTAATATTTCTTGCATTTACGTACAACTTCCGCTGCATTTGTCTTTTATACACCGTACACACACAAGTGGATGCGAATCTCGAGACAAAGTAAGGACGGGTAGGTGACGTACACATGTAATTGGGCCAGTTAGCGAGGAGTACATGGAGACACGTCACCCCGGGGCGGCGAGGGCCGCCACACCTACATACTCCAAGTTGTGCACTGGATAATTCCTCTCATAGGTCCTCAATTGTTGAGATAGGTAGGTGATTACGCTGTCTCTCATCATCAGTACACAACCTAGCCATGTGCCGCAAGAATTAGTATGAATTGTCAATCCCTTGCTTGGCTTTAAAAATACTGGTAATGGTGCAGTAGTTAGCCTCATCTTCAACTGTGTAAATGCGTATTCGCACTGCTTTGACTAATCAATAGGTATGTCTTTCTTAGTCAATTTGGTTACCAGCGTAGCGATCTTCGAGAAGTCCATTACAAATTGTCGATAGTATCCTGCCAACCCTAGGAAGCTCCTGATATCTGTCACTTTCTAATGGGTCGTCCAATCAATTACTTCATGAATTTTACTCGGGTCCACTTATATACCTCTGTCACTGATCACATGTCTTAAAAACTTGACCTTTGACAGTCAAGACTCGCACTTACTAAACTTAGCGTACAATTTATGCTCTCTCAACGTCATTAATATCTGCCTGAGATGTTGCCCGTGATCTTCATGAGTCTTGACATAGATCAATATGTCATCAATGAAGACTATGGCGAATCTGTCCAAGTATGGCTTCAATACTCTATGCATCAAGTCCATAAACATGGCCAATGCATTCGTTAGTCCGAACGACATCACTATAAACTCAAATAACCTATATCTGGTGATGAATGTAGTCTTGGGTATGTCTCCATCTCGAACCCTGAGCTGATGATAACCCAATCTCAAGTCGATCTTAGAGAAGAAATTGACTCCGACCAACTGGTCAAACAAATCATCGATCTTGGGTAAAGGGTAACGATTCCATACTTTCACCTGGTTCAACATCATATAGTCAATGCACATCCTTAAGCTACCATCCTTCTTCTTAACGAACAGGACCGGTGCTCCTCGTGGTGATTTGATAGGGTGTATAAACCCCTTATTCTCCAAGTCTTCCAGTTAAGTCTTCAACTCATCATATTCCTTTCATGCCATCCGACACGATTTACTAGCTATCGGCTATGTGCTCAGAACTAACTCAATAACTAACCCGATTTCTTTGTATGGGGGCAATCCTGGTAGATCATTTGGAAAGACATCCAAAAACTCACTAATAACTGGAACATCCTTAAGTCTAACATATGGTGTCTCGGCTTACTTTACTATTCGTGCAAACACTTCCATCTCTAAGGTCGTAGCCAACCTACCCCTAGTGGTCGGTAGTACCCTCGCATCACTGGTGAATCTGAATTCAGGTATGTTGGGGATCTGAAAAGTCATTATTTTATGGAAACAATCCATGTGGGCATGATACGACACTAGCTTGTTCATGCTCCAAAAGTGCATCGAACTCTAAGAACTCTAGAACGCGTAGGTCGATAAGGAGTTGGTGTTCAGAGATTTCAAACTTGCAACCCTCATAAATCATGTTAGGGTAAACCTTCTCCCTACCTGCCATTTTGAGAATCAAGAGTGTATTAACTGTAATCGGTGCTAACCCTAACTCATCAACTATAAGTTTAGAAATAAATGATACTGTGGAACTAGAGTCAATAAGTGTATGCAAAAACGACTGTAAATCAAAATCATACCCTTAACGAGCTATTTGGTGGCCTCGCGGTCTGGCTGTGCTACAGCTTATACCCGTTCCCTAGCCTGAACTGGTAGTGCTGCAATTGGTGCTACTGAAGCCATCGGACATTCTTTCTTAATGTGTCTTGGTTGTCTACATTTAAACAAGTAATAGGCATGTTTCCTGACCCCTGACCCTGACCACTATCTAACCTCTGGCCCTGACTCTGACCATACTATCCTTGGTCCCTACTTCCCTGGTCTTTGGTGGTCTATGTCTCTAACGCTGTGCATAACCACCACTTGAAAGTTATGTTGGTTGTACAGGTACTATCGCATGGGAAATGACTGCCTGGTCGTCATCATATCTAGGCCTTTTTCCTCGTCTATATCTGTTATCGATGATCATTTTCCCTTTCCTGTCACACCTCGTGCCTGGCTGGGATGACCCCGATGCCAACTATGGTATGGGTTAAGGCCCTTTCGTATATCTCCTGCAATGTACGAGATCCGCCAAATACTAATGCACTCTCTATCTTATCTCTGAGTCCAACTCCAAAATAATCCAAAATAATGAACTCGATCGCAACCTGTAGAAGCCAAGTCCCCAATGAACTGTAACAAGTAACTAAACCTCTCCATATACTGGATAATTGTGTGGTTACCCTGCCTAAGACATAAAGATCCTTGCCTCGGTCGCAATTATATCTCCTTCGGTATGTACTAATCATAAAAGTTATGTCTAAAATCGGCCCATGTAGTCGGCTCTCCATGAGTCTCGATATAAGCGGCCCACCAAACTTCGGCCTCTCCTCAGAGCATATATATGGATATCCTGGTGCGAATATTTTCGTGAATCCTCAGAAGATTATGTAATTTCTCATGTGTAAGAAGCCATCTTGCAGTTGCCTCTGGGTCTCCGCTTCCAGTGAAATATCCCAGCCGAAATCTCATAAACTCCTTTATCAGCTTAGCCTCAGCTGACAAGGAGGTCTTAAATGTGATCTCATATGGGGTATGTGTTAGTGTCACTGCGTGTGTAGATGCATATGTGATAGCCTCAGTACGAGTCTCTAAAACTATAATCGGTGTGGTAGTATTTGCCATAATTGCGGTAATAACGTACCCTAAACAATTTGCGCGACTGTCGTCTCAGTGATACTCGATATTATAGCGGTGTAAGCGTCGCGATAGCCGCTATCTGGGCACAGAGCAAGGCAATCATCTACTCGAATTGTCGATCGTGTGTCACAATTCGATCAAGTACACTCTGATCAGTCACGATAGGCGTAGTACCACTCGTCTGTCGACCATCCTTTGAAGGTGGAGTCGGCTATCCGTCCATGTTGTATCTGCAATAGCGAAGGTCTATATTAGCGTCGTATACGTGTATACACTATTACAATCAAAATATATGACGTATAAGCCCTGCTTCTACCCGTATTAAGTTCGTTTCCCAATTAAGGTTCTAAGTAAGGATCTTTGAGTTTCCACGTCTAAGTTCATTCTGTTAAGTCTTATTTAGTTTTATTAAACTTTTCCCTTAGGTTCGCTTGAACCTAGGCTCTGATACCAACTGTGACGACCCCAAACTTCGAGGCAAACCGAGTACCACAATGTTGCCAGACACGTCACCATGCATGCCACGTCGCAACACACTTATCTTTGACTGCCCACGACCCAAACCTTTGTATTTATGGATGTTTTATGAATATTTACATTAATTTAACTAACTTAAGTCGTTCGTGATTTATTAAATTAATATAAGTTGAATATCCGTATTTAGAAGACTTTAAAGCATGCAAATATTGTAAAAACCCGACATGAGATACCATGTATATCAAAAAGTGATAAAAGTACAAAATATAATTATATACATGTATCAGGTATACAAGTCCTCCCAAAATCCCATGAAAGCAGTAAATAAATACATACAAACACCTACGCAAAAAGTAGTAAGGCTATCCTACCTCAGAGGTAGTCACCTAACACCCCCTTGCCCTGACTCGTCGTAGGATCTGCGTTTTGTCACCAAAAATAATGACAACTCCCAGTGAGTAAATCCTAGAAAACGTTAGCTAATATTCACGAAATCTAATTGAACTGTCACAATTCATGCAATTTTAAATAAGGAAGAGAAAATAAACTAATCGCATGAAAATAAGTCGTAAAGAAGTCGAAACTGGACATGACTATTGCATGACAAAAAAACCTAGTCGACATCCGATAATCGACTTAGTTAAATCGAGAGGAATCCATGACGATCACCTCGCCAAACATCTCACGGTTGATTAGACCATATTGATGATGTCGAAGATATGCGATGAGGCATTTCGATGTTACGAAGTGCATTCCTCGTCAGAAGATGTTATGAGACATAAGAAGAATGGACGTCGACATGGTTGAACACCGTATACATAGGTACAAATTCATTTAGGGATATCGTTGTTAGTACGAACATAAGAAAAATGGAGTTTAGGAGCTGCTAAACATCTACTAATTCAAGAACCATATTGATGATGCCGATGGGAGAGGTTTTGAGAGACAAGTTACCAAGAGATGCTACACAGCGTGGCATGTCCAAGTTTTAATTGGAATCAAGTGGAGGAGCCACCAAACCCCCAAGCACGCTAACTATATGACATAATTGAGGCTAGTAGCGAACAATTGTGGCCAGGATGCGAAACCATGACAAATCAAAACAAAACACCACATCTCTGAGCGAGGGTACAATTAAGTCATACAATCCATGAAGGATTGTTGTGAGGACCAATGTATGATTTATTGGGGAGATGACTTTGAATTCACATCATGCAAATTATGTGGATAATCACGATACATTGCACAATGATTATTCGTGGAAGACACACAAAAAACTTCCTTGCAAAAAATGCACCACTTAAATTTAGTCACTCGATTGCAACATTTGCATGCGTCCGAATCAACAACAAAACATAAGCAATCGCATGAAGTGCATTCCTCGCCAGAAGATGTTACGCAACACTATTCTAATTCGATTACATGGAGGCATTTCAATGAGGTCAATAGGGACTTCGCTGTCGAGGTTCGGAATGTTTGTTTAGGGTTGTGCACTTATGTCTTTCAAGTTATTCGTGACCCATAATTCCGACTGCGTACAACCTTCCACCGTCGATGGCATGAAATCTAAGTTCATGTTCTTGGCGATTATTAGTCTTGGACCGACTAACCTAAAACAAAAACTAACGTGTTCCTTGTGAAAGAGTTGCAAGATTTATGGAACAACGAGGTCATTACGTGCAACGTTTCCGCAAAGACGAATCTTGACAAATGTCGAGCATGCACAATAGTTTCCCATATTTTCTTATTATTTTAGTAGTGGTAAATGGGATATCGTCTCCATATGAGTTTTCAAATCTCAAAGGAAAGTATTTTTTCTTGTTTTCATTAATTTAGTTAATCAAATTAAACGGGAATTAAAATATTAAATAACTGAAAACTATAAAAACTAACTTAATTAACTAAACTAACTTAATCTAAACAATTTAGCTCAAACTAAATTAAACAATACTCAAATTCAATATAATTCAAATATCTTAATCAAACATCAAAATAAACCCCCACTAAATAATGTTATATACTTGGATTGTTGTCAAACACGAGAACATAACATCACATCATACCATAGTTATATTCATAACACATAGAATCTTGAAATCATTAAATCCTACTTCATAATAGGTTATAGTTATAGTCATAACACATGAAATCTTGAAATCATTAAATCCTACTTCACAATAGGTTGATAGGCTTTAGTCAGCCACTGATTTTCCTAAACTCAATGAAAATGTCACATTCTTATCATTGTAAATCTACCCATTGATAAAATGCAACACAGTAGAAATACAATAACATTACACTCAATGAAAATCATGCATAATCTAAGCCAATATTAATCAAAGCAAGGCAATAATCAACTTATAATATAATCATCTAGAACATCCACTCGAAAAAAACCCTATAAATTAATCCTAGTTACTACTTCTACAATTGTTGTCAATAAGTATAGATATAAATTAAGAATCAAAATACCACATAACACATTTGCAACTATTCATGCAATATTGATCTTCTCTAGTTGTAATACATAAAAACAAACTTGTTAAATTCGTGATTGATGTGTATGAATAGATTTAAAGCATTAAATTCATGATTCCTTAATTATGACTATCTAGCAATCCTAAGTATTTCCATGTTTAGGGTTTGTTTAGATTGAGAGACTACTCGCTCATGCTGGAAATAAACAATGCAAATATATAATTAAAAGACATAATGAATAAATAATTAAATACCTTAAAATAAATCAAAGCCCCAATGTATCTTCAAACATCAATTAGAAATATAGAATACACAATAAAAATAATGTAGATCAAAAGGAAGAGAATTATTTCGAAGCTCTCTGGTCTTTTTTTACATTCTCCCAACATATGACTATCCTAGATAAACTCAAATTCTTCATATTGATCTAAAAAACGCATGACAGACCTCAACAATTTGTCATCGATTCCTACTTTGTACAAAAATTGCTGAGTAAATAATTGGAAATAGCTCTCTGTGCTTTACTGATTCAGCTGACGATTTCTAGTGCATTCTCTAATTCACTATGCATTCATTGGTACTTCCTTCTACCGATTTGGGTGACGATTCTTAATGTAGACACAAATCGATGGCTAATCGCTAGACTTTTTTTTCTGTTGACTGTTTAACTCTTCTTTCTCTTTTCTTCTATTTCTTCATTTTCCTATTTAAATCCTGAAATCATAAAAGAAGAGAATACCTAGTGTAATATCATCATTTATATATAAAATCAACTTAAATTACATTATAAAATGTGCTCGATTATTAACTTGTCAAATATCCCTAAACTCGGTACTTTCTTGTCCCGAGCAAAGGAATAATCTTAATCGTATTCTTTTTTATTCTTTATAAACTGATTTCAATCGAATTCAACTTAATTTTGAATTATATAACTTTTAAAATAGAAGTGATTTCTAAATGAGAACTTATTACCCACAAGTAAATGAGATTTACGATAGAATAGAATAATTTAGACAAAACAAAACATCCCTCAACGATAACTCAACCATCCAATATAACACCCTTTAGAACTTAAAGTTCATTACCAAGGCCAGTACATACAATATAAGTTTTCTCAATGTCCACTTACAAGCATCAAGCTTACGATAACTAGTATAGAATCTCAAAACATAAAAACTACTAGATTAATCTTAATTTTTTGAAAATACTTTATAATAGTGCCAGAATCAAAATCAATAGGAATTTTGCCAAGATACCAATGAATATGTCATTTAAAACATGTTAGATTAAGAAATACTTTATTCAACTCTAACTTCAAGTACTTGAGTTAAATATTTTCTTCTAAGAGTTTATCAACATCCATCTTTTTCATTTCTTTTTTTCATTTCTACTTTATTCTAATTATAGGACTCTCTAAATATTTGTAAACTTTTGTTAACATTTCTCACTATCCACTAAAATGAAGAAAGTATTTTTTCTAAGTTATAGAATTTCATCGATTTCTAACTCATTTCTTTTTTCAATTGTGGCATAATAACTTTATATATATATATATATATATATATATCAAAAATACTAAATCAATAGCTTTTGTATGACAAGATTCTTAGAAATCTATCTTATTCATCTTGCACTATTGTTTCTATCTTCTGCCCATTATCATAACCAACACAAGGTATTCAATTTAGTGTATACATCAACTAGTAAAGTTAATAGGATAAAAATTAATTTATTCTATCATAAAATTCACTTGGGTAATAAAAATATC
The DNA here is from genome assembly GCA_039657365.1 of Stephania yunnanensis. NCBI lineage: Eukaryota > Viridiplantae > Streptophyta > Magnoliopsida > Ranunculales > Menispermaceae > Stephania > Stephania yunnanensis. The sequence continues at coordinate 23,486,056 of CM077585.1, forward strand.
ACTTCCATTTAAGAATCTATTATATGTTCATTTTCATTTTCATTCTAACTAAAAATAAAGTAAAATAAAATTCATACTTGAGTTCGAAATAAATTTGAAGAATTTCTTTAACTTACTTGAATATCAGATTAAAAGTTTGAACTTTTTGGATTAATTCTAAACTTTTCTTGTACCTTTCTTTCATTTCTTTGCTTTCTTTGTTATCTTCGTCATACTTTACCTAAAATACCCCCACAATTATTCTAAACCTTGTCCTCAAGGTTTAAAAATGAAGTCAGGTTTCCAACATAACAAACATACTACGTGAAGTGTAAAAGAAATTATATAAACATAACTTTGATAATCAATATATGAATAAACTCAATGTGGAATTATAATAAGGCAGAGTGAATGTAAGTTATATGAATAAAAATCACTATTATATATATATCAAATGTATCAAATTTCACACCAAAGCATTGAATAAAATTTATCACATGATATACCCAATCATAAACATAAACTAGCACCGTTAATGACAAAGTAAGACTGGAATTACATAGAAGACCTCACACAATATCACTCAGAGATAAAAAGATAAAAATAAGGCAATCAATGTCATCGTCTGGAAGTCGGGTCATAAAAGTTGTCTACTGGATCAATCCTTTGTGACTCGTAAGTTGCAGTAGGGTCATAGAGGTGGTATTCCTGATTTGGAAGTATTGGAACATCAAAATTACTGCTAAATAGTAATTTCATTTATGCAAATGGTATATGATACTCTGCGCCTCCACAACGTCAATTTCTCCTAGACTTTGTATGCTCCATCCCATGGATACTCCTTGCAAAGGCTCTCTAATTCTTAAACACCAATGTTTGATTAAGCAGAGTGGTCATCTGACTGCGCAAAATCAGATCCATGAGGGCCAACTCTGGGTCTTCCATATATAGTTCGTTATAATCCCTAGTAGGCTAATCCACGTTCAAATCATTTCGTGCTTTTGACATCTCCTCCAGAATTCTCATTGTGTCATCTCTTATTTTCTTTCTATGCTTAGTTTCTCTTCTTACTATCTCAGCCATTTCTCTTTCCGCCTTAGTGTTCATAATCATTAACTCTTCCATATCTCTATATAACCTCTTCCATAATGTTTTTCTCTATTAAAAACATTCATGTCAAGCTTTAACATGTTCACTTGATCAGCTCTACAAAAGGTCGTAATCATTAAAAGGAAATTTTGTAGTTTACTATCTCATAATACTGCAGGCTCGGCTATAAGCTTACGTTGATGAAATAACACCTAGCTTTAGTGATTTTCCTAAAAGAATTTATGGTTATGTGCTTAGAATACCCCTTCCATATAAAAAACAAATCTATCTTCATGGATTGCCTCAAACCTCCCATAATTGTCTCGGTGGGGTAGTGGTACTTAATGCCACATTTGGGTTTGGGGTACTCATCTTTTATTTTTGGTGAGAATTTGATAAACCAAAATACAAGTTTATTCTAGCAGCGGACTAATCCACTATTCTCCCTCGAACTCTTGATTCGGTCTTACTCTCACTTCCATATGCATTGGCCTAAAACTCTCTCACCAAGATATCATAACTCTTACTCACTAGGAACATCCTCTAATTCTAGGTGGTTATAGTCTGTAGTCAATAATCCCCAGTTCTTGGCCTCAATAATATCTAGGATCTTAGGCCTGCACTTGAATTCGTTCTTCACATTAAATGCCCTCTCCGGGATCAACTTCTTATCCTTCACTATATCATTCATAAATTTTTCATAAGCCTTCTCATTAACAAAGTTTTCCTTCCTTAGTACGTAATTTCTCATCCCCGTTGATATCTCTTGTTTAAATTCCTCTTTGTCCTCCTCCTCTTCTACATAATCATTCTCAGTATTAAAACTAAATAAATAAGGTGGAGTAGGTTATCTTTGTGGTCTAATCCAAGGTGTGTTAAAAGAAATTGACGTTGGTTGGATTTGAGAGAACTTGGGTCTAATCTTTATCTTCTCTATTAACTTTCCCTTCCTTTCTACCTCTAGTCATTTGGATTAGTATAAGTAAAAGAATGAATATGTAAAACCATTCAAAACTAAATTTATCAGAACTATTCAGGTAAATTCAACTTATCTATCGAAAAGGAAAAAAATTCATTGAAAAAATCATTTAGAAATTGAGAGTTTGAGATTTATGTGAAAGTTATCGATAAAACATCATTATAAAAAACAAAATTTTGTATTTAATGCAAATCACTTGATAATTATTCACAAAAACCCTCAAACTCATTTGAAAATTAGTCTCAAATTAGTTTGCATATAAAATTCGATGCATTCGCCATATATGAAAAATAGTTTGAAAATTCAATAGGGATAAAGAAATCATCACATCACTCACATACTAGTATTGTAATAGAAATCATTTGATATTAAAATCATTTTAGAGTAAAAATTTTAAAATTGAGCTCTTGACCAATTAATAATCCAAAATAAATGAAAAACTAAAAATTTAATCCATAAAAGGTCAGGGTTTCTTTGATTACCTTCTTAAAAGTGATTCTTTCAAGTTTGGGATTCAAAACTCTTCTTTAGAACACTACTCCAAGCCCTAGGTGCCTCTACACTTTCAAAACTTGCCACATTTAAGGTTGAATGTGCAAAGATTGAGGTGAGAATCTCTTAAATACACTAAAATTAAGCTTTGGAGGGTTAAATCTAGTTAAAATCTCGTATCTTGATCGAAAGGTAGCAATGATTTATGAGTGTGAAGGGTTTAAATGTGGCGATTTAGGATTTCTATTTTTAAAAAACTCAAATTCGTTCCTTGCGAAGTTTAAGGGGATTCTCTGAGAAATCGCTAACAAAATCGCTGAAAATGAGCCCTAGTGGCTCAAAGATATGTCCAATGAAATCTTGTTATAATGTCGAATCGGTGAGAAATCGCTGACTCAAAATTACATCGAAAACTCTGCATACTGCTATCGATTTTTCAGCGATTTTCAATACAAATTGGAATTATTGAAAAATCGTCAGCCTATTTTTATTGTTTTAAAAGTAAATTGATTTGATCATTTAATTATCACATATATATTTTTGATAAAAGTAGAATTATTCAAAATTTTCAAATTTAACTATAATATGTATTAAATGATAATTTCATTATTATAAATAGCTAATTAACATAAAACTAATGCATAATATAATAAGGAATAAATTGGCTCGGTTAACCCCCTTACATTAAATTATTTCGAATTAGAATTCTTAAGTATCCTTATTATAAGAGTCAAAAGTTGAGAGAATATAAAAATAACTAACTAATCATAATACTCAAATCAAATTTAAAGGTGGAGTATGGGTTGCCTTCCATAAAACACCTTTATTTACTATTGTTGGCTTGACTGAACCACGTAGTTTTTAAACTGGTACTATAAACTTAAGTGTAAGGTTATCCACTCTTGTGCCATTCCAGAAATTGATTGCTCGGCCATGCACTCTAAAAGTGATTGTCTTGCTTCAAAGTAGCAATGGTTGTTTGCGAAGTGGCTAAGGTTCTTCGTTGATTAAGTAAGACATAACCAAAAAGTCTATAGGGATATTGTACTTGTCGATTCGAACAAGTAACTACACCTATTGATTTTATTGAATAATCGTTTGGTATAGTAACTTTTTCGAAAGCAAGTACATCCAAATCTAGTTGAGTATGAAGAAAAAATGAATTGGCATGTAGTTTGTTTTAGAACCCATATCATAAATAGCTTTAAAGTACTAAGTCCATTTGACCTTTATGTGTGTATAAATATATCTCTAAGATCATCGAGCTTGACAATGCTGGATTCTTCTTTTTCATTTTCTTATTTTTCGTAGATTTAAATTCCTCTATAGTATTCTTCTCAACATTGTTCAGTTGCTTAACCCTCCATTCACGGGTTATTGTCTTTTGATTTGAAGTATCTTCAACTTGTTTATTCTTAGTCATAGCATTTTCATCTTCTATTATTACTGCATTAATAACATATACTTCAGCTCATGATAATTTAATTCTAAAATTAATTATCATTAGTTTGTTCATTATAAGTTCATCAAGATTTCCATGGATATCTTCATCATTTAAACAGTAAGTGACAATCTTGTTTTCGAATTCCATAGACATTGTTCTTTCAAAGATGTCTAACTTTATTTTAGCTATTTCAAGAAATAGTCTTCCTAAAAGTATAGGTGGGGACTTAGATGATATTAAGTCTCTCATTTCTATGACATAGAAGTCAGCTGAAAATACTAACTCATTTACTTTGACTAAGACATCTTCTAGTAAACCATAAGGTTTAATAACGGTGTTGTTAGTTAAGGTAAGATTAATAGGTATATTAGTAAAAGAACCTATTTTCAATGACGTGTAGTTTAAGTGACAACATATCAAAATCTATTAAAGAAGTCTCTATTATGATATAAATCTCATACATTCCTGGATCGGAACATTTCTCAAGAATTTTCTATTTAATTAAAGTAGACACTTTTTATTCTAAGTTTTCTTTATATTCTTTTAAAAATTTATACTTTGATTCAGATATTTCTTTCAAAACTCCATCATAATTAGAAAATTGTATTATTAATTCCATCGATGGTTTATTGATTTCTATTTTCTTAAATGCTTCAAGAATGTCTTCGTTGTTTTCTTCCTCCCTAACATCGTTATTGAATAGTAAAATATGAACACATATTTTCATTCAAATTATTAGAAATGTTATCATTTTTATCCTTATCATTTAATTCAGACTTTTGTAAAGATTTTTCATATGTTTCGACTCTAGCTAAGTACTATGGATATAGCCTTCCAGGAAAATGTGTATATTTTAATTATTCAGTCATCCATTCTCTAGTAGGAATGACATTAGCCATCATTTCTTCTTCTTTTTTAATAGTCTTAAAACCATTTTTTATTATTCAATTTAAGTATCTTCCTATTTATAGGTGTGTCTTTCTTATCACTAAATAAGGCATTAACTTGTGCTTGATTAGTAGGAGCAACATTAGCTTGAGTAGGTACTTTAACTTGATTACTTAGTTGAGTAGTTAACTTATTTATTTGTAAATTCATTTAACTTAACTAATTTTTCAGTTCATTAATAGTTGTATCAATCTTAATCTGATTTTGAGAAATATGTGTAAAATTTTGATGATTTTGATTCATAAAGTTATATAAGACTTTGCTCTAAATTTGGATTCATAGGTTGAGTATTTTGTTTAGATTGCTAATTAGGTACAGATTGCATCTGAGCTCTTAGCCTATAAGTGTTATAATTATGATTTGAGGACCATAACTAAGATTTGGATTTGTTCTTTCGGGATAATAAGTATTATTATATTAATTACTTGGGGGACCAAAAATTAATTCGTCATTACATTAACCTCTTAAGTATTATCTTCATGTAGAGTAGGACACGCATCCATTAGATGTGTAACCTCGTTACAAAATCCACAAGCCTTAACTTGATTAGATCTATCAACAGTTAATAGCTTAACCATCATAGATAATTCATCAATTTTATCATCAGAGATATTATTTCTTTTATTATCCACTTCATAGAGTTTCTTTCTTGAGAATTCAACCTTTTCACCATAGTGCTTGGAGTATTTTTGTCATTTTATTAATTGCTTCTTTCGCAAGAGTACGTGTTGTCTCAAATAAAGATCCACCACATACTATGTCTAATAATCTTTGTTCAAAATGATGGAGTCATTCATAAAAATATTCTAATAAACATCTTTGGGTATATCTTTGTTGTGGATAAGAAAAAATTAGTATTTTGAATCTATCCAAAAATCCATTAAACTTTTTATCGTATTTCATCTTTGCAACTATGATTTGCTTTCTATAGGAACTAGTTTTTTCTAGTAAACATGTATTTATTTAGGAAAGCTTCTAACATTTGAGTCTATATAGTTATTGAATCTTATGGGAGATAGAACATCCAATCTTGTGCTTGATTTTTCAATGCGAAAGGGAAACCCTTAATTTTGACTTGTTCTAAAGTACCTTCTTTCAGTTTCATCCTATAGACTTTATATTGATATTCCCTTATTAATTTATGTGGGTCGTCATTGCCTTTACCGTATAAGTTAAGTAAGACACTAATAAATCTAAATCTAAGTTGAAATTCAGGAAATCCATCGGGGTATGATATACACATAGGCCCATATGCTGTAACATTTTGATTTGCTTGTCTAAATGTGAGTTCTCTACTATTATTGTTGTTATTGATAACTCTATAGTCATTATTATTATTATTATTATTATTATTATTATTATTATTATTATTATTATTATTATTATTATTATTATTATTATTATTATTATTATTATTATTATTATTAATGACATTTTCATTAATATCATTATAGTTGTCTTCCATCTTATTAGATAAATTTTCCTTAAGTTGTTGTTGTCTTAAACTCCGACTAAAAGTTCTATCTATTTCAGGATCAAACGGATGTAAAGATCATGTTGAATTAACACGACGAAGTGTGTAGACCATATAACGTCTAAAATTCTTAAAAATTATTTTAAAATCCTCGGCAGCGGCGCCAAAACTTGAAACGTGTTGAGCGTGCACAATATTTTCTCGTATTTCCCTATCATTTGTAGTAGTGGTAATTGAGATAACATCTCCACATTGATTTTTCAAATCTCAAAGGAAATTATTTTTTGCTTTTGTTTTTATTAACTAAGTTAATATAATTAAAAGTGAATTAAAATAGTAAATAACAGAAAACCATAAATACTATAAATCGACACGTGTCGGACGTGCACTATAGTTTTTCGTATTTTCCAAACCTTAATGGAAAGTATTTTTTCTTTTATTTTTATTAACTTAGTTAATCTAATTAAACATGAATTAAAATACTAAATAACTGAAAACTATAAATACAAACTTAATTAACCAAATTAACAAACTTAATCTAAACAATTCAACTTAAAGTAAATTAAACAATACTCAAATTCAATAAAATTTAAATATATTAAACAAACAACTAAACAAACCCCCACTAAATAATGTAATAAACTTTGATTACTATCAAACACTAGACCATAACAACACTTCAGACTATAGTTATAGTCATAACACATGGAATCTTGGAATCATTAAATCCTACTGCAAAATAGATTGATATCCTTTAGTCGGCCACCGATTTTCCTAAATTAAATGAAAATGCCACATTTTTTTTAAATCTACCCATTAGATAAACACAACACTGTAAAAATACGATAGCATTACACTCAATGAAAATCATGCATAATCTAACCCAATATTAACCAAAGTTGCATAATAAATAACTTAGAACATAACCAACTAGAACATCCACTCGGGGAAAGCCCTATAGATTAATCATAGTTACTACTTCTATAATTGTTGTTAATAACTATAGAAATATATTCATAATCAAAATACTACATAATACATTTGCAACTATGTGTGCGATATATTAATCTTCTTTAGTTGTATTACTAAAAAACAACTTGTTAAATCCATGATTGACATGTATGAGTAGATTTAAAGAATTAAATTCATGATTTCGTAATTATAACTAGTTAGCAATCCCAAGTATATCCATGTCTAGGGCTTGTTTACATTAATAGACTACTCAATCATGCTGGAAATAAACAATACAAATATATAATTAAAAGATATAATGAATAAATAAATAAATAAATACCCTAAAATAAATCAAAGCTCCAATGTTTCTTCAAACATCAACTAGAAATATATAATAGATAATAAAAATAATGTAGATCAAAAGGAAGAAAGTATTTCGAAGCTCTTTGACCTTTTATAGTCTCCCTGCATATAAATATCCTAGATGAACTCCAATTCTTCATATTGATCTAAAAAATTCATAACCGACCTCAGTGATTCCTACTTTATACATAAATCACTGAGTAAATCACTGGAAATAGTTCTTTATGCTCCACTGATTCAGCTGGCGATTGCTAGTGCATTCTCCAATTCGTTGTAGATTCACTGGCACTTTCCTATAGTCGTTTTAGGTGGCGATTCCTACTCCAACACACAAATGTATGGATAATCGATGAACTTCTTTTCCAATTGATTGTTTTTCCCTTTTTTCTCTTTTTTTTTCCTTTCTTTCATTTCTTCATTTTCCTATTTAAATCATGAAATAATGGAAAACAAGAGATTACCTATTGTAATATCATCATTTATATATAAAATTAACCTAAATTACATTACAAAATGTGTCTAGTTATTGACTTGGCAAATTTTCTTATGCAAGTCGCCCTTTTATGAATTATAAGTGATTTCCTTGCGTATAACATGTTATCTGGTTGAAGCATATATGGTAAGATGGCTTGTCCATATTGTATGAAGGACGGAAATGCTTTTCAATTACGAAGTTGTGGAAAGACATCGTGGTTTGAATGCCATCATCGTTTCTTGTTGAAGAACTCACAATTCAGGAAAGACAATAAAAGTTTTCTTAGAGGCAAAAACATACCAAATGACGAACCGCTCACTTTGCTATCTGGTGAAGAGATTTTTGCCGAGCTGATTTTGTGAATGGGAGGATACCTAAGACTTCTTGATGGAGAGAAATAAACATTTTTTGGGACTTGCCATATTGGAAAACAAACTTGATCTAACACAACTTAGACTTCATGCACACCGAGAAAAATATTTTTGACAACATATTTAACACTGTTATTAGTGTACCGAGCAAAAATAAGGATAATGCGAGATTGAGGCAAGATATTTATGAATATTATCGTCGACCTTCTCCACACATTAATCTGGCAACAAATACTTACATCCTTGGAAGCTATGCTCTCGAGAACTTGAAAAATCAAAAATTGTGTGAGTGATTGAAAAGTTATGTTTTCCTGACGGTTATGGTTCGAATTTGCGGCAATTTGAGGATCCCAAGAAGTTGCGAGTGTTCAATATGAAGAGTCATGATTGTCATATTTTTAAGTAGTAATTGATACCAATTACATTCAAAGAACTCCTCCCAAACGAAGTTTAGGTTTCAATTTGCGAGTCGAGCCTTTTTCTGATCCCTAACTGTGAAAAGTGTCAGTCCTAAAGATATGGAGGTTTTAGAGTCCAAGATACCTGAAGTCATTTGCAAGTTGGAAAAAACTATTCCCTCCAAGCTTCTTCTACTCTATGGAATGGCTACCAATCCACTTAGCCACGAGGCCCATCTTGCCGACCCAGTTTAATTTCAGTGGATGTATGTTTGAGAGGTAATATCTCGGGTACCTAAAATTTTTTTTCAATATGATAAAGTTTTAAATTAACATCAATTAAACTTTGACAGGTGCTTTACGTGGCGGCCTCGCCACACCGGGGTGACGTGTCTCTGTGTACTCTTTGCTAGTTGGCCCAACTACATATTTTCGACTCCTACTGTCCATCTTATGTCTCGATAATCGTATCCACATAGGTATTACTAACTTGGTTCATATGTTCAGCTATTTGTAGCTTATGTAAGTACTAACCATGCTAGTGGTTTATGTATTACAGAGTTGCGACTAGAAATTTAGTATTTTATAACTGAAGTCTTAAAGTAACATTAACATGTATTTTCATTAACTCTAAATTTTTTAAAAGCATAACTCCTACTGTGAAAAACCCAGAATGGTACACTATATATATGAGGCGACAAAAGTGAATATATACAAGTACACATGTCTTACAAGTCTCCCATAAATCCAAAATTATACAAAATCTCAAAAATTAACACCTACGAGTAGTGTGCTGAATAGAAAGCGAGCTTAGAGATAGTGACCAAGGATCCCCGGCCCTTACTCGTAGAAGGATCTGCACTCAGCCATCACAACAAAACAGATGACATGTCCAGTATATAAAATCCCAAGGAAATTCACTGAGCATTCATACGATAAAGTAAAAAATTCCAAGAAATACTGTTACATAAACATGCGAATGTAAATAAGCAAATGTAAATGGATCACCGCATGCATAAATAACAATAAAGTGCAAACATGTGTGCCTATTCTAGTCAGACTAGACCATACTTTGGATACCCTCCCTAGGATCTCACTAGTGGGCGCACCCAACTAGCCCATCACCTGATCCCTCTTAGTGTCCGACGTAAACCCATGATGCACCGACACATGTATAGACAAAGTAGCTCGGTTCATTATCCACCGAGGACTCCTGATACACATGTTATGGTCTAAAATGCATAGACACAATTAAATATCCGGTGGGAGTAAACTCAACCAACCATCCCAACAATGATGCATATATAGATAACTAAGTAAATAAGGAACAGAACAAGGAAATAGAGTAAAAAGTAGTGAAAGTGAATAAATACTAAAGTGACGTTCTTGTGGGTTTTACAGGCCTCAAAACACTCTCGACCTCCTCGGACTCTTGTACCCGACCAGTCAAGCCTCCTGACACCGAGCTACGGTCTCCTAGTCCGTGAAGTCCAATTTTATTAGTTTAGGTTATTTCCTAGTGCTTAGACATATATTAAGTGGAAAATCAACAAAACAACCTTTAATTTCTATTTTCGATCTCAATTAGCGTACTATAGGCTTTATATAGCGTGCTATGTATAGAGGTAGAGTGCTAGATGAATGATGTACCGCATTATTGTTCTTCATCATGAAGAACAATAGCAAAAACCCAGAATGATTGATGCACTAACCGTTCCAGGTAGAGCGTTATCGGTCCTTTGTGATAGAATTCTCAAGTTGAGCATTTTGTCCTAACCTTCTCAATTAGCTACCATAACCTAGATTATAGCTTCTCCTCATCCAAATAACTTCAATATAACAATCAAATCATTTTAAAACATCAAATTACTTCAATTTCTCTAAATTCTTGAATTTATTACAACTTTCCAATTTCATCAAAATCATTAAATCTAGCTAAAACAATGATCAATTCTCCATGTATATGATCTAGCAACATGCAATTCATCACATTTACACCACAAATCAAAGATCTCATCATTAAACTCAAATATCACTAAACATATCAACAATGGGTTTATTAGAAAATGTTGAAGATGAGGAAGGTAATTACCTTGGTTTGCTCTCCAGTTTGGCCTTTAAAGTGATGAATCTACAGCTTCAGAGCCTCTTCTCTTCACTGGATTTTTTAGATTGCATGAGTTATATGAGTGGTTTGATCAAACATCCCACTACCTCCTATATATATGTTTGGTCTTGATCAAGTGTATATATGTATCTCGAGGTTTATCTTATGGTTCACAAGCATGTTGTCCTACACCTCCTAATTACTTCAATAGCACACTCATTTCCTAGAGTAACTCAATATGATGATCTAGATGTCCATCTCAAAGTCCATTTTTATTCAATGCAACTATAGGCTTTCATTTATTAAATAAATGTCACATTACATTATGCCTTATAAAACTATATGGCTAGTGTTTTATTTATCAACTTAACCAAATCATGGTCCCACTAACATTTGGCTAATCGATACCCGGTGCCCCGCGTCTCAACACGCATTTCGAGGGGCGTCATAGTCTATTATTTAAATTTTAATATAATTAGCCTATGATTACATCACCCATTTCAATTTAATAACTTAGCCATATTTATGTAAGTTTGTTGAGTTTTCCTAATGTACCCGCATTTCACCTATTCAATACCCGCATTGACATGCCTTTCGAGGCGAACACCCGTTACACTAACTCGCCCGATAGCAATGTACACACATGTGATGCAATATATAATAATCATTTTAAACACCACATATACACAACTATCATCCATAAATAACATATTTTATCGGTTCTCGTGTCCGAGCCAACCGAGTTATCCACGTAACACCCAAATTACGATTGTTAATCCCCGAGGTTGACGTTAAACCCTATTTTAATTAATTTGGGTTGTTACAATTTAAACATTTGAAAAATAACGTTAGAACAAAGTGAAGGTTGAGGTCTCAATGTGTAATGCTTATCTAGTCAAATAGGTCACATTATCTTGTTGGTACTACTTCAAAGATCACGTCTTTACATTGCATGACAAAGTGCAACGCAACGACGATGGTGGTGTTAGACCCACATTGCATTTCGTGGGGAAATTCTCAATTTTTACTTATCCTGGGTGACTCTTAGATAAATCAAATGAGTAGCACCTAACGAGCCTAACAGAGCAAGACTATAATGCCACTTATTCCTACGTACTGCTTAATTTTCCAGAGATTACCCCTACATCCAGTATGTCGCTTACTCTTATTCAAGAGTTTCAACATTCATGATTTAGTTTTTTCCAAGACATGACATTTACCTTTATATATCTATTGTAGGATCTTTATCGATGAAATCACTGGAGGAATGGGGGAGTCGGATGTCAATACTAGTCTGGAGCACAACTTCCCCATTTCATTTTAAACATATGTAATGTTATTACAATTTTAGTTTGCCACTTCGATTTTTTCTTTCATAAATAATGTGTCTTCACTTTCTTTGTTTTCATGAATAGGACCAAAATCCTATCATAGATGAGACACTTGTTGATCTTTCAGTTAGTCTTAGTCGATCTTGTAATGTATACCTTGGTTACCATGTGAATGGGTATAAGTTCCACACTGAAACATACGATGCTAATATATCGAAGCAAAATGGTGGTGTCTTAGTGAAGGGCTCAAACTACGCTAATGTTCCCATGACTATTATGGACAACTAAAAGAGGTTGTAGAGATTAATATATTGGCCTCAAGTATGTGGTGTTGTTTAAATGTGAATGATTTGACCCTACACCAAATCATTGTGTGAGGACTCACCTAACACTTAAATTGATAGAGGTTCACCAAAGTCGAGGATATAACAACTACGATCCCTTTGTCCTTGCAATGCAAGCCACTCAGGTGTACTACCTTTCGTACTCTTCTTTAAGGAATGAGCGAAAAGAATGGCTAGCAATTCGTTTTTGTCAACCAAAATTCACCAACGAGGGAAAGAACAAAAGCGAAAATGACCAAGGCTTGGGAGATATTGCATTCCAAAATGGTGAACCCACTACGTGCTTAGTAGACGATGTAATTCAGGATGTCAACTTTTGGGGTGATCCAAATGGGACCCTTGACATTGCTAAAGTGGGTCCAATCCAAGAAGACAATGACTTCATTGTCGACAATGGGGAAGATTCAGAAAAAGAAACATCAACTTCTAGTCATGAGAGTGAATATGAAACGAACGACAATGAGTGACGTATGTCTATTTCATGCTAGTGTTTGATCGACGTTACATCACTTTTCTAAACATTTATTTACGATTATTTATGATTGGTTTTTTTCTAATTTCATGGCTCGTGACTGATGATCAACCCCTATTGCAAGGTTGCACAGTACCACATGAATCAATATACTGACTGGACCTAATGGACCGGCCACTCATGAAGGTCATGGAAGTCATGGCGGTCGAGGTCGTGAGATGTTTCATGTCCTATCAATTTTGGCTTCTTATACACCTGATTATGAGTTACACTCGGTGTCACCTTCACCTTTCATATTGTCGATGTCACCTGTACTGTCGACATCATCGCCTAAAACCATACTAAACTGCCCATTGCAGTCACCATCAATAATTTCGTCGAGACATGGCACTCCTACACAAATGATGCTTGTGCCTCAAGCCACTGCATCACTAGCAGCATCCCTTGAGGGCAGAGCAGGCTTGCAAGTTGCAGGCAGTCCGCGAGCGCTTTAGAGGATAGGAGTTGACCCCCTTCCCGTGCATAGGGTCCCGATCACACTGATTGCGGATAATACATAAGTTTGAGTTTGACTAATTAACTTATTTCTAATTATACATGTAAACGATTAATTATGTTTTATTTTTGGATTTTATTGATACACGGGGAATTGCATCATTCTCATGATTATGCATGAAAGATGACAAAAGCTTTCAGGTGGTGGATGATTCCATAATGGTACTGCTAGAAGTCGGTACCTGATCATTATAAGGACCACTACTGGCGCTAATGGCAGGTAAGTAGGAACAAAAAATATCTTAGGATTTATTTTTATACAATTTCTCCTTCTCATAACAATTCCACTCGTCATTTTCAAGTATATTTTTTATAAGACGACGCGATTCATGAGATGCACTACATTAATGCATAAGTTGAAAAAGAATTGTGTCCAGCGCAGACTTTGTTATAGATGATGAATGGAGGGGATACTTAGAGTACCGTGAGAGCGAGGAATTTCTTGGCAGGTCTAGGCAAATGTCTTTGAATAGGAATACTGAGGTGGAAGGACCTTGAATGGAGTCTCGAAGCAAGGTGGTGGCTCGATTTCTTTTATGACAACAAATGAAAGATTGGTAAGTGTTTTTTATAGTAACATTTGATTAATAATCAAGCTTTAATTTGATATCATATTTAACATTTTTATAGCTTTGGTGTGCAGACTCGTGCATCTGAAACGACTTTTACCATGAATGATTTGTATTTGCATCTCCACACCATAAATTACGATGGGGTGACATTAATCGATATTAAATCAGAGCGGTTCTATGTAAGTATAGAAATACGAGCTAAATTATGGTAACTTAACTTAAAAGCATACCATTTTAGTTGTTTATTGTTGATCCATGCAGGCTCAGCTTGAGAGCAGACGTCAAAACCTGACACGGGCTACATTGGACCAGTTGATGGATGATGTGGTGGTGTACTTCCTAAAGGGAGTGTCTACGATCTCATGTTGCTCAAGAGAAAGAAAAGAAGATATGCATGTCCTGGTGTTTGTGCATCCCAAGTGTCGCCGATGGTGCCACGCTCGAAGTTTGATAATGTTGTCGAGCAATTAAAATAGGTCGTGATGTTTATGTAGAGGCAGGTATGACCATGGACGGAGCGGACCTATCTCTCGCCACTACCACCAACGCCTCAAGAACAAGCAGGCACTTATGGATCTAGCTGATCCACCACAACAGCTAGACAATGTTAATTAAAAGATATAAGACTAGATTACAGGGGATAAGCAGCTTGGGGATATTTATGAATCTTTTATGGTTGTTTGCATAACTAGTTTTCTTTTTGTGGATATTTAGAGGTCTGGGTTGTAAGGGATAAGCAGTTTTGAGATACTTAGATATCTTTTTTAGCTTTTTATGGTTGTTTGTAAAACGTTTGGATTAGTAGTTCTTTTTTGTAGATATTTTGATGACTAAGATGCAAAAGATAAGGATACTTAGGTACTTTTATGGTTGTTACAGAACTTTTGGATTGGTAGTTCTTTTTTGGATACTTAGGTATCTTTTATATCTTTTATAGTTGACTCATTTTTGTGGATATGTAAATCTTTTTTTTTTTCAAATTGTACATTTTTTTCTAATTTGAGTCTTTGTTGTTGATGTTAGGGCATGTGCCCCAGTTTAATATATATGCATTGTTTATCATATAATTTTAGTTAATAAAATTGATGTTTTCATTTGCTATTTTATTATAAGTGATTGCATGTTTACCTTATAGTACGATTCATAGGTATTTGTTGAAATATCCTAAATGTCCCTAATATATCATTATAGTTGGGAACTATAATGAATTAAGGCTAGTGTGAATCTTGATTGATGGTCATGTGATGATCATGCGTATATGGATACGAGTCGAGATCATAAGCACTTGTTAGGGAACAAGGTACTAGACCGACCCGCTATGAGATGGATTAAGTCATAGGTGTTACTAATGATATGTATATCATTTAGTCATTCGACTTAAGATTACCATAGACTTCAATATTAAGAGCATGGTAATTTGACACAACAAAAAATTGTCTTTAATTGGACGATTGTAAAGATTGTGATTAGTTATCATGTGAATAATATGTGAATGTGTGTAATTAAGATAGAATTTTTCACTATCGTATAGAGAGATATTAGTGGATCCCTCAATATGATAGATTTATAATGGACAAGTCCATGTGAGTTGATATGATCAATGCCACTTGGATGTTTTCATTTTACCTAAAGATTTAGACTACTAAGATTAAACATTAAGGGTGACTTTTCATGCCTTATGTTTAGTCAAAGAATATTGCACGATAAAAGGATATGATAAATGTTATTCATTAGGTTGTATCGATTTTGATATTCATGCTACTTGGGTAGTCATAATGGCTTGTTATAGACCGCTTATGACTTGTGTACCAAAACAGTTTTGGTTCATTGTCAATGTCATATGAACGTATTGAGTTGCACATAAAGAATGACTTTGCGCAATTTTAATTGGTCCATAGTAATGAGTTTTATATGATAAAATCCATGACATAAAAGCCTTTATGATTTGTTATATGTTAACTTATTAATAGGGGCGTATGTGTAATTTGCTTAAACTGCATCAATACAATAGTTGTATTATGAATAGGATTTTAAGTGATGACTTATCTATAAATATAAATAAAAGGTAAAACCCTAAAATGATTCATTTTTACAAATTTTGAGTTCTCTGAATTTAGGGAGAGAGATAAAAAATGTTTTCTATTTTTTGGGGGCTAGCACTCCAAACCGTGGTCACCGTGTTGGGTTTTGGGGTTCATACGCAGCGGAGATTACAAAACAATTTTGACAAAAACCCCAATAGGATCCGAATCTAATTCCATTAAAATGTTTAAACCAAAAAAGTTTAATCATACCTCGGTCGCAAAATACCTTTCTTAAGGTCGATCGATCTCTAAGGCGCTACCAACGACGAACGCCCTCTACCAGCAGTCCACACACGAACGGTAGCCGAGATTCAAAGTGCTAGCTTCAAGAGAATACCAAACCTTTTTGTTTCTCTCCAAAACGATCCAGAGCGTACCAGAAAACCCTAAGTCGTTTCTAAAACGAAAACAAAGTTTCGGTCCTTAATCTTTCATCCATGTGTTCTAACTTAAAGCGTCTATTTATACAACCCTTGTATATAGACGGTTAAGTAAATTACACATATACCCCTACTTAAAGAAGTATAAGTGTAATACACCATATGGACGTTTCAATCATGAATTTTATCATATAAAATTCATTTTTCTGAACCATCTTAAAATCTCGCAAAACCATTCTTAGTGTGCGACCCAATAGGCTCATACAACGTTGGCAGTGAATCAAAACACATTTTGGTATACAAGTCATAAGCGGCCTCTAGCAAGATATTATGACTACCCAAGTCGTACGAATATCAAATCGATACAACCTAATCAATAGTGTATAATATCCTTTTGTCACACGATATCCTTTTGATCAAACATAAGGCATGGAATTGCCATCCAACATGTTCAATCGTACTAGTCTCGATCTCTAGGTAGACTGAAAACATTCAAGTGACATTGATCAATATCAATTCACTTAGACTAGGCCTTTTAACAGTCTAACACATCGAGGGATCCATTGGATATCTCTCTTTATATAAGAGGGGCAAATTCTATCTTGATTACACAACTTCATCACATTGCTCACACAGTAACCAATCACAACCTTTATAATCGTCCGGTTAAAGACAACGTTTGATAGTGTCAAATCGATGTGTTCCTAAAGTTGAAGTCTCTAGTAATCTCAAGTCAAATGACTGAAAAATATACCTATCATGAGAAACAACTATGACTTAATCCATGTGATGTTCTCATAGCGGGTTGGTCCAGTACTTTGTTCCCTAATAAGTACTCATGATCTTGATTCGTATCCCTATACGTATAATCATCAAATGATCATCAATCAAGACTCACACTAATCTTAATTCATTATAGTTCCCAGTATAATGATCGACTAGGGACATTTAGGATATTTCTATAAATACCCATGGATCTTATTATAATGTAAACATGCAAATTAATTATAATAATCAGCAAATGAAATCCTCTATTTTATTAACTAAAAGTATTCATAAAGACAATTAATGGATTGACCTAAAGCACATGCCCCAACACACCGTTCATGTGTGAATTTCTAATAGAATACAGGTAGTTGAACATCTTGAAAATCGAACGATCAAAAAAGGAAATCACATAATAAGGTATGATTTACTTTCGTAGATCTATTTTAATGGATCTTACTCTCGATCGTGTTAGGAATTTTCCAAAATTGTTTTGAATTTTTTGCTACGTATGAACCCTAAAACTCAATAGTTGATATATATATTGTTGATTATTGTATGTATGTGAAATTTTACTTTTTTTGGATATTAGCACTCCCAAGAAGTTGTTGGAGGGGGTGTAGGCGATTGAGCAAGTCCTATGGTTGTTTTTAGGTTTTGAAGTTTCAGAGAAACATTTCGATTTTAGTGTTTTATTTAAAAAATAATTTAGGGTGTAGAAATGGAAGAGAGACGGATTAGCAATGGAATTCATAAATTTCGTTATGAATCCGTCTCTAATTTGCAATAGAATGGCATGGGAATTTAGCTCAAAAACTGGTAAAATGGGTGATAGTGATGAATTAACAACAAAATTCATAAATTTCATTACTACTCCATCTCTAAATTTTGACGATGCCATAACGTCAAAATTTAACTCTAAAACTTGGTAAACTGAGTGTAGGAACGGAATAGAGACGTATTTGGGATGACCCAAAACTAAATAAACATGCCTTAGGGGCAAATTAGTAAATTCACAAACCTTAAACCAATGTAGCCCTAATATAAATTGAATTTAAAACCATAAACCCATTTTTATGTTCAAAACCCCAGAGTTGAGGAGAAGGTGGATGAGGAGATAACAACAGCACAAATCTAGAAAAAATAGGTAATCTCTAATTTAAGTTCTTTTTGTTTGAAGTTTTGGTGAAGAATGTATACAAAATGGAGGGGAGGTGGAGTAGCGTCGCCGCGACCGAAGAGGACAGCGACGAGTTGTAGCCACCGCTGGAGAAAGGCGACAACGGCATCACCCATGAAAAGTAGCACGAGAGAGGGTGCAGCTTACTGCCACCCCCCATCACAGCCCATCAAGGGGTTGTTCGGAGCGCAAACCCCGATCGGGGAACAACAGCGCTGGCGGCCCTGGTTCGATCCCTGGATCGGGACTAGAGGTTGAACCAGCCCCTGAACCAAAAAATAAAGTAAAATAAAATAGTATATAAATATATATATATATATGTATATATGTATATATAACAAATAAAAACAAGTAATTACTTTCAAACAGAGCGCTATCACGCCTTCGAGGGAGATCGATCGAGTCCCACCCTTTGACCTTCACATCGGGAGACGGGGGACCCCGCGAGACCCACACTAGTGGAGAGCTTCGCTCTATGATTATGATATGCTTACTATATATGAAATTAATGTCATGCTACATATTTCAATGTATCTTGATTTTAAATGCATGCTAGTTTTATTTTGATTTATAGGTATTAACTGCATGTTTAATATTTGAGCTTACTTATTCTCTTATTGGGCTTCGTTAGTTCTTTAGCTCACCCTACTTACAATACTGGTCCATCTATGAGTGCGAACGATCTTGGCAAGGGGAAGGCCATTGCTTGAAGTCTCATTGCTTTGTGAGAATTTTGCAT
Organism: Stephania yunnanensis; assembly: GCA_039657365.1. NCBI lineage: Eukaryota > Viridiplantae > Streptophyta > Magnoliopsida > Ranunculales > Menispermaceae > Stephania > Stephania yunnanensis. Next base: position 23,505,551 of record CM077585.1, read on the forward strand.
AATTATTATATATATATATATATATATTTGTTTGATTTTCATAACAATAAATTGGGTTGTAAATCTAGGTAGTTTTACTTAAGGTAGAGTTGAACCCTCCTTATCTATTTTCGGATCATTATGGAAGTTTTGAGGTTGATTTGGAAACTTATTGAGATGATCAAACTGTTGGATACCTTTCACGCTGATTTGGCGATTTCATGAATTTTAGTGTTGATTTCAATTCTGCATTTATTGTCCTATATGGTAGTATGTTGTTCCGCATGTTGAATTAGGTGTGCCAAACAATTATTCGGGCCTGGTTTAGGTATTGGGCTTAAGTAATGGTCTAGGTCGGGCAACCTGACCCTATTTTAGGTGAGGGGCATCCCAGTTGGTATCACAATATAGGGATTAGAACCTAGGGAAACAATAGGTTAAAAAGAACCTAAGTTTGTAGAGCCTTTATATTTCGAGGTTAAAGATAAGTTGAACAAACCAATAGTATGGGACATTGGTTTAAGTTGAATTGATGAGAATAAATGATCAATCTTAGGATGGGAAAGGATTGATAAACTTGAATAAAACACTTGAATAATGTTATTTACTTTGTATTATAATATCTATCACGTTTAGATATTTCACTTACTCTGTTGGTATGTAGGACTAATTCGCTCTTGTTTGCTTCACAGCTGCATCATAAGCAATCAAGGCGGAAACTCACATAATTTAAGGGAAATAACAGATAGGGATGAGAGAAATTAGCGTGCTCAAATGGAGAGCGCATGACTATCATGGCCAAAACGTATCACAAAGCCATTTATGACATGCTATATGCTCAAGACCAAAGGTTGGCAGACATGGCGCGATCACAGGAAATGAATATGGCATGTATATTGGAGTTGATACAACAAGGAAACATTGGGGCGGTAGAGCAAACACTAAAGAGGCATGGATCTAATCTTCCCTTGGCGCTTATACATGAAAATCATCATATGGAAGAAAGGGTTGATTCTGCTACTGCTGCAGCTGCAGCGGCCGTACCTGTAGTAGTGAATGGAGATCCAGAGGCGTGTTGGAGGAGCAAAATACATAAAGAGTTTATGAAATATGATGTGTCACACTTTTATGGAGAGTAGGATCCTATTAAAGTATAGGCATGGATATTAAATATGGAGAAGAGGATGAGAGCTCTGAATATTGATGAATGGATAGTACTGCTGGTAACGTTTCTATTAGAACACGATGCATACAAGTGGTGGATGACTATAAAGAGGACACAAGGAACTAATATGAATTGACTCCGGTTTAAGCGTCTATTCTATGAAGAATGGTTTCCAGAGCCAGCGAAGGATACAAAAATTCGGGAGTTCTTTTCCTTGGTACAGGGCGATATGTCAGTGGCTCAGTATGCATTGAAGTTCAACGAGTTAGTAGAGTTTGCACACGAGTATGTCCCGACAGACATGATTTGTATGACAAGATTTATTAATGGACTGAGGTCGGATATTAGTGTTATAGTAGTGGCGTCTGGATCTAAGACTTATCACCAGGCATACCAACGAGCACGTGAGTGTGAGGCATCACTTCGTGGGTGTTTCAGGCAGTCTCGGGCAAGATCTAATCAGTATGGTCATAGTAAACGTAGCTTTGGGGGTTACCAGAATAGTGAAGATGACATTTTCAAGAAACAAAGTTTGGAGGGTTTTTTGGTAGACATGCACATTCAGGTACAGCTTCAAGGGTGACACGTCTTCCTTCTATGACTATTGCATATGCACATGTCCCGACTTATAAGGCTTCACAGAGCGTGGCATTCAGGCCACCGTGTCCACATCGATAATCTTAGCGAGTGGGAGTAGGGAGCATTGTTTAGCCACCTCGACATACCAGAGGCCATAGTTGATTTGTTACGGGTGGAGGACTCCAGGACACATCCAAAGCAAATGCCCTACCTTGCCACCATCTAAGGGGAACACGACCCAAATTTCTCGAGGATGAGTTAATGCAATTATTGGGCAAAATGAAGAGGTCTCGCGTCAGCTGGTCGCATGTACGATTTCCATTAACGACCGAGATATGCATACCTTGTTTAATTTTGGTTCCACTATTTCACTTATATCGAGGAATGTAGTTCATGCTTTGGGGTTGACACCGGATAGAGCACACACTTACTTAATTCTAATCACAGTTTCTACTGAACAAATTTATCTTAATATGGTATTTGAGGGGTGCAAAATTAAAATTGGGGATCACACGATGAAGATTGATTTACGGGTTTTAGAGTGTCATAAGTTTGATGTATTACTGGGTATGGAGTGGTTAGTGGTGTATCACGCCAATATAGATTATTTTCATAAAATTGTAGTCTTCCAATCTCGGGCATCCCCCGTTTGAGTTTAAGGGTTGTATATCGACCAGCGCCACCCCACGTAGTAAGGTCGCAATTTTGGCTGAGTTAGCAAACATTGCGAGCTTGACTTCTTTTGGGGAGGAAGGATAAAAAGTTTTGATTGAGAAGGTCCCAGTGGTTAGAGATTTTCCAAATGTTTTTCCTTCAGATCTTTCGAGAGTCCTTTCTCATCGGGATATCGACTTTATGATTGACCTCATACTCGGCATGAGACCAGTTTTCAAGACACCTTACCGTATGGCGGCTAAAGAGTTAAAGGAGTTAAAGGCTCAGTTAGAGGATTTAACTCAGAAAGGCTTCATTACACCGAGTGTATCATCATAGGGAACACTAGTGTCATTTGTAAAGAAAAAAAATGCAGTTTAAGAATGTATATTGACTACCGATAATTAAATAGGGTAACTATCCGAAACAAGTGCCCGTTTCCCAAGATTAAAGACTTGTTTGACTAGTTAAGGAGATCAAAATTCTTCTTTAAGATGGATATGAGATCGGGCTATCATCAGTTGCAGATACGAGAGGAGGACATACCGAAAACAACTTTTGGCACCTGCTATGGGCACTTTCAGTTCACGGTGATGCTATTTAGGCTCACCAATGCCTCGACAATGTTCATGGACTTGATGCATCGTGTCTTCAAGTTGTTCCTTGACCAATTCATAATTGTAGTCATCAATGACATCGTGATATATTTCAAGACCGAGTCAGATCACAAAAAGTACCTCAGGAAAGTGTTGCAAACATTGAGGGAACACAAACTCTATGCTAAGTTCGGTAAATGCAAGTTTTGGGTTTCAGAGGTGAAGTTTTTAGGGTACGTGGCGAACATGGAAGGGATATCAGTTGATCCTACGAAGATCGAGGCAATTTTTAGGTGGCCACAACCAGTAACACGTCTGAGATTCAGAGTTTTCTAGACTTAGTAGGGTACTATCGAGGATTTGTGCAAGGTTTCTCATCAATCGCTACTCCACTCACCAACTTGACTAAGAAAGACATGGCCTATGAATGGGATGATTCATGTGAGGAAGCGTTTGCACTTGTTGAAGAACCATTTAACTACCGCATCGATTCTGATTCTACCAAAGGCCGACAGGGAAGTTTCAGTGTATACTGATGTGTCGGGGACTGGTTTGGGAGGTGTATTAATGCAAGACAATAAAATAATTTCTTATGCATCCAAGCGGTTGAAATTACATAGAAGAACTATCCAATGCATGACTTAAAGTTGGCGGCAGTTATGTTTGCTTTGAAGTTGTGGAGGCACTACTTGTATAGGGAGAAATTCATTGTCTACTGGGACCATAAAAGTTTGAAGTACTTGTTCACAAAGAACGAGTTGAATATGCGATAAAGGAGATGGTTGGAACTTTTGAAAGATTATGACTTCACACTCAAGTACCATCCGGGGAAGGCTAATGTAGTAGCAGATGCTCTGAGCCGTGAACGACTAGAGATAGAGTTTGAGACCGTAATGAACATTCAAGGAATATCTATAGATGGCGTAGGGTTCAACTCAGATGTTTCAGGAGGTCAGGTGCAAGTTCGGATGAGAGCAGAGCCAGTAGCCGTGTATATAGAGTGGCTAGTTGTCAAAAACCCGATTTAGAGTACGGGAAATACAGGGCGCTCGCAGATAGCAGTGATGATGTGGATTGGAGACTTTCAACTGATTGAGCGTTGAGATTTCGGGATAGATTATGGATACCATCTCATATACATTTGAGGCATGACTTACTCCGAGAGGCGCACAGATCTCGATTCACCATTCATCTTGGGGGTAATAAGATGTATCAGGACATGATGAGAATGTATTAGTGGTCGGGGATGAAGGTGGACATCGCTACCTACATCCAGAATTGTGAAATTTGTCAGCAAGTAAAGAAGGACCACCGGAGTCGGGAGATTGTTGCAACCATTACCTATTCCATAGTGGAAGTGGGAACATATAGCTATGGATTTTGTCTCAGGGCTACCGGTGACTCAGAAGGGTCATGATGTCGTTTAGGTGGTCGTGGATCGTTTGACTAAGTCAGCCTACTTTGTCCCTATTTCCATGAAGTATTCAGCATACATGGAGTCTAGGTGTCTATTGTGTCAGATTATGAACCGAGGTTTACCTCTCGGTTTTGGAGTGGGTTTCGGCACTAGATAGGGACTCAGCTCAATCTCAATATGGCCTTTCACCCACAGATAGATGGGCTGACTGAAAGATTGATTCAAATACTTGAGGATATGCTCAGAGTATGTGTGTTAGATTTCTATGGGATTTGGGAGAAGTATATTTCGTTATGCGAGTTTACGTACAACAATAGTTTTCAAGCGAGTATTGGCATGACATCGTTCGAGGCACTTTATAGGAGACCGTGTAGATCTCCAATTTGTTGGACCGAGTCGGAGATGCAGTTTTGATCGACCCAAAACTTATGCATGACCAAACCAAGAGGATAAAACTGATTAGGCTACAATTGGTGACCGCCCAAAACCGCCAAAAGAAGTATGCTGACAATGACCATCGAGATGTTGTGTTCAATAAAGGAGAGTTTTCCTATTAAAAGCGTCGTTAATGAAAGGGCATTACTTATTTGTATTGAAGGGAAAGTTATCTCCCAAGTTCATCAGACCAATCGAGATCAAGAAACGAATAGGCCCAGTAGCATATCGCCTCGAGTTACCACCACAGCTAGCTGGAGTCCATGATGTCTTCTACGTTTCTATGTTGAGGAAAGTACATAATAAACATGCACCGATGATCGATTCAAGGCAAGTTGATTTAAAGGAAGACTTGTCCTACGATGAGCAGCATATCCAAATTGTGGATAGGAAGGTGCATAAGCTACGAAATAAAGAAATCCCGTTAGTGTAAGTTCGATGGCAATTCCACTGAGAACATGAGTTGACTTGGGAGTAGGAGGGCTATATGATAGAGAACTTTCCCTTTCTCTTCAAACCATAAGGTATAACTTTATTTCTACTTTCGATGATGAAAGTTCCTTAAAATTAGGGATGTTGTGACGACCAAAACTAAATAAAAATGCCTTAGAGGAAAATTAGTTAATTCACAAACCTTAAACCAATGTAGCCATAATATAAATTGATTTTAAAACCCTAAACCCCCTTTTTGTGTTCAAAACCCCAGAGTTGAGGAGAATGTGAGAGGAAGAGACAACAACTGCACAGATCTCAAAAAAATAGGTAATCTCTAATCTAAGTTCTCTTTGTTGAAGTTTAGGTGAAGAATGTACACAAAATGGATGGGAGTTGGAGTAGCGTCGCCGCCGTTAAAGAGGACGGTGACGAGTCGTGACCACCGCTGGAGAAAGGCGGCAGCCGGCAGTGGCATCACCATCGCCACCGCCACCACCCATGGTGGGGCCTCCACTAGGAGGCCCCATTAGAGGAAGCACGAGAGAGGGCGCTCGGTGCCACCCCTCCATCAAAGCCCATCACGGGGTTGGCCCATCACGGGGTTGGCCACTCATCACGGGGTTGGCCAAAGTGGCCAACCCCGACTGGAGCGCACCAACACTGGTGGCACGAGTGCGCCCCGATGTAGATACATTGGGGGGAGAGTTCCCTCCCTCCAAGCCCAGTGCTAGGCATAGCATTACAGCATTTTGCCCTGATGGTCAACCAGGGGCCGGTTCGGGACCAAGGGTTGAATCGACCCCTGAACCCAAAAAAAATAAATAATATAATATGATATAATATAATATAATATAATATCAATTATAAATATATATGTAACAAACAAAAGCAAGTAATTACTTTCGAACGGAGCGCTATCACGTCTTTGAGAGAGACCGATCGGGTCCCACCCCTCGACTTTCACATCGGGCGACGGGGGACCACGGGTCCCACACTAGTGGATCCCAAAAAAACAATTAATAAAATATTTAAATAACTTAAATTAAAGTATTTATTGATGAGATGCATTATGGTTGTATAGCGTCCGTGAAAGTCCGCATCAAATCCCGAGCGTACCAGGAGTTGTTATAGTCGTCGCTGCGAGTCGAGATAAGTGGGGAGCTCCGCTCATTTATTAAATATGGCATGTTATTAGTATAATTAGGAATTCATGATTTTAACAAAAATAACTTGGGACGGGGACGTTACCTACCTTGGTTGACTTCATGTAAGGCCTCTTGGGGAGTCATACTCATATGGTGGAACCAAGTCACATTACATGCTTAAGGGCCTCTTAAGGAACCGTAGTAATACGGTGGAACTAAGTCACCCATTTCTGCAAGGGCCTCTTGGGGAGTCGTGGATGCATGATGGAACCAAGTCATCTGGGCCTCTCGAGCAGCTGTGGACACACGGTGGAATCAAGTCACCCACACATATTTATTATATTATGATGTTTGGTCAACAAGGGAAGGTAATGACAAATGTGACCACGAACTTGCATTTATATCTATTACATTCTATGTATATCTCTTGGAACCCCATTGCATGCAAAAAAAAAGTTGAATTTCTTATGTTTTTACAATCATTGATACTCCATATATTTGTTCAAATTGTTATATGATTATGATATGCTTACTTTATATGAAATTGATGTCATGCTACATATTTCAATATATCCTTATTTTAAATGCATTCTAGTTTTATTTTGATTTATAGGTATTACTTGCATGTTTAATATTTGAGTGTAGTTTTTCTCTTATTGGGCTCCATTAGTTCTTTAGCTCACCCCACTTACAATATAAGTCCATTTAGGAGTGCGAACAATCTTGGCAAGGGGAAGGCCATTGCTGGAAGTCTCATTGCTTTGTGAGAATTTTGCATGATTTATTATATATATATATATATACATATATTTGTTTGATTTTCAAAACAATAAATTGGGTTGTAACTCTAGGTAGTTTTACTTGGGATAGAGTTGAACCCTCCTTATCTATTTTCATATCATTATGGAAGTTTTGAGGTTGATTTGGGAACTTATTGAGATGACCAGACCATTGGATACCTATCACGCTGATTTGACAATTTCATGAATTTTAGTGTTGATTTTGATTCAGCATTTATTGTCCTACATGGTAGTATGTTGTTCCGCAGGTTGAATTAGTCATGTCAGACCGTTATTCGAGCCTGGTTCAGGTATTAGGCTTGAGTAATGGTTTGGGCCAGGCGACCCGGTCCTATTTCAGGTAAGGGTCGTCTCAGTATTAGCAATGGAATTCATGAATTTTGTTACTAATTCGTCTCTAATTTGCAAGGAATAACATCGAAATTTAACCCAGAAATTGAGTCAAATTTGATGTCCATCTCTGACCCATCTCTCTTAAAAAATGGATTAGAGACGGACTGCATGCTAAAGCACTCGCCTTAGTGGAATGATCATATCTGGTCCATCTCTAAATCCGTCTTTAATCTGTCTCTATCCGTCTGGAATCAGCAAAGCAACCTTATTTCTGTCAATGAATAATTAGCGATGACAATTTTAGAGAAGGACCATATTTCATCTCTAATTTGTTGCAGAACTGCATTAGAGACAGAATTTATACTGATCAACAATGAAAATTTCCATTTTTGATCACTTGATTTTTTTTTAGTGTAGAAGCTACTTAACATCAAAAAAAAATTAGAAGCTACTTAATTACCACCCAAAGCTTAATGTACATTTATTAATCTATGATGAATTGGAGGACATTTATTTTTTAGATTACAACTACTCAATTATATGTGATGTTTAAATTTTTTAAATGACAATTATATATGGGAAACATTATTAAGGAACTGAAATTTGACTTAAACTATAACTACAACCTAGAGTCTTCTCAACGTGCATATACAATTTAATCTTTTGAGTTTATTCTCGCTAATGATAAAATATCGAATTATTAACCTAATGGAAAATACTAGAATGACACCCTAATTGACACCTCAAGTGACACCCTTATGATGTGGCGCGCGAGCCCATCATTAGGAGCCTTCCTAGTGCGTCTCGAGACACACACCATCCGTGTTATACACCAAAAACAATTTTGCACACATTCATTTTTACGTGGAGCCTGCACGTAACATCATAGGAGTGTCACTTGGGATGTCATTTGGGTGTCTCTCTAGCATTTTCCTAACCTAATAATCACATTTTGAATAAGTTTTAAATTATATTTAGTAGTATATAATATTAAATAAACCCTCCATTTATGATTGTAATCTGAGTAGGATATCCAATACCACTGGTAAGCATCTTGTTGGTTTCTGTTGCAAAAATTTTCTAATGTTGTGAAACAAACAAATAGTTCAAAACTTCAAGACAAACAGTATAATTGGAATATATATATATATATATCTTCTCTCACCAATAATAAATAAAAGTTATGTAACCAAAAATAAATAAATAAATAAATAAATAAAAGTTAGATACATGTATTATGCATTCTACATGAGTGCCTCGTGCTCCCCCACTTCCTAATTGGGCCCACAAGTTGGCCAGTTTGTTGACCTTTCCATGGGCCCAAAAGGGGCAATAGCCACTTTGAAATGGCTTTATCTTATTGTTTTTTTACTAGCCTTGCTCTACAAATAGATTCATGACACGTGTCATGCATACACCTAATTGTTATCTCAATTTTTGACAATTCTAGTTCGCTTTTTGTTGCTCAACAAAAATTGGGTAAAATTTTGGAAGTGACTGTTGGTAGTCTAGTAGGCTATAAAGTGAAGCAAAAAATCAAATAGATAAGACGAACCTAAAATAAGAATAAATCCTATTTGTTACACACTGAGTGACTAATAGAAATGTTGCTGATATTTTAAGCATTTATAGTGTTTTCGCGTTGTTTGTGTTGTAAATTGATGACCATTTAATCAAGTTTATAAATGGACACATTATCAAGCATGACTCTCACATTAATTGTAACATCAAGTATGACTTCTACATTGAATGTAACTTTTACACTCTACATAACTTGTATTCAACTTCAATGTATAATCACTTATCTATGTATTGTCATGTAACTTGTAATCTTCTCCAATGTACACCAACTCTTTCATGTATTGTCTATGTTGCTTGTGATGTGTTATATGACTTGTGGTATATGTATAACTTGTACACATTGTATAAGTACAATTATCATCATCACCAAATGACCTATATAAAGGGTGTCAACCCAATTGTAATTCACACACCAAGTTGAATGAAAATTTCTCATTCAAACTATCTCATTTCTTCTCTTCTCCTTTGTAGTAGTAGTTTGTAGTAGTAGAAGTTTTTAATCTTCTATTTCTTTCTCTAGTTCTTAGCAAGTTTCAACTTAATTTACAACAATTTGTTTGTTTGTTTTTTAGTTCGTAGCAAGTTACAACTTAATTTACAATAATTGATTTGTTTGTTTGATTTGTTAGGAAATTTAAAAATGGGTACAAGTTGGTGTCCTAGGCAATTGTAGGCAATTGTGGTGGAGTACGTAATCACCTCTCATACACATTCTATGAGAAGGTTTTTTTTTTTGGTAAGATATTTTCGAAGAAGTTGTTCATATACTTAGTTAAGCATTTTATTTCCACAAAAAATTTAACTATTTAAAATTAAACAACTTAGGTGATCAATTATAATTAATGTTCTTTGAAATAGTTTTAAGTTAATTGCACATATCTAGGGATATATATATATGAGAATATAATTGTTAAAAGTGCATTTTATTGGTTTCTCCTAAAAAAAAGTGTCCTTACTCCTTAAGAGCTTACTAATTAAGCATTTTTTTTGGTTCTTAGAAACTGAGCTAAAATTGCAATTTAATTAAACAAGAGATTTTTAACTACTCCATCAAACTTATCTTAATTAAAAAAGACCAAAGTTATGATAAACGATTGTAATTATCGTTTGAGATTAATGAGAAATTATTGAGTAATATTTTGAGGCAAGGAGCTTCAAAAGTGGGGCCAGGGCTTTCTGTTTTTAGATGGGCTATATTAATTTTTTGTTCTTGTTGAGACGATAAAAACACCTTGTGAATCTCGATCTAAGATGAATTTGTTGAAGATGTGTGGACCAAAATTAATTTTACATCAATTAAAAAATACTTCATAAATGAGTATATAATTGATTATATGTATCAATTAGACATTTTTTGAATTAAAACCTTCCATCTAATAATTAAAAGTAGTTAAATTGAAGGCGTATCACGTGACATGGAGAGTTTAACATTATTATTCCATCACTTTGGTAAGTTGGGAAGTATTTATCTTTAAGAAAGTCAAGGGTTGTGTTTCACATTTTTGGAGTTCTGTCGTTAGTTTGTTACCAAAATAATCGCCAAACTGCCAAACAGTCCCTTTTACGGTTGGGGCTGTGCTGTGGGACCCATCTTTTGTCCGATGGCGTCCCACTGTCTTAGCCTCTCCTATGAAAATGGTTTGTTATTTTCGCCACGTGTCAGTCTGCACGCGTCTTCGCCCCCTTGACATAGGTGGAGTTTTTACTTGATTAATACGTTTGGGAGAAAAAATTAGCAACTTAACACACCCACCAAACTATTTCCCCATCTAACACACTTGTAGCCACGTCAGCACCACGTAATTCGTAGTGTTGTCCACTCAAATTGAAGTCGTGAGATACGGTCACGATTTCACTTTAAAGTGAAATCGTGACCCGAGATCACGATTTCACTTTAAAGTGAAATCGTGAATTCACCTCACGATTTCACTTTAAAGTGAAATCGTGATTTCACCTCACGACTTCACTTTGACTCCGAGAGCAAATATAGATCCAGATCTGTTTCTCTTGCCCTCATTTCTCACTTGCCTTCCTTCTTCCTTCAACTCCCAACAATCGATCCGAAGTCCTTCAACTCCCCCAACAAACAACTCCACTCTTCATTCCCTCAACTCGGTAAGATCTATTTGGTTGGAGATTTTGTGTGTTAAATTATTTGTTATTTTCTCCGGGGATGTTTAAATAACCTCAAAATATAATGTGTCTCTGAGATTTTTGATTAGGTGCATTTTTTTGTTGTATTTTTTGTTTCTAGCAGCTCATACTTGAATGTTCTTCTATTGGCGGAGTGATCCTTTTTTTTTTTTCAATTTGTGTATGATATATCATTCTTACTGATGTATTGCATATTTATTCTAATTGATGCATTGCATATTTAAGTAAATAGCTAGAAAGTTTGTTTTTAAATAGTACAATTTATACATTAATTAGTGTGGATATATGTCATTGCCATATTGAGATGTAAACCATGTGGGGTACCCAAGGGGGGAGTAGAAATTGTTTGATTTTGGGTGTATGGGGGTATGGTATGAATCCAGCCAAAAATCCCATATACATGTCAATAATTTAGTAGGAAAATTTGGAAGAGCATTAGGCGTGCGCTTAGGAGATGAGACATTGGCGGTGATAAGGTTGCTTAGGAGTAGAAATTGTTTGCTTTTGGGTGTATGGGAAGTTGTTTATAATATATAATAGTTATTTGCATATAATAGTTTCTTTGTTGCAGAATAAGATACTTAATTTGATCACTAGGCTATTTAGTTACCAATACACCAATTCTATTAGGGTGCCTAAGCAATTTTATTAAGGTCATATATATTTGAATTATTTCTATAATGATTAATTATATTCTACATATATAGATTGAAGAATGGTTGATCAAAGAGTATCGTTGTTGTGTTATATGAATGGAGACATGGTAGAAGGAGCATCAGGAATTTCGTACACGAAACCGCCCATTCGACATCTCAGATCGAAGATTGGGTTAGGGTACGATGAACTGGTGCGTTATATCTGTAATTCATTGCAGATAGACAATGACTTACAGAGATTACACATGACATATCGATATCCAGCGTACATTGGAAGTGGATCGGCCAACTACATCCCATTGCCAATAGACGATGAGTCGAGTCTCAAAGATGTTTGGGACTTTTTGTCACAATTACCACCACCACATTGCATGGAGATTTATATCGCTGTAGTTCCGAGGCAACAATACAATAGTTCCAATTGCAATGTAGAGTTACATTCTGGAGCTGGACCTAGCACTCAACCAATTTTTGAGCATAGCCATTGTGCATCGCCTGTGACGACCGCAAATCCCGAAATGGACGAGGATCCTCGTTCCTGTGATGATATGAATACTAGCGAGGATGATGACTATTGCGGCAGTGATGGGGATACCAAAAGATAGTAGCGAAGATGATACGACGATGAAGGGGAAGATGGTCATCATGTAGATGATGGCATGATTCGATACGCGTTAAATCGAGTCATAGCAGATGATGGCTCCTTATCTTGTCCTCCACTTTCGAACGAAATTGGGAACGATGATTTCTTCGATGAAGAGGTCGCTTTGGAATTGATGGTGCGCCGGTGGGTGTACGTGAATTTGTCGTTCCTTCCGTTGTATTTATGGAATTGAATAGTGCGGCAATGCAACCCCTCAATGAGCATGCAATGATCCCTTCTAGGTCTTTATGGAATGAGGCATCCGAATTTGAGAAAGGCATGCGGTTCATGTGTAAGGTAGATATCCAACATGCCGTGAAAATTTATAGCATCAAAGGACACAGCGCTTTGTGGTGACTCATTCTACACCGAGATGTATGGATTGTTCGTTGTAAGAAATATTTGGATGGATGTACGTGGAGGTTGCGGTGTTCGAGACGAAAATCGCATGGAATGTTTGAGATCAGTACATATGCAGGACCACATACATGCATCTATGCTAAACTGTCCAAGGATCATGCGCATTTGGACTCCACCGTTATATGCCGTGAGGTGGAAAATGTGGTGAGAAGAGATCCGTCCACCTCGGTTCTGTGCTTCACCGATGATAAAGGACAAATTCAGATTACGACGTTCATTATAAGAAAGTATGGTTGGGGAAGAAGAAAGCAATTGCTAAAGTCTTTGGAGATTGGGATGAATCGTACAAAATGTTGCCGAGGTGGATGACCGCGCTTCAAGAAAGCAATCCAGGGGACACGTGTAGAATGGCGGCATGGTGAGCCTAATGCCAACAATGAAGTTGTCTTCAAATGGGTTTTTTGGGCATTTGCACCTTCTATTGCGGGCTTTAGACATTGCGGGCCAATGATCCAAATTGACGGCACATTCTTGTATGGAAAATACAAACAAAAACTCCTAATAGCCACTTTTTGTTGTTGACGTAATAATCATGTATTTCCTTTGGCATTTGCCATTGTTGATGAGGAAAGTCGAGATAGTGGGGATGGTTTATGGCTTGTTTGCGACATCATGTGATCGATAGGGATGGTGTATGTGTCATTTCTGATCGACACCCAGGTATATTGTTGGCAATGAACGATCCTCGAAATGGATGGACCAACGAACGAGCTCAACACAGATTTTGTCTCCGCCACATATGCAGTAATTTCAACATGAGATTTGGGAGCAAAGAATTAAAGGACCTGGTGTACATAGCAGGAGCACAACATCAACCGCGAAAATTTAAGGCGGCCATGAAAGAACTCCATCAGCTGAATCCCGAATGTATTGCGTGGTTTACTGACCTAGATCGAGCACAATGGACAAACGCATACGACAAAGGTTATCGATATGGCTGGATGACTACAAATCTCGCGGGTATTAAGTTTGATTTATTACGGTTGTTACTATTAATTACTTAAATTTCGAATAATTATTATGTTTCCAAGCTAATACGAATATGATTTTTTTCTCGGTCACAAATGTAGAATGCTTTAACGAGTCTGAAAGGCGCGCGATTTTACCCCATCACCGCTTTAGTACAGATTACATTTTACCGTGTCGTGGCATACTTTAATAAAAGACGAGACGAAATAGGTGTGGCCCTAGGCGGGCGAAACGTACACGACGTACGCAATGGATAAGTTGTCAAAATGGGGAAATGTGGCTGGAGGGCACAATGTAACATTAGTAAATCGTGACAATGGTACATTTGAAGTAATCAGGATGGACACAATAGGCGCACTTGCACGTGGCTATCATTTGAGCTTCAAAGTGGGACTATTTCAAGTTTTATGTCAAAACGTGAAATTTTTCCTTGTAGATAGGTTTTTAGAAGTTTTTGTATTATTTGTTTGGTGAGAGATAAATGAGCATTTTCCATGTTTGCATGATGGAAGGGGAGTAGTAATGCATTATATGCATCTTGAACTTTGTGCTAGTGTTGCCATATTGCATCCAAAAATCAGATTTCTTCTTTGTAGATTTTTTGTTTTTGACATATTCTTCTTATTGTTAAAACCATACTGCTAGGTATTCCAATATGACCGTTTATGACCGTTCTCGTCCCAGGGTCAAAAATGAATCAAAAATTAAAAGTAATGTTATGCCGCAATTTTCAACCCATTCGCATGAGTAATTATTGGCCTAACGGGACCTAGACTTCCACACTTACGCTGTAAACTGATCCATATCGCTAGCGAGTCAAAATAATTATTTTGGTCGACCCTCATATCTAGCCTAACAAACCCTTATATAACATGTTATACATGTTTGTTATGAGTCATTAAGCCTAATTGAGTTTACAAATCCCGAAAACGGAAATTCACAATTTCATAACTTTGAAAAATGGTTTTAGAAACTTAATGTATGCATGAACTAATGCATTTCGGCTTGCGTGAAAGAATTTGTATACTACTTTAAATTACATTTAAATTAATGACAATATTGGTAATGATTAATGACAACATTGGTAATGATTTTGGGTTTCAGCGCGATATGGATCCTGGCCCTATAGATGACTCGGTTTTGACTATGCAAGCTCTCCATAGATCTACCCGCGTTTGGAATGGCCCGGTAATACTTCTTTTCGCATGTTTCTCTACTTTTTTAGCTGCATAGCCACGTTGTAACTAATTTCACTTTAATCTCATATTTTCATAGGAGCCTGGTATATTGACTATCAGGCGGAATTCAGCTGCACTTCACCGGTTGGTCCAACTGGATCCACGCATAGTTGGTTATCTTCATGAAGCTGGATTTTACGGGACTGCGCGAGTAGGCTTCATTTCAATTGATTGGCATCTCATAACTGCCCTTGTAGAGAGGTGGAGGCCCGAAACTCACACGTTCCATTTCCCCGTCGGCGAGATGACTATAACCCTCCAAGATGTACAAATCATCTTGGGGTTGCCGGTCGATGGATTACCAATTACTGGCCGCGTCGACCAAGATTACGAGGCCTTGTGCTTGACACAACTTGGATTCCCTTTCCCCAGAAATAACAGATCGGAGGGCGGATTCAAATCCGGCAACTTTCAAGGTGGTTTCCAAACCTCCCGAGAATGCTAATGATGTGGAAGTGCAACGCTATGCGAGAGCATACATCCCGCAACTTCTAGGGGGAACACTTGTTTGCGGACAAGTCGAACAACCTCGTTCACATCACATATTTGCAATTTTTGGAAGATTTCGAGGCGGCGGGACAATACGGTTGGGGTAGTGCAACTCGGCTCACCTATACTGAGACAATTATGTCTTGCAAACTGACATTGATGGAGCCGAGATAGCAGAGTCCAATCATCTTATTGCAATTATGGGCATGGGATAGGTTGCCGTTTCTTGCACCAATAATGGGTAACATTCTTCGAGACCCCGTATTAGAAAACGAAGAATTCTTTCCACCTCCTCCATTTGGTCATAGGTAATTACTATTTTCTCACATTATAATTTCAATATCTTCATATCTATGTACATGTGCCGACATACATGCATTGCGTTTTTCTTTTTCACTTGTGAAGGTGGAAACATGCTTTGGAGACAACGGGAGCATCAATGCACGTCCTTACAAAGTACGAGAGAAATGATAGACATGCAAAAATCCGATGAAGTAAGAGACATACAGAATTACTTCTCCACGTAGTGCCTTACACTTACATCATCTAATATGCGTTTCTTATTCATATCAAAATGTTTTTGTTGACTACAGGTAATATGGGAACCGCATCCTGAGGCAGTGATAATGGACCTACCTGCGTATTGTAGCAGTGGTCGTGCTATTTGGAGAACAAGAGGACCTTTGATTTTTTTCTGTGTAGTCGAAATGTATCATCCCGATAGAGTCATGCGCCAATTCGGTCTCAGGCAAAGGATACCACCTGTACAGAGCACAAACATTCAGCTGCATAAGATTGACTTGAGAGGGAAGACGGATAAGGATTGGAGCGCGAACATAGTGCTTATGTCCATGTGGAACGAACGTGCCTCCAATATTGCAACCGATGAAAGCTTAGAGGAGCCAATGGACTTTTACAACCCGTATATGCTATGGTATCGTCGAATTACACGACGATTCATGTCTCCTCGTGGAGCTATTCTTTGAGGCCTTGGTAAGTACAATTTGATTTTTTTTTCATTCATGAATCCTTTCCAAATTGTTGTTTTCCTCGTACTTTAGCATAAAACTTCTTCAATATTTCATATGTAGGCACATGGCATTACTTCAATTCATCAGTTGACACTGGGTGATGATGTATCTATTGCCCGTATTAGAGATGTAGCTGCATCGACTTTGACTGCAAAGATACACGCAAGATTATCGGATGCATAATGTGCCCAGTTCATTTCAAGCTTCTCATCATTCTTCCCATGCTGATACACCTTCGAGGCATGACACTCCATTGTACACTCCATCAGTGCCTTTCAACGAGTTTGCGACTCCACATACTCCTTCAGTTCCTCCCACCATGACTTTCGAGGCTACGGAAGCCTTTCCATTTGACACGGCACCTACATCTTCGCGTCATTTTCATGCAAGTCCAATAATGATGAATTTATCTGGGAGTACAAGTACTCAGGATGGCGGAATGCGGGACAACGATGATATTCAACCAGAAGATGCTCAAAATCCGGCTGATGTGGGTCATTCGGATATTCCACTTGCACGAAATCGTAATGTCCGAGTCGTCAAGAGAACACGGTGTGGGACTGGAAGTCATTATTTGGGGTCAGACTAGGACTTTTTCTATATTGTTATAAGTCATTTCCTCTTTATTCATTTTTGTCTTGTAGTTGATCACCAACCAATTTCATCATTTATATCAATTCAACTTTCAAGTTCTTTGTTTTTTTTGAGTTTTAACTAATTTTTTCTTGATGTGTTTAACCTCTTGTATTCAAAAGTTGTGTATGCTATTATGTTTATGAAAAAGGTACTAAAGTATTTGGATTGTCAATGGTCTCCTCTCATGAATCATAAATAGCTTTGTCATCATTTTTCATGAATTGAATAGCGTGGGAGCACAAGAGCAAATTGGTCCCGAATTAATCAAAAGGGCCAAAATATCCGGACCACCCAATTAGGCTTAATGACTCATAATAAACATGAATAACATGTTATATAAGGGTTGGTTAGGTCCCGGACGAGTTTAAGGGTCGGTAACACAAAGGGCCAAAAAATTGTTTTGAGGTCCCTGCAGTTAGCGCGCTAATAAGTTTATTAGCGCGCTAAGTCAAGATTAGCGCGCTAATAAACCCGAATTAGCGCGCTAATTACCCACTTGCGCGATTTTGTTGAAAATAGGAAACAGAATTTAATTTTAATTTTTGATTCATTTATGACCATTCACACAAAGTCGTGATCGCAACTCACTAGATGTTTATTAGTACATTTTTTTCATTTACCAAAAATGCGGGGAAAAATAACTAATACTAATAAAAAACGTGAGTTGCGATCACGACTTCTATTCGATGGAAGTCGTGATCGCAACTCACGACTTCCATGTCAATGGAAAACGTGACTCTAAGTCACGTTTTCCAGATGACCAAAAAAAAAAAAAATTTTTACGTGGTTTGGTGATTAGGCGCGACGTGGCTACAAGTGTGTTAGATGGGGAAATAGTTTGGTGGGTGTGTTAAGTTGCTAATTTTTTCTCCCAAACGTATTAATCAAGTAAAAACTCCCGACTAAAGCCATCTCACACAACTAAAACCACACAACGAAAAATTAGATAAAAAAAAAAATAAGACAAACCCGTTCTTCTATATGATTAATACTAATTTTTTACATGAAAAATATTAAAATGACATTCCTATAATGTAAAATGAGGATTTGCAGTTATGAAAGTTATCGCATTTCGAGATACATATCACGCATGTTATGCATTAAAAATTATTTTGCGCAGAACTCATTTTTAAGTGGGGCCACGATGTCATTTGTGATGTAATTCTAACATTTTTCCCTTTTATTATATATATAAAAGAATTATTTTTGAGAGTAGCTCTCACACTTTAACATGTGACAACATAACAAACTCTCACCCTTCGAGATCTCCCATCATGAAATCACACCTTCTTTCTTTTTTTTTTATTTTTAAGGATTGTAATTAATACACAAAAAAGAGTTCGGGTGTTTTTAGGACTTTCTATTTTTATATACTATTCAGCTATTTTTTAGCCATAAACTAAGAGATATAGTTGGTAATATATAAAAATTGAATTGTAAAACAACACAATTATACGATATTTTAATTTACCCAAAAATTAAGCACATTATAACACATCTAATTCGTCCAATATTTTAATAATAAACTTATATAAGGTTTTATTTTGGGATTGACTCAATTCTTTTCTTCTTATTTTTTTTCATAGATCTGAATAATACTTTTGACCCATATCTATTGAACAATGTTTACCAAACACCAAGAATCAAATATTCCAACTCACAAAATACGTACAATATCGAAACAAGTTAAGAAAAACGGCGTGACTCGTTAATCATTAGCAACAAACAAAAAATCAAAAAATTGAAATATTATAAATCTAACTAGACTAAAAGAGAAGCAAGAATCCTTAAATTTAATTTGTACTAACTTGCAAAGATCAATTGAATTAGGATATAATCTGAAATCGCAATCACCGAATCTTCCAGTCTAGCGTCCTTCACATAGAAATTGATTTGAAGATTGAAACTCAAAATTTGTAATGCCAAGAGAATGCGAACAGAAAGTCAAACTTATTTTCTTCCAGTTTGTTTTTTTCTAAACATAAAGAATTGCGTTTTGTCTATTTGTGGAGTCGTTTCCTTTTCCTTTTTTCATTTATTATTCAATTTTATAGTAATTTTTCATACAAAAGGTTATTATTTATTTTAGGGAATTGTGCACCTATAAGAATTAAAAAACCACTATAAGGTAAATAGGTATTAGGTAATGAAGATCTATTTATGGATATGTATTATATATAATAATAATTAAATACTATATATATTAATTCTTTTTAAAAGAAGTGGGGGCCCCAGGCCATCGCCCTGTAAACCCTTGCTTATATATAAAAAATAGTGATTTAGCAATAGATTAGAAAGGGAATAGTACAGAATAGAACGGATTAGGAACATAATACCAATGGAAATAGAATCAGAAACGAAATAGCAACGAAATTAAATTCGTTGGAAAAAAACGTTGTCGCTAGTTATTTAGCAACGAAAATTAAATTTCGTCTCTAAATAGAAACGGAACAGAGACATAATACGGATGGAAATAGTACTCATAAAATGGGTTATAAGTTGGTGTCCGTTGCTATTCCGTTACAAATTAGCAACGAAAAACTTTGATGTCCGTTGCAATTCCATTGCAAATTAGCAACTCATCGTTTTTATTGCGTTGCTAATTTGTAATAGAATAGCAATGAACATCAAAGTTTTCTGCTGCTATTCCAATACTAATTTTGCAACGGAATAGCAACCGAGATCAAATCATTAACCCAGAATAATCGTTTCGATTTAGCAACGGATATGCCTATAATTTTTTGTTCATTACATTTTGTTCCAGCAGGGTTCTCCTAAACACAAACATGCAGTTGGCCTCAAACGCCCTGCACCCCTACAACGACTCCCTGGGTGGTATAACATCCTCCAAAATCAGATTTCATACCATTCATTCGCACGAAATATCAAATATTATACTAAATAAAACCCGAAAAGTAGAATTCAATCTCAATATGCACAAAACGTTGTTTGAAATTTGTTTACAAATCAAAAAGTTGTACAAACCAACTAAAATATCTGACTCTCGCCACTAGTGTGCTCCTCCTCACCCACCCAATCCTATATGTCCCGATCATCATCGTCGTGTTGCTGCTCCGGTGAATGAGTCGACCCCATCACAACCTGCGATGATGCTCTTGAGGTGGTGCTGGTGGCAGCGGCGACAGCGGTGGTGCTTAAGAGGTGCTCCCTCCGAAGTCCATACGCATTCTCAACTGAATCTACATGAAAGCCTCGAACTGCTCGAGCCTCGAAACGATTGCATCAAACTCCAAACACCGCACCATCGGTTCGCGGGACCTACTAGCACCGAGACCTATATATCTTATATTCCTCCCGGCATATGACCCGAGCCCGTATATACGCCCCTTTAGCCAGTCCCCCGTCGTGTCGTAGTAGAGTTGATCCTCATCTATTGGCTGGTCCGGTGTAGCCTGAATGTGCTCCTCACGCCTCCTCACGAGCTCCGCCTACACGAAAAAAAAATTGTCAAAGAAAACAAAAAATGAAAACAAATCATTGAAAATAAATAATTAGAATATACCTAAACAAATAAAGAGAACAAAACAACACAATCTACTATAGTACTTAGAAAATTCTATAGAACCCATGGATACAAGCCTACTAAGCAACAAGAATTAAATAGTGGTTTGATCTAATGAAATTGAAAATTAAAGCATAAAAGGCAACAGATGAAACATCAAACTAAATTGCTTTCGAAATTGAAGTACTTCGACATTATTATCCTCCCTTTGCAATGCAACTTCTCATGCACTCTCCGACACCAAAGAGATTTTGGCAGTCACATATGCCATTATTATCTTCTTATTTAGATGTTTTTAATTAGTAAGTTATCTAAATTGCTCATTTTATGTGGTTGTTTAGATATAATCCTAGTAATTACAAATTAAGTTGTAGGTAGACTTAGGAGGGTACAAGATCAAACCATAAGTTAGTATCGGCTTTTCTTTGGTTTACTTCATAAGCCCTATCTGCATTAGAGAGAATTGTATTCTATATCTAGTCAAAAAAGTTGAAAAAATATAAAAATAATGCAGTCCTAGTATAAGATACACCGATTCCATAATGCTCTAATAAGATACCATTGTAGTCTAGCATTCCAAAAGCCTAATTAATAATATCATGTTATCATACCACTTTGTTCTAGCATTCCAAAAGTCTAATTAATCACCATAAGTTATCATCGGTTCCTTCATATAGGAAAAGCAAGCTTACAAGTATCTCACCAAAAAGAGGAAGTGTTTCAATTTAATTATTTTTTTATGAAAACCAAAGTTTTCATTAAACATAGGAATCACCATGGTTTACACGTCCATAAAACAAGGAATCACATCATGGTTCACACGTCCACAAAACAAGGAATCACATCATGGTTCACAAAACAAATAAAAAGAATAAAATAACAAACAAAAGTGCTAGTTAAACATAGGCAATAAAAGATTTAGAATAAGAAAAAATCGCGATTCATGCATGATGAAAGTTATCTCATTACATGTATAATCATAGTATTTATTTATAAGAAATTATAAATTTTATATTAAGAAGACACTTAGATGAAACTGTGCTGATCTGCTATCAATAAATGTCACCCTATCGAGATCTTTTGTTTGGACATGAAGGAAGACATAATTGGGAGTAACATCATCATCCTCATCCTCATCCAGAGCCTACAAACAAAAGATCAAAGTTGCAACATATTATTCACGACAAACTTATAAGTTCTAAAGAAACGTCAAATAACCATGACAGTTATTAATATATCTCCATGGGTCTTAAAAGATCATGAGCCACCAGTGTGCTTCGAATAGCTTGTACCAGTGTCATCATTTTCGCTCTTTCTATTCTATAAAGCCTTTTCAGACATAGCCTTGAAATCTGCGCTCGCCTAATACTTACGGTATCTAATTCTCAATGGATTATAGTGAAGGAAATAGGTAATACTCATCAAAAAATTACTTAACCCTCATATAATTTGAAATTGTAAACCTCGATAAAAATCTACAACAATTTTTTTTCCTTTACAAATTCGGGGACCAAGTCCACCTAATTCAATCCCTCAATCACAAATTAGTTGGGGTTGGCTATATGGATTACGAAAGTACTTTGTCAAGTGCATTAAATGTGGCAGAGCGAAAAAAATTGAATTCCTACTTCAAATTTCAACATAATAAACTAATAATCAATCATTAGCCTAAATAACAAAAAATTACAAACTGGGTGAAATGAACTCAGATCCCCAACTAGTTGCAAAGCACCAAAATCCACACACACCCAACAAAAAAATAATCAATTATATTGAAATAGGTAATTAAATAAACAACTAATCTAATTAAAACATACAAACTTAACAACAATAATTATACCTTGGAGATGGGCAAAACAAGAAAAAAATAGCCTATAAGGTCTATCTTTTTATAACATTAATTAGTAGGGGCATCAGTTGGATTTTATGGTGTTAGTCAAGCCTAAGTAAAGAATAATGAAAATAAATGGTTGGCTTGTAAAACTGGAAGCAGATTATTGTCCTTTAACTAGTGACTCGAATTTGAGTCCTGAAAATGAAAACACAAACGTTGAAAGCTCCCTCAGTTATACAGTGTGAGACTCACGGTGAACTTGGAGTAGTTGGATAGTACGAATACTGGATGATTTATACGTATCAAAAAAAGTTAAAAAAAAACTAAAAAAGATTTATCGAGATGTACATCTTTGTAATTCATGTATGTCACTTTTATTTTTTAAACTTTAGTGGGAGTCAGACTCACAACAAAACCTTGTGTTTTTGGTAAGTGATGTCTCATCCATCTCACCAAAGATGTTTTGACATGCATGTATGACACTTTCTCTTATAAAATTTGATTGCAATTAGTAATCAACTCTAGTAGTATATTAGTCAAGCCTAATTAATTACAACATTTTTGACTCAAACAAACTCGACCCTTAAACATTCTCTTTTAATAATTGTTATTGCATCAAATAACTATAGATTCATTGGCAACTCAATTATGTTACTTGAGATGACACTGAGCTTTTTGATCTTTTTTTATTTGAAAGGACGTGTAGGACAATGAATGAATCATTCAAATAGGTTTTGATCAAATAGGTTTTTTTTGTTTGTTTCATCTTATTTGTTATTTCAATATCATTCTTTTATTTTCATGTTTTATTCATTCCCTTTTTAGGGTTTCTCCTATTTTATCTATTTTCCCCACATTCCATGATCCAAGAAAATCCCATGTGATGGCTCTTTAACTCTCTATGGCTTCATCAATCAGATATATATTTATTTACAATGCTTCCTTCGATAGGAAGTCTAGTTTTCTTTTATCATTGTGTTAGAAAAGTCAATGCTTGAGAGTGTTATGTTTTCATGGGGTTATGTTGATTATGATTTTACCCTTCATTGAAGTTCTCATGGAGAGATCGTCGACCCCAACCTCCCAACCTAACCTCGTCACCATCTACACCACCACTAACCCCACCATCGAAGACCTCGATCCCAACCTCCCAACTCCATTTCAGTTACTGTGCAAAGAGATAAACAGTGATATAAAGATAAAAAGAGAGATGATGGCGACGTGGTTTTACCCTTCTGATTTTTTTCGCAAAATCACCTAAGATAATAAAAATTTACAAGATTGTCAACACATTTTCAACACTACTTAAAAATCACAAAGACATGATCACCAAAACGATCAATTACCTCAACTTTTGAGAACTTCTCCTCATCCAGTACTTTAAACAGTGCGAAACTCGCTGGGGTTTCGAACAACACCAACATTTCTCAAGTCTCAATAATCACACCTAACCATAATACAAATACAACCCAACAAGGCAACAATCACTAATCAAGAAGAGATGTAAAACACAATAACTTCAAATTGATTACCAATAAAGCACATTAAAGCGAAAACTAAAACAAATACTACCCACATTTAATCAAGTTTTTAAATTAGGGTTTGTGAGGTTTTAGTGTTGTGAATCAAAAGAACATCAATTGGAGCATAAGAAGCAAATCTAAGACTACAAAAAATCACTAGTCTTTAATGGATGCAAAGCATAATAACTTCAGATTGATTACCCATAAATCCAATTAAAGCAAACACTAAAACAAAGACTACCCAGATCAAATCAAGTACTGAAAGTAGGATTCATGCATAAATCGAGAGCCATTCGTCGAGGTTTTCATTAAGAGATCGTCAACCCCAACCTCCTAACCTAACCTCATCACCATCTACACCACCACTAACCCATCGAATACCTCCTAATGAGAGAGAGAGAGAGAGAGAGAGAGAGAGAGAGAGAGAGAGAGAGAGAGAGAGAGAGAGAGAGAGAGAGAGAGACATGTATGGCGAGAAAAGAAATCCTAAATGTGTACTCTATAAATATAGTAAATGAAGTTAGTTTCTGTATCATTTGTACAGAGCAAGTGTATGCTTTGTCATTCTGATTTCTTGATGTATTGAATGATTCTTTGATGGTATCAGAATTGTGAAGGCCGTAATAGCCATGGATGATGATCTTTTAATGTCAAATCCAGTCAAACCTTCCATGTTTGCTAAAGTAATTGAAGGAAGTGTATGTGCAAGAACTGTAGTGACATCTACAGGAGTTCTTGGAGTCAATGGATCCACTGAAGTTGTAATGGCGTTCACAGTGGAGTCATTGAATCAAATGGTACAACAATGGTGACTTCAAACAACTCTGGATTTGGATTAACAAGTTCGTCTTCCGTCATTGCTCTGTTTGGTCATTCTCTTAGTCAATCTATGTCTATGAAACCAGATGAGAACAATTATTTGTTGTGGAAAACATTGTTGATGCTTGCAATTCGAGGTTATAACCTATATGGTATATTGTTGGGAGAAGTACCATGTCCACTAAAGTTTTATCAAGTTATAGGAGCTTTCAATCCAAGTTTTCAAGATTGGATCTCCAAAGATTAACTATTATTACATATAATTTTGAAATCACTTACACCAGCCATAGCAGCTCAGATCTTAAAAGTTGCATCTTTATCTGCATTTGAAGTTTGGCAAGCCATTGCAAATCTGTGTGGAGCACATAACAAATCAAGAACTCAAGTGTGTGGAAACATAATTTTATAGGCAAGAAAAAGAAATAAACCAATGATTTAGTACTTACAAGGCTTGAAGGAGAATGCTGATAGTTTAGCATCAGTTGGAGCACCAATGCATGAATCTAGATTTGATAGCTAGTGCTCTTGCTGGACTAGATTTAGAGTACATGACATACTTTGCAATCTTGCGAGAAAGACCGTCATTGACATGGCCAGAAATGTATGCTTCTTTACTAAGTTTTGAGCCTAGAATACAACAAATACATAATGTTACAGTAAGTTTGAGTAACATAACTATTACACCATCTACAAATGATGCCTATCTTAGACCACGGACCAACAAAGGTCATGATAATAGTAGACATTATAACAATAAAGATAGAGGTTATGGAAATAGAGGAACATTTAATAGTGGTAAAATATACAAATGAAGAGGAAGAGGTGGTAGATTTTAATCTAATAATATACCAGTGTGTCAGATATGCAAGAGAATTGGACATGAGGCTTTAATTTGTTATTACAGAACTGATCTCTCTTATGGTAATGCAAATTTACATCAACACAGTGGCAATCATAAGAGTTTCAATATTCCAGGAGTACAATAGAATTCACAGTTGCGTCCTTATCGTCCCAATGCATTTGTAGCAAATCAAAATCCATATCTTACTTCTTCAGAGCATCTATGAATGATCAAGCATGGTATGCTGATAGTGGAGCATCCTCTCATGTAACTAATGACATGAATAAACTCTACAACACTTCTTCCTATGCAGGTACTTACTCACTTACTTTTGGTAATGGTCATGTACTTGGTATATCTCATGTTGGTTCGATTAAGGCAACTAATTTTTCTCCTCATCTCAAGTTTCATAATACATTATATGTTCCAAACATCACCAAAAATCTTCTCAACATTTCTCAGCTAACTAATCAAAATCCTATCTTTGTGGAATTTCATTCCAAACATTATTTTGTAAAGGATCTTCAATCCAAGGAGATTATCCTCAAAGGGACACTTAAAGATGGATTATAAAAGTTCAATTTGAGATGTTCCAATTCTGTACAATCATCAACCAACCCTGTTGTTATGTTGTTGGAGACATCTACTACAAAGTCATTCTTTTCTTCAATTTGGCATGCTTGTTGGACACCCCTTTGCTAATGTGTTGTCTCAAGTGTTGAAGGCTTGTAATGTGTTTGTTAATAAAACCAGTGTATCGATTTCTGTGATGCCCGTAAATTGGGAAAGATTCATGCTCTTCCCTTTCCAAAATCATTGTTTCATGCTGTTAGTCCATTGTCACTTGTGCATACAGATATTTGGGGGCCTTCGCCAGTGAAATCAAATGATGGTTTTATGTACTATATTCACTTCCTTGATGACTTTTTTAGATTTACATGGGAACATCCAATGAAGAACATTAGTTGGGAACAAATGGATGTTCAAGCTTAAAAAGAATATCTATGGATCAATCAATAGGTATAAAGCCCACTTGGTTGCTAAAGGATATACACAACTTCTTGGTAAAGACTTCTCGTCTACATATAGTCATGTGATTAAATAATCTACAATTTGCATTGTCCTCACTATTGCAGCTTTTTACAATTGGGGTGTACGACAATTGGACATCAACAATGCATTTCTTCATGGTCAACTAACAAAGATTGTGTTTATGCCTCAGCTAGAAGGATTTATTGACAAAATAAATCCTTCATTTGTGTGTCGTCTCAACAAAGCAATCTATGGCCTCAGACAACCACTTAGAGCTTGGCTTGATCATCTCAAGTCCACACTACTCACCTGACAACTCATCAACTTAAAGGCAGATACTTCCTTGTTTGTTTATTATCAAGGCCCCTCCGTTGTTTACATACTCATCTATGTAGATGATATTCTAATTATAGGTAATTGCAGTACTCTTGTTCAATAGTTCATCTCTAAACTCAACTCTTTATTTTCCTTAAAAGATTTGGGAGAGTTAAATCTTTTTCTTGGCATCGAAGTCTCAAGGGACTCTTCAGGATTCTACCTCAATCAAGCTGCTTATATGAATCAATTGCTAGTCAAGGCTGGTCTCGCTAATTTTAAACCAGCTAACACCCCTGCTATCACTACAAAATAGTTATACAAGGATGATAGCCCTCATTTCTCTGATGTTACACATTACGGAGCATTTTATGAGGTTTACAATTCCTTACTCACACAAGACTGACATAGCTTATATTGTTAATAAGCTTAGTCAGTATCAATAATCTCCGACCATGGCTCATTGGCAAGCTCTTAAGCGTGTGCTATGCTACCTTAAAGGCTCTACAATAAGTTCTTTTCATATCAAAACTTCTAAGGAACTTGCCATCACTAGGTTTTGTAGATGCTTGATTGGGCTTCATCACCGGATGATAGACGCTTCATTGCAAGTTATAGCATTTACTTTAGGGGCTCTCTTATGTCTTGGCAATCTAAAAAGCAACAAGTAGTTGCTTGTTCCTCCACGGAGGTCGAATACAGGGCATTAGCTCACACAACTGCTGAAATCTCTTCGCTTCAGTCCTTACTTGGGGAGCTCCACATTCATCTTCCTACCATTCTTATAATTTGGTTTGATAACATGGGAGTTGGAGCCTTAGTTTCCAATCCAATATTTCACTCTCGTACAAAACACATTGAGCTCGATGTGCATTTTGTCCGTGATAGAACACTTAGTAAATTGTTGGAGGTTCGATATGCTCCCACTATTGATCAAATAGCGAATGGTGTCACTAAGCCACTCTCTCAACATCTTTTTCATGTTCTTGAGTCCAAGTTGGGTGTAGTTGAACTACCCTCCAACTTGAGAGGGGATGTTAGAGTAGCTCACTAATGTAAGTGTTGATCACACTTTGTACATGAGCTCGAGTTAGTTGAGAGAGAGGGAAAGTTTGTTAGAAGATCAAGACATGTGTATGGATGAGAAAAGAAATCCCAAATGTGTACTCTATAAATACAGTAAATGAAGTAAGTCTTTGTATCGTTTGTACAAAGCAAGTGTATGCTTTGTCATTCTGATTTCTTGATGTATTGAATGATTCTTTGACTTAGCGACCAGACCTCATTCATTGGCTTCTAACTCAAACGATTTGGGGTATTTTATTCGGTTTATGATCGAACCTCCTTCCTTAGTTGAGGAGAGTAGAAGGAGGGATTCGACTTGAAACTGTTGGGTTTTGGGGTTCATACGCAGCAGATATTACAAAACAATTTTGACAAAAACCCCAACAGGATCCTAATCTAGTTCCATTAAAAAATTTTAAACTAAGAAAACCTAATCATACCTCGGTCGCAAAATACCTTTTTGAAGGTTGATCGATCTCTAAGCCGCTGCCAACGACGAACGCCCTTTACCAGCAGTCCACAAACGAATGGCAGACGTGATTCGAAGTGATAGCTTCAAGAGAATACCAAACCTTTTTGTTTCTCTCCAAAATGATCCAGAGCATACGAGAAAACCCTAATTCGTTTCTAAATGAAAAAAGAGTTTCGGCCCTAAAATTTCATCTGTGTGTTCTGACTTAAAGCATATATTTATACAACCCTTGTATATAGACGGTTAAGTAAATTACACATATACCCCTACTTAAAGAAGTATAAGTGTAATACATGACAAGGATGTTTCTTTCATGAATTTTATCATATAAAATCCATTTTTCTGAACCATCTTAAAATCTTGCAAAATCATTCTTAGTGTGCGACCTTATAGGCTCATACAACGTTGGTAGTGTACCAAAACACATTTTGGTATACAAGTCATAAGCGGCCTCTAGCAAGACATTATGACTACCCAAGTTGTATGAATATTAAATCGATACAACCTACTCAATAGTGTATACAACATCCTTTTGTCACACGATATCATTTTGATCAAACATAAGGCTTGGAATTGTCATCCAACATGTTCAATCGTACTAGTCTCGATCTCTAGGTAGACTGAAAACATTCAAGTGACATTGATCAATATTAATTCACTTAGACTGGGCCTTTTAATAGTCTAACACATCGAGGGATCTACTGGATATCTATCTTTATATGAGAGGGACAAATTCTATCTCTATTACACAACTTCATCACATTGCTCACACAATAACCAATCACAACCTTTATAATCGTCCGGTTAAAAAAAATGTTTGATTCTGTCAAATCACTGTACTCCTAATGTTGAAGTCTCTGGTAATCTCAAGTCAGAGGACTGAAAAATATACCTATCATGAGAAACAACTGTGACTTAATCCATGTGATGTTCTCATAGCGGGTCATTCCAGTACTTTATTCCCTAACAAGTACTCGTGATCTTGATTCGTATCCCTATACGTATAATCATCATATGATCATCAATCAAGACTCACAGTAGTTTTAATTCATTATATTTTTCAATATAATGATTGACTTGGGACATTTAAGATATTTCCGTAAATACCCATGGATCTTATTATAATGTAAACATGTAAATTAATTATAATAAACAACAAATGAAATCCTCTATTTTATTAACTAAAAGTATTCATAAAGACAGTTAATGGATTGACCTATGGCACATGCCCCAACGTCTCACACTTGCACTAGGGCTAATCATACATGCACCTAATGCCTAATGATCTAACATGACCATCATGTTTTGCTTGTGGAAGAGCTTTTGTCAATGGATCTGCAACGTTGTCTTCGGTAGGTACTCTGCAAATCTTCATGTCTCCCATCTCAATAATTTCTCTAATGAGATGAAAACGCATGAGTATATGTTTGGATCTGTGGTGTGATCTAGGTTCCTTGGCCTGTGCTATTGCCCCGTTATTGTCACAATACAAACAAATAGGGTTAGCAATACTTGGACCCACACCTAGTTCAGAAATGAACTTTTTAATCCAGATCGCTCCTTTCTTTGCATCGGACGCCGCAATATACTCAAATTTTCTATTGTAGAATCGACACGCGATCTCTTGCTTCGAACTTTTCCAGGTTACTGCACCCTCTTTCAAAGTAAACGCATATCTAGACTGCGATCTAAAATCATCTATATCAGTTTGAAAACTTGCATATGTGTTACCATTTACAACTAGATCATTTTCAAAACCTCCATAGACCAAGAACACTTCCTTAGTCCTTCTTAAGTATTTAAGAATGTTCTTTACAACTATACAGTGACTCTCACCATGATCTGTTTTATATCTGCTTGTAGTACTTAAAGCATATGACACATCAGGTCGAGTTCATAGCATGGCATACATGATAGATCCAATAGCTGATGCATATGGAATCTTATTCATACGGTCTCGCTCATCATTTGTCTTAGGACATTGAATCTTGCTGAGACTTATGCCATGAGACATTGGCAATAATCCTCTTTTAGATTCTTGCAAACTGAACCTATTTAGCACCTTATCTATGTAAGCACTATAACTTAGACCGATTAGCCTCTTAGATCTATCCCTATAGATACTTATTCCTAGGATATATGCTGCATCTCCTAAGTCTTTCATTGAGAAACACTTCCCTAAACAAGACTTGATATTCTGCAATGTTAGGATGTCATTTCCAATGAGTAATATATCATCAACATACAGTACCTGAAAAATAACTACACTCCCACTAACCTTCTTGTATACACAAGGCTCATATTCGTTCTTAATAAAATCAAAATCCTTGATTGCTTCATCAAAACAAAGATTCCAACTCCGAGAAGCTTGCTTTAATCCATAAATGGATCTTTGAAGCTTGCATCTTCCTAGAATTCTTCCTAGAATTCTCAGGATGTACAAAACCTTCAGGTTGTGTCATATACACGTCCTTAAGTAGCTTTCCGTTAAGAAATCCTATTTTTACATCCATTTGCCATATCTCATAGTCATAATATGCAGCAATGGCAATTAAAATTCTTATGGATTTAAGCATGGCTAAGGGTCTAACATGCGAAAAGTTTCACCATAATCAACACCTTGAGTCCGCACTCAAACCTTTTGCTACAAGTATTGCTATAAAAGTATGCACTTTGCCATCCCTGTCAGTTTTTCTTCTTGAAAATCCATTTACATCCAATGCTCTTACCACCTTCAGGTAAATCAACCAAGTTCCAAACTTGGTTATCATACATGGATTGCATCTCAGAGTTCATGACACTTAGCCATTTATCTGAGTCTGGTCCAGACATAGCCTCCTGATAAGTGGTGGGCTCATTTTGATCCATAAGTAACACATCACGACTATCAGTATTGAGGAATCCGGATCTCTCTGGCTCATGTTTTACCCTACCAGATTTACGTGGGCCTTGTGTCACTTGTGGAGGTTCAAATGGTTCATAACGTTGTTGAACTTCCAAGAATCTGGTTCGGGTTTATATGTGATTCTTGAACTTATTCAAGATTTATTTCTCTCCCACTAGTGTCTTTTGAAATAAATTATTTTTCCATAAAGACACCATACCGAACAACAAACACTTTGTTCTCAATGGATTATAAAAGTAATATCCTTTTGTTTCCTTAGGATACCACACAAATAAACACTTGTCAGATTTAGGTGCTAGTTTTTCTGAGACTTGTCGCTTTACGTAAGCCTCAGAACCCTAAATCTTAAGGAATGATAAACTAGGTATCTTCTCGTACCATATCTCATATGGTGTTTTATCAACCGCTTTAGAAGGAACTCGATTTAGAGTGAAAGCTGCAGTTTGTAATGCATAACCCCAAAAGGATAATGGAAGATCTGCATGACTCATCATAGATCGAACCATATCTAATAAGGTTCGATTTCTCCTTTCAGAAACTCCATTCCATTGTGGAGTTGCTGGTGGAGCCAATTGGGATACAATCCTACAATTTCTAAGATGATCATCAAATTCTTGGCTCAAATATTCACGACCTCGATCTGATCGAAGTGTTTTGATAGTTTTACCAAGTTGATTATGAACTTCATTTTGAAACATTCGAAACATCTCAAATGATTCAGCTTTATGTTTCATTAAGATATACATAACCATATCTCTTTGAAATCATCGAAGAAATGTAATGAAGTACTGATAACCTCCTCTAGCCATTGTGTTTATAGGACCGCATACATCAGTATGTATTAGACCTAATAAATCACTTGCCCTTTCATTGTATCCAGTAAAGGAGATTTTAGTCATCTTGCCTAGTAAACAAGATACGCACGTTTCATATGTTTCTAAATCAAATGAATCTAGAAGTCCATCATTATGGAGCTTCGTTATGCGTTTCTCATTTATGTGCCTGAGACGAAAATGCCAAATATAGGTATGATTCAAATCATTTGACTTGAATCTCTTTGTATTTATGTTAAAGACTAGAGTGTCAGTGGACCTTTTCATGCTAAGAATATAAAGACCATCACACAAATCAACATTTGCATGAAATATGTCTTTACGAGAAATGGAACATCTATTATTCGCAATAATAAAATCAAAACCATCCATATCCAAACATGAAACATAAATGATGTTTCTGCTCAAGGCAGGCACAAAATAACAATTATTTAAAGTTAAAATAAGTCCACTAGGTAAGACTAAGTAATATGATCCAACAGCCAGGGCAACAACTCTTGCTCCATTCCCTACGCGGAGGATGACTTCTCCTCTTTTCAACTTTCTACTTCTGGTGAGTCCCTGCATATTTATACAAATGTAAGACCCACATCCGATATCTAATACCCAGGAATCACTAGTAGATAAATTAATTTCAATAACATAAATACCTATAGTGGTAGTCGCATTACCCTTTTTCTTCTTTAGATATTTCAGATAGAGTTTGCAATTTCTGAACTAATGTCCAAGTGCATGGCAGAAATGACAATTTCCTTCCTTTTCTTTTGGGTGTTTTGAAGCAAGAACAGGCTGGGGCTTGACTTATTCCACAGGCTTTGCGACAGGTGTAGCGGTAGCCTTGGCAACTTTAGCCTTGCCTTTGCCTTTCTTCTTCATTCCCTTTCCCTTTTGGACCATCAACATATTACTATATGGTTTCTTGATATTTTGTTCAGCAGTTTTGAGCATCAAATGCAACTCTGAAATTGATTTATCCATATTATTTATATTGTAGTTCATCACAAATTGTGAGTAACTTTCTGGTAATGAATTCAGGATCAAATCCGTAGCCAATTCTTGGCTAATGGGAAATCTGAGTCTATTGAGCCGTTCAACATAGCCCTTCATCTTCAGAACATGAAGACTAACTGACGCACCCTCAGTCATCTTGCAAGAATGTAGGTTTTTGACTGTCTCAAACCTTTCTTGCCTAGCTTGTTGTTGGAACATTTCCTTCAAATGCTATAGCCATGTCGTAGGCTTCCATTAGTTCCATGTCTTTATAAAGTTCAGGAACCATAGTTGCCAGCATAATACATGCAACATCAGTAGAATCGTTGACATGCTTATTATGCGCATCTTTCACAGCTTTCGTAGCGTTGGCTAGTAGGTCTTCAGGGATTGGAGCATCCAGGAGATACAACTTGCATTCATGCTTTAGAACAATTCTCAAGTTTCTGAACCAGTCAAGAAAATTAGTCCTAGATAGCTTATCCTTCTCAAGGATAGATCATAGTGACAATGGATTATTGTTAGTTGAAAAGGTCATTGATGTACAATAAAGATTACGCAAAGTTTATTTTAGTATTGAGGAATAGACTCCCACTAAATTAATAACCCTCCTAAAACACACTGTTTATTTAAGGGACTAAAATCCATATTTCACCTAATTCTATGACAGCTATGACATGAAACACAGAACTAGATTATTTAGGTAGGTAACAGTTACCAATTACATCTTATGTAATTTTAGATACTTTTATGAGATACGGGACATCTTATGTATTATCATATTTTTATCTCATCATGTGCCTAAAGCTCAAAACTATTTTGATAGCTTTATTAAGTCGGACCATTTTAAACATTTAGGTAACTCTTATCCAACTTGTCTCACCAAGATAACGTAATAACACCCACCTATTGCTGAAACTGCATTAGTGTGATCGAGGCCTTGACATGTGTTTAAAATGGATGGCATGAGACTTACAATTTAATAGAAGGATTTTATTCAGTTTTAGTGATTTTATGTAAACAACGAAATATCATATATTTTATCGATTTGTTAAATCACTAAACAATTTGGAGATTTTTATAATGTTCACTAATAAAAGAATTTCCATGCGCTAGGATTAGTTAGATTAGATACAGGCATGAATCGGTCAATGGACGGGGGCAACGCCCCTTTTTTTTTTTTGAATACGATTTCAATTTTTCGAAAATTAAAATTCGCTATAGAAAATCATATTTTTCGCTGATTTTATTATCCTAAATTTACCCCATAATTTATCCAAAATTAAGTCAATTAAAACATTTTTAGTTAACCCGGTCTCACATCTAACTAATCATCTTATCCTAATCGAATTAGGACTTAAGATATTTGAATCCTAGCATATCACCAATAACAAAATTCTCCATATTTATCTCTTATCCAATAAGGATAACGAAACCGATTTTGCTAATATCTATTAATCTAATTTGTTATCTATCTCTTATCAAATAGAAATTTCATAACAAAATAGATATAAAGAGATAAATAAACAATTTCGAAGATTAATTATTTGCAATTTCGGTCCTCATCCAAATAATCACAAACATGTCATTGAATCATGAACTACTATCCCAATCGAACCTAATCATATTAGTTTCGAATTAATATTCAGACTTATAAAATTTAAGAAACGTAAAACAATGTAACCTAAATATGCAAACTAATTACGAGATTTCATCCATGCATCAATACACGAAAAATAAAGATTATACCTAATGGTGTCATGGATCATAGAACACGAAATTCAATTCATTAAAATTATTCGAATTAACCTAACATGGTTACTAGGATGTACGAAATTGATTTCAATTAAATCACGAATACATGTATCATATACACAAAACATAATAATAAATCTCACAGAAAACTTATGTATATCACATATACATCAACTATTAACATGCTTTCAATCATATATCATGTGTATATCAAAAGAAAACATGCAATGTTTTTAATGGAATCGAACTCGAAGGCTCTGATACCACTGTTGGGTTTTGGGGTTCATACGCAGCGGATATTATAAAACAATTTTGACAAAAACCCCAATAGGATCCGAATCTAATTCCATTAAAAATGTTTAAACCAAGAAAACTTAATCATACCTCGGTCGCAAAATACCTTTCTGAAGGTTGATCGATCTCTAAGGCGCTGCCAACGACGAACGCCCTCTACCAACAGTCCACACACGAACAACGGCTGAGATTCGAAGTGCTAGCTTCAAAAAGTACCAAACCTTTTTGTTTCTCTCCAAAACGGTCCAGAGCATACCAGAAAACCCTAATTCATTTCTAATCGAAAATAGAGTTTCGGCCCTAAAATTTCATCCGTATGTTCTAACTTAAAGCGTCTATTTATACAACCCTTGTATATAGACGGTTAAGTAAATTACACATATACCCCTACTTAAAGAAGTATAAGTGTAATACACGACAAGGAGGTTTCTGTCATGAATTTTATCATATAAAATTCATTTTTCTGAACCATCTTAAAATCTCGCAAAACCATTCTTAGTGTGCAACCCAATAGACTCATACAACTTTGGCAGTGTACTAAAACACATTTTGGTATACAAGTCATAAACGGACTCTATCTGGACATTATGACTACCCAAGTTGTACGAATATCAAATCGATACAACCTAATCAATAGTGTATACAACATCCTTTTGTCACACGATATCCTTTTAATCAAACATAAGACATGGAATTGTCATCCAACATGTTCAATCGTACTAGTCTCGATCTCTAGGTAGACTGAAAACATCCAAGTGACATTGATCAATATCAATTCACTTAGACTAGGCTTTTTAACAGTCTAACACATCGAGAGATTCACTGGATATCTCTCTTTGTATGAGAGGGGCAAATTCTATCTTGATTACACAACTTCATCACATTGCTCACACAATAACCAATCACAACCTTTATAATCATCCGATTAAAGACAACGTTTGATTGTGTCAAATCACTGTGTTCCTAATGTTGAAGTCTCTGGTAATCTCAAGTCGAGAGGACTGAAAATTATACCTATCATGAGAAACAACCATGACTTAATCCATGTGATGTTCTCATAATGGGTCATTCCAATACTTTGTTCCCTAACAAGTACTCGTGATCTTGATTCGTATCCCTATACGTATAATCATCATATGATCATCAATCAAGACTCACACTAATCTTAATTCATTATAGTTCCTAGTATAATGATCGACTAGGGACATTTATGATATTTCTGCAAATACCTATGGATCTTATTATAATGTAAACATGTAAATTAATTATAATAAACAACAAATGAAATCCTCTATTTTATTAACTAAAAGTATTCATAAAGATAGTTAATGGATTGACCTAGGGCACATGCCCCAACAGAAACTAGTGACCACTGTTGAAGGAGGTTTGTTGAAAGAGAAACCAATGACCATTGTTGAGGAGGCGTTGGTTGAAGAGAAAGCATTGTTGAAGGAGTTTCGTTGAGGAGATGAAGGAGAAAGCAATGACCACTATGATTTCGTTGAGGGTTTGAAATGATGTTGAAGTTTATGGGTTTAAGAGTTGAAGGAGAAACGGTGACCACTATTGGTAATTATAGGTGCATGATGGGCGAAGTTGATTTTGGTCTATTAGGGCCTGTGTGGCGGCCCCAGATCCCGAGGTCGCCACGTGGGGAGGCGCTGCCCCAGCGGTCCCATCGATCCTTGACCCACTGGGTCCCACGCGCCACCGACGCCCTTTGCTACATCACGACCGCTCGATATGCGTGTCAACCCCCTTCATTAAGCAGTTAGTTCGATAGTTTAATCATTAAAACAACAGCGGAAGTCTTAAATTTAAAATAAGTAAAACAATTAAATTTATTATCATATAAAACACCATTTATAAGAGCAACTCCTATTGTGGAAAACCCGGGGAAAGTACTATGTATATAGACGACAATATTATTAAGCAGTAATATATACAAGTACATTGTCTATCCAGTTTCACATTTCCCAAAAGTAAGTAAAATATCAAAATAGCACGTACTAGTAGGTCCTTGACCGTGGGGAGTCAGATAAAGTCGCCCAAAATGTCATTGCCTCTACTAGCAGGGTCTGCACTCGACCATCACAAAAAGCCAGATGGAGAGTACAGTTAGTAAGATTCCAACAAAGTACACCGAGCATTTATAGGAGCATAAAAAGATATCAATAACCATGTCAATTAATCATGCGGAAACTAAACAGTCAACTGTGCTAAGATCATCACATGAATAAATAACACGAGAGAAACAAACTGTGTACTCCTCCCGGTCACACTAAACTGTACGTCGAACCCCCACGATCCTTTCGGTGGGTGCCCCACTTCCTTTCACCTGGTTTCCATACCCCCAAGATCCTTTCAGTGGATGCCCCCACTTCCTTTCTCTTGGTTTTCCCGCGTACAGTCTAGTGTGCAATAAGTACACAACGAATATCAAATGTCTCGACCCCCAACCCAAATGTGTCATGGAAAAACATGCAATATCAAGGAATAGGGGGAATAACATCCAATAACCACGAATAGGAAATCAATGATAGAAAAGTAAACCCTCAGTGACTTTTAGATGGAATCTTACGTACCTAAAAAACGCACTCGCTCGCGTCTCGATATGCGCACCCGACACCTGACTATAGCATCATAAGTCCCTGGTGTCTATTTGTACCATTTAAGTTACTAAATCATGCAAATCACAATTTAAAATTTGGTGAAATACACCTCACCTCCATCGCGTCGTCGACATTTGTCGATTCGCACCTCCGATCAGTCCAACAACGCCATCGCGTTGTTCACCACGCCGCTGCCGGCACCACCGTCGCGCCACCGCCGGCCGCTTGCCGGCACCGCCTGTCCCTTCGCCGGCGCCGCTCGCTCCGCCGTCCAACCCTGAGCTGCGCCGGAGCCGCCGCTACTAGCCGCTGTCGTGGCGGTCGCTATCGCGACCGCTGCCGCAACACCGCCGCTCGTTTATCCATCTCCTCGCCTCGCCTGCTCGCATTGCATATCTTGCTGGGCCGCTGCGCCGAAACCGCTGCCGGAATCGCGCTTCGTCTGCTTGCTTCTTGCCATGGTGCCTCATCGCCGCTTGCTCGATCGCTCGTCGCTATCGTCCTCGGCCGCAGCGAGCCGCGCCTCGCGATGAGCATGAGCCACCGTCCGCGATCCTCGCTGCTGCTACGTGCTCTCGCTTCTCTCGTGCCGATCGCCGCAATCGTGCTTCTTGCTTATCCGCGAGCGCCGCTGCCGTCGTGGCTCCGATCTCGTCGTCCGCCGTGTCATGAAAGCCGCTGTTGTCGCGTCTCCTCGTCCCTCACCGGCTCTCTCTCTCTCTCTCTCATTTCTCTCCTCTCCAGATCTCTCTTTCTCACTTTTCTTTTCTTTTCTCTCTTATATATATATATACATATATATACATTTTGTTTTTTATTGCAAATCAAAAGTGTCCTCGAGACTCGTGCAACACGAAACTCGAGGCAAACTCAATAATTTCACCTCTTTGTCCACCGCCTCTATGCTTGACCAAAATTGTCTCAAGTCTCGCTAATTTGCGTATTTCGAGACACGTCCAAAAACATATTTATTTTTATCCTTTCCTTAAAATAAAACCGAGTAGCGCGCATCTCGAGGCACCAACCCGCATCATTTCCAAAATTTCGATACTTACGCATCACGAGACGTATCCAATGTACACATTAAACCCACACAAAGCGACTATCTCGGTTCCATGTTGGCACGCGACTCGAGAAGCGTTCCCGTTCGTGTTTCGGCTCACCGAATTCTCCGCGTATACGTTTCTCAACAATTAGCATCTCCATTCGAGATTTGAACATACGTATTTCGGGAAGAGGGTCCCACATACGACCCTAAAATGACACGTGGCACAAGTCGAATTTTCGGGCCGTTACAGCCTGCCTTTTTTTTATCTAACTTTCTAGTTCAACAA
This sequence comes from Stephania yunnanensis, assembly GCA_039657365.1. Lineage (NCBI taxonomy): Eukaryota > Viridiplantae > Streptophyta > Magnoliopsida > Ranunculales > Menispermaceae > Stephania > Stephania yunnanensis. Next base: position 23,545,053 of record CM077585.1, read on the forward strand.
CGGAAGAATCCGTTGGTAATCCATTGTTATTCCGTTGCAACAATTAAATTAAAACAAAATAGCAACATAGATTACTAATGGATACTTCAAGTCCATTTCTATTTCGTTAATAATTTGTAATTCGTTGCTAATCCGTTGTAAACACTAAATTACAACGGATTAACAACGAAATATTAGGTGTGAAATTTTAACAGGACATTTTACCAATGAAATTTCAATTCGTTGCTAAATTCCGTCGTTAATCCGTTTATGACTGATCAAACAGTATCCCAACTACATTTTGTTGGTATTCTGTTGTTAATTAGTGACAAAATATGTGTTTGTTGCTAAATCTGTTGCTAATTTACCTTTTATTGTAGTATTAGGGCCGGTCCCTAACGGGCCTCATATGGGTGGCAGCGATTCTAACCCAATTTTCGAACTACTTGAGACCTTGCCTAAATCCTAAGTCCCTTGTTTACTACTTGGGTCAACCAGTAATTGGTCAAGCCAATTAATTTTTTACAAGATGGAGTGTTTTAACCCCATTTATACACCTATATATGAGCTTGTGGCCCAATACTAGCCCATGGATTCCTGCAAAACTTAATTAGGTGTTGTGGAATTAATTTCAAAAGAACACGAAGAGAAACACTTTGACGCTTAAGTAGTAAAAATCTAAAAATAATCTTATCTCCAGGTCGTTGTTTCCAAGTCACTAGATTCCAATGTTTTTTTTTTTTTTTTCAATGTTTAAATGTATAGAAGATATTTTATTAGGATCGCATAACCTTTGTTGCATTGCATTATGAGTTATGTACTTAAAGAGTCGATCAGTTTGAACTAGTCCGAACAATTAATTGCTCTCAAATTTTGGATTTTAGCCACTAGCCATTGTTCATTGTTGTTTAGATGGAGAATTAGAAGATGCGGAAATTTTTGAATCCAACCCTAGAAATGTGTCGATCGAAAATTATAGTCTTATATTGTTTAATTGAAACTTTGTAGTGAATTCTATAAGTGATGATGTCTCCCCAAATAGCATTGAGACCTTTGGAGTAAAATTCAACACTTATGAATTAAAAGGTAGTTAAGTTGAAAAATATTGCAAGTAACTCTCGTTAATTTACAAAATTTAAGAATGTTGTGAAAGATGGGAGAGATTATTATTATTATTATTATTTGATTAAATGGACAAACTTAAGGAAAATATTATTACAGCACCATCGACAACTACACGCAGGAAACGTCAATACTACACACAATTGCGTGTGTCCCTTGATAATCTTTCGCATTAGGTTGCTCGTGTACACATCCTGATGTGTATCGTAGGGATGACAACAACTGTGTTCCATTGCGTGCAGTTACTAGGATAACATAAGAGCATCATTTTTTTTAGGGCCGCTAAGGGCACCCCACCATTTAATGAAGGCACCCAAAGTTTTTTCTAAAAATTTCCCATCTAAAATGGAAAAGACTATTTTTCCCTTGTATATATAGTGATTCAAACCCCACAAATCATTTTGACAAAGAAAAAAATGCACCCCACCACAAGGTTGAACCCCAAAGCCACATTGAATTTGGCGAGCGTTGATCGATTATCGCGGATTGTCATCATCCGACAACGAGGTAACAATGTTTGACAACCATATGAAGCTTCCATGAACTGTCGAGTTGTGTATAACTGTGAAAATGATGATTTGTTTGTCAACGTAGGGTTTGGTAATTTCTTCAAATCCGAACTTGCCTCCACTATATAATGGAGGATTGTACTGCTTCGGTGGCAGAGGAGGTCGTACTTGAGGTAATTTTGCAAATTTATTGTGGATTTGTTGCGGTTATCCGAAGTTTCTGTCTGGGTGCGCGATTGTTTCGGCCTCGCAGGACCGAGAGGTATTGTAATGTCTCGGGCGTAGAGGACCGATAGGTATTCGTCTCTCACGGAATGGTAAAATCGAGAGTATTCATGAACTCTCGGTCTTTCGTGAGCGAGAATCTGAAGCAAGTTGCTGACCTGTACTACCGATAACCAGTTTTTTTGGATGTTATTGTGATTGTGCTTTGTACATTTCCGTTGTTTATAATGTTACACTCGTTTGTATTGCAGGTGTAATGCCGGTTTCGCCTCTATTTCCGGACTACACGGACACGTTTACACCTTGTAGGCCATTCCCAACTAGAGAAGCGGCAGTTTCATGGCTTCAAATGATAGGCCATGAGAACATGTTTGTGCTAGTGACAAAGCACTCTGACGTCGGGGGCATTAAGCGCAGGGGAAGGGTGAAAATTGCCTGCGAGAGGTCAGGGACTTATAGGGGAATGTCACAAAGAGTTGGGATAGGTAAAGAAGCAAAAATTGCTTTGAAACCAAGAAATGAGACTGAAGAAGAGGAAACGGCGAGGACTCAAACTAGTACCAAGAAATGTGGATGCCCTTTCCTTATCAACGTAAAGGAAAATGCAGACTCATTGTGGTATATCACTGTTATATGTGGGATGCACAATCACGAGCCCGCAAAAACTTGGACGGCCATTCTTTTGCTAGGGAGATTGGATAAGGCGAGCAGAAGTTGTAGTGCAAATGACAAAGGGAATGTGAAGCCAAGAGACATCCTAAATACGTTGAAGCAAAGAGACATTAGTAACGTATCGACAATGAGGACTATGTATAATGCAAGACAAAAAGCCCGAAATGAGGATGCGGGTGGGAGGACTCAAATGCAACAACCATTGCACATATTGGAGAAGAATAAGTGGTCGTCATGGCATAGGAAGGATCCCGTTACGAATGTTGTCACGGAGTTATTTTGGTCACATCCCGACTCAATAAAGTTGGTCATGTGTTTTCCATCGGTTATTTTGTTGGATTGCACGTACAAGACAAATAGGTACCGAATGCCTTTGTTGGAGATTGTTGGCATCACTTGTACGCACTTGACGTTCTCCGTTGGGTTCGCATTCTTATCATCGGAGAATCATGGGCATTATGTTTGGACACTTGAGAAGTTGAGATCCATATTGGATGGGTGGCCTAAGCCTGACGTGTTTGTTACCGATAGAGACTTAGCCCTTATTAGTGTCATAGAAGAAGTTTTTCCGGCCTCGTCTCACCTCCTTTGCTCTTGGCACATCAACAAAGTAGTATTGTCCAAGACTAAGAAGATGTTTGGGGAGAACGATGGTTTTGCGCGTTTTATGGATAGGTGGACGAGCGTGATGTATGCCAACTCGGAGGCCTTATTCGGTTAGGGCGAATGACCTGCGTTGTGAGTTTGGGCATGTAAAGGGTCTTACGGAGTACTTGGACAACACATGGTTAAAGAACTACAAGGAGAAATTTGTCTCCGCTTGACAAATAGACTTATGCACTTTGGGGAAACGACAACGCAGAGGGTGGAGTCTCACGCATTCTACTCGAAGGTACACCTTGGGAACAATCAGCCAATTTTGAGACTCTATGGCATGTGGTTGATGGGCTCCTTAGAATCCAACACAACAATATCAAGGCATCGTTTGAGCTAAGTTTGAATGTCGTCCAACATGAGTACGTTGCTGAGTTGTATCGACGATTGCACGGTTATGTCTCTCAACGGGCGCTTAGGCTAATTAGAGATGAATTGACACGTGGAGAGGATGTTGGTCACGATTCCACTTGTTGTGGTTGCGCGATACGCACCACACATGGCCTTCCTTGTGCACATGAGCTGAACCATCATATATTTGCTGGGTCGCCCATCCCTCTCGAGGACATTCATGTTTACTGGCGAAAGTTGAGTATGATACCTGAGAGTCCGGTGGACTCGTCTGGGTACAACGTGCAAGATGAGATTGAAAGGGTGTTGGAAAAGTTTCATGCTTGTAGTAATGAGGACGATCGACTCAGGATTATTCAAAGCTCGGGAGATTAGTCGACCTTCGTCTACACCAGTGTGTGTGCCGCCGGCAAAAATTAAGACAAAGGGAGGACACCGTCTTCGAAGAGAAAACACGACTGTGACGATTCATCTACGAGACGGTTGCCGAGTCAGTTTGAGTACGCGCTGTCGACTCAGGAGGCCTCAAGTTCTAGGCAGAAGAAAAGTAAAGTTGTTCCTAAATTGCGTCGTGGTAGTCGACGCAAGCAAAACGCAACTAACATGGCTTACGGTCATTGCGTAGAACCGGATTGGTTGCTACATGTTGAGGGGATCATCGATGTGCTTGCCGATGGGAATTGTGGATATAGGTGTGTTGCGTCTGGGCTTGGACTAGCCGATGTCGACGGGTGGAGGGTCGTCCGTAGAAGGATGTACGATGAGATTATCGGGCATGAAACCTTTGGCGCGAAGTGCTAGGCTCGGGTTACGAGAGTGTCAAGATTGAGGTGCACTGCCGAGAGAATCAAGTTGGTGCAACTTTCCAAGAATGGTTGACACTTCCAAACATAGGATTGTTGGTAGCCACTGCGTTCAATGTAGTTCTCGTCAACCTTTCGCGTGGGAGTGCCTCCACATTTCTACCTCTACGTAGTGCACCACCATCCACCGGGCACAACAGACATGTCATTGCCATTATTAATGACAGGAATATACATTGGCTTAGGGTAAGTGATGTGAATTTGGTTGAATTGTTTTGTTGTTTCCCGACAATATGGTCATGTCATACTGTTCAAATTGACAGGTGTTGCTGAGCACGAATGCACCATTGCCATCCTTATACCCCTCATGGGTACGGTATGTTCAGGATATTGCGAAAGGTTGGTTAGATAGATTCGTATTCCGTTACATCGCGCCCATTGCAACTGTACTTGATGCCACCATATCCGTTGTAGATTTAAGTACACCGTAATGTTACAACTAATACCTCCAAATTTGGGCGGTTGTACATGTAGTTATTTTGAAAGTTAGCTTTCAACTTGCGTGGATATAGAATGAATGAATTTACACGATCTTGAGGGTATTGTTGTGCAGTTTCATTCGTTTCGGTCATGCGTTAAAGTTATTTGTATTTGCAGTTGGGACTGGTTACTGGGACACTCGCTTCGGTCATGAATGACCGAGACGAATGGTGAAGTGTCGGACGGACGCCCCCGAGCCTTCACGACAAATCTCAAACACGCAATACCGATAACGCCACTTATCGTCTCCGCTGATCAGTACCGACAATTATAAATGGGTGTCGGCCCTGCTTGACCGAGATATCAGATGGATACAAACACAAATCCCAACCAAAAAAATTGGGCACTGAAACATTATAAATTGTCATGCAAATGTATTAAACATGCAACGGGTACACATAAAACATTTAAAAATGTCATAAAAATGTAGTACAAATGTCTATCCCTCCGTTATCGGCTGATCATTGCTTAGGTTTTTTCATATTCTTCCTTCGATACTCCTTCCCATGCATTCTCTTATAAAGCCCAGCATCGGCCTCGGCAGGCTGAGCTGTGGCCTGGGTTGAGGGTGTCGAAGTGCTACCATGCTGGGAGTGCCTCGGGCCTTGTTCGGTAGGGCTGGTTGTCGTGGTTGTGCCGGTTGCGGTCGCGGGAAATGTACTCGTGGGGGTGGGACTTAAAGTCCTTCCCGAAAGGAGGTTGACCATGTCAGTCAGAGTCGTCCTCGCCGAGTCAAACGTAGACATCTCTGGGGGGAGGTCCATCCATCGCAACGCCGCGTCCAACGCTTGCCTATTACGCTGATGGAAAATATCGGGTTACTGTCAAATACTCAACATTTCATCATTACTTATAAATGCATAATACGTATAACCATTCCAATACCTCTAGTATCTCGTTGTCCGCGATGGTTGAGGCCACCATTACAAGGTCCTCGAAGCTCGGATTCGTGATAACAGGATGAGACACTTTGACGAACCAAGGGAGGTACTCTGGTGTTGCCAAAAACTCAAATACTGCCTTCTCGCCCCGAACTTCAGGAGCCAACACATGGTTCCTCCATCGCTCCCAATTGTCTTGTTCGAACCCATACTTGACGGAGTACTTGTTCGCAAATGGGCCTCTTGTGTGCTTCCAATGGACGGTACGGAGGATCTGGTATAGATTGCACATGGCCAAACCGTCTCGCATCCTCTCCGGTGGTAGGGCTCCACCACATCCATGTACTTGATCTTCCCACTGTAAAAGGCCATCGCTTGCACAACGCCATTTTCCCTTAAATTTACATATGGGTCCCAAGTGACCTAAACATTATTCAACAACAAGTGTGTGTAAAATAAATTACCAAACAAAATCATTCATCAGAGGACATGGATAAGCAGCTCACCTCACTTGGTCGCAACCTATCCAAGGTTCTCCTAATGGCCCGAGCTTGTCAACATTCGCAACCGTCTCGTGCTTTTGAATCCATCTGGAGACACGAGGGTGCACGTAGTCCAAGTACTTCGCATTGGGCGTGGCTAGACCAAGTTTGAAATGGTCGTACACCTATCCCTGCAAATACGTACAATGTTAGTTAGTCCACAATTGCAAGTTGGCCTCATTCAAAAACAGAATGATAATTAATTCTATTTTGTAACAAACCTCAAGCAATGTCGGATAGCCAAGAATCGAGACACTAGCACTCTCGTGCGGACCCCAAGTGTCGATACAAGTAGGCCAACGCAGCCGCTCCCCATGCGTAGTTCCATACGTCGTCCAAGTCCTCAAGTAGCTTCAACAGCGCGATAGACACCCGAGACCCACTCTTATCGGCAAAAAGAGTGCACGACAACAAGTACAACAGGTACGCTCGAGCCGTGCATTCCACAGGAGGATAATTTCTGGGTCTTGAACCAGCTTTGTGGCACCATCGACTCTTCAACCAATGTTTGCGCACTGTGAGCCCCTTGCTGATATTCACCTCCTCCTCGGCCTCCTCTACGCTAACCCCAAGTAGGTTCGAAACCATCTTGATAGCGTCCGAGCGAGATTCCTCCGTGTACCTAGCAAAGTTCTCCACTTCGACAACTTTTCCCGTCACAGGGATCTTCAGGAGGAAGCTGACATCCTCTAATGAGATAGACATTTCACCAAAAGGTAGGTGAAATGTGTTCGTCTCCGGCTGCCACCGCTCCACAAATGCAGAGATTAGCTCCTTGTTGGCCTTCCTAAGAAGAGCGCTATCGCGTATTCAACCCCGAACGCCGAATAATCCTCTCAAGTCCCGCCGTGTCCGGTGACACGATCGTAAATCCCATTCCGCTATTTGAGCTCCGTGATTGATACATTTAAGAACGGCCGCTCCTGCAAATGTAAAAACATCTCGTCATTATGTGAAGACCATGAGTGTTAAGTTTATCATTTCAATGAAATTGAATTTACCTCATTCCTCCATATCGATAAAGCCACATGATTCTTGAAGCTCTTCAAAGAACGCCCGTCTATAGGACCACCGGGAATGGAGCACGCGCTTCAACACCCACTTCCGCTCTCCTTCATCATGGCCACTCCACCTCTACTTCTCCCCACATTACGATCTGTTTCTATCATGTTCCCCGCCTCTCGAAGAGTCATCGCTACGACTCCGATGCATGCCCCTCCTCTTCTCCTCCGCAACAACAAGATCCTCATGTCGCCTCAAGATTGAGGGTCGAACCTCATCGTGCAAATGTAACCTTCCACGAGTGCCATCTACCTTCGCCTTGCCCTTACCATCCTCATTCTCCTTCTCTTTCTCTTTCCGGTACGATGTCGTCTCGGGGTCTCCGCCACCTCGCCCCTGGTTAGGCCTCGGGACCTCAGCTCCAGCCTCTTCCCTAGTCACCGGTAGCTTCGGACGAGCCATACCTGAATAAATTACAACATACAAGCGCATGGAACAGATCCCAAATTAAATTTACAAAACAAAAATGTCCAAATCATCCATTTCTTATGTCTCGGTCAAGCAGGTTTGTGAAACAACACATATTCTCGATCACCCATGACCGACAATTCCTTTAACATATCGTCAGTGTACAACCGAGTCCAATGAAAATGTCTCGGTTGTCTGCCACCGAGATGTGTTGACCATTTCAATTCGCCTTGCTCTCGGCCAATCACGACCGAGCCTACTCTAACACTCACGCCATGGTACAACCTAGACTATGACCAAATTCTCGGTTGTACACCACCGCCACCACATTACCTAGCAGTAATTCTATCTCTCGTCACGTCTCGGCCGCGATACCTAGAGTCATCTCGGCCTTGCGTAGCCGAGACTCTGTGATAATTGTCGGCCTTTGTGGCCGAGAGCTCGACTTCCCCAAAATGTAGCTTCTCTCTCGGACATGCTTATCCGAGAGAGTAAGCACATTCTCTTTCCTGTGTGGCCGAGAACCTCGAATTCCCAGTTCTTACACTAATGAAGAAACCACCACTGTAAATCACAACTACTCTACCAAATGTAACTTAATTACACTAAAAACGTACCTTCAAACGACCGATTTCGCTCAAAAACTGTGTGTTCGAAGATGTTCAGCGGAACCCTAACTTCGAGACGAAATCGGCCACACCACGACCCTACGAACTCGCAAAAAAAAAATCGTCAAACGAGGAGAAACACAAGGCCGACACGGAGACACGATTTTGGAGATTCCTCCCACGGACGATTCACACAAAACGGGTTCTTGGAGTCCAGGGTGAAGATGGTGCGGTGGGGTGTGGTGGGGTGCGATGGATTTCCACGAGGGGTAGTTTAGGTATTTCGGGCCTAATTTTTGGGTGCCCCAGGTAATTTAATTTGTGCCCACATTAATTGGGTGCCTTCATTAAATGGTGGGGTGCCCTTAGCGGCCCTCTTTTTTTTTAATGTACTTGATTGATCGAGACTTAATTGAGTATTAATTTTGAATTCTAAGTAAAGACAAGATTATAATTACAAGCTATAGGGCGACAAAACTCTATATAAAAAAAAATTAACATATATTTCTCAAAGACTTGAAATTGAAATTAACTTCTGATTATGTAATTCTCCAAAACTCTTTCTAAAGATCAATTACACTTTCAAAAATGCATTCAAGATTAAATCATTTTGATTTAAAATCATTTTGGGTGTCGCTTAGCCCCACCGTTTTGGTTGAAATAATTAATTATGGTGCCTTTGGAGACGCGTTGGTGCATGTAATATTGTGGACCAATTTGTTTCTCTAAGCTAGCTGGACATGACTCCGATGTGATCTTGACGCGTGTCGGCTTAATTATAATAATAATAATAATGAGGAGGAGGAGGAGTATATATATAACTAGCTACTATATAACTTCTGATTTCAAATTAAAACTTGCTAGTGAACCTTCCTTAATTCAAAACTTGCTACTATATAACTAGCTATAGTAGTAAGTGTGTATTATATTTTTAAATCAACCTCTGATTTCTTTCAAATTAAAACCTGTTGATCGATCAAGAACATGCAATCTTGAAACTGTAGAACGGTGTAAACTTTAGCTATGCTGATAGACGAACCTAAAACCTTAATTTGACAACCTTGAATGAGGTGCGAGGAGAGCACTTCGACCCTTGTTGGGGTTCAACAACTTCTCTATGCCCGGTTTTAAATTTCAAATTAGTTGATTTTGCTGCAATACTGTCCAACTAATCGAGGCGACAATATACATTATACATGATTGTTTGGTAAAATTTTTGTTTGTGTTTATCACCACTTAACATTAAATGAGTGGATTTTGTGTAATCTTGACATTGTTGTAGACTAAGCCCGGCCCAATAGTTATCCGAGCTCTAATTAGTTACACATATCAAAGAGCGCCTAACGAATAACTCATTTAGCAACATAAAATTAAATTAAATGAGAAATGCTACTTTAAATTAATTTCTAACCTACTTTATGCACTCACGTACATCACCAAATTTGAAATTATTTGGTACTATGTTTTTTTTTATTTTTTTATTTTTTTTTATTTCAACTTTGCTTGAATAACATCCTTGCCAACACAAGACATCCCGAAGTACCTCTTACCCATCGATCGTGTTATGCATTTCGAGATTTGTAAATTCACATCTCGAGGTGCAAACAGATGGTCGATGCAGGGGACGAGCGTTCTGTTGCTCGATTTGTTGGCCACTTCCAAAAACGTTTTTACAAATTTTATATTTTATATTTCAATAACCTAATGTAAAGTCAAGAGTAGTACAAATGATTCATAATTTAATCATGTAAGTGTATAAAGTCGGTTAGAAATGAGTGGATGCAGCATTTCTTAAATTAAATAACTCCTATAAAGCACACTCATACATAGCTTGAAAAAATGTTACAACACTTAAAAGTCAAATCCGGTGACACAATGTGTGGACCCACTTTTTAATAGTCGACCATTCATACCACGGGATACACATTTTATGTGTTATGCATGAAAAATAACAAGTGCATACTATTTTTATGTTGGGCCTGCATGCTAAGTCGTCGTGACTATGCCTTGGGGTGTCGTTGGACCATCTTCCATACTAATTAGGTCATTCCAAGCTTAAATATAGATGCAACATAAGAGAGAGAATCCAGAACCAGTCACGTGTATAGTTGTTTATCTTGTCAAAATGCATGAATTCATGAGCCGTGACACGTGAAGAATAATAATGAGATTTGATCAACATATAAACTACTACTACTGCATGCGTCGCATCAAAAAATATTTTCCTTCAAATGTCATTTGTATTATTGTATAGTTTGAGAGATTTGGAGCACTGTCCAAATCACAAAATACAAATAGAGTAGGGTGTCTGTGATGGGTTGGAAATTAGGCAACACCAAACCATGTGTGCTGTTATTCTAAACTAACAACCACTTGGCCCTCTGTGAGTTTTGCGTGATTTAATTATAATTTGTACAAGTTTGAGGCCCACTTGAGTTGCTACTCAGACATGTTTGGCTCCTTGTACATTGGTCACATAGCAACAACAGCTTGCCTTATTTGAAGAGACATCTCCAACATCTTATGCACAACTCATTGTCTCTTTCATGTCTCATATCTTGTACGTATTGGTATTGCATTGCCAACTTGTTTTAATTTACCATCTCTAAAACCATTAGTTAATTGTTCTTATTCTTCATTTTCCATTTTTCTCGCTTTAGTACGACAGTACCAATGTTTCTTTCTACTCGATAAGAGATCATATATGCAGCTGCTCCCCAGCTGCTCCCAGTATCCCAACGAATAGAGAATAAAAAAAAACAAAATTTTGCAAAATCAAATTAAACAAGAGACAAGTTTTTTTTTACGTGATAAAACTCTAATTGAGAAACATCTACGACTTTTTCGAGCAATAAAAAAATTCACTATTCAAGAGAAGTTACCAGAATAATACCGAATTCTATGAAAAGCCACGATATGAAACTCTCTCAAAATCTCCATATTTTCTACTCTCTCAAATCTTTATGTGTTCTCTATCAATGCATTTTTCTTCTACACAATGCTTCCCTTTATATAAGAGACAATTACAGAATTAGAGATGAAATAGTAAACTAAGAATTAGAGATGGAATAGAAAACTACTAAAAGCATTCCACTAATTAAGCGGAAAAAATTCTTTCTGACTTGTTCTTCAGAGTACCACTTTGCATGATTTGATCAAAGCTGACCCTTTTAACAGATCATTCCTATCTGAAACCAAGTATTCTATAGTTGCTTGGCTTAAAACGATCATTCACTTTCCGAAGAATTGTTGCCTTATAAGTTATTTTCTTCAAGTTTTCAAGGCTTTTTTTTTCCTTCAAACCCTATATAGTTGGTTTATTATTTGGAAAGCATCATTTGAAGTGGTAAACCCGTAGGTTCTTGCGTGACATCTATGACGGCCCTACTTCCCTACAAACTAGGCCCCGCCCGGCCTAATCCTACGTGGACCCCTCGAGTCGGTATCCGTGAGGTCAACGCAAGCTTAGTCAGCCTTCTAGTCTATCATTATCAGTTAATTTGAGATTTTAAGTTGATTTATTAATATTTTGCAAGTTTTACAAGTTAGCGGAAGCAATTAATAATTAAAACAATAAAGTAAAGGAGTCAGACAACCTATCTGTGGAACCCAGTATATATATTAAACCTGTATATCGAGTGACAAGAGTAAAGTGGATGCAAAAGTGATATACAAGTCATATATGTCTCTCAAACCCCAAAATGTATCCCAAGTCTGATAACATATCGATATATATGTAATGCAAACATTCGAAACCTACAAAAAAGAGTAAGGAAGGGCCGTTCCGATGTCCTCACAATAGATTTCCTAAAACCGACACCTTGCTCTTGTTCAACCGCGGATCTGCACTTAGTCAAACACAAGAATGACGAGTCTGGTAAATAAAAGAAAGTATGATCTAAACAGTACTTCAAAATAAATAAAGCAGTCTAAAATTCATGCAGATAGAAAGAAAACTATAAGGAATGCATGATAATAAGACTGGAAAATAAAATTATGACACGAAATGAGTGTCAAAAGAAGCAATAAAGAGGTGCTCAAGTAGTCCAAGACCACCTAGAGTGCGGGTGCCACAGGGTCGTGGTTATAGAGGCCCGACAACACCAAGCAGACTCGGGTCTGAGGATGCGGCAGCACCTGCTGTACCTAGATCTTCGTGAATATGGGATATCAACTGTGCTCTAGATAAAACACATCTCATCCCGACCAAACAATCTAGTGAGCCGAGGTTATGGCTCTGGTAGCTAGTCGACAACCACTCCATTAGAGACACCTTCTTGACACAATTAGCCTTCTGACACTCATATTAAAGTAGGAATCTAGAGATATGTAAGATAGTGCAATAGCAATAAAATATGAAGCTCATTGAATTACTGTACATTTTCTAGCTAGTTTTACGTACCTCGAATCACACTAATATGCGCTCTCACGGCTCTAACACGCATCCTAATAAACTCCCAGATGTCCAACTCTAGCTAGATTGGTGCATGGTATCCATTTTGATTGGTTAAACCCATGTTAGAGTCATGGAGTTACATTTACAATCATTGTTTCTAATATGGTTCAAATTTTATAATTGACATGATTATTTTTAACTTAAACCTTCTATTGTTCTCATTAGACTACTAAGGGTTGTTTTTGTGTGAGCAATATAACTTGGAAAATTCGTGCTTAACAACCCCATAAAGAGTCCTTCAAATCATTCCAAGTTAATTTGGTGACCAATGATTCCTTTTTTTATTTCAAATACTAATTAGGTACTTAGCTCGGCAAAAAGTACCCGAACCGACTTAATATTGCTCAACATACTTAAGTTTCTGATTTAGATGTTATTGAACTAATTAGAATCATTAAAACTCAATTGAAGTTGATTTATAACACTAGTTTGCAAAACAATCCCTTAGAGACCTTTGAATAAATACTTCATGTAATAATTAGTTTTCCTTCGACTTGAAAAATGGATTAAAAATAAAGAAGAATTTCTAAGATTCTCAGGATTGATTCCATGAAGTCCAGATATTGGACATCAAGGTTTTTAAGTAATAAAATCTCATTAATATGATCAATAACTAAATTTGAGACTCTAAGTAAAACTTTAAGTCCCTATTTGTAAATATATAAATCTCTTTTTGAAAGAATGGCTTGAAAACTGAGTTAGACATGCTGAAGAATCATGAAACTTAGTGAAAACCTTCACTATGATACAATAATATATTTCATAAATTTCGTTTTAATTTCAACATCATTTGATGCCTGGAAAACCCTATGTCAAAAGTCAGCTTATTAAGAGGTAATTTTTGCCTATTCGAAAATCCATTTGGAAAACTATTCAAAACACCTCAAAAAATTACGAGACTTGGTGAAAACGTTTTCTATGATATAAGTATATGAGCTGGAGAGTTTGGTCCAATTCCAATATCATTTGATGCCTGGAATGCATTGAAACAAAATTCAGCTCAATAAGGAATCACCTTTTTCCTATTTCAAAATTATTTTTGAAAATTATTCAAAATTCATCGAAATGGCTTGAAAATTTAGGGGAGTCAGATTTGTAGTATGTTGGTGCTCTCTATGAATTTTGGTGGTTGTTAGAATCGTGGATATCTTCGAAAAAGGTCCTAAAATTTAGTAAAAATTCTACTCAAAATTATCCCCTTTTGACTTGGCATTTTTATCAAACACATAAGATGCAATTTAACATGATTGTCTCTAACTTCCATGACTCTTTATATATCATGAATGAGTCTCATAAGATTTAATTGAATCATGGACAATAAAGTCTTTAACAAATCATCAAATTAATACATGCATTCCACAACCATTTTCATTCATGAAAAACAACTATGCATTAATTTCAACCACATTGTTCCAACCCATCTTCAATATTGTCTAGAAGTACAAACCCAAGTAAAACATAATTAAGGGGATGAAAAAATTACTTTCAACACTCAAGTTACATAGAAATCCAGCCTCATACTTGCATGACATTAAAAACCCCAAATCTATAGTTCTTGAACATCAAAGCGTGATTTTTCTCCTTAAATTTGCTACATAATCAATTGGGTCTTCTAAGGTACATTAAATTTTTTCCATTTAAGTTAAACTTTCTACAAAGAAGTAGAAAACAAACCTTTTAAAAATTCAGCCCACACAAACTTGGTCAAGAAAAACCCCAATTAAACTCAACAAGATAAGAGCAAAGATGCTTACCTAGGGTTTGCTCTTCAACCATTTTTGAATCTCTAGGTTGGATTGATTTCTAATTCCCCTATCTTGATCTCAACTTCTCCAAAAATCCCAGCAACCGTACCTTCTTCTATGTCTCTTTCATTTGTTCTTGATGGCCACAATTTTTATATAGTCTTAGTTATTAGCTGTAGCCCCTTGCGTGAGCTTTATTTCCACTAATGGTATATATGTATAGTTTAGTACTTGTATTCCTATTGTCGTATACCTTGTATTCACACAAGCCTCATTATCTAACTATACAATCACCATTTATGTTATTTTGGTTCACAAACTTCTAAGTTACGCTTATTTTCTCTATTTAGCCACAACTTGATGTCATACATTAACATTTGATTTCAAGTTACTTGTCTAATGTTTGTAATTAATTTCAACTCCATCTTTAGACTAACTCTTTACCTATCTCGGCTACTCGATGTCGTCATGCATCTCGATACGTGTTGGTCCAAATTTGACCCATTTTTGTTTTATTCGACTTGGTTCAACTTTATTTACTTAACTTAGGATTTGTTGTATAAATTGTTAATTTGTGTCAATCCAAGTTATCCCATTCAAATAAGTCTCGTACCCACGTCACACACATCTCGAGGTATTATTTAATCGCATTTCAATGAAATCAGACCACTAACTAAGTCAAAATTGATATTTTTAGTTATAAAATAGATAATACACACACACACACACACACACACACACACACACACACCAAACACAAATAATATAACTCGGTGTCAACTCTCGAGGATTGACTTAGTATGCCATATCATATAAAGTTCTCGTCAAAGTCCTGCGGTTACAGGTGACACGAGTTAGAATATTCGGGTCATTACAACCTTCCCAACTAATAATAATTTCATCATCGAAATTGAAATAACTAAAAGTAGAATATATTGGAATTAAAATAGGTCAGGGAAATGCTTGCGCATATAGGACTCCAACTCCCAGGTTAGTTCCTCGTCCCCATGATGCTGCCACTTGACAAATACTGAGGGGATTTCCATATTCCTCATTACATTCACCTTACGGTCGGTTCTGAATCGCTACTCCTCACCTCTTAAGGTCTTTCTAAATCCACCATCTACCTATCTAATCTAAGCATTGATATATGCAACATAAGGTGAATCTCGACTAACTGTAGCAGTAGCTCTAGTTCATATGCAACATTGCCGACTCTCATCTTGATCTTGAATGTACCGATGAAATTAAGCGCAAGCTTTCCTTTGATTCCAAATCTTTTGTTACCCTTTAGAGGTGATACCTTCAAATACATATAGAATCCCACGTCATATTCTAACTCGCTGTGGTACTTGTCATAGTATTTTTTCTATCTCTCCTGTGCACCCTTCAAACATAGTCTGATTTGGCATATCTTCTCTATGTGACCCACTACAATCTCTAGCTTAATAGCTGCCACATTCTCGGGTTCTGCCCAACATGATGAAGATTTGCACGGCCTGTCGTAAAGTGCCTCACATGGTGTCATTTCAATACTGGCTCGATAACTGTTATTGTAAGCAAACTTACACATATGAAAATAGTCCTCCTATAAACCACCGTACTCCAGTATGCACATCCTCAACATGTCCTTAAGCACCTGGATTAGTCGCTCTGATTGTCCATCAGTCTATGGATGGTAGGATGCATTCATATCCAACTGCATGCCATATCAGTCCCCTCATCAATAAGACAACTGACTGGCTTAGATAACCTTAACCCCCCAATAATCTAGTTGGGCCTAATCAGTTCTTTCAACTTTGCCTTCAAAATAATAATTATTTCAATAATTTATAAGCTCCAAAAATAAATTTTTATCCTCAATGAAACTCAATTCATGATTTATTCAATTGGAGAAAATTTAGAAATCATGTCCGTATTTAATAAAAATTTCGGCAGTACCTCCTGTAAAAGTGGTCAGCCAAAAAATTTACGTAATAGACATCAAAATTAAGGAGAGGCCTAAAAGGACTCATAACTCTCTACAGTTCACAATATGTTTCAAATTCAAATAAATAAACTAACTTAGAGTCTTTGATAATTTAATTTCAACTTGACAATCCCAAATAGACCTAAATCGAATATAAACCTTCTCAACATATTTAAATTTCTAACTTAAGAGATTTTCATAACCATTCAAAGTAACTTCACGTTCTACACTCACCCCAAGAATCCCAAAATAATATGTATAAACTATTTACAATAATAATTTAACTTTTAAAACTTAAAACATATCACCAAAAGTCTCTGAGCCTTGTTCGTTCTTCCTTGTCTTCACATAAAACCTAACATCATCAAAAACAACTCGAAGATGTCAGGTAAGTAAATTCTTACATTGATCTATACTCCTGCAATTGTTAGTCTGATACATAGAGACATATAATTGCATTTCCAAATAAACAATGATATATGTGTCAACATAACATGCAATCCACTTTGTCACTGTCTCATAACATAATCTAACGTCAATTTCCAAAAATAGTACAGAGACAATATTAAGAGATCATGAAATGTAGAGATAACCGAGATGTAGAAGCAGGACTGAAACATATTTTCGAACGAACAAAACTCCAAAATAAGCTTATCCCCTTCACTCACTTTATGTAAGGATGACCAAGAATGATAAAATGCAATGCAGACTATTATACAATTACAGGTACAAAAATATTTATTCAATAGTAAAGATCATTGTAGGGTTTACTTACAACTAAACCAATTTTGATAATAAGTTTTTGAGTTCTTGGAGCATGGACTTTGAAAATGGTCCCAGTAGCTTCCCTACATACCCGATCATATTATGGGTCAAGCTTCAAATAAAACCAAATCACTAAAACCAATGAAAATTGCGGCCAATGTACACTTGAGAGGAGTTTCCAAAAATATTAATTTATATAACGGTTTAAACTGGCTTTCAATTAGCCAATTTGGGGTAACTTTTTAACCTTAAAAACCTTAATACTTTTCATGATGATCTTAAAAGAACATGTAGTACTCATGTTATACTTTCCATAGACTTTACGAACACTCAAATTACACTACAAGAAAAATGATATTTAGAAACGGAATTAGCAACGGAATTAAGTTCCGTTGCTAAGAAAAAGTGGTTAGAGACGGAATTGAGACGGACTAATTCAGAGACGGAATAGAGAGAGATTAGAGACGGAAATAGAGACAGAATTAAATTTCGTCTCTAAATAATGGCGCCAACATTCCCACCAAAACTTTTTTTTTATAACCGTTCATCAAATCTCGAGATTCGTGTGCTTCGATCTAGATGCCCCAAAATGGGGACCAATCATAATAGAACTGTCTCTCTCTCTCTACCGATTCCCTCACCGCTCTCTCTCTCTCTCTCCACGAAATCCCTCACCGTCTCTCTCAACGAAATCCTAAACCGCTCTCTCTCCCTCTCAACGAAATCTCTCTCCCTCACCTCTCTCTCTTTCACCGCTCTCTACTCTCTCTCTCTCTCTCTCTCACCGTCACCGCTCTCTCTCTCTCTTTTCACCATCACCGCTCTCTCTCTCTCACACCGCTCTCTCTCACCGGATCTCACTCACCGTCAACTCTCTCTCTCTCTCTTTCACCGAAATCTCTCTCCCAAACCCTAAATCTTTGCCGTAGCTGCGATTTAGGTTGTGACGAGGCCGTCGGGTCTGCTGTCACCGTTCGCCGGAGATTGAGCCTCCGAAGCCCTAAGCCATCGCCTTTGTTCGCCGCACCCTAAGTCGTCACCGCTGTACCTCGCCATCTCCGAAGCGAGAACCATTTAATTTTGGTATTACTCATCTGCCATATTTTTGTTTAGGTTTTGATTGTTTTCCTGTTTTCTTGGTTGTGAACATATGTTATTGAAAGTCTGAATTCTTTTGAAGAAATGATTGATTTTGCATGCATTTCTATTCTATAACTCGTGCTAATTTGATTTGTTTGAATAGCTGATTTTTTATTAAAATGTGTTTGTTAGAAGTTTAGTTTGAAAATGCTTAATTTTTCATGGTTTATTTGATGGGTTTTGATTCTTTTTTATTTACATTTTGTCCTTGTGGCCTGGCTTTGAAATTGACATTGTTTTGGTGGCATTGAATTGTTTTGGGCCTTCAGTTGTTCCTTTTGTGCTGAATTTCTCTCAACTTATATCATATTAGTTGCTCAACTAAATTGTTTGAGTTTTTTTTTCATCAGCTACAGTCAAAGGACGGTGTTAATAGTTTTGGTGGTCTAGGATTTGTTTATTTGTTTAATTTCTGTTTCCAGTTATCATTCCCAATATATCCTTCCTCATTTTTCATTATTTTTCAACCATGTATTCCTTATTTTCTTCATTTGATCGTTTGGCAGCACTTGAGGACTACTATTTGTCTTGTTTATGCACCATGGACTCTTCATCTCTGTTATTGGAAATTGGGGTCCGTTGGTTCGTCATTTATGACTAGAATTAAATACCCATGAAAAAAATATGTATTTCAGTTTTTGATAACCATGGGTGTTCGAACCTTTTTCAGATCGCGCTTACTTTGGTTCGACTAATTCCATGGGAGTTAGTCGGGCGCCCCAACCCCATGACTCGAGATAAGCCAAGGGAATGTCAGATATGTTTTTTTTTCTTTTTTCCTTTCTTTCTTTTTGATGTATTTGAGTTTGGGCTATTTGGGAGGTGGTATGGGTGGAGGAGACAAAAGATTTAGTGTGTCGTCAAAAATTAAGCATAAATGTAGAATATGGCATTGGACATAGAACTGTTGTAGTGAAAGTTGAACATTACACTTATTCCCCTCTTGTTGTGAGATTCATAATTGATTAAAAGGAAAGTAGGCTTGTAATTGGCCAAGATTGTAGTTCTCATTGAAAATTGGTTTTGATGATGACATTTGAATAAGGTTTGTTGATGGGCATTTCATTAACTGAATTAGTGTTGATGTTGAATGTTGCGATTTTTGTATTACATGATTTTGCTATTTCATGTTCTATTTGTGAACTAAGTTTTCATCGGTTCTTAGGAAGAAGTCCACAAGTTAAATGAAGAATTAACTAGACTGCACAATCAGGTCCATATCCGCCTCTTCTTTAGTGTGTTTACTTGTATTAGTTTTGTGTGCATGCTCATGCAATCTTATATATTTGATTTTATGTCATATTCTTCTTTCCACCTTTTCTTTTCAGCTAGCTGAGTTAAAATTGAAGGCAGAAGAGAATTCTGTTGATGTTCAACGGAGACAAAAAGTAAAAGAAGCAATGCTTCATGCATGGACATCTTATGAATCCCATGTATGGGGCCAAGATGAACTTCGGGTTGGTCTAGTAAATTTTTTCTTAATATTATGTTGAACAAATCTCAATTGCCAAAAGCATTAGGGATATTATGCTTTGTGTTTTTGGTGTGATAAGATTTTTTCATGATATTATTTTATATTTACTTGGTACATTATAGCTATGATTCTCGCTCATAGTTTCCAAGGATATCTTATACTCGAAAAATAATATGATACCTCAATTCTACTATGCCTTATCCCAGCTACATTTGTGGTTACATGAATCCCCTTCCTTTATGTTGCTTTATCACAGAGTCACGGACTAGTGTTGAATGTTACATGCTTTTCTTGTGATATTAACTATTAAGCGCATGAGAGAAAATGTATTGTATCTGTTACTTTTTTGTGTCAAAAGTGTTTATCTTAGGCTTAAGCTTGACTAGGATTTGTTTATTTTCTTTTCTAATATGATTTATGTAGCCAAACTTGGTTTGCTATACCAAGGACCAACTCATGCTGAATTTTTCTTAACCTATATCATATCATTTGCTCAACTAAACTGTTTGAGTTTTTTTTTTCATCAGCCACAGTCAAAGGACGGTGTTAATAGTTTTGGTGGTCTTGGAGCAACCCTGATATATTCTCTTGATACATTATTTATTATGGGTCTTGATGAGCAATTCCAAAAGGCTAAAGAGTAAGTTTAATTTCTGTTTCCAGTTATCATTCCCAACATATCCTTTCTCATTTTTCATTGTTTTCAAAACTAGTTTTCTTTTCTTCTTTTATTTGTAATACATCATTTATGCTTTGATTTGTAGAGTTTCTCAAACCTAGTTATCTTTTATGCTGAAATGCAGAAATGTTAGGATATATTTTTGCCTACTAGACCTTTTTAGAATGATGTTCTATTTTATTGAGAATGATGGTGTTATGTTACTTATGTGAAATTATGCGTGTACTATAAACAATATTAGCTAATAGTTCTTTTTTTCCTTAGTTCAAGTGTTTTCACTTTTATGGTTCGTTTCATGGTTTATAAAGTTATAAAGTTAGAATTATGGAAATAGGTCTTTGTCTTGGTGATTTAATGTGACATCCTTCTGTTATTTTAAATAAATTGATGAAAGCTCTAAAAGTTAAATACATTGAAGATATTTTGGAGTTTAATCGTCCTCTTTCTGATGAGTAGGAAAAATTCCATATTAGCATGTGAATTTTGAAGTATATATTAATATAGTATAGTGAAGCGAAAGGACATTTTAGTTGGCAAAGGATTTTATTATTATTGGATGAGACATGCATCATTTTTCCCTTAAATAATTAGAATTACTTAAATTTCTGAAGCTCTGTTTCACATTGATTGGTCCATGGAAATTTACTTATGTAATTTGACGCAATATGCATAGCGATTCAAATGCAAAGAATGTATTTTATTGTTAGCTTATTCTATATTTTAGCCAACTTTCCCATCATTTTTGGTAGTTTATTATTTCATTTAGGACATTAGTTTTTGAATAATGAAGCCAATGGCCATTAGGAAAATATATATATATATATATATATATATTTCCTTTTTTTGTTTCTCTTATTTGGAGAGTTCTTGAATATCTTGATCTTCCGGATGATTATTTTTGTATCCATGTCTATGACTAAATTTACTTCACAATCTATGATTGCCTTGTAAGCATCTGTTTTGTTTGTTATTTCCCAAATGTTTATGAAACCCAATTATTAGAGGAATGGTATCTTGTTGACTTGTTCAGCTGACATCAATGCAGGGATCTAGTGGCAGTTCTAAACTACAGGTTCTTACATACCTTGCATTTAGGAAGAGCCTATCAAGTGACACTTTATTAGTTATTACCTTTTCTATATAAATTATAGACCTCTTAAGTTATTTTTGACTTAATCGTATTTATAATCTTTACCTCCAGATCGCAAGGTTTTTTTTAACTGTATTTTGTAAATATGAGATTTGTACTTTTTTTTTATGATTGGTATTAAATTATCAACAGCGGTGGATACTGATGCACTTCTCAAAAAGGAGGTGGTGACATTGGCTGAGGCTTTGAAGAGTGCAAATAATGATGTGCTGTTAGCCATAAATTCTATCTCTTTGTTTGTGTTTGTAAGTTCACATTCCTTAGTTTTAAAAACCTTTTTATGTAATTAAACAACATAACCTTTCAGTGAAATTTGCAGGAAACGCACAAGAAGTACCTTGATCATCCAAATAACAGAACAAAGGAAATCCAATTTCCGGAACTTGTAGATGTGAGTGTTGGCATTTTTTTTTGGCTAGGACTCTCCAGTTGTTGATATCAATGAAAATATCATAACTAATTAATTAGAAACCCTATATTGGAAAGTTTGGCATTGGCAATTGGCAATTGAATCAGCATTTGGGTTAAGTTTTGATGCAGAGGAGCGTTGGGGAAGTGGTTGAGCTATACGGAAGCGAGAAATCCTTCATAGTCGAAGTGCAACGTGTTTTGTCTGGATTGCATTCTACTGCTCTAATTGCTCTGTAGAGGTCAGGTTTTGTGCTATATTTTATTTTTAATTTACATTCTTTAATCTCTTCATGCCACATTTTTTCATATATTTCCTACTATAGATCTCCACCAAAAAGTCAACTATAGTCTGTAGTCCTAATTCATAAATTAAATTCGTAATGTGATTTGCCTTTGATATGATATTTACAACTGCTTTGGTACCAGTTGAATTATTATTATATATTAAATTTACCTATGATATTATTGAAGTTATGTAAGAGCCTCCTCTGTTTCTTCTCTTATCCATTGTTATGCCCTCTCCTTGACTGGTATGATCACCACTATCAAGCTTAATTAAGCTAGAGTTTACTTTTTATTTTGTCTGGACTTGATTTTGGTGGGTAATTGAAGTGTCGAGTGTTTAAGTTTGTGGGGATCTCATGTTTTGAAAGACTTGGGTGAAATTGATTGAGTTGAGGACTGGATTTTTATATTTATTGTTGGAATCTCTTATCACCATTGCTTTTATTACTACTATTGGTTTGCTCTTATTGTTAGTATCATTGCTTTTGTTGCTGCTCTTCCCCTGTTTGCTCTGACTCTCATAGTTGTTGGTGTTGTTTGGCTTTGAATTTACTCCTTTGTTGAACAACAACCCATTAACATCAACATTGAAATTCTTCTCAATTGAAGCTCCATTAACATTGTCATTGAAAGTTTATGTTATTTGTGATAGTTAAACCTTTTTTTTAACATTTTCCCCAGATAGACAATGGACTATTGCATTTATATATCTTAGTATCTGAATGAATGTCTTATTGTATCATATCAATGATTGACCTTGAATCCGATAGAATTATTGCATTTTCCAGTTTATGCTTAATTTAATTTGAGTTTGATAAGCCAATAGCTTCTACAAGTTCCCCATTTAGGTGAACTCCATATATGTATGTACATGTTCTTGTCCCGCTTCTATAACTCCGACACCATTCATAATCATTTATACCAGTTTCTCCGGACTCTACACTTGATCTTAATCTCCTTATTAATTTCTGATTCTTATATTTATTGTTTCATATCATGACATTTTATTGTATTTGGACTTCTCAAGAGCTGTTTTAAGACCAGATTTCATATTTGGGAAAGGAAAAGTTTTTTTTTTTTTTTTAGAAGGGAAAATAAAAGTTAATGGCTTTTAGATTCCCCTTGATAATGGAGGAGAACTATTGGAGAGATTTATCAAAGCTACTGAGAACTTCACCAAACCACTGAATTCTCTATCGACATCTGATTTTTTGTTAGCATCGCCATGATAGATGTTGTCCTAGAATATATTGAAGGAGAAGTTCAAGAGTTTTTGTAAGTAGAAGTAAGATTTGCACATGTGTTGATTGAAACATCAAAAATAGAGTTTGTAAAGCTTTCTTTTAACAATGTAATTCAATTGTATAATGTTGTTTGTTCTTTTCACCTTGAATTTGTACATTTATTAGTTTAATTTTTTTTCAAATGAAATAAATAATTTTTTTGGTTTTGTGTTAAAATTAGCACTCCGTTTCTAATCAGAAACATCCTTTAATTTATATATAAAATCCTTTAATTCTTTTGGTTTTGTGTTTCCGTTCAGATCAGAAATCGATCAGAGACAGAATTCAAGCATTCCGTCTCTGATCCGTTTCTGATTAGCAACGGATCAGAGATGGAATTATTACTGGCCGTCTCTGATCCGTTGCTCATCAGAGACGTATCAAAGACGGAGTTAATGTATTCCGTCTCTGATCCGTTGCTAATCCGATAAGGATCAAAGACGGAATGCAATAATTCCGTCTCTGATCCGTCTCTGATTAGCAAAGGATTAGAGATGGAATGCAATTACAATTGTACCATTTACAAGAATTTGCATTTCTATTCCGTCTCTGTTCCGTTTCTAAATTCCGTCTCTAATCCGTCTCTAATCAGTAACGGAAACACATTTCCGTTATTGACTGAATCAACGACGACGATTTTAGAGACGGAATAGATTTCGTCTCTATTCCATTGCAGAATTGAATTAGAGACGGAATTTATGCTAATCAGCAATGGAAATTTCCGTTTCTGATCTGCTGTTTTTTTGTAGTGTTAGATCACCGATGGAGAAGTTATGAATTTTCTAATATGGCTTGTCAACTAGGAAAACTTTATTCATTTTGAACTGAAATACATCTCCAAATCAATATTTTCGAAATTAAATCTTCAAAACTTAGCAACAAAGACTACAAAACCACTCGACACCAACATGAAAATATTTCCACAGCTTGTGGAGTCAAATTGGATAAAAATCAATAATCCATTCGTCCAGAAACCTAAATTAAATCAATATCAATTCTAAAAACATCTCCAAAATAGTTATTAGTTGAATCACATTAGTTCAATTCATCAAAACCCTAACCCAAGTAGATAGAATTTATTCCAAATAAGTGCACATCAACCCAATATATCAATCGATATCCCGCAAAAGAAATCGAGGAATCGTGAAAACTCAAATTAAATTTAAGAAAATGCCATGCATTGAGTATTTACCAAATTATGAGCCGAATACCTTATTTCCTCCATGTAAACTTAGCTCGAACTGACCGTCTCGCGAAGCTCTACAATTTTGTGAAAAGAAACTGAGTGAAAATCGAACGTCGGGAGCTCGCGGAGTGAAAGAAAGAGTAGAGAATGTTAGTGAAGGAAAAGTATTTCGTACTCTGTTGAAAACATAACAACGATTTTGATTTTTTTATTTGTTTTATATACATTTATATATAAACCCTCAGCTGCTTGTCAGTAGCTTAATATCTTTTTATTTATTAATTCCTAAGACCTCTATTTTGAAGTCCTTAAACTTCCAACGCTCGTTTTCGATCAGATTTTTTACCAAATTAAATCAAACTCTTGACAAAATAGTCTATCTTCATAAAATGTCCATTATACTAGTTTTGGTCACACTAAAACCCCAAATTTTTTTACTTTATCCATAACATATTAAACATCTATAGACCAATTTTCTTGCTATACTTAGTCAAACTTGCCCTGATTTAGACTTAATCTCAATAGCAAACACCGCCAACTGATATGAAACTCGAGGCAAGGTCTTGCACCAATTTTACTCTCATTTTATACTACCATTGATATGACTTGCACATAAATCGAGGAAATCCCCCCGCGTGGGGATTAACACTTAATTCATTAGTTTTCGAACAACTAATAATTTATTTTCACTCATGCCCTTCGACACACTTACAACCCCGAATATGAAAAAATGAGGATACACCTCGATATACCCGACTTCGCGACAAAATAGCGTATATTACATCCACTATGCATGCAATAAGTAAAAATAATATTTAAATTTAAGATATCTGGTCCATAACGCATAGGTCCCACATCGGATACTTAATTTTCAATTAAAATTTGAAAATAATTAATTAGTTTCCTAATTAAGTTTTAAAACTCTCATATTTCACATGCCAAATTATGCCTGCATGCCTTGCCAAATCTATGACGTAAATTGTGGTCCCTTGTCTAACATAATAGACAATGGGATCCCATGAAGTTAGATTATCCTCACTCTTGCAACCTAGCCAGCCTATCCACTCGATGTGTAGTAGAGATCGGTAGGAAGTGCATGAACTTAGTCAACCTATACACATTCACCCATATACTGCCGTGTCCATGCTAAGACCGAGGTAATCCACTAATGAAGTCCATTGCAATATGCTCCCACTTCCACCGAGGAACGAAGAATTGGTCGTAGTAATCTGCCTGGCCTCCAATGCTCAGCCTTAACTCGCTGACATATCACAGATGTTCTAACACAATCAAAATCGCCAGTCTTCATCCTAGGCCATCAAAAGAAACATTACATGTCTTCATACATCTTGGTCCGACCCGGATGAATCGTAAAACGTGAGCGGTGAGCCTCCTGAAGTATGTCATTTTGAATTTCCACCACTGAAGGAATTCATAAGCGTCATCTAAATTTTAGGCATGATTTTGTCGATTAACTCCACTAAGGTTGATCTTGACTCTGAGACATCTTAGTGAACTTCTGATATAGCTTGTCAGCTCTACCGCCCCCGAAGTACACTATTAACTAAGATTGTCTGAGTCTTCATCTAACCACAAATCACTGCATCAATAGGTGTCAGAATCTCTGTTACATAAAGTTTGTTGTCCGCCTCGAGTAACGTGTACTCGTATGTCATATGACATCTCACAATCTCTGCGTCCGAGCCCCCAACTCAAAGCATCTGCTACTACATTGGCCTTCCTTGGGTAGTACTCTAATGAAAAATCATAGTCCTTTAGGAAATCCAACCACCTCCTTTGTCTCATGTTCAGTTCCTACTGGGTGTAGAGGTATTTCAGACTCTTATGATCCATGTAGAGAGTTAACCTTTCACCATACAAGTAATGACACAATCTTATGTGCAAATACTACAGTTGCTAGCTATAAATCATGTGTCGGGTACTTCTTCTAATGAATCTTAAGCTGCCGGGATGTGTAAGATATCACTCTGCTATTATACATTAAAACACAGCTGAAACCGACCTTGAAAGCATTAGTGTTCATATCGAAGCCCTTCCTCATCTTTGGTAGCACTAATACCGGTGTTGTAGTTAGTCTTTCTTTTAAATTCCTGAATTCCTACTCATAGCTGTGATTCCAGTGGAAACTGACTTCCTTTTTGTCAACCGCTTCATCGGCGCAACAATCCTAGAGAAATCCTGCATGAAATGTCGGTAATATCCTACCAGTCAGAAAATTACGGATGTCCGTCACTGATCTTGGTGAAGGCCACTCAATCACTGCTCTAACCTTAGTGGGGTCCACTGAAACTTCACTAGCTCCAACTATATGTCATATGAATCCAACCTCTAAAAATGAAAACTCGCACTTAATGAATTTGGCATACAGTCTATGCTCCCTCAGAGTATGCAAAATCATATTGAGGTGTCCCTCGTGATCTTCATGAGACTGTCCAAATATTCCCTCAATACTCTATATATGAGATCCATGAACATCGTTGGCACATACGTCAGCCCAAAAGGCATGATAGTGAATTGGCAGTGGCCATAGCAAATACGAAAGTCAGTCTTCTCCCTATCCTCTACCCTAATCCTCAGCTGGTGGTAGCCTAACCTCATATCAATCTTCAAAAACCATTGTGCTCCTCTAAGCTAGTCCAATAAGTCATCAATGCGTAGGAAAGAATATTTATTCTTCACTGTAATATGGTTAACCTGTCAATCAATGTAGAGTCTCAGCTTTTCTAGCTCTTATGAGCTATCATGTGCGGTGGAATCGATATTGGTTTGGTCCCTAGGACTAAGTCAGCAATAAAGTCAATATTTTTAGGTGGAGGTAACCCCGACAAATCATTGAGAAACACGTTCGAAACTTGCGAAGCATTAGCACCTGCTCAATCCTGACCTCAACTCTCCCTTTTGTACTTATAACACTGACCAAAGTCTCAACATCCGAACTCATGGCTATTCAGCCTCTAGTGATCGGTAGTGTAGTTGAAGTCCCCTAAAAAATGAACTTTGCTTGATCTCCAGGCGTTTCCTCGGTAGCTACCATACTACGCCACTAGGCGTCAGCATCTCCAAACAACGACTTATAAAACATCATCACTCTCACCTACTCGGGGTAGCCAAGATGTTATGAAATCGTTTTGTGGCTCTTCATGAACTTCCTTGCTGCTAAGAGACTCATACCACTGTAGAACTCAATCAGTCTATATCTCTAGAATGCATGCGACTGTCTTGCCTCGGCTGTCGTCCCAATACTAGTCTTTATGGGCGTGAGCGGCTTTATCTCTACTTGAGTATGAAGTGTAAGTAGTACTTTCTCAGTTTGTACTGATATAATCTCTACTTTAGCTGGCTCTGCCAGCACAATGGGAGACGCTGGAGTGACCTGTACAGTAGGTGAATTCCCTTGTATATTCGAGCTACCACAAATACTGCTAACTTCGGGCTGATCAAGTATCGTGGTTCGCAAAGTGGGTGAATTCTCGATCAGTTTATAGCTACCGATAATAATATAATACAATACATCAAATAACATATATAATTCAGATTTTTAATTTTCCAACTCTTCTTACTTCCCAACTAAGACTCTAAATTAGGATCATAAGGTTCCACTTTAAGTTCCAACTGTGTCTTAGCTTTATCATTGTTTTGTGTCTTATCCTTGTTGTGGGTTAATCGAGAGTTGACACCTAGCTCTTATCTAACCTGATGTTTTGATACGAACCGTAATGGCCCCATTTCCTAACAAACTGGGCCCTATCCTGACTAAGCCTACGTGGACCCTCGAGTCGTCTTTGCAAGGTCGACGAAAGCTTAGTTAGCCTTCCAATATATCATTATTAGTCAATTTGAAGTTTTAAGTTGCATTATTATTATTTCGCAAGTCTTACAAGTTAGTAGAAGCAATTAATGATTAAAATAACTCAACAACAAAGTAAATGAGTCGACAACCTATATGTTGAACCATGTATATATATCAAACCTGTAAATCAAGTGATAAGAGTAAAGTGGATGCAAAAGTGATATACAAGTCATATATGTCTCTTAAACCCCAAAAAGTATCCAAAGTGTGATAACACAACCCATATATGTAATATAAACAATAGAAAACCAACAAAAAAGGCCAACGGAGGGACGCTCTGATGTCCTCAGAATAGATCGCCTAGTACCAGTGCCTTGCCCTTTCTCAACTACGGATCTACATTCAGTCAAATATAAGAATGGCGAGTCCAGAAAGTAAAAGCTAGTAGGATCTAAATATTACTTTAAAATAAATAAAGCAATTTAAAATTCATGCGGATAGAGAGAAATCTACAAGGAATGCATGATAATAAGAATGGAATATGAAAGTATAATGAGAAATGAGTGTTGAAAGAAGCAATAGAGAGGTGCTCAAGTAGTCTAAGACCACAGAGTTCGGGTGCTACAAGGTCGAGGTCATAGAGTCACGGTAACGCCAAGGAGACTCGGGTCTTAAGATGCGGCACCGCCTGCTATACCTAGACCATCACGAATGAGGGATATCAACGGTGCCCCTGATAAAACATACCTCATTCTGACAAAACAATCCAGTGAATCGAGGTCATGGCTCTGGTAGCTAGCCGACAACCACTCCATTAGAGATGCATTCTTGACTCAATTAGCCCTCGGACACTCATATCAAAGTAGGAATTTCAAGAAAGGTAAGATAGCGCAATAGAAATAAAATATGAATCTCATTGAATTACTGTACATTTCCTAGCTAATTTTACGTACCTCATATCACACTAATGCGTGCTCTCGCGGCTCTGACACGCATCCTAATAAACACTCAAACACTCGAATCTAGCTAGCTAGGTTCCTAGTGTCCATTTTGATTAGTTACACCCTTGTTAGGCCCTCTATTGTTCTCTTTAGACTACTAAGGGTTGTTCTTGTGTGAGCAATATAACTTGGCAAATTCATGCTTAACAACACCATAAAGAGTTCTTCAAATCATTTTAAGTCAATTTGGTGACCAATGATTCTTTTCTATTATTTCAAATAGTCATTTGGCATTTAGCTTGGCTAAAAGTGCCTGAGCTTACTTAACATTGCTCAACGCATTAATTTATTGTTTTAGATGTTATTGAACTTATTAGAATCATTAAAACTCAATTCAAGTTGATATATAACACTGGTTTGCAAAACAGTATATGAGGGACCTTTGAATAAATATGTAATAGTTAGTTTTCCTTCGACTTGAAAAATAGATTAAAAATAAATAAAAATCTCTAAGATTCTCGGGATTGATTCCATGAAGTCTACATACTGGAAATCAAGGTTTTTAAGTAATAAAATCTCATTAATTTGATCGATAACTAAATTTGAGACTCTAAGTAAAACTTTAAGTCCCTATTTGTAAATATAAATCTCTTTTTGAAAGATCGGCTTGAAAATTGAGTTAGACATGTCGAAAAATCACAAAACTTTAAGTCCCTATTTGTAAATATAAATCTCATTAATTTTGAAAGAGATTTAAGATTAAAATTTAGGGAGAAAAATTGAGTTAGACATGTCGAAAAATCACAAAACTTTAAGTCCCTAAACAATAATACATTTTAAGAATTTTTTTTAATTCCAACATTATTTGATGCCTGGAACACCTTATGTCAAAAATCAGCTCATTAAGTGGGTAAATTTTGCCTATTCCAAAACCCATTTGGAAAACTATTCAAAACACTTCAAAAAATCACGAGGCTTAGAGAAAAAACTTCATGTGATATAAATATATGATCTGGAGAGTTTGGTCTAATTCCAGCATCGTTTGATGCCTGGAATGCACTGAAACAAAATTCAGCTCAATAGGAAATCACTTTTTTCCTATTTCAAAATTATTTTTGAAAATTATTCAAAATTCATCGAAATAGCTTGAAAATTTAGGGGAGCCAAATTTGTAGTATGTTGGTGCTCTTTGTAAATCTTGGTGGTTTTTAGACTCGTGAAGGTCTCCGAAAAAGGTCATATGATTTAGTAAAATATTTACTAAAACTTGTTCCCTTTTTGACTTGGCATTTTTCTCAAACACATAAGATGCAATTTAACATGATTGTCTCTAACTTCCATGATCCTTTATATATCATGAATGAGTCTCATAAGATTTAATTGAATCATGGACAATAAAGCCTTTAACAAATCATCAAATTAATACATGCATTCATCAACCATTTTCACTCATGAAAAACAACTACGCATCAATTTCAACCACATTGTTCCAATCCATCTTCAATTCCGTTCATAAATATAAACCCAAGTGAAAGCATGTTGTAGGGGATAAGAAATTTGTTTTCAACACTCAAATTACATAGAAATCCAGCCTCATACTTGCATGACATCAAAAACCTCAAATCTATAATTCTTGAACATCAAAGCATGGTTTTTCTCCCTAAATTTGCTACACATTCAATGTGGTCTTCTAAGGGGCATTAAACTTGTTCCATTTAAGATTAAGATTTCTATAAAAAGTAGAAAACAAAGTTTTTAAAAATTCAGCCTGCACTTGTTCAAGAAAAAAAAAACCCAATTAAACTCATTAACTTAGGAAATAAGAGCAAGGATGCTTAACTTGGGCTTGCTTTTCAACCACTTTTGTATCTCTAGGCTGGATTAATGTATAATTTCCCTCTCTTAATCTCAACTTCTCCACAAATTTCAACAAGCTCAACTTCTTCTCTCTCCCTTTCACTTGTTCTTAATAGCTGCAAATTTTTTTGTTTGGGAATGAACTAAAAATTCAATAAAGTATCCCTTTATATAGTCTTAGTTATTAGCTATAGCCTCTTGCATGAAATTTATTTCCACTAATGGTATATATGTATAGTTTAGTACTTTTATTTCTATTGTAGTATACCTTGTATTCATACAACCCTATTATCTAACTAGACACTCACCATTTATGTTATTTTGGTTCACAAACTTCTAATTTAGGATTATTTTCCCTATTTAGCCACAACTTGATGTCATACCTTAACAATTCAAGTTACGTGTCTAATGTTTGTAATTAATTTCAACTCCATGTTTAGACTTATTCCTTACCTATCTCGGCTACTCGATGCTTACGCGCATCTTGAGGTGCAATGGTCCATTTTCGACCCATTTATGTTTTATTCGACTTAGCTCAAATTTATTATACTTAGCTCAGGATTTGTTATAAAAATAGATAATATGTGCCAATCCAAGATATCCCATTCAAATAAGTCTCGTACCCATGGGATACGCATCTCGAGGTATTCCTTACTCATCTTTCGATGAAATCAAACCAGTAACTAATTCAAAATTGATATTCTTGGTTATAAAATAGATACTAAACACAAAAACACAAATAATGTTCCTTGGTGTTTACCCCTAAAAGTTGACCAAGTACGCCACGTCGGATAAAGTCCTCGTTAGAGTCCTGCGGTGATACGTGGCACGAGTTATAGTATTCGGGTCATTACAACATCTTGAAAGTTACTCAATAATTGATGAAGCTTTTTTTTTCTAATCATCTGAAAAATTATTAAAACTAATTCTTACTGAATTGACAAACTCATCCTGGGTTGGTTGAATCTTCAATAAATTGAATTTCTGGCTGAAGGTAACCATATGCTTGGAATGTTGTGCAATCATAAGTTGAAACTTATTTTTCTCCTTTGATGCCATAATTTTAAACCCCTTCCCATCTTTCACTAATCGCCAAATATCCCTCGCCGATAATAAGTAGCATCTCAGTCCCATAAGTAAGGCCTACCAAAAATAAGTTGGCATACATCCGATGGTATGAAATCACAAGTCGCCTGATCATAATACTTTTCATTAATTGCAAATTTAAAAGTGCATTGAATTTTTACCTGCAACACCAAATCTGTTATAGCCCCAGTTTCCCACGAATTGGGCCCGCTGGCTTAAGCCTACGTAGACCATCGAGCCAATCTCGCAAGGTCAACGCAGGCCCAGTCAACCTTCCGATCCATCTATATAAGTAAATTCATGATTTTAAGTTGAGTTACTTGTATTTTTTCAAGTTTTACAAGTTAGCGAAGCAATTAATACATTAAATAACTCAAAATAAAGTAAAAGAGTCGGACATCCTAAATGTGAAACCCTGTAAACAAGTATATTCATGTATATCTTGTGTCAAGTGTTATTACTAAGCAAAAATGATATACAAGTCATGTGTATCTCTCAGCCCAAACAAGTATCCCAAGTGTGATAATAACATATATAAATAATACAAAAGGTCAAAAACCTACAAAATATGAAGAGGAGGGTCGCTACGATATCCTCAGAATAGATTGCCAAGTGTCAACATCTTGCTCTGCTCGACTGTAGATTTGCACTCGGTCAAACATAAGAATGCCGATTCAAGTAAGTAAAAGCTAGTAGGATCTAAACAATAATTCAAAATAAATAAAGCAATCTAAAAGTCATGATGATATAAAGAAAGCTATACGGAATGCATGATAATAAGACTGTAAAAATGAAATTACAATAAGAAATGAGTGTCAAAGGAAACAATAGAGAGGTGCCTAAGTAGTCCAAGACCACCGAGTGCGGGCTACAAGGTTGTGGTCATAAAGTCGCGACAACGCCAAGCAGACTCGGGTCCTAGGACGCGACGTCGCCTGTTGTACCTAGACCTCGCGAATGAGGGATGTCAATAAAACACATCTCATTCCAACCAAATGCTCAAGTGACTCGAGGTCATGACCTCAGTTACAAGCCAGTAACCACTCCAATCAGAGACACTCACATAACTCACTTGGCCCTCGAAAACTCATAGGTGGGTGAAAATTCCAAGAAAGTGACACAATACAATATCAATAAAATATAAGCTCAAATGAACTACTGTGCATTTCCTAGCTATTTTTACTTACCTCAAGCAATTGCAAATCGTCCTTAAAACGTCCCGCTCACGCCTTGAGATGCGCACCTGACATCCGACTATGGCCTCATAAGTCCCTGGTGTCCAATTATACTATTTTAATTATTTTAGAATCGCATTAAATGAATTTATATTATGATACCACAATTTGTAATTTTATTTCAAAAAAGATTGATTTTTAGCATACTTTTCGAATTATACCGTGGTGCCAAATGCCCGAAAAAGCCTCAAAACTCATTTTTCTAGCTTTTTCCCAATTTTTAATATTTTTTCAAGAATTTTCAGAATTTTTCCATAATTGTTTTTATCTATTTTTATCTATTTTCTGTAATTTATTTTATTTATACATTGGTTTTATTAAAATTTTAAATTAATTATTTTTTTGTTTATTGGATTGGGCCCAGGTTGATCCGACCCGGTCCACACAAGTCAGGATCGGCCCGACCTGCCTGGCTACCCCTTCCCCCATGTTGAACGAAGAGAGAGCTTTGCTCTCTGTTCGTTCAACTGTAATTTTTCTTATATCGACAACAACATTGTTTTTTACAATCACTAAAACATTAACATAAACAACCCAACTCTAGCCTCAACGCATCTAAAACTCCAAAAAAAATCTCCACCACATCAAAAATAACATAACAACTCACCTCGATCTTGGGAGGTCGCTACAGAGGCCGCCACGAGGGAGAGACTTTGCGAGAGAGATGGCAAAATCATGGAGGTGTGAGGAGAGCTTGGTGGTGGAAACTTGGATAGGGAGGAAAATGAGGGGGAGGGAGTGAGGAAGAATATGAGATCGTTGGAGAGAGAGGGATAGAAAAATTATTGGTTTTGTTTGGGGAGGAGAGAGAAAAAGTAAGGTATGGGATGATTTGATTAGTAGGTGTGATGTGACCTATTAAACCCCTAACTATCCCATATACCCGCGTTACGCGCACCTTGCGACATCGTACACTATTGTCACTACGCGCGCACATTACGACCAATAAAATACTAACTGGTGCGATGTGAATTAAATTAACAATACGACAATTTAACACATACATCATACAAAAATAACTATTTATACCTCAATTGGCATATCTTGGACTTATCGACGGTGTCCATGTGGGTCCAAGTTACGAGTCCTAGTCTCGGTGTCGACTCCCAAGGGTTGACCCAATGCGCCATATCAGGATAGGTCCAGGTCATCAACCTGAAATGCCACGTGGCACGGGTTAAATTTTTAGGGTCGTTACAGTCTTCCCAACTAATCAGAATTTTGTCCTCAAAATTAAAATAACTTGGAACAAGACTTACCTGAATCAAAATAGATATGGAAAGTGTTTGCGTATATAAGACTCTAGTTCCCAAGTCAGCTCCTCATCCCGTGATGTTGCCATTTAATGAGGGCTACGGGATGGTCTTATTCCTTAGTCTCTTTACCTGACGGTCCAAAAGCTGAATAGGATTCTCCTTGTATGTGATGTCCTCCTTTAGATCTATCTCACTCAAATCCACTATTGGCCGTATCCTTCCTCTCGACCTATCCAGCCGAAGCATCAAAATATGAAATACGGGGTGGATCCCGGCTAACCGAGGTGGTAACCCTACCTCATATGCAACCTTGTCGACTCTCATCTTGACCTTGAAAGGACCAATGAATCTCGGCGTGAGTTTTTCTTTGATTCGAAATATCTTGTGACCCTTCAAATGTGAGACTTTCAAGTACACGTAAGCTCCCTCATCATACTCTAACTCATCATGGTGCTTGTCATAATTCTTTTTGTCTCTCTTGTGCACCTTTTAGATGTAATTTGATCTGTTATATCTTCTATATGTCATCTACCACAATCTCTAGCCCAAGAAATGCCACATCCTTGGGCTCTGCCTAACACGCACTACAAGAAAGAACCAATTTAGCAACAAACTAATCTGATGCTGAGGTGGTATGATTTTGTTGTTAAACCACTCTACAACGAATCAGCAACAGATAGTGGTTGTTGGTAAATTCTTTGTTGCTAGTGCACCCCAACGATAGAATGGGTATTCTGTTGCTATTCAGCAACAAATTTGTGACAAACATTTGTCGCTGAACAGCAACAGAAACACGTCTGTTGCTGATTCAAGTCTAGTTAGCACAAACGTGTCTATCGCAACTCTGTTGCTGTTTAGCGATAAACAACGTCTATGATTGGTGCCTAGTAAGCAAATACGCCTTGTGACAAATTAGCAACAATGTTGAGCTGTCCCTAGTTGTCGAATGGTAATTTTTTTTAAAAAATTATAAATAGTAAATAGTAAAAGAAAAACCTGCAGTAAAATCCGCCAAAACAATTTAAAAGCTACTAATATTACAAAAATTGGAAAGATGTATGTATATTATCAAAATTTTACAAACAATGTCTACAAAAGAATGAGTTTAACATTTCATAATTAGTACTATACTATAAAGTAGTAAATCAACATTATTCAACAATCTACAAGCAACTACACAAGCTGGCTACACAAATTTACATACATAAAATGTGTACAAAACACTCCAATAACATTCTTTCACCGATACATAGATAGGCACTATACAAACTCTTTAGCTAGCAGAGTGTATCCCATCCAAATCTTGAAAATTAAAAGGAAAATCAATAGTATTCGACATGCAACCAAAATATTCCAACACAAATTAAAATCCAATTTTAGTGAAGTTGAAGACTATAAATACTTTTCTTAA
Source organism: Stephania yunnanensis (assembly GCA_039657365.1). Classification (NCBI taxonomy): domain Eukaryota; kingdom Viridiplantae; phylum Streptophyta; class Magnoliopsida; order Ranunculales; family Menispermaceae; genus Stephania; species Stephania yunnanensis. The sequence goes on from CM077585.1 coordinate 23,581,549, forward strand.
GCAACTTGAGATGTAGGCTACTTACTTAAAAACTATGGTTGAATCTCAATATAAATACCTTGTTGAACAAATTGGTAAATAGTATTTTAGAGTAATGATAAGAAACACATACATAATGTTAACATAATCTAGGAGGGGCATTGAGAGAAATCAATTAATAAAGAGAAATATATGGGTTGTGTAAGGTAAATTCACAGAAACTCACTTGTAAGGTGTGTGTGGTGTAAGAAGTTATTTTGAAAAAGCAAAAGTTGAATATACAGGTAGTAGTATGGAACAACTTGATTCACAAAATGACTCTAACATATAATATAAACAAATAAGTCGATCGACATAACATGATCATTCAAAAAAGCATCTTCCGTTCTAATTAGTTATTGGCAAATAACACCTAAAATTGAAGTATGAATCTAGATGCATATTCATAATTCAAAAAGCAATCCAATATCATGAATTGAACCATAATATTTCCTAGATTAAGTTTAATTCCAACACCAGTTATTTACAAAGTAGTACTATTTCAAGAAAGGTCTCCACTTTTTTGTAATAGAGTCTTATTTAACCAATGTGACACACGTTACAATATCTCGGTCCAACACATCCCAACAGTACCATTTTCAAACATCATGCTGAAAGGTGTTTCAAATCGTTTGCGTTGAAGATTGAACACCAAAATACTTCAAACACCCAAATGGGTTTTGACCCAAAGAAAGGTTCATAGGAAGAAGAAGAAGAAGAAGAAGAAGAAGAAAAAAAAAGAGGAAAAAGAGGAAAAGGAAAAAGAAAAAGAAACAACAGTTGTTTAGAATTGTAAGAAATGGGCAGCCACATGGAACTTAGCAGCCACCCAACTAGTATATATTCACAATTAGTCAGACTACAACAGGAAAGCAATGCATAAGTATTTCTAGGATGTTGAAATGACACATTATAATGCAAACCTTGAAAACAGGATCCCCTAAAACAATGACCCTATGGATGTTGTAGTCCATATGTAGGTATTTATGAACTGTATGCATTATTTAACATAAATTTGTCTGAACTCACTCATCATGCATCCTCAAATCACTACTTAAGGCTATTTTTTTCTTTCCCATAAAAGGGCAAGCCAACTACAACAAAATTCATCGATTGATTCATCTATACGCATGTATAGTTATAATAAGCGAAAAACCAATGAAGTTAGGCTGATCCCCAACCCCACCTTAACAATGTATCATGTAACAAAAAACAAACATGTCATTCGAATGCAAATGCTCTTTAATGTGAAGTCTTGAGTCCAAGCTTGATAACAAAAAGTTGATACGAACTAATTAAGGTTTCTTGATTAGATTCATAAGTTAAACTAGCTAGTAAAAACTTTCGACACCAACAAATGTTAACTCTAAAAAAACTTTATCTAAAAAACATTTTGCATGAAAAAGCATATAGTGGCATTATTATGTAATACAATCATTTGGTCTCTAAAACCAAAATACTCTCTCAATCAACCCTCATTCTCCAAAACATTAGATGCAGAAAAATAAACATAAAATTCAACATGAGAGTTTTAAAGTAATTATATCTTACCTAGCAAAAACAATAAAGCCTTGCTAACTCCTTTTTGTAAGCAACACCAATACCGAATGCCACCGTTGCTTATACCTGCAAATGAAGAATCACATCAACTACATTAGAAGGGAAAAAATGTAAAGATATACATTGACTCGTAATTAAAAACTCACCATCAAACAAATGTAGAACATCCAATCACTATTGTCATGGTGGTGGTCGCGGAGGCGGCATAAGTTGTGACATAAACTCATCAAGATCATCCAAAAGATGATGTCTATCCTTAGGCAGCTCTCTATGTGGATCGGTCCAATGTCCAGGTTGGTGGTCATCCAGGTGCGCAGACTAAGAAAGTGCTAGTGGACTCAGTGGTGCTCTGTCAGTCGTTAAATGTCCAGGTTGGTCGTTACTCTGAAGATTAGAATGCTCTGTAGCTAGTGATAGTGGAGGTCGAGGTGTCAAAGGCACGTGGGGCCTAATACCAAGGTGTTGCATCAACAATGCCTCCATACGTGCTAAACGGTCCTGCATCTCTCGATTTTCTTCTTGGCATTCCATCTTGTCCCTCTACATTTTTTCTTGTCGTTCCATTCGCTCCTTCAACAATGTTTCTTGCAGCCTCTGGTGGTCCCGCTAGAGCTCTTCCAACTCACGAGGTCCATATGTTGGTCTTTGAGATGAGCTTGCTTCCCCTGAAGATATGATGCGATGATAACCTTATGACCCTATTCCGTAGACATGTCCCTTGACTTCTGGCACCACCTCAAGATAAACTGATCCTGGTCAATCGATGTGTTGGGGGACTGGGTGAACATCTCTTCCAATCTTTGAGTGAGTTCAGCCTGCCTTAAATTAATAAACTAATAGTTAACTTCATTGTTTTCTTTTAAATTGATATACTATATGTGTTGTCTCAAAAGCTATTTATATGCAATTTATATTACTTACATCAATCTTCACGGATATCTGATTGATGAAAGTTTGGTCGTCATGGCCATGGGTGTGGAGGTGTCGAAACATCTCATTGCGTGTGGAATGACGTTTAAGCTTCTTCTCCTACAAGCGAGTTCCAGGATTAGTAGTTTCTATTTGCGCTCATTTACATACAAAACTATTTATGTGTGTATATGTACCAATGCAACACCATGCTGTCTCGTGGATATAGCTCCAGCGCTATGCAACGAAATACCATTGCCCGCCCCTCCCGCCTCGGACTTTCTATTCGCACTCATCTACTCGAACTTCTTCTTGAATGTTTAATCAGTTGCTCGTTTTCTTTTGTAATTCTCAAAAGCCTCATCTGTCAAGTAAAGATGTGTTATTCTCTTCTTCGCGATTAAATATATATTGCTTGTATATCGGATGGCTGCCTTTCGACACTACGCTTCGTATATCACAAATGACATTTGCAATCCCAAGTGAAGAACACCTACAAATGAACAAGTAATGGACACATTCTCATTTCTATAATCAGAAACTAGTTTAAATAAATTCACCTCGATGGATTATGTGAACTTACTGACCTTCCACCTAAGCCAATATATATCTCGTTGGGATTGTGGAACATATTCCCATTTCCATCATTCTTTCAAATATCCACTCTTGAAGACTAAACTAATTTTCCCTACCGCAACAGAAGAAGGGTGTAACCTACTATTTCAACATTTAAGTTAGTCTAGGAAAGTAGTATTTTTATGGATTAAGTATATATTGCGAAAATTAACATATAAGCCATGCTCAGCAATGAGATGAATAATAGGGTTTTCGCCTTTTGTAGGGGTTGTCGGCGGTCGGAAAAAATATGGGTTCCCCTCAATCGCAGGTGATATCGATGAGCTCAACCTTTTAGTGGATGACCTCGCGGATGAAGTCCTATGTGGTGCTGGGGGTCTACGAGATGTAGAAGTGTGCTCGTCGCCTACTCCATGAGAATGAACGGGATGAGCTGAAGGTAATGGTGTGGCATGATGTGACGAAGAGGGCCTGATACCATGCTCATAGGGGTATACATATCCTTGAGGTGATGGTGTAGAGTGGTGTGACAAAGATGGAATGCTACCATGCTGAGCAAGGATTACATAAACTATAGGAGATGGTGTGTCGTGATGTGATGCCGAGGGACTGGCACCATGTTGAGGTGTGTATACAGTTCTTGTCGGTGATAGTGTGGCATGTTGATGTGGATATGGATGACCGGGAGGCGATGAGGAGGTATAATGTGATGACGACGGTCCGAATGTATAAGTTGGGAATGGACGAACTACATGTGACAGACTGGTGTGATATGGCAACAATTCGGTGTTGTGATGCAAGTAGGCATAACTCGGGTGTGATGGAGTGGTATGATGTGGTGAGTACGAATGAGTCGGATGTAATGAGTACTGACCATCCGGATGGGAATGTGTAGCATGGTGTGACAATGATCCACGTCCAATAGTGCAAGTCTCCTCCGTGGGTCTATTGATGTCCTTTATGTCCTCATCCTCCATATTACCACGCCCCTACCTCTCGCGATATGTAATGGTATCTATATCAATCGCATAAACAAATAACTCAGTTGATTGATACATATAACATTCATAGAGATATATGAATTCTAACATAAACATCATATTTCAAGCAAATTGATAGATTACACTAAAAACTCACACCAATCACTCTAACTCATCTTCGCCACCACTGTCTGATGACAATGTTAACTCATCATCTTCTTCATCGTCTGCATTTTCTCAAATTCATCGTTATCAGACACAATTTCATCTATCGGATCAACATCCATCGATGCTAATGGATCTACATCTACTTCCACGATGAACATATTCCCATTTTGATCGGCTTGAAATGCATTATCCGAGATGACCATTTTGAACTAATGACATTGGTTTCATTTATGAACTTTGGTTGAAGCTTGCATATAGCTAACCAATCACTTCGTTCCCTTCTCTTGATAGAAGGGTAAGGAAGATATTGTACTTGATGTGCTTCATCGCCAATATGAAAGGCTCGTACCTATTGAACAGACAATTTATGTACTTCTACCAAACTCAGCTTACGATGAAGTCGTGTACAACTTTGAGTAAGATCAAACCAATCACATTTGAACAACATTGTTCGGAGTGACCCATCATGGTAATCAATTCGAATTACGTCTCGGAGTACACCGTAATAGTCAGTATCGTTCTCGCCTTTGACGCATAAACCACTGTTCGTGTTGTCTTGTTCGCATCGTATGATAGCGTGTCAAACTTATATCCATTAATGAGGTATGCAAGATAACTCGTACATGAACGCATTGGTCCATGTGAGATTTGATGAATCGTATATGGCACATCATTTTGTTCAGCCTAATATGTAATATTACAATATTAAAATCTTGCATGTTACATAATGAGTGTTCAAAATCTAAACTGATTTGAATTAGGTGTATATAGACTATCACGTACATATTGCAAGAACCACACTGCAAATTGTTGCTCAAGTTTGATCTCTATAGCTTGATCAGTGATGTTTACTTCTTGCAAATAAACGATAGTCTTGAATATGCTCAGAAAAAATGATACGAGATTAGACGTTGCACAGAGAAAATGTCAGAGGAAAAATCACCCTGAATTGTAATACCTTATAAACGGAACTACTTCTGGGCAATTTAGTAACACATATTGATGAGCTACAACATACTCCTCTGACGTGAGGTACCGTTTCCTCACTTTGCCCAATGGTCATCCCGGATGAATGAAAATTGAGAATGCACAATTGTTAGCAACACTCGGACCTACTCCACCAGCATCATTTCGTTAGATCCGTTCGTAAGCAATACCGATATTATCCTCAAAGTAGAAGGAACAAAAAGAAGTTGATTCCTCAACTAAGTAAGAAATATATATCGACCCTTCAACTTTCGTCTTGTTTCTAACATTGTTCTTCAAATGCTTGAGATACCTATATGATGGGAGAAAATATTTGGACGGTATGTCCGTTAAATTAGGTAGTTATAACCAATATAACCTAAGATATTAGTTATTCATTTCAATAAATGTTTATTGATTATAAAAATTACCTTTCGAATGGATACATCTACCGAAATTGTACGGGTCCGGTGATATGAGCCTCGTATGCTAAGTGCATGAGAAGATGCTCCATTAAGTCAAAAAAACTAGGTGGGAAGATTTGCTCCAACTTACACAATATTTTGGGAATGTTAGAGTGCAACTACTCGATTTGCGCCATATTAAGGTTCCTAGCAGTCAAGTCTCAAAAAAACAAACTTAACTTGCTAATTGCAATCCATACTTTATCCTCTAGTAGTTCACGAAAGGCAATAGGAATCTATCTCTGCATGAACACATGTCAGTCATGACTTTTCAGCCCAAACATCCTCAATTTGTTGGCGTCCACACATCGAACAATATTTGAAGCATATCCATAAGGAAAACGTAACTGTCGTATCTAATCACAAAAGACTTCTTTCTTATGCTTATCGAGTGTATAAGATGCTCTAGGATATGAGTTGGACACAAGGTCATATTCAAGGAAAGGTCGATTGCAAATATCTTTTAAATCTAGTCTCAACTTGGCATTGTCCTTACTCTTCCCAAGAACACTCATAATTGTATTAAAATTGTTGTCGAAGACATTTTTTCAATGTGCATGACATCCAAGTTGTGCCTAATGAGATTCGTCTTCCAATAAGGTAAGTCCCAGAATATGCTTCGTTTCCTTCACCTTGAATACTTGGTAATCTTATTGTTCTCCTAAACGGATTCAATTTCAATTACTTCCATCAGTTCCAAGCTTCGATTTCAGCCAAAACTTGTTCCCCAGATTTTATTGCCAGCGATCCTTTTCGACAAGTTGTATTACGCCTAAAGCCGATCTTGTCACTTCTTAAAGTGGAGCTACACGGTAGGAAACGATGATGGCAATCGAACCAATAAGTTTTTCCACCATGCGTTAATTGGAATGCATCTGTGTCATCCATACAATAAGGACAAGCTCTCTTTCCATGTGTGCTCCAGCCAGACAACATACCATAAGCAGGGAAGTCACTAACAGTCCACATAAGTGCAGCTCAGAGTTGGAAGTTCTTTTGGTGGAAATGTCATAGGTAAGTACTCCTTCATGCCATAAAATCTTGTAACTATTTTATCAAAGATTGTAGGAAGACATCAATTTGATTTGTAGGATTAGTCGGGCCCGACACGATGACCGTTAAGAACATGAACTTCTTCTTCATGCACAATGAGGGGAGTAGGTTATAACGAGTGAGAATTACAGGCCACGATGCGTATTATTTTTCAGATTGGCCGAATGGTTGGAAACCATTCGTACATAACCCTAAACGAACATTACGAATTTCAGCGTTGAATTCGGTGTTCACATCATTGAAATGCTTCCATGCAATAGAATCTGAACAATGTTGCATGATGATACCATTTGAAACGTATTCCCCATGCACCGCATGTACCTCGCAGTCGCTTCAGACGCGAACAAATGCTGCAACCGAGGTGCTAGGGGGAAGTAATGCATTTTTTTGAGCCCGCGGCATGCCACTCCATCCTTTACATTTAATTTGTTCATACCTTGATTCACCGCAAAACTTACATGTCGTCAACTCTGAAGCCTCTCCCTAGTAAATCATGCACATGGACTCGCAACATTCAATTTGTTGGACTGGTAGCCCCATCCCTTGCATTAGTCGTTTCGTGTTGTAAAAGCTATCAACTAAACAATTGTTACTCAACAATGCGTCTTTACAAAATTGAAGAATTTCATCGTATGCCTTTTCAGAGATATGATGTTCTAATTTGATTTTTAGGAGTCTCGCGACTACCGACAATTTGGTCATGTTCTCGCACCCTGGTCATAGTGCCTGACTTGCTACGTCTAACATATTATACAAGTTTTGCAAATAAGGATTTTGAGGTTGTTCCACATGACACCAATTGAAACTCGGACCCACCAAGCCGTGCACCATCTCATGATACGATGTACAATAATTGGCTCCATGTGTCCCTTCGTGGTCATCATATCCCATCGTATTTCTAGGTTCGTCATGTACATTTTAAGTGTGCATATATTCTTCTTCCTCGTGTTTCAACCAGCAGTTATATCTCGGAACGAATCCCTGATGAAGTATATGAAGTTCTACGGTATCAACATCATAGTATGAACGATTACGAAACTTCGAATGGTTGCATGGACATCAAATCTTCCCCTCAGTGGCGAATGTCCTACAATGCGTCTTTGCATATGCTATGAACTCGTTCACGCCGTTAATGAACTCTCGTCGAGTATACCCATTTTCAATACGACTATACATCCATTCTCGATTAGTAGACATCTCGATCCTAAGTTTTCTAGCCGATCAGTGGATAAATCTTATCAATTTTTAACAATAAAGTATATAAATTATTATAGTTTTCTTTATTTTTAAAAATTAATCCAAACTAATATTCATCAATTCCTAATATATATAATCTTGACATTTCAAATATAGCTACGTACCTAGTAAGTACCAAGTAAATGACAATCACAATTAATAAACAATATAAGAATGAGTAACAACTCAATAAGACATCATTTTTCGTTGAAATGCACAACCAAACATTAAGTTAAACAATGTATGAATTTATTAATGCATAATTCCCGCTTGTCTCTCTCTATATATACGACACTGTACTAAATCACTTCAAAGTTGATATATAGTCACATTAGAATAAGCATCCAATTTAAAAAAAAGGATGCAAAGATTCCTCAAAATTGAAATAATATCATAAGGAAAAGCAGCAAAGAGATAGTAAGTAAAAATCATCTTTCATTTAAGAAGAACAAGAAAATATCTTCAACCGTTAACGAATAGAGTGTCTAAATAATCAAATTTTAGCACAATGATGATAGAATATCTATCAAGCAACACATTAAATTTGTACCACTCACTCACTCACTCACTAGCCATTATGTATCTTAGCCGATGACCTTTCTAGTCTCCTCCTTGCATAATGTCATGGTTAGGACGACATGTTGTAAAATTTTGGGGTGCATTATCATCATGATCGTGTTCTAGTATGGTCTAGCTTTGCATGTTTCTTAAACAATATTACAATGTATGCATTTTTAATGTCTTTTCCAGCTTTGAAACCATGTCAAAGAAGATATTTGCCATATTTGACATGGAATTTAAATGTGCAAAGGGACATATGTTACCACTTCTTTAGGTGTGCTTTCTCTCCAACATGCTTAATAGAAGTTGAATGCCATGGTATCGTTGCTTTCTTTTCACTTAGCAAGCTATGGAAAAAATGAAAATTGCTACGTGAGAAGAACTTGTGTTGAATAAATAGGATGAGAGATTTATTCCACTGAATTAACTGAATTAATGATGATGACACTCATTCCATTGAATGAACTAATGAAGATATAAAGAAACCAGAAGAATTTATTCAGGAGATGGGAAATTGGGGTTTCTTAAAAAAAATCAGGTTCTCTACTTCACCAGCTAAAGCAGGAATGGAAAAAAGGAAGCAAAAGCAAACCAAACCTCTCATAACAAAACGTAACAAAATTTCAAACATTCATTCATGAATCTTGAAAACCAAAACCCAAATTTTGTGAAAATCATATTCCTTGAAGAAGAAAAAGAAAACCCCATTTGTTGTCACTAAATTCTTTAGCGTGAGTTATCGCAAACAACCCAAAAAACAAACCTACTAAGTCCCTTCATTTCTTTACATAAACCAACTTCTTAAAGAAATCTATGAAAATAGAGTATCTGAACATGAAGAAAGTTGAAATTGTTGCAATCATGTATTTTTACTAGAAACCAACAACGTGACTCCAACATGAGTCATATTCATATTAACTCATGCTAAATTATGAAACTCATCACAATCAAATTAAAGTTGATAACATTAACAATTTGCCCAATTGCCAACTACAAAAAACTGAATCCCAAATAAACTATCCATGATTCTTCTTTTCGTTAACAATGATGCGAAAAAACTCTATAATCCTTTCAATAACCAAATTGGCAATAATCTCATCCCGATTGCCCATGATGAGAAAGGTGCTAAAGGAAGTGATTTAGATAGAAGGATGAAAAAGAGGCAAGAAACCGAGAAGAAAAGCATCAGATAAGGTGAGGTATCAAATGGGGTGGCTTAGAACAAAGGATAACGAGAAGATGAAAGGAAACCAAATTGTGATGAAGCAAATGCAATTACCACCATGTATATAAGAAACACAAAGTACACTACCTATATAGATACAAGAAAAGTCTTAAATTCACATCAACTACTTTTCATGTAAGAAGTAACAAAGATTAAAAATGAACACACCTTCTCATATATTAATCTAATAGATCAAAAAAATCATATGAGCAATGACATCGACCCTACAAAGTGGGACCTAATCAAGTTGTCAAAAGAGGAATCTTTAAGCACCCCAAACAACAAAAAATGGATTAGCACCTTAATAAGCTTTTTAAAAAATCCAGATACACTAGATGCAAAACAATTGAATTGGCACAAAGAATCCACCCCTGAAGCTCAAATCTAATTAAGTGCAATTTGCAAATGCAGGCGGTTGAAACATGGAAACGCCATCGGATACATTGAGAAATAATTAAAATATTTGAGCATCAGCAATGAATTCAATGAACTGCAACCTTAAAATTGAATATAACTAGAGAGAGGCCATATGTGCTTGAAAAAAAAAGCAATCAAAGCTTAGCATGTACTAAACATATTGGTAATGTCAAGTCCCATTAAGCTCGGATATTGGGTAACTTAGAAAAAAACTAAGAGGTCCAAAATGACATTGGCCAACTCCCCACTTCCCATTAAAAGAAATTTTAAAACACTATCTTCATTACCTAAACTATTTGAGCAAATATAAAATGACATAAATTAACAGGAATACTAAAACTATAGGTCAAGGTCCACACTCCCCAATAAAATTCAAACTTAAAATGTCACCTTCATCAGACATTCGAATGAAGATCAAAAGCCTTTTTAAAAGAGATTTTCTAAACTAACTCGATTTCTGGGAATGATTGGGGGTTTTTGTTGCTAGGGCACAATTCGACGAGTTATTATCAAAGATTGGTGCATCTAGAAAGTCTTCAATGAGTAATCTAAGGAAGATGGAATTGTCTCTTGTCCCATAAGTCATTCATGCTTCATATTAATTTGATTAAGCTAAACCTTAAACCTTAGTCCCACGATTTGAAATGCATCAATTTCGACTAAAGATTAATCAAGAGAGGTAAAGAAGAAGCTTATAATTACAAGCTGCCTAAACAACAAATGGGCATTAAAGGCTTAATCTAAATTTTACCTAAAATGAATGAAAGTCCCTATCATGGTAATTACTTGAGAATACATATGTACATAGTTCAAGAAATGTGAGTAGACAACACACCCTAAGAATGGGCAAGCTCCAACTTTTACAAAACAACTAGACAACACACAAAACAAGCGCTCCAAAACTTGCAAACCCTCATCGATCAATTATGCGAGTTTCGCCCAATCGTCATACTGGGCATCACATAAATAGTGTTATGGATTGTCAAATCCAACCATTACGACTTCAAAACCCCAACCCACAAAAAGGCATAACTCGAAAAGCTGCTCAACCCAATTGCAGACCAAATGTTTGAACAAATGCTTCACACGACCCAACTCATCAAAATCAATGGAGCAATCGAGCATTGCCCGAAGCATCAATACCTAACCTATCGGTTCAATCTAAAATTCAGATTTCAAACAAACTAGTCTCAAAGCAATCGAGCATTGCCCGAAGCAATCGAGCATTGCTCGAATCAAGCATTAGTTCAACTAGAAGGAAACTAAAAAAATGAGGGAGATGGAAATGACTTACTGTACCAATCTTGAGAGTACCTCAGCGTCGGAGATGGGTGGAAAGGACACGGAGAGCACAAAGAGGGTTTAGACGACTTGGGAGGCCGTCATGATTTGGAAGACGACAAGGAGAACACAAAGAGGGTTGGTGCAACAGATCAGCTTAGAAAATCTAATTAACGACAAAAGGGTTTGAGCAAGGAGAGCAATGAGGGAAGACGATGGATTTTTTTTTATTTTCCGCTTTACAACAGATCAGTGACAGACCCTATTTTATCGCTGATATGTTTCAAATCTGTTATTAGTTTCGTTTGGTTCACGGATCAAACGCCACGTGTTGGTATGAAAATCTCGACAAATAATTGTTGAGCAGGAATATATGGAGGGAAAGCTCACCTACAGATCTGTGACAGCTAACAGTCTATCACAAAATGTTTGTTAAAAATCTGTCATTGGATAGTTGCTACAAGGCCAACTTGGTCAAATGAATTATTTGATGCAGATTTGTTATTGATTTGTTGTTGTTTAGCAACAGATCATAGTTGTTGCTATTTATTGTTGCTATTTTGCCACATTCTTGCAGTGACGATGGAGATCTGCATGGCCTACCTTAAAGTTCCTTAAACAGTTCCATCCCAATACTGGCCTGATAACTGTCATTATAAGCATACTCACACAGATGCAGATTCTCCTCCCAAGAACTACCATACTCCAACACACACACACGAAGCATATCCTCTAACACCTGAATTAACCGCTCTGACTGACCATCTGTTAGTGGGTGATAAACCATACTTAAATCTAATCTGGTACCAAACAATGCATGCATGCTCTGCCAAATTTGCGATGTAAACTGCAATCCTCTATTTGATACGACGAATAATGGGACTCCATGTAACCTAACAATCTTTCGTTAATACAAAACAACTAATTTATCCACCTTGTGTGTCATTGATACTAGTAAGAAGTGCGCAGACTTAATCAGCCTATCCACAACCACCCAGATGCTATCATGGCCATGCTGAGATTAAGGTAATCCACTGACAAATTCAATGGCAATATGTTCACACTTCCACCGAGGAATGGGAAGTGGCTGTAATAATCCTCCGGGTCTCCGATGCTCAACTTTAACTCAATGGCATATCTTACACGCTTGAACGTAATCACTAACATTGGTATTTATCCCCGGACACCAGAATAGACAAGGCATATCCGCATACATCTTGGTCCGACCCAGATAAACCGTAAAATGGAAGCGGTGAGCCTCTTGAAGTATCTTTTCACAAATCTCAGCCACTGATGGAATCCACAGTCTTCATCTAAATCGCAGGCATGAGTCTATTGACTTACTCCACTCCAGGTGATCAGGACTCTGAGCTAACTCGCTAAACTTTTGTATTGCTCATCAGCCTGCTGACCCTTAAGTACACTCTATATAGAAACTGCCTGAGTACTCATCTGCCTACAAATCAATGCTCTTTAAGGAACTCTAGCCAATGCCTTTGTCTCATAATCAACTCCTTTTGAGTAAAGAGCTACTTCAAACTCTTATGGTCAATAAAGAGTGTGAATATCTCTTTGTAGAGATAATGACACCAAATCTTTAATGTGAAAATCATTGCCGCTAACTCCAAGTCGTAAGTAAGGTAATTCTTCTCATGAATCTTCAGTTGTCAGGACGCGTAAGCTATCATTTTACCGTTCTGCATCGAAGCACAACCCAAATTTAGAAGCATACGTATTCACCTCAAAACCCTTTCCCAACACTGGTAGTACCAATATTGGTGCGGTCGTTAATCGCTCCTTCAGAGTCTAGAAAGCCTGCTCACAGCTATCATTCCACTTAAATTTGACTTCCTTCTTCGTTAACTGTGTCATCGGCGCAGCGATCTTGAAAAAATCCCGAACAAATAGTCTATAGTAGCTTGCCAATCCTAGAAAACTGAGAATGTATGTCACTGATGTCGGTGTAGGCCAATTGATCACTGCTCTAATCTTAGCAGGGTCCACCGACACTCCACTGGCTCCAACAATATGCTCAAGAAACCCAACTTTAATGAGCCAAGACTTGCACTTAATGAATTTAACATACAGTCTATGCTCCCTCAAAGTCTGTAAGACTGTTCGAAAGTGTCCCTCGTGATCCTCACGCGTCCTGGAAGAGACAAGAATGTCGTCGATGAACACTATCATGAATCTACCCAAATACTTTTTCAATACTCGGTGCATAAGTCCCATGAACATCGTTGGGGCATTCGTCATCCCAAATGGCATGACGGTAAATTGGTAGTGCCCATATCTCGTGCGAAAAAGCAGTCTTATCCTATCCTCAACTTGAATCCTCAACTAGTGGTATCCAGACCTCAAATCAATCTTAGAAAGCCATTGTTCCCATGTCAGCTAATCGAACAAGTCATCAATGCTTGGGAGTGGATACTTGTTCTTCACTGTGACTCGGTTGAGCTGTCAGTAGTCAATGCAAAATCTCAAACAGCCATCTTTCATCTTGACAAGCAATATTAGTGCACCCTAAGATGACATGCTCGAACGTATGAATCCCAACTTTAACGACTCATCTAGCTGGGTCCTCAACTCCTCCAACTCTTTAGGATCCATCATGTATGGCAGAATCGAAATGGATTTGGTCCTCGGGACCAAATCTATGATGAAACTGATCTCCCTGGGTGGTGGTAATCATGGTAGCTTAGCGGGAAAAACATCCGAAAACTCGAATACAACAGGCACCTCCTTTATTTTTGCCTCAAATCTCTCGGTCGTACTCAAAATACTAGCAAATGTCTCGAGATCTAACTCGTTGCCACTCTGGCTTGGGTGATCAACAACGTTGTTGAAATCCCCTGAAAACTAAACTCTGCTCAATCTGGAAGCCAAAACAGAACCACCTTGTTTAAACACTCAAGCTGTGCGATACGCGGCTAACCAATGCCTAATAAGGCATCAAACTTTAGGAACTCCAATACTTTCAAGTCTGCAGGCATCTCTTGTCCATCTATCTCATTTAGCAGTCAACACATAATACATTTAGGTATATCTTCTCCTCAATAGTTGTGCTGAGGATCAAGGGTCGCTCTAGCCTATCAGGTCTTAATCCTAACTCATCAACCATACGATTTGAAATAAAAGATACAGAAGAACTTCGATAAATTATAGTATGCATAAATTAACTACAAATGTAAATAATACCCTCGATAAGGTTACGAGTGGTAGCTGGATCCGGTGCAGCGATGGTATGAACTCGCTCTCTGCATTGTTGTGGTCGAAGCCCTACCTAGTCATGGACATGTACTAACGAAGTGCCATATATGTCTACACTCCAAACATGCTCGATGTGGCCCCAGCCCTGGTGGAGTCCATTGTCCATATCCCTGCGTTTGACTGGACCTTTGTCCCTGCCCTGGTTATATCTCTGTCCCTAACTACGTCCATACCTCTGCCCCTGACCACCTCCTTTAACTCGGCCCTCAGTCCGCTGATACTGTTGTGGTAGCCCTGGCTATGCTGACTGTTGTGGTGTACTAACATAACTCCATGCCCAAACATATGGTACTGGCGCGGTGTGCGCTGGATGGGATGATGGAGCTACAGACCCTATATTTTGTGTCCTGTCATCTCTCGCTTAAACGGTTGGTGTCTCTTTCTCGTCCTGTCACCACTTGACCGATAATCTGACTGTGTCGGTGCTGGTGTTGGGATGATCTCATCGGGGTGTGTGCTTAGGTATGACTCTCTAGCCAAGCTCCTCTCATATGCCGCCTATAAACTCCCTGGCTCAGTGGTCACCATGATGCCTCCAATGTCCCTCAACAGAGCTTCCATGAAATAGTATGCCTAGTCAGCATTTGTATCAGTTATGCCTCCAGCATAATCTAATAGCTGCAAATACCTGCTTATATACTGCATCATCAACTCTTTAGTGTACTATCAGATACTCTAAGACTCGATGCTCTTATGTTTTAGGACCGAAAGCGAAAAGTACTTCTAATAAAATTGCCTCTTGAATTCTGCCTAATCCTTGGGCTTACCCTGGATAGCCACCATACTGCACCACCATGCATCAGCCTCTCCAAACATCAGACTTGAAGATATATTTGGTCTCATATGCTTCGGTGTGGCCAGGATGTCATGTATTTTCTCATGGCTCTTCATAAATTTCTCTCCCGCCTTGAGATTTGTGCCCCTGTATAACTCAGCTGGTCTATGTCTCTAGAATTCTCCTGACTGTCGCGCCTTAATTGTCACCCCAGTGCTCATCTTTGTAGGTGTAGTCGGCATTGTATCCATCGGTGCAGGTGGTGTGGGCAATACTGTCTTAGTCTAAAACGTTATTATCTCAGTTATAATGGGTGGTGTCGGTACGACGAGAGCTGCTGGAGTGGCCTGTATGGTAGGCACATTCCTCTCCTGAATTGTGGGCACTGTCGACGAAGATGGTAATGGTGTAGTTGTGATATGTGCCCTGAGTATCCTCAGGATCTAATCCAATCATTGATCTTGAGATGTGACTCTTCGAGTCAATGACTCTACCTCCTCAGTACTTACGAATCGAGGACATGTTGCCCCACTATTATCACTCGAACTAGGCTAATCTGTGATCACGGTCCGCAATAGCAAGCGAGTTTCTAATTAGTGTATAGTTATCGATATAGTATACTACAATACAACAATTAGCATATATAGGATCCAAATTTTAATTTTCCCAACTCTCCTCACTTCCCGATTAAAACTCTAAATCGGGATCATAGGGTTCCACTATAAGTTTAAACCATGCCCTAACTATGCTTTTAATTTGTGTCTTATATTGGTTGTGGGTTAATCAAGAGCTAGACGTAAAGATCTGGCTTTGATACCAACTGTGACGGCCCCAATTTCCCACAAATTGGGCCCCACCAAGCCTAAGCCCACATGGACCCTCGAGCCAATCTTCCAAGGTCGATGCAAGCCTAGTAAGCCTTCTGATCCATCCATATAAGTAAATTCATAATTTTAAGCCGAGTCATTTGTATGTTTTTCAAGTTTTACAAGTTAGAAAAAGCAATTAATACATTAAATAACTCAAAATAAAGTAAAAGTGTCGGACATCCTAAATGTGAAACCCTCTAAACATGTATATTCATGTATATCTTGTGTCAAGTGTTATAATTAAGCAAAAATGATATCAAGTCATGTGTATCTCACAACCCAAAAAGTATCACAAGTGTGATAACAACATATATAAATAATACAAAAGGTCAAAAACCTACGAAAGTGTAAAGAGGATGGCCGCTCTGATATCCTCAGAGTTGATCGTCAAGTGTTAGCATCTTGCCCTTGCTCGACTGCGGATCTGCACTCGGCCAAACATAAGAATGGCGAGTCCAGTAAGTAAAAGCTAGTAGGATCTAAATTGTAGTTCAAAATAAATAAAGTAGTCTAAAAGTCATGAGGATAGAAAGAAAACTATATGAAATGCATGATAATAAGACTGTAAAAATGAAAGTACAATGAGAAATTAGTGTCAAAGGAAACAATAGAGAGGTACCCAAGTAGTCCAAGACCACCGAGTGCGGGTGCCATAGGGTTGGGGTGATAGAGTCGCGGCAACGCCAAGCAGACTTGGGTGATAGGACATGGCGTCACTTGTTGTACCTAGACCATCGCGAATGAGGGATATCAATAGTGCCCCGAATAAAACACATCTTATTCTGACCAAATGCTTAAGTGACTCGAGGTCATGACCTTGTTTGCAAGCTGGTACTCACTCCATTCAGTGACACTCGTATAACTCACTTGGCCCTCGGACACTCATAGGTGGGTGGGAATTCTAAGAAAGGAACACAATACAATATCAATAAAATATAAGCTCAAATAAACTACTATGCATTTCCTAGCTGGTTTTACTTACCTCAAGCAATTGCAAATCGTCCTCAACACGTCTTGCTCATGCCTCGAGATGCGCACCCTACATACGACTATAGCCTCATAAGTCTCTGGTGTCTAATTATACAATTTTAATTATTTTAGAGTCATATTAAGTGAATTTATAATATGGGACCACAATATGTAACTTTATTTCAAAGATTTCTGATTTTTCGCACAGTTTTCTAACTATTCTGGGGTGCCAAATGCCTGAAAAAGCCCCGAAACTCATTTTTCTAGCTTTTTCCTAATTTTTCACGTTTTTTTGGAATTTTCTGGATTTTTCCATAATTTTTTTTATCTATTTTTATATATTTTCTATGATTTATTTTATTTAAAGATCAGTTTAATTAAATTCTTAAATTAGTTATTTTTTTGTTTATTGGGTTGGGCCCAAGTTGACCCGACTCGGCCCACACGGGGGTAGCCAGGCCCACTGTCTGCCTGGCTACCCCCTCCCCCAAGCTCTCTATTTGTCCAACTGTAAATTTTTTTTATATCGACAACAACATTTTTTTACAACCACTAAAACAACAATATCAACAACCCAACACCATTAAAGCTCCAAACAAATTCTCCACCAAATCGGCAACAACATAACCACTCACCTCAATCTTGGGAGGTCGTCGCGGATACCGCCACGAGGGAGAAACTTTGCGAGAGAGATGGCAAAATCGTAGAGGTGTGAGGAGAGCTTGGTGGTGAAGACTAAGTGAGGGAGAAAAATGAAGGGGAGGGTGTGAGGAAGAAGATGAAATCGTTGGAGAGATAGTGAGGGAGAGAAAAATTATTGGTTTTGTTTGGGGAGGAGAAAGAAAAAGTAAGGTATGAGATGATTTGATTGGTAGGTGTGATGTGACATGTGATGTGACCTATTAAACCCCAGACTATCCCGTACACCCATGTTACGTGCGCCCCGCGACGTCATACACTCTCGTCACTACTTGCGCACATTACGACCTATAAAAATATTAACCGGTGTGATGTGAATAAATTAATAATAAGACAATTTAACATACATGCATCACACAAAATAACTAGTTATACCTCGATTGGTTGGACTTATCGATAGTGTCCTCGTGGGTCTGACCTACGGGTCCTAGTCTCGGTGTCGACTCCCGAAGGTTGATCGAGTGTGCCACATCATGATAGGTCCAGGTCACCAACCTTAGATGTCACGTGGCACGAGTTAAATTTTTAGGGTCGTTACAAAATCTTTCTTCAAACATTCTAATGGGTAAGGTTGAAGATGTTGCGAAGTCTTCAATTTCAATCGTTTCATCTTATGAAACATTGCTTTCTTTGAAGCATTGTCAATATCCGTAGTTAGAAAGAGCGATAATTCTATTCGAAGATTTGAGAACAAACTTCCTTTATATTTATGTATGATTTGAGGATCTGATAGATTGACATTCAGATCCACCGCTTGCTTTTTAAATTCAGTTGTGTAATCTTACACACTCTGCCCTTTTCCTTGTTTGAGAATCTGTCAAAGTTCTTGTATTCGTTCCTTATAGACATTAACAAAAAACCGATTTCTGATTGCAGTCGCAAATTGAGCCTAATTAGTACTAGAGGTTCAATGTTGAGAGTCAGCCCTGTGATGTGTGCTTCCCACCAAGTAAGAGCATGTCCTCCTAATCTCAATCTTGCAAACATGACTTTATGCAGTTTTGAATATATCTTAGTACAGAAGTATACTTTTAGAGATTTCAACCAAGCATCGAGTTGTTCTGCATCTAATTCTTCGTTGTAGACAGGTGTAACGGCCTGAAAATTTGACTTGTGTCACGTGTCAAGTCAGGGTCGTTTGTGGGATCCACTCATCCAAACGCGTTTGTCCGAATCTCGAGTGGAGATGATAATTGTTGAGAAACATATACGTGGAAAATTCGAGAAGCTCGAAACACGAACGGGGACGCGCCTCGAGTTGCGCGCCGACGAGTGACCGAAATAGTGGCTCTATGTGGTTTAAAATATACGTGGGATATATCTCGTGATACATGTAGCGAGAGTATTGAGATTTTAAAATAAGATAGGTTGGTGCCTCGAGATGCGCGCTGCATGGTTGTTGAGTTGCCTCGAGATTCTTGTTGCACGAATATCGATGACACTTTTGATTTGAAATCAAAAGTAAAATAAAAAGAAAATGCATATACATATAAAATATTATATATATAAAGAAAACAAAATTGATTTGGATAAGAATCAGAAAGAGAGAAAAAAAAAAAAAAAAAAAAGACAGAGGAAAAAAATGGCGGAGAGGGAGAAATCGAGTGATCGGGAGGAGGAGATCGACGGAGGGACGGCGACGGCGCTCCCGACGCGGCAACGGCGAGGAGAAACGCACCTGCGTCACATCAGCTCCGGCAAGATCGGTGTGGTCGCGGCAAGATCGGGGGCCGTGGGAGGTGAGCAGGGGCGGCCATATCTGGCGCGAGCTAGCGCGGCTGGCCGGACAGCGGGACGGCGGCCAACGCGGAGGCGGCAGCAACGCCGGTGAGCAAAGGCATGGACGGCGGCAGCCCGGATGACCAGCCGGTAATGAGCAGTGGGCGAGCAGTGGCTCGCGGGAGATGCGGCCAGCAGCGCGGAGGTGGACGGCCGGCAGCGACGCCGGCGAGACGGCAGCGACTCCGGCACGGCAGCGGGTCGAATCGGCTGCGATGGCACGTGAGCGCGGCGACGCGATGCAACGCGGTGAGACGATTTGAAGGTCGGCAGCGGCGCGGAGGACGGCGGTTTTGGCGACGCCGGTGAGCAGCCGGCGGCACCGACAGCGCGGTGGTGCGTTGTAGACCGGTCGAATGCGCGATTTCGACGAAATCGTGACGACGCGATTGAGGGACTTAGGAGTCGGGTGTCAGGTGCGCAAATCGAGACGCGAGCGACGTTTTGAGGTTCGCGATTTCTCGAGGTAAGTAAACCAGTTACGGATTTATACAGTATTTCATGTCTCTCCATTGGCTGTTGTTTATTGTTTTGTGATAGCTTTATTGTTGTTCACTTCTTTGTGATGATAGCTATCGTTGAAATTGTTGTCGATGGAGTGAGTTCATTGGCAAGCGAGTCATGGTTACTGTTTATTTGCGATATGAGAGGGTTAGGACGGGAGGCGGGGGTCTCATCCTAAAGTCGAGGTCTTTCATGGTCGTCCGTCGATACTATCCGGGTCCATGGATGGTTCATAGTCGTCCGTCGATACTATCCGGGTCTCTGAATGCATCATAGTCACATGGGTTAGGACTGGGAGGCAGGGGTGTCGTCCTAAACCCAAGTCTGATGGGCTTGTACTCGCGACTCAACGATTTTTGGTCGGGACTCATTGTTATTGGGCAACACTCATCGATGAATTGTTTACGGTCTTGTATATTCATGCGTTCTTGATTCCTTTTGTTCTATTTGCATGAATTCGACTGATTTGGATATCGTGAACTGTTGTTTTGGATATTGTGAAATGTTGTGTATATGTCCTCTTTGGATTTACTTACACTGGCTCGTCATTCTTATGTGTGATCGAGTGCGAGCCATGACAGTAGCGAGAGGGAAGACGTCATAGCTAGGTGATTATTTTGTACATATTGTATTACTTTCCTCGATGATACATTTATGCTTGGGTTCCACAATTAGGTTGCCTAACTCCCGATCATTTTGTTGAGTTATTTAATGTATTAGTCGCTTACGCTAAATTGTAAAACTTGCAAAACATTAATAATCAACTGTAAAATGTTGAATGTGCTTGATAATGATGGATTGGAAGGCCGACTAGGCTCGTTGACCTTGCGAGGCGGCTCGGGGGTCCACGTGAGCTTAGGCGGGCAGAGCCCAATTCGTGGAAAGCGGGAGTTGTTTAAATTCAATTCAAATTTTCATGCGACAAAGGTGGCTTAAGAAACTAGTTAGTTCAATTGATAAATTGAGATAAATGGCATAGTGGTTTGGTGAAGCCAATTGTAGGACTCAAACAAATTTGTGAATTGATTTTCAAGTCGTTTAGAGGAATTTTGATCTTATTTAGGACTCAAAAGAGTTATTAAATTCATTTCAAGTTGTTCAGTTAGTACTGAAATTGAGGATTTCCTATAAGTAGTGAGACTTGAAATGGAAGTTTGAGTCTCTAAATGGTGTTGAATTGATAATAACGAAAAAAAAATGACGAAGAGCAGACTCTAAGGGAGCAGAGTGTTGAGATGACTTGAGTGCTAAAGATTACATCATATACGGACTCCTTAGCTTTGACGAAAGTTTCGGAGTAGTAGTGTTGTATCAAAAGCCCAAGTAACTCCACTTTAGTGACGCTAAGTATTTATAGTCTCAGGGTTGGTGAAGTCGACCACCACCTTTAGGGACTTATAAATGAGTTAAGCGTTACGAGCCGAGGTAGAGTCCGCGGATCATTCTAACATTTAGCGAGCACCTAAGTATAATCCCTACGAGATTGTATATCTCAAGAATCCTCACATGCTTGTTCATATGAGTTAGTAGGCGTATTTAAGGGAATTCTCGTGTGAGTAGTGCATGTGAAAAGAACGAGCACCTTTGAATAGAATGAAAAAGTAAGGAGAATTTGTAAAGTTGCTAAGACTAGCAATTCACCTATAAAAAAAGGTGCGTTTAAAGTTGCTACAAAAAGAGTAGGACTTGATTCTATATGGTATATTTGTGGTATGGTAATATACTATATACGATAGAGGAAATATACGCCGATTCGAGGCTTTGGAAAACGCGATGACGTTTCAGAAAAATGATCGTGAGGCTGCAGGTTCGCGGTTTGCGAGTGTTGATGATCGCACGACCTCTAGATGCCAAATTTGCGAGATTCGATACCGGCGGTGCCTCGAGATTCGTGTCGTACAAATCTCGAGGACACATTTACTTTGAAAGTCAAAAAGTGAACGTGTTCGAGTGACCGAGTTAAACTCGTAATTACATAAGGAAATGTTGAGCGCGCCAACTGATACGGGAATTTGAGTGACGACTCAGGTGAGGCAGTTTCACGACTTTTAGCGGTATCACTCGGAAAAGTTCCACGGTGGTACGAATCTCGGAGCAACAAATATTCATGACGTCTCTGGAGTGCAGTCGAGCATCATATCAGTTTCGTTGTTCGGCGAGGCCGATGTTGGGTTGTGCACTACGGTGGCATCGATGTGGACGCTCTGGAGTGCAGTCGATGATATGGTGAGTGAGAGCGTGGGAGTACACGCATCGGAGTACCAGTCTCATTCTCGCCATCGTCACATTCAGTGCGAGGGTCTGGAGATGATCAGAGGAAAACGAGGGTTAGACGGTCGTGGCAAAGAGATCAATCTCGGAGCGTATTGCGTTTCCACCATGTGCGGCGTGTATGGCACCAGTGTTAGACGGACCAGCGCAGAGTTACGCTAGTGTAGTACAGCAGCTAGCGCCGTCAGATCCTTAGTAGTGGCTAGAGACAGGGTCAGAGATCTAGTCGAGTGCACAGACAAGGACAACGATCTAGTCATGCACAGGGGCAAGGACATGGACATGTTCCAGTTGGAGCAAGATTTCAACGTACCTGTATGGGCGTGTGGACAGCCAGAAACAAATTCATGCTAGTGCCGCGTCAAGTCCGACTGA
Source organism: Stephania yunnanensis (assembly GCA_039657365.1). NCBI lineage: Eukaryota > Viridiplantae > Streptophyta > Magnoliopsida > Ranunculales > Menispermaceae > Stephania > Stephania yunnanensis. The sequence continues at coordinate 23,604,474 of CM077585.1, forward strand.
GTTACTTTTCTCGCAGGCATACAGCAGATATACGTATGTTGGTGACAGTGGATCACGAAAGTAAAATGTTCATTTTTATTCAATTGTACTCTAATATATGTTGCGAGGATGTTGCCCTGACATATATAGATGGGAGGAGACAGATGGTGTGTTCTTTACTTGGAGGTCGCGGAGGAGCCCAGCTCGTCACGGAGGAGCCCAGCTTGTCGCGGAGGAGCCCACCTTTCAGAGTAAGATGAGGGTATGGCCTTTAACGGCCGAAAATTTGACTTGTGTCACGTGTCAAGTCGGGGTCGTTTGTGGGATCCACTCATCCAAACACGTTGTCCGAATCTCGAGTGGAGATGATAATTGTTGAGAAACGTATACGTGGAAAATTCGAGAAGTCGAAACACGAACGGGGACGCGCCTCGAGTTGCGCGCCAACGACGTGCCAAAATAGTGGCTCTATGTGGTTTAAAATATACGTGGGATATATCTCGTGATACATGTAGCGAGAGTATCGAGATTTTAAAATGAGATAGGTTGGTGCCTCGAGATGCGCACTGCATGGTTGTTGAGTTGCCTCGAGATTCTTGTTGCACGAATATCGATGACACTTTTGATTTGAAATCAAAAGTAAAATAAAAAGAAAATGCATATACATATAAAATATTATATATATATAATAAAGAAAACAAAATTGATTTGGATAAGAATCAGAAAGAGAGAGAAAAGAAAAAGAAAAAAAAAATGAGACAGAGGAAAAAAATGGCGGAGAGGGAGAAATCGAGTGATCGGGAGGAGGAGATCGACGGAGGGACGGCGACAACGCTCCCGACGCGGCAACGGCGAGGAGAAAGGCAGCTGCGTCACATCAGCTCCGGCAAGATCGGCGTGGTCGCGGCAAGATCGGAGGCCGCGGGAGGTGAGCAGGGGCGGCCAGATCTGGCGCGAGCTAGCGCGGCTGGCCGGACAGCGGGACGGCGGCCAGCGCGGAGGCGGCAGCAACGCCGGTGAGCAAAGGCATGGACGGCGGCAGCCCGGATGACCAGCCGGGAATGAGCAGTGGGCGAGCAGTGGCTCGCGGGAGATGCGGCCAGCAGCGCGGAGGTGGACGGCCGGCAGCGACGCCGGCGAGACGGCAGCGACTCCGGCACGGCAGCGGGTCGAATCGGCTGCGATGGCACGCGAGCGCGGCGACGCGATGCAACGCGGTGAGACGATTTGAAGGTCGGCAGCGGCGCGGCGCGGAGGACGGCGGTTTTGGCGACGCCGGTGAGCAGCCGGCGGCACCGACAGCGCGGTGGTGCGTTGTAGACCGGTCGAATGCGCGATTTCGACGAAATCGCGACGCGCGATGGAGGGACTTGGGAGTCGGATGTCGGGTGCGCAAATCGAGACGCGAACGACGTTTTGAGGTTCGCGATTTCTCGAGGTAAGTAAACCATTTATGAATTTATACAGTATTTCATGTCTCTCCATTGGCTGTTGTTTATTGTTTTGTGATAGCTTTATTGTTGTTCACTGCTTTGTGATGATAGCTATTGTTGAAATTGTTGTCGATTGAGTGAGTTCATTGGCAAGCGAGTCATGGTTACTAGTTTATTTGCGATATGAGAGGGTTAGGACGGGAGGCAGGGATCTCATCCTAAAGTCGAGGTCTTTCATGGTCGTCCGTCGATACTATCCGGGTCCATGGATGGTTCATAGTCGTCCGTCGATACTATCCGGGTCTCTGAATGCATCATAGTCACATGGGTTAGGACTGGGAGGCAGGGGTGTCGTCCTAAACCCAAGTCTGCTGGGCTTGTACCGCGACTCAACGATTTTTGGTCGGGACTCATTGTTATTGGGCAGCACTCATCGATGAATTGTTTACAGTCTTGTATATTCATGCATTCTTGATTCCTTTTGTTCTATTTGCATGAATTCGACTGATTTGGATATCGTGAACCGTTGTTTTGGATATTGTGAAATGTTGTGTATATGTCCTACTGGATTTACTTACCTGGGCTCGTCATTCTTATGTGTGACTGAGTGCAGAGTCGCGGACGAGTAGCAGAGGGAAGACGTCATAGCTAGGTGATTATTTTGTACATATTGTATTACTTTCCTCTGATGATACAGTTATGCGGGGTTCCACAATTAGGTTGCCTAACTCCCTGATCATTTTGTTGAGTTATTTAATGTATTAGTCGTTTCTGCTAAATTGTAAGACTTGCAAAACATTAATAATTCAACTGTAAAATGTTGAATGTGCTGATAATGATGGATTGGACGGCTGACTAGGCTCTCGTTGACCTTGTAAGACTGGCTCGGGGGTCCACGTGAGCTTAGGCCGGGCGAAGCCCAATTCGTGAAAAATTGGGCCGTCACAACAGGAATCTCACTTTTCGCTTCTACTTTGAATGGAATTTGATCCACCATTTTAGTATTCTGATTCTGAAGATTTGAGGATGAAATCTCCGGCGCTTAAGAAACTTTAGAAGCCTTTGCTGCTGACATTGAGTGACTCTACATGATTTCCATCATCCTTTCCATATTTTTCTTCATTTCATTCATATCTTCTGCAAGCTTTTCAACAGACACCCTTGATCTTTTATGTCTATTTTAGGATTTATTGAAACTACTTCTTCCTCCTTTGGTCGGAGTCCATGTATTCAATGAAACCTCCACCAAAATCAATTCGAGAAGAAAAAGATCGTTAAAACTAGTCTTTGATACCAAAAACTTGATCCCTATATCTCGATGAATAGAAAACAAAAGAAATAGAGTTTTGCGAAATCAAAATAAAAAAGAGACAAGAATTTTTTTTTACGTGGTAAAACTTTAATTGGGAAACATCCACCACTCTTTTGAGCGGTAAAGAAATTTACTATTCAAGAGAAGTTACCAGAAATAAATACTGAATTCAACGAAAAGCATCGACATGAAACTCTCTCAAAATCTCCCTACTTTCTACTCTATCAAATCTTTTTGTGTTCTCTGTCAATGTGGTTTTTTCTACACACTACTTCCCTTTATATAAGAAACAATTACAAAATCAGATATGGAACAAGAAACTAAGAATTAGAGATGGAATAGGAAACTACTGAAAGTGGTTGAGATAAACTCAAACTTTCCTTTTTATTTTTCTTTCCCTTTTTTTTCTCTTCCCTTTTCTTTCTATTTTCCAACAATCCCGATTACAGATCAGCAGCTTAAACCACTTCAAGCAGTAAAGCAACCATCTACAATTGAAGATTTGTACTCTCATCATGTCAAGGGGTTGATTAACAATTTTATATGCGTCTTGTTTACTATTTTCCTTGATTTATTAGCAACAATTATTACGAGTTTGTACTAATTGTTAAATAATAATCTATCTATATATATTGGACTTTAGTTAGCAAGCATTCAAATTTTGTGCATGATATACGTGGATGACTAGTATATATGAGTACACACTCCGTGTGAAAAAATAACATTCATTAATCAGCAACATAGATTGTGGACCGTGTACCCTGGTGTAACAGACTTAAAAATATTTTATATTTGTGTGATGATGTGTATTATATATCTATAATCATCATGCGATTTTATAATTTTATTGTCGATCGAGCGAGCTAGAGTTGCATTGAGATATGTGCAAGCAGGTGTTCTAGTACAATCGATGTGTCGATGAGACGTATGTGTAATTCATGACTTAGGTGTTGGCCCTAATTTAATACAAATATTTAAGTTATGAAGTGGCTTGGTTTAGAAAACCTAGCTTAAGTGGACTAAATGAATCTTAAAGTAACTTGGATAAAAGTTATTTTACTAAGCTAAGTTGATTAATAGGCTAGATTAATATTATAGCCTATGATTTTAGAAGTATAACCATGTTGATGTGCATTAATATATCTAGTTTTGGTGAATCATTTAGACTTGAAAATATGAACTAGCATAGGCTTTTAATTTAAAAAGCTTCAGTATGCAATTATGAACAAATCTCATAGAGCTTTAATGGGACTTAAGTAGAAACCATCATTTTGGCCCATTGATACACCTACGGATCGATCTATTGAAATATAGAGAAAATAAAATGCAATTGAGGGTGTGCATGTCTCATTAAATAAGAAGTGTAGATCTTCCTGACGATAAAAATGGTGGGGCATGTGCAAGGTAGAACTAAAGGTTCTAATGCAAAGTCCAAAATTATAAAAGTGAGCCTTAATCATCCTTGCTAGTGTGAAAGAAAAATCAGCACTATCCAAAGGAAGAACATCAAAGAAGTTCCTAGAGATTACGAAATTAAAGAAGGATTATAGCTAAGGATAAAAGAGGAGTGAAGTGCAAGCCCGGGGTACCAAGCTCACCTATTTTTTTTTCTTACTATTTGTAGTGAAATTGGGGTTTTTCTTAAACAACTGTGTGCAACTTTTTAAAAAAAAACTTTATTTTCTACTCTTTAGTAGAGAGTTTGATCTCAAGTTGAACAAGTTTAAAGTCCTTTAGAAGATCTAATTGATTGTGTACGAATTTTGGGAGAAAAATCATGTTTTGATGTTCAAGAACAATAGATTTGGGGTTTTGGGTTCATGAAAGGTTACAAGACTGAATTCTTGTTGAGAATGGTTTCAAACTTTATTTTTAATGATTTAAGTCATTGTTTTAAGTTCCCTTTACTTTCGAACAAAATCGAATGCTAGACTTCATATTTTAGGTTCATGAATTGGGATTTTTTTAGTTCAATTTATGCATGCATTTAGTTTGAATGATTATGGGATGATGAGAACTTAAGTTTTCACTTAAAATATGAAAAGTTTTGATGAATTCCATGTATGGACAAACTGAAATAGATTGAATGAATGTCAATGGTTTTTATTGTTGTTCAAGTGCATGAATGATATATGTTTGATGAAATACCACAATCAAGAGTTGCAAGAGTAGAAGTAGAATATGAATTTTTTGACTTATTTGGATTCATTTGGATTCGCTACAAGTGGTTTTTGAGGGGGAAAAATAATTTATGTTGATGTCATAACATGTTGGTAATGTTTTGGTTCAAAAAATACATTGTATTGTGGATTAATAATATGAATTGGTGGGAAGCATTAGGAATTCATCGGCTTTGATCTTTTGAGTTATTCTAAATATTTGAAGTGGTTATTAGGACCTAATTAGATTAGTAAAATGGATGGAATTGCCGTTATAAATGCTTATAAAATTCAAATGACTTGAATGGATGAATCGATGTCATCGATGGAGCAAAACTAGAGCTGAAATAATAAATAGCGTAAATCCCTCATTTCTTATCGAAATTGACTAAAATTTTTATATGATATTCTTGAATGTTTTTAAGAGCTTTTTTAACATAAATTGTGATTTTCGGATGTGTGTTTTAAGAGTTATGAATTTTCTAATATTGCTAGTCTTAAACTTTATTAAATTGAGTTATTTTGGTATTTTTGGCATAACTCTCTCGATTTTAATCGGATTTGAGCTTAGTTTACATATCTGGGAAGGTAAGATGAAGAAAAACAACTTAGAATCATTAGTATTTAAAGATTAAACCATCTTCTTTGTCGAAAATGTACTGAAATTAGAGTTTATGTGTAGGGTAGGTCTTTTAAAAACAATTGGTGTGATTTTGCTTTATGGCCTTTTTTATGGTCTCCAATGGTCCAAATAAGACCATATTGTCAAAACTACATCAAAATACTATAAGTTTGATGTCTAAGGAGTTTCAAGTCAATCCAAACTTTCTAAACTACTTTTTCGACGTGTTTTTGAATCATGAAAATGAGACTATGCTAGTGGATTGTTTTGCAAATTCGAACTTAAACTCGATCAAATGAATTTATCTTAGGTTTTTATCGACATCCAAAAATTCTAAATACCTGGTATAAGTAACTAGCAACCTCAGGTATTGCTTTTGAAATATATTGATTGAGATTAAAGGTCGATATGAGTTTAAGTGTCATAAATTCTACTTAAGTTGAACTTAAAGATTGCTTTGGCATTAAACTAACACAATCAAGCAAAATAAGCGCTAACACACATAAAAACAACTCTAAATGATAATAAGGACCTTAGAGACTATTGGAGGGTATTCGAAGAGTGTTGCAGGGCGTGTGGAAGCTGTTGTAGTATGACTTTTATTGCATTTTGAGGCAAGTAAATCAGCATGTGTCTCCACAGTATTCATTTCACTTATTTCTTTCTAAAAAAACCAGTAGGATGCTTAATTTGATTTCATTACCTTTTTTTATGATAAGATCTCGAATTAAACCCTGTTTCAATTTTCATTCACATTATGCGAGTGTCTCGGGATCTAAGTGTGTCGGGAAGGAACTCGCAGGTGCGGTGTTCGACTTGCTATTGTTTACACCTTTATGTTTACTAGATCTTTGAGTGTAGTCGCGGGTGCGGTGTTCAAGTCTTTCGTCTACACCCCTGTGGACTACTCTCCATTTTGAAATCGCGGACTTAGTCCATAGTTCTAGGAAGTCAAGTTTGCAACTGTGGGCTCGCAGCTTGATGGATTTAGACCACTTAGACACCCTTTCTCTTGCTTCTTTGACACTCGCTCATCATTGTTATTTCTTTAGCCTGTTTATCATGCACTTACTTTATTTCATATTTATTTACATTCTCGCGTGATCTTCCGATTTATTTATTGAAATTTATGAAATACTGTTGAGACTCCACTAGCTTTACTCATAGGAATTGTCTCCGTTTTTTGTGGCAATTGTAGGTCCCTTAAGTAGTAAGGGAAAAGAAGTCGTACTTGGTGATTGCCTCTGAAGTACTTTCATATTCGGCTTCCTCTCTTTTACATTGTAGGTTATTTTGTTGTTTTGTGCATAATTATGAAATATATACTGATGTTTGTATACTTTTGAGTTATGGGGATTGAGAGATACAATGGATACATGCATATGATTTTTTCTGTCACATGATATACATGAGATCACTTTTGCAGGATTTCCACATTTAGGCTGGTCCCGAATTTAAAATTAATTACTCAATTGCTTCAAATTACTTTAATGATAATTGTTTCCGCTGCACATAAATGATTACTCTAATTAGCGATCAAATAATACTTAATAAAAAAAAGGCTGACTAGGCATGCGTGACCTTACGGTGTTGACCGGGGGGTCTACATAGGTCTTAAATGGGCGGGGCCCAGTTTGTGGAAACTGGGGCTGTCACACCTTGTAAGTTTAATTGAAGGGTACTATGAATTTGACTGAGTGCAATTTTTTTCTTGCAAAGGAAGCTGCCACAAAAGTTGAAAGATATGGGTAGCTTTATTATTCAATGCAATATTTGTGTTTGCTTGTTTGATAGTCTTTTATGTGACTTGGGAGCATGTGACGACCCCAAACTCCAAAGAAAGCCAAGTACCACCACTTCGCCAGACACGTCACCAAGCATGCCACATCATCGTGCACTCGTCTTTGACGGTTCCCGACCTAAATCTTCATTTGTATCTTTTTGCATTAACTCAGTATGTATCATGTATTTATGAATATTTACAATGCCCTAACTAAGTTAAGTTGTTTACGACTTATGAAATCATTATAAGTTGAATATTTAAGCAGAATTTCTTAAAACATGCAAGTATTTTAAGAATAAAAAGTTTGCATTAATAAACAACCTTATAGTGTGGAAACCGGGATGAGATGCCATGTATATCAAAAAGCGACAAAAATACAAAAGATGGTCATATATATGTATCGGGTACATAAGTCCTCCCAAAATCTCATAAAAGCAATAAATAATATATACAAACACCTACGCAAAATAGCCTAAGATCCCCTTCCTTCGGCTCGTCGCATGATCTGCAATATGTCACCAAAAGAAATGACAAATACCAATGAGTAAATCCTAGAGAAAGCAAGTTTATATTCATGAAATTCAAATAAAACAACTATAATTCATGCAATTTAAATAAGGAAGGCAAAATCAAGCGATCTCATGAAAATAAGGCGTAGAGAAGTCGAAATGGGACATGTGCAGCGTGACAAAAGTCTTGGTCGACATCCGAGAATTGACTTAGCTAAACTAAAGGGAACCCATAATGAACATCCTGTCAAACATCTAAAGGTCGAATGAGAGGAACCCATGAATAGAAAAAACCTCGTCCAAACATCTCTCGAGAGGAACTCATGACGGAGACTTAGGTCCCCATCAAACATCTCTCACCTTAGCGAGTTTGCGAGAAATAGTCACTACGTAGCCCCAACATGGCCAATTACTCTAAAAAAGTAGGGTACCTAGCCCTGGAGTGTGAGTCGTGTCATGCCCAACCCCGTTGATAAACACATATACACATGTTGGAGTAGATGAGCAATAAGTGGGTAGCAATGAATAGCACGAAATAAACTAAAATTTAAAATAAATAAAGTGTTATAAATGAATTCTAATTAATTTTCTCGTGGGTTTACTTATCTCAAGCAATCGCAAATTGCCCACAAACGTCTCACTCACGCCTCGAGATGCGCACCTGACACCCAACTATAGTCTCCTAAGTCTCTGATATCCAATCATACCACTTTAATTATTCTAGAGTCACATTAAGTGAGTTTATAATGTAAGATCAAAACTTTGAAATTTTATTCCAAAGTTTAGGTTTGACACTTTTCGGGTTATACCAGGGTGTTAAACACTCGAATAGGCCTTGAAACTTTTTTCTTAGCGTTTTCTAATTTTCTCATATTTTCTCTGATTTTTCTGGAATTCTTCATAATTTTTTGTAATTTATTTCTATTTAATTTTGATTAAAATTTTAATTATTTAATAGGATGGGCCGAAATCGAGCCCGATTCGGCTCAACCACCTAGACCAAGGTCGGCCCGACTCAACCCAACTGGATCCAACCTGATCTGACCCGTTCCATCCGACCCAGGGTCGACCCGCCCCATATGGGCTTGGGCTGGGTCGACCGGACACGCATAGGGGCATGGCTACCCCCTCCCCCTTCATTTCATTTCTCAAGAGATGATTTAGAATTTTTTTTTAATTTTTTTTTGTTTGAAATACAAACATTTAATAACAACAATAAGAACACAAGAACACTAACACCACCACCATTAAAGCTCCCAAATTGTCTCTAAAACTATACCACAAAAATCATCACTTACCTCAATCTTGAAAGTCGTCGACAGGAGCTGCCAAGTGGGAAATACTTCGTAAAAGAGACGATCGACCACTTGAGAGCGTACGGTGTGAGGAGTGCTTGGTGAGGGAGAACTTGGTGAAGAAAAATAATGGGAGGGAACGGGATGGGGATGAAACTCGTTGGAGAGGGAGAGGAATGTGTGTGGGTTTTGTTTGGCGATTAGAGAAAAATAGGAGAGAGAAAAAGTGAGGGTGAGGGTGATATGATAGGTAGGTGGTGTGTTGTCACATCGTGAGTGGTTAAGTATTCTAACCCTTATACTACCCTATACACTCGTTTTTCGGGTATCCTGCAATGTCTTACACTCTCGTCACTACAGGGAACCAATAAAAATCTTAACTAGTGCGATGCAAATTATTGAGTAATAATACAACAAATTAACATGCAGCACTCAAATATAACTTTTATATCTTGGTTGGCGTGCCATAGACTTGTCGGTGGTGTCTACGAGTCCTAATCTGTAATTAATAATTTAATTATGATTAATTAGAGTCGGGCGTTACAGAGCAAGTATCAATTTGATGTCATTAGCTATTTTCAAGAAGCTAGATTTGGGGGAAGTGAATCATGTTATTACAAAACAGTCTATAATGTTTACCAATTTGATATAAATAAAATGAAACTACAATAATAAATAACAGAATTAAAGTAACAAGTAGATTTAAAATTATCTAACCGGAGGCTTGCACAAAAGCATTGTACTAAGACAGAAATTTTTTTAAATTCAATGATTGAATTTTCTCATAAAGATCAACCACCAAGATACAATTGGATGCCCTTCCGAAACAAAGTTCACCAATTTTGAAAGTCTACCCAAACTATTATTTGTTTCTCTCTCAAATGATATGTATTTCGAAAATCAAGTAAATCTTTAGTATTTCAGTTTTACTTAAATATAAATTGACGCATTGTTTCAAAGATTTGCAACTCTTTAATTTTGAAGCTAACACCCATTGGTTTTATTAACAGCCACACCTATTAACAACATAACGAAACTAATTCTCATAATTGTGAGTTTTGAAATTACCAAATTAAAAAAATTAAATTAAAAACAAAAAAACTAATTTTTATAAGGCCAAACAACTTAAGCCCAAAGGCTGAAGGCCCCATCTTTGAATTTAAATATTTAATATTAAATATTGTCTTATATGTATACACCCTATTACCCAATACCACTTGGGCTCCATCCATTGGGTTCTCTAAAGCTTTGATGAGGTTTCTATTTGAAGAGTTTTCACTTTTTTAAGTTTTCAATGTGGGACTAACGAGTTTTCTATTCAAACTCATTTGAGACTTTATCTAAAGTTCCAACAAAGCATGTGAGCATCAATTATTTTGCAATTAGTAGATTGTTCAGCGACTTATAAATTTAGTTTTCATATTGATTTGTGGTATTTGACATGGTAGATGATGAGGAAGTTCCTTTGATTTTTGGGAGACTGTTCTTAACCCCTGCTAGAGTTGTTATTGATTTTCAAGAAGGTGAATTACAACTAAGAATTAATGATGAGGAAGTCTTGTTAAATATTTACAAGACTATGTAGTTCCAAAATGATAGTACGTACGTGAGCAATGCAAAAGGATTGAGATATTGGATATAATTTAAGAGTAAGTTACTGCTATGACTTGATAGCATAAACCAGATAATCCATTAGAGCAGTGTTTAGTGCAAAGCATTATGACTAGTCCTACCAGCGAGTGTGCAATATAAGAGACATTTTAGACTTTTTTAGCTTTGAATTCAATTAAGTTTCATAGTGCGATTGAGCAACTAGATTCAGTATGTGTTACAAAGTTAACGCATTAGATTCCTACTAAAACTCCCAAACCATGAAACATGCAAACAAGCTTTAAATTCAATTAAGTTTTATTTTTGGTGATTAATAAAATCTCGGGAGCATCGTCTCATTTCCTTAAAAAAATGATTAATGAATTTAGAATCGACTCATACTTTGTACTCACTATTTGAGTCTAAATAAAATATTCATTGATAAAATAAAACCTAATCCTAACTTCACACACACACACACACACACACACACACACACACACACACACACACAAACTAAACTTCCTAATTTGACACTCACAAACGTATTGCCTTAAAGACTTGTATCACCACCATGTACCCATACTTTGATCCCTTTGTCGTGCTATTCAAGCAACCATCTTCACTCTCCATCACAAGTGCAGTTATCGAGTCGACGATAGATATGAAGCATTTGCTAGATTTTTTAAGGTATTCATATTTGGGGGAGGACAAATCATTTTGTGGTGATTATTTTAGCACATTTGACATAATTGGAAAAGTGTTGAGGTTACTCAACCCTATTGAACAATGAAACGGATCAATAACAAATTCCACCAAAACACGATCATGTACAAAAATAAACACACCATAAAACACGCATAATTTAACGTGAAAAACTCTCCAAATCATAGGTAAAAACCACAGGGTAAACTCTGAACAATCAACTATGTGAATGAAGATTACAAGATATCTCAATGGAATAATACAAAAAATACCTCTTCCAAGAACTTAGATGATCACACTAAGAAATAATAACACTACCCCAATTGTATCAAACCCTTACACCTCTTTTCTTGAACACCGAGAAATCACCAAAGCCTCTCTACGAGTCTTCGGATTCAAAGATCTTTATTTGCTTTCAATGTAGAGAAAAGAAAACTAGAAATATTGCACAGAAAAATGAATGCACAAACGAAGAGAAGATTTATTTTCCTTAAAGTCGAACACACATCGACTTCCCCAATTCTCTCACTTCTCTCCAAATCGAATTATAAAATTGACTTCCCAAAACTAACGAATTTCTAATTCGTTCCCACTTTCTAATTCACGCATGGGCTGAACTTATGGTGTTTGGTCTCATACCAAAAAAACCAACAATCACCCCTTTCAGCACAAGGGGAGACATCCAAACATCTGTTGCTTAAATGCAACTCAGTCCCACAAACTTTGTATGGGATTGATACTTGTTGCGAGTCACCACCTCGACGAACATATTAACCAAATTTTTGTCAGCGGGAATCTGAACTTTCTAGAAGCTCTCTAGCTCTCCCTCTTCAGTAACTATAACATATGTAGAATTTGGGTACTTCGTAAAATGAACTTTCCTTATTTCTGACCTTATAAGTGGAGATTCTACTATATGCACAAATGGAGGAGGTTGCTCCCCTGCTCAGAATCATCATCATCATCAACAGATGCTTGCATATCATCAACATCATCATTTACATGTTCATCGTCGAACCCATTTTATTCAGCAAAATTTCCTTCATGTGTGACATCACTAATTGAAGGAGAAACTAGTCCAAGAAGAGAATCAACATCATCATCAACTGTGATTTTCTCTGATGTCTTGAAATCCGTTATAGTCTTATTTTCAAGAAAGTCCACATCACTGGACCCAATAAACTTTTTTTCTCGATCTTATAACCTATAGCCAAACTCCGCATCTCCAAAACCTAACAGGATATATGAAACAGTCCTATCATCAAGTTTTTGTCTCTGTTCCTTAGGCACATGCATAAATGCATTGCATCCAAATACCTTCAAATGAGAGTAAGTAACATCTTTCCCAGACCACACTCTCTCTGGAGTATCAAACTTTAACGGTACCGGAGGAGATTGATTCATCAAGTAGCAAGCAGTATAAAGAGCTTCACCCCAAAATGACTTAGGTGATCGAGTCATTTTCAACATGCATCTGACTTTATTTAGGATGGTTCTATTTGTTCTATCAACAGCACCATTGTGTTAAGGGGTACCCGAAACTGCCTTCTCATGTATGATTCCATGTTCTAAGCAATAATTCTCGAACTCATTTGAAGTGTACTCTCCCCAATTATCACTACGAAGGCACTTTAAAGATTCACCTTTTTCTTTTTTCACCATGGTATGGCGCTTGAAGTACTCAAAAATCTAACATTTTATTCTCAAAACAAACACCCAAACCTTTCGTGAAGCATCATCGATAAAAGTAACAAAATATTTGTCACCTTCCATAGTTTCTACATAAATAGGACCACAAACATTAGAGTAAACTAACTCAAATACATTTATTTTTCTCTTAGAAGATGAAAAATAAACTTTATGTTGCTTACCAAACAAGCAATCAACACAAGGGCTTAAATGACTTCTTTGCCAACATCTGCAACCTTTTCTCATTCATGTGACCCAACCTCTTATGCCATAAATCTAGTGAAGAACCATCTTAAACTTATGAGTTCAAGTCACATTTGACGGTTTTCAATTGAGTCTTGTAAATTGTGTAGCTCAATTTTCCTCTAGCAACAACAATTGAGCCTTTGGTAAGTTTTCACTCCTTGCCCCCAAAGATGTTACAATAGCTATCTAGGTCCAAAACATGAGTAGAAATCAAACTCAAATGCAAGTCTGGAACATGTAGCACATCTTTTAGAATCACTGCGCAACCCACATTTGTCTGCATACAGACATCTCCAATGCCAACTATAACTGTAAAACTGTTGTTCCCCATTTTTGCCTTTCCAAAATCCCTGCTCAATAAATGTATAAAACATCTTTCCTCGGTGTAGCATGGAAGGATGTTCATGAATAAACGACCCACTCACTATCTGCATTAGTGACATGAACTTGATCCTCAACAAAAGAAAGCACAACTAGTTCTTCATTTGCATCTGATATAGTAGCCGTAGTGTTCCGATCATTCGTATTATATGATTTTTCTCATCATTCTATTCTTTTTTCCACACTTCGTAATTTCTTTTAATATGTCATTCCTTCCCACAATGATAACAACAAATTCTGCCTTTACTTGAAACTCGTCTCTAAATCTGCTCCGCCCTCTCGGACCTCTAGATATATTTATGCCTCCGTGTTTTGCCGTAGTAACAAGAGTATATGAAGTATCAATTTCTTTATCCTTTCTTCTAGTCTCTTCATCATAGAGACTATCACGTACCATGGATAAGGATAAAACACCACCTAGGGTGAAATTTTTGAAAGACACCACCAACATTTTCCAACTTTCTGGCAAAGAACTCAAAATTAAAAGTGCATGTAATTCATCGTTAAACATTATCTTAATGGAACTTAATTGATTAATCAAGTCTTCGACATCATTCCAAGTGTTCTATCATTGACCATCCATATTTGTACTTCATGTTTACAAGCCTTCTAACTAGAGAAGTATAGTTCCGTGCACCTTTTCTCTCACACATACTTTGTAACTTTCTCCATAACACTTATGCATCAACTTATTTACTAATATGGTGATAAATACTGTGGTCAACTCATTTTCTAATAGTCTCAGCAGCATTCTTGTGCATTTTCTTCCAATCAGCATCGAATGTTTTTTCTGGTTTGGTTTTCCAAGTTCGATTGGATCAAAAAAATCTTTGCAATAAAGATGATCTTCCATCATCGATTGCCAAATTGAATAATTCGAAAAAGTCAACTTGACCATACATGATTTTTTTCCACCCATCTCGATTCCCATAATTAATCCTCAGTCATGATCTAACCGTACCTCTGATACCACTTGTTGCGGTTACTCAACCTTTTGAACAATGAAATGGATGAATAACAAATTTCATCAAACCTCGATCAATGCATGAAACTAAACACACCACAAAACACACAAGATTTAACATTAAAAACCTTCCAAATCACGGGTCAAACTTCGAACAATCTACTATGTGAATAAAAAGTACAAGATAACTCAATTGCTTGAGATTCACTAACAATATAGCAATACATAAATACATCTTCCAAGAAGTTATATGATCACAATAAGAACGAAGAACACTACCACAATTGTATCAAACCCTTGCACCTCTTTTCTTGAACACCGAAAAATCACCAAAGCCTCTCCGTGGGTCTTCAGGTTCAAAGATCTTGATCTGCCTTCAATGTAAAGAGAAAAAAAACTATAAATATTGCACACACAAACGAATGTGCACGCCAAGAGAAGATTTCTTTTCCATAAAGCCGAACACACATCGACTCCCCCAATTCTGTCACTTCTATTAATTGATTTCACTCTCCAAGTCGAATTACAAAATCGACTTCCCAAAACTAACAAATTTCTAATTCGTTCCCACTTTCTAATTCACGTATGGGCTAGACTTATGGTGTTTGGGCCCAAAAAAAAAAAAAAAAAAAAAAAAAAAAAAAAAAAAAAAAAACTAACAAAAAGTTGCTTCGAGTGTTACACGAGCATAATTCAGCTTTGGGGCAGACATTAAGGATCAATATAGAGAAATTAGCCCATCGATTAGTATGCGCAAAATTTGATGGAGGAGGTCACAAGCAATCTGTTGAGTATCAGAGCCGTCTGAACCTAGTTATGAAAGAAGTTGTAAAGACAGAAATTATGAATTGAATGGCAAAATCATTTATTCAATTTCTGATAGTTCGTGAGTTTCACCGCATGTGGAACCGAAAAGGGAGACCTGACAATAATGATAATGGGGAGACATTGTCTACTAAAACTGTTACTGATGGCGAATCTTTATGAATGATTTTCCTATGTTTTAGGCTTATTTTGATTTATCTACAGAATTTGACACTTGTGTTAAAAGGTGTAAGACACTAATCTTATGCTGAATATGGGAATGTCTTGTGCTAAATAGTGCCAAACTGTAAGAAAATTTGTTTTTTACATCTGATAATGTTGTTATACTAAATTAAAACTTATCTTAAGTTTATCACATTGTTCAAAATTATAAAATATTTAATTATTATTTGACAATATTTCTTTTTTTTTTACAAAAAAAAAATTGACTTATAAAGTTAACAAATTTTCTTATTTCATAACAATAAACAAGTCGTTGCTCATGATTTTTACTATTAATGACTACTTACAATATATTGATCATGTACAATTAACTTTCAACAATGTAGCTTTTAACAACATAAATTAGTGTTTTACAAACTAATTTTTCTTCTAGCTAGTGCCAATTGTTTGGATACGTGTTTTTTTTTTTTTTTCAATGAGTTTGAATATTAAAACCAAGGAATCGCATTCTTCTAATAATAAGTTGTGAGAGTGGGGCAGATAACTTAAAAACTAAAGCCATTAGCTAATGGGAAAGAGGTGGTATGCCTAAGCTAGTTAAGATCTAATAACGACGGTACATATAATTTACCGTTTCGAGCTACATTACTTTCTTACATTATAATTATAAATGAAATAAATATATAGAAATGCAAATGGCTATTAAAAAAGTACATAAAAATAAATTTTATGAATTAAATTTATTTATATATTTATTTTACTTTTAATGCAGAATATGTATAGTCTTGTTAGGTCGAGTTTGGAATTTATATTTTTTAAATAAGAGCCTACTAAAGTAATAGATTTAAGGCATCGACTCACTCGATGCTCGTGTGATACACGTCAGGTCATGCAAGCACATCTTGAGGTGTATTACACGGGTACCGAGTGGATCGATGCCCTACCTGTAAGACCATTATGTGTCTCAAACTTATGTCTTAATTTATGTAACCTATATATGAATTACCTAAAGTCTCTTGATTTCCCTTTAGCTTATCAATTTGATGAAAATTAGTATTAATGTTGGAAGCTTAAAGGTTCTCCCTCAAACCAATAAAAGAGTAGTTTTACCATCAAATAATGTATCGAATGTTTGAGGCTTATGGAGGCGATAAGATCTTGATGGTTCTAGGAGACTAAAAGCTTCCATAAGTAATTCTTTAACTAATCTATATTTTTCATGTTAAAAAAACGCTCTGATGTGGTATCAGAGCCTATATACTAGATCGGTAGAGTGTTTCATGAATGATTTGTGATTTATTTATTGTTTTGATTTGATGTTGAATTGATCTACACAACGTACGTAAAGTTCATTGCAAGATACGTGCGCTATTAGATCAATTAGATTAGCCTCACATGCTTATACATCGGTTAATCTTGATGAACTAAATTGACGTCAAAACTGATCAAAATTTCTCAACAAATTATTCAATCTCGACTATTTAATCTTATTTGATGCTTAAAAAATCTATTGTTAATATATAGCAGTGTGATTATATAAAATTATTTAATGGCTTGATTGATCAAATAACAACATTCTACACGTTAAAGCATTTCTTCCGTGGGTAATTACCCTATTAATTTATATTCAGTGATACTGTTGGTTGTTCATACTCGTGTTCATACTCAAATTAATTTGATGATATAATATAGGAAAAACATAAAGAACATAACAATACTTCATTAATTCAATCATGATAATTGTTAACACCTGCATGAACACGTCACTGATTCGTTAAAGATTGCAAGCACTGCTTACCATCTATGTTAGTGATGGCTTTAATAGGGTGGAATGACACTGATATATATTTGATCAATTTTTTAAGTTGAAGAAGGTGAATACTCCATTGATGAATGTTAGCATAAACCATTGACATGTATGTATAGGAGGGAAAGTTAGTTAAAGCTGTTAGAAGTTAGTTAAAGCTGTTATAGTTGTTAAGGTTGTTAGAGTTGTGTCAAATGTAATCAAACGTGTACATTACTGTTGTAACATAATTTTTACATAAAAAAAATACGATTGATCACTCTCTTCCTTATCAAGATTTGATAGAAGAATAGATGATTTTCATGTTCTATTCTAGATGAAAACATGGTATCAGAGCTCGGTTCACCATTGATAGTGATCTGTGGTTCTTAAGGAATCACCATCATCACTGTGGTTCTTAGTGATTCTTGGGAGATTCAGACATCACCATGGATGCTTCAAGTCTTTCTTCTCCAAATGGTTCTAGCTCCTCTGCAAATCATCAAACAATGATTACACCATTTGGTAATTCTCTTAACCAAATTGTATCGATCAAGTTGAATGATAACAATTTTTTGTTGTGGAAATCCATCATTGTACCTGCAATAGAAGGATGTAGGTTAGATGGAATCTTGTTTGGAACAATTGAAGTTCCTTCACTGTTGAATGATCAAGGAGAACCAAATCTTGAACATCAAGTTTGGCATTCTCGTGATAGAATGTTATATGCCTGGCTGTTGTGTACATTGGAACCTCAAATTGCAACAGCAGTGGTTTCAAAGGATGGAAGAACCTACACAGCTAATGAACTGTGGAAATCCATTGAAGAATTTTGTGGTGCACACAATCGAGCACAGATTCAGTTCAATAGAACTGCAATCAGAACTACAAGAAAAGGATCTACCAAGATGAGTGATTACCTTAGAAAAATGAAAGAATATGCAGATAACATAGCTACTGCTGGAGAACAATTCTCAGTTGCAGAGCTCATGTCTTGTATACTTTCTGGTTTAGATGGAGAGTATCTTCCAATTACAACTGTATTAGAAAGACAAGGAGATCTGAAATGGACCGAATTACAGTCATGTTTACTCGCTTTCGAAGCCAAACTTGGTCGATTACAAATGATTTCTGGAATAAATTCTATCACTCTTCAAGGATCAAACCAAGTGAATTCAAATTAAACGAAACAAGGAGGATCAAACAATGGTTGGAATAATAATTCTCGGAGACAAGGAGGAAATGGTGGAAGGAATTTCAATAACAACAATAAAGGTCGTGGTGGTCGATTTAGAGGAAGAGGAGGCTTTCGATTTCCAAACAATAGTAGGCCAACATGTCAAATATGCAATAAGGTTGGACATTCTCACGCATTCTACTATTACAGGCGTATATGAATTACATGGGTACACAAGCTAGTAATTCAAATGGAAATCAGCTTCAATGGTTATCGGGAAATCGAGAATTTTAGAGGGGAGGTCAATTTCATGGAGTACAACCAAGTGCACATTTTCTCGGGAACACGGAGTTCGGTTCTGGTTTAGGTGAAAATTCATCTGGTTCTGTTTTGGTTACGGTTCAAGCATCGAATTACGCCAATGATACTTCCCGATATGCAGATAGTGGTGCCACAACTCATGTTACTAATGATATTTCTCAAATGAATCATATTTCACCTTATCAAGGTAATGATTCTTTGATAGTTGGCAATGGTAAATCTATTCCTATTAAGTATATAGGCAATGCAAAAGTTACATCTGCTGATCATAGACTAAAGTTTTCAAATACTATATGTGTACCAAACATAAGGAAAAATCTTATTAGTATATCTCAACTGGTTAAGGACAACAATGTTGTTATTGAGTTCACTAATAAGGACTGTTTGGTGAAGGATTCTTCAACTAAGAAGATCTTACTTAAGGGAGTTCTTCGAGATGGACTTTACCAGCTTGCCGCTTCTCCAAGTTTGTCACAAAAACACAATCAAATTCTACACAAGCTTACTCGGGCATCCGAAAATCATTATCTTCTCTATGGCATTTTAGGCTAGGACATCCTGCATTGTTCAAACTTTACAACAAGTGATGCGATCTAATCTTCATCTACCATGCTTATCTACTTGAGTTTTGTCATGTCTGTCCATTGGGAAAGCATCATGCTTTACCATTCTCAAACTCAAGTTCAAGATGTAAACATGTACTAGATCTCATTCATTCGAGATGTTTGGGGTCCTTCTCCCATTACTTCTCATGATGGTTTCAATTACTACATTGTATTTGTTGATGATTGGTCAAGATTTACATGGATTTTTCCTTTAAAGAATAAATCGGATGCACTTCAAGCTTTCAAAGTGTTCAAATCCGAGTTGAAAATCAGTTTAATGCAAAGATTAAACGTTTACAATCTGATTGGGGAGGTGAATTTCGCAGTTTCAGATTGTTTTTGGAAGAACAAGGTATTTTCTTTCAACATCCATGCCCCTATACACATGAACAAAATGGTAGAGTTGAAAGAAAACATAGACATATAGTTGAAACAAGTTTAACTCTACTTGCTCAAGCTGGTTTGCCTTATAAATTTTGGTATGATGCTTGTGAAGCCGCTACTTTTTGGTCAATAGATTACCTACAAGAGTATTGCACGGATCTTCTCCATATCAATTACTTTATCATGTCCCTCCTGTTAACATGATTTTGAAGGTGTTTGGATGTACTTGCTATCCATATACAAGACCATACAATGCTCGTAAATATCAATATAGATCTGAGAGGTGTATATTCTTGGGATATAGCTCTATTCATAAGGGTTATAAGTGTATGAATTCTGCTGGTAGAATGTATGTTACCAGACATGTACTTTTCAATGAAGATGAGTTTCCATATCCGAAGCAATTACCTTCAGCTACTTGCTCTACTGGTCCATTAATATCTCTACCTATATGCTCTTCATCAGAAGCAGAAATTGTATCTACAACAAAGTCTGTGGATGTATCATCTCAATCATCACCTTCAACTCTTAGTCCACCAGATGTTACTGTTATTTCCTCTGCTCCAATTCATATCACAAATAATGTTCCTATCAATAAGCATTCAATGGTCACAAGAGCTAAAGCTGGAATTATTCAGAAGAAGGTGTTTGTTTCTACTACTTCTTCACATTTAGATGAAGAAGTTCCTAAATCAGCTAAACATGCTATGTCTATTCCTCATTGGAAAGAAGCAATCGAACATGAGTATCAAGCTTTGGTCAAGAATGGAACTTCGTCACTTGTTCAACCTACTACTCATCAAAATATAGTAGGAAACAAGTGGATATTTACAATCAAGAAGAATTCAGATGGTTCAGTGAATAGATACAAAGCTAGATTGGTAGTAAAAGGATTCAAACAAGTCCCTGGTATTGATTTCTCAGAAACTTACAGTCCAGTGGTTAAAGCATCTACTCTACGAGTCATTTTCTCCATTGTTGTTACTCTTGGATGGAATATGAGACAAGTTGACATCAATAATGCATTTTTGAATGGCCAACTCAGTGAAGAAGTATTCACCAATCAACCTGAAGGTTTTGTGAATCCCAATTATCCTAATATGGTCTGTCATCTTCATAAGGCATTATATGGTTTGAGACAGGCACCAAGAGCTTGGTTTGACAAGTTAAAGTCTCAGTTACTATCTTGGGGTTTCCACAATGCAGTATCTGATAACTCTTTGTTCATTTTACGTCAACAAAGCACTACTCTATATGTTCTAGTGTATGTGGATGATATCATCATCACTGGCAATAACAATGATCTGATTCAGTCTTTCATTGATCAATTGAATCAGAAATTTGCCTAGAAAGACATTGGTGATTTAAATATGTTTCTGGGATTTGAAGTTCATAGAGATAACTCTAGTCTCTATTTTACACAATCAAGCTATGTGTCTGAGTTACCGAAGAAGGCAGGCATGATCAATACCAAACCTGTTGATACCCCTGCTGTTACAAAAATGCTGCCTGATGACTCTGCCACCTTATTCACTGATCCTTCTCTTTATCGAAGCATATTAGGAGGTCTTCAATATGTCGTTAATACTCGACCTGATATAGCTTACATTGTCAACAAGCTCAGTCAATATCAACAATCTCCTTCCACCTCACATTGGCAAGCATTAAAAAGAGTCTTAAGGTACTTGAAATGGACTATTCAGTGTGGTTTGTGTTTTAAACCAGGTTCTTCATTTATGCTTACTGGTTATTCAGATGCTGATTGGGCATCTTCCATTGAAGATCGTAAATCAATTTCTGGTTATGCTGTCTATTTTGGATGCAATCTAGTGTCATGGAAGTCTAAAAAGCAAAGTGTAGTGGCAAGGTCTAGTACAGAGTCAGAGTATAGAGCTCTTGCTCATGTTGCATCTGAGATCACTTGGATTAAGTCTCTACTCTCGGAACTTCATCTTCCTCTTCAACAAACTCCAGTGGTTTGGTGTGACAATATGAGTGCAACTTCATTGGCCAGGAATCCAGTTTTTCATTCAAGAACAAAGCACATTGAGATTGATGTTCATTACATTCGTGATCAAGTTTTAAAAGGATTGTTAGCTGTTCATTATGTTCCTTCTCATGATCAAGTAGCTGATTGTTTTACCAAGGCTCTATCATCTTCAAGGTTTTGCTACTTGAGAAACAAACTTGGTGTAGTATTACTCCCCCTTCGTTTAAGGGGGGGATGTTAGCATAAACCATTGACATGTATGTATAGGAGGGAAAGTTAGTTAAAGCTGTTAGAAGTTAGTTAAAGCTGTTATAGTTGTTAAGGTTGTTAGAATTGTGTCAAATGTAATCAAACGTGTACATTACTGTTGTAACAGAATTTTTACATAAAAAAGACGATTGATCACTCTCTTCCTTATCAAGATTTGAGAGAAGAAGAGATGATTTTCATGTTCTATTCTAGATGAAAACAATGAGAAATTTTTTCAAGTCTCATGTCTTTTCTCGGTATTTCATTGCCAACTTGTCTTAATCTACCCATCTCTAAAACCATTGTTTTTATTCTTTATTTTCTATTTTTCCCGCTGTAGTGTTCCTATGATTTTATCTTCTCAGCAGGAAATAACCGGCTTCCACCACTCACCACTTCAATCGACGACACAAACACTTGAACGCAGGACGAAGCCACCCTCAAGGTTTAAGGGGGGGCCAAACCTTTACGTATTGTCAAAATTTAAAATCAATGCAAATAATACTAAAGACGACGATGATGCTAAAGTAAATTAACTTTTGACATGCACTTATTTTATATTAATATTACATAATAATGAAAATTGTAGGTTCATCCAATGAACTTATTGGAATTGATATTTTTGTTAATTATTATTATTATTTCAGGGTGAGATTGAATGTAGTTTAAATTATTGGTCAAACCTTAAGTTTGTAACTATGTGGTGTCAAATTTTTAGAAGAAAAATTTAATCATAATGCGTTTATTTGACATTTGAACTTATTAATACTCATGCATGTGTAAATGTAAGTGTAAAATATATTTTTTAACAGATTATTAGCTAGGTAATCACATTGGAGGGACGCACACAAATACATGTCATATTTGAGTATCGTATCGGGTTACGCTATCTGGGTCCTAAGAAAGGAAGGACCATATATATCTAAGACAATGGTAAAAAATCACCATTCAATCACAAAACCATAAAAACGAACTGAAAACAGAACATAAATACAAAACAGCAGCTACGTAGCAAATATCTTCAATCATTCATCAGATCAGAGGTAGTACGTAATTCAATTTGCGGGCAGAAATCCATGAGTTTCAATCTTTTAAATCACTTTCTATACAAACAAATCGTCAAATGAATTCAACTAGTTCTTTCCAGTAAGCACGGGATCTGAATAAAAACATTTAATTGGAAGTGCATACAAAGTAAAGAACATCAACAACAACAAAGCTTCAATCCCAAATTATTAGTAATGGTCAACTACATGGATCAAACTATTCCATTGCGCTTGATTTAGTGCAATTGATTGTCTGCTTTCCTAATCTTTTAAGTCCCTTATAATCAATGTGTCCCAAGTTAGTTCGATCTACCCCACTTCGTTCAGTTTCTAAATTACTTGTTATGCACATCTAATTCTTAACTACCAACTTTCTGGAAACAGACCACAGAAAATAGCTGCTTAATTCAGATAAATCCGCGATTCCGCCCTGGGAACTCCCCAGGAATTGTTCTGATTCATGAAATATGTCCTCGACTTATGATGGACAGTAAGGTAAGGTGCACTGCATATAAGATGATGCACTTCTCTACAATACAATAGAGAATCATACCCCCTATTACACAATCTTGATCATCTATATCAGGGTTGAACCCTTCATAAAATGTTTTTCTGTGTGTATTATTTGCAGGAAGCCACATGGGAATCATATCCTAATTACAGTTATCTATGTATCATTGTATATCTCATATATGGTACGTTCTGTCTCTGTAAGTTGTTTATTTCTTTTCTTTTTTTTATTTGTTCTTCACTTGATAAGCACAATTGCTCTTCTGTGGAAAAGAATTGATGGGTCTTTTCCAAACTCGAGGGACTCATGTAGTATCGACATGCGACCAATTATAATGGGTGCAGAAGGCTGGATAGCTAGCCCAATGTTAAAATCAGCTGCAGAAGAAAATGCATCATCTTTAAATGAATGCCAGAAATTTCTGTTACCTTGTTTCCTCACAACATCAAGCAAGATCAATGCTTCAAATGCTCCAGAAATGGTGGTTAGCATGACAGTTGGGGGGGGTTGGCCCATTTTCTCAGTCCGAAATCTGATCGGTTTGAACTTGGCCGAAGATATCAGGACAAGATTCCCAGACCCCCTTCTCCCTCGCCTCCCAATAACCACCAATGTATCGGTATGTATCACTCAATCGGTCCTTCACAAACCACCGGGACTTCCATCCTCTCTCTTGCATCTTACGTGACTGCATCCACATTAACCAAATTTTCAGTCACACCACATTGTTGGCTCAAAAACAAATAATCATGCAGCGAACTATGTTTGAGGTTTCAAAAGTATTCTACTATGAACAATTGAAGTAAAATAGGAAAGAGAGATGACACTTGGCATCTCGGGTGTTTTCACCTGACGTTGTCTTTGCTCCAGTCTCAGCTTTTCAGCATTAGCCATTTCATACTCCCCATTCTCTAGGCATCTCTGATCAGGTCTAAGTCTTGAATCAGTTGGTGGCAACTTTTCCTGCATTTTAAATTCCACATTAAGACACTATTGAAGAACACAGGTCACAACGATGGCTAAGTGAATACTGTAGTCATAATCAGCACCTTTAGACCAAGGGTGGCTCATTCAAAGTAATAGCAAATCTAGTAAAGTTGTATCTTGTGGGAAATTTAGGTGGATTGCTCCGCTTCCATAGTAATTTTGCATCTGATGGCGATTCCGATCCTTTCCCCTTTCCAGAACAGTCTCCATTCATGAAGTACATGCTTTCATCCCATTTCCCGAGCAGTGTAGCTGCAGTCTTTCCGCTTCTATCCTGAACTATACCTTGAACCTGCACCACAATCGTTGTTGCGGATAAACCATTAAAATTTGCAATAACATATCTCACTGCCCATAACACATTAGTCTATCCATATGCAAGCACATTGTGATAAGATGTTTGCCAGCAGCAACTCCTCACATTTGAGGGGTAGTGTCTGGTCAAATAAGTAATCATATAGAGGGTTTGTTTCAAGATATTTCTGGCAGAACTATCAAAAAATGCGAAAGGAAATTCCCATTCATTGGATCCTTATTGCATTGCTTGGAAAAAAGCCATCGACAACATTTAGACTGTCTTGCACATCCTTTAAAGAATGTAAGAAATGGAACTTACAGTTTTGCAAGTCACCAAGAATATTTACACAATAATACAAGGGTTAACACAAATTAATTTAGAACTTTAAGCAAAAATATTATTTAAAATTAAGTTCTGAAGCTACTATGATGCTTTAAGTAAAAGTCCTAGATTAATAAGAATTCTACCGCTCTTATTTTCTATTAACCACCGATCTTCCTGAATTTGTGTCTTGACTTGGTTTCATGCAACTGAGGGGAATGTTGGTCCTTCGTACAGGATAAAAAAATCTTGTATCCAGTCAAAAAACAAGAAAATCAGATTGTTTCAAGCAATATTTATTCATAGGAATTTGGCATCAGATGAGAGGAATGCGAAAATGCAAATGCAAAGTTACAAAGGAAAATAATGTAGATAAGTAAGAAATCTAATGTGGTCTAAGATGACACTTGCACGTGCAAGAAGCATAACTATACTCAATCCACTATCAAATTGAACTTATGATCAAAATGTTCTGTGAAGAGCGAAAGTTTATGATGTGTCACAATTTTGCATTAGGCTTCACACTCGTAACAGTTTCTACGGTGTTACATTGTTGGACCACGTCGACTTTCAAATTAATGACGCGTCGACAATAATCAAATCCTAAATTAGTTGGGATGAACTACATGGATCAAACTCAAATCTTAAATTAGGGGTGTTACATTGTTGGATCAGCTCAATTTGAAGTAGTTGATGATGTGCTTTCATAATCCTTTAAATCCTTCTTGATTAATGCATCCCAAGTTATCTTAGGTCTACCCCTATACTGTCAAATTTCTTCAATATCTACTGTGTCATGTTTTCTAGACCATCTTTGGATGGGTTCAAACCAAATGCCATTCATATATATGTCACAATGCTAGAAGTAGAGGTAATTAGTGAGATTAAGTTTCGGAGACTAAAGCTTTATCAAATATGCTATAAGGAGTCTTCAACAAAATGTTTGTAAATCCAGCACTGACATTAAATAATTATGATCACAACATTGCTGCATAGAAAGCAACCCAAAGCCCAACTATTAACCAAAAAAACTGGAATCATGATAACACTTTCATGAAAAAATAATAGAATAATGATGACGATAATAATGACACATAAAAAGAAGAAAAAAAAAAAGCATCCAATACTGTGGTAAAGAAGATGAATTATAAAATACTATGCACCTGGTGAGGATTTCGATCAATGATTGACTGTTCTTTGAATTTCAATTTACATGAGTATTCATGATTTCCCTGTATGCGCATTGTACCATAGTGTTCGACGTAGAGCTTTCCCAATATGAGATTGTAAATGGATGTGGTAACCTGATGAAATAAATAGAGCAAAACACTTAGCTAACATTTGATTTAAAGCTAATTCTCGATTCAGGCAATTTATGCTTCATACCTTGCTCCATTTAAAGACTTCTCCATCATCAAACTCCAAAGTCAAAACCCCAACAGGATCTAGCTGAATTGAGCGACCCCAAAACTTGCTTTTTAGATTACTATCGCCCCAAAATTTCCATCCATTACCTTCACAATGGCATGCGACAATCATGGGATGATGACTGACCTGTTTCGGATTAAAAGAAGTATCAACTATCTACTTCTATATTTTAACAGACAATGAAAATGAGAAAAGAATTTTATTTCTTTCTTGTCAAAACTATGAGAACAGGATTAAATTTGGAGCAAATCATCCATGAAATCAGTTCTAGTCATTATAGGCTAATAAAAGTTATGACAGAGAAATAATAAGCAAAATATAGAAAATGCCATTCATATATTGCAGAGCCAGAATGGAACAACATAGAAAACATTGAACTTTTCTGCTTCCTATTGTAGGAGTAATAATAAAGCATAAATGTGAGATCAAGCCCAGAATTCAATACTTTCTATAAAGAAAAAGAAGCTGAACTAGATCAAGAAAATGGCACTATAACAGAGAAAACATAATTCGGATAATAAAACCGGAACTACATATTTATAATGGAACCAAAAAATTAAAAAAAGTTTTAACCACCACCCTAGACAGAAGATGGTAACAACAAGAGGACAGAGCTGATATCCATACGATGATTGAATCCCTACCAAGTCCTTCTAAGAGATGTGCATAAACTGATCAACCTAGAGATGAAATGTTAAAGGGATGATTAAGTGCAGTATATAAATTATTCTGAATGATACAGCTTCTTTCAATATAATGATGAGTATTATATCCATTTAGCTTTTATACAAGGGCACATGCTAATATTAGTGATACATGCTTCTACTTTAGATCCAGAAAAGCGCCTGGATCAATCTGGTAAATCACTTGGTTGTTTTAGAATTCCAACAGGCATACTTTAGTTCAGAAACATCTAGAGTTCTCCACCGCCATGGGTGATAAGGTAGAAAAATCAATATGAAATCTTTAGAACCTATCAGTACATTCACTAGATACACAACACCAACAACATAGCTTCAATCCCAAAATGTCAGTGACAAGATACAATTGAATCAATTTTTCCTCTTGGAAAAAATATGGAGCAAACATACAAGACAAGAACATGCAATATGCAACATCAATAAACACAGAAAATATTTCATCAATTCAAAATTTGTCAATCAGGAAATTCAATCATTTAGAAATGCTTAAAATAGTAACTAAAGACTACAGCATTCAGCAACAAATTGGTTCATTGACACTAGTTAAACTGCAAAAATAAACCTTCTCAGAGAAAAAACGAAGGCCTCTGTCTGGGTAGTCGGCTTCGTATGTCTCTCCTAAAAGTGGATTAAATGGTTTGCAAATTCTTCCTTCGGTTGAAGCATATCCAGATACAGCAAAAGCTGCTACATAGAGAACTCTCATGAGACTATTACCCTGCGAAAGAAGATAAAGGGGGTAAGAGGTACACTGATAGATTTATATTAATATTTCTCTAAACTGCACTGCAGCAAAAAAAGGTCAATTGCATCAAAACTCAAATAGCAAAATACAGTAAAAAGAAAATAAGCTTTTCCAGCTCGTTAGAAAAGAACAAACTAAAAAAGATTTTGGTATTACTTAATAACTCCACACCAGAAAAAAAAAAAAAAAAAAAAAAAAAAAAAAACTAAAAAAAGAAAAATAAGACATTCAAAACTAAAAGGAGAAAAAAGAGGAGCTGCTTTTTCCTTCTCTTTTATTGTATGAAAGAAACAAACAAGGTTCATAGGCTGCTGCACCCCTTCGTCACTGCAGGCATCATCAGTGTAGTCCCCCTCTTAAAGGCTAAGAAGAACTGCTTCTCTTCCAATCCTTGGTCATCATTTCTTATCTAAGCACTTTTAAGAAGGTAAAACAAGGTCAGCATGTCATATGCCTGCAGTACACTTCATCTTTTCTTTACTTTTCTTCCAAATTTTATTACTTAAAATTTTAAAAAGACTTAACTCCTATCTTTTCTACTTGAAGTTCAAGATCTGAATTCTTATTGCATGACTGGTCGCACACTTTCCAACAGTAACTGATTACCATGCATATTCATGCTATGAACAATCAATGAAAACTCAATTGAAACTTGAAAGGTAAGATAGTTACAACACTGGTGAGTTTCCTTCACATGCTTCAAGACTTAGGATAATTGAGTTGAGATTTTCATTTTGCAAGTCTGGAAAGACATGACTATTGTAATAAAGAATCGAACAATTTTTGAGGAATAGTTGGTTTCTCTTGTGAAGATAAGGGATTTCACAAAGTAATATGCTTGCTAAGTGGACTGTTACCACACAGGCTACTTGGTCACCACTTGGTTCTATGGTTAAATTTGGCTACAGCCTACAGGTGATGGCCTTAGTCATACATTTGACTTGACTTTGTGGATTGTACGAGTTTCTGGTTTGTTTTGCTACAGTCTTTTTCTTCTTGTCATCGTCAAATTTCTTGTAGATGAGGTCAGCTGATCTGCACGTCTTCCAATTAATTGATATAATTGTCTCTTATTTCCATCAGACAAAATAAAAGACAGGAATATTTGTTTAATGGATACAAAGATGACCAGAATACCAATGTATGCAAAAACTATGATTTGTTATAGAAGAATGATGTCAGACCATGTAATGAAATTATAGGTACAGGAAATGTGAAGAAGTTGCAACAATAATAATAACATGGCAATATCATAGTATTTGAAAGAGAAGATATTATGTTGTTGTATTATGTCGTAGTTTAAGACTAGCTCATGAAAATTGGGGTAACATGGCATGACATATGTTCTAGTAGAATAGTTGGTCATGATGAAAGAGAAGATGTACGGTTTTGCACTTTATCTTTTTTACTTTTTTTTTACTTAATCTTTTTTACTTACATAGATGAAAAAAGCTAAGACCTACAAGAAAAATGAATTAGAAGAAGAATTCAACAATCACTTAACAACATATTTAATTTCATAAACTATAATGATATTTGCAAGTAGTCATAAAATTACCCTTTTGCCCCATTCGTATGCTTGGTCGAGAAGAAATGAGTACTCTAAATCTTCAAAACACTTTTGTAAAGAGGATAGTGGTTCATTGAAGTAGACAGGCAGACAAACTTTTGTAAGATCTCTCCCAATGTTATCCTTGATCATGGACCAAAGGCTAACTGCTTTCTCTTTTTCAATTGGTTCGGGCAATTTCTTTCGCCTACTAACACGAGGGTAATTAGCTCTGATCACTTTAATGGGAGAATCGATAGCATCGTCCGCATCAGCCAATGGATCATCATCATCAGAATCAAATGATGGTATCTGAAATTCTGAGCTAGTGCTTTTGAAAGAACTAGATGAAAGAAAATCCCTTGTATCAAAGAAGGCGTTGTCATCATCATCTGTCTCTTCCTCCACCGCATCATGTCTTTCATTATCATCCTCAGATTCACTGTTACTTCCATCTGAAAAAATAAATCAGCAGAAAAGTGAGATATCAGCCACGCTCGCCAACACAAGGCTGAAAACTGAAATGTCAAACATATTCCTGCAACCAGTGTTATTTCAAGACATCGTCATTTGGATATCTAGGAAAACTGTAAGACAAACAAGTGAAAGTGCCAAAGCTTCAGACACGCACTAGATTTCATTTGATTTCACGAACAATATACTTCAACAGTCTTCAACTCTTCATCATTGCATGCAACAATAAAGTTTTATGACTTTCATTAGTGTCAGGTATCCTATTTGCAGTAGTTTGAATGTTTAATAAGATTAAGACCCAGCGTAGAACACGTGCATCTATATTATGGCCATGATCCAGGAACATGTTCACCCGCAGTTTTAAGTGAAATAAACAAGTAATTCTATCAGTGGGCAGTACAGCTCAAGTGTTTTGAAAAATTAAATCTTACTAAGTGTCAATGAGAAAATAGCATCCACAAAAAAAAGGAGACCCTGACCGTACATTTCAGCATTTTCCTTTTTCTATCAATATACAGAGATCCAACCCAAAGAAACATTTTCCAATTACATCATTACATCAAATTTGAATTTCTTCTCTCTTAATCAAATTGATGCACCAATATTCTGCTTCATTATTTCAAAAGTACAAAAAGGCAGCTTTCGTATCACACAAAATGTATGAGACATTAAGTTTGACAACATCCATTCCTGCAATGTAGCATCAGTCACAACAGGTAAACAAAATGTAGGAGCATCCTAGGTAAAAGAAGAAAAAAAAAATGGACGATGAAACCACATAATAATTCACGTTCAAAAACACGAACATATGATTAGTAGAAAGAATAGGTATATAATTATTCTCACTTTGCAGTATTAAAAAATAAATAAATAAGATCAAGAACACAATAAATGCTCATTTGGTCTTGTTTAATGTTTTCCAAAAATATACACAATCACCTACAGGAGTAAAAACCTTCCCCAAGTTATGCCATGAAAAGGACGCAGTATACGAGAAGACAAGGTGAACATAAAATGGCAACTTACCACTATATTTGTCTTCTTGCTTGAATGCAGAGGAAGGCTCATGTTCCTGAAACTGTCTCTGACTCTCGTCAACAAGGGTGTTTTCCAAATCAACTTTTTCTGTCTACAGAATATAAGTAGCAAATACAACAGTTATTAGAAGATTACAAAAACGTAACTACAATAATAAAAGCGCCAAATGTTTAAATTCACGGACAATGCCATACCCACAACAGAGACCATCAAACAAAGACTTTTAGCACACATACTTGAGCGTAGAACTGATTAAAATGAAGATGGCTTTCACCAGCCATAATTACATGGAGAAGCAGTTCACCAAGGAATGGATAATAATGGAGAGAAAGGAAACTACTGCCAAACTTAAGCATCAGTACACAACTCAACACTTGAAAATGGCAGTAAGACAACTTAAAAGGTAAGATGTATTCTTCAAAACCAAGGAATGAAAAATCGACAAAATTAGTCGAAGTTTATCGAAGTTGAAGGGATCGAAACGAAGTTCACAAGTAATTTAAAAATTACAAAACTTCTCCAAAGTTTATGATCAAAATCGACAACATTGATATAAATTGATATGGATTGCTAAAAACAAGGAGAAATTGCAAACTTTCGGTAAAAAAGAAAAAAACCAAAAAGTGTAAGAGACGGAAGGGTTGTAATTGATGGTGGCATTTAGGGTTTATTGAGAATTTAAGAATGACTCGCTTTGCTACACACATCTCTACACCAATCATGTGATCCTTTGATTTTGCATCATGATTCAATGTATACATCAAGATTCACTTTTGCACACACATCTCTACAACGCTCTGTAATTTTTTCAATGGATGCATAATGTCAAAAATGGATATTTTCTTTTGCTTTAAATACTGACCCATATAAAAAAAACATGTTTCATAATTTTAATTTTACTTATGAGAATGTGCAATTAATAAATGGTTAGAGAATCAAATTAAGTGTAATTATTATCACTAAAAAGTTTGATCCATCAATTAAGAGAGATTTGAATGGTTTGCAAAGCTCACCATCAATTGCACTGAATCGAGCACAATGGAAAAGTTTGATCCATGTAGCCGACCCCAGTTAATTTGGGACTGAGGCTATGTTGTTGTTGTTGTTGTTGTTGTATTATCACTAAAAAGTAATCTACCGTACACAGTATGCATGACTAGTGCCAATAAAATTGACTTGAAACCATTAAATTGTAATTTTTTTTATGTATAAATGCATAATTGTGCTTGTTTTGACATCCTATAAAATGAGCTTTAGTTTATTGACCATTTAAATAAAAGTTTCTTTAACTTCTCTACGTTAGCAAATTTTTACCAAAATTCTCCACGTCGAATTAAACTTCTCTAAATTAATTCCAATTATCAAGAGGGTGAATTATAAGGCGAAACCGAAGTTTCGATCCTTGTTCAAAACTGTGAAAAACATTGCATGTTTAAAATTTTATGAGCTATTAATAAAAGCACAAAGACAAAAACAATGAGAGGCAGAAGGAAGGAGGAAGGAACTTTGGGAGAGAGACTAGGAGCCGAACATGTGGAGATAGCATAAGGTTCATATAACTACTGCTCCATTTTTCTGGTGGATATGGACCACTAGTAGATCTACCTTTACAACCATGCATACAGGCTTCAGTGGCATGGAAATCAAAGACTAGATTCAACAATGAAGTGATAAAATAAACAACAACACAATAGACCTGGGGCAAAGATATCACACTTCGATAATATACGAATCCAAGAAAAGAAACAGAATCCAACAAGCCATTCTCTCAATACAGTTCATCACAATTTTACATTAATTAGTATTGTACAATACAAAATATAAGAGAGTAGCATCTAATTAGCCAATATACATAATAAATGGCAAAAACACATATAGTATATCTAAAACATGAAAAACTTGCCAAAAGACTCACACTTTTGTATAGGCTGCGCATTACACATAAAAGAGAATTATAGAATTTTTCTCCATAATACTCCTCTCTTGTTGAGCAGAAAGAAATAATTTGAAAGTATGAAGCACTAACCTTCTTTATATCAAATGATTGACAGGAAGATTAGAGTAATAAGGAACTGCTAAAGAAGAGTCAATCAACTGTAGGACACATATCTAACTTTGGCAGTAACCCAACCACCAAATAACACCCAAAAGAAAACAATTGCAGTCATACAAAAAAGAGGAAGAATTATGTTATAGAAGCAAATATCTTCCCTTTAACAATACAAAAAAGAGGAAGAATTATGTTATAGAAGCAAATATCTTCCGTTTAACAATGAACAAACGGCACACATCATCCGATCTTCGCAAAGAATTATTCGAGATTCAAGAAGATATATGCTTAGCTGAACTACAAAATTTGAAGTGAAGGAGACCAAAATGCAAAAAAAAAAAAAAAAAAAAAAAAAAAAAAAAAAAAAAAGGGCAAAATAACAACATTCCCATATTTAGTCAAAAACTGATCTTAAAGTATAACTTTAACAGCAGAATTGCTCCACCCTAATCGGTGCTTCACTAGCTATGAACACAATGACAGCTGCCTAGATTTTAAAACCACCATTCTTAGAGAATGGTGGTATGTTAATGTGGTCCGTGACGTTAAAAATGTTCTCTCACAAGAAAATTATCCTCGTTCTTCAATTCATAGGCCATGTACTACATGTAAATCTGCTCTGAAACCACTCTTTCACTTAAAGTACTTGATATGAGATGGACATGATAGAGCAACGTGTACATGAAAAAGATTATTACATTTGAATGGAACAATCCTAGAGAGTGACCAAAATTTTGTGTATTCACAAATCACAACCAAACTCATAACCCTCAGATTCTTGTCCTGTTCAGTTTATAGTTACAATATTTTCCTCTGAGGCACAAATTAGCAGTTGATTCCGCTCCTAATAAATGAGCCTAAACTATGACCTATTATGCTAGCTTGTTGAACCAGTGGAAGAAGATACAACGTTCAGATCCTTGTACCACTTACCACACTCATCATTTATGTTTGTAACTACATTAACAAGCATAAATAGGACTAACTTGCAGATTACTTCACTGTATTTATAGAACTGGGAAGTAAAAGAAGGCATTATTGTCTCACATATGCCGAATAAAAGCAAATTTCTCCAGAAATTAAAAGGAGTCCAGAATGCAAGAGTCGAAATGCAATAGGAGGTTAAAACTAAACAGAACTAGCAAGATAAACAAGTTACATCACCCCAAAGTAGCTTCCGCGATCAGTGCCTTAAAGGTGAAAATCAAGGAAACTAAACCTCTCCAAATAGATTGAGGCAGAAATAAGGCTCTCAAAACCTCTCCAAACAAAGTAAGGCACAGAAGTTCCACATGCGAGTTGTTATTGAGCCCCATTTAGTATACCTAAAGTACCAATGTCAGATATCGATGTTAGGTTGCCTTTTGAAGTGTTTGGAAAGACTAAACTATCAATCAGCCTGAAAGATCCAAAACGCTCACATTCGAATTGTGCAGCTTGCTGAGGAATAACAAGTAGCAATTTCCCCACATCATTCATCTTGATTTTCCCAAACGGCTGGAGAAAAAACGTTTGCCTTCTCAATGTGCCAAAATTACTACTTGCTTAACAACAATACTCTACCACCCACCTCAAACTACATAAACTAAAATTGCCCGAGTAAAAACGCTGGCACACATCGTTGCTCACTTTGCACAACATGTATCAGTAGAGGATGTTGTTCAACCACACACAAGCACCTAGGGCTTAAACATCAACAAAAAAAAACATAGCCTCATTCCCAAATTAGTTGGGCTTAAACATAAAAAGGAACATAATTAAGTATCTCTAGGGATCACAAATTCAATCACTATAAGCAATAAAAAATTTCATTTAAAGGGAAAGGCATTACTACTAAAAGGATAGACAAGTATAGTTACATTTTTCTCCAATCAAATCAATTGCAATATTTCCTATTCTTCAAATAATTGTAGACACGGCCTAATATGCTTGTTTCAAATCATGTTATTCAGGAAAGTGCTTCTTAGACCCACAAGACCAAATCTCAGTTCACAAGGCTACAAAATCTACATTACTCAGCCTAGCATCAATCCTGTAATCCTTCCTACCAATACAAATTCATATATTCTATGCATCATCTTATATCTTAATTAGCATGCCCTTAAAAAATTTAAAACAAATATCCTCCCTATTAATGTATCTTAATTTATTCATCCTCAAAATCAAGATTTAGTGAGCAGACAAGTGATTTTTATCTTGATTGCTTCACATGAATTTTTGTGCCAAATCATAATTTTCATTATGATTCTTATATGATTTGGACACTAATATTCAAATTTCTTGAAAAATCGATAAGAAAAGATTTGAGTAACAATGTAACATACTTATGATACATATATTTGCTACACAAGGGTTGAGATTTTTTCAAAATACACTGGGAGGTGTGTGTGTGTGGGTGCACCTCAATGCATGTTTTAAAATCGCAGCCAGTGTGATTTGCTAAGTGACAATTGACAAGATCTTTAAGGAAATCAACAGAAGCAGCTAGCCAAAATTCTTTTACTTCCTTTAGTCAGCATTAAAAGGGAATCACTTCAAAATGAAGTCATCTTAACGAAAACTAAGGCATAGCCTGGTTGTGTAGAGACGAACAACCACATAATTTTGCATGGCACGAGTCCCTCGAAGGATCTAACCTAGTCATACAAGCATAATCACTCAGTGTCAAGCAATCTAGTCAATCGCAGAATCTACAACCAATTGGAAGAAACACAATTATAACCATGTTGCCATGATGTTAGGCATGACAGTCAGGTCTCCCACGATTCTAGGGCTCTATGCGCCTGATACGATCTTAAATTTAGGGTTTAGTATTTTGTAGTTTCTATTTTATTATTAGAAAAGTTTCTATGTTTATTATTTAATAAGAATTGTTATTAGTTTCTAATTAGAAGTAGTTTTTATTTGAGTAGTTACTATATTCTAGGTATTAATTAGTAGGAAGTTTCTACATTTATTTTAAGTAAGTTTCTTATTAGTAGAAGTTGCTATTTATTAGTTTATATTTTTATTGTATAAAGGAGTCTATATATACAAGTATTAAGAAATTAATAAAGCAAGCAATGTTAGTGAAAATGAACCAAATGAGGAATTGAATTAGGAGAGTCACGGACTCCGCCTCTTCAATTACTTATTCTATCTCTCTCATCTCTTCTACTATTTTCTTATTTTTTTCCCTATTAACATAGGTTGAAGGACAAATTCAATTGTGTCTAAACCCGTTACTAGATCATGCACAAAGGTTCAAAACAACTTGGTATCAAAGACACTTGTCATGGATAACACAAAAGCTCAGGTCGCATAGTTGGAGACCTTTATGGAGCAGATGAGCGCTCAGCAAAAGGCTCTCGAAGAACATATGGTGGATCTCACTATCGCGATTCGATTGACATCAATGAAATTCGTCAGTGTTGATGCTAAGGAACAACAAAATGGTCGTGGAGGACACGACGTAAAGTCGAAGGAGTTCGCCAACTTGAAGCAAACTAGTTATGTGGAGGAGTATCAACATCAATCCCAATCTTTGTTGGCCAGGACATCAGACTTTAAACCGCAACAACTAGTGGACTTGTTCACCGCCGGTTTGATCGAGGACTTGCGGATTGACATCGAGTTGCTATAACTAGGCAATCTGGGCATTGCCATGAATCTTGCTAGTGCCTTAGAACGCAAGCAAAAATATTGTAAAGAGTTCCTCCCAGCACGCATCATGTCCACGGTGAGCACTCCCAAAACTAGTGGTAGTTTCACCAACACAGCTATCACCAAGGACTCTGGAGCACCCTCGAACGGCCAGACACAAAAGGCAGCAACCGTTACCACCAGTGTCAACACAATAATCGGCAACTCATCACCTCCGTTTATCAAGAAGTTACCAAAGGTTACTTAGAGTAGGCTCATCGTAGTTGTAGCACAAACCTTTAAATCTCCTTTTGACCATTTTTACTTGGGTGAGGCGCTTCACAAAACGGGTTGAGGAGCTTTTTTTGTCATTACCTGCAACGTGGTTGGATGGTTATGTTGCACCTTTAGATAGAGAAATCATGTTTAAGGACGAGGATGTACCACCATCAATTGTTTTAGGAGTCGACACACTACCTATGGCAAGCGATACATGGGTGCCTTTTGAAATATTTTGCTAGTGTTCTAGTGCTCGAGCCATTCTTATTGCAACTCTTAGATTTTCTGGTTATTGCATCTTGATGTCTATCCGGAGGTCCTCAGTCAAGCTCGCTGTAAAAAGATTCACTTGTTGTCAAGGCTTCAAATTAGATGTCTGGGCCAACAATGACTGGAACTAGGGGTGTTAATTTTTTGTCCAGCCCACCGGCCTGTTTTTGTCCGGGCCAGAAAAAATCGGTTTGGACAATAAATTTTAAAATCCGGGCCGGGTTTGGGCAAGCCTTTGATGTCCAAATTAAAATTCGAGTTGGGTCTAGACAAGACCCTCTGAGCTCGGACTCGGCACGAATTTCAAAAGATACCAATTTTATTTTGAAAATATACTTCCATACATTGTGTAATTCATAAAAACAACAATAGTGATAAGAAAACTACGTAGCTTATATTGAAATGTACTATTTTAATTTTGAGAATTAGCTACATTACTTGATACAACATTATGTAGTTTGTCTTTAACAAAAAAAAACATTATTACATCTTGTAATTTAAAATAATAAATACAACTTGGGAATTATTTTTTAGAATTATGTCTGAGAAGATTATATTATGAGGAATTTATAATGATTTTATTAATTAAAAAAAGTTTTCAAACATAAAATAATTTTTTTAAAACTCGATAAATTCGGACATTTGGACAACCCAAATTTAAAGTAATTCAGGTTTGCGCAAGGCACACTTGTCCGAATTTAAAATCGGGTCAGGTCTGAAAAACAGAAATGCTCGTTTGTATCAATGGCGGTTTGGACCCGTCCAGACCGGAAAAATTGACACCACTAATTGGAACTGACGTTGATAATCTTCGACAGATCCGATTTGCTTCAAATTAGTTAAATCCTCTGATCTCTTATTGTGTCTTCCACAACCATTATGAACTTAAGCTCTGATGCATTGTTGTTCTCTATATAAAGAATTTATTCCAATATTAATAGCACCCAAGAAAGAGAACTTAAGCTTTGATGCATTACGAAGACTCCCCGTAACTTTGATAGTCCAAAAGAGCCCTTCATTATGGTTCAAAAATTCTCTAACACTCTCCAAACTGACCTGACTCAATGAGATTCTTTAAGTACTACATTATGAATAAGTTGTAAATGAAACTTTAAAAGAATTTCATTGAAGTCAAGTTAGGTATAAATGATGTGATTTTAAAATTTTTCATGTTAACATTCAAGAAACAAAGTATGATCAACTATAACAAAGAGGAAAAACATGAAATATTGTAAAACAAAAAAAAAAATGTGTCTTACAAAAAATTAGGATATTAACGACACTACGGCACTAAGATGAAGTTTCTTCATACTTCTCATCATGTCAATTTAAAAAAAAAAATAGTCCCTATCTTGAATTAGACTTCCCCAAATTGATTTGGAAATTGGAATTTAACTGACTGAAGTTAATAAGCAAACCCGAATATTGGATTCTTGTCCTTAATTAATCTATGAACATTTATCTTGTTAAAAGGAAAATCTTGGTCAATAGAATCATGTAAAATCAAAGAAGTGATAAATAGGTTGTGGGAGTGATCCAAAAAAAAAAGTTGTGGGAACCATCTAACTCATCAAAACGTTTGTTTAAGTGATGTCATTAATAATGATTGGCTCTGAATGCAAAGATAACTTTTACAGAAAATGCAAAATTTAGCCCTCTTCTTTCAGGTATTCTCAGCTTACATTCTTCTTCCTTTTTTTTTTTTCTTTTTTTTTTTGGATCCCTCAACTAGATGTCTCAACAAAATCTTTGTTAGAATTGTAATTAGCCTATTTTCAGTTTCCTTCAATCTCCGCAAGACTAATTCTTGATTCTATGCCAATTAATCTTAGATTTACGCAACAAAGGCTAATAAGTAAGAGCCAAATCAGAGTTTCTAGGGACTTGTATTTCTTTCCCTTTTTTTTTCCCTCAACTGTATAGACTAAAAACAAGCTATTCACCTCAAACTCTCAATGTAAATATAGATTGATGAATAAATAATCGAAGATGAATTAACATCAGAAGTCTTCCAATATAGAAGACTTAAATTGAAAGTTTTCGAATCTTTCAAACGAACTTACACAAAATGAATGGAATGAATAGATACCTACTAAACTATATCTATGCAATTAATCTCTAACTATAGCTCATGAACTCCTAAGTAGTTAAAAAAGAATTACAAATAAAACTCCAAAGCTAAGAAATCGAAGAAGCATTCCGAATTCGATTCGCAAGATGTTTTCTACGCATCATTATATGTACCTCTAGCTGCCGCAATGTGTCGACAAGGATCATCTGTTTCTGCTTGAGAAGCACAAGCTGATTCTGAAATGAAGAGAACTCCGTCCTCATTATCTCCTCCGCCTCCTGAACAGCCCTCTCATTCACTCCCTCATCCAGCAACCGCATTCTTAACTTCACCGTCGACACGACATAATCGTCCACAGGACCCATTAGGTCACTGTTCGAAATCCTCGGGAACATGTCCTTCACCCTCTGCAGTGACTCCACCCACGCCGCCCTGTCCTCCCTAGTCTCCGCCCTCAAATGCAACCGCTTCGTCCCCGTGAAGATCGAAAACCTCTTGTCGTCCGATCTGCTCTCTCGAATCGAAGAAACCTAATCAATCAATCAATCAAATATCAAGCATTTCCATTTCCAATTAATTATGACCGAGATACTAGTACACAGATCAGATCAGATCAGGACCTTAAGATGAACCTCTCCGACGGGGCTCCGCCGAGGTTGAGCGCGCCCATTCTTGTGCCGTCTGATCCGGCGAAACGACTCCTCGCCGATGACCTTCGATCCCTTCTCCGTCTCTTCGCTCACCAGAATCTTGTCCGGTCCATGGATCTTGTAGTACGAGAGAACGCCGTCTTGAAGCGCGAACCACCGCGGCCGCCATCCCTTCCCGTAATTCACCCATTTGTTCAGCACTCCAGCGATTTCGTTGATCTTCACATCGCCAAACCCTAATTGGTTATCGGCTCCAATTCGGTGTCCAAATCGCGCCTGGTCTCCACTCCCGCCGCCGCTGCTGCGTCGGCTGCGAAACCCGTTGTTGTTGTTGGACCAAAGATTGGGATGGTCGTCGCAAGCCGATGTCAATCCGTCCATCGCTAGGTCTAGCGCATCAGATTGAATCTTGTGATTTCTATATCTAATTGCGAGAGAGAGAGAGAGAGAGAGAGAGAGAGAAACGTGGGTTCAAGTTCGAGACTCGAATGGCGGCAAAGTCACGCGATCAACGACGCAAATACCGAATAAAAGACACGTATTCTTTTACATCCGTTGGATGCGCCTCTAGACACTGGTGCGCAGATCTTTGCGTACGCGTGACGAAACATTAGTCGTTTGGTTGACGCATTGATGGAATGCTGAACGGAAATGCTACGAAGCCTGCGATGCGGCAGTGCCAGTAGGCATCGCCTCTACGAGTCGTTGGATTTGCATAGGCAGACGTGATTTGTGTTTTTGAAGCTACATCGGATGATTAACTGAATCGCTTCATTTCTGTGTAACATTTGGCAGAACACGTGGCAGTTCGGTAGTCGTTGAGTGGTGATGATTAAATGGTACGCCAGAAAGGTTTGACTGAGATGAGAATAGAAGTTTTTTTTTTTTTTTTGTCAAAAGGATGAGAATAGAAGTTGGAAGCACGTATGAAGGGAAGATAGTGACGTGTCAGTAGATAATGAGGTGGCGCTTCGTTAGTTGTTGCTTTGTTCTGGAGGTGACACGTGGCTACTTTTTGGCGCTTTCGGTTGATTGGGTGTAGTAGAGAAGTGCCCGGTTAGATGCCGGTCAACGAGGGCTGCGCTCGGTTGGATGCGATGCGTTGTCTTGTGAATCGATGTACGGAAAAGTCTGACAGTTTTCACAATTCACACGCAATCCGACACGTGATTTTTGTCTAGTAATTTAAAAAAAAAACAAACCTCCTTCGAAAAGTAACGGGGTTTTACAATTTATTTCACAAAATAGGATAGTGTACTTTGAAATCACAAAAATAATCAAAAGCGCATTTTGAAAAGGCGCTATTAGTTTTAAAGGTGGTGAGGTGACAGTGAGGTGGCGGGTGACGTGGCGGCACTTTGTACAGATAACGCCTTTTGAAAATGCGCTATCTATACAAGTCTCGCCACGTCACCCGCCACCTCACCACCTTCTAATAACGCATTTTCAAAAGACGCTATTGGTTAATTTTGAAGAGGCGTTATTCATGTAACCCGGTCCACGTGGTCATCCTACGTGGACATCGACCGACCGAATAGCGCATATGGGTTATACGGGTTGTCCGCCTCGCAATACGTGCTATCCGTGTAACCCGGTCCACGTGGTCATCCTACGTGGACATCGGCCGACCGAATAGCGCCTATGGGTTGTACGGGTTGTCCGCCTCACAATACGTGCTAACGTTTACATGAGACAATCCATGCAAACGTCATGCACGTATCCCGTACAATCCATAGGCATTATTCGGTCGGCCGACGTCCACGTAGGATGACCACGTGGATCGGGTTACACGAATAGCGCGTATTGCGAGGCGGACAACCCGTACAACCCATAGGCTATTCGGTCGGCCGATGTCCACGTAGGATGACCACGTGGACCGGGTTACACGGATAGTGCGTATTGCGAGGCGGACGGCCGATGTCCACGTAGGATGACCACGTGGACCGTCCACGTCAGCAACAAAATCCACCAAATTTGATAGTGCCTTTTGAAAAGGCGTTATTGCCTATTCTGGAGAAAAAAAACGTCACCCTATTTTTCGGATTTAAATTAAACACATTAGTACTTTGGTAAAAAATTCCCTCCTGTTTTTATCCGAAAAGAACGCTATGGCATAGGTCATTGGTCCGGTAAGCCTTAACTAAGTGGCTCGAGTTCCAAATTTGGCCTTTATTTGAAGTCTCTTTAAATTTTTGGAAAATATTTTGGTAATCCATTTTAAACACTTAATATCTAAGTAGGTATCTGATGTAGATCGATGGTCGCGAGAATAATCACAAACACCAAAGAGAATTCTAACCCAAGAACTTCTATAAATAAAGATTAAAACTTCTTGTTTTATTAATGAAAGAAACTATTCGATATCAATAATCACCAATTTCACGATAGCTAGCATATGCCTTTATATAGGCACATGACCAACTAAGACTTTGACTTTAAATACGACTCATAATTAGACACCAACTATGACTAAACTTAGACACAAAATAGAACTCCAACTATGCAACTCCTAATCAAAATACAAACAAACTTACTAAATCAATTTCTAACTTGTAATCACGATATAACTTGTAATCACAATCTAACTATGACTTCAACTTATCTAATAATACAAGATAATTACTAAATCTTAATCTAACACCAACTCTGATTTGCATCATTCTCCCTTGGTTGAGAAAAATTCGTCCTCGAATTTAATTCTCATCTTCGAATGTCGCGCCAGTATATCGCACCAAATGTTTGGCATTAAACACGTCTGAAGTACACATGTCTCGCGGTAACTTTAACTTGTATGCATTAGGATTTAACTTCTCAATAATCTCGAATGGACCTCCTTTCGCTTAGAAAATTTATGGTACTCATGAGCGGGCATGCGATCTTTAGTAAAAATAACCAAAACCATGTCGCCAACTTCAAACTCAACATGACGACGTTTCTGATCCGCATCTTGCTTGTATTTTGCAGTATAAAAAATCAATTTGCCATAAGCAATTTTATGAATCTCATGCAACTTCTCAACAAAATCTTCAGCTTTGACTGTATTCTATCAGAAGTAGGAATATAAGCAAGATCAAGTGGACACCGAGGAATGAGACCATACACGATCTCAAAAGGACATAAACCTATACTTATGTTCTAAACATGATTATACGCAAACTCTGCCCATGATAATTTGATATCCCATTGACGAATATTCCCTCCCACAAGACTACGCAATAAATCACCTAGAGAGCAATTAACTACCTATGTATAACCATCCGTCTGCGGATGATAAGCACTACTAAAATCGAGTCTAGTGTTCACCAACTTCCATTAACTCCTCCAAACATGACTACTAAGTTTAGTGTATTTATCTGAAACAATAGACGTAGGCACACCATGCAATTTGTACACCTCCTGAAAAATAATATAGCCACATTCACTGCATCAACTCGTCTTTTTGCATGGAATAAAATGCGCCATCTTCGAAAAACGGTCAACAATGACAAATATAGAATCACACCCTCGCTGAGTTCGAGGTAAGCCAAGGACAAAATCTATGCTAATATTTGACCAAGGTCTCAAAGGAATCGGAAGAGGTCGGTATAAGCCCGCATTAGTAGCCTTGCCTTTTGAAGTTTGACAAATCCTACAACGATTAACAAACAGAGCAACTTCTTTCCGCATAGGAGGC
Organism: Stephania yunnanensis; assembly: GCA_039657365.1. Taxonomy (NCBI): domain Eukaryota; kingdom Viridiplantae; phylum Streptophyta; class Magnoliopsida; order Ranunculales; family Menispermaceae; genus Stephania; species Stephania yunnanensis. Next base: position 23,648,352 of record CM077585.1, read on the forward strand.
CGAAAATAAGAACGACTCACCAAATCAAATGTATGGTCACGCCCCATATGACCCTCACGATGTAACTCTCGAATAATCTGTTGGCGTAAACTACATTCTTGAATACACAATTGAGTACCCTTGAACAAGTACCCATCCTACAATATATACTCCATATAACAATGTTCATGAATATCCGCCAAAATTGAAGAAAAGAAAGCATCTTCAGCATATAACTCATGAAAAGTATCAAAACCTGATACCTGCACCTATAACTGAGTCAAAAGAGAATGTCAACGACTCAACGAATCCGCCACTTTGTTCATAGTACCCGTTTTATGTTTGATGACAAAAGAAAATTGTTGAAGATATGCAGTCCATGAAGCATGTCTAGCAGAAACCTTTTCTTGGCCTCCCAAATGACGCAGGGCATTATGATTAGTATAAAACACAAGCTCTCCATGGAATAAATAATGTCTCCAATGTCGTACTTCCTATATAATAGCATAGAACTCCACATCATATGTACTAAAATGTAGCTTTGAGCCGAATAAAGTTTCACTGAAATAAGCAATAGGACGACCCTACTGATTCAGAACAACACCAATCCCCAGCTTTACAGCATCAAATGCAACTCAAATGGCAAAGAAAAATCTGGGAGAACTATAATAGGAGCCGAAGTAAGCTTTTCTTTAATTAATCGAAAAGCTTTTCTGGCATCTTCAGCCCAAGTGAACATCCCACCATGCATGTAATCAGTGAGAGGAGCCATAATGTTGTTAAACTGAGGAATAAAATGTCTGTAGAAAGAAGCCAAACCATGAAAACCTCGGGCCTCTGTCAAAGTCATTAGTTAAGGCCATTGCCTAATAACTTCAACTGTAGCATCATCAACTTGCAAACCATTAGTAGAAACCGCATACCTAAAAAAAAGAACTTTGTTAAAAAGAATGAACACTTCTTAAGAGAAGCATAGAACTTATCCCTTCGAAATGTGGAAAGAACCTCACGGAGATGTTGAACATGCAAGTCATGGTTAGCACTAAAAATCCATATATCATCAAAGTAAACCACAACAAATTTACTAATAAAATGCTACAATATCTGCTTCATCACCCTCATAGAGGTACTAGGTGCATTAAAAAGACCAAATCGCATACTCATAAAGACCTTCTCGGGTCTTGAATGCAGTTTTCCACTCATCCCCAGTCTAATGCTAATTTGGTGATAGCCGCTTTTCAGATCAAACTTGTTGAAAATAGTAGCATTAGCTAACTAATCAAGAAAATCATCTAATCGTGGAATAGGAAATCGATACCGAACAGGAATTTTGTTGATCATCTAACTATTGACACATGCGCCAAGAACCATCTTTCTTTGGAATAAAGAGGGTTGAAATTGCACAAGGACTCTAACTCTCTTTAATATGACGATTCGATAGCAAATCCTCCATCTGCCTCCTCAATTATTCATGTTCCTTGGGACTCATCCTATAATGCACCTTGTTAGGGAGAGCAGTTCCAGGGACTAAATCTATCTGATGTTGAATATCTCGAAGTAGTGGTAAAGCATCAGGCAATTCATCTGGAAAAGCCATAAACATACTCGCATAATAATAGTTGGGCTTCGCTTGGAACAGCTGTTGCTCCTGCTACTGATTTGCTAACGAGTGCATATATAACATCAATCCCTAACATCTCTTCTTTAAACCTCGAGCGGGAGAGCATAACCATGTTTTGAAGACTAGACCGATCGTGCTGTCATAGGTGCCCCAACAAAAGGTTGCAAGCATCCATCGGTGCCACATCATAAAGAACCTTGTCTTTGTAATTTTGACCTATAGAAAAATGAACTAGAATTTGGTGTGTAACGGAAACTTCATTACCTTATTGTAACCATACTAACTTATAAGGTTTAGGATGCTTCTCTCGTGGCAAATCAAGTTTCTAGACTGCCATTTCTGCAACAAGATTCTCGCAACTCCTCGAATATTTGACAAAAGTGCATAACTTTCCTCTAATAGTGCATGTGGATTGAAAAATAGCATGGCAAAGCCAATCATCATCCTTCCGTGGGGTCAAACAAGAATGGCGAACCATATATATTGGACCGGTATCTCCCGAAAGTCGCTCGACCTCCTCAAAACCATTACTCGTATCAAAGTCAAGACTCTGATCAAGGTTTTCATCATCTACAGCCTCATTTTCATATTCATCATGTAATTCTTCAATGAATAGTCCCTTCTTTTTATGTTTTGGATACACTTTGACCTACCAGCGATTTTTGACAGTTGAGTTGTTGGCTTCTTTGATGCTGATGCGGAAGCATAATCCTTTTGAATTCCCCCACTTGAAGAAGGAAAAAGTTTTCCACACATATTTTGGATAAGCTTTTTTCGTACTGAAGTGCCTGTTGATGTGCTTTAGAAACTGTCATTGGTAGAACATATTTAGTACATCTTGATATTGTAGTCGAAGATCGCCAATGTACCGTGTTACCAATTGTTCTTTAGACTCCATCACATCACTACGCAACATCAATTGATAGAACTCTGATGTGTACTCCGTAACAGACTTAACGTATATTTTGCGATATCTATTGTAGTACTTGGACATAATTGTAGGGAAAGAAAGCTTCGCGTGTCTTTCATTTCAATTTCTCCCAATACATGATTTTACCTTTTCCAAGTCTTTGTCTGGTGTGCTTCAACTGATAGTACCATGCTGAAGCTCGACCACGAAAATGGGTGGCCACTAATGAAACTTGGTACTCCTCAGGAACCTTCTTGTACTCAAGCACCGACTCTACGACATTAAGCCAATCAAGGAACTCTTCTGTGGGGAGTTCTCCATGAAACTCTGGCATGTTAACTTTCAACCCAGTTTCCTACCTTCTACCGTATCTGGGATGCTCTTGATGATATCTAAACCTACGTTGTTGATCACGATATCGCGGACCGCGTGCAAAAGGGTTTTCTTCCTCGTCTGACTCAACATCCTCGGTAGGCACTTCGTCCTTAAACAATTGTTGACGGCGTTAACGAAGTTGTTGTGGTTGCCTTAGTTGCGGCAATTGTTGCACTTGATTTTGATGTAACTGTTGTACTTGAAGTGTTAAATTTTCAACTAAAGTCATTAGTTGATCCATCTTTCGATCGACATTTGTTGTATTATCTCTTAGAGGAACCTCATCTACATGATCTTCATGTCAAGTTTGTCTTTTCAGCGACAATGTGGAAGACTATAAGACCTCGACACTCTGATACCAACTGATGTAGATCGATGGTCGCGAGAATAATCACAAACACTAAAGAGAATTCTAACGTAAGAACTTCTCTAAATAAAGAATAAAACTCCTTGTTTTTATTAATGAAAGAAACTATTTAATATCAATAATCACCAATTTTACAATAGCTAGGTTATGCCTTTATATAGGCATATGACCAACTAAGACTTGGACTCTAAATGTGACTCATAATTAGATACCAACTATGACTAAACTTAGACACAAACTAGAACTCCAACTATGCAACTCCTAATCAAAATACAAACAAACTTACTAAATCAATTTCTAACTTGTAATCACAATCTAACTATGACTTCAACTTATCTAATAATAATAGATAATTACTAAATCCTAATCTAACATCAACTCTGATTTGTATCGGTATCTCTCCATGTGATACATTTCGAAAAGTGTGAGTGCACATCTAAAGATGTTACGCCACACCTCGAGGTATATCACATGATTGGATACTCACTTGTGTCCATTAAGTGCTCAAAGTGGGTTATTGTACCATCTCTCGATGATTTAAACTAAAAATAAGAAACCAACATTTTTTATCAAGATATTCATCATTTACATTTAACTACTCTCAAAGTTGCCCCAACCTACAAGAAATTGGGTCAATTTTACAAAAGCTTTATTTTTCACTCTTTATTTACAATAAATTATTTTCATTCTTTGAAAGGGTCACAAAACTTTTTACTCATAGTCATTCCATCTATTTTTCCTTAATAAATCTTTAAGTAATACTTACATGGAAATGACGTGCCTAAGACATCAAATTTACTCAATTTTATTTGATAAAATAAATTTACTCAATTTTATGAAACAAATGCCAAAATTATTTTTCAAAATTTGAAAAATCTCATCACTCTTGCACAAACGTAACAATAACCTACACACCCTTCTTTTTCCTATTCCGTCAAACTAAATTTACACTTCGCTTGATGCTATTTTGCATTCAGCTATGACCGTGATCCCATTAATCGTTGTATGAGGAGACAAAGTGGTGTGTGAAGTCTGATGGATAAAGGAAAATGAGAATGTGGATGTAATTATGTTGTGCGAAAGTGTGGAAGTTTTTTAATTTTAAAAATTAATTTTGACATTTGTTTAATAAAATAGAGTAAATTTATTTTTTTCAAATAAAATTGAGCAAATTTGATGTCCTACCTACGTCGACGTCATGTCAGCATTACTTAACGAAAAATAGATGGAATGACCACGAGTGAAAGTTTTGAAAATATTTGTAACCATTTTGAAAAAAAAATGTGATTAAAGTGTAAAAGAGAAAAAGTTTTATGAGCACGAGTGAAATTGACCCACAAAAGATGCCTAAAAAAATTAAGAGATTCGAACCTATGACATTAAAGAAGCTTAAGTGAACTACTAGTATGTCTTATAATTTTACTTTCATTTTTTTCTTTATCAAATAAGGATTTATATTGTACATTCACGTGAGCCCATGGATCTCTGCCAATACGATATTTTCCCTAACTCGATCATCTTCATCTTAGGTTTTTACTCAAAAACAAAAAATATGTCTCCTTAACCACCTTAGAGTAAAACTTTATCCAAGGTATTTTCTTTCAAGTCTTAGCCGAACCGGCTCTAATACCATGTTAATTTTTTGTTTGCGAGCATGTGGATCTCTGTTAGTACCTATACTATCCCAACTTAACCACCTTCAACTCATATATATAGGTAGGGTTTTGTGGTGGCCCTACTGCCTGGGGTGATGTGTCTATGTGTACTCCTTGCCCGGTAGGCCCAACTACACGTGTCCGGCACCTGCCCGTCCTCCACTTATCTTGAAATTCGTGTTCACGTATATTTTATCAAATTAGTTAGTGGATTATCCATATTTCCTTAACTTATTCTCTTTTAGTATTTAAATGTTTATTAAGTTCAATAATTTGCGGTTTATTTTAATGCCTAACCATACTAGTGGGTTGTATCTTACAAGTTAACATAAATAAAAGGAAGCCTTAATTGATACAATTAGAATAAGTAATTTAGAATGGTAAACATTATTTATAAGAGCAAATTCTACTTTGTGAAAAACTCGAAAAAGTACTTTGTATATAAGCGACAGTACCATAAACAAGGTATATATATGTATCGTGTCATCTCAAGTCCCGTAATACCAATAATAATACAAAATATTAAAATAAGCATGTACTAGTAGGTTCTCGACGATGGGCAATCAGATGTAGTCGCCTAGGATCCCTTTGCCCCTACTGGTACTAGGATCCGCACTCAGTCATCACAAAAAAATAGATGATGAGTCAAGTAAGTAAAATCCTAAGGAACCCCTCTAAGCATTTGCGTATATAAAGTAAGGAAATGCAAGAAGTACTGTCATATAAACATGCGGAATGTAAACATGGACAACTATAAATCGATCATCGAATGAATAGATAACAGCTAAGCTAACAAATGTGTGTGCTCGCTCCAAATGGACTAGACGATATTTTAGGTCACCAAGTTCCCACTAGTGATCGCGCCCAACTGGCTCGACACTTGGTCCCTCGCTACGCTGGCCAAATCCGATTAGTTACCGACACGTGCACAAAGGGCATGCTCAAGTTGACATTCAGTGAGGGCTGGGTCACGCGTGCTATAGTCCAGTGCATCATGAACACACAACCAGGAAATCTAGAGGAGTAACATCAACCCACGTCCAAGTAATATAATGGAATAGTAAAATAGCAAGGAAATGCTAGTAATGAAATTTAAAATAGAATCAAATACTCGGAGTTCTTTAGTTTGGTTTTATAAACCTCGAACCGCTCTCCGACCTCCCTAGACTCCCGCATTTGATCCGACAAGCTCCCTGGTACTGAACTACGATTTTCTAAGTCCCTAGAGTTCAATTTTATAGGTTTAGACTATTCTCAAGTGTTTGGTTAGGTATTTAGTTGTAAATCATCAAAACAACCCCTTAACCCTTAAACTCATATGTTATCTGTCATTAGCGCGATAATGGGTCTACCTAGTGCGCTAGGTGAAGTTAGGGCGCTAGGGGATCTGTCTAGCGCGCTACTATTATTCATTTTGAAAAACAATTGGAAACCCAGAACGATTAGCAAGCTAACCAACCCAGTTAGCGCTAATTGCCCTTTGTGGCAGAATTCTTAAGTCAAGAATTGTGTCATTCCCCTCTAAATTAGCTACCCTAACCTGGTTTACATCCTCTCCATATAAAAGTGACTCCAAAACAACAATTAGAATAACCTCAGAACAATAATTTGACCCAAATTAACCAAATCTCATGAATTTACCAAATCTTCCAATTCCATCTAAAACGGTTGTAAATTCTCTATGAAAATGATTTATAAACATGTAATTCATCATGTTTTCACTAAAAATTAGAGGTCTAATCATCAAATTCGAATTTCACTAAAACATACCCAAAATAGGTTTATTGAAGATTGTAGGAGATTAAGAAAATGATTACCTAGGTTGGATCACTTGATTTGTCTTTCAAGGTGTTGAATCCTCTACAACTTCAGGTTTTTCTCAGATTTGGATGAGAGTTTGAGTTAGTGGAGATGAAGCTCCCACTTATGTGGCTTATATATATTGGTCTTAATCAAATGTGCTTACGTATCCCGATGATTATCTTGTGGTTCATAAACATGCTATGGCATCTAGTTGAATGACTCCAATAGCCCACACACTCCTAGATTTACTCATTTGATCGTGTAGATGTTCATCTAATGGTCCTCCTTATTTAGTTCAAACTATAGGCTTATCTTTATTTAATTAACTCATATTATATTAAGTCTTGTCAAACCATATAGTTTGTGTTAACCAACTTATGGTCTCACTAACTTTCGGCTACCTGATATCCGGTGCCCCACATCTCGACACGTATTTCGAGGCGCACTATAGCCTATTGTTTAAATTTTAATTTAATTAGCCTATGGTTACATTACCCATTTCAATTGAATTGCTTAGTCATATTTACATGATTTTGTTGAGTTTCTCTAGTGTACTTGTACTTCGCCTCTCGATACTCGTGTTGACACGCACTTTGAGGCAACTACTTATCACATAACCTCACACGATATAACTATTCAACATACACACATGTGATGTATTTATAAGTAAATTCATAGAATGCATCACAATTAAACAACATAACACACAATTTATTGGTTTACCTAGGTAGACGTATGTCCTAGCCTACCCGTAGTGTCCACGTGGATCCGAGCTAGCGTCTATATATGAAATTACGAAATAAATAACGATGTTAATGAAACATGTCATTACAGTTCTTCCTAACTGAATAAAACTTTGTCCCGAAATTTAACATAACTGAATGTCGTACCATGAAATAACTAAGGGCATCATTCTCGCATCGTCGACTCGAGCTTCCAGGCAAGTCCCTTCGCCCCATGATGCTGCTAATGAACCAAAACCTAAGAGAGCTCCTTATTCCTGAGAAAATGAACTTTGCGGTTAACGATCTCTATCAGCTTTTCCTCGTACATTTCATCAAACTGAACCCTAATCTTCCCCAAATCAATTGTTAGTTTCAACTCTAATCTACCTAGTCTCAACATTGAAGTTTGAAATGTCAGATGAACCCCAGCTAACTCAGCATGTAACTCTAGGCGATAAGTGACATTGCCCACTCTCTTTATGATTATGAATGGTCCAATAAATCTTGGTGCTAGTTTCCCCTTAATATTACACCTCTGCTAAGGGGAAAACTTTAGGTATTACCATGTCGCCTTCCTCATAGATTAGACCCTTGTAATACCGATCTGCGCATTTCTTCAGTTTATCCTGTGCGGCTCGTAACCTTTGATGGATCTGTCTGATTTTCTCTATGTGATCAACAACTATCTCAGACCCATCAGTCACTATATTTTCCTGCTTTGCTCAATACGTAGGTGATCTATAAGGCCTCTGATGCACCGCCTCAAATGGTAGCATACCAATATTCACTTGATAGCTGTTATTATGTGCAAACTCACACGAAAGCAAATAATCCTCCGACGAGACCCCCAAACTGCAATATACAAGCCCTAAGCATATCCTCCAAAATTTGTATAAATTGCTCTGACTATTTGTGGGTCTAAGGATGATAAGCTATACTAAACTGCAACCTTGGGCCAAACTATTCCTGCATAGCCTCCTAGAGCCTCGAAATCAACCTGGGATCTCTATCTTATACAATAGAAACTAGCACCCCATGCAATCTAATAATCTCCCACACAAATAATATGTTTAGTTATGGGAACGTGCATTTTAAAGAAACAGGAATGAAATGAGTCGATTTCATCAGTATGTCAATCACAACCCAAACTGCATCATGACGCCTGAATGTTTACGATAGTCTACTGACATAATCTATGGTGGTGTGCTCCCATTTCCAGTGTGGAATGGGTAACGGCTGTAACAGTCCACCAGGTCTCTTATGCTCACTTTTCACCTTCTGGTAGATGTGACAACTTCTGACATACGCCCCTATGTCAACCTTCATCCCTGGCCACTAGAATAGTCTCCTTAAGTCATGGAACATTTTGGTCCAACCAGGATAAACAATATAGCGAGACCGGTGTGTAGCCTCTCGAATCCCGTCCCGTATCTCCTGATCCGCTGGTATCCATAATCTCCCTCGGCCTCTCAAACATCGATCCATGGTCTCTACCCAATTAATGCACTCCGGATCCCGAGCCAGACTACTAAACCGCTCATAAAGCCTTTTAACACTTGGCGCTCGCTCAATTGATACGGTCGGTGTGATGGCCCCTCTCCTAATCAAGGGCACCGCCCTGCCTAATCTCGTAATTAAGCCCAAATCATATCCACGCAGGACTTAACTACGTATTAGTCAGCCTTTACAACCTAAACGTCTCTTTTCTCGTGTTCATGATAAGTAATACACCAGTCCTACCAGTTAATTAAAAATTTAAAGTTAATTAATTAATTAGCGGAAGTCTTATTGATTATGCGGAAGCAATGAGTAACTTATGCGGAAGCCGTTTATAAAATCCTAAGTGTGGAAAACCAGGAAATGACATCACATATATAAAGTCTTCAAAATGTAGTGAAACAACAAACTAGTCTAAGTCAAGTCGGGGAACTAATGCTCAACCCAATATACCACCCCAAATAGTATCCGAAAGACGTATACAACAACAACAACAACAACAACAACAACAACAACAACAACAACAACAACAACAACAACAACAACAACAACATAGCCTCAGTCCTAAATTAACTGGGGTCGGCTACATGAATCAAACTTTTCCATTGTGCTCGATTAAGTGCAATTGATGGTGAGCTTTGCAAACCATTCAAATCCCTTTTAATTAATGCATCCCAAGTTAACTTTGGTCTGCCCATACCTCGTCGAATTTCTACAGTTTCTATTGAGTCAAGTTTTCTAATTGGGGCATTTGTAGGTCGTCTTTGCAGGTGACCAAACCATCGCAATCGCCCTTCCCTAATCTTTGTATCAATTGGTGCTACTCCTACTTGTCTTTGAATTTCTATATTTCTTATTCTATCTTTACGAGTTTTACCACACATCCACCTAAGCATCCTCATTTCTACTACGTTCACTTTATGTAATTGTTGTTGCTTTACCGCCCAACATTCACTTCCATAGAGCATAGCTGGCCTAATTGCGGTCCTATAAAATTTTCCTTTTAACTTAGTAGGAACATGTCGATCACAAATCACCCCTGTTGCACTCCGCCATTTCTTCCATCCAGCTTGAATTCTATGTGTGACATCATTTTCAATGTTACCATCATTTTGTATGATTGATCATAGGTATCTAAAGTGGTTTACCTTAAGAACTCTACTTCCCCTAATTTTACCACTCCGTTATCTCGATGTCTAGTGTTTCCAAACTCACAGTGCATGTATTCAGTTTTCGTCCTACTCAACTTAAAGCCTTAAGATTCTAATGTATTCCTCCGAGTTCTAATTTCCTATTCACTCCATCTTTAGTTTTATCCACTAAGACAATATCATCTGCAAATAGCATACACCATGGTATATCCTCTTGAATATGTCTAGTTAGTTCATCCATAACTAAAGTAAATAGATATGGGCTTAAAGCCGATCCTTGATGTAATCCTATCGTAATGGGAAATTCATTTGTAGCTCCTCCAAATGTCTTTATACTCGTTGCTACTCCATCATACATATCCTTAATAGTGTCTATGTATCTAGCATGCACTCTTTTTCTTTCTAGAACCCACTAAAGAACATCTCTAGGGACCCTATCATATGTTTTTTCTAAATCTACAAATACCATATGAATATCTTTTTTCTTTTCTCTATATTTTTCTAACAATCGTCTTACAAGGAAAATCGCCTCCATAGTTGACCTCCCAGGCATGAAACCAAATTGGTTCTCTAATATAGTTGTTTCTCTCCTTAGCCTATTGTCAATTATTCTCTCCCACAGTTTCATAGTGTGACTCATAAGTTTAATTTCCCGGTAGTTTGAGGACTTTGAATGTCTCATTTGTTTTTGAAGATTGGCACAAGCGTGCTTCGCATCCGTTTTGATTTTAAAATTTTATTGAAAAATTTTGTTAACCAAGTCAATCCAATTTCTCCTAAGCATTTCCAAACCTCTATGGGTATTTCATCTGGGCCACATGCTTTCCCTATTTTCATTCTTTTCAATGCATCTTTAACTTCTACAATTCTAATATTGCGTGTATAGTTTACATTTCTTTCTTGGTGTGGGTTTTCATCTATTATGGTATCAACTTGGCCATCATTAAATAAACTATTGAAGTAACTTCTCCATCTCTCCTTAATATCCTCCTCGCGCATTAAAACATTTTGATTTTCGTCCTTAATACATCTTACATGACTTAGGTCTTGTTTCTTTTTATCTCTTAATTTGGCTAGCCTATATAAATATTTTTTTTTTCGCCATCTCTATTACCTAACCTTGTATATAGATCTTTCATGAAATTTGTTTTAGCTTGACTAACTACTTTTTTAGCTTGTTTTCTAGCTTCTCTATATTGATTGTACGCATCTTCATCTTAACACTTAGGTATTTTTTTATACATCTCTCTTTTAGTCTTAATTGCTCGTTGGACATCCTCGTTCCACCACCATGTTTCCTTCTTTTGAGGTCCCAAGACCTTAGATATACCTAATATGTTTGATCCCACCCTCCTTATGCAACTACTCATTTCTAGCCACATTGTATTAGCATCTAAGTCAAGATTCCAAACATTTTCCTAGTAGTTTTTCTCTAAACTCTACTTGTTTACTATGTTTTAGATTCCACCACTTTATTCTAGGGTCGCTAACTCGTTTATTCATATTATTCCGTTGTGTTAGCTTAATATCAAGTACTACTAACTTATGTTGGGTAGTAAGTGCTTCACCAGGTATTACTTTGCAGTCTCTACATAGTTTTCTATCTATTTTTCTTGTTAAAAGAAAATCTATTTGACTCTTGTTATGATCACTACTAAAAGTAATTATATTCGATTCCCTGTTCCTAAAACTAGTATTTGCTTAGACAAGATCATATGCTGAAGCAAATTCTAAAATTGATTCTCCTTCTTCATTTCTATTACCGTAACCAAAACCTCCATAAACGTATACAACATATACAATCAAAATATCAAAAGAATACCTACAATCGATGCAGTGATGGCGAGGAGATGCAGCGAGGCGGCGGCGCACAGCAGCGGGACGGCGACGCAGGTTGCAACGATGGTACGGCGGCGACGCAGAGAGTGGCGGTGGCGCGACAGTGGTGCCGGCAGCGACGCGGCAACGTCTGTGGTGCGGTTTCAACGTCGGCGCAGTGAACGACGTGATGGCATTGTTGGACCGATCGCTCATCGACGAGGGGTGCGAATCGACGAATGTCGACGACGCGATGGAGGTGAGGTGTACTTTACCTAATTTCAGTGTGATTTGAATGATTTTAGTAAATTAGCCTAAAATGTCTAAATGGACACCAGGGACTTAGGAGTCGGGTGTCGGGTGTGCAAATCGAGACGCGAGCGAGACGTTTTGAGGTTCGCGATTTCTCGAAGTAAGTAAACTAGTGAGGAAATGTACAATGTTTTCCTTTCATTCTATTGGCTATTGTTCTCTGCTTTGTGATTGCTTCCTTTCATTCTTGTTGATTGCTACTTGGTGATAGCTATCTTTGCAATTGTTGTTGGTTGAGTGGTCCATTGGCAAGTGAGTCATGATTACTGTTATCTGCGATATGAGAGTGTTAGGGTTGGGAGGCAGGGGTCTCGTCCTAAACACGAGGTTTGTGGATGTTCCATAGTCGTACGGGCTAGGGCTGGGAGGCAGGGGTCTCGTCCTAGATCCGGGTCTGTGAATGTCTCATAGTCGCAAGGGTTAGGAATGGGAGGCCTGGGGTCTCGTCCTAAACCAGAGTCTGCTAGGCTTTTGCCGCGACTCTACGACCTTTTGTTTGGGACTCCTTGTTGTTTGTTTTGTTTGTATTTCGGGACCCTCATTTATCGATTGACTTGTTGATGGATTGTTTACAGTCTTTTATATTCATGCGTTACCTGTTCATTTCTTTCTAATTGCATGAATTTGACTGTTTTAGTTGGTTTGAAATGTTGTATATGTCATACTGGATTTACTTACCTGGGCTCATCATTCTTATGTTTGACTGAGTGCAGAGCCGCGGACGAGTAGCAGAGGAAAGCTCCATAGCTAGGTAAAATTTGTGTACATCTGGTATTGCTCTCCTCTGATGATAAATTTATGTTAGGTTCCACAATTAGGTTGCCTAACTCCTTGATATTATTGTTGAGTTATTTCATGTAGTATTGCTTTCGCTTAATTTGTAAAACTTGAAAAATATTAATAACTCAACTCAAAAAATTGTGAAATTGCGTATAATGAGGGATTGGAAGGCTGACTAAGTCTGCGTTGACCTTGCGAGACTGGCTCGGGGGTCCACGTGGGCTTAGGCCGGGCGGTGCCCAGTTTGTGGGAAATTAGGGCCGTCACAGTCGGAACTCCCATATAACAATAAATGTCTTGCTCAGCCGTAGTCGACACCTCTGTCATGCACATAACTGTTGTCACTTGTAACTAGCGATGCTCGTATGTCTTATGTCGCAAAACATTCTGACTATCAATCCCGCTCCTGCTCAATGCATTTGCTATGACGTTCGCTTTTCTAAGGTGGTACTCAATAGCGAAGTCGTAATCCTTCAGCAGCTTAAGCCTTCTCCTCTGGCTCATATTCAGATCCCTCTGAGTGAAGATATATTGTAAACTATGGTAATCTGTATATAATATGAACCTTTCTCCATAAAGATAGTGCCTCCAGACATTCAGTGCAAAAACGACTGCTGCAAGCTCCAAGTCCTGCACTGGATAATTCCCCTCATGGGGTCTCAATCATTTGGAAATGTACGCAACTAGTCTACCCTCCTACATTAATGCACATCCAAGACCAATGGTCAACGTATCCGTATAAACTGTCAAAGTCTTGCCTGGCTCCGGCAATGTCAATACTGGTGTGGAAGTCAACTTCCTCTTCAACTCACAGAAAGCATGCTAACACCCCTCTAACCAATCAAATCTAATATCTTTCTTGGTCAGTCTCGTCATCGGCGTTGTAATTGAGGAAAAGTCCTACACGAATTGCCTGTAATATCAGGACGGTCCAAGAAAACTCTGAATATTGGCAACAGGATCAGGTGTCCTCCATTTAATGATAGCTCGAATCTTCTATGAATCCTCAAAGATACCCTGTTCACTGATGAAATGTCCTAAAAATCTCACCGCACTCAGCCAAAAGTCACACTGACTGAACTTGGCGTAATATCTATGCTCTCTCAATGTCGTCAACACAGCCCTGAGGTATCTCTCGTGATCCTCACAAGTCCTATTATAGATCAAAATGGCGTCGATGAAGACTTTGACAAATATGTCCAAATACAGTCTCAAGACCCTTTGCATCAAATCCATGAAAATTGTTGGGGTGTTAGTCAGCCTAAACAACATGATTGTGAACTCAAATAGCTCGTACCTCATGTTGAAAGTGGTCTTCTGGATATCCTCCTCTTGAATCCTCGACTGATGATAACTTGATCCAAGATCAATCTTCGAGAAGAATTTGGCGCATGCCAACTGATCAAATAGATCATCTATCCTAGGAAGTGGGTAACAGTTCCTAATTGTCACCTAATTCAGCTTCATATAGTTTATTCACATCATCATTGAACCATCATTCATCTTCACAAATAATACTAGAACTCCCTAAGGTGACATACTAGGGTGAATAAAACCCTTCTCCAACAAATCATTTAGGTGTCGTCTAACCTCCTCCGACTTGATGGTGACATCCTTTAAGGTTTATTAGTGATCGATTACATCCCTGGTATCAACTCAACGATAAACTCAATAGCTCGTGGTGGTGGCAATCCTGGTAGATCATCTGGAAATACATCAACAAAATCTCTAACTACCTACATGTCCTCAATCTTGACCTTTGTCCTGACCTCTGGCTCAACTACCACTACAAATTCCTCCATCTCATGCATTGTAGCTAATCGTCCTCTAGTGATAGGTAAGTCAGTCGCGAATCTAACTAGTAAGAACTTCGCTATCCCAAGAATATAAAACTCAATCCTTTTACCATAACCATATATCTGTGCTTGATAGGGTGACAACCAATCGATCCCGAGAAGAGCGTCAAACTCTAGGTACTATAACACTCGAAGATATGTAGGTAATTGATGTCCCTTAACCTCTATCATCACATCTCTACATATCTGAGTAGGGTATATCTTCTCCCTAGCGGTCGTCCTGAGAACAAGGTATGTGTCTAGTGTCTAACTCTTCAATAATATGCCTAGCAATAAATGATAAAGTACTACCCGAATCAAAAATAGCATGCATAGGTCTACCAAAAATGTATAAAGTACATTCGACGAGCTATCTAGTCACCTTTCCATCCTGCTGCGCCATTGCATGGCTCTCTCTCTAGTCAGCTTTGGCTCTCGACGTGGTGATGGTGGCGTCCTGCAGTCTATCCTCAAATGTCACTTCTGACCACACCTGTGACATCTGCGGCTATCCTACCTACCAGTTGTTCGTCTCCAGATCTCGGTCTCTCTCACCCCTATCATGTCCCCCCTAATATCGACCCTAATGGTACATATGTGGCAGTGGCCTACGCTGATATGTCGGTTCTGGTGCAATGGCATGAACCGGCTGACACTCTTCATACTGGAACTGATTGCCCCGGTGATCATCCATGCGGCCCATGTCCTGTCTTTCATCCCTCCGACCTCTATCAAGACGATCCCTATGTCTCTTCGGCCTCCAATCCGGTCGAGAACTCTGCCTTGTCTGTACCTTAGTCCCAGTCACACGTTTGCTATCCCTTTGCATTAGGTAGGTCTCATACACCAAAGCTATATCAAATATTTCCTGTAGAGTGGGTGCCCAAGACGATACCACTGCCGAACAATCCTATCCTCGACTCCTTTGGTGAAATAGTATATCTAAAGACGCTCTGTCCCGGCTACGTCCATCAAGAACCTAAGTAAATACCAGAATCTCTCCATATACTGCAACAAAGTCCGGTTATCCTGTCTCAAGGTAAGAAACTCCTCTTTCAATCTCAATCTCATCTCCATGGGTATGTACTGATTACAGGACAACTCCTTAAACTTAGCCCATGTCATTAGCTCTGGATGTGTATCATGATATGTGGTCCACCATATTGCTGCATGGCATCCGAAGCATGCCCCAGATAACCGTGCCTGAATACTCTCATCATTCCTCATCAACTTATGGAAACGCTGATGAAACACAATCCACTTCCCCATAGCCTCGGGTCACCACCTCCGTAAACGAAGCCAGGATAAAACTTTAGAAACTCTCAACATCTTCGCCTTTAAAGCCAAAACGAATCCCAATGTAGTAGAGTTAGTGGTAGTAGCAGTCATCCGATCAGTGATCATGGGTGGAGGCATAGGAGTCTGCGTCTCTAGTGGAACAACAACTACGGTGGCTCTATTTATTTATGTCTCCACTTCTACCCTCCCAGCGGGTGTCAGGGGAACAACTGGGGCGACGACTTTCTCCGAAGGTACAGTAACTGCTATTAGCTCTTTGGGTGCGACAACTGCTGTTACAAGTGCCGTCAGTACGGCGATCTGATCCCGTAACAAATTTAATACCTTGTCCATCAGAGTCTCCGAAGCTAAGAGTCAATCCTCCATACTAGCTACAACGAGGAATCCTTAGTTGCATCACTAGTCTGACCAGTCTCATGAGTCGTAATCGATTGTCTATCCATATTGTGCATCGAGAAGTGTGCTCCAGATAAGCCTTGGTGTATATACGTATATCATATATATATATATACTAGAAATATAACATGTATATAAACCCTATCTCTACCTTCCTCACATCATTTCCCAACTAAAGTTCTATGGTAATAACTTCGGGTTTCCATAACTAAAGTTTATTTATTAAATTTTATGCTTTTTTTTTTTTTTTTACATTCCCAAGTTCCTAGAACTCTTGCTCTGATACCAACTATGGCGGCCCTGCCGCCCGAGATGACGTGCCTCCTTGCCTGGTAGGCCCAACTACACGTGTCTGACACTTGCCCATCCACCTCTTGTCTTGAAATTCGTGTCCATGTGTGTTTTATCATATTAATTAGTAGATTATCCTCATTTCCTTAACTTATTCTCTTTTAGTATTTAAATGTTTATCAAGTTCAATAATTTGCAGTTTATTCTAATGCCTAACCATACTAGCGGGTTGTATCTTACAAGATAACATAAATCAGCGAAAGCCTTAATTGATACAATTAGTATAAGTAATTTAGCATGGTAAACATTATTTATAAGAGCAAATCCTATTGCGAAAAACCTGAAAAAGTACTATGTATATAAGCGACAATACTATAAACAAGGTATATATACATGTACTGTGTCATCTCAAGTCCTTCGATACCCAAAATAATACAATATATCAAAATAAACACGTACTAGTAGGACCTCGATGGTGGAAAATCAAATGTAGTCGCTTAGGATCCCTTTGCCCCTACTGGTACTAGGATCTGCACTCAATCATTATAAAAAGACAGATGACGAGTCCATTAAGTAAAATCCCAAGGAACCCCTATGAGCATTCATGTAAATAAAGTAAGGAAATACAAGAAGTAATGTCAAATAAACATGCGGAATGTAAAGACTGACAACTGTAAAGGGCTCATCGCATTTATAGATAATAGCTAAACTAACAAATATGTGCGCTCGCTCCAGATAGACTAGACGGTACTTCGGAACACCAAGTTCCCTTTAATGGTCGCGCCCAACTGGCCCGACACTTGGTCCTTCGTGGTGTTGGCCAAATTTATTTAGTTACCGACACATGCACTAAAGGCAAGCTCAGGTTGACGTTTATAGAAGGTCGGGTCACATGTGTTACAGTCCAGTGCATCATAAACACACAACCAGGAAACCCGGGGGAATAACCTCAACCTACGTCTAAGTAACAGAATGGAATAGTAAAACAACAAGGAAATGATATGAATGAAATTTAAAACAAAATCAAATACTTAGAGTTCTTCAGTTGGTCTTTACAAACTTCAAACCGCTCTTCAACCTCCCCGGACTCCCGTATCCGACTCGACAAGCTCCCGGTACCGAGCTATGGTCTCCTAAGTCCCTGGAGTTCAATTTTTGTAGGTTTAGACTATTTTCAAGTGTTCGGTTAGGTGTTTAGCTGTAAATAATCAAAATAGCCCCTTTAATTCATATGTTAGTTGTCATTAACGCGCTAATGGGTCTACCTAGCACACTAGGTAAAGTTAGCACGATGGGGATCTGTCTAGCTCATTACTATTTTTCATTTTGAAAAATAGTTGGAAACCCATAATGATTAGTGGGCTAACCAACCCAGTTAGCGCACTAATTGCCCTTTGTGATAGAATTTTCAAGTCGAGAATTCTATCATTCCCTTCTCAATTAGCTAACCTAGTTTACATCATATCCATACCAAAGTGACTCCAAAACAACAATCCGAACAACCTCAGAAAAATAATTTGACCTAAATTAACTAAATCTCTTGAATTCACCAAATCTTTCAATTCCATCAAAACACCAATTCAGCTAAACCAGTTGTAAATTCTCCATGAAAATGATCTATAAACATGTAATTCATCATGTTTTCACTAAAAATCAGAGGTCTAATCATCAAACTCGAGTCTCATTAAAACATACCAAAAATTGATTCATTGAAGAGTGTAGGAGATGAGGAAGATGATTACCTAGGTTGGATCATTTTATTTGTCTTCCAAGATGTTGAAATTCCAGCTTGAAATTCTCTACAACTTCCGTTTTTCTCAGATTTGCATGAGAGTTTGAGTTAGTGGAGATGAAGCTCCCACTCATGTGGCTTATATATGTTGGTCTTAATTAAATGTGCTTGCATAGACTGATGATTATCTTATGGTTCATAAACATTTTGTGGCATCTAGTTTAATGACTCCAATGGCCCACACACTCCTAGCTTTACTCATTTGATCATCTAGATGTTCATCTCATGGTCCTCCTTATTTAGTTCAAATTATAGGCTTATCTTTATTTAGTTAACTCACATTAGATTAAGTCTTATCAAACCATATAGTTAGTCTTTTATTTATCAAAATTAAGCAACTCATGGTCCAACTAATCTTCAGCTATCCGATATCCGGTACCCCGCGTCTCAACATGTATTTTGAGGCACGCTATAACCTATTGTTTAAATTCTAATTTAATTAGCCTATGGCTACAATTGAATTACTTAGTCATATTTACGAGAGTTTGCCGACTTTCTCTAGTGTACCCGTACTTTGCCTCTCGATATGCGCGATAACATGCACTTCGAGGCAACTACTTGTCTTACAAACTCGCACGATATAACTATTCAACAAACACATATGCGATGTATTTACAAGTAAATTCATAGAATGCATCGCAATTAAAAAACATAACACACAATTTACTAGTGTACCTAGGTCGACGTGTGTCCTAGGCTACCCACGACATCCACGTGGATCTTAGCTAGCATCCATGTCTGAAATTATGAAATAAATAACGTTAATGAAATAGGTCGTTACAGGTTTTACTTCGAAATGCATGATGCTATTTCGGGAGAGATTAACACTTAAGTTTATAAAATTACATTTAAAGAATGCAAGACTTTATTTCAGTCTATATATCCCGAACAATCTCTACCTTGGACCGAAATCTCACTAAGGTAACTTGCTTAGCCGAACCATTAGCTTCACCTTAAAATATATTTCTTATAAGATACCTTGTTGCATGATCTTTCGACACCATCATCTCAAGATGAGACTACTCGATGAACCCATGAGTACTAACAAACATGCCTTGTTTTGAAAGGTCTAGCATGTGCTTCAACCTTAATCAAGTGTCTCGAGTTCCAACTTTGGCCTTGGAGTATAGAGTCTCTATAAAATCTTTAGATATTGAATGATTTAAACTAAAAAACAAGAAAATAAATCGACCTTTTTTATGTTGAGGTATTCAACATTTACCTTTAATTATTCTAAGAAATGCTCCACCCTACAACATATGTAGTCAATTTCAATCATGGTCACAAAAATTTCATCTTTTTTACACATTGACTACAAAATCTTTTTTTCTTATTTCAAAACTTTCACCCGTAGTTATTCCATCTATTTTCCGTTGATTAATCGTTAAGTAAAGCTGATGTGGCATTGACGTTGCTGACGTGGCTAGGACATCAAGTTTTCTTCATTTTCTTAAATTAAATTTACTCCATTTTTTAAACAAATGTCAAATTATTTTTTAAAATAAAAAACTCTCATCACTTCTGCACAACACAATAATCACCTCCACACTCTTCTTTCTCATTTAACCGTGAAATTAAATTACACTTTAGTTAATGTTATTTTGCATTCAGCTATGACCACGATCTCATTAATTATTATGGGATGAGACAGAGCGACGCACAAAGTCTGATGGATGAGAGAAAATGAGAATGTAGAGGTAATTATGTTGTGCGAGAGGAGATTTTAAAATTTGGTTAAGAAAAAAATTGACATTTGTTTGATAAAATTGATTTGTCGTAAAATAGCTAGGAATAAAGGTAGGAAAGTAAATGAACAAATAAATAGAAAAATAACAAGAGAATAGATGAGAAAAATAGGAGAGCTTTCATCTCAACATTGAGTACCTCATTACATGGATGTGACCCTTTTATATAAACCCTAAGTAAGACCAAAAGGCACAAATTACTTTTCCATACAATTAAATGAATAAATAACATTAAGGCTAAGTAATTACTTGAATTAAAGTGGGTGTTACATCATGTGAAAAGTTGGAATAATAATAGGTGAAATATGTAGAGTTGTCAATCCATACTATTTATAACACTCCCCTTGTATGACAACTTACTAAGAGAAAATGTATTGTTAAAACCTTTACTAAGAAAAACCCTATGGAAAAAAAAACCTAGCATAAGAAAATAGTACATCATCCTCATCAATGTTGATATGGAGTATGATATTGATGGGATTGCCTATTTAAAAATCTTGGTAGAAAAACTGTTGGAGTATATAATCCCACTTTGAAAATATAATAAAAGTTGGTGGGGTATATGAGTGGAGTAGATTGGATCCTAGCACAAGCCAATCGGTTTTATGCTAGAAGGGTACCAACCCTATTTATATACTCGCATGTGTGCATGTGTGGGCCACCACTCTTCGAGCCCATGAATTCTGGATGGTATCAGAGCATAATGATCTTAAGCTCATGTTTAAAGATTTGATTGGGTTAGCAATGAATTCAAGACCCGTTTGTAGACCTAGAGCCTTCAATGATAGGCCTAGGCATATTTGTATGGACCTTTAAAAGTAGGTATGTGTTTGGGAAGTGATAACTGGTCTAGGCCCAGTAGCATTTGAGGGGGAATGTTGAAGTATGCAATTCCACATTTAAAATATAATAAGAGTTGTTGTGGTAAATGAGTGGAGTATTGGATCCCAGCACAAGCCAATTGATTTTGTGCAAGAAAGGCTCCAACCTTATTTATATACCCGCATGTGTATATGTGTAGCCCAACACTCTCCAAGCCCATGAATTTCTGGATGTAAAATTCTCCTGGCCTCGTCGTATACGCGCAAGCCCGATAATCTCTGACAGCACCAATATTGTCCATAACTTAACTACCTTCAACTCTAACCGTGAGGTTTTATCTCCAAAAGCCTGGGTAATATTAGGATGGAGATAATTACTTATATAATATATACTTTTTATGAAGTCTTATTTAATCGATGTGGGCCTACACATCTCCAACACTCCACCTTGGACTGAAATTCATGATCCAAAGTGTCTTATGTTGTCTCGACGGGTCTTAGCCGAATCGTCGGCTCTGATACTAGTATAAAATTTCAACTTATGGGCACAATATCTGCGAGCGGTCTGCCAGTGACACTTCTTCACCGGCATGTGGTCTCTGCTAGTGGGATAAAACCATAGCAAATGAGAAAAAAGTATAATACATTAATCAATTTGATATGGAGTTTTAATATTGTTAGGATTGTCTCATTAAAAACCTTTCTAGGAAAACCCAGTAGGATAAGACCTTAACTAAGGGAAAAAGAGTACAAATGCACTAATCATTAACTCCTTTTTATTATCCCCCTCATATTCATATGAGTGAAGCATATTCTATTTTTTTTGCAAGAAATATGTGCAAACTCAATTTTACTCTTTTGAGTAAAATAAACTCAAGCCACTTATAATTAACTTAGAAATGATAAGAATTTGTATTTAACACAATTTCAATGTCTTTGAGTTGGTGAAGAATTGCATCTTGCAATTAAGTTTATTGAAATTGCAATATCTGATTTTTTTACACCTTAAGCATTTTGTTGGTTCTTGTGTATTTTGTTGCATCGCGCATTATTTCCTATATGAACTTTTAATGGTGGAACATATGATTTTGTTGCTATTTTATTTTAGTAATTGCATCTAGTAATTGATTCATAATTGTTTGCTAATGAATGTTCCAACGAACTACAAGTTCATATTAATTTATACATGAATCATAATACAACAAATTTGATACATTTCAAGCAATTTCAAGCCATTCTTTTTGAATTGGCTTATATCCCCCATAATGGTAGGAAAATCGCATCATCAAAGTGACAATTAGCAAAGCTTGCTATAAATAAATTCTCTATCTGGGACCCAATGCATTTTATAATATGATTAATGAAGAGTTAATTCAATATATATATCTTGTATTGATTTACCTTGAGATAATCACCTATTGGTAAAAAACGTGGTTCCATGTCCATGCAAATTTACAATATTTTCTCATTATTGATGATTTTAGATGATCAAAAAGATCATTATTCCACATTATGAATGTCATTAGACCATCTGATTTATGACGACATTCGTTTTAATGTGTCTTATATATTCCAGAAGTAAAAGCCGAAAATCTTATTCTCATATTGAATCATAGTTATATAGAGAAATTCTCTATTATTTTAAGTAAATTTATTCTATAGAATAAGGCATTAACAATGTAATTGTTGTACCAGATATTGCCTGAATGTTAGCCTCCGACAAGTTCAAATTCTAGAAATATTCTCTTTTATATTATATGTGTATGCATGTGGTAATTCATTGTCTTTATTTAGCTAATGACTTGAACACATCTCAATGTGCCAATTTTATTGAGTCAGTTTCAATCATAAAATTCATAATTTTGCTTTTGATATAAAGGCCTGATAAAAGTCATCAAAACATTTGGGTATACGATAACATATAATTAATATGGCTTAATAGATTTTTATATGTAACAATGATTGTCACAATTTAGAGCACCCTCATTTTAATAACTTTACAAATTTATATTTCATATGGTGCACCACTTTTATTCCGCTCTTGGTAAAATTATTAATACAACCCTTACCAGATCTTTCCTTTTTTTTTTCACGTCTATGATTTTATTCGGCCATGGTTATTTTATAATGCAACATATACTTCTTGAAGCTAGACCAATTGGACGTGAGTGATATTATATGTATAATATATCATTATTTTACTCAAGTACCATGAGACAAGAAATCATAATATTCGAATTGAATTGATATACACGCTCGATATTTTGTTGCGATAATATATCGAGACGCACTACGAGGATTTTCTTATATCATTGCCTCATCAATCACAGTTCCGCATAACCTCAACTAAGAGGTAATTAAATTGTGGAATTATAATTCATATTCGATTGATACAAGTATTGTTGCTTGAGACTATAATGGCTCCAGACCCCACAAACTTGGTCCTGCTCCGTTTAAACCTACGTAGACCCCTGGTCAACTCCCGCAGAGTCAACGCAAGCCTAGTCAACTTCTTATCCAAGTTATTCAATCATTAGTTTCTTATTAGGTTTGTTATTTAGTTCAACAATTTTAAATGTTTACGCAACATAATTTAGGAACATTTAAAGCTACTTAAATAAGTAAACGATAGTCAGGAGATTCCTAGGTGTGGAAATCTTACAAAAGTAGATCTCATGTATATACCTGATGACAAAAATGTGAAAATGTATCATATACATGTATCAAAGTTTCACAATCCAAAATGAAACCCAAGGTAACCAAAAATATTAGTATATATATATATCATATGCATAGTCCAAAATATCAAAATAAACATATCGTAATAACATAGAGGATTTGAATCCGAGGGAGGCTCAGAGGAAGTCACCGATCACAGGCTCCTTCCCCTGCTACAGAAGGACCTGCAATTGTCACCAAAAGCAAAAACAATTCTAGTGACTAAATCCAGAATAAGTTCAAAACTATTTCTCGAGATAATTAGTAAACAAGTCCATAAATCAAGCTGGAAAGAAATAAAGCTGATAAATAAACAATAAAATGCATGATAGATAGACTACAATGATCAACGGTGGGACCAAGTGACACGAAAGCAAAAGATAGGGAGCAAGTTGTAACGACCCGCTCTAATTAATCACAATTAATTGACAAATTACAGGTTAAGACCCTAAGCTCAGACCCACGTGGACGTCGCAGATAGGTCAGGGAACACTGACTAGGTAAATAATAGTTTCGTGTGATTGTTTGCTTAATTGCGATGTTGTATATCAAATTAATTACTTAGCATCGCATGTGTGTATTTTTTATCGTTGAATCGAGCGAGATAGTGTAACGGGTGTTCGCCTCGATAAACGTGCCGAGACGGGTGCTGAAGAGCGAACTTTGGGTACACTAGGTCGGGGAAACTAAAACACATAAATTAAATGAATAAATGGTAATGGTCATATAATTATTATGGAAAAGACATTAAGTGGCTAGTGACGCAGCGGTACACGCGTATCGCGATTCGAACGCGTAATTCGGGCGTCGAAACGGTCGCAAACACAGGTGAAAGTCCAAGCGGTGTCACACTTTGGTGTTAAATACACAAAGTCAACTAACTTATCCCCCATTCACACTCCACCTCACTTCACCATCATTTTCTCCTCTCCCTCACGTCACTCTTTCTCTCACCTCTCCCTCACGTCACTCACTCCCACACACCACACACACACACACACACACACGGCAGTGGGAGGAAGAAGAAGAGACAGAGAGGAGGAGGAGGAGGAAGGAAGCGAGAAAGAGAGGGCGCCGGGCAGAGAGGGGAGAGTGATCGCCATGGGGAAGCTCCGGCGAGGAGCTTGGCGGTCAAGCGATGGCGATACGGAGCGCGGTGGCTAGCTCAACGGGGTAGCAACGGATCCCATTAATCAAGTGAGTGGTTAATGTTGTTGTCGTTGAATTTGAAGGAGTATAAGTGATGTGGTTGTTGTTGTTGTATTAAGGAAAAAGAAAGAAAAAAAAAAAAAATTTCCATCCGATCGAACCGGTGTTCGATCGGATGGAAAGATGCACACGTCATACGGATGTGGCCTTCCATTGGTCCAGTGAATGCGAGGTAGCCTTCACAAAGTTAAAGAATAAGTTGACTTCCGCACCGTTGTTAGTATTGCCCGAGTTGGGTAAAGAATTAACTGTTCATACGGATGCTTGTGGAACCGGATTAGGTTGTGTGCTGATGCAAGGAGACAGAGTGATAGCTTATTTATCGCGTCAGTTAAGGACCCACGAGAGGAACTATCCAGTGCACGACCTGGAGCTTGCAGCGGTTGTATTTGCACTGAAGGTGTGGAGACACTACCTTTATGGTGAAAAGTTCACATTGTATAAAGATCATAAGAGTTTGAAGTATCTTTTCACCCAAAAAGACCTAAATATGAGACAACGACGGTGGTTGGAATTGATGAAAGACTATGACTTCGCCATCGAGTATCAGCCTGGGAAGGCGAATGTCGTAGCAGATGCCCTTAGTAGGAGAGGATCAGACATCGAGACAGTAGTTTGCAAGATGACTCACGAGTTTGGTTTACTCGAGGCGGCAACAGCTATGAGTTTGTCAGAGGTACCAGATACTGCAAAGGCACATATTTGCGGACAGATTAGAGTACCAACCGTATCTATTCCGCGCGTCTTGGAGTGTCAAAGAGCTGATACGACGTATCAGAGATTCAGGGACATGGCACAAAGTCCAGATTACCCAGATTGGCGCGAGTCCGTTGATGAGTGTTTGAGACACCGGGGTAGATTGTGGATTCGACGATGGCGGACTTACGCGATGGTATTCTTCAGGAGGCTCACAGATCCAGGTACACAGTGCATCCCGGCAGGACCAAAATGTACCATGATATGCGGCGGTTATTTTGGTGGCCAGGGATGAAGGCAGATGTCAGCCAGTATGTGAGGAGTTGTGAGGTGTGTCAGCAGGTTAAGGCTGAGCACAGGAAGCCTGGAGGACTATTGCAGCCACTACCTATCCCACAGTGGAAATGGGAACACATCACTATGGACTTCGTCAGTGGGTTGCCGACGACTTTAAGCAAACACGATGCCATTTGGGTAGTCGTGGAACGACTGACGAAATCAGCGCATTTTATCCCAATCTCCATGAAATATAGCTTCACACAGCTGAGCACACTTTTCGAACGAGAAATTATCGACCGCACGGAGTACCAGTATCTAT
Source organism: Stephania yunnanensis (assembly GCA_039657365.1). NCBI lineage: Eukaryota > Viridiplantae > Streptophyta > Magnoliopsida > Ranunculales > Menispermaceae > Stephania > Stephania yunnanensis. Next base: position 23,674,745 of record CM077585.1, read on the forward strand.
AGTGTCAGGCAGAGACAGTCGACTTACTTCGCAGCTTTGGCAGGCCATGCAGGAGCAATACGGTACTAGATTACAGTTCAGCACGGCTTTTCATCCGCAGACTGACGGGCAGTCTGAGAGACTCATTCAAATTCTTGAAGACATGCTCAGAGCCTGTGTGCTACAGTTTGGAGGGTCATGGGAGGAGTTTTTGCCACTTTGTGAATTTGCCTACAACAATAGCTATCAGGCTAGTATTGGGATGCCACCATTCGAGGCGCTATACGGGAGACCATGCAGATCACCAGTTTGTTGGGTAGAGCCCGAGGATGTAGCTGCCGTTGGGCCTGAGATTGTTGTAGATTACACAGAGAAAATTAGGCTGATTCGTCAGAGGTTATAGGCTGCTCAGTATAGGCAAAAGAAGTACGCGAACAAGTACCGCGATGGGCTGAGTTATAAAGTTGACGATTGGGTCTACCTAAAGGTTTCCCCCTTGAAAGGTCACCAGAGATTTGGGATTAGCACCGAGAATTATTGGGCCGTTTCAGATAGTCCGACGAATTGGGGAGGTTGCTTATCAGTTGAAATTGTCAAGCCAGTTGGCAGGGGTGCATGATGTTTTTCACATTTCTATGTTGAGACTAGCTAGATCAGGACCGTGACCGATGGTGGATATGACAAGGATCGAAGTCAGACCGGATGTGACATATGAGGAGCACCCCATTGAGATAGTGGATCGCAAGGTACAAACTCTTAGAAGGAAAGAAATACCACTTGTACTCGTTCGATGGCGGTATCATAAGAACGATGGTCTCACTTGGGAAAGAGAGTCTACCGTGCAAGGGCGATACCCCCATTTGTTTCAAGGTAAAGGTTTAATTAAATTCAAATTTCGGGACGAAATTTCTTTTAGTTGGGAAGATTGTAACGGCCCGCTCTAATTAATCACAATTAATTGACAAATTACAGGTTAAGACCCTAAGCTCAGACCCACGTGGACGTCGCAGATAGGTCAGGGAACACTGACTAGGTAAATAATAGTTTCGTGTGATTGTTTGCTTAATTGCGATGTTGTATATCAAATTAATTACTTAGCATCGCATGTGTGTATTTTTTATCGTTGAATCGAGCGAGATAGTGTAACGGGTGTTCGCCTCGATAAACGTGCCGAGACGGGTGCTGAAGAGCGAACTTTGGGTACACTAGGTCGGGAAAACTAAAACACATAAATTAAATGAATAAATGATAATGGTCATATAATTATTATGGAAAAGATATTAAGTGGCTAGTGACGCAGCGGTACTCGCATATCGCGATTCGAACGCGTAATTCGGGCGTCGAAACGGTCGCAAACACAGGTGAAAGTCCAAGCGGTGTCACACTTTGGTGTTAAATACACAAAGTCAACTAACTTATCCCCCATTCACACTCCACCTCACTCCACCATCATTTTCTCCTCTCCCTCACGTCACTCTTTCTCTCACTCTCTCCCTCACGTCACTCACTCCCACACACCACACACACACACACACACACACACACAGGAGGGGGAGGAAGAAGAGAGAGAGAGGAGGAGAAGAGGAAGCGAGAAAGAGAGGCGCCGGCAGAGAGGGAGAGTGACGCCATAGGGAAGCTCCGACGAGGAGCTTGCGCGGCGGCAGCGGCGATACTGAGCGCGGTGGCTAGCTCAACTGGGGTAGCAACGGATCCCATTAATCAAGTGAGTGGTTAATGTTGTTGTCGTTGAATTTGAAGGAGTATAAGTGATGTGGTTGTTGTTGTTGTATTAAGGAAAAAGAAAGAAAAAAAAAAAAAAAATTTCCATCCGATCGAACCGTGTTCGATCGGATGGAGAAGATGCACATCGTCGCTCGGGGCGGGCCGATAGGCCCAACCCGGTGGGCGGGACCGGCCCGACCGGGTGGGCGGGCCGGGCTGACCCGGTGGGCCGGACCGGGTCAGTCCGACCCGGTTGGACCGGGTCAAACCGGTCCAGTGGGGCCCACCCTATATTAAAATAAAATAAATATTAAAATATAATTTAAATACATTTTAAATCAAATAAATATCAGGAAAATGGAAAGAAATGCTAGAAAATTATGGAAAAATCCAGAAAAATTAAGAAAAATATAAGAAAGTGTGAAAAATATAAAAAAGGTAGTTTTGAGGACTTTTGGGGCATCGACACCCCGGTACAACTCGAAAAGTGTGCCAAAATTAAACTTTTTGGAAACGAAAGCTCAGATTTTTAGTCACACATTATAAATTCTTTTAATGTGACTTTAAATAACAAAAAGTGATATAATTGGATACCAGGAATTTATGAGACTCTAGTCGGGTATCGGGCGCGTATCTCGAGGCGTGTGCGGGAGGTTCGAAAGCGTTCGAGTTAAGTAAACCCACGAGAAAGTCAGTTCAGAATTTACTTATTTTCCTTGTAAATTATTTATTTCACATTACTTCTCGCCAGTTCAGTTTGCATTGTTACTCTATTCTCGCGTGTGTCTGTGTATGGTCGAAGGGACGGTGTGACCATTTTTCGGCTCCGTCGTCGATGACGATCCGATTGTTGCTACGGTGTTGGTCATACCTTAGACTACGTGTGAGATTTCTCTCAGCGAGTCGATGATCTCGAGAGCGAGTTGACGTGAGGCCCACCTCCGTCACAGATTTCCTCTCTTTTGAGGCGTTGGGCGGAAGTCTACCTTCCGACTCACAGAGTTCCTCATTTCGACCGTGAAGAGGGGGTGTTGATTTTCTCACCCCCAGGGCCTTCTCGGTTCAGTTTTTGTCCCAGGGCTCGACAGTTGTACACCACACTCGCGTTCCGTATTCTTGATTATCTCGCGACTTATATTCATGCTTTACATTTCTGTTCATTTATTTTATATGCATGAATTGTAGCCGTTTTCTTGGATTTCTTGTGAATGCTAACTGAATTTCTCTGGGATTTACTCACCTGGAACTTGTCATTGTTTGTTGGTGGCAAGTTGCAGATCCTACGACGAGCCGGGGGAAGGCGGTGATTGGCGACTACCTCTGAATTGGAGCGCCTCCACTAGCTTACTCGTAGGTGTTTGTATTTACGTATACATATTTTTGGATCATTTTGGGAGACTTTTCACCTGATACATGTATATCGAAGCATATTATACATTGTTTTCGCCTTAAGTGATATACATGGTATCCATTTTTGCTGGGTTTCCACCCCATAGGTTGTTAAATATTGCATAACTCGTTTACATCAATTATATGCATGTTTTTAAGACTTCCGCTACTAAAATAACTTAAATAATCAAAATAAATGAATTAAGTTATAAAACATTATAACTTAGTATATTTTGCTAAAATAATCATTTAAATATCAAAATTTACTAAGTTGGAGTATTAGAGGTAAGTTCGCGGGCCGTCATAGACAAGCGTGCAGGTGACGTGGCATGGCTTGGTGACGTGTCCGGCGACGTGGCGGTGCCCGGTTTGTCTCGGAATTTGGGGCCGTCACATAAGTGGTCCCGACACTCTACACATGGGCCCAAAGACACTTAAAACGTGTATGTCAAATTCGAGAATTTCATAAACTTGATTAGGCGATTAATTAAGTATTTTCAAGTTTTATTTGGAGTTTAAGTATCTAAGGTGAGACCCACGCGGAACGGACTAGAGATCATGAGGTAAAAATTATATTTTTGATTGTTGTGTGCCTAATGTATGTATGATACTCTATTCGTCACGAAATAGGGCTCAATTTGTATTTAAACGCATTGTTTGAGTGTTTCGCAATGCATTGATATTTTCTCCAATTTTTAGAAAAATCGAGGTATTTTTCAGGGTTTAATTTGGACTTAAAAATAAGAGATAAATATTAAGTAAAATAAAAAATGGCAAATTACATAAAAAGGTATTGGTTCAATATACATGAGGTAGGGGTGGGCAAACTGCAGTTCGGTGGTGAAAACCATTAAACCGTGACCAAACCGAAGGTTCACGGTTTGGCCACTTTGCAAACCGCGAACCATCAAAACTACATCCAAATCTCCCGCGGTTTGCGCGGTTTGGTTTCATGGTATTCTTGCGATACATTTTCAAAAAAAAAATTAAAAAAACAGTCGCACATATTTATAATGCATGAAATGAAGATTATGAGACTAATTAAAAGTGAGAAAAATCAAGAGATATGACAATAATGTCATGGTTTATGTAATACAGCTAATGATGGTCACCTAATATTAAAGAAAACATTGTAATTAAATCATCACCAACTTTTTTGATAAATAAATCATCACCAATTGGCCTAATATCATTCATATACGAATCATTATAATAAAAAAAGTAAGCTTTGCATTTAACCATATTCACCAACTCAAGATAGTTTTTAATTGCAAAACATATGATTCACTTAATTAGTTAGACAAATCAAAACACATCAAAATAATTAGGGTCTTTATTACATTTAAAAAAAAACTTCATTTCTTTATAGAAACTAAAAAAAGAATATGAACAGTAGCCAAATACTTTTGGATATACTGTTAAAAAATCTAAAACAATATAGTATTGCCAAAGAAAATCTTATAGGGATTGGTGGGAGGAAGTGTGGAAGGCATGGTGGTAGGAGTCGCAGTGGAGGGAGTCATGACTGATGTGAGGTGTATGCAGTAGTAGATGGCGCGGTTATAGAAGGCGGGACTGGTGGGAGGGGCGTATGTGGGAGGCACGAATGACGTAAGGGATGGTGGGAGAAGCAGAGTTGGAGGCGTCGACTGTTGGCGTGGTGAGAGGCGGCGACGATAGGTGGGAGGCGACAGTGATAGGCGACGATGGGAGCCAGGGGTGGGAGTCGAGGGGTAGGAGACGGGGTGAGAGACAGAGTAGGGACGGGGTGGGAAATGGTGAAATGTTGAGAGAGGGACGGTTGAGATTGGAGAGTAAAAGTTGAGGCCCGCTATGGGCACCCCACCAATTCATGAAGGCACCCATATTTTTGATGGGAGCATGTGCCCTAGGTCAATCCATTAACTGTCTTTATAAATACTTTTAGTTAATAAAATAGAGGATTTCATTTGCTGTTTATTATAATTAATTTGCATGTTTACATTATAATAAGATCCATGGGTATTTACAAAAATATCCTAAATGTCCCTAGTCGATCATTATACTGGGAACTATGATGAATTAAGACTAGTGTGAGTCTTGATTGATGATCATATGATGATTATACGTATATGGATACAAATCAAGATCACGAGTACTTGTTAGGGAACAAAGTACTGGACCGACCCGCTAGTAGAACATCACATGGATTAAGTCATCGTTGTTTCTCATGATAGGTATATATTCCAGTCCTCTGACTTGAGATTACCAGAGACTTCAACATTAGGAACACAGTGATTTGACACAATCAAACGTTGTCTTTAACCGAACGATTATAAAGGTTGTGATTGGTTACTGTGTGAGCAATGTGATGAAGTTGTGTAATCAAGATAGAATTTGTCCCTCTCATATAAAGAGATATCCAGTGGATCCTCGATGTGTTAGACTGTTAAAAGGCCTAGTTTAAGTGAATTGATATTGATTAATGTCACTTGGATGTTTTCAGTCTACCTAGAGATCGAGACTAGCACGATTGAACATGTTGGATGACAATTCCATGCCTTACGTTTGATCAAAAGGATATCGTGTGACAAAAGGATGTTATATACACTATTAATTAGGTTGTATCGATTTGATATTCGTATAACTTGGGTAGTCATGATGACTTGCTAGAGGCCGCTTATGACTTGTATACCAAAATGTGTTTTGGTACACTGCCAACGTTGTATGAGCCTATTGGGTCGCACACTAAGAATGGTTTTGCGAGATTTTAAGATGGTTCAGAAAAATGAATTTTATATGATAAAATTCATGACGGAAACGTCATTGTGGTGTATTACACTTATACTTCTTTAAGTAGGGGTATACGTGTAATTTACTTAACTGTCTATATACAAGGGTTGTATAAATAGATGCTTTAAGTTAGAACACATGTACGAAAGATTAATAGGCCGAAACTCTATTTTCGTTTTAGAAACGACTTATGGTTTTTGGTATGCTCTGGATCGTTTTGGAGAGAAACAAAAGGATTTGATATTCTCTCGAAGCTAGCACTTCGAATCTCGGCCGCCGTTCGTGTGTGGACTACTGGTAGAGGGCGTTCGTCGTTGGCGCGCGCCTTAGAGATCGATCAACCTTCGAGAAGGTATATTGCGACTGAGGTATGATTAAGTTTTTCATGGTTTAAACGTTTTTAATGGAATTAGATTCGGATCATGTTGGGGTTTTTGTCAAAATTGTTTTGTAATTTTCGCTGCGTATGAACCCCAAAATCCAACAATGGTATCAGAGCCTTCGAGTTCGATTCCATTAAATTCATTGCATGTTTACTTCTGATATATACATGATATATGATTGAAAACATGTTAATAGTTGATGTATATGTGATATACATAAGTTTTCTGTGAGATTTATTATCATGTTTTGTGTATATGATACATATATTCGTGATTTAATTGAAATTTGTTTCGTACATGATAGTAACCATGTTAGGTTAATTTGAATAATTTTAATGAATTGAGTTTCATGTTCTATGATCCATGACACCATTAGGTTCGATTGTGATAGTAGTTCATGATTCAATTACATGTTTGTAATTATTTGGATGAGGACCGAAATTGCAAATAATTAATTTTCGAAATTATTTATTTATAAATAATTAATTTTCGAAATTATTTATTTATCTTGTTATATCTATTTTGTTATGAAGTTTCTATTTTATAAAGATAGATAACAAATTAGAATATGAGATAAATATCAAGAATCTTGTTATTGGTGATATACTAGGATTCAAATATCTTAAATTCAAATTAAATAATTAATTTTCGAAATTATTTATTTATCTTGTTATATCTATTTTGTTATGAAGTTTCTATTTGATAAAGATAGATAACAAATTAGAATAAGAGATAAATATCAAGAATCTTGTTATTGGTGATATACTAGGATTCAAATATCTTAAATCCAAAATAAATAATTAATTTTTGAAATTAATTATTTATCTTGTTATATCTATTTTGTTATGAAGTTTCTATTTGATAAAGATAGATAACAAATTAGATTAGGAGATATAATCAAAATCGGTTTCGTTATCCTTATTGGATATGAGATAAATATGGAGAAGTTTGTTATTGGTGATATACTAGGATTCAAATATCTAAAGTCCTAATTGGATTAGGATAAGATGATTAGTTAGATGTGGGCCCGGGTTAATTAAAATGTTTTAATTGACTTAATTTTGGATAAATTAAGGGGTTAATTTATGATAATAAAATTAGCGAAAATTATGATTTTCGATAGCGAATTTTAATTTTCGGAATTGAGATTTGTCTTCTAAAAAAAAAAATCTCCAAATTGTTTAGTGATTGAACAAATCAATAAAATATATGATATTTCATTGTTTACATAAAATAACTAAAACTGAATAAAATCCCTCTATTAAATTTTAAGTCTCATGTCATCCATTTTAAACACTTGTCAAAGGCCTCGATCACACTAATATAGTTTCAGCCATAGCTGGGTGTATTGTGTTATCTTGGTGAGACAAGTTGGGTAAGAGTTACCTAAATGTTTAAAATGGTCCGACTTAATAAAGCCATCAAAATAGTTTTGAGCTTTAGGCAAATGATGAGATAAAAACATGCTAAGACATAAGATGTCCCGTATCTCATAAAAAGATCTAAAAATTACATAAGATGTAATTGGTAACCGTTACCTACCTAAATAATCTAGTTCTCGTGTTTCATGCCATAGTCGTTTGTCATAGAATTAGGTGAAATATGGATTTTAGTCCCCTAAATAAACAAGTATGTTTTAGGAGGGTTGTTAATTTAGTGGGAGTCTATTCCTCTATACTAAAATAAACTTTGCATAATCTTTATTGTAGATCAATGGCCTCTTCAAGTAACAATAATCCTCTCATTGCGATCCATCCTTTAGAAGGATAAGCTATCTGGGACTAACTTTCTTGATCGGTTCGAAACTTGAGAATCGTTCTCAAGCATGAACGCAAGTTGTATGTCCCGGATGCTCCAATCCCCGAGGACCACCACCCAATGCTACGAAAGTCATGAAGGATGCGCATAATAAGCATATCAACGATTCTACGATGTTGCATGTATTATGCTTTGGCAACTATGGTTCCTGAACTTCAGAAGGACATGGAACTAATGGAAGCCTACGATATGGCTATAACGCTGAAGGAAATGTTCCAACAACAAGCTAGACAAGAAAGGTTCGAGATAGTAAAAAACCTACATTCTTGCAAGATGACTGAGGGTGCGTCAGTTAGTCTTCATGTTATGAAGATGAAGGGCTATGTTGACAAGCTTGATAGACTCGGATTCCTCATAAGCCAAGAGTTGGCTACGGATTTGATCTTGAATTCATTACCAGAGAGTTACTCACAATTTGTGATGAACTACAATATGAATAATATGGAGAAATCAATTTCGAGTTACATTTGATGCTCAAAACTTGCTGAACAAAATATCAAGAAACCCTCTAGTAATGTGTTGATGGTCCAAAAGGGAAAGGGAATGAAGAAGAAAGGCAAAGGCAAGGCTAGGTTGCCAAGGTTGTTGTTGCACTGTCGCAAAGCCTATGGAACAAGTCAAGCCCCGGCCTGTTCCTGCTTCAAAACACCCAAAAGGAAAGGAAGAAAATTGTCATTTATGTAATCAAACCTATATTTGGCATTGTCGTCTCAGGCGCATAAACGAGAAACGCATAACGAAGCTCCATAAAGATGGGCTTCTTGATTCATTTGATTTAGAAACATATGAAACATGCGTATCTTGTTTACTAGGCAAGATGACTAAAAGTTCCTTTACTGGACACAGTGAAAGGGCAAGTGATTTATTGGGTCTAATACATACCGATGTATGCGGTCCTATAAACACAATGGCTAGAGGAGGTTATCAGTACTTCATTACATTTACTGATGATTTCAGCAGATATGGTTATGTATATCTTATGAAACATAAAGTCGAATCATTTGAGATGTTTCGAACGTTTCAAAATGAAGTGCAGAATCGACTTGGTAAAACTATCAAAACACTTCGATCAGATCGATGTGGTGAGTATTTAAGCCAAGAATTTGATGATCATCTTAGAAATTGTGGGATTGTCTCCCAATTGACTTCACCAAAGAACAACTCCACAATGGAATGGAGTTTCTGAAAGGAGAAATCGAACCTTATTAAATATGGTTCGATCTATGATGAGTCATGCAGATCTTCCATTATCCTTTTGGGGTTATGCATTACAAACTGCAGCTTTCACTCTAAATCGAGTTCCTTCTAAAGCAGTTGATAAAACACCATACGAGATATGGTACAGAAGAGACCTAGTTTGTCTTTTCTTAAGATTTGGGGTTGTGAGGCTTACGTAAAGCGACAAGTCTCAGAAAAACTAGCACCTAAATCTGACAAGTGTTTATTTGTGGGGTATCCTAAGGAAACAAAAGGATATTACTTTTATAATCCCGCTGAGAATAAAGTGTTTGTTGCTCGGTATGGTGCCTTTATGGAAAAACAATTTATTTCAAAAGACACTAGTGGGAAAGAAATAAATATTGAAGAAGTTCAAGAATCACAGGTAAACACTGAACCGCTACTGGAAGTTCAACAACGTTCTGAACCAGTTGAATCTCCGCAAGTGACACAAGGCCCACGTAAATCTAGTAAGGTAAGACATGAGCCAGAGAGATTCGGATTTCTCATTACTGATAGTCGTGATGTATTGCTTATAGACCAAAATGAGCCTACCACTTATCAGGAGGCTATGTCTAGACCAAACTCAGATAAATGGCTAAGTGCCATGAATTCCGAGATGCAATCCATGTATGATAACCGAGTTTGGAACTTGGTTGATTTACCTGAAGGTGGTAAGACCATTGGATGTAAATGGGTTTTCAAGAAGAAAAACAAACGTGGATGGCAATGTGCATACTTTTAAAGCAAGACTTGTAGCAAAAGGTTTCAGGCAGACTCAAGGTGTTGATTATGATGAAACTTTTTCTCCAATAGCCATGCTTAAATCCATAAGAATTTTAATTGCCATTGCTGCATATTATGACTATGAGATATGACAAATGGATGTAAAAACAACATTTCTTAATGGAAAGCTGCTTGAGGACGTGTATATGATACAACCTGAAGGTTTTATACATCCTGAGAATTCTAGGAAGGTATGCAAGCTTCTCGGAGTTGGAATCTTCGTTTTGATGAAGCAATCAAGGATTTTGGTGTTATTAAGAACGAAGATGAGCCTTGTGTATACAAGAAGTTCAGTGGGAGTGTAGTTGTTTTTCTGGTACTCTACGTTGATGATATATTACTAATTGGAAATGACATCCCAACATTGCAGAATGTCAAGTCTTGGTTAGGGAAGTGTTTCTCAATGAAAGATTTAGGAGATGCAGCCTATATCCTAGGGATAAAGATCTATAGGGATAGATCTAAGAGGCTAATCGGTCTAAGTCGAGTGCTTACATAGACAAGGTGCTTGAATAGGTTCGGTTGCAAGACTCTAAAAGAGGATTGTTGCCAATGTCTCATGGGATAAGTCTCAAAGAAGACTCAATGTCCTAAGACAAATGATGAGCGAGACCGTATGAATAAGATTCCATATGCATCAACTATTAGATCTATCATGTATGCCATGTTATGCACTCGACCGATGTATCATATGCTTTGAGCACTACAAGCGAGATATCGCTTAGATCCAGGTGAAAGTCACTTTGGATAGCGGTAAAGAACATCCTTAAGTACTTAAGAAGGACTAAGGAAATGTTCTTGGTTTATGGAGGTTTTGAAAATGATCTAGTTGTAAATGGTTACACCGATGCAAGTTTTCAAACTGATATAGATGATTTTAGATCGCAATCTGGATATGTGTTTATTTTGAATGGGGGTGCGATGGTGAAAAAAGTTCGAAGCAAGAGATCGTGGCAGGCATTCTACAACAATGAAGTTTGAGTATATTGCAACGTCCGATGCAACAAAAGGAGGCGGTTTGGATCAAAAAGTTCATTACTTGAACTAGGTGTGGTTCCAAGTATTGCTAACCCTGTTTGTTTGTATTGTGACAATAACGGGGCAATAGCACAGGCCAAGGAACCTAGATCACACCACAGATCCAAACATATACTTAGGCGTTTTCATCTCATCAGAGAAATTATTGAGAGGGGAGACGTAAAGATTTGCAAAGTACCTACTGAAGACAACATTGCGGATCCATTAACAAAAGCTCTTCCACAAGCAAAACATGATGGTCATGTTAGATCATTAGGCATTAGATGCATGTATGATTGGCCCTAGTGCAAGTGGGAGATGATGGGGCAAGTGCCCTAGGTCAATCCATTAACTGTCTTTATGAATACTTTTAGTTAATAAAATAGAGGATTTCATTTGCTGTTTATTATAATTAATTTGCATGTTTACATTATAATAAGATCCATGGGTATTTACAGAAATATCCTAAATGTCCCTAGTCGATCATTATATTGGGAACTATAATGAATTAAGACTAGCTTGAGTCTTGAGTGATGATCATATGATGATTATACGTATATGGATACAAATCAAGATCACGAGTACTTGTTAGGGAACAAAGTACTGGACCGACCCGCTATGAGAACATCACATGGATTAAGTCATTGTTGTTTCTCATGATAGGTATATATTCCAGTCCTCGACTTGAGATTACCAAAGACTTCAACATTAGGAACACAGTGATTTGACACAATCAAACGTTGTCTTTAACCGGACGATTATAAAGGTTGTGATTGGTTACTGTGTGAGCAATATGATGAAGTTGTGTAATCAAGATAGAATTTGTCCCTCTCATATAAAGAGAGATATCAAGTGGATCCCCCGATGTGTTAGACTGTTAAAAGGCCTAGTTTAAGTGAATTGATATTGATCAATGTCACTTGGATGTTTTCAGTCTACCTAGAGATCGAGACTAGTACGATTGAACATATTGGATGACAATTCCATGCCTTACGTTTGATCAAAAGGATATCGTGTGACAAAAGGATGTTATATACACTATTAATTAGTTTGTATCGATTTGATATTCGTATAACTTGGGTAGTCATGATGTCTTGCTAGAGGCCGCTTATGACTTGTATACCAAAATGTGTTTTGGTACACTGCCAACGTTGTATGAGCCTATTGGGTCGCACACTAAGAATGATTTTGCGAGATTTTAAGATGGTTCAGAAAAATAAATTTTATATGATAAAATTCATGACGGAAACGTCCTTGTGGTGTATTACACTTATACTTCTTTAAGTAGGGGTATACGTATAATTTACTTAACTGTCTATATACAAGGATTGTATAAATAGACGCTTTAAGTTAGAACACACGTACGAAAGATTAATAGGCCGAAACTCTATTTTCGTTTTAGAAACGACTTATGGTTTTTGGTATGCTCTGGATCGTTTTGGAGAGAAACAAAAAGAATTTGGTATTCTCTCGAAGCTAGCACTTCGAATCTCGGCCGCCGTTCGTGTGTGGACTACTAGTAGAGGGCGTTCGTCGTTGGGAGCGCCTTAGAGATCGATCAACCTTCAGAAAGGTATATTGCGACTGAGGTATGATTAAGTTTTTCATGGTTTAAACGTTTTTAATGGAATTAGATTCGGATCATGTTGGGGTTTTTGTCAAAATTGTTTTGTAATTTCCGCTGCGTATGAACCCCAAAACCCAACAATTTTTTCTCATTTTCCCATCTAAAATGTAAATGTCTATTTTGCCCCTTCATATATACTCGCTCAAACCTGACAAACCATTTCAATGCAAAACTGGGGCACCCTACCACCTTGGATCACAAGTGAAACCTAAAGCCACAATTGTGTTTGTCGAACGTGTATCGATTCTTGCGTTTTGACATCATCCAACAGCGAAGTAACAATGTTTGACAACCATATGAAGCTTTGAATGAACTGTTTTTTGGATCAAAAATTGTGAAATTGATGATTTTGTTTGTCAACATAGGGTTTCTTACGGACGCAATTGATTCGGCCTCACAGGACCGAGAGTTATGTAAACGTCTCGGTCAACATCCACCGAGAAAGGAATAAAAGTCTTGGTAATGGACAACCGAGAGAAATGCTACGTTCTCGGTTGTACATCACCGACAGGACATAAACTACACACTTCGACTTACACTCGTGATGTGGTGACCGAGACGAAAATAAAAGTCTCAGTCATGGACAACCGAGATCTATCTTACACTCTCAGTTGTACAACACCGACAAAACATAAACTATACACTAATGGTTGATCTCGTGAAGTGGTGACCGAGATAACAATATAACTCTAGGCCATTTGTTGCCTAGATTGTGTAAACTATACTGCCATGTCTGGCCGAGAACCACGAGTTTCCAAAAGTTTCCCCTCAGTCTCGGCCATGCTTGGCGAGACTGTAAACAAAATCTCTGGCATGTGTGGCCGAGAACCACGACTTTTCAAAAAATGCACTATTGAATGCACCGCCACACAAACATAACACTACTATACCAAATGCAACTTACTTAGACTATCAACATACCTTCAAACGATCGATTTCACGACTTGAGTGTATGAATGAAAAACTTAAACCGAGCCCTAATGTGGAGACGAAATCGACCAAAACTTGGAGCCTTGAAACTCTAAAAATGTCCTACAACAACGGAGAGAGACGGAGAGGAACGAAGACAACTGAGATTCGAGATTGCTAGGTGGTTCGTTGACGAGAAGTAGGGCAAGTCAAACAAGAAGACGATGGTGGGGTGGTGGGGTGCCTCAAGAGGACGGTGGTGGGGTGCCTCTGTTTTGCACGAGGGGTATTTTCGGGATTTCGAGCCTAATTTCTGGGTGCCCTTGGTAATTTGATTTGTGCCCTCAATAAGAGGGTGCCTTCATGAATTGGTGGGGTGCCTATAGCGGCCCTCTAAAAGTTTTGGTTTTCAAGTTTTAGGGTTTTGACTTTTGAGTTGTAATTTTAAGGGATTGACTATACTACCATCGGTTTGGTGAGGATAATTTCTGAAGGGCGAATTGGTAAATTGGCTACTATTTTTAATCATCACTCAAATCGATACAGAGTCACTGTGCTTCGTCCCTCATTTCTCTACTCTTCGTTCATCGCTGGTCATCTCTCTCGTCTCTCTCTCTGGTTAGCTTCTTTCCTATACTGTGATCTCTCTCAATTGAGAGATTGGAATCGAGGAATCGTGGTTATGACTGTGGTGTATCGAAGGTAAGAAAATCAAATTAGATTTTTTATTAGGGACTGTTGTGATGATTGATTTGGTTGGGCATTGGTTTGGGACTGTTGTGCTGATTGTTTAATTCGAAATTGGAAGTGAGGGTTGAGCAACTGTGTGAGTTAAGAAGATGAACAGAGGTAGGTTTGATTGATTAATAAACAACATACAATAGCATACACAACAATAGAACACAAACAATGACTCAACATAATGAAACGAAAAGTGAAACAAAACAGGGGCATAAGCAAAGGGAAGAAGACGATGGAGGAAGGTGAGGTAGATGAAGGCGACGATGATGTAGCTGTGAGACCCCTGCCCCCAAAACTAGATGGAAACGATGAAAAATTGTTTCGTAGAAACAAAACAGAGTACCCTCTGTTTCGTTTCAATGAAACAGTAGAGGTAGAGGGGATGATCCCCTAAAATCTCGGTTCAGCTGAGCCGAACCGGCCCTTCCCTTAAAAAAAAAATGTGTTTTTGATTTACATAATAAAACGAAAATCCCTGAAAAATATAAAAAAAACTTAGAAAAAGGGATTTGGGCCAAATAAATAGAAATTATGGATTTTTATGGAAAAAAAAATGAAAAGTCGAGGTTCACTCAAAACTTTTTTATCCGGAGTTTTGCATCATAAAGCGTAATTTAGGCCGATCAAGTCTAAAACATTAGATTGAATTCCAACAACCATAGAAATTGTTTTTTGAGGTAAATTAGTGATATAATATTGTAATTGGGAATTCAATTACGAAATCGGGGTTTCAAGAAATGTTTGGGATTTTAAAAAGAATTGGTCGGATTTTAAGGAGTTTAAACACCGGCATGACATGAAAATTATGAGAAATTGTTAAAAAATAGTACAACTGAGTCGAGACTCATAAATTATGGATATTTGTGATTTAAATAGGATTTTTGGAACAAGTGAAAGTCGGGGAACGAGCTAGTGAGGCTTCGCTATCAATTTTAAGTTGGTTGGACTGTAAGTAAATCATATAATGGTCTTTACTATTTATGGAATCTATTTTTATACTTGCATTTTTGTATTTAGTCTACATTGCATTTGACATCGTATAATGGTCTTTACTATGTATGGAATCTATTTTTATACTTGCATTTTGTATTTAGTCTGCATTGCATTTGACATCATTATTGATCATGCATACACATTGAAAGGGATGTGGTTGGAGTATGGTAGGCTTTTTCCTTAAACTAGTAGTAGTTGTGCTTAGCATCTATTTCCCTAAGATAGTAGTAGATGCGGACGACTGAACTGACGTGTCTGGCTTGGAAACCCACTCCTAAACATTGCTTTTGCATTTCATGAACTCCTAGTACCATTTATGTACTATATTTAGAAGTTGACGTCCGAGTATAGTTAGAAAACAAGAATAGAGGGATTCACTTGGTTATATAAATTTTGTGTTATTTGGAAATGCAATTACATGTCTCCATGTATTCGAACTAACATTTGCAGGAGTACTAAGTAGTATAGGAGTTTACTTACTCGACATTTTCGAGTTGCTTATGATGACGTCTGATTTTCGGTGAAGACAAGGAAGAACGGATAAGACTCAAAGATCTTGGTGTTTGCTTTTAAGTTTTAAAAGTTTAATTCTCGTTGTAGTGGTGCTATATTTATTGTTTTGGGTTTCGGGGTGAGTGTAGGGCATGAAACACTCTCGAATAGGTTATGAGAGCATTATGAAATAGTTTTAGGAAGTTTGGAAATGTTTATGGTTTAGTTGAATGTTAAATTCTTTCATATAGTAGTTTATATATTGTTTGGGGAATGGTAAAGCTGTAATGGAGGCATGGGACACTGGAAGGTATACGTAAATTTTGAATTCGATATATATTGTGAACTACGGGGAGTTTTGAGACCCTTTAGGCATCTTCCCAATTTTGCTGTCTATTAGGTGAATTTTTTGGCAGACCATTTTTAGGGGAAGTGCTGCTGAAATCTTTACGAAATGCGGAGGATAATCTGTATTGTTTCCCAATTTGCTCCGATTTAACAAATCATTAATTGAGTTTCATTGAAGCTATAAATTTAGTTTTTGAGCATTATTAAGGATTGAAATAAAAATTATTTATGGTTAAAGATAATTGAATGGATTAGGTGTCTAATTAGGGTAATTAGGGATAAGTCAGGACTAGTAAGATGGGCCCTGTCAGTGTAAATATCTAAAATTGGTGCAGCGGGTCAAAGCCGCTTCAACCGCACCTAAATCGTTCAACACAGTCTGCTCACTTGAGTCGTAGTCCGAGAAAATTACAATAGGAGTCACATACTTAACCGGATGCTTAGCCGCAATGAAACTCAAATATTGTTGGGGAATGTTCCTAAGTCATTATATAAACATCATTTATCTTATAATTTTAGTTAATAAAATAAAGGTTTTCATTTGTTGTTGTAGTATAAGTGATTGCATGTTTACCTTATAACAAGATCCATGGGTATTTGTTGAAATATCCTAAAATTTGCCTAGTCATTCATTATACTGAGAGCTAAAATGAATCAAGACCAGTGTGAATCTTGATTGATGGTCAAGTGATGATAATGCGTATATGGATACGAATCAAGATCATGAGTACTTGTTAAGGAACAAGGTACTGGACCGACCTGTTATGATAACACCACATAGATTAAGTCATAGGTGTTATTCATGATAGGTATATCATTTGGTCATTCGACTTGAGATTATCATAGACTTCAATATTAGGAGCATGGTAATTTGACACAATTAAACGTTGTCTTTAACTGGACGATTATAAAGATTGTGATGGATTACCATGTGAATAATATGTGAAGAAGTGTAATCAAGATAGAATTTGTCACTCTCGTATAAAGAGAGATATCCGTGGATCCCTCGATAAAATAGATTGATAATGGCCAAGTGTATGTGAATTGATATGATCAATGTCAATTGGAAGTTTTCAGTTTACCTAAAGATCGAGACTAGTATGATTGAACATTAAGGGTGACTTTCTATGCCTTATGTTTAATCAAAGGATATCGCATGACAAAAATATATGATATATGTTATTCATTATGTTTTATCGATTTTGATATTCATGCTACTTGGGTAGTCATAATGCCTTGCTAGAGACCGCTTATGACTTGTGTACCAAAATGGTTTTGGGTCACTACCAATGTCGCATGAACCTATTAGGTCGCACAAAAAAATGGCTTTGCCCAATTTCAATTGGTCCAGAGCAATGAGTTTTTATATGATAAAATTCGTGACATAAAAGCCCTTATAATTTGTTATATGATAACTTATCAATAGTGGCGTATGTGTAATTTGCTTAAAGTGCCTCAATACAATAGTTGTATTACGAATATGATCTTAAGTAAGGGTTTATCTACACATAAATAGAGGTTGAAACCCTAAAAAGAAATAAGATTTTGTTTTCACTATTTTCGAGTTCTCTGAATTTTAGAAAAGAAAGAAAAATGTTTTCTATTTCTATTGGGGCTAGCACTTCAAATTGCGGTCACCTTTCGTATGTGAATATCTGATAGACAACGGACGCTTGAACGTCTTACAGATCGAATAATTAGAGAAGGAAAACAAGTATTAAGGTATGGTTTTACTTTTTGTAGATTTAATTTAATTGAACTTATTTTCGATCCTATTAGGGTTTTTAAAAATTGTTTTTAATTTTTCGCTATGTATGAGCCCCAAAAATCAAACAGTGTTATCAGAGCCATAAACTCGATTCTATTAAAATTTTGCATATTTTCTCTGATGTATATATGATATATGTGTGAAAACATGATCTTAATTTATGTAAATATGATGTATATAAAGAGGTTCTCTAATAATTGTTGTCAAGAATTAGTTTTAAAACATGTTGTTAATTCATGTATATTGATACATACGCATGATTTAATTTAATGATAGAATTCACGTTTAGAATATTTTGATTAACAAATGTTTCGATATTGAACGATGCAAATCTTATATGTTCACATGGTAGAAGTCATGTTTAGGTTAATGTGATTCTTGTGTTAAATATGTATTTCATATTGTTCAATAATTATGTATGTCTCCATGATATAAATCATGATTAGGTTAATGTGATTAATTTAATATGATTCTGGTGTTGAATGCAAGATTAATATTTTATTTTTATATTGAATTTCTTGTTTCGTATAAATAAGAATCGAAATTGATTTTGATCATATATCTCAATGTGGTTATATGTTAATATATTCCTATTAGATATGAGATAAACTTGTAATCGGATAAGAATTACAAATCCTATAAGATAAGTGAGATGTATAATAAATCCTAGTTGGATGAGGATTCAAAGTATCTTAAATTCTAATTGGATAAGGATCAAAGTATCTTAAATTCTAATTGGATTATGATAAGATATTAAGTTAGAGGTGGGCCCGAGTTAATCAAAAATATTTTAATTAATATATTTCGAATTATAATAAGGGGCAGTTTTGGTCAATTGTATTGATTAAACTAATAAAAAATCTTAGGCTATTTTCAATTTTTGAAACTAGAATTTATTGTCTTAAAAAAAAGGGGACGCTGCCCCCTGTATCCTCATCTGCTAACCAGCCTGTGGGACTGTCGTTAACTGTTCGTAGCACAAGGAAATTTATATAATAGTCAATATTAATAGTATTTCCTAACTTGTTTAGTAATTGTTCATGCATTGTAATATATGATATTTATCTTGTTTAAATTATGATCACAAAACAAATAAACAATCCATATTTCAAATTTTAAGTCAAGTGTCATCCATTCTCAAACACTTGTCAAGACTTCGATCACCTCAATATGGGTGTGCTTTCCCAGAGTATATTATATTATCTTGGTGAGGCAATTTAAGTAATAGTTACTCTATAGTTTGAAATGGTTACACTTTATAAAGATATCAAAACAATTTTTGGCTTTAGGCACAAGATGAGATAAAACATGCTACGACATAAGATGGCATAATCTCATTAAAAAAATAACTAAAAGTTACATATGATGTATTTAGTAATTGGTACCTACCTAAATAGCCTAATTTAAAGTGTTACACCTTAGTCGTCATGGAATTAATTGAAACATGAATTTTAGTCCCTTAAATTAACATAGTGTTTTAAGAAAGGTTGTTAATTTAGTGGGAGTCTATTTCTCTATACTAAAATGAACTTTTGCATAATTTTTGTTGTAAATATATGGCATGTTCAAATCAGACTAATTCCCTGTCACTGCGATCCATTCTTGAGAAGGATAAGTTGTTTGGAACAAACTTTCTTGGCTGGTTCAAAAACTCGAGAATTATTCTTAAACATAAACACAAGTTGTATATCCTAGATAATTCTATTTCTAAGGAACCACCATCCAATGCTTTAAGAGCCATGAAGGATGCGCATACTAAGCATGTCAACGACTTAACTGATGTTGCATGCATTATATTGGCAACCATGGTTCCCGAACTTCAGAAGGATATGGAACATATAGAATCTCATGACATGACTACGATGCTAAAAGAAATGTTCCAACTACAGGCTAATCAATAAAAGGTTGGAGATAGTCAAGAACATTCATTCTTGCGAAATGGCTGAGTGTGCATCAATTGGTCCTCATGTTATAAAAATGAAGGGCTATATCAACCATCTTGACAGACTTGGATTTCCCATAAGCCAAGAGTTGGATACGGATTTGATCTTGAATTCATTGCTTGATAGTTGTTCACAATTCGTGTTGAACTATAACATGAATAACATGGAGAAGTCTATTTCAGAGTTAGATTTGATGCTTAAAACTGCAGAGCAGAATGTCAAGAAACTCATTGCTAATGTGTTAAAGGTTCAGAAAAGAAAGGCTATGAAGAAGAAGGCTAAAAGTAAGGCTTAAGTTGTCAAGGCTGTTGTAACTGTTAGAAAGCCTGTGGAACTAGTCAAGCCTAAGGCTGCTTCTATTTCACAGTCCTAGAAGGAAAAGTAAAAAGAAGAAAATTTTCATTTCTACCATGCACGTGGGCATTGATTTAGAAATTGCAAGCTCTATCTTGAAGATCTAAAGAAAAAGAAGAGTAGTGCAACTACTGCTTCAGGTATTTACGCTATTGAAGTTAACTTGTATACTAGTGATTATTGGGTATTGGATACTAGATGCGGATCTCACATTTGTAATAATGTGCAGGGTCTTACCAAAAGTAGAAAACTAAAGAAATGAAAAGTCATCCTATGAATTGGGAATGAAGCAAAGTTTCTATGAATTGATTTTATCTAGTGGACTTGTATTAGTTTTAAATAATTGTTATTATGTCTCTGCCTTGAGCAGAAACATTATTTCGGTTTCATATTTGGATTTGGATGGTTTTCATTTCATTGTTGGAATAATAAATGCTTCATTTCTCGTAAAGACAATTCTATGCGAATACTATTTATATGATGGTTTTTATATTCTAAACATGAAAAGGACCACAGATACTCATATTATTAAGTTAAATGCAAAAAGATTCAAGTCAAATTATTTGAGTCAAACCTACCTTTGGCATTGCTATCTTAGCTACATAAATAAGAAATGCATTTTTAAACTCCATAAAGATGAATTTTTAGATTCATTTGATTTTGAATCATATGAAATATGTGTATCTTGTTTATTAGGCAAGATGAAAAAAAATCCCTTTACTAGACATATTACAAGGGCAAGTGAGTTATTGGGTCTAATGCATACTGATATATGCAGTCCTATAAACACAATGGCTAAAGGTGGTTATCAATACTTCATTACATTCACGAATGATTTCAGCAGATATGGTTACGTGTATCTTATGAAACATAAATGTGAGTCTTTTGAGATGTTTTGAAATTTAAGAATGAAGTGCAAAATCAACTTGGTAAAACTACTAAAGCGCTTTGATCAGATCGAGGTGGTGAGTATTTGAGTCAAGAGTTTGATACTCATCTTAGAAACTATAGGATTGTCTCACTGTTAACTCTTCCAATAACTTCACAATGGAATGATATTTCTAAGAGGAGTAGTCTAACTTTGTTGGATATGGCTTGATCTATGATGAGTCATGCAAATCTTCATATTTCTTTTTCGGGTAATGCCTTAGAAGCTACTACATTTACACTAAATCATATTCCTTCTTAAGCGGTTGATAAAACACTATATGAGATGTGGTTTAAGAAAAAACTAAGTTTGTATTTCCTTAATATTTGAGGCTGTGAGGCTTTCATAGAATGACAAATTTAAGAAAAATATCAACCAAATCTACCAAGTGTGTATTTATTGGTTATCCTAAAGAAACTAGATGATATTACTTTTATAATCCCACTGAGAATAAGTGTTTGTTGCTCGGAATGGTGTCTTTATGGAAAAGGGGTTTATTTCAAAAAACAACAATATGAATAAAGTAAGTCATAAAGAAGTTTAAAAACCACAAATAAATACTCAACTGCCAGTAGGATATCAATAATGTCTTGAACTAGTTGAGCCTCTGTAGGTATTACAAGGCCTGCGTAGGTTTGATAGGGTAAAACATCAGCTTAAGATATTCAGATTTCTTATTGCTGATAGTAGTGAGGTGTTGCTTATGGACCAAAATGAGCCTATTACTTATTAAGAGGCTATGTCTACCCTTGATGCAGATAAATGGCTCAGTGCAAATTTTGAGATGTAATCCATGTATGATAACCAAGTTTGAACCTGGTTAATTTACTTGAAGGTGGTAAGACCATTGAATGTAAATGAGTTTTCTAGAAGAAAACTAACATGGATGACAATGTGCATACTTATAAAACATGATTAGTAGCAAGACATACTCAAAGTGTTGATAATGATGAAATTTTTCTCCTGTAGCTATGCTCAAATCCATTAGAATTCTAATTGTCATAGCTGCATATTATGACTATGAGATATGACAAATGGATTTAAAAACTTCTTTCCTAAATGGAGATTTACTTAAGGATGTGTATATGATACATCTTGAAGGTTTTATCCATTTGTAGAATTCTAGGAAGGTATGCAAGCTTTAGAGATCCATTTATGGATTAAAGCAAGCTTCTCGAAGTTGGAATATTCATTTTGATGAAGCAATTAAAGAATTTGGTTTCATTAAAAATGAATATGAGCCTTGTGTATACAACAAGGTCACTGGGAGCGTGGTAGTTTACATGGTATCGTATGTTGATGATACATTACTCATTGAAAATGACATCCTAACCTTGCAGAGTGTCAAGTCTTGGTTAGGGAAGTGTTTCTCAATGAAGAACTTAAGAGATGCAGCTTACATCCATGGGATTAAGAGCTATAGAGATAGATCTAAAAGAATGATTGGTATAAGTCATAGTGCTTATATTAACAAGAAACTGAATAGATTCAGTATGCAAGACTCTAAAAGAGGGTCGTTGCCAATGTCTCAAGGTATAAGTCTCAGCAAGACTCGATGTCCTAAGACTAATGATGTGTGAGAACGCATGAATACAATTTCATATGCATCAACTATTGGATCTGTTATGTATGCCATGTTATGGACTCGGCCTGATGTATCATATGCTTTGAGCGCAACAAGTAGATATCAGTTTGATCCCAGTGAAAGTCATTGGATAATAGTAAAGATCATTCTTAAGTACTTGAGAAGGACTAAAGAAGTGTTCTTGATTTGCGAAAGTTTTGAAGACGAGCTTATTGTAAATGCTTACACAGATGCAAGTTTTCAAACTAATATAGATAACTTCATCTCGCAGTCTAGATATGTGTTTACTTTGAATGAAGGCGCGGTGAGCTGAAAAAGTTCAAAGCAAGACACTGTGGAAGATTATGCAGCAGAAGCTAAGTATATTGCAGCGTCAGATACGGTTAAGGAAGCAGTTTAGGTAAAAAAGATCATCTTTGAACTTGGTGTGGTTCCTAGTAAAACTAACCTCATTTGCTTGTATTGTGACAACAACGAGGTGATAGCACAGGCCAAGGAACCAATATAACACCACCAATCCAAACATATACTTAGACGTTTTCATCTCATTCGAGAAATCATTGAGAGGGGAGACGTGAAGATTTACAGAGTTACTACAGAAGACAATGTTGCAGATCTAAGCGAAACATGATGGTTATATTAAGTTATTAGGTATTAGATACATGAATGATTGACCCTGGTGCAAGAGTTGGGGAATGTGCCCTAGGTCAATCTATAAATGTTGTTTATCTTATAATTTTAGTTAATAAAATAGAGGTTTTCATTTACTATTTTATTATAAATGATTGCATGTTTACCTTATACTAAAATATATGGGTATTTGTTGAAATATCGTAAATGTCCCTAATCGATCATTATACTGGGAACTATAATGAATTAAGACTAGTGTGAATCTTGATTGATGGCTATGTGATGATCATGCCTATAGGGATACGAACCGAGATCATGAGTGCATGTTAAAGAATAATGTATTGGACTAACCCGCTATAAGAAAACCACCAGGATTAAGTCATTGGTGTCACTCATGATAGGTATAACATTTATTCATTCAACTTGAGATTACCATAAACTTCAATATTATGAGCATGATAATTTGACACAATTAAATGTTGTCTTCAACCGAATGATTATAAAGATTGTGATTGTTTATCATGTGAATAATATGTGAAGGTGTGTAATCAAGATATAATTTGTCATTATAGTAAAGAGACAATGGATCTCTCGATATGATATACTAATAATGATCAAGTCTATGTAAGTTGATATGATCAATGTCACTTGAATGTTTTCAGTTTACCTAAAAATTGAGAATAGTACGATTGAATATTAAGGGTGACTTTCCATGTCTTATGTTTAATCAAAAGATATTGCATGACAAAAGGATATGATATATGTTATTCATTAGGTTATATCGATTTTGATATTCATGCTACTTGGGTAGTCATAATGTCTTGCTAGAGACCACTTATGACTTGTGTACCAAAATGATTTTGGTTCACCGCCAATGTTGCATGAACCTATTGGGTCGCACACAAAGAATGACTTTGCGCAATTTCAATTGGTCCAAAGTAATTAATTATTATATGATAAAATTCATAACATAAAGCCCTCACAGTTTGTTATATAATAATTTATTAATAGGGGCATATGTGTAATTTGCTTAAATTGCCTAAATACAATAGTTGTACTATGAATAGGATTTTAAGTGAGGGTTTATCTACACTTATAAATTGAGTTTGAAACCTTAAAATGAAATAAGATTTTTATTTTTGTTATTTGCGAGTTCTTCAGATTTTGGGAGAGAAAGAAAAACATTTTCTATCTCTCTTGGAGCTAGTAGTACTCCAAATTGTGGTCGTCATTCATGTGTGAATTTTTATAGAGGACGAACACTTTAACGTTTTGGAGATCGAAAAATCATAGAAGGAAAATATGAATTAATATACTATTTTACTTTATAGTTCTAGTTTAATTGAACATATTTTCGGTCGTATTGGAGTTTTTTAAAATTGTTTTGAATTTGTCGCTGCGTATGAACCTAAAAAATCCAACAAATACATGAGAGGATCCACGATGTATGGTGGATGCTCATTTAGAGGATTCAGACCCGTCAAAAATCCACAAGAGCTAGTCTGCTACTCAACCCACGAGTGGATATCGACTAGACCTTTAGACCTTAGGTCACTCAATAGGGAAGTAAAGTTTAATAATAGCCATCATTTCATCAAATATATTAAGGAAATGTAAGAATTAATATTCTTACTGGTTTACTTACTTCAAAAGCAACCAATATCACGCAAATCGCTGCTCCCACATGCCTCAATCTACGTACCTGATACCCAACACTAGTCTCCTAGGCTCATGGTATCAATTTACAATAAAGTAAGTGTGTTTGAGCCTATTTGATAAAGTTTAGATTTATAAATCTCAAAGTAGTTCGAAATAGGGAAGTTATAGTGGTGACGCATTTTCGAGGAGAATTGTCGATGTAAAAATTTCCAAAAAACCTCTAACTCACTTTCTTATAATTTTTCTCAAATTCTCATGTTTTTCCTAACTTTCCCATTTTTCTTGAATTTCTTTATTATTTCTTATGGTTTTTATTAATATATACATATAATTTTTTTATTTATTAGGGAAGGGGGTTTGGGCCCCTTAGACCGAGCCCGGGCTGAATGGGGTCCAGGGACTCTTCAAGCTCCCAACTCCAAATCTCCACCTCAACACCATCTCAATGAACAAAATGGAGCTCTTACACTTCATATCTCTTTTTTATACTCTCATAAGGAGGGTGAATGTGACGGCCACTTCCTTAAAACAGGTTATTAAGCCCTAATCTTAGCCACATATGACCTAATGACATATTAGTCAACCTTTTATCTTATTAGCCTTATTATTTGTGTTCAGGATAAGTAATTTACATGTCACATTAATATTGAAATTCAGAGTTAATTAATATTTTATTCAATTAAAAATACTTAACTGAAGTCGTAATAGTTATTCGAAGGCAATTATTTAAAAATCCTAAATGTGGAAACCATGAAATAACATAACATGCATATAAACATCAAAAGATAAGAAACAGTGTGATAGTCTAAGTTTCAAGTCGAGGAACTATACGCTCAACCTAATATACAACCCAAAATGTATAGAAATGACATAAAATAGATGATACATCAAAATGTCGAGACCTACAAGATAGAAAGTAGAAAATTGTCGAACGCTTAGAGATTGTCGTCGATATTCTCCTTCCCCAATCTACTACTCGACAAATTTACACCCACCATAATAAAAAGAACGGTGAGTAAAATAAATAATAAAGTAATTTCTAGAGATTCTTAATTACATTTCCAAACAAAATTGACTGGTATTTAAAAGCATAAATATAGCAAAGAAGTGTTGAAAAGAAAATATGCTAGATAATACTACAGTTAAATAAAATAAGACTGACACAGGCTAATTAGTAATGATCTAGGTCTTGTCGGCCGCGAGTCCTATCAGAAAGGCCTTTTATTTCACTATCTCAAGGTGGAGCTGTGCTCTACACTCTATCAAAAGTCGGAGCTGAGCTTTACGACTTCATAAACATCCATATATCAATCCTTGAAAGCGGAGCTAAGATCTAGGCATAAACAGATCATCTGTATATACATACTTGGCGACTACCCCAGGTCTCATACCCAATGTGATGCGCAAGTGTAGTGTTAAGTGCCGACATCCCTGGTAATGCATCTCATAATTGTGCAATGGACCCTAGATTCTACCATTACTTTATAATATCAATAAAAACTCGCATTAAGGATTCTAAGACAAGGCAATACGCTTCAAAGCCAACATTCAAAAATACAAGTCCATATATATGTACTCCAATTTCATTTCTCTAATCCTAATAGCATGTTATTCTCAATCACACTTTCACCAAAATAGCATGAAAAGCATAGGAAACGAGAATAGAGTCAATGATTCCATATGCAAATGATATCATGATTAAAACTCCTATATAATGAGTAGAATATCATTTTACATTTTACAGTTGAGTTATTAATGTTTTGCAAGATTTAAAAATTTAGCGGAAGCGACTAATACATTGCAAAACTCAACAAAAAATCAGGGTGTTAGGCAAGCTAATCGTGGAACCCAATAAATGTCATCAAAGGAGAGTAAATATAAAATATACAAAAATTCACCTAGCTATAAAGCCTTCCCTCTGCTACTCGTCCGCGGCTCTCCACTCAGTCGAACATAAGAATGACGAGCCCAGGTAACTAAATCCAGTAAGGCATATACGAAACATTTCATAATATCCAAAACAACAGTTCACGATATCCAAAGCAGTCGAATATAGGCTCTCGTTGACCTTGTGAGACTGGCTCGGGGGTCCACATGAGTTTAGGCCGGGCGGGGCCCAATTTGTGGAAATTGGGACCGTCAGATATCGGAATACGAAGCAATACATAGTCAAAAGACTGTAAAAATAGATGCACAATAGGAATGAAATGTAAATAGGAACCTCAACAAGATTACTTATAAGTCATGCAATGTATTTTCTAGCTTAACCGGCCTTCCGACACCCAAAATGCGTACTCGGACTCCTGAGACTCTTCCCTACGCTCCTGGTATAATTTAGTATGTATTAGAATGTGTTTAGACACTTAGTTTGAGTTTTAGGCTTAGCTAGATAGGTTAAGTGTGTTTTGAGAAAGAGCAGATTTTCGGTGTTGCCAGAGTACTTAGCACACTATTTAGTTTATCTAACGTGCTGTGACCTTCTTAGCACGCTACAAGGTTTTTTTAGCACGTTAGAGCTGCTTAGCATGCTAGAGAGTTTCTCTAGTGTGCTAGGAGCTCTGGAACCCAAAATTCTGCAACTAGAATTATGAGTTTCCTCTAAGGAATTGCCTCATCTAAAGCTCTGTATCCCCGTTCTTCGCCACCAGAGATCCGTAACATCCTCCTTCATCAAACATACACCAGACACTTCTTATAATTCATCATTCATGTCAAAATTTATATATTTAAACATGTATTTTTGTTTTTTGAAAAACTCAAGAACACTTCAAACGCCATAAAATTCATAACTTTTCGATTTCAAAATCGATTTTCAAACTTCATAGACCTGGATTATTAAAACAAAATTAAGGATCCAAATCCGCTATTAGTTTTCAAAGATAAACTCATTTTAAAATCCATAATTTAGATTTTCAGTTGCATGCATAAAGACTAAAAGTTTTTCATACTTTGGAAAATTTGAAAATTGAGACTTGGATTCAAATCGATGATTCAATTTAATTATAACAACATCAAAAATGATTGGGAATCAGTTATTTGTAGAAACCCCTTTGATATCATTACTCGATTCATTAATTGTAACATAAAGATGGAAATTTAGTTACCTAAGGTTGGTAGAGATTTTTCAAGCACTTGAACTCTTTCAATTTTTTTTTTTTCTCTTACGATGAATTTGATCTCTTGAAAACCCCAATTTCCTGCAACAAGCACCTCAAAATTTCTCTTAATGAATCTATGATTTACATGTTCATCAAAAGCATATATATATATATGGTGAGATTGATTTATGACCATTGATCTTAATGTACACTCTCATCTAGAGACTAATCTAATTGTTTTCATTTTGTTTCAAATCCACTAACTCTCCACTAACTCGCCATTGTTAACAACAATTCATACTCAATTGGTCTCTTAATATGTCCACACGTATCTCAAGGATCATCAAATGGTTATTATTTTATTTTACTAACTTAGGCTGCATTTCTTATAAATCAACCATATCCACATCAAATTTAACTAATTAAGCCACATTAATACATTAAATTAAATAAATGACTTACCATGTCACTTTCTAACTGGTCTCACTACTATATCCATCTTGAGGCGTGTCCCCGCTCACATATAGACACTTATAAATGACAATTAGAGGTGATTTAGTAGTCTACACATGTACGATACACTAGAAAATCATCACACAAATGTAACAAATACTTCGGCCACGTGCCTAAGTCAGTGTGCATATCACGATGTGGGTCCCACATCATAGATTAGTGATCCCGATTAATGCAATTTGAAATTTGGGCCGTGACAATGAACCACCACTACATATTTTTTTAATTTAATTTGCCATTATCTCTCCATACACCACCAAAATGTAACACCTCATAATTCCAATTTAATATTTTTGAAACTCTCATTTATGAAATAACTAAAATACCCCTCATGACTTAACTTAGGTATTTCAATAACTTAACTTCATTAGACCTAACTTATATCAATCTTGTCAACCTACCCAAATGCACGTGTACGCACACATCTCGAGGTAGTTCTCGTTCACAAAATCAACTATAAAATAATATGAATCTGCGTATACAAGTGTATATAACATATATACAAGTATCACACAATAATAAAATATTATATTTACCTCGGTGTCGACGACCGATTTCTGAACAAGCTGTCACGTAGGATTTGCCGCCACATCATGGTCCTATTAGGCGAATGATGAAGATTTAATTAGGGTCATTACAGATACCCAGCCGCTCATTTAGAGCTTTTTGGAGCATCACTAATTTTAGTTTTATTCATAGCTACATAAGGTAAAAGGATAATTACAAAGAGATATATTCGTTTTTCAAATCTCTATAGAGATATTGGTGAATAAATACTAGCGGTATGTGCACAGTCTTGCGTAGATGCTTTATTCATAATTTTAGCATCTAGTTGCCTTGAAAAATATTTTTTTGTCAATAATATTAGGGTAGAAAATTCAATCAAGTATAATATTTTTCAAAATAGAGATGACAAAAATATTTTCTTATTTTTGTATGTAAAAAACATAATATACAATTAAATGAATGTTCACATCTTGATTATTTGTACACAAAATATTACTACTTTTATAAGTTGGTGGGATGACCTCCTAGTTGGGTAGCGAGACAAAGTCTTCTTAACAATCATGCCTCATCGAACAGGATAACCCGTCTTCCTTTCGATATTTAGCTTTATCGAGGACAAGGTTTACCCACTATCAACTCAAACTTATAGTATTATTTGTATTATAAAAATCAATAATAAAACAAATAATTAATCGTTAATGATTTTACGAAAAAAACTGTGACGACTTGGTTCCTCGAACCGGGTATTGCCCTACTTAATCTCGTCATTAAGCCCAATTCACGCCACGAAGGACTTAAAAATGTATAAGTTAGTATTTTTATCTTATTCACCTCGTTACTCAAATTCAACATAGGTATTATTCATTTCTAATTAATTATAATTTTCAGAGTAAATTAAGAAGTCATTATCATAACCTTAATTTTTGGCGGAAGACTTAATAAAATTAGCAAAGCATTTATAAAAACACCTACTATGAAAACTAGGTAAATATATGATCACATGAAACTAACAAAGTAATATATGCCTCAATAGGGAAGTCTTGTCTCTCAACCCAATATAAAACCCAAAAGTTACATAAAGAGACGCGAGTAATAATTACACAAAATGATCACCTATAAAAGTAGTATGAACTATCCTCCGACGGCTCAAAATGAATCATCGATCTTCTTCTTCCCTAGTCTGCTACTTAAAGTATTTGCACCCACCGTCATAAAAAGAAAGGTGGATATAGTAAAGTAGAAAGTAAAACCTGAAGGCTATTCATCACATTCCCAAAATATACAAAGAACGGTAACTAAAAGTATACAATAGCTATGAAAAAAGACAAGCTGAAAGGAAAGTATGCAAATAATTGCCAAGCTTCTACAATGAATAATAAATAGATAAAACATGCAAATCTAAGTTTAGGTCTCGCGACATCTCCAGGGACTCTAACCCATTATGTCATGTTAATAACATCAGTTGTGAGGAATGTCGACACTCTAGAGACTCTAAACCCGTGAGCCGCGCATCTCATAAAATGAAACTATATCAATTGTGTTGAGTATCGACAGATTACTCTAGGGACTCTAACCCCGAGTATTGTGCAACTCAAAAGGTTAAGGCACCTACATAAGTGGCTCATCAGTTCATGCCATGTTGTAGATTGTACAAACAAATATCACACAACAAATATGATGACATAGGATTGTACATTCACCAATAAGATAGTCAAATAAGTCATAACATGCTATTTAGAAGATAACCCAATAGCTCAGAAATGAACAAATTTAAAGAATCCAATCATAAAATGAAGTCAAGACAAGGAATGACATGCAACATATCATTCACTACAAAAAAAAAGCAAATCAGAAACGGAATTTTCCGTTTCTGATTTGCAAAAATTCCGTCTCTGATTGGATTCGAAACGAACGAGACGAATGCGTTCGTTCTCTCTCGAAAACGTCGTCGCTGATTGGATCGAAACGGAAAATGGATTCCGTTTCGATTTAGAGACGGATCGAAACGGAATAAATTCCGTTTCGATTAGAAACGAATTTATTCCGTCTCTAATTCGTTTTCGATTAGAAACGGAATTTATTCCGTTTCGATTATTTTCGTCTCTCGATCCGTTGCTAATCGTAGAGACGGATCGAGACGAATTTGATCCGTTTCGATTCATATCTAAAAAAAAAAAATTAGAGACGGAAATAGCAACTAATCCAAAGATTCCGTTGCTATTTCCGTCTCTAATTTTCATTTTTGTTTAGTTTTTAAAGTCTTACATATATAGGTCTCAATCCAAGCACATTTAACTCGCCAATATATAATAAATTGACATTCATACATCGACAATATATATCAACAAATATTCAATTGAGAGAACAAAAATGTAAAAATCAAAAATTGAAAAAGATATATATCCAAAAAAATTGTATAGTATTACGAATGCTCCAAATTTCTAAGTATTCACAAAACCACCAATCCTACTTGTTCAACAACCACAAAAAAAAAAAAAACTTACAATCCTATAAATATGCACAAAAAGAATTATCAATCGAAAAGTCTTGAGATGTTCTTCAACACCACCTGCACACCAAGGGACATTTGAAACAACTTAATAATTGAATAGTTGAACTTAAATTTTTCAGGGGACATAAGCATCATAGGAGATAGAGCTAAGGTAGAAGAGCAATGACTCACATCGAACTTATAGTGACGATCCCCGCACTCGACCATCAAAGTCTACAAACAAGCAAAAAGATTAACATTAATTCATTTGAGATTTAAGAATCCACAAACGATGATAAACACTTGCATATACTTGATTTAAGTAAATTAAATTCTTACCAATCCAAGAGGAGGAAGATAGCAATGTTTGTCATTTTCACTTTTATCTTCATTTTCTAAAAACATATAAGAAAACAAAAATATGCTACCTCATAGATAGACCAAAAAACTCATAAGACTATTTTCAATCAATCCACTTTCACAAGCTACAAAATTTATCATAAGCTCACTCATCTCATTTCAAACTGAGCTTTTTTAACTTTCAAGAACCAAACAATAAACCTGTTTAATCCATTTCATAAAGATCGAACTTAATGAGTATCAAACTATTGATCACACCAAAAAAAATGATATGGACTTGTTATTGCCTAAATTTAAAGAAGACATATCCTTATTCAAAAACCAATGCAAATTATAGATCATATTCAAGTAAAATTTATGCATTAAACCACTTAATCGAATATTTCAATCAAAAAATGAATGAACCAAAACCAATTTTAAATATGTTTTTCATGGATTCTTAAAGTAGTATTTACTGAATTTATTTAGACTAACTTAAATCATTTAAGGACTCAAACCTCATTCCTAGTTATCTGACTTAAGTCATTCTTGACTTTTAAACCATTCTTTCAAATCAAAATCGACGATTCGAGTAAAACAAGTATGCGGTGAAGCAAAACAAGAAAAATCTCATAAACTTAGTTATCCAATATAAATTGAATGCGATCGACTAATCACAACTAAAAAGATTCAAATCAACTCATTAGAGTCAAGTTCGACTTAAAATTCTCAAATCATAGCATTTAGTCGAAAATCCATGATTTAATCGAAGTCTTTTTTCAATGGATAAAACAAAGTCTCTTCCGCATCTCAACTTAGCTTCAAGTCTCACCCAAAATGATGATTACTAACTACATTCAATAAAGTTGGATTGAACATATTTCAAGACTTGGGAAAAAATGAATGAGCTCTCCTTGAAGCGTTTTAAAAGGATTTTACCCAAATCAATGCAAATTAGCTACAATCCTTTCGAGACATGAAAAATCATACTAATGATTGCTCGATTAAATCATATCATAGAAACAAAGCTCAATAAAGAATCCATGAGACTTTAGAATCATGCTTTTCCATGCACTTCGTTAAAAGAACAAGTTAAGGTCTCTTTTGACAATTTCATCAAACAAAAGAGCACATTATCCACCAATACCTTTTACAAGGCATGATCACTTTTGAATACTAGCCCAAATCATCAATATCATATAAATTTTTTTTCATGGAATGCAACTAACCATAACAAAATCCCAAACTTGCCCTAGACATTCAAATTTCCAAGACAAATAGAATCACAAAAAACAGAAAAAAAAAGAGCTAAAAAGGTAGAGATTGAAATTCAATAGACAACCAAAAATCGAAATACCTCGGCGGCCAAGTATTCAAGCACGGCCGCTAAGTAAACAGAGCGCCAAAGATCGCCTCTCGCAAAAAGAAACCCGTCGTCGTCGACTTGGTGAAGCGATGGTGGAATTTGTTTGCGGTGGTGGCGGTGGCGGCGCGGCGACGGGCTTATCGGACAGAATCGCCTTAGTTTTAGGGTTTTGGAGTGAGGTTTGAAGAGGGGGAGGGTTTGAGAGGGAGAGAGCGGTCGACGGTCCGTGAGAGAGAGCTGTGACAGAGAGAGCGATGAGAGAGAGAGAGAGAGAGAGAGAGAGAGATCTCGCCGTCGAGAGAGAGGGATTTTGGGGAGATAGGGTTTCCGGAGAGACAGAGAATCGGGAGAGAGAGCGGTGAGAGACAGAGAGAGAGAGAGATCTGCCGTCGAGAGAGAGAGAGAGAGAGAGATCTGCCGAGAGAGAGAGAGATCCGCCGTTGCCGTCGAGAGAGAGAGAGAGAGATCTCGCCGCGAGAGAGAGGGTTTTGGGGAGAGAGACAGAGAATCGGGAGAGAGAGCGGTGAGAGACAGAGAGAGAGAGAGATCTCGCCGTCGAGAGAGAGAGAGAGAGATCTCGCGGAGAGAGAGAGAGAGAGATCTACCGCGTCGCGAGAGAGAGAGAGAGAGAGATCTCGCCGTCGAGAGAGAGAGGGGTTTTTGGGGAGAGAGAGAGAATCGGGAGAGAGAGGTCGAAGGGTTTTGGGAGAGAGAGAATCGGGAGAGAGAGAGGGAGTTTTATTTTTGAATCATCGAGATCGAAAGATGCACAAATCTCGAGATTTGATGAACGGGTATAACAAAATAAAGTTTTGGCGGGAATGATGGCGCCAATTTTCAGAGACGGAATTTAATTCCGTCTCTAATTCCGTCTCTAATTCCGTCTCTGATCCGTCTCTAATCCGTCTCTGAACGTTTCCGTCTCAATTCCGTCGCTAACTTTTTAATTTAGAAACGGAAATTATTCCGTTTCTAATTCCGTTTCTGATTTAGAAACGGAACTTATTTCCGTTTCTAATTCCGTTTCTGATTTGCTGTTTTTTTGTAGTGATTATATAATGACTATAAGGAAAGAAATCATAGACATAAAGTATATACAAGGCATGGCATTAAGAGTATTAGGTCAGCAATAAAACAGTCCAAATGATTAAATATCAACTTAACAATGGAAATGAAATTAAGAAAATTGCCTCAATTGGTTTAGTTACCAAAGTGATAAATGTATAATTAGACATCATAATATATAGTGTTTAGTGTAATTTTGAACCATAAATCTCTATTTAGTGGTAACAATCTTCATTTGTGTGATTTACATGTGTTAGGACTCAAAATGAAGAATTGGTGCAAATATTAGAAGAATCAGTTACGGTGATAAAGGGATAGAAGAAAACATAATTTTAGGCCATGGCTCAAGCCTTATTTCTAAGTCGTGGCATGGATTACAAGCTTTACGGCCTTATTTTCATGTTTATCACAAGAAAAAAGTGATCCAGGTCATGGCTCATGTTGTATTTCTAGGCTGTGACCCCTATTTCACGAGTTCTAAGCCACGACCTCACTCGTGGCCCCGGTCGCAGCCCTATCTGAGCCCGAAATTGAAAACCCATTTTTTAGTCTGGATTTTTAGTTACTTCATTTTGGAATCAATTTTTTAGGTTTTATATAAATAGTAACTTGAGAAATCATTGTTCCCAACCTTTGTTTACGAAAGAACTTGAAGAATTTGAGGTTTTCCATCAACATATCCGGCTAATCTCATCAATCTGGACCGGAGGTGAGTCAAACAATTTTTTGAAATCAAACCTTATGAGATCTAATTTAATTAAATTTAATTGCTTTTCATTGGTGTTTTATTCTCTTTGGTGTTGATTAATTAATCAAGGTTAAATCTTGATTTAAAGCTTGATTTTATTGCTAATGAGTCGTACGCATTTGTCTTTATGTAATAAGACCACTTAAGTGATTATTGACTATACCGATTGATTCGCCATTTTTGGGACCCATCAAATACCTTAGGGTTTTAGGTTAAATTGGATGCACTAGTGATGTGTTTGTCTAGGTGTAGTGTCTTTACAAAATCCATTATGGTCATCGTGTTTGTAACAGCCCAAGAAATTGAAAATTCTAATTATATGCTAATTTGAAGATTTTGATCTTCGACCTAGTCCCACGTGGAACCCTCGGTCAAACGTTAGACCTCGAGGCCAAATAATAGTAGTATGACACATAAGATTAGCTAATGGTTATGATACTATATAAATAAATTAAATTAATGTGCTCTACGATTTATAAAGTTATAACTTTTATTAAATTTAAATGTATTATATAACTTGGATGAAGTGAATAATTGAATAATTTGAGGGTTAAAGTTGTAAGGTGTGATGATTTAAATGAGGGAGATACAATGTAACTAGGTGTTGGTTAAGTGAATGAGTGGACCAATGAACAAATGACACCTCATTAAAAGAAAAAAAGGAAATCAAAAAGAAAAAAAAAATTCACAAACTACTCATTTGGTAACAAATTTTACCCCACCTACCTTATCCCATCACCCTACTTACTTACTCTCTCCTCCCATACAAAATAAGAAAATATCTCACCCTCTCTTTTTTTCTCTCTCTAACCGGGGACTTCTCCCCCTCTCATTCGGTTCCTCCCTTATCTCCCTTGGCTCACTAACACTTGGCATCACTCTAACTCCATCTCACTTGAGCTCTCTCATCTCACGAGCTCGCTCACTCAAACCCTCTCATTCTCAAGCTCTTGACATCCATCTCCTTCTTCTCGCTTACGATCTCTCGGCCTCCTTACGACTCCGGTAGCCACTATCGTCGACAACTCCCCTCCACCACTAAGGTAAGTGGTTGTGATATCTTGGTGTTTTCATTTTGGTTAGAGAAGATGGTATGTATGTATTGATTTTGGAGTGGACTTAGTGTATGTGTGTGTATTTGCACCTCAGGATTCGTGTAGGGTAGGGACTACCTTGAGATCCGTGTCATGATCTTAATGTCCTTAACAACTGTTTCAAAATTCATATTGACTTCAGAGCGTTGATGACTACCTCGTGATGAGCACAAAAATTACATCAAAATGAGTGCACAAGCATCGATGCGTGTTGATTTAAAAAAATTAAATAAAAATCTACATACATAACATGTGTATATAAAGTGTATATGAATATATATATATATATATATTATACACATTATATATAATATACTTTATGTAAAGTATAATCAATAAAATAATATAATAACTAATTGGTTAGGAAGAAAAAGAATAAATGCCAAATTTGAGAACATTGGCCGAACCGAAATTCAACCAACACGGTTCGACCCGAGACACGACTGATATGGTCGTGAAAATTTAAGATAATGGAAAAAAATATAACCAAATAAATTAGTATTTAATCAAGTTATCGAACCGAAATTACGACCTAAACAATCGATGAAACACTCGTTAAATCAGCATTGGGGTCGAATTGTAGATACTATAATTAAAAATTATCTAGAGATACGTGCAACAATTGAAATTGTATTTAAGGCGATTTGCATGGAGATCACCTCGTAATATGTGTGTAATTAAAATATGAGATGGACTTACCTCTATAGATGTTGGGGATTCATCCAATGTTTCATATTTCTATGCTTCGACTAGCCAAGTCAAAGGCAGGCGAGAGACCGATTATAGATTTGAGTTAGATTGACTTGAGTGAGGATGTATCATATGAGGAGCAGCCAGTACAAATTCTAGATTGTAGGGTACAACAGATGAGATGCAAGTCTATTCTAAAGGTGTTGGTCAAGTGGCAGTTCCATGGAGACTCAGAACTCACTTGGGAACGGGATGACTATATTCGCGATAGGTTTTCGTACCTCTTCGAGTTAGGTATAACTTTAGGTTAAGCTTAATTTTGAGCATGAAATCTTCATTAGTTGTGAAGAATTATCATGACCCAAGTCTTTAATTTGACTTTAAACTTTTAATCAGGATCAAATGACCCGTGACGTGGGACTCGCTTCGATATACGTGTCGCGACCGAGGCTAGATGGCCGAGGTAAATGTTATATTTGTAATGATGAATGCCTAGTGTATTGTATATGTGTAGACTACTAAGTCATTCTTACTTGTGAATAGGTGTCGAGACATGTGTGGGAATGCGCCTTGAGTTGCGTGCTAGCGTTGGACCGAGGTAGAGAACAATAGGGTGAGTTGGTATAAGCTTTATATTACTTTTATAAGTGACATAAGTGGGGCTATGGTTGATTAAGTATCAAATACACTTAAGTTAGTAAGTTAAAATAATAGCCACTTGATATTTCTCGAGACACGTAAACCCATTTCGACACCAATTGAGTCATTTATTAGTGTCATTTGGCATAAGTT
The DNA here is from genome assembly GCA_039657365.1 of Stephania yunnanensis. Taxonomy (NCBI): domain Eukaryota; kingdom Viridiplantae; phylum Streptophyta; class Magnoliopsida; order Ranunculales; family Menispermaceae; genus Stephania; species Stephania yunnanensis. The sequence continues at coordinate 23,712,509 of CM077585.1, forward strand.
AGTGGGACATGTGTTAATGGGTGTACCATTAGATAGGTTTCGATATACATGTGCACATTAGATCAATGGTTATTAATCAACCATATCCAATTCATGTATATGAGCTTTTTTTCAACTCAAGCAACTCAACTATTTCATTTTCATTTGCTCAAGAGAGAAACAAAGTTGCTGAGAAGAAGAAGATCAATAGAAACTTAGTGATTTAATGAAGGAGAGATCAAGTATAGCTAGTGTTCGTCAAGTTAGGTAACTCCTCTACACCATAGAGTTAGCTTAATCCAATAAATTCATGAATTTGTGTTGTGGGTTGTTGTTTTATGTTGTGGTTGATGTCATGGAACTCTAGTAACGTGTATGGAGGTTCCTTAGGCATTAACATGGCTTAAGTGTAGAGAAAACTCAGAATTTTGATTGCAGAATTCTGATAGCAGAATTATGGGTTTTCTATACATAGTGCGCAAGGTGGATCAGCTAGTGCGCTAACTTGGATTAGCACGCTAATAGGACATTAACGCACTAACCCCAGGCATTAAAGCTCTAAGTCTATGACAACATAAATACTTCAATTTTAAAAAATCTCTTAAACACTATAAAAGAGTCTAATTCCCTAAGTAAATATTCGAATACACTCAAAAACCTATAATATGATATCAGGAACCTAGGGAAGTATTTCGAGGATTCAAGTATTAAGGTGTCAGAAAGCCGAAGTAACATAGAAAATTGCATGGATTGTAAGTAAACTGATTGAAATATTTCTTTACTTTTCATTCATATTCATATGTTCATTTCCAGTTATTTGGGCTTAATTGCCTTTGTATTCCATATGTCATGACTTGTTGTTCATTCTCATTACATGAGGTTGCTTTCATGGTATAGTTTGTTGATAACATGACTTCATTGACTCCTATTGATGTGCTATGTCATTATTGATTGTTAATACATTTGGTTAGTGAAATAACATGCTATTAGGTAGGTATTACGTAGTATTGTGAATCTATATCCTTTGTGCATTAGTATGCAATTCTTTTGTTGGATTCAAATGTCGTGTTGTTCTTTGAATATGAAAGTAATTCTTGTATCTAGGACCACTTTACGATAGAAATCCGACGGACATATGGGGGTCACTAGACTTTCCATGGTGATCGGGATTTCTCCACTATTTTGTGTAGCACATGGGAAATGAGTCTCGGGGTTGTTGGCAAGCATAACTTGCGCAACACATAGGGTATGGGACCCGAGGTTGTTAGCAAGTATATATCGTAGGTGACCGGCACCAGCGAAAGGCTATAAAGGCAAGAGCATTGCTCAGACCTTCACATTGATGTAGAGCTCAACTCCATCCTCACAAAATGGACAGGCTAATGTGATAAAGATCACGACCGACTGACCCTTAGCCATATGTCAATTTCATGTTGTTTAGTTAAAGTATCTCTTTGCATGTTCTCTTTACTGCATAGTTGCTATTATCATGCTTGTAGATACTTGTTGCATAATTGGAAATGTGAACAAATGTCTCTCAGTATTACTTTCTACTTTCTTATACTCACTATCTAGTTTGTGATGGTGGGTGTAGATCCATCGAGTAGTAGATCAAGCAAAGAGAAGATCGACGATTACCTCTAAACCCGTGGAGCATTGCTACACCCGATTTTGTATGTTAAATTTTTGATGTATTACTTTTATATGTATATGATACATATATTTGGGGTTGTATATTATAGGTTGAGTGAGTAGTACGTTGATTAGACACATGATATTATATATTGTTGTTTCATCATATATATGCATCTGATCTTTATTCCTTGGTTTTTTCTACAATTGTTAGGACTCATGTTATAAGCTTCCGCTAGATTGTTAAGACTTCCGCTGAATAAACTTTTAAGTAAACAAAATTTTAATTAACTCTGATTTAGGAATCAACATATGATAAGTATAAGTTTATATTCATAATACATAATAAATAATAAGTAGGTAAATGGTTTTGGATAGGCTAACTAGCCCATTGTTAGGTCATATATGGTGAGATTAATGTTTAATAACGAGATTAGGTCGGGCGGTGCCCTAATTTGAGAATGGGTCATCAAAGTTGGTATCAAAACCTAAGTTCTAGAATATTATGGACAATTTATGTAATTGTCCAAAGTTGGGATACCATAGTCATATTTGGTATCATATTCTATGTTTATAAGGCTTAGTTTATGTTGTAGGGCTTAGATTATGGAATATGGTTATTCTACAATGTGATACCAAAGCTACAATTTGTAGAAAAATGTCTAACCTTTCCAATAAATAACAAATAAAAATTTAAACAATAAAACGTAAATTTTAGATGTGGAAAACCAGATGATCATTCCCTAGAAACTATTAGTTGGGAAGTGAGTGAAAGTGAGATGGGATGCCTTATATGTATATATGTTAGTTTTGCATATGTATATATGCGTTAGTTACGTAGTAGTTGATTCGCATTTGCTATCAACCTACAGATATTGATGGTTGATTTACACGATAGCATGGATGCAGGCGCGAGTGGCAGCCAGCCTTCTATACAAACAGCTGATGATTTTCATAGGCTTTCTGATCTAGTAGCTACTTAAAGACAACAGAATTGGTAGAGCTCATTGCCATTATGACTTCGCATTTCACTCCACCAATAGAGATACCAGCCCCTACTACTACGAATACTTCCACGTTATCGACAAGTACGCCAACTTCTACTTTATCGATAATAGTGCCAATAGTTAGACCATACCGGTAGTGACACCTCCAGACGTAGAGACATTTTTTACACCGTCTTTCACACCTCCATCTTCTAGTTCGATAGCAGAGGTTCAGCTGGTGAAGGATTTCATCAGACTGAAGCCAGTCTACTTTGATGGTCAGAGAGACTTTAAGAATATTGAGAAGTGAGTAATATCTCAGGAAAAGTTGCACCGAGTTTTGAGGATTGAGGACAGACTCTAAGTTGAGATTTCGTCGTACACTCTATAAAGATATGTTGATGTGTGGTGGTGTGCGACGATAGCTTTTGAGGGACAGTTTGAGTTATGGGATGCCTTCAAGATGAAGTTTTACCAGTGGTACTTCCCACCTGTAGTGATGAAAAGGTTGAGGAAGGAATTCATGAACCTGAGACAGGGAGTTGATGAGTCGGTAATGAGCTATAGATATAAATATGGCTATTTGAGGTAGTTCGTATGAGATTTAGTGAGAGAGGATTCAGATGATGTGTACCACTTCGGGGATTGAATAAGACTAGATATTGGATTTTATGTGGTCAGTTCAACTGCCAGGACTTTAGGTGAGATTTACGAGCATGCACTCTCTCACGAGACAGATTATTTGGGCAGAGTTGCGATGGGACACCGCTAGTACCAACGTTGACACTTGACTAGGTTGTAGAGTTTGAGATGAGGAGCAGAGGAGCAAGGGACCAAAAAGATGGGATAGAGGTACCCAGAGGTCAGGGACATCTACAACAGTTGTACCCTTTATACTATCCCCTACACCATCGCAGACTACTATCGGTAGACTTCCTTGCAACTACCATTTAAACCTGCAGTACCAGCCACTACTACTTTGCCAGCTCTACCAACACCACCAGCACGTCAGTAGCAGCAGGGTGGTAGAAGCCAAGGTAGAGGCAGAGGTCGAGATAGTTCTCGAGCGGGGGTAGAGACATGCACAAGCCCAGGATTAGGTTCAGGGTCAGCGTAAATCTATTACATGTTATAGGTATAGACAGGTTGGGCACGAGATTAGAGATTATCTACAGCCAGCAACCATATTTCCATCGCTGAGTTGAGAGGGTGTATACATGGTACCACAACTCGATGCAGATGCCATACAGAGACTCATTGATGGTATGGTTTCCATTTGTGGTAGGCAATCATAAGTTTTGTTTGATTCGGGTTCTACATTATTTTTCACTTCTAGTTGCATGATAGGCATTTAGGGTAGACACCAGTTAGAGTTAGCATGCATTTGATTTTGAGTACTTTTGCCGGGGATATAGTTTACCCAATTATCGATGTCCAGTAGAGATAGGCAGGGTAGAGTTACCTGCAGACATCAGGGTTCTCGAGTTCTTAGGTTTCGACGTGTTCTTAGGATGGATTGGCTAGCAGCGTATCATGCTCATATCAAATGTTTCTGTAAGACAATGATATTTGAGATCCCAGGGCGTCTGATGTTTACATATAGTGGTAGTATTCCAAGAGTCAAGGGCATTAGAGGTCGACTTGCGACTAGTTGAGGGATGGAGACTCTGGTGTCATTATCCACCGTAATAGAGAGTCAAAGACTTAGACTTGAGAAGATTCCCATTGGGTACGAGTTTCTGAACATGTTTCCGGAAGACTTACCTGGTTTACTACCACCGAGAGAGATAGATTTTATCATTGAGTTAGTACCAAGCACTAGACCTATATCTATACCACCATACCGTATAGCTCTGAGAGAGTTGGAGGAGTTCAGGAGTCAGTTGCAAGATTCAGGACAGAAGGGATTCATCACACCTTCTATGTCACCATGGGGAGCACCGGTCCTGTTTGTGAAGAATAAGGATGATACTTTGAGATTGTGTATCAACTATAGACAGTTGAACAAGGTCATAGTCAGAAAAAAGTATCCCTTACCATAGATTTATGACTTATTTGATAAGTTGAGAGGAGCACAGTATTTCTCGAAGATAGACCTGTAATCAAGGTGTCATTAGCTTAGGATCAAGGATGATGATAGGTCTAAGATGGTATTCAACACGAGATATGAACACTATCAGTTTATAGTCATGTTGTTTGGTTTAACTATGTTCCTGCCATGTTTATGGATTTGATGTATCGAGTGATGAGGCCATTTCTTGAGTTCGTGATAGTTTTCATTGATGATATATTGATATATTCGAGGACTAGAGAGGATCACGACAACACCTCAAAGAGACGTTACAGACCTTGAGCGAGCATCGACTATATGCCATGTTCAGTAAGTGTGAATTTAGTCGTAAGAAGTTAAGTTTTTGGGACATGTTGTTGGAGCAGTAGGCATTATTGCAGATCCAGCTAAGATTCGGGTTATTATGGATTTGCCAGCGCCGACATCAATTACAGAGATTAGGAGTTTTCTAGGTTAGCAGGATATTACCACAAATTTGTAAAGGATTTCTTGAAGATCGCTTCACCAATGACCAGATTGACTCAGAAAGACATCAAGTTTGAGTGGTTTGAGGAATGCGATGAGGCATTTGCTCAGCTGAAGAGATTGTTGACTACCGCACTAGTGTTGATATTGGCAGAGGTTGGTAAGGGATTCCTGGTATATACAGATGCTTCTTATACAGGTCTAGGTTGTGTGTTAATGCAGGATAAATGCACGGTAGCTTATGCATCCATACAACTGAAGTTACATGAGAAGAATTATCCCGCTCATGATTTAGAGTTGGAAGCGGTAGTATTTGCTCTAAAAATATAGAGACATCATCTGTATAGTGAGAGGTTCACACTCTATACTAACCATAAAAGTTTAAAATACCTCTTCACACAGAAAGTGCTTAACATGAGACAGCGTCGATGGTTGGAATTTTTGAAGGACTATGACTTTTCTCTAGAATATCACCTAGGAAAAGCTAATGTAGTTGCTGATGCACTGAGTATGATGGCAGTTGGAGATGTCGAGGTGGTTAGATGCCATATGACACATGAGTATGGATTACTCGAGGTAGCGATGATGATGACTCAGTCAGATATTCCTATTGATACTCGGGTGATGATATGTGCACAGATGAGGCTTTAGACATGTCTACTCATATGGTGTTAGAGGGACAAAGAGCCACATCTTATACCCGAGATTCAGTGCAGTTAGCCTAAAGTACTGATTATACTGACTGGATAGAGACGACAGATCGGTGTTTGAGATTTAGAGGCAGATTATGGATATAGGTAATGGGAGAGTTGAAAGATGAGATTCTTCAGGATTCACACCGTTCACAGTTCACTATTCATCCAGGTAAGACCAAAATGTACCATGACATGAAGAGACATTTTTAGTGGCCTGGGATGAAAGCAGATGTATCGAAGTTTATTATGAACTGTGGGATTTTCCAACAGGTGAAGGTAGAACATCGTAGACCTAGAGGATTATTAGAGCCTCTTTCCATTCCATGATGGAAATGGGAAGACATAGCCATGGATTTTGTTAGAGGACTGCCGAGAACTGCCCGTCAACACGATTCTATTTAGATGATTGTGGACAGACTGACAAAATCTGCCCATTTCATACTAGTTGCAGCTCATTATATGTTTGACCAGTTGAGTGTATTGTCCAAGAGGGAGATTATTAGCTGCATTGAGTACCATTGATTATTATGTTAGATAAAGATGTTATGTCCAGGATGTGGCGGAGTATGCATGAGCAGTATGGTACGCACCTACAGTTTAGCACAACCTTTCACCCATAGATTGATGGACAGACTGAGAGGTTGATTCAGACTCTCGAGGATATATTTAGGACTTGTGTACTTGAGTTCGACGGATCATGGGAGGAATACCTACCTTTTGTGTGAGTTTGCATACAACAATAGTTATCAAGTTAGTATTAAAATGGTGCCATTTGAGGCTTTATATGGCAGACCGTGTCGTTCACCATCTTGTTGGGCTTAGCCAAAGGACCGGGACATTATCGGGTCTGAGATTGTTATTAATCACACAAAGAAGGTACGACAAATTCACCAAAGGCTTAAAGGAGCCCATGAGAGCCAAAAGAAATATGTAGACATATATCGCAACGATCTCACGTATGACGAAGGAGCCTTAGTGTATCTAAAAGTTTTTCCTCGGAAATGTCTTCACATATTTGGCCTAAAGGCAAGTTAGCACCGAGATTCATCAGGCCTTTCAAGATCAAGAAATGGGTCAAAATGGTTGCTTATAAGCTGGATTTACCTTCATAGATGTCGGAGATTCATCCAGTGTTTCATATTTCTATACTTCGACTAGCCAAGTCAAAGGCAGACGAGAGACCGATAGTAGACTTGAGTTAGATTGGACATATCATAAGCGGCCAGTACAGATTCTAGCTCGTAGGGTACAACGGTTAGAGAGACAAGTCTATTCCGAAGGTGTTGGTCAAGTGGCACTTCCATGGAGACTCGGAACTCACTTGGGAATGAGAAGACTATATCTGCGATAGGTTTCCATACCTCTTTGAGTCGGGTATAACTTTAGGTTAAGCTTAATTTCGGGGACAAATTTTTCATTAGTTGGGAAGAACTTTCACGACCCAAGTCTTTAATTTGACTTTAACATTTTAATCAGGATCAGATGACCCGTGACGTGGGACCCGCTTCGATATACGTGTCGCAACTGAGGCTAGATGGCCGAGGTAAATGTTATATTTGTAATGATGAATGCCTAGTGTATTGTATATGTGTAGACTACTAAGTCATTCCTACTTATGAATAGGTGTCGAGACGTGTGTGGGAAAGCACCTCGTGTTGCGTGTCGACGTGGGACCAAAATAGAGAACAATATGGTGAGTTGGTATAAGCTTTATATTGCTTTTATAAGTGATATAAGTGGGGCTATGGTTGATTAAATATCAAATACACTTAAGTTAGTAAGTTAAAATAATAGCCACTGGATATTTCTCGAGACACGTAATGACCCATCACAACACCAATTAAGTCACTTATTGGTGTCATTTGGCATGAGTTAGTGGGACATGTGTTAATGGGTGTATCATTAGATAGGTCTCGAGATACGTAACACATAAGGATCAGTGGCTATCAATCAACCGTATCCAATTCATGTATATAAGATTTTGATAAACTCAAGCAACTCAACTCTTTCATTTTCATTTGCTCAAGAGAGAAGCAAAGTTGCTGGAGAAGGAGGAGCTGCTGGAGAAGAAGAAGATCAACAAAAACTTGGTGATTTAGTGAATGAGAGATCAAGTATAGCTAGTGTTCATCAAGTTAAGTAACTCCTGTATACTATAGAGTTAGCTTAATCCAATAAATTCATGAATTTGATGTTGTGGGTTGTTTTATGTTGTGGTTGATGTCATGGAACTCTAGTAGTGTGTATGGAGGTTCCTTAGGCATTAACATGGCCTATGTGTAGAGAAAACTCAGAATTCTAATTGCATAATTTTGGATTTTACTGTACATAGCGAGCTTAGGTGGATTAGCTAGCACGCTAACTTAGGTTAGCATGCTAAATCAAAATTGGTAGTGTGCTAATGGGTCATTAGGGCGCTAACCCCAGACATTAACGCGCTAGTCTATGAAAGAATAAAAACTTCAATTTTAAAAAATTCCTTAAATACTATAAAAGAGTCTAATACCCTAAGTAAAGGTTCAAATACACTCAAAAACCTATAATATGATATTAGGAACCTAGGGAAGTATTCCAGGGATTCAAATACGAGTTTTGAGGTGTCGAGAGGCCGGAGTAGCATGAGAAATTGCATGGATTTGTAAGTAAACTGATTGAGATATTTTTTACATTTCATTCCTATTCATATGTTCATTTTCAGTTATTTGGACTGAATTGCCTTTGTATTCAATATGTCATGACTTGTTGTTCATTCTCATTACATGAGGTTGCTTTCATGGTATAGTTTATTGATAAAATGATTTCATTGACTCCAATTCATGTTATATGTCATTATTGACTGTTAATACATGTGGTCAGTGAAATATCATGTTATTAGGTAGGTATTACATAGTATTGTGAATCTATATCCTTTGTGCATTAGTATGCAATTCTTTTATTGGATTCAAATACCGTGTTGTTCTTTGAATATGAAAGTAGTTATTGTATCTATGACCACTTTATGATAGACATTCGGCGGACATATGGGGGTCACTAGACTTTCCAGGATGATCGGGATATCTCTACTATTTTGCGTGGCATACGGGAAATGAGTCTCGGGGTTGTTGGCAAGCATAACTTACGCATCACACAGGGTGTGGGACCCGGGGTTGTTGGCAAGTATATATCATAGGTGACTGACACCAGCAAAAGGTTATAAAGGTAAAAGTACTGCTTAGAGCTTCACATTAATGCGAGCTCAGCTTCATGCTCACATAGTGGAAAGGCAGATGTGATGAAGATCACGGCCGACCGGCCCTTAGCCATGTATTAGTTTCATGCTGTTTAGCTGAATTATCTCTTTGCATATTCTCTTTATAGCATAGTTGTTATTATCATGCTTTTAGATACTTGTTGCATAATTGGGAATGTGAACAAATGTCTCTTAATATTACTTTCAACTTTCTTATACTCACCATCTAGTTTGTGACCGTGGTTGCAGATCCATCGAGTAGCAGACCAAGCAAAGAGAAGATCAGCGATTATCTCTGAGCTAGTGGAGCACTGCTACACCTGATTTTGTAGGTTTAATTTTTGATATATTACTTTTATATGTATATGTTATACTTTTGGGGTTGTATATTATGGGTTGACCGAGCGATACCTTGATTAGACACATGATAATATATATCGCCATTTCATCATATATATGCATGTGATCTTTATTCTCTAGTTTTTTTTCACAATTGTTAGGACTCATGTTATAGGCTTCCGCTAGATTGCTAAGACTTTCGCTGAATAAACTTTTAAGTAAACAAAATTTTAATTAACTCTGATGTATGAATTGACATATGATAAATATATGTTTACATTCATAATAAATAATAAATTATAAGTAGGTAAATAGTTTTGGATAGGCTGACTAGTCCCTTCTTAGTTCCTATATGGTGAGATTATGGCTTAATAACGAGATTAGGCCAAATAGTGCCCTAATTTGAGAATAAGTTATCAGAGCTTACATGAAGAGTTTCAACAATTTAAACATGTAAGTCTAAGGTTGCAAAACTTGGAAACTCAACGTAGTTAAATGAATACTACGCTTAAGGATTTGATTGTCGAGAAAGAGTTGTGTAATACACAACTAATTTTTTATCCAGAGGAGAATGTAAGTGTTGTTACATTGAAAAGTGTTTAGGTGAATGAGGCTACAAAAGTTGAGGACTATTAGAGTGAAACAACATAAGAACTTGAAGTCTCTCCAATGGAGCCAAACATTATCATTGCACAAGATGAAGAGGAGCAAATGAGATAAAAATTGAAGTCATTTCAAAAAGGTCGAAAGAGTAGCAAAAATAGAGCAAGGAAGACCAACATCTAGTGTTGGTGAAACCACCCACTCTCCCATGCATATTTGTTGAATCGTACAAAGGGGTGGGAGTAAAGGAGCGTTCGCATATTTTTACACTGTCGACACCTTTGTGTTGGATGAATATGATGCGATATAAATTTTTGTGTTAAAGGTCCCGAATGAGCTCCCAAGTTTGAAGGAGGGCGTGCATGTTTCATTGCTCAAAGCTATAGATGCACCATTTATTGTTGCCATCTCAAAAAGAGAGGGCATCACGTGATAAATCACGCCAAGTCTAGCCAAATACTTAAAAGAACGGTGCTTGTCGGGAGGTAGCCCAGCTTTATTTCTTTTATTTCAGTTTTATTTTAGTTTTTATTTTATATATATAATTAATAAAACCTTAACTTGGTTTCTTGGATTTTTGCAGGTGCTATGAATGTTTGTTGAGCACCAGAGGCAATGGAGCACTCTGAGTTCCTCTAAGTTTGATTTTGGATTACATTACTTAGAATAATTTAAGCATTTTTATGGAGTTAACATATTATTAAGATATTAGGTATTTTAAGACTTGGTTGGGACATATATAAACCAACTTAAGTCGCTGCATTAGTGGCGGGTCTTTAAGTAAACCCAAAACCCTAAACTTCATTCCGCTATCATGTTGATTTCACCCTTAGTTCAAAGACTTCATTTTCTTAAGATTTAGTTAGAATCATCCGAGTTAACTCCTCCACTTTTTAGTTCTTGCTCTTGTTATGATTTTTTATTGTTTCCTTAGTCATCTAGACATAAGAGAGTTTTTTTTTATCTTATGATGTAATTTGCAAGATTTGGTTCAACTTCATACTTTGCAATACTTAGGCATGTTATTTCTCCCCTACTCACTCTTATTTTCACTCTATCTATATTCCATTTTTTTGTCACCCGCTTTCTTTTCCTTGTTTTTCTCACTTCCCGCTTGTATCAAACCTTAATGACAAGGTTTTGGAATAAGTCTAGGGGTGTTTTTAGGTATTGAGGGTCATTTTTGGTTGGGTTGTTAGCAATTGCGCAAGACGACATGTATAATAGTCACATTTTTTGTTGCTATTCCGTGGGATTGATTAATATGGTATGGTTGTGTATCTTCACTAATTTTTCATTTTTTCTATCACATTTCCATCTAATTCCATTATATTTGTTCATGCACCATCTTTTTATAACATGCTATATAACAGTTTTTTATGTACATGGTAGTTTTGTGACGACACGTTTGTTTATGCATACTTCAGTTCACGGTTAGGACCATCTAGTTGAGTTTAGAATCGCCCAAAACCTTGTCGAGTGTCTTTAGTTGTGATGAGTTACTTAAGCCACTTACGAGACTTGATCTTTATTGAAAATTAGGATAAACACTCAATCTAGAGCGTTGTTTGGCATTGTTGAGATTGCATGTTCGGGAGCTAGTATGAGGTTGACACTTTGTGCTGGATACCAAAGAGAGCATGTGGTCATAACTCTGCAAGTGCAAAAAGTCAGATTTCTAGGGTGCTAGAATGATGGCGTAACCCGTTTAAGTGAAATCCCATTATCGAAACACTTTTGGGCGAGAAAGTAGGCCATATTTGGATTTAATCCTTTAGCCTTCAACCTACCCATCATTTTACTGCTAGTTAGCCCCTTTAAGCCAATTTAAACCTGATTTTCTTGATTACATATCATTAAAACCTTATCCATTAGCCCTACATCCTTTTACCTAGTTGGAAAGTTCAGTCAACCATAGCGAAAGTAAGAAAAATCAAGTTTTGGAGCGAGATATACAAAACCCCAAGTTTGGGGTTTTTTTTTAGTGAAATAAATTCTCACCGACGTCAAAGAAAAGAAATATGAATTAGGCTTTGAATTTAATGAAAAATTCATCATTTTTTAGCCGAAGAATTAAAAAAGAATGAGCCGAATTGCAGAATTAGTGGTTGGAAAAAGAGGAGGAATACAATTTGAGAGTGTTATGTTTATCCATGTAAACTCCTAATATGTGTTAACTCTCAGTGCTTATAGTGAGGTTGATTTGATCTTTTCCAACATTTGCATTTTCCTTTATATTCTTTCCTTAGCATACTAACTCGACCCCATTAAAACCTACTTTAAAGATCTATTGACCTTTAACTATGCTAAATCTAAATTAGTGGAGAATGTGGTTGCATTTCTTGCCTATGGTACCCTCTTGAGTGTTGAAGCACTAATTTTTTCAGAAATTGTAAACTTGTGTGCTTGAGTTTATAGGTCCAGAAAACTCTTGAGTAGTAGACGTTCTTTGTCTTGACTGAGACTAGTTCTTTGAAGTGTGATTTATATTGATGTTTAGACTCCCTTTCTAAACAAATCTTATCTTCGAACCTCTTTGAAGGGATGGTTGATTCAGCGACATTGAAACCAAAGGAAACTCCACTAAATCTGGAATCGGGTATAGGGTGGGTTAGATGTTATTTAACTAATAAAGATATTAGGTGTAGATTGTTTAGTAGTAGGGTGTGTTGTCATGCATTTCTTTGCTCAAGACGTGCAAAGTCTAAGTTTGGGGGTATTTGATAAGTGTATAATTAGACATCATAATATATAGTGTTTAGTGTAATTTTGAGCCCTAAATCTCTATTTAGTGGTAACAATCTCTCATTTATGTGATTTACAGGTGTTAAGACTCAAAATGAAGAATTGGTGCGAATATTAGAAGACTCGGTCATGGTGATCAAAGGAAAGAAGAAAACAAAATTCTAGGCCATGGCTCTAGCCGTATTTCTAGGCCGTGTCATGGATTCCAAGCTTCACAACCTCATTTTTCATGTTTTTCATAAGAAAACAGTGATCCAGGTCGTGGCTCATGTTGTATTTCTAGGTTGTGGCTCATATTTCATGAATTTCAGGCCACGACCTTACCCATAGCCCCGTCCGTGGCCCGAAATTGAAGGCCTACTTTTTATTCCGAATTTTTAGGAACTTTGTTTTGGAATAAATTTCTTAGGTTTATATAAATAGTAACTCAAGAAATCATTGTTCCCAACCTTTTTTACGAAAGAAGTTGAAGAATTTGGGGGTTTTCGTAAACATGTCTAGCCAATCTCATTAATTTAGACCGAATGTGGATCAAACAACTCTTTTGGGATCAAACCTATGTGATATTTAATTTAATTTAATTTAATTTAATTTAATTTAATTGCTTTTCATCGACGTTTTATTCTCTTTGGTGTTGATTGATTAATTAGGGTTAAATCTTGATTTAAACCTTGATTTTATTGCTAGTGAGTCGTACGCATCTGTCGTTATGCAATAAGACCATACAAGTGGCAATTGACCATACCGATTGACTTGCCCCTTTTGGGACAGGTCAAATACCTTAGGGATCTAAGCTAAATCGGATGCACTAGTGATTCAGTTGTCTAGGTGTAGTGCCTTCACAAAAGACATTATGTTCATCGTGTTAAACCCAATTCGCTTGAGTATATGGTTATATATTTGGCTAGAGAAGTAGTCATTGTCGTACCTTGCCTATCGAGAATAGGAAGTGTGATGACCCATGTACGTTACTGGGTATATAGCTACTCTAGAATACCTTTGATTTACCTGCTTTATATAGATCAACGACCATAGGGTTGATTTTGCCAATTTAGGAAGTTTGTGATACCAAAGTCTAGGTTGCTATCATATTATTTTCGTTACAAAATATTTCCAATTCTATGTCTTTTTGAATTCTCCCAACATTTGCTCCCAAACCCATGCTTTCCCTTTCTTTTCGAATATTAGAAAGATTACCAATCTTTGTAGGATCAACCCTTTACCGCTATCTACAAAATAGTTGATTTAGAAAATATATTTTATTGACGCGTTCGACGCATGTCAACAAGCACGTGAATTTCCTTACTTAATCCGTCCTCCCGATATCCTAAAACGCATTCATGGTGTATTTAAATCATTAGATAGGGTATTAGGCTTAGTTTATGTATTAAATCAATTAAATTTAAAGTGCAAAAATTATGCTGGTTAGGGCCAGTATCGCGCTATGTATTGTATGTAGCGCATTAGTAGTGACTAGCATGCTACTAAACCTACTTAACGCGTTAGCTGGGTTGGAACCCAGAATTCTGCAACAAAATTTTAGGTTTTTTACTCGTGAATTGGCCCTTTCATTGCTTCGGATCCCCATTCTCCACCATCAAGGACCCGATACATCATCCAAACAATAACAACATCTTACACTTCATATATGACCCTTCAAACCATCAATTTATACATGTATTTTTATAAAAAAAAATTAAGAATCCCTTAAAACTTTGATAGATCATAACTTGACCAATTTAACTATGAATTTCAAACTTCTTTATAGCAAATTTAATCATTTTTCGAAAGGAACCCAAATATCTAAACCACTTTCAAAGAACCTAACATTTATCCTCTGAAAACAGTGAAAAATCAAAACAGGATTCAACCCTAATTTGTCATCAAAAACTCCAAATTTGAAATTAAAGTTGGGGAACTCAAAATGGAGCTTTAACTTTAATCAAACCAACCTTAAAAAGACTCAATTTTTATTGATTTATCAAAACTCCATGATTTCATCATTCAAGCCTCCAAATTCACATAAATCACTTCAAAGAAAACTTGAAAGTGATTACCTAAGACTTGGATTACAAAGGTTGTTGTTGATGATGCGTCTCTTACTAATTTTTTAGCTTCATAGACCTTAGATCTCAGAGTTCCAGCAGCAATAGTTCTATCTCAAAATTTTTTGTATGTTGCATGTGTGATTTGGAGAGAAAAAATCTATTTATATATTCTTTAAATGACTTGATTTTGGTCCTTACATCTCGCTTCATATGCACATCTCTAAGACAATCTAAGAACTCACATTTTGGTCCTACAATCCACTAACCAAGCCATGTTAATACATATATTAACTTACTTTACATTGTGATGGTGTCAACACGCATCTCGAGGCATATCAATGCTTATAGTTTAATTCTTCCCAACTTAGGTCACATTTAATATAAATCAACTATAGGCACATCAAATTAACTATTTAAGTCACATTAAATTAAATTAAGACTTACCACATCACTCTCTACCTCGGTCTCATGCCGACACACATTTCGAGGCGTGTCTCCACTCGGGAATCGAATTATCAAACTATTCAAAATCAATAAAACATTCAGGGTATAGTGTACACACATACATTACACTAGACATCCATCACTCAAAAGTAATATATTTCTCGGTTCTCACGCTGAGTATTGAGATCGTGTACCCACTCTTGGGTCACGTCATGGGTTGGTAACTCTGATTAGGGAGTAATTTACTATTAGTAAATCCTGGGTCGTTACAAAAACTATGTGTTACTTATTGATTTTTTATTTCTGATGTAGAAGATTTACAAATATGTAACTACATAGCAACTTTCGCAATCGACGTGACGTATATATAATACGCCTTGTATAGATAATATATACTTGATGTTTTATTATATATTTAATAATACATTGCATTGTTACACCAGATGAACTTGATGAACTTGTCCATACCCGCATCTTCTGGTTCCCATCCTATGCATTGTCAATTTATATTTTATTTAAAAAGAATGCATGCCTATGAAACGATGCATAAAATATAAGATTTGACCGAAATTAATCATAATTAAGGTTGAACAAAAAAAATGATTCGGCCCAGTGATGAGAAAACTATTTATATATTTTAAGGTAACTAGATGTAAGTTATTCCGTAGGAACATTAATTGCATACAATAAATTATTGTGTTATCACTTAATAAAATTATGGCATACCTTATATTGCTTAATTAAGTCAATAATTATTCCATTTTCACATGCAAGAAAATTATAAGCAAATAGAAACTCTATATAGGATGTACCATTAATATGACCCAAATGTTATGTTGCTCTTATAAAAACAAAACTATATAAAATATTTTTTATTTAAAATATTAATTATATATAGCATGAGGTAAGACTTAATTAATTAACAGTTATTTTCATGAACAAGCCAAAGAAAAAAAAAATCTATGATGTTTCATGGATAGTATATAACATTGTTAAAGTGGTCAAGAACATTGAAAAGTCTTTACTAGTTAGAAACAACTCAAAGAACGCATAAAGTTTGGCTCATATGTGAGCTCACCTGACCTTCTTTCTTTCTTTTTTTTCTTTTTTTTTTTAAATTTCATTTCAGTAATCAAATAAATTTTTTCTTTGATTTCATAATTAACTAGTCAATTAAGAGATTAGCTAGTAATTATGACTCATAAATAAATCATACTTAATGTATTTCACGTAATTATATTAAATAAATATGTAGCCAAAAGATATAACTTATGATGCATGTGTGTAGACATTATACGGTGCAAATATAGAGAAAATGTTATAAATATATATATATATATATATATATATATATATTAATATGAGATAGGCGTTTTTTTTTTAAGTCGACTATATATATGCCTATCGAAGTCATGACTCCTGCCCCACTTCAAAAGCTGAAGTTTATGGTTTTTTTTAACGAAAAAAATGGCAATGGCAGTTAATAAAATAAATATATATTAATCATGAAATACTAAACATTATAATTATTAAACCAAAATTACTATATGATTATATGCCAAACTCCTGGATATATGATATGGTTTCCTATATATTAATGGAATAAAAGGATATTGCAGCTTGTATATTTTATATATACCAAATAAATCTATATTAAGCAAGTTGCATAAATAGTATAGGTTCATATAATTCCATTATAAAAGGGAATGACAGTTTATGCTATTCCTATATATATGATTAACCATAAACTATTTACAAACCATGGAGGAGATTTTTTTTTTTTATCAAAGAAAGCATGCAAAGTTGCAAACCTCTACAACTTTCATCTCCAAAGCACTTTGTGTAAAGCAACACCGTGCTTCTGAGCTTTGTCTCTCTATAAAGCTTTATTGATCTAAAACACTTCCTTAGCGTAGAGCTATCTCGTACTGATAACGTGTTGTAAAATAACTAGGACTAAAGCTATTAAAATACACAATCAAATAAAAAGAAGGAGAACAAGAGAATAGAAGAGAGAAATGAGAGAGATTTCATCTCAACATAGTATACCTCATTACAAGGGTGCAACCTCTTTATATAGGCTTTTGATAAGACCAAAAGGCACAAGTTACATTTCCATATAATTACATGAATAAATAACATTAAAGTAATTACATGAATTAAAGTGGGTGTTACATCATGTGAAAAGTTGGAATAATAAAAGGTGAAATATGTAGAGTTGTCAATCCGTATTAAATTTATTTGTTTTTAAATAAAATTGAGTGAATTTGATGTCCTAGCCACATCAACATTATTTAACAGTTAGTTAATGAAAACTGGATGGAGTCACAATGAGTAAAAAATCTTATGACAATTTTGAAAACAAAAAAGAAAGTTTTGTGACCAAAGTGTAAAAAAGATAAATTTTGTGATCATAAGTGAAATTGACCCATAAAAGATACCTCAAAAAATTAAGAGATTTGAATTTAAGACCTTAAAGAAACTTAAGTGAACTACTAGTAAGTCTTATCACTCCACCAAAGAAATGATTGATAACTCAAGTTAATACACTCTTGGCATCAACAAAAGTCGGAGTTATATATTTTACTTTAATTTTTTCTTTATCAAATAAGGATATGTATTGCACATTCGTGCAGCATTACGATATTGTCCTCAACTCGATCACTTTCAACTCTTACAAAATGCCTCTTAACCATTTTGTAGTGAAATACGTCCAAGGCATTTCCTCTCACCTCCTAGCCGGACAGTTGGCTCTGACACCATGCTAATTTTCCGTTTGCAAGCATGTGGATCTCCTTCAGTAGCGATATTATCCTTAACTTAACCACATTCAGCTTTTAGGTATAGAGTTTTACTCCAAAAGACCTCCGTACTACTTTGACAGAGATCAACACTTAAATATTTCCTTATAAAATCACCCTCAAATGGGGGACTTTATTTCAGTCTACACATGCAACCATCTCAACCTTGTACCAAAATCCCACTAGGTAGCTATCAGCCCCTCAATAGCGTGACCCGAGTAGGCTGGGTTAGGAAGCAAGAAACCTAGCCAATGACCGAGTTCAGGAGGGCTCGGTTGGTTCCATAAGATTCGATCACGAGTAAACACGCGAATAGTGCACAGGCTTAAAGGGGTTTGCGCCTGGGCACGCGCCTTGGCGCAAGGGCGCGTGCATGGGCACGAGCCTTGATGCAGGACACGCGTGTAGCGCCTTAGTGTGTGGACGAGCGCAGATGGACAAGCGCGCGCGTGGACGAGCTCGCATGGGTGCACGCGCATGGACGAGCACGGGCACGGATAAGCGCACATGGATGAGCATGCATGAACGTGCGCGGATGGACGAGGGTGCACTGGCGCGCACGCATGGATGAGCGCGGGCACGGACAAGTGCGCATGGACGAGCGCGGGCAAACCTTGGCACGACGCCTTGGCATTCCTTTGCACGGCGCCTTGGCACGCCTTGACACGGCAAGGGTTGACAAATCTTGACTTGGGCGTTGACCAAGTCAAAGTACGCTTGGTCTCATTTTGGGATGTTTTATATCGGAGCTAAGGAAACGGCTTAACATCTACTATAGGGAGAGGCGTGCTCTCTCCCTGGGGCGGCATGGGCGAAGTAGCAAGGACCCTCGAGCATGCCTTGGGTGCAATACCAAGGCACAACCCATGGACGGACCATGGCGTCGGCCACCCCCGAGTCGGTGGGACTCGATCGAGCCCCGGCTAGCACCCGAGGTGCCTGGGCGTGGCCAGACACCATCAAGCAGTCCATGTCCCGTAGAGAAACATGGGCCACGTCCCTTGAGGCGTGGCTGGACCAAGTCAAGACGGTTCCAAGCGGTTGAGTAACTACCTTGGTCATGGGTAGAAGCCATGATCAAGGCACGTTCAAGGGAGTCTCGGATACCAGGAACATGTTGCAATTGGCCCTGTAATGGTGGCGGTTATGGAACGATGGTGGCGGTTATGGAACGATGGGCAGGAGCCTTGACCACTAAGGGAGTGGTGTTTTACTTGGTCTATGGATTGATGTACACTGGACATGTGTCCTAGTTGGTTATGTAACTACCTAATGGCTGGTCTATAAAGCCAAGGGCTCTAAGGTTGGGGAAGCATAGAGTACCACAGTTGTATTCCTAATTGAGAGCTAGTAAAAACGTTTCCTTGTTGCCATTTGCTTGTTGTTCCTTTAATTCCAGTATTGGTGCGCTGAACTAAGGTGGCCCTTAGGCACCACGGGTTTGATTGAGTGAGGAAAAGAAATTTTCTAATGAAAAACCCCTATCTAATTGGCCCCGTGACAATTGGTATCAGAGCTACGTTCGGAGACGATGGCGACCCGAACATCTAGCGATCTAAGTGAGAGGGTGGCTCACTTAGAACAATTGATGGCGATGGTGTCTACTCTGGCAGAATCAGCGAAGTATTCAAATATGTCACAACGTATTGAAGCTTTGGAAATGTTAGTGGCTTCATTGGTGACTAGGGGAGAGTCACAAGAAGCCATGATTGCTATGTGGGAATCGAGATTTGAGGAGCTTGTAGTAGATGTATGTTCGATGGGAGAGCTTACCACCGAAACAGCCTCGACGATGGCTATGGATGTGAATCTGCTCAAGCGAGCTGTGAGGCGGGTCCTCGGAGGTTGCCGTTGCAGTGAACTCTCGAACCAAGGTGCCAGAGCCAAAGAAATTCTCAGGTAAGCGGAGCGCGAAGGAGCTTGAGAATTTTCTTTGGGACATGGAGCAGTACTTCGCTATTGATGGGACGGAGGAGAGTCATAAGGTCATCTTGACCTCTATGTACGTCGAGGGTGATGCGAGACTCTGGTGGAGAACCATAGTGGATGATGATGCGGCTGCATGCAGACCCAAGATTGTGGATTGGGAGGTGCTCCAGAGGGAATTGAAGGATCAATTCCTTCCTACCAATGCAGCTTGGCAAGCGCGGGAGGCCTTGCGCAAACTCAAGCAGACGGGATCGGTTCGAGACTATGTTAAGGAGTTTTCCTCCATCTTGTTGGACATCGAAATACATGTCAGAGGAGGACAAACTCTTTAACTTCACTACGGGATTGCAGTCATGGGCTCAATCCGAGCTAAGGAGGCAAGGGGTTAAAGACTTGCCTGGAGGCGATTGCGGTAGTCTTGTGGATTTCAAGACTAGTTCTTCCCCGAGTGAGGGAAAGAACAAGGAGAAGAAGTCGTTCAAAGACCACCATAAGAATGGCGAGAAAAAGTCCTTCCCTCCTAAGCATGTGAGCTCGAAGCCGGCTCCGAAGGTAGACGTGAAGCCTTCATCAAGTTCCTCAGGTAAGGGCTATTTTATTTGCAATGGCCCTCACAAGGCATGAGACTGCCCAAAGAAGAAGAAAATGATGGCCAGACCCGAATGAACCCACTGCAGTTGTTGAATGCCATTCAACAAGCCAAGACAGCCCTTCCAGAGGGTTAATGTACGTGGATGCTGAGGTGAACCAGAGACGAGTCTTGGCAATGGTGGATTCGGGAGCCACGCACTCATTCGTGGCAGACCATATGGTGGAGAAACTAGGACTAGAGCTTGTCGAAAACTCCAGTCGGATGAGAGCTGTGAATTCGGAAGCAAAGCGAATTCAAGGTATAGCCACTATGTGAACCTTAAGGTTGGATCTTGGAAGGGCAAGATCAACCTCATGGCGGTTCCCTTGGATGATTTTGATGTCATCCTAGGGAATGACTTTTTACATTTGGGGAGTATTGCACTGATGTCGTTTTTAAGGGGATTATTTTTTATGAACAAATCTCATCCATGCTTTGTTCATGCGGCTAACACCATTGCAGGAAATGAGAGTACAAAGCTATCCCATCTTTCGGCCATTCAGGTGAAAGATGGACTGAGGAAAGGGGAACCAACATTCTTAGCAGCCTTGGTGGAAACTAAGGCAGAAACGACAATAAAGGTCCCTGATGTAGTAGCTGAAGTGCTGGAGGACTTCATAGATATAATGCCAGCAGAGTTGCCGAAACAATTACCCCCACAAAAGGTAATTGACCACGAGATTGAGCTAATCCCCGGCTCAAAGCCCCCAGCGCAGCCCCTTACAGAATGGCTCCAAAGGAGTTGGAGGAGCTAAGGAAGCAGTCAGGAATTATTGGATGTTGGATTTATTCAGCCATCAAAGGCACCCTATGGAACACCATCTGTTTCAGCGGAAGCACGATGGTTCTCTTCGAATGTGCGTGGACTATAGGGCGCTGAACAAGCTAACGGTGAAGAACAAATATCCCATTCCGCTAGTGGCGGACTTGTTCGATCGGCTATCTGGTGCATCCTACTTTACAAAGTTGGACTTGAGGTCGGGATACTACCAAGTCCGAATTGCAACTGGAGATGTTCCTAAAACAGCCATGGTGACTAGGTATGGATCATTTGAATACTTAGTCATGCCATTTGGCTTGACAAATGCCCCTGCCACATTTTGTAACTTAATGAACGATGTACTAAGGGAGTTCATTGATCGGTTTGTCGTTGTTTACCTTGACGACATTGTGATTTACAGTCAGAACCTCCAAGATCATGTGGATCACTTACGGATGGTTCTGACTACCTTGAGGGTTAACCTTTTGTATGTGAAGAGGGAGAAATGTGAGTTTTCTGCGCAAACAATTTCTTTCCTTGGTCATGTTGTAGGCCGGGCAAACTACGGATGGATCTAGAGAAGGTGCGGGCCATCATGGAATGGACAAATCCCACAAAGGTCCCAGAGTTGCGATCATTCCTGGGTTTGGCAAATTACTATCGACGGTTCGTGGAGGGCTACTCACGAAGAGTGGCACCTTTGACAGATCTGTTAAAGAAAGATCGAGTTTGGGCATGGATGGATCGATGCAACCAAGCCATGGCAGAGCTGAGGCAGGTCATTGCCTCTAAACCAGTGCTGGGAATACCAAATTTGACTTACCATTCGAAGTACACACAGACGCCTCAGATAAGGCATTGGGGGCGGTACTTGTCCAGGAGGGACACCCCATTGCCTTCGAAAGAAGAAAATTGAAGGACGCGAGCAGAGGTACCCACTCACGAAAAAGAGATGTTGGCTGTGATCCATGCCCTCCACCTTTAGAGGCATTATCCGCTGGGAACCAGTTTTGTAGTACGGATGGACAATGCGGCGATCACCTACTTCATGAGTCAGAAAAAACTCAATCAGAAGTAGGCGATGTGGCTAGATTTCTTGGCAGAGTTTGATGTTCAATTTGAACATAAGCCCGGGAGACTCAACTCAGTTCTAGATGCACTCAGTCGCAAGGTGGTGGCTGAGATGGTGGCAGCAGCAGTGAGGTTGAAAGGTGAATTCCTGCCTCGTATCAAGGAGGAGATGAGCAAAGACCCCTATTTGCGTGAAAATGATGAAGCTAGTGGCCGAGGGAGTTACTCGGAGATTTTGGTGCGAAGATGGAGTCCCTTAAGCTAAAGGAGGACGTCCATATGTCCCTAGTACTGGTGGACTAAGGCGACAACTTTTGAAGGAGACACATGATGCTCAGTGGGTTGGGCATCCGGCATGGAGCGCACCTATGCCCTTTTATCACGTTCGTTCTTCTGGCCTAAGATGGAGGAGGACATTGATCAGTATGTGCGGACTTGTCTTGTGTGCCAACAAGACAAGACAGAGAGAAGGAGGACATCAGGGTTGCTGGAGCCTCTACCCGTACCAGACAGACCATTCCAAAGCATTTCTATGGATTTCATCACCGGTCTTCCTAAGGTGCAGGGAATGACCAACGTGCTGGTGGTGGTGGACATATTCTCGAAGTATGCTACATTTGTAGCTGCTCCGAAGAATTATGATGCGGATCTAACTGCGGAGTTGTTTCTGAAGCATGTGGCGAAATATTGGGGCATACATGAGGATATCATTAGTGATCGAGATGCTCGGTTCATTGGAAGGTTTTAGGTGGCCCTGTTCAATTTATTGGGTTCGGAGTTGAAGTTTTCCACAACAAACCATCCCCAAACGGATGGGCAGATAGAGAGAATCAATGCTTTGCTGGAGGACTACCTCAGACACTACATGAATGCAAGTTAGTCCAACTGGGTGGATCTACTTGACACAGCCCAATTTTGCTATAACCTTCGCAAAAGACCAGCTACGGAGCTGAGTCCGTTCGAGGTGGTGACATGACAACAACCTGTTACTCCACATGAGGTAGCCAAGTCAAAGTCGATGGGGTCAAGCCCAGCGACTTACCGCTTTGCGAGGAACAAACATGAGCTGAGGGTGCAGCTCAAGACAGCTTGGCCAAAGCTGTCTAGAGGATGAAGAAATATGTCGACCAGCGCAGGAGACCCTTGGAGTTCCAGGAAGGGGACCTGGTCTTGTCGAAGCTCATTCCTCAGATATTAAAGAAGTTCAACAAGAAGGAGACGCACAAGGGCCTGGTACAGCGATACGAAGGACCATTCGAGGTGGTCAAGCTAGTGGGAAGGGTGGCTTATCGCCTAAAGCTACCAGAGAGGTTGAAGATACACCATACATTCCATGTCAGCTATCTTAAACCTTCCCACGCTGATGAGACAGATCCAGAGAGGAGCATAACGAGGCGAGCTCCACCTTTGGTAGGAAAGGAGTTTGCTGGAGAGGTTGAGCAGATCCTAAGCCACGAGACGCGTGGCCAAAGCAAGAAAAACATGCAAACTTTTTACTTAATCAAGTGGGTTGATGTTGGAGAACCTACTTAGGAGCGAGATACTACTATATGGCAGTTTGAGAAGGCGATAGCAGACTACCAGACGCGGCAACAACCGAGCAGTTCGATGAGGGCATCGAACATTTCGGCGGAGGGATGTTTGTCAGCCCCTCAATAGCGTGACCCGAGTAGGTGGGCTAGCTAGCAAGAAACCTAGCCAATAACCGAGTTCAGGAAGGCTCGGCCGGTTCCATAAGGTTCGGTCGCGAGTAAACATGCGAAATAATGCACAGGCGTAAAGGGGTTTGCGCCTGGGCACGCTCCTGGCGCAAGGGCACGTGCATGGGCACGAGCCTTGACGCGGGACACGCGCGTAGCGCCTTAGTGTGTGACGCGCGCGCACACGAAGAGCACGGATGGACGAGCGTGCATGGGCGCACGCGCATGGACGAACGCGGGCATGGATAAGCGCGCATGGACGAGCGTGCATGGACGTGCGCGGATGGACGAGCCCGCGCATGGACGAGCGCGGGCACGGACGAGCGCGCATGGACAAGCGCGGGCAAACATTGGCACGAGCGCGGGCACGGATAAGCGCGCATGGACGAGCTCGGGCAAACCTTGGCACACCTTGACACGGCACCTTGGCACGCCTTGGCACGGGCAAGGGTTGACAAATCTTGACTTGGGCGTTGACCAAGTCAAAGTATGCTTAGTCTCATTTTGGGATGTTTTTATTGGAGCTGAGGAAACGGCTTAACATCTACTATAGGGAGAGGTGTGCTCTCTCCCTGGGGCGGCATGAGCGAAGTAGCAAGGACCCTCGAGCATGCCTTGGGCGCAATGCCAAGGCACGATCCATAGACGGACCATGGCGTCGGCCACCCCCGAGCCGATGTGACTCGACCGAGCCCCGGCTAGCACCCGAGGTGCCTGGGCGCGACCAGGCACCATCAAGCAGTCCCTGTCTCGTAGAGAAACATGGGCCACGTCCCTTGAGGCGTGGTTAGACCAAGTCAAGACGGTTCCAAGCGGTTGAATAACTACCTTGGTCATGGGCATGAGCCATGATCAAGGCACGTTCAAGGGAGTCCCGGATACCAGGAGCATGTTGCAATCGACCCTGTAATGGTGGCGGTTATGGAACGATGTGGCAGCAAGGGAGCAAGGCAGTTGGGTAACTACCTTGACCACTAAGGGAGTGGTGTTTTACTTGGTCTATGGATTGATGTACACTGGACATGTGTCCTAGTTGGTTATGTAACTACCTAACGGCTGGTCTATAAAGCCAAAGGCTCTAAGCTTGGGAAGCATAGAGTACCACAGTTGTATTCCCAATTGAGAACTAGTAAAAACGTTTCCTTGTTGCCATTTGCTTGTTGTCCCTTAAAAAAGAGTATTGGTGTGCTGAACTAAGGTGGCCCTTAGGTACCACGAATTTAATTGAGTGAGAAAAAGAAATTTTCTAGTGAAAAATTTCTCTTTAATTGGCCATGTGGCAGTGGCTTGCTTAGCAGAACCATTGGCTCCACTGGGGCATGATCTTTCGTCGCTATCACCTGGAGAGAAGATTACTCGATGAACCCGTAACTACCTAATTACCAATCGACATGGCTTGTTTTGGTTCACTTCCCCTTTTTCAAATTTTTTCTAATCCTCATGAGAAACTTCACTTCACTGAGAATGCCAAAAACACAAACAACCCAATCACAGAGCTTCCAAGTATGATCAAACATGCAATTCGCAGACCCCTCACACCTTCTCCGCTCCTGCAAGCACCCACAACTCCTACTCCAGATCCACGCCAACTTAATCGCTTCCGGCCTCGCCCAACGCGACTCCACAACCGCCCATCTCATCAACTCATACTCGTCGATCGGCAACTCACATGCATCTCGATTAGTCTTCAACAACTCCACAAACCCAAGTGTGGTCTCATGGAACTCCATGATCAGAGCCTACACAAGAACCAACCACAACAGAGAAGCTCTGGAATTGTACAACACAATGTTGTTGCACAAACGGCTTCAACTCGACAAGTACACTTTCACATTCGCTCTCAAGGCCTGTGCCGGCGCAATGGACTTGAAAGCCGGCGTGGGAGTCCATGGCGTGGTTGCGCGAAGAGGGTTAGGAACGGATGTTTTTATAGGGACTAGTTTGGTTGATATGTATTGTAAAATGGGTGAGATTGGTGTTGCAAGAGAAGTGTTTGATGAAATGCCT
Source organism: Stephania yunnanensis (assembly GCA_039657365.1). Taxonomy (NCBI): domain Eukaryota; kingdom Viridiplantae; phylum Streptophyta; class Magnoliopsida; order Ranunculales; family Menispermaceae; genus Stephania; species Stephania yunnanensis. The sequence continues at coordinate 23,738,644 of CM077585.1, forward strand.
GTGTTGGATGCGGTTACGTGGAATGCGATGATCGCCGGGTTGGCGCGGAGCTTGGAGTCTTTTGATGCATTGGAGTTGTTTAGAAGGATGGGGTTGAGTGGAATTGAGGCTAATTCAGTCACATTGTTGAATTTGTTTCCGGCGGTTTCACGGGTTTCGGATACTCTATTGTGTAAGTCTGTTCATGGTTTTGTGGTTAGGAGGGACTTTCCTTGTGCAGTTTCAAATGGGTTGATTGATATGTACTCAAAATGTGGAAATGTCGATGATGCTCGGCGGGTTTTTGATTGTATGAGTAGGGATGATATTTCTTGGGGAACGATGATGGCGGGGTATACGCACAATGGGTGTTTCGTCGAGGCATTGGAGTTGTTTGATTACTTGAAAGGTTGTAACTTGAAGTTGAATCAGGTATCGGTGGTGAGTGCTCTCATGGCAGCTGCTGAGATTAGAGATTTAGAGAAAGGAAGGGAGATTCATTGTTACATTGTTCAAGGGAGTGGAACTAATTTGGATGTTATGGTTGCTACTCCTCTCATGACCTTGTATGCCAAATGTGGAGAATTGGGAAAAGCAAAAGAGATTTTTGATGGCGTTGTGGATAGGGATGTTGTCGTGTGGTCTGCACTGATAGCTGCTTTTGTTCAAGCTGGTCATTGCAAAGATGGTTTATCTTTGTTTCGAGAAATGCAGAGTGGAAACGTTAAACCGAATAGGATTACCTTAATAAGTATTCTTCCTGCTTGTGCTGATCTATGCACCCTTCATTTAGGTAAGAGCATACATTGCTATATAATAAAGTTCAACATTGGTTTGGACGCTTCAATAGGGACAGCCCTAGTCGCTTTCTATGCCAAGTGTGGATCATTTAGTCATGCACTTATTCTATTCGATATGATGGGGGTTGATAAAGATGTTGTCACTTGGAATGCCTTGATAAATGGGTATGCACAGATTGGCGATGCAAATAACGCCATGGAGATGTACTGTCAGTTGAGATTAGCAGGTGTATTCCCAGACTCGGGAACCATGGTGGGTGTGCTCCCCGCTTGTGTTCTCAGGAATGCCCTGGATGAAGGCACAGGCATTCATGGGCAGATTATTAAAAGTGGATTTGCCGGTGATCTTCATGTGAGGAATGCCCTCGTAGACATGTATGCTAAGTGCGGAAACCTTATCACTGCAGAGTTCCTATTCAATGAGAGTGGATTAACCAAGGATGTGATAACTTGGAATGTAATGATCGCAGGTTATGTGCAGAATGGATGTGCTAAGGAGGCTATAACCACCTTTTATCTGATGAGATTAGAGAACATACAACCTAATGTAGTCACCATTGTGAGTGTCCTCCCTGCCGCGGCCTACTTGGCAGCTATAAAAGACGGCATGGCTATTCACGCTTATGTGATTAGAAGCGGGTTAGAATCCTTTATACCGGTTGGAAACAGTCTCATTGACATGTATGCCAAATGCGGGCGACTTCATGTCGCTGAGGAATTTTTTTGTAGGATGGCCATTAGAGATATTGTGTCGTGGAACGTGATGCTTGCAGGTTATGCATTAAATGGACTTGGTCATCAAGCTGTTGAGTTTTTCTCACAAATGGTAAAAAGCAGTGAAGTAGATTCGGTAACGTTTGTTAATGTCTTGTCTGCGTGTAGACATGGAGGTTTTGTCGAAGAAGGGAGAAACATATTTCATTCCATGAGATCTAAGCATGAGATTGAGCATCAATTGGAACATTATGCTTGTATGGTCGATCTTCTAGGCCGTGCAGGTAAACTGGAAGATGCTTGGGTCTTCATCCACCAAATGCCAATGCAGCCTGATGCTGGTGTCTGGGGGGCTTTCTTAGGAGCATGCAGGATGCATTCTAATTCTGAATTGGGAGAAATCGCACTTGATAATCTAATCAAACTTGAACCACAAAACCCTGCTCATCACGTTGTTCTGTCAAACATCTACGCTCAAAGTGGAAGATGGGGTGATGTGGGGAAAATGAGAACCAAAATGAGCAATATGGGCTTAAAGAAGGTACCTGGATGCAGTTGGGTAGAGATCAAGAACGAAGTCCACGCATTTAAAGCGGGTGATCAAACACACCCCCAATTCGGAAAAATGAGCATCTTGTGGGATGATTTATTGCAGAAGATGGAGAAGATGGGATATGTTCCAGACACGAGCTGTGTTCTTCATGATGTAGAGGAAGAGGAAAAAGAGTCGTTTCTCTATAGTCATAGTGAAAGGCTAGCTCTAGTTTTTGCTCTTCTCAATACGGAATCCAGGGTGCCGATCCAGATTGTCAAGAACCTGAGGGTTTGCCCAGATTGCCATACTGCTATGAAATTCATTTCAAAGATAACAGCGCGAAGGATAATTGCCAGGGATTCTAATCGTTTCCACCATTTTGAGAATGGAACCTGCTCGTGCAAGGACTACTGGTGAATGCTTAATGAGAAGATCATACATAACTCAATTGTGAAAGCTTAAGATCAATAAGGTAGATTATATGGGGGAGGTTGAAGCTTAGATAGAAATGACATGTTTTATCTTGTATTTTCGACCTTGGAAGACCCTGAAGCGGACATCTCTTAAAGTGCAATCTGCAACAACTAGTATCAAGCCTCATTTGACTTGATAGGACCCATGCTATATCTGCTTGAAAATGCGAGGTAGAATGACCCTATAACTGTGATAAGTTAGTGATTCTTACCATTAAGTGATGTGAACTTTTTTCCTTTGTTTAAATCTCAAAAGTACCTTCTTTTGATTATTGCAGGTTTTGTTCTTTGGCTCCATTGTTTACCACCTGAGACTCAGAACCTGGAGCGCAAGATGATTTTGGTACTCAAATACCGTTTGTGACTGAGCTCATAGATAATAACATTGTTAGAATTATCATGTTAGGAAGGATCAAGCATCACCGTGCTTATTAGCCATTGTTTCCTTTCAGATTTCGCGAGCAATTCTTCTCAAGCTAATCGCCAACTAAAGTGCTGTACGACTTTGCCGATCATACACATAATCCTTTCAAAAGATACCTCCAAGTCACTGGTGAGTTCGGATGTTGTTTGAAGGACATTATCTTCTTTGTTTTGCCTGAACTTATTGTCAATAGAAATTTGAATTCAAGATCTCTTCGTTGCAGCTGGGATATGAGATTTTGTGCATTGGAAGGAGATCTTCAATATGCTCGTCAGGTTTTTGATCAGATGGAGAAACCTAACTGTTTTCCTTGGAATATGATTATAAGAGCTTACTCTGATAGTGAACAACTACCTCTTAAGGCCTTGGTCATCTTTCACAAAATGCTTGAACAAGAAGTTGAGCCTAATCACTTTACTTGTCCATCTGTCTTAAAAGCTTGTGCTCAAATGGCAAGAGTACAATTTGGAAAGCAGATTCATGGGCAGATAATAGAGCGTGGGTTAGGGTTAGATTCTGATCAGTTTGTTCTTAGTAATCTTGTCTGACTATATAATGCAGGATGTTTGTAGATTGTTCAGAGAGAATGTTTTTAGGCATGCCATATCAATGAGTGAGGGAATGGTGGTTTTATGGAATGTGGTTGACGGGTACATGAGAAGTGGGGACGTTGTAGGTGGAAGGAGGTTGTTTGATGAAATGCCCCAAAGAAGTGCGGTATCATGGAACAGAATGGTAGCTGCATATGCATTAAATGGTTTCTTGAAAGAGGCATTGGAGATCTTATGGGAGATGCACTTGAATTGGGCAAATGGGTCCATGCGTATGGAGAAAAGAATAGAGTGAAGTTGATGTTCTTGGATCTCCTTAAATAGACATATTCTAATTGCGGAAATATAGGGAAGGCAGTTCAGTTATTTCACAAACTTCTTCGAAATAATATTATTAATTAGGGTTTGGAGCACAATAATAAGAGGTTTTCCATTCATGGTCAAGCGCATGATGCGCTTGGTTCTTTCTTCAAGATGGAGCAAGCAGGAATAAAACTAAGTGATGTGTTCCACATTGGTGTATTGTGCATGTGCATACACAGGCTTTGTACATGACGGCAGGATTATTTCAATCACTTGGTTAGGGTGGCTGGATTAAGACCCAATCTTGAACACTATGGTTGTATGGTTGATCTCTTGGGTCATGCTGGGCTACTTGAAGAGGCTGAAGAGCTGATATTAAACTTTCTTATTAAAAACGATGATGCGATCTTGAAGGCCTTACTTGGTGTTTGTAAGATGCATGGAAATTTAGTGATCGAAATGTATAGATGGGTCTCTCACGAGCTAAACCCTTGTGACAGTGGAAACTAAGTGACGCTTTCAAATATTTATGCTTTTTTTAGGAAGCTTGGATTCTGTCGCTAAAATGAGACTAGTGATGAAAGAGATGGATGTTAGGAAAGACCCTGGATGAAACTGGATCGAAGTTGATGGAATGGTTCATGACTTCCTAGTTGAAGACGACTCGCATCCCAAAGAAAAGTAAATTCATTTAATGCCGGAAAAGATGGCTGAGGAGTTAAAATTGTTATGTTACGATGCTGACACTAAATGTGGATGAGGAACAGAGGAAGAAAAAGAAAGCAAACTCTAGTATCACAGTAAGAAGTTTGCAATTGCTTTTGGTCTTGTTACGACTAGCCATGGGAGGCCACTGAGAATTGTGAAGAACCTTTGTATATGTGGTGACTGCCATTCATCGATCAAGCTTACTTCAAGAATATTCAACCGCAGGATCGTTAGTAAGGGATAAAAAATGCTTCCACCATTTTGAAAGTGGATTATGCTCATTCAAGGATTACTGGTGACAAGAGCATCTATAAGGGGTATTTTCTGGTTTGATCTCTTCAAGTGACAATTGTTAGTACATTTGGTAGTGCTTATTTTTTTTTTAATCTAATGGATTCTTTTTAATTTATATTTTGAATGGTATTAATCACTATTCTTCAGGTTAAGCTGGAAAGAATTTGCTACAGTATCGTCATTTGCAGCATTTGCTATTTTTTATTTTGTGTATTGCACTTTGAGATTTACTTGACTTCTTGCGAATCTTATGTTTGGTTCGCAAAATATGTACTAAAGAAGTCAAAATAATAATTATTTCCATGGAAGGAGCTCTTTTTAAATTTATTATGGCTCAAGAGCAGAAAACAAATTTGATAAAACTTATTGTGATTTCATTGTAGTTATTAGAGTCCCTGTGTCTTGAAATAGGAACAAATAGGCCTAATCTTTTATGGTCTCTCAACAAAGAAGCAATTGCTGATGACACTACATACGAGTGATTGAGAAATTATTTCTGGTATCAGTTATGAAATGCTAAATAATGGGATCTTCTTGGAGTTGATGCTATTTTTCAGTTGGGAAACTTTGAACCACGCATCTGTAACATCATAATAACAGTTAGCTTGCTCTGATATTTTTTTACTAAGAGGCTATTTGCTACAAATGCAAGTTGTGAATTGATGATGTATGGATTAAAAAAACTTGAACTGTTTACTGGAAAAAAGGTACACTGATTTTTTTTTTTTTAATTCAATGTGGAATCAATGACCTGTGTATAAAGTACGAAGTGTTTAAAGGTGGGGGGGGGAAGGGATTTGAAGACAAAAAAAATCGAAAAAAAAAAAAAAGACAACTTTGCTGATAAATACAGATTTTTTTTTTGTCTGGTTGGGGGAGTCTTACAAATATTCCAGTTTTGGATTAATCGGTTTCTATGTTTTGGAAGACGAACGGGAACATAAAGGTTTTCCTCGAAAGTGAAGAGATCAAAAAGTGAAACGTCTCCTTTAACATATCTCATTCCTTAATCTCTATTCATTTAGGATTAATGACATTATATTGTGAAATCATTGGCAGGTGGCTGGCTGCAGCCTTACTTGATTTCTACTTTGGTGTTGTAACTTGTAACCCTTCTGGTATGTGTCTGTTTCAGCTACACAAGTCCTTTTCTTTCTCATATTCTTACAAAGAAGCTAATGATAGTTTTAATTCTTTAATGAGCAGGATAACACTAAAGTGCCTTCTTGTTTGCAATGTTTGATTGCTGTTTCTTTGTTTTAGATAGATGAGGTCCTTGTGTTGGCCTTTTTGCATAATGATTTTGTTTGATCTGATAACTACTCCATATAATTTTTTTAGTTTTTCTTTTTGGCATAAATTGATAATGCTAGCTGGGTTTGGAAGGCAATTGTGAATCACGATGAATCTAGCCCTAATGGATATGTGCTCTATTTTCATGTTATTCCTGTCCACAAGCAGTTCTGGGATCTAGGTTTCTTGTATTTAATGTTAGGTGTCCCGACTCCATAACCTAGGAGAAACCAAGGAAAAGATAAGATGTGCAATGTAGCTACCATGATCCAAACGAATCGAACCCCATAACCTTGTTTGAGATGGTTTTAGGCTTAAGGAAGCTGCTTTTACAATTTCATGCCTATGAAATGAAAAAGAATGTTATCCTAGCTCTTTTAGATTATTTCTGCATCAACTATAATTTTTAGCATGCCCTGAATCTATTTTTGGTCTGGCATCTTAAGTTGTGGTCTTATATATAGAAAGTTTGTAATTTGGAATAATTCTTATGAATCGCTAATAGACTTTCTTCGTCGTCATTGTTCAAGGGAGGGTATAGATGGAAGTTCTTTCCAGTGGTTGGTAAGTTGGATCAGTCTAAATTGTTCGCCATAGTTCACAGTTTTTTGTTTGTTCACTTCCTTTTCAGTATTCCAAAACCTTAATGCTTTAGAGATTCAGACTATTTCAAAATCTAGTTAGTTCATACAGAAGAATTCAGTTCTAGAAAGTAAGGTCCTGGAGTATGACTTATGACTGGTAATCATCCAAGTGAGGTGATTTCTGTGATATTAAGAACATTTGTGGCTAATTCTCTAGAAGTTACCAATTGCTGTTGTGTAAATGGAGGGTTTAGTAGTAAAGTATTCCAGTGAAACATTCCATTTAATGTGGCCTCATGGGGACGGTAAACATGGAATTTGAAGTATTCTTGAGTAAGAAATCAAGAATGATGGATATTGGAGAATAGCAAACTGTTTTTTATAGTCTTAGTTGTACAGATAAAAATTGTAGACTATTATTTTGATCTCTAGCATACTAATTTGAAAAAATATTGATTGACAAGCTTGAACTGTGTATAGAGAAACATAATGTTCACTCTACCTTACTATCTAGCTGAGAGATCAACCTATTCCTTGGGAGTCATGATAGAAACTAACTACACAAACGTTGCTAAATAAGTGAATCCTTATTCGTAAACAAGTAATATTATTATGATTATTGATTATTTATATCAATGTCATTCTACATCTCCCCTTCTTCTGGCAATGCCATTATTTTGTAGCCAATGCATCTGATAGTCGTTCTCATACTCATCTAAACTATCTTTATTGGTTACCTCTCATTTTATGTCCAATTGGTGCAACTTTTACATATTTTTTATGAGAGATCAAGTTAATCAAGTTTGTTCAGTTGATAGAAGACCTAGTCCACATAAGTCGTTTGACCATGGTTGAGGTGGATGGGTGTCACGTGTTCGGTTTTGTAACTTGTAACAGACATTTTGTTATTATGTTAGCTTAGTTACCAGCTGTCAAGTAGTACTGTATATTAAAAATACTAAGCTCATCTATTAAGTTGTATTATCTCATCTCTGCAAATCAATACAACTTCCCTTTCTTGGTTTCTTGCTTAACAAGCCAGGGTTTCAGAGTTTCTTTCATTAGAGAACTCTTACATGGTATTGGAGCTTCCTGTAATAATGTCAAAAGCTAGTTCCTCTCAATCTGGTTCTAGTGATCTTAGCACGTTTGCTGATGTGACGGCGATTGCTAAAGCTCTTAATTTCAATCTACCTATAAAGCTTGATTAAGGAAATTATGTCTACTGGAAGGTTTAAGTCAGATCTGCGATTCGAGCTTTAGGTATGGAGTTTTTCATTGAAAATCCAATATCTTCATTGACGTCTGGTTCAGATGGGAACGACGAGGTACTAAGCAGATGTGATCATTTTCTCATGGTGTGGTTGTTCTCCAACATAAGTAAAGATGTCATTGGACATGTGATCGAATGTGAGTCGTCATTTGAGATCTGGACAACATTGGTGAATTTGTTAGCTCAAGCATCCATGGCACGCGTACTGCAACTCAAGAGACAGTTGAATACCATAAAAACGGTTCGTTTTCGATTTTTGAATTCGTTATCAAAGTCAATAACATAATTGTAGAGTTGAGGTCAATTTGTCAAGTTGTTAACTGACATGATTCAGTCAATCTTGAACAATCTTGGTCATGAATTTAACTCTATCGTGGTTTTAATTTCCTCTCAACGCACCTATGCAACTTTGCAAGATGCACAATACATGTTGATGATGCATGAACAGAGGATTGAGGACCTCAATTAGTTTTCAAAAGTAGATTTGACCAATGTCTCAGCGGATTTCGTTGAAAGCAGTGACAAGAAGTCACAAAGTGCAAGATTCAACTTTGCACAATCTCACAATCATAACAATAATGGTTTTTTAGGTGGAAACAAGAATCGTGGAGGTAGATTCGATAATCGAGGGAATGTGTTATGTCAATCGTGTTATCGTAATGGTCATATGGCTCTTCATGCTATCATAGGTTGGATCAAAACTTCTATGGTCCTCAAAATCAACATTCGACAACTTCGACGACCTCTTACACAGATTTCTCCTCTGGTAACTCAGAATTATTAGCCAACTACACCTCAGGCTTTGTTCAATCATTTTCAAGGCATGTTGGCGATTCCTGAAAGGGTTACAAATCCTAATTGGTACATGGATAGTGGAACATCTAGTCATTTGGTACTTGGATAGTGGAGCATCTAGTCATATGGCCTCAGATGGATCGGCTCTACTTAACAAGTCTAATTACAAAGGTAATCAGTTAGCGACTGTTGGTAATGATGAGTTGTTAAAAATTTCTCATATTGGTAATGGTTTGGTTGAGTCTGATTCAGTTCATTCTCGTAATCTTGTATTAAAAAATGTTCTTCTTGTTCCAAAAATTGCTAAAAATCTTATAAGTGTATCTAAACTTACTTGTGACAACTATGTTATCATTGAATTTACTCCTTCTTTCTCTATCAAGGACTGGGATTCGAAGACAATTTTGCTTCAATGAGTGCTTGGCAATGGTTTATATCGTCTTCCTATAATTGATTCATCTAATTCTGGTTCAGTCTCTTTTGTTCCTGCTATTTTTTCTTCAAATAATTCTTGTAATACTTCTCTTGCTTCACTCGGTGATTCTAAGAATAATGATGTATGACATGCTCAGCTAGCTAGGGCATCCATCTGTTTCTATGTTGCAAAAAGTGTTATCTTCTTTAAACACATTTGTTAATAAATCTTGCATATCTTTTTGTGATTGTTGTAGAGTGGCTAAGATGCATAAACTTCCTTTCACTTCTTGTGCTATATCTACAATAAAGCCCTTTAAATTGGTTTGTTATGATCTTTGGGGTCTTTCTCCCCAGTTAATTTGGGACTAAGGCTATGTCGTTGTTGTGGGGTCCTTCTCCTTTGTTATCTTCGCAAGGTTCTAGATATTATATTATGTTTGTGGATGCTTATAGTCAATTCTTTTGGGTTTATCCACTTAAACTCAAATAAGATGTTTACGCTGTTTTTCTTCATTTTGTTAAACAAGTTGAACTTCAACTCAATTCTAAGTTGCAAGTTTTTCAATCTGATATGAGGTTTGAGTACAAACCTATTGAAACTTTTTGTAACAATTCTGATATTATTCATAGATATTCTTGCCTTTATACTCATCAACAGAATGGCGTTCCTGAAAAGAAACATGGAAATGGGTCTTACATTTCTTCCTCATTCTAAACTTCCTCTATCATTTTAGGAAGAGGCTTTCTTTCTTGACTACTATTTTTCTTATTAGCAGCTTACCTTATGTTGTTCTTGGTTTTAAATCTCTTTATGAGGTATGTTTTCACAAATTGCCTGACTACTTTTTTTCAAGATTTTTGGGTATCTTGCTATCCAAGTCTTATTGCTTATTCCAAACACAAATTTAATATTCAATCCTCCAAATGTGTCTTTGTTGGTTATAGTCTTAGGCATCATGGTTACTAGTGTCTACATATTAATGGCAAGGTTTGTATCTCTAAAGATGTTATGTTCAATGAAGTTGACTTTCCTTATCGTATTTTGTTTTCTTCTATTGGTACTACTACTTTTGTTTCTTCAAATTCTTCTTTTAGTCTTCTACTGTCTGTTTTTCAGTTATGTCATGTCTATTTGTCATTTGAATCATCTATTGATATTTCTCTTGTGTCTGACTTACCTACTTCATCAACCTATGAGTTTTCTCAGTCCTTGTATGTCTTACGTATCGAATAATCTCAACCTGTCATTACTAATTCAAATATTAACACTCACCCAATACAGACTATGAGTAAGTGTGCTATATTTAAACTAAAAGCAATGGTTGTCGCCTCCTCATATGTTTTGGTGCACTCTCACACTTAACCTAGTTCTGTTAAGGTTACTCTTGCAGATGTTAGTTGGAATAGAGCCACGAATGATGAGATTCAAGCCTTAGACAAAAACAATACTTGGATTCTAGTTCCCCCTAGTCATGATATGAATATTGTTGGTTACAAGTGGGTTTTTCATATTAAAAAGTCCTACATGTGCTTTTCGGATATATAAAGCTCGGTTTGTGGCAAAGGTTATCAGACTCATGGAGTTGATTTCGGGGATACTTTTTCTCTTTTCATTAAGCCTTCTTCTCTTCGCATAATGTTCACTATTGTTGTCACTTTTAAGTGGTCTATTTAACAACTTGAAGTAAACAATGCTTTTCTTAATGGTGAGCTCTTTGAGGATGTCTTATGTGTCAACCAGAGGGTTTTATAAGTAAGGATATCCTCACTATGTTTGTAAGCTCAACAAAACCTTGTATGATTTTAAGCAGGCTCCAAAGGTTTGGTTTTCAAAGCTCAAAGTTGTTTTGCTTATTTAGGGATTTACTAATAGTTCTTCTAATGTCAATTTCTTTTTTCAGAGATCTGGCACTTCCATTTTACTCCTTCTTGTCTATGTAGATGATATTCTTGTTATATGGTATGACTTCACAGTGACTTATAAGCTTATTACTTGGCTGAAGTTAAAGTTTTCTCTTAAATCATTAGGTGTTGTTAATTATTTCCTTGGTTTTGAGGTTCATCGTGATGCTTCAGGATTGTATCTTTCTCATCAAAAATACACTATTGATTTGCTTAAGAAGATTGGTCTTCAAAACTCTTAGCCTTTGTATTCTCCATATTCTGCTGGCCTTCATCTCACTGCTACTGATGACACTCATTTTTCTGACCTTACCCTTTATCGTAGTACCTTGGGTGCTTTGCAGTATCTCACTTACACTCGACCTGATATTAGTTTTATTGAGAATAAGTTTAGTTAGTTTCAGTAGAATCCTTTTGATTTTCATTGGGTAGCTATTAAACGTGTTTTTTCCTTTTTTAAGTCATCTCTCACTACTGGTCTTGTTTTTCATCCTACAGCCTCTCTCACTCTTGATGTTTTTATTGACTCTGACTAGGCTGTTGATTCTAATGATCATATATCTACAGGTGGTGTGTATGTTCTTCTAGGTGTTATTCTTATTACTTGGTACCCCAAAAAGCAATCTATTGTGGCTCGCTCTAGTACAAATGTTGACTATCGAGCTTTAGCTCTAGGGGTTGTTGATATACTGTGGAATTCTTCTCAGCTTAGTGAACTTGGTCTCTATTTTTCTTCTCATCCTGTGATGTGGCATGATAACATAAATGCTAGTGCTTTAGCTTTGAACCCAATTTCTCATGCTCTGACTAAGCACATTGAGGTGGATGTTCATTTTTTTGTGTGAAAAGCTTGCTACTGTGATATTTGATCTTCATCGGTAAATCTTTTTACAATAGTTCTCTTTACTCCTCGGTTTCACTTTTTATCTGCTAAACTGAACTTGGTTTATTCTCCTAAGTTCAGTTTGTGTTAGAATAGAGGGACTTGCAATGACTTCAAAGCGTGTAACACTGTCACTTTCCTAAAGGAAGTTTTGCTATCTAAACTGCAAGAGTCAGCAAATATCCTAAAAGATACGATGAAGTAAACCCACATTTCACTTTGCAGTAGTGAAAGATGAAAAACAAGAGCAGTTGCTGGTGAATTTCGAGATGATTTCTTCCTCCCTAAGCCTCCCCTCTTATAGAGCACTGGTCATGACCAGTTAGAGTGAAAATGGGGTAGTGGAGTAGTGGAACAGTCAAGCATTGATGCAATGGAGTAATGGAGCAGTCAAGCATTGATGCAATGGAGTAGTAGAGCAGTAATTCCTTAATGGAGAGCAGTTTCAACTGCACCCACTCAGCCACTCTACTAACTACCCATTTAATCTCGAAAATGGTAAAAACTAATGGTAAAAACTAATGGTAAAAAGTTTTACCCATGGTTAGCTTACACACATATGCACGCACACGCACGTGCCTCGTGCCAAGTGCTAAGTGCGCCTATAAAAGCGCTTAAAATGCGCCATATGCGCCGCGCCACGCTCGCGCGTGCTTGTGGCTCACCTTGCATAGCACTTGTATTTTATTTTACACACACTATGGTGCAAGAGTACATATATACTCTTTAAACTTGAAGTTTCTAACCAATGTGGGACTAAACATTTATTTTGAAAATGTTCAACAGTTTGAGGGGGCATGTGAGAGATTATGATCAAGTTAATCAAGTCTATTCAGTTGATAGAAGACCTAGTCAACATGAGTCGTTTGACCATGGTTGAGGTGGTTGGTGTCACGTCTTCGGTTATGTAACTTGTAAAAGATATTGAGGGCCGCTATGGGCACCCCACCAATTCATCCAGGCACCCATTTTTTGTCATTATCCCTTCTAAATTACACTATGATGTAAATGACTATTTTGCCCCTTCATATATACTCACTCCAACCCAACAAACCATTTTTAAACCAATTTTGGGGCATCCCACCACATTAGATTCCAAGTGAAATGTAAAGCCACAATTTTATTTGCCGGGCGTGTATCGATTCTTGCATCTTCACATCATTCGATAGCGAGGTAACACTGTTTTACAACCATATGAATATTTGAACAAACTGTTTTTTGGATCAAAATAGTGAAATTGATGATTTGGTTTGTCAACGTAGGGTTTGGTAAATTCGACCAATCCGAACTTGTTTTCACTATAAAATGGAAGATTGTACTGCAATGGTGTAAGAGGAGGTACAAAAAGAGGTATTTGTTGAAATTTATTATGTTTTATTTGTGGTTTCTCATATTTTCAGTCGATTTTTCACGGGCACAATTGTTTTGGCCTCGCAGGACCGAGAGTTATTCATACGACTCGGTCGACATCCACCGAAACTTATTCGTAGTTCACGGTCATGAGGTGAACGAAACAAAGTCATAGTCCCGATATAAAATGATCGAGACTTTTTCATAGGTCTTGGTTGTCAATGAACGAAACTTTACTTATAGTCTCGGACCTGTATAAACGAAAACTTGGTTTTTTTAGTTTTTTGGTGAATTTACTGTGCATTTTGGTTGAGTCGTAATGTTACAATGTATGTATTGCGGGTAATGCCGATTTCAACTTTATTTCCAGACTACAAGGATGCGTTTACTCCTTGTAAGTCATTCCCATCTAGAGAATCAACTATTTCATGGTTTTAAATGATTGGTCGTTAGAACAAGTTTGTGTTAGTAACGAAGCACTCTGATGCCAGAGGGATTAAGCGCAGAGGAAGGGTGAAACTTGCGTGTGAGAGGTCTGGTACATATAGGGAATGTCACAAAGAATAGGGAAAGGTAAAGTGGCAAAAATTGCTTTGAAACCAAGAACCGAAGAAGAAGAGGAAACAGGGAGGACTCAAACTGGTACAAAAAATGTGGATGCCATTTCCTTATTAACATCAAGGAAAATGTTGATTCTTTGTGGTATGTCACTGTCATATGTAGGAGGCACAATCACGACCCCGCCAAAAACTTGGACGACCACTCATTTGGAGGAAGATTGGATAAGGGTGAGCAGGTGGTTGTGGTGCAGATGACTAAGGGTAATGTGAAGCCAAGAGATACCTTCAATACATTGAAGCAAAGAGATGTTAACAACGTATCGATAATGCGAATAATATATAATGCACGGCAAAAATTTCGAATTGAGGATGCGGGTGGGATGACTCAAATACAATAACTATTGCACATATTGGAGAACAATAAGTGGATGTCGTGGCATAGGAAGCATCCCGATATGAATGTCGTCACTGATTTATTTTGGTCACATCCTGATTTAATCAAGTTGCTAAGGCGTTTCGCATCGGTGATTTTGATGGATTGCACTAACAAAACAAATAGGTATCGAATGCCGTTATTGGAGATTGTTGGCATCACTTTCACGCATTTGACGTTCTCCGTTGGGTTTGCTTTCATATCATCGGAGACTCACGCAAATTATGTTTGGGCACTTGAGAACTTGAGATCCATATTAGATGGGTGGCCTAAACCTGACGTGTTTGTTACGGATCGTGAGTTAGGCCTTATTAGTGCCATCGAATAAGTATTTCCATCATCGTCTCACCTTCTTTGCTCTTGGCGCATCAACAAAGTAGTATTAGCCAAGCCTAAGAAGATGTTTGGGGATAACGAAGGATTCACTCGTTTCATGGATAGGTGGGCGAGTGTGTTGTATGTTAAGTCGGGGGCCTTAAGTTAATTAGAGATGAATTAGAATGTGAAGAGGATGTTGGACACGACTCTACTCATTGTGGTTGTGAGATACGTACCACGCATGGTCTTCCTTGTGCCTACGAGCTAGACTTTCATAAATTTTCTAGTTCACCCATTCCTCTCAAAGACATTCATGTGTATTGGCGAAAGTTGAGTATGATACCAGAGAATCATGTGGATCGGAACAATGTGAACGATGAGATTGAAAGAGTGTTGCAAAAGTCTCATGCTTGCACTGAAGAGGACGATCGCATCAAGATTATTCAGCAGCTTAGGGAGATTAGTTGACCTTCATCTACACCAGGAGTGGTGCCACTTACAAAAATAAAGACAAAGGGAAGGACATCAAGGTCTTCAATTGGAAGTTTCTTGAATAGAGGAAAGAAGATAGGGTCAAGAGGAAACACGGTGAAGACGATACTTTGACGACACGATTGCCAAGCGGATTTGAGTACGTACTATCGACAAAATAGGCTTCTTATTCGAGAAAAAAGAAAATGAAAGTGGGGCCTAAAATACGTCGTACATGTCGACAAACCAGTGCAGCTAAGATTGATTATTCTCATTGCATAAAACCGGATTGGTTGCCATATGTTGAAAGCACCATTGATGTGCCAGACGATGGTAATTTTAGATATCGGTGTGTTGCCTCTGGGCTAGGACTTTCCGATGTCGATGGTTAGAAGATAGTACGTAAAAAGATGTTTGATGAGATAATCGGGTATGAAAGCCTTTGGCGGGAAGTGCTTGGAATGAGTTACGAGAAGGTCAAGACTGCCGTGCATTTTCCAGATAATCATGTTGGTGCCTCTTTAACGAACGGTTGACACTTCCAGACATGAGATTGTTAATATCAACGGCCTTTAATGTCATTCTAGTAAACCTCTCGCATGGTAGTTGCTCGACATTCCTTTCTCTACGTAGTGTTCCACCGTTATCGTTACATAGTCGACTTATCATTGTCATGATTAATGAAAAGAATATCCATTGGGTTAGGGTAAGTTTGTACAATTTTAGTGAATTATTCTTTTCACCTTCCGATCATATGATAATAGATTTTTTGTTCTACTTTTAATTTGACTGGTGAAGTTGATTGTGAATGCACCGCTGCCTCAATTATATCCATCGTGGGAAAGGTATGTTGAGGAGTGCGCAAAAGGTTGGCGAGATGGATTCGTAATTCGAGATATCGTGCCAGTTTTAACTTTTGAAGAAGGCACGCTCTCTGTGGTAGATTTAAATTCTTCGTAGTATAAAACATGTATCGAAGGTAATTGCTGTAAATGTTTTTAAATGTAAACAATGTAAAGTGGTTTTATTGATATATTATGGTTTCTCATTGTGCAAAATTTACCTCTCGGCATAGCCCGACCGTCACCCACACATAAGTTTCGACATTTACCAACTGAAAACTAACGTAACTTCTCTGTACGATAATACCGAGAGAGATGTTTCGCTATGTAATTTGTTACTTTACAGCAACGACTCGTTAACCCGTGCACGACCCGACTGGACCATTCTCGGTTCCTAGAAACCGATAGTAAACGACCATTCTCGGTACCTCGAAACCAAAATTAAACGTTGAGGTAATAAATGTTTTTAACTGAAAACATTGTTAAGTGGTTTTATTGTTATGTTATGGTTTCATCACAGTGTCGTGCTTTTGAATCCATCTGCAGACACAAGGTACCACGTAGTCCATGTATTTGACATTGGGTGAGGCGAGCCAAAGTTTGAAATGGTCGTACACCAATCCCTGCAAATAGATACAACGTTAGTTAGTGGGAAAAAATAAAATTAATACTAATTATTCATAAAACAATGTAAGTCGATTTAATAATAAACCTCCAGTAATGTGAGGTAGCCGACAATCTGAGAAACTTGTACTCTGGTGGTAGACCCCAAGTGTCGGTACAAGTAGGTTAATGCAGTTGCACCAAATGCGTACTTTCTCACGTCGTCCAAATCTTCTAAAAGCTTCAACAACGCGATGGATACCCGAGACCCACTTTCATCCACAAACAGGGTGCAAGAGAGTAGGTACAACAAGTACGCTCGGGTTGTGCATTCTACATGATGATAAGTTGTGTTCCTAGAACCAGCTTTGGGGCACCATCGACTCTTCAACCAACATTTTCGCACTGTGAGCCACTTACTGATGTTCACTTCCTTCTCGGCATTTTCAATGCTAACCCCAAGTAGTTTGGACACCAACTTAATCGCATCCGAGCGAGATTCCTCGGTGTACCTCGCAAAGTTTTCAACAGCCACCACTTTGCCCGTCGCAGGAATCTTCAGAAGAAAGCTCACATCCTCTAAGGAGATCGACATTTCACCGAATGGTAAATGAAACGCGTTCGTCTCTGGCTGCCACCGCTCCACAAAGGTAGATATAACCTCCTTGTTAGCCTTGGGATATGAGCAGTTTATCAGTGTATTCAACTCAGAGTGCTGAATAATCCTCTAAAGACCCTCGGTGTTAGGGTGGCACGACTGTAAGTCCCATTCTTGGATTTGATCTCCGTGATTGATACACTTGAGTATCAGACGCTCCTGCAACAACAAAAAACATCTCATCAGCTTAGTGAAAACCTTAAATTTTTAAGTACTCCATTCAATGAAACTTTATATACCTCATTGCTCCAAATCGCTAATGCGACATGATTTT
Source organism: Stephania yunnanensis (assembly GCA_039657365.1). Lineage (NCBI taxonomy): Eukaryota > Viridiplantae > Streptophyta > Magnoliopsida > Ranunculales > Menispermaceae > Stephania > Stephania yunnanensis. Next base: position 23,756,081 of record CM077585.1, read on the forward strand.
TAAAGCTCTTCAACAAAGATTCGTGTCTGTACCTAACTGTCACCGAGTTAAGTACAATCCACTCTTATCTCTACGAGCCTCCATGCCCAGAAAAAAGACTTAATTCACTAATATCCTTAAGAGCAAAAGCACTATGTAACCGAGAAATAAACGACTGAATGACGTTAGACTTAGAATCAATGATAATTATGTCATTAACATACACCAAAATGTACAATATAGATGATGAGTCATGAAAAATAAACAAGAGTTATCAACCTTTGAATTCTAAAAACCCCAAGAGATAAGTGTAACGAACCATTTTATTAATGCCATTTTTTATTTCGTAATTTCAGACATGGACGCCAGCTCGGATCCACGTGGACGTCGCAAGTAGGCTGTAACAGCCCGAAAACTTAACTTGTGCCACGTGTCAGGTCAAGGTCGTATGTAGGATCCACTCGTCGAAATGCGTACGTCCAAATCTCGAGTGGAGATGCTAATTGTTGAGAAACATATATGCGGGGAATTCGATGAGCCGAAATATGAATGGGGACGCACCTCGAGTCGCGTGTCAACGTGGACCGAGGTAGCGGCGTAATGTGGCTATAATGATTTTAATGTGGTCACATCAAAAAGAAAAGAAAATATATATATATATATATATGAATAAATATATATATATATATATATGAATAAATATATATATATATATATATATATATATATATGAATAAATAAATATATATATATAAATATATATAAGATCGAGAGAGAGAGAGAGAGAGAGAGAGAGAGAGAGAGAGAGAGAGATCGTAGGTGAGAGAGAGAGAGCAAGAGATCGGAGAAGAGAGGAGATTGGAGGACAATAACACAAGCGAGCGACAGCGGCGGCTCTGGCGAGGGACAGCGGCGACTCGGGGTGGCTCCGACGAAGGACAGCGGCGGCTCGTGGCGACGGCGACGACAGATCGGAGACGACGCAGGCAAGTGAGCGCGGCGGCATGGGCGGACCAGCAGCTTGGCGGCGGCTACGCGGAAGTTGGTGGCGGGCGACGCGGACGCCGGAGAAGAGCTGGACAGCAGAGGCGGTGGCTCAACTCCGGTAGTGACGCCAACAGCGGCTCGCGACGCCGGCAACGGCGGTGGCGCGACGGTAGTGCTGGCAGCGCCGGTAGCGCGACTTCGACATCGGTACGGTGAACGACGCGATAACGTTGTCGGACCGATCGGAGGCGTGATTTCAACAAATTTCGACGACACGATGGAGGTGAGGTGTACTTCACCTAATTTTAGTGCGATTTGCATGATTTAAGCAATTTAATTGGTATAAATTGACACCAAGAACTTAGGAAGCTATAATCAGGTGTCATATGCGCAAATCGAGGCGTAAGTGGGACACGTCTTGATTGCAATTTACGAATTTCGAGGTAAGTAAAACCAGTTAGAAAATGTACAATAGTTCATTGAGCTGGCATGTTTGTTTAATGTTGAATCATGTCATTTTCTTGAAATTCCCACTCACTTATGAGTGTCCGAGGGCCAAGTGAGTCGTACTCGCGTCTCTGATTGGAGTGGTCGACAGCTCGCAACCGGAGCCATGACCTCAAGTCACAGTATTTGGTCGGAATGAGATGTGTTTTATCCGTGGCGCCGTCGATATCCCTCATTCGCAACATTCTAAGTAAGGCGATGTCGCATCCTATAACCCGAGTCTGCTTGGCGTTGCCGCGACTCTACGACCCCGACCCTGTGGCACCCGCATTTGGTGGTCTTAGACTACTTGGGCACCTCTTTATATTGTTTCCTTTGACACTCATTCTCGTTGTACTTTCATTGTTTTACAGTCTCATTATCATGCATTCCGTATAGTTTTCTTTTTATCTGCATGAATTTTAGACTGTTTAACTTTATCTTGAATTATTGTTTAGATTCTACTGGATTTTACTTACCTGGGCTCGTCAATCTCATGTTTGACTGAGTGCAGATCTACGGTAAAGAAAGGAGAAGGCTCCATAGCTAGGTGATTCTTTTGTTATTTTACAAACACTGAGATTTTGGGCATGTATTTCTTATATTTACTCTCCTCTCGATGATAACATATTTACTGGGTTCCACAACTAGGTTGCCTAACTCTTTTCAAATACTATTGAGTTGTTTATTTGTAGTAATTGCTTCTGCTAATTGTAAAACTTGCAAAATATTAACAACTCAACTTAAAATTGTGAAATTGCGTATAATTAGGGATTGGAAGGTTGACTAAGTCTGCATTGACCTTGCGAGACTGGCTTAGGGGTCCACGTGGGCTTAGGCCGGGCGAGGCCCAATTTGTGGGAAATTGGGGCCGTCACATAGGCTGAGACATATATCGACCTAGGTACAATGGTAAATTGTGTGTTGTATTAATTAATTGTGATGCATTTTATGAAATTATTTGTTAATACATTGCATGTGTGTATGTTGAATGGTCATATCATGCGAGGTTGTGTGACGGGTAGTCGCCTTGAAATGAATGTCAACGCGGGTATTGAGAGGCAAAATATAGGTACACTAGGGAACTCGACTAATTTATGTTAATATGACTAAGTAATTCAATTGAAACTGGTAACGTAATCATATGCTAATTAAATTGAAATTTAAACAATAAACTATTGTGCTTCGAAATGCTTATCGAGATGCGGGGCAATGAGTATCGGGTAGCCAAAGGTTAGTAAGATTATAAGTTGGTTAATTTTGATAAATAAAACACTAACTATATGGTTTGATAAGGCTTAATATAATGTGAGTTAATTAAATAAAGAAAAGCCTATTGTTGTCTTAAATAATATAAACCATTTATGGACATCTAGATGATTTCAAATGAGTAAATCTAGGAGTGTGTCGGCCATAGGAGTCATTCAACTAGATGTCACAACATGTTTATGAACCACAAGATAATCTTCAGGATACGCACGAACACTTAATCAATACTAACATATATAAGCTACATAAATGGAAACTTCATCTCCATTAACTCAAAGTTTCATGCAAATTTGAGAAAAATCAGAAGTTGTACATGATTTCAAGCTGGGTTTTCAACACCTTGGAAGACAAATCAAGTGATACAACCTAGCTAATCATTTTTTTCATCTCTTACACTCTTCGATGAACCAATTTTTGGTATGTTTTAGTGAAATTTGAGTTTGATGATTATACCTCTGATTTTAAAAAACTCGATGAATTACATGTTTATAGATAATTTTTATAGAGAATTTACCACCGGTTTGTTGGAATTGGTGTTTTTGGAAGAAATTAGAAAGTTTGGTGAATGCATGAGATTTAGTGAATTTGGGTCAAATTGTTCTGAGATTGTTCTGATTCTTGTTTTCGGTTAAATTGATATGGAGAGGGTACAGACCAGGTCAGATTAGCTAATTGAGAAGGGAAGGACAAAATCCTTGACTTGAGAATTCAGTCACAGATGACAATTAACGCGCTAACTAGGTTGGTTAGCAAACTAATCGTTCTGAGTTTCCAACTGTTTTTCTAAATGAAAAGCAGTAGTGCGCTAGACAGATCCTGTCAAATCCTGAAAATTTTAAAGTGGAAATTACGGCTAATCTGGGGTTAAGGGAGCCTAATTATGGTTTTGACCTCGAGTTGGGAGTTAAAATATCAGTAAATTAGAGATTTATAATCAATTTTATTATTTTGTGATGTTTGCTTAGTGTTACGTATTATATATTATGTTATTTTAAATTCAAGTCGGTTGAATGAATTTGGTGTTTCGCAGGGTCTTGTCTCGAAACATGTGTCGAGACGGGTGCCGAGATACTCAAAATGTTGAGTTGAATACTTGTGTCGAATTTCACAATGAATAGTTGAATTTAAATTTAAAAATTAGAGTTTTTGACATTTATTAGATTTAACTAGGTGACATTGCCCCCCACATCTCGGAATGCATGCCAAGACGGGTTGTCCCAGAGTTTTGGAGTGATTGGGTAAATTCGCCAATTTTTGGCGAAATTGTAGTATTTCTCGGAGATTAATTTGGATATAAATTGAAAACATAAACACGAAATTAAATAAATGATTAATAAATTAGTGGGCGTTTTGTGACACGCGGGGTCGAGGGTGACACGCGTGGGACGTACTATAGTGTGCTTCTTCGATGATCATTGTCGGCGCAACCGACGAACTTTTGGGCGTGAAAATACATAGGAAAATATAAATTTGTATATATATATATATATATATATAAATATATAAATGGATCCTATAGTCGTGGAGTAAATAAAAATGTACATTGGATGTGCCTCGAGATGTGTGTGGCACGAGTGTCGAGAATGTGAAATGAGGTGGTGCAGTGGCAGTAGTGTGAATATTTATGATGCGTCGAGATGCGCGCTGCCTAATTTCAAAGAAAGCATTTGATTTAAATAATATTTTTGATGTGCCTCGAGTTTCGTTCCGTATGGATCTCGAGAAACTTTTATAATCACCAAATGTAAGCCGGTTAAGTTTCATGGGTTAGTTGTGGTTGTTGCATTGGTGTCGAGATACGTAATTAGTATCTCGATGAAAATCAAATGTTAAAATAGGAAACTAGATCTGCATCGAGATTCGTGCGGGATGAATCTCGAGGAAATTATAAATATCTTCTTCCTCAAAATCTACCACTCTGTTCGAACAGGAGGAGGAGAAAAAAAAAAGCGGAGGGAGAGAGGAGAAAGAGACAGAGAAGATCGAGATCGAGAGGGAGAAGGAAATCAAGAGGTGAGCTTTTGGGTTGTGTAGGTCGTTGTTTGTTGTTGTTGTTGGTTGTTTTAATGGCGGATCTTGTTTTTGGGCGTTGTTGTTGGTTTTTACTGTTATTGGCTGTAAGGTGAGGAGGAGAAGAGGATTGATGAATCGAAAAAATAAAAATAAAAATGATTATAATAATTACAAACCGATCTCTGTTTTTACAGAAACGGGAGGACGGGGACGACACCCCTTCCCCCTTTAAAGAATATAATATTAATATTAATATATATATATATATATATGGTTTGAAAATAGGAAAAACAAATAAATAAACCCCTGAAAAATTATGGAAAATAGGGAATTGATCAAAATAATATAATTTTGATAATAAAATGGAAATCGGGAGTTTCCAAAGTCAGTACGCCTAGTGTTGTTTCGAAAAGCGTGTTCGACATTCGAAAAAGTTGAAAATTGGAAAAAATGAAATAAATCCTTAAAAAAATTGAGAAAATTGAAGAAATTAATTTTTTAGACAAATTAATAGAAATTGAGGGTTTTTATGAAAAATAAGTATTTTGGGATTTTCTCAAGGATTTTTATCTAGTATATTTCTCGTAATGCCACTACAAAAAAAATAGCCAATCAGAAACGAAAGTTTATATTGCCGATTAACATAAACTCCGTCTCTGATTCAATTATGCAACGGAACAAAGACGGAATCTATTATGTCTATAAAATCGTCGTCGCTGATTTAGTCAGCATCATAAATGTGTTTTCTTTGCTGATTAGAAACATATTAGAGACGGAATTTAGAAGCGGAACAGAGATGGAACAAAAATGCACATTCTTCCAAAATGAATGGTTTTACTTGCATTCCGTTGCTAATCCGTTGCTAATTAGAGACATATTAGTAATATAACTTATAAATTTCGTTGCTAATTAGAGACGGATTAGCAATGAAACTTATAAGTTCCGTTGCTAATTTGAGACGGATTAGCAACGGAATTCATAAATTTCATTGCTAATCCGTTGCTAATTAGAGACGGATTAGCAACGGACTATACGAATTCGTTGCTAATCCGTCTCTAAACTCTGTTTACCTAGTTTTTTCATTCTATTTCTTCATAAATTAGAGACAGATTAGCAATGGACTATACGAAGTCCGTTGCTAATCCGTCTCTAAACTCTGTTTACCCAGTTTTTTCATTATATTTCTTCACAAATTAGAGATGGATTAGCAACGGAATTTATAAATTCCGTTGCTAATCGGTCTCTATTCCGTTTCTATGTCGTTTTTTATTTAAAATATTCATGAGAATCAAATTAGTTCTCTGAAACTTCTAAAACTAAAAATAACGATAGGACCTGCTCCATCGTCTGCACCCCCTCCAGCAACTCCTTGGGGGTGCTAACATCTCCAAAAAAATAAAATTTCACATACATACACAAATCAACAATATATATTAACAACAAAGATTCAAATGAGAAAAAAACATACAATTCGATATTAAAAAAGATTTATATATTCACGAAACGTAGTCAAGTATAATAAATGTTTAAGATACCTAAGTATCCACAAAAAAACTACAATTCTCATTGTTCTACAACAACCATAAAATACCTAAGTATCATAAAGTTGTCAATCCTTCGTTGTGTTAGCACCTGGGATGTGCTAGCATCAGGATCTATGTATCTTCTCTTCTTTCTCCCTAACGACCTGAGACTATAGACATGTCCTTTGGGACACTCACCCGCCACCTTGTAGTACACCGCCTCATCATCCACCGGCTGGTCCGGTGTAATCTGGGTTAGCTCCTGACGTCTCCTTTGGAGCTTAGCCTGCATGAATCAACAATAATGGTAACAATATAATAGTAGCATTAATTTTTTTTCTTAAGTATAGGTACCTTAAGCTTTACTGCTCATTTTCGTGATTTCAATAACTCTACTTTTGATATACGTTTCCTGCATAGAAAGATGAAAGGTAAAAGTAATTACTTACAAAAAAATCATAAATGCACAAGGAAAAAGAAATACAGATTTAAGCGCGACCCTTAGATAGGCATTGCAGTACAAACAATCCAAAATAATTAAGTTACAAGATAACAACTCGAGTGGCTGTTGACATGTGAAGCTTACAAATGATCAATGACATCACTCAGTTAAACAACTCCATTCTAGTTTTCTACCATAGGCAACCCTTGGCCAAAGCCCAATCTACACGGCCACCTAAACAACAAAATATGGGTATTTAACTAAGTTATGAAACATCAAACTGAATCATACTAAAATATAACCAATAGATAAGACAACCAACATAATCAAGAGACATTGGATAATAGATAAGACACTACAATTCATTAAGTAAGGGCAAGTACAAAGGTTGGCTCCTTAAATCATTCCTATCGAAGACTTCATGTTTTAGAATTTACAAACAAGCATCACACCATAAACATATTGACATATGTGTGTACATTCACTAATAAGTACAGTTACACAAATTATAGTGTGTTATTTAGAAAGAAATTCAATATCTCATAGATCAACGACATTAAAGGAATTCAATCATAGAACGAAGTCAAAACAAAGAATGTTATGCGACAATTTTTTACACGATTATTTTAGCCAAAGAAATCATAGATAGTAATACACAATGCATGACATTACAACTATAAGATCAGTAGTAAAACAATCCAAATGATTTAATGTCAACTCAGAAATGGAAATGAAATAAAGAGAATTGCCTCAAAGGGTTTAGTTACCTTAAATACTGTTTGCTTTGCTATATTCAATTTTCAAGGCATTTACTCGTTGAAACTCTGAATATAAATGTGTCTGATTGATGATTATATATATTTATTGTGATCTGGTACTTCATAGAAAATTTAAAGATCACCCTCTAACTTCTCTTATTACTTCCTAAGTTAAATAAATTCTAGTTTTTTGTACTATATCATATCGATTTAAACAAAATTTGCAGATCATAAAACAGACCCCATGTTTTTCCATGTCATGAAGAAATATAAATTATTTGGTATTCGAAGAAGCAAAAACTCGAAATGTTATTCAATGGTAGTAGAAAAGAGAGACAAACCACTTGAAGCTTCAGAGAAAGCATTGTCGCGACTGCAGCGAGATTTCATGTCGCCAAATAAACCTTTTGGATAGGCTGCAGGATTTCCAAGTCTCTTGGAAGTGGCAGATTCACATTTAGGATTAGTGTTGTTATTGTTAGGGTCTTTTAGTGATGAGTCATGTCCACAAGTACCATCAGTAGTGTTGGCAAACTGCATACACATTGCATAATTATAAAACTGAGTATAAAAGTGAAGTCCAACAACAAAAGTAATCACAACAAAAATGCAAAGGAAATAAGAAATATGACCAAATGAGTTACATTAATAGGCATTGATGAGATTCGAATGAACTTCATTGGGGTTCTCTTCATGTTTAGGCTATGATGATTTTTAAGCAACATAAACAGCAGACACTGTCAAAAAAAAATGAAAGTCAATTAATTGTGTGATTTTATTACATAAATTCCACAACACATTCATATCCCATTCATTCCATTCTATCAATAATTGTGTGATTTTATTACATAATGAAGCTCTCATGAAACAACACAAAAGTTTGTATCAATGATGAAAAACGAAAATTAGAAAGAAAAGAAAGTTAATCCAAGAAAGACCTAAACCTCAATTGTAATCAAAAGTGAAAATAAGACCATCAATTATAACAAAAAGAAAAGTCAATTAATTCCAACACACACACACACACACACACACACACACACACACACACACACACACACACACACACACATATATATATATATATATATATATATAGTTAGCCACAAATTCCACAACACATTCATAACCAGCAGACACTGCTGAAAAAAAAGTAATAATTAATTAATAAGACCATCCACCTCTCATTAGCATTGACACTTACATATAGTTAGCCACCACAAATTCCACAACACATTTATATCCCATTCATGCTATAAGGAAATAATTCATGCATGCTATAAGTAATAATAAAATTCAAGTAAGCAAAACTAGTAGAATCTTTGAATTGGGCAGGAAAACTGCTTGACCGATTTAACAGGCATTATAGTGAATTACAAGAACAAAAAAATTTAAAAATTAAATGGTTCTTCGCTTCAGGAAATTAGGAAAAGGAAACCAAATAAATGTAAGGGAAAAAACTTGACGAAAAGCGGCGACGGCTTACGGTGCAGTGACGGGTTAGGGTGTAGCGGCTTAGGGTGCGGCGAACAACGACGATGGCTTAGGGCTTCGGAGGCTCCAATCTCCTGCAGACAGCGACGGTAGACCCGATGGCCTCGTCGCTGCCTCAATCACAGCGACGACAGAGATTTAGGGTTTGGGAGAGAGATTTCGGTGAGAGAGAGAGTTCACGGTGAGTGAGATCCGGTGAGAGAGAGTGCGGTGAGATTTCGGTGAGAGAGCGGTGAAAGAGATAGAGAGCAGAGAGCGGTGAGAGAGAGAGAGCAGAGAGCGAGGGAGAGAGATTTCGTTGTGAGAGAGAGATTTCAATGAGAGAGAGAGAGAGTTGGTTGTGAGAATCGATAGAGAGAGTTCTATTGTTGTTGGTCCCAATTTTTGGAGCATCTAGATCGAAGCACGCACGAATCTTGAGACATAATGGACGGTTGCAAAAAATTAAAGTTTTGGTGGGAATGTTGGCACTATTTTTTTGAGACGAAATTTAATTTCGTCTCAATTCTGTCTGTATTTCCGTCTCTGATCTCTCTCTATTCCATCTCTGAATTATTTCGTCTCAATTCCGTCTCAAACCATTTTTTCTTAGCAACGGAACTAAATTCCGTTGCTAATTCCATTTCTAATTATCCATTTTTTTGTAGTGTGCATTTTATGATACTCGAAAATGTCCCAAATTTAGAAAATTATTTTATGGCCTAGTCTACGGTAGTTTTGAATTTTGAATCACAATTTGGAGCCATAATTGGAATTCGAACATCCGAGGACATGGTTTGGAGAGATTTCGTAGTTTTCGAGTCGAGATTCGACCGATACAATAAAATTGGAAAATTGATATTTAAGCCTAGATAACGTAATTTTCGACGCCAAACAATAATTTTGAGTAAAAAATGGTTTGGTCACCTGCAAAGACGGCCTACAAATGCTCCAACTAGAAAACTTGACTCAATAGAGACTGTAGAAATTCGACGAGGTAGGAGCAAACTAAAGTTAATAGGGGATGTATTATTTAGGAGAGATTTGAATGGTTTACAAAGCTCGCCATCAATTGCACTTAATCGAGCACAATGGAAAATTTTGATCCATGTAGCTGACCCAGTTAATTTGGGATTGAGGCTATGTTGTTGTTGTATTTGTGGGGTTTCGGGACGTGATTCGGACAGTTTAAGTGAAATTAATCGGGAAATAGTTGTGAAATTGTTATAGAAGCTTATAGGATTTATGAATGAATTGTATGACCGCAATTGAGATTTCGTATGGACTAGTTGACCGACTGGGAGTGCAAGGGGGGTTGGTATCGCTGTTATAAGGTTAAGTAAATCTCATGGTAACCTTTACATTGTATAAGTACTTCTCGAATATATTGCATGTACGATTTATCGCTGCATATTTGTTGATCATGCATTCACGAACACAAGAGGAATGAGGCATTTGGGGGTCCCATTGGGTTCATTGGCTATATGTGTGGTAGGACGAGCCCCGTGGTGTTCTGCGACATGGGGTCACTGATCGTTGTAGACACTTGATTATGGTGGATTGTGGTTGTGATGCTGGCCAAGATCATACTCCACGGAGAGTCGAGGGCTTGGCTTCCCGAGGGACATCCTCTCAAACTTATGAATCTTTATTACTGTTTACCCACCACTTTTGGAAGAGACATCTTCTGATTGTGGTCGGTCAACAGAAACGAGATGGATTGCATACTTGTATATTTACTATTCCTTGCGATATGATTGGTTATTTAAATTCTTGGAATACTATGCATTTGGTTACAACAGGCATATTGGATAGTGTGAGATTTACTTATCTGACATTATCGGGTTTTTATAATTGGGTAATGACAGGTTTTAGTGATGACAAGGGAAAGGAAGAGCTTTATGATTATTGTGGTTTGTTCAGTTTATTTTTCTCTATGTATGCATTATTTTTAATATAAAATATTGTATAAATGGGTTTTTGGGTTCACGTGAAATTAAGATACCTTTTGAAACTACTAAAATGATTTTGAGAAGAACTGGAATTGAATTTACTATTTTAAGACGGATTGGAATGCCGTGGAGATAAGGTAATGATGATTTATAGATTTTGAGAACTTGAGATAAGTTTAAATGATTAAATAGTTTTATAAATGCAATATATATTGTTATAGGGTGGATTATGAGTCCTTCGACATTTCCACCAAGCTGAGCAGGTTTGTTGAAGATTTATGAAGGTCGAGATTTTTTTTGTAAGCTTGGAAATAGAGGAGATGCTGGCGAAAAGTTTTTACAAATTTTTAAGGATTATATAATTAATCTTTACTGACTTTGAGGTACAAGATTCGTTTTAGAATCCCCTTGTGGCTGACTTAGAATAATATTTGATAAATACTCTGATAAAATTTTAATTATTTATTGATGATGTGGTTAAGGCTACTAGGTTATCAGTAGATTAAGGTAATTTAGGCCTGTCAAATGCCTAATTAAGTGGGTTCTCACAGATCCCCTAGCGCGCTAACTTCACCTAGCACGCTAGGTAGACCCAATAGCGCGTTAGTTATACATATTAGCGCGCTAATGACAGATATGAATTTAAGGGTTGTTTTGGTGATGTTCAACTTAGTACATGTCTAAACACTTATAAACAACATAAACTTATAAAATTGGACTTCAGGGACTTAGTGGACCATAGCTCAGTGTCGGGTCAGATACGGGAGTCCGAGGAGGTCAAAGAGCGGTTTGAGGTTTGTAAAACCCAACTAAAAAAACTTTGAGTATTTGATTATGTTTTAAATTTCATTTCTATCATTTCCTTGCTTATTTTACTATTTTGTTCTATTACTTGGATGTGGGTTGAGGTTACTCCCCTGGATTTCTTGGTTTTGTGTTAATGATGCACTAAACTATAGCACGTGTTAGTGTCAGGCTAGTTCGACGCGACCTCTGGTGGGAACTTGATGACCCAAAGTATAGTCTAGTCCATTTGGAGCGAGCACACGCATTTGTTAGCTTAGCTATTATCTATTCATGTGATAAGCTATTTACAGTTGTTTGTCTTTACATTCCGCATGTTTACTTGACATTACTTCTTGCATTTCCTTACTTTATTTACGCGAATGCTTAGTGGGGTTCCTTGGGATCTTAATTACTAGACTCATCATCTATCTTTTTGTGATGATTGAGTGCAAATTCTAGTACCAGTAGGGGCAAGGGGATCCTAGGCGACTACATCTGGTTGCCCACCATCGAGGACCTACTAGTACGTGCTTATTTTGATATTTTGTATTATTTAAGGTATTGGGGGACTTGAGATGACACAATACATGTATATATACCTTGTTTATGGTATTGTCGCTTATATACAAAGTACTTTTTTGGGTTTTCTATAGTAGGATCTGCTCTTATGAATAATGTTTACCATGCTAAATTGCTTATTCTAATTGTATTAATTAAGGCTTCAGCCGATTTATGTTAACTTTTAAGATGCAACCCACTAGTATGGTTAGGCATTATAATAAACTGTAAGTTATTGAACTTAATAAATATTTAAATTCTTAAAGAGAATAAGTTAAGGAAATACGGATAATCCACTAACACGTGGACAGTTTATAAACATGTGAAGGGCTTTGAGAATCAATAAAACTAGCAGGTTGATTTGTAAAGACTTTTTCACCAAAAACACCATTAAGAAAGGCATTATTAATGTCTAATTGCCTAAAAGACCATCTAAAATGCACAACAATAGACAAAGCGACCCTGACAATAGAGGCCTTGACAATAGGACCGTAACTTTCACTAAAATCAACATCGAGAACCTTGGCCACTAATCTAGCCTTGTATCGATTTATAAAGTTCAGAATTCTTTTCACGTAAAAGATCTATTTATTTCCTATAATATTCAAATGAGGAGAAGAAGGTACAAACAAGAGACCATGTTTCAGTCTTAATTAGAGCATGATATTCCTTATCTATAGCCTCTTTCCACTTAGGAATAGTGAGAGCTATTTCAGTAATGGAAGGAATATCAACTTCATTTGCATTATTTGTTGATAAAAAGACATTCTTCATTGAAGTTCCACTTTTAGCTCTAGTTATCATTGGACATGTATTAATAAGTGTCATAGTATTAGAACTATAGTCTTAAAATTATTAGAATTAGAACTAGGACTCCTAATTGAATTTGACCTTGAAGATATACACTCAGAATTAGGAACATATACATAAGTAGAGACATTAGAAGAAGAACTATTGGTATGTACAACAAAAGCAATTGTTAAATAAATAGTAGTATGAGGAATAGGTAAATTGCCATACATAGAAATAGGAGAAGAAAATAAAGATGAATACGAAAATTCATGCTCCTTAAAAAAAATAGTCTCCCAACAACATTTAAACATTTTATATCCTTTGTGAATGGAACTGTAACCCAAAAGTATGTATTTTTCATACCTAAATTGATATTTATGTTGATTATAAGGTTGAAGGTAAGGAAACCAGGCACAACCAAATGTTTTTAAAAGAGTATAATCATGAGTCTAATAATACAACTTGGTATATGGAGATGAACCTTGTAAAACTTTAGTAGGTAGTCTGTTTATAAGAAAGGCTGCAGTTTCACTGGCATCCCACCTATATTTTAAAGGTAACTAACTCTTGGCAAAGAGGATAAGACTCATTTCAACAATATGTATGTGTTCACGTTCAACTCGACCATTTTGTTCATGAGAATGTAGACATGGGTGTTGAAAAATAATACCAAATTGTTCAAGAAAAAATTTAAAGGATCAATATTCATCCGAAAAGGTTAAAAGGATCAATATTCACCCCCTCCCCCAATTTGATTGAACTTTTTAATAGTTGTATCAAATTGATTTTCAACTAAGGCTTAAAAATGTTTAAAAACTTGAAGAGCATCAGATTTCAAATGCAAAAGATATAACCAAGTAAATCTTGTACAATCATCCACAAAATGAATGTAGTAGTTAAAGCCACTGGGAGAAGAAATAGGAGTTGGACCCCACAAATCAATATGAATTAAATCCAAGAAATGTAATGACATTTTATCACATGATGTATATGGAAGAGCATGAGTTTTACCAAGTGGACAGGAAGAACAAAAATTAAATGAAGAATCAGACTGTACATGTAAATGGTCATTCAAAACCTGTCGAATTACTTTCTGAGCAGGATGAACCAGTCTAACATGCCAATGAGCAAGAAGAATTTTATTGGAAACAAGAAAAGCAGAAGACGAATGCATAAAAAATTGTAGAGAGCCAAAAAATCGATAAAGGCCATTGTGAAAAGACCCTTTGAGAAGGACTTCATTGGTAAGAATATCCTTCATCAAACAAGAAATATGATGAAATTCAATCAGAACGTTATTATAATTATGATACGTTAAGAAGATTTTTTTTCTAATACTAGGCACATATAAAGTATTATCAAGTGACAATTTTGAACTAATATAAGGAATTTATGTAGAACTAGTGCTAGTAATCGATAAGAATTGCATTTCCCACCGTAAGAGATTAATTACCTCCATAAGGAGCACCGTTGGTCAACCGATTTTGATCTCCAGTAACATGAGACGAGGCACCAATGTCCATGTACTATGAACTATCTGGAACTAATTTAATAGAACTGAAAAAGAAATTGTGTACATGAGCATTACCAGGAAATGGTTTTGCAGGCACTGGATGAGACGATGAACTCGACTGATTCTCCATGAAAAGTAACATACAACTGTAGAGTGTCCATATTTCCTACAGATCTGGCATGCAGGCCGACTATTATTCGTTTGAAACCTGTAGCCACCACGACTTCTGTTACGAACACCACCGCGACCATGGTTGCTAGATCCATAACCATTTCCACGAGTACCACAATTGCTCTGGCCAGATCCATGATACCGACCTTGGGAAGAGCTATTACCAACACCAGATATACCATTACCCCCTTTTACTTCCATCGAATTAGCATATGGTGATGAATCTTGAACATGTAAGGAGTTAATCTATTGAAGAACATGCACTTGTTCTAATGAACTTTCAAAGCTAATAAGTGAAGCATGAAATTCTTGCCAATCAAGATTCACTTACTTTTGAAGAACTGCCGTTATTGGTAAGTACTCAGCCTCCAAACCAAAAAGTGTGTTAGAAATCAAGTCATCACCACTCAACAGTGCATGAACAATTGCAAGTTCATCAGCTAATTCTTTCATTTTGGTTAAATACTCACACATTTTGAAATATCCTTGAGGAGTCGTAAGCATCATCTTTGTTATCACTTGAATTTGTAACTAGTTGATGATTGCACGATATCATTTAATAGCATACCACAACTCCTGTGACGTCATCCATTTCTTTGGACCAATTACCTGAGAAGCCACCTCCAGTGTCAATGTCTTCATAAACCAGCCACTCAACTTTCGATATATGATGTACTACTCTTAGTATCCTGGATTCATGTCTTCATCTGCAATAACCTTATCTTGACAACTTAGGGTTCCAAACAAGAAACCATATAGTGATAATTAGAATGATGATCGACTGTCATAACAAGAAATTCTTGCGATCTAGCTTTATCGTAGCATTCTAGTTCCAAAAATTACCAAATGAAGTGTTGCTCGTCGTCATCGAGCCTGAACTGCCATGAATGGTCTGTGCAAACATCGATTCAATCTCTAATTCTTCAGATTTGGGATTGTAATCACCAAATCCAGCTTCCATACCACTAGATCTAGCCATGACATGAGCCATTTAGCTCTAATACCATATTGGAATCAAGAAATACTTGAAACCCTATTAGTTAGGGTTTGAAGAAGGAAACGAAAAGGGATTTATTCAATGAATGAATCATCTATTATGTTTCATTATATATCACTCAATAATGTATTACAAGTGTACGATTACAAGATGTAATCACAACCACACATCTCACATTAAAATTGTACACACTTCACATACTCAAAGTACATTGAATCAAACACACAACTATGCACAATAGTTACACTCAGTCAATGGTTAATCTTAATACTATGAATATGTCTTTATGTATTCTCTCTCTTCTTTTGAAAAGCTCATCTTTCTGCTCTTTCTTTTGTTGCGGTATTTGATGTATTTGTTTAAAGCAGATGTGGATAACCGATTACTTCTAACTTTTTTTTTCTTTTTTTTTATGATAATAAACATTGGATTAATGTTGCAAGCTAATTTGGGATTGAAGCTTTATCGTTCAGATTTGACTTTTATTATGGATTAGTTGTTTGCTTGTCCATCGTATGAGATGAGTCTCCCCAATGTGAGAGTCTTCAGGGCTAAACTTCTTGCATATTTTGTTGGCATAAAATAAGATTTATTCAATTTGATTTTTTTTCTCAACATATTGCATATCTTATCAATGCTGGTTGCTTGAAATTTGTAGGCATTAGACTCACATTTTCACATTTTTCAAGCTAAGAGTTTCTTTTTGTTCTCATTGTGCATTAAATCGAGTAGAATAGAAGAGTCTGATCCATGTAGTCGACCCTAACTAATTTGTGAATGAGACTTTGTTGATTGTGTTGACAGAAGAAATTATTCACTCACACAAAGGAAAATATAGTTGTCCCAGCCAACACCTAATTTATTTTTTTGAGAAAATAAAATGATGCAATTTATTTATTTCTGCAAGGGTTCAAATTTAGATATATTCTTCTCGGTGTTTTGCAATGTCAGTTCCACTATCAAACTATTAGGTATGTGAGCATGTAATAGCCTGAATTTAATTCACCATTATTAATATTGTGGTTGTAGACGTGACTGACAGCTCAGACGCTCGTAGGACCCGTAGCTAGGCTTATGCGCGTCTAGAGCTAGGTAAATAGGTACTTTGTGTGCTGTTTTATTTAATTTGCGATGTTCATATTGAAATAGATTAAATGACATCGCAATGTGAGTGATTAAATTACATTTGACGAGCGAGATTGTGTGTTAAGTATTCGCCTTAATATGCGTGTCGATGCTGGTACCGGGTAGTTTAACCGACTTAACACTAGGCCAGGGGAAATAATACACACATAAATAAATAAAATGGGTTAAATAATAATATGTAATGTATATTTGGTGGTTAGTAATATGGTGGTACGCGTATGTCACGGCTCGGGACGCGAAACCAGGCATCGGAACACCCAAAACACTACTTTTTGAGATAAATACAAGGGTGAGTGTGCCATCAGTGTCACAAATTGAGCATGGGAGGTTAGAATAGAAGCATATGGAGGTCCTTGGATAGCCTTGAGATGCACAAATGAGATGTGATGTCAAGTCATCTATATAAGTCAATATTACCTCATTTTCCACCACCTTTTCTCTTTCCTCATCTTATAATCCGAGATTGGAAGAGAAGAAACAAGGGTTTGATGATCAAAGTTGGTGATTTAAGGAGCTTAGAGGGATGAAAACATCAAAAACAAGGTGAGAATCGCATCCACATCAACTTTCTCTATCTTTTGATCTCAATTATAGAGGTGTTGGTGATGGTTTGGTCATTGTGGAGTTGTGGTTTTGATGGGTTTATAGTGTTATGAAGCTGAGTTGTTGGTGTTGTGGTTGTCGTTGGTTTGGTGGGGTTGCTAAAAACTTAGAAATCTTCAGCAGTTTTGCTGTCCAGAACGCGATTAGCGTGCTAATGATGTCACCTAACACGATAATGTTCTTCCTGATGAAGAACGTAAAATTGTCTGGGAATCAGCGCACTTATTCCTAAACCTAACGGACTAGATTCTGTTGTTTAAGTGACTCAAAACACATCCAAATGACTAAAAATCAAATGGAAATAGGTCATTTCAGACGGTAATTTGGGATATCTAAGACTAAGTGGAGCCAGACCGAGGGTTATCAACGGGACAGGGAGTGCGATTTGCGGTGTGTAGTATCACAACTGAAATTTCTTGAGCAGTACTTTATTTTGCTTTTGAATTCACATTCTGTCTTTCATTACTCTATTCTTGGTATGTTATAATGGACGGAAGTTGAGGCTCTCATTCCGTGCCATTTCTGTGTGTACGTCTACTATGTCATAGCATGTGTGCCATCTCGGTGAAAAGGGCTACCCGAGAGTCGTGTCAAGCACGTGTGGGTGCGTTGTAGGTTCCATGTCGACCACCTAGCAGATCCAGATATTGGTCTTGCTTGAGTGCTACTCGTCGGTAGTAGTCTGTTGGGAGTCCGACATATGACGCTAGTCTGACCCTTGGCTCTAGGAACACATACTTTGAGCTTTTAATATTATCTATGCATGTGATGAGCATAGTTGTCTGTTTTTATTTCCGCATGTTTATTTAATAGTTTTGTTTCAATTCCAGTATTTACTTTTCGTATTACTCACTTAATTTCTTTGGGAATACTCACTCTGGACTTGTCATCTATCTTTTTATGATGGCTTGAGTGCATATCCTAGTACAAGTCGTAACAAAGGCAAACTTCCAGAATATTTGTGATTCAGAGACATATAGCCAGGCTTGTACATTTGTATATACATATTTTGTTTTCTTTCGGGTTTTGGGATTGTAAGATACCACATGTAACGACCCAAAAATTTGACTTGCGCCACGTGCCAAGTCAAGGTCGTATGTGGGACCCACTCATCGAATATGTATGTCTGAATCATGAGTGGAGACACTGAGAATGTTCAATTTAAGATTTTAATGCTAATTGTTGAGAAATGTATATGCGGAGAATTCGGTGAGCCGAAACACGAACGGGGACGCGCCTCGAGTCGCGTGTCGATGTGGACCGAGATAACGAGGTGCCTCGAATCACGTGTCGGCGTGGACCGAGGTAGCGGCGTAATGTGGCGACGTCGAAGTCGCGCCACCGCCGTCACCGCGCCACTGCCGGCACCACCGTCGCGCCACTGCTGCCACTCGCCGACGCCGCCTGTCCCTCGGCGACGCCGCCACTGTCGCTCGCCGGCGGTCAGTTCCGTCGTCCAACTATTCGCGTCGGAGCCGCCGCTACCGGTCGCGCCTCGATGGTGCCGACCTTCAGGTCGTCTCACCACTGTCGTTTCGCGCCGCCGTTGCTGTCGTCCGTCGTCTCTGCCGGAATCGCCGCTGCAGTCATCGTCGCTGGTCCGCGTCCAGCTCCCGGAGCCGCGCCGCTGCCGTCACTGGAGCCGTTGTCCGCACAGGTGCTGCTGCCATGTCGCTACTGAGACACCGCCGGAGCTGCCGATCCGTCACTCCTCGCCGGCGTCCCATCGCCATTGCCGCTGCGCCGTGCCGATCTCCTCTCGCGCCGGCGCTTCGCCATTCTCTCACCTCTCGGATCTCCTCCTTCCTCCTCTCCTTTCCTTTTTCTCTCTCTCTCTCTCTTTCTCTCTTTTTGTTTCTTTTTCTTTTTTTTTTTTATTATATATATATATATATATATATATGTTTATATATATATATATATATATATTTATTTGTATATATGCATTTTTTATTTACTTTTTGATGTGACCACATTAAAATCATTATAGCCACATTACGCTGCTACCTCGGTCCACGTCGACACGCGACTCAAGGCGCCTCGCTACCTCGGTCCACATCGACACGCGACTCGAGGTGCATCCCCGTTCGTGTTGTGGCTCATCGAATTCTCCGCATATACATTTCTCAAGAATTAGCATTAAAATCTTAAATTGAACATTCTCGGTGTCTCCACTCAAGATTCGGACATACATATTCGACGAGTGGGTCCCACATACGACCTTGACTTGGCACGTGGCACAAGTCAAATTTTTGGGCCGTTACAGTCTTCCTAACGAATAAGAATTTTGTCCTCGAAATTTACGCAATTCGATAGTGTGTTATGACTGAAGACCCAATGCCATACCCGCCTAAGGCTATACCACCCAAGGCCATACCCGCACAAGGCCATACTCGCCCAAGACCATACCCCCATCTTACTCTGTAGGGTTGGGCTCCTCCGCGACAAGCTGGGCTCCTCTGCGACGAGCTGGGCTCCTCCGTGACCCCCAAGCAATGAACACACCATCTGCCTCCTCCCATCAATATATGTCAAGACAACATCCTCGCAACATATATTGGAATACAAACGAACATATTAGTCCAATGATCCACCGTCACTAACATACTCATATCCGTAATATGTCCGCGAGAATGTAAATCAATTCCTCTGGTTGTCCGTTAGTCTCTGATCGAGTGAGTCTCAACCCAACTCGTACCCTCTATCAGGTTACGAAGGATAATAGTCGGACTTGACTTGGCAATAGCATGAATCTGTTCATGGCTCTGTTGTACCTGGCTGTCCATACGCCCATACAGGTACGTTGAAATCCCGATCCAAATGGAACATGTCTTTGTCCTTGTCATTGTGCATGACTAGACCGTTGTCCCTGTCTCTGCTTTCGACTGGAGCTCTGACCTTGTCTCTGGCCACCGCCTCTGCCATCAATCCTCTGATGATACTTATGCTAAGGATCTGACAGTTCTGGCTACTGTAGTGCACTAGCGTAACTCAACGTTGGACCAACTAACATTGGTGCAGTATATACTGCATATGGCGGAAACGCAATAGATCCTACGCTCTAAACTCGATCTCTTAGCCACGATCATCTGACTCTTTTTTCTTCTTCGATCATCTCCAAACCCTCTCACTAACTATAACGACGTCGATATGCGACCGGTACTCAGGCGCGTGTGCTCCCAAAGCTCTCACCAGCTATTACCCTCGCTTAAGCCTCATGTACTGTTCTCGAAGCCGTCGTCACCCAACATAACCAACAAATTTTAGGAAACCGTGTATGACATAGTAAGCTTGCTCAATGTCCGTATCGGTTGCACCCCAAGCATACTTCATCACGGGTATATACCGATCCATGTACTGCAACTGACTCATTGGTCCTCTATCGAATGGTCTGAAACTCAGTCCTCTGTAGGTTACGGACTGTTCCCCATGGACACTTCCGTAGTACGCCACCAGACATCGACTTCGCCGAACAACGAAGCTGATGAGATACTTTGCTACATATGAGCTGGTGTAGCCAATACATCATGTATCTTCTCGTGGAGCCTCATATACCCTTCTGCAGCCTTGAGGTTGGTACCCCCGTGGAACTTCTCTGGATGATGCCTCCGAAACTCACGAGCCTGCCTCGCCTCAGCTGTTGCCCTAGCACCCGTATCAATCGGCGTGCTCAATGTATCCTCAATCGGTGTCTCAGGTATAAGAGATACTATCTCGACCTGAACATATGTCACCTCGGTCACTGCAGGTCTTGCCTAAACTGAAAGTTTTTTAGATGGGTTGTGAACTGTAAAAACACGCTCAGCCTAAATAACTAGCATTGCTGACGTAGATGGCGATGGTGTAACTCGTGCCCTTAACAATCGGAAAATCTCCTGTAGTTGTTGGTAGTGCGATGTATGCAGCTCACCGGCACTCGCAAACCGCAAACCTGAAGCCTCACGATCATTTCTAAACCCAGTCCGAAATGTCGTCGCATTTTCCATAGCCACGAGTCCTCGAATCAGGGTATAGTTACCGATGTCGTATATAGTATATTACAACACCATAAATATACCATATAGGATCAAGTGTTACTCTTTTCTTAGCAACTTTAAACGCATTTTGTTTTCTTTCAACATGCACTACCTTGCACGAAAACTCCTTTCGGTACGTTAGTTAACGTATCCGAACAAATTGTAGAATGTGAGAAGTCTTGAGACGTACAATCTCATAGGATTTATATTTAGGTGGCATCTCACTTTTAGAACGATTTGCAGACTCTACCTCAACTCGTAACACTTAATTCATTTACAAGTCCCTAAAGGTGGTGGTCGACTTCACCAACCCTGAGACTATAAATACTTAGTGTCACTAAAGTGGAGTTAATTGGGCTTCTGATCCAACACTACTACTCCAAAGCTTTCGACAAAGCTAAGAAGTTCGTACACGATGAAATCGTTAGCTCTCAAGTCATCTCAACACTTTGCTCCCTTAGAGTCTGCTTGTCTCATAAATCTTCGTCCCTTTTATTCGTTTATTTTTTTTTCTTGATTGTGTAACCTTGTGTCCTCGAGGTTCGTGCGGAGCAGAACTCGAGGCACATCAAATTTGTTTTTTTTTTCTATTAAGTCAATACAATTCAACTCTTAATATTTGAACTCCAATTCAATATTCAAAATCAATTTCGCATACTTTACAAATCCATTTTGGCATTTACATTCCAACTAAGACCCTCAAATTTCTCGAGTTCTTAAAAAATGTTAAACTACAAAACCAAATCCTAAAAAACCTTTTAAATACAATACAAAGTTATTTCAAAATTTACTTTTTCATTTCCAACCCATTCTCACAAATCCAAACGGTGTTCTAGCATTTTAAAACTCCAAAAGCCTCCAAGTTCCAAAACATTGATTTCAAGTCCAAATTAATTTATAAGGTAGCTAAATGATCGAGCAAGTCTTGAACTCAAGCTTACTCATAATGCTTTTATAATGCACATAACGGTCCACTTAAATCGAATTTAAGGGTGTTCACCTTTTTATAACGCATGTCTCCCTAAGAATGGACATTTATCTATACTATAAGACTTCAATGAAACAAGTTAGAATTTCTTGTGGGCATTTCATCGAATACTTAATGTGCAACCCCAATATGTTGACCCTTAAACTAGCTTCTCATGTTTAAGCCTCACCAATGCTTGCCACATCAAGAACTATAAATTTGAACATTGAAACATTATCTCATTTTACTCAAAATGAATTGTTTCATTTTCCATTGGCTTCACCAAACCAACAATGCTATTTATCTCAATTTATCAATTGAACTAACTAAATTCTTGTTACATATTGTTGCCATTCTTTTTTTTTCCATTTTCCACAATGTTGTAAACAACTGGCATGAGCTGTTGATTAACCAAAAATGAAATTAAGTAGGCAAATGAAACATCAATCACTAACTGATTCCATTTGAAACAGAACAAAGTGGTTCGACTGCCCTTACCAAACCTCTCCGAATGAGCCTTTTACCAAAGAATACCAAAAGCTCATTTTTATAAACCTTTGTAAATACAAAGTCTCGTTCCTATCAAATATATATATATATATATATATATATATATATATATATATATATATATTATAATTTCTATCCAATTAATCATTAGCATCAACTTCTTTATTATCTATTTCCCGATTCCGATAAATTTATCGTCAATCTTTTTTCAATTTTACTCATCGCGTCTCACGCGATACACAAGAGTGAATATCGTATATCTATCGATAATAATATAATACAACACATCAAATATCACATATAGTTCAAATTTTAATTTCTCCAACTCTCCTCACTTCCCAACGAAGACTTCAGTCAGGATCATAGGGTTCCACTCTAAGTTTAGGGTTCCTAACTTCCGCTGGTTTATGTCTTTCGTTGTTTGTGGGTTACTTAAGAGCTAAATGTAAAAATTTAGGCTATGATACCAACTGTGACGGCCCCAGTTTCCCATAAACTGAGCCCCGCTTGGCCTAAGCCCACGTGGACCGCCGAGCCGGTATCGCAAGGTCAACGCAGGCCTAGTCAGCCTTCCAATCCCTCATTATACGCAATTTCACCATTTTAAGTTGAGTTATTAATATTTTTCAAGATTTACCAATTTATGCGGAAGCAACTAATACATTAAATAACTCAATAGTAATGTAAAAAGTTAGGCAACCTAATTGTGGAACCCAGAGTAAAAATGTTATCATCAGATGAGAGTAAATACAAGATATATAAGCCCAAAATCCCAATGTTGTTAAAACAAGTATATTTAACAATACAAAAGATTCACCTAGCTATAGAGTTTCTCCTTGCTGTATCGTAGATCTACACTCAGTCAAACATGAGATTGGCGAGCCCAGGTAAGTAAAATCCAATAGAATCTAAACAATAATTCAAGATAAAATACAGCAGTCTAAAAGTCATGCAGATAAAAAGAAAAATGTACGGAATGCATGATCATGAGACTGTAAAACAATGAAAGTACAATGAGAATGAGTGTCAAAGGAAACAATATAGAGAGTGCTCAAGTAGTCTAAGACCACCGAATGCGAGTGCCACAGGGTCGGGGTCGCAAAGTCGCGATAACACCAAGCAGACTCGGGTCATTGGATGCGACATCTCCGTACCTAAAATGTCGCGAATGAGGGATATCAATGGCGCCCCGGATAAAACACATCTCATTCCGACCAAATACTGTGACTCGAGGTCATAGCCCTGGTTGCGAGCCGCAACCACTCCAATCAGAGACACGAGTACGACTCACTTGGCCTTCGGACACTCATAAGTAAGTGGGAATTCCAAGAAAGGGACATGGTTCAACATTAAACAAAAATGCAAGTTGAATGAACTACTGTACATTTTCTAACTGGTTTACTTACGGTTTTCGCGAACAATCCAATTCGTCCTTAACACGTCTGCTCATGCCTCGATTTGCGCACCTGACACCCGACTATAGCCTCATAAGTCCCTGGTGTCAATTTATACCAATTAAATTATTTAATTCATTCAAACAAATATGTTCATGGCTAAACCCGCAAAATTCCATAATAAATTTAATTTCATAAATCTTTATGACTCAATAGTCTAAAGAGTGAAAATTGTGTTTTATGGTTAGAGGTCTTGAGTTTGATTTCAGACAATTGTATAAAATTTTGGTAAAAAAAAACTTAAAAAAATATGGATTTTCATGCGGGGCGAGAGAAGTAGAATCACCACGGAGATCACCATGGGGCACGAAGCAGGAAAACTCTACAGCGTAAGGATAGTCCCAACTAATGAACTCTAATCGTTCCAAAGAAAAATCAAATGTGATAATTAAAGTTGACATTAAGGAACTATGCATGTATTAAGTCAACACTTGCCATTGATGGAACTATGCATTGTTGAATTGGAGCAATAAGATGCATATACCATGTCAATGTGCTGCCGAATCAAGGAATGGCCATGATCGTCCTGCCTAGAATATACGCCAATGGGGTGTCGCTAGGTGTCAGATGAATGTGTCATGTCCCACTGTACAAATTGAGATTAGTGACCTCGTGATTAATACATTTGGCTAACTTAATTGGAAAATACAAAAGTAACTTACTTTAGACACCAACACAGTTGGATGTCGTGCATTTCACCTCGAGATGTGCATGCACACATCTTGGCGTTATTGCACGACATCCGGCTAGGTCGAAGCTTAAAGTCGGTTACTCTAGCGGTTTCCAACTTAATTAGTCACTTGACAAAAAAAATAATTATTGAGCTTTAAAGAAGACTTTGATGTTCCAACAAAAAAGGTGAATGGAAGTTGAAAGGGCGTAGATGATTATAGAACCCAATGCGATGGGACCCCACCACCGCCCATAGAAGAAGAGTCTCGTTCAACCAAAAAAGTAAAGAACCGAAATGAATATGGAGTTAATGCAGTTGGTGACATTGGATTCACTCGGTTGTTCAGTCTTTAGTTCCAACGGTTTCTGACATGGCGATGTGCTATGACCCGGGAGAAATTGAAGTCTCACCAAAGGAAGTGATGAGAACAGTTGAAAACAATGTCGAACATATTAGATTTGCAAACATGATTAGAGAGCAAATGATCCTCTCTATGCAGAATACAGTAATCGTGAAGCTACTTGGGCGATCTATCGATTATAAGACCTTCTCTGCTAGACTCTTGTCTTTATGGAATCTAAAAGGAGAATGAAGATTATGGATGTTGAAAAGCGTTTTATCTGGTTTAATTCGCGAACCAAGTGGACTACCAGAGCGCTCCACTAGATGGCCCTTGGACAATCTTAGGGCATTACCTACTAACTATGCCTTGGTCTCTGTTTGTTTTAACTCCTGTAAGGAAAATCTTACTACGGTAGCTGTCTGGATCTATCTCCCAGGGCTTTCCTTTGAGTACTACCATAATAACATCCTTAGAGATTTGGCTCCAACTGTCGGTTCCTTCATCAAAATTAACTATAACACCTATAATCGTTAGTGAGGCCAATTCGCCAGAATGGTCGTAATCTTGGACTTGACGAAGCCCATAAAGCCCACAATCATGGTCAATGGCCGCCTCTATATGACTGAGTAAGAGGGCCTGCCATTCGTCGGATATCATTATGCACATTATGGCCATGTAAGCAACCATTACCCATTAAATCAATCGAATGAGACAACTAAATAACTTGGCTCTACGCAGCCTGTTATAGGAATGGAAGCATCATCTTCGGCGCTCGCCGAAGCTAATCTTCCAGCCAACCCCTAATGATGATGTCATTAACCCGTAGATCCATGTAGCACAATGACCAATATGCCTCAAGCCCACATATTCTCCTATTGGTCCTATAATAGGAAGATAACCTAGCTCAGCATCCACTTCATCTAGGTATGGACCTCTAGCCAATATCATAGAGGAATACAAGACCACTGAAATCATATCTAGTATGGCCCCTCCGGCCGCTAACAAATCTACCCCTGAAAACAAAGAAGTAAAGGGACCCGACCCCGCTAGTGTACCTAAGACCCAAACTAAGAAAGTAAATGATGTCCCCTAAACCTAAAATAAATCCAAAAATCTAACTCAAATACAAACCCATGATCCCCCTCCAGCACCTTAAGTCCACCCTAAAGGAAAACATTCATCCCAACTACCAACCCTAAGCCACCCATAACCCAACCCAATTTCCTTCCCATGATTCCCTCCCAGCACAAGTCTAGTAACCCCCATTCTACCCCTCTCTAGCATTACCAATAGAGATTGTCACTGAAATGGTGATGGAGCAAGCCTTTGACCATGCCCTATCCCAAGGCAGATAATCCAATGTCTTCATATCCTTTACTCAAATCCAAATTAACCATGTAACAATCTCGAGGTGTTTGAGTAGGAAGAAGAGGGAAGGGGGAGGGGGAGGTCGACCCCCTGACAAGTCTAAAATGTTCCTTTTGAAGAATGATATGAAGTTCAAGAGTCGTTCCTCTAAGGACAAAAAATTAAATGCGGACCTCTTAGACGACAAAGCTAATGATCTCAGTATAAAGATAGATGAGGTGATGATTAAAAGTAAGGATGTTGTGTATCGATCCCTACTCGGTATGAAATCTTTACCAAGCCTTAGGTTTCACCCACATCCTTTTGTGTACATAGTTATTTATGTCGATACAACCATCAATTCTTGTTTGGGATTGTCAAGGTGTTGCGAGTTGTAAGTTTAGAAGATATCTGAAGTCTTTATGCTCATTATACAAGCCGAAAGTTGTGATTCTTATGGAACTCAAAATCAGTAGTCTTCAGACATATAGAGTTATTAGCAAATTGGGTTTCCAAAAGTCTCACCTTACCGAAACAAGTAGATACTCTATTTAACGACCCATTTTATTAACATCGTTATCATTTATTATTTACATATTAGGATGACAGCTCTGACCAACGTGGACACTGCAGGTAGGCTAAGGTCACGTTTGACTAGGTAGTAGTTATATATTGTCTGATTGGTTACTTTTATTGTGGTGAATTTAATTTAATATGGCATAAATCATCGCATGTTTGTAAATATCATATGTTATGTCGAGTGAGATGGCGTGATAGGGAATCACCTTGTAAAGCATATCGACACGGGTATCGGATAGGCGTAGTATGGGTACACTAACTTTTATAATACTAATTTGAATAAAATGACTAAGAATCAAGGTGAATATGACACAAAATGGAGAATCAAACTTTAGGCTAAGTCAAAATAATTGGATACATTAAGGATTGACGTGACTCGAGATGTATGTCGAGATGTGGGGCACTGGGTGTCGGGTAGTCGGGAGTGAGTAAGACTACAATTGGGTTAATTATGTGATAAAATACACTAAATATATTATTATTGTACCTAAATTGGCTACTTAAAAATAATTAAATTGATTTTCCTATAGTTAGATAGAAATTATCTAAGCCATTAATGAACATTGGGATGATCCTATCATGTGCAATACTAAAATGTTTAGTGTCTTAATGAAGTTATTAATTTGTGTGTAACAGCCTTGATAAGGACCATAAAATCGTCCTCGAGATATGTATACACAATTGATTCCATCACAACCTATATGAACCCCACTTAGTGGAATGTTTGGCAAAACTACTACTCATTTTCATGCAACTCACTTGGAAATCCCAGCAAGAACTGAAAGAAATTAAGGGTTCAAATTGGGGATCTTGGGCTGGATTTCTTGAAGATCAAGGGCTATAGTCAAGGTAATGCACTCCCTCTCCATCAATTTCATCTTTTTCAACTTCTTTTCCCATGAAAATAAGCTTGTAAAATTTGAGGTTTTAATGGTGATTTTTGTTCTTGTTTTTGTTATTGGGTTAATGATGATAAAGATAAGAGAAATAATTAAAAAGGCACGATTCAGGTAGGCTCAACCCTTCATTAAATCATAAACATTTTTACAAAAATCCAATTGAATACATAATAAATAAAATAAATCATAAAAATCTAGAAAAATGAGCGAAAATATAAGAAATTGGGAAAAGGTAGAACATTAGGTGTCGAGAATTTTTTTAAATCATTTGGCACTCGGTGTAACTCGAAAAATGAGCCACAACTAAAAATTAGAATAAAATTCTAGATTTTAGTTTAATATTAATCATTTGACTTAATGTGGCTCTAAATCAATTAAAATGATACATTTGGACTTCAGGGATTAAGGGAAACTGTAGCTCAGGTACCAGGAGTTAGGCAAGGTCGAATTCGGGACTTCGGGAAGTCGGAGAGCATGTTTAAGGTTTGTAAAACATAATGAGAAGTTATTTGAGTATTTAATTGTTAATCTAATTGTTTCCATCCATTTTTGGCTTATTATTATATTCACTTATTGTTAATGGGACAGTTGGTTGAGGTTACTCCCACACGCATATTTGTTGTATTTTTATGGCATGCTAGACTGCATCAAATGTGACCAAGTCCTTGGTGAATGACAACCCGAGCTACTCTACGATGCATGTGTCAGTGAAGCGTATGTTTAGACCAATCACCGTGAAAAACTAGGTAAAAGACTAGTGGGGTGTGAAATTTGAGAATTTCATAAACTAGATTAAGCGACTAATTAAGGATTTTCGAATTTATTTAGGGAATTTAAGTATCTGAGGTGGGACCCACGTGTTACGGACTGAAGATCATAAGATCAAATATTATTTTAGCGTAATGCATGATTAATTTATGTAATATACATTATTCATCGTGAAAGAGTGTCAAGTTGAGGTGGAGATGCGATCTTTGCGAATTTCGGAGCGCGATGAGATATATTCTGATTTTTACGAAATTGGGTAATTTGTGGGGTTTAATTTGGGTGTAAAATAGAGATAAACATGAAAAATAAAAGAAAACTTCAAAATTGCCAAGAGGGGCAATGGTTTGTTTAAGGAGAAAAGATAAGCATGAGGTCGTTTTTATGATTTGTTAAAATAACTAAACCATTTGACTATGTGAAATAGAGAACGAGTTTTGGGTTATAAACCCTCATTCCTTCTATCGATTCTTCTCTTCTTATCGTTCCTCACCGTCTTAGTCCTTTCCCAAGCTTGACTAGTTGTGATTTCGTTTCCCCAATACTCATTGGAATCATTATTTCCCTCTCGATCCTCCCTACTCTTAATAGTCTCTCTCTCTCTCTCTCTCTCTCTCTCTCTCTCTCTCTCTCTCTGTGTTTTTCAAACTCATCTCTCTCACTGCTGTGTTATTGGTGAAGAATAGCGGGTTAGATGGAGAGAAAAATGGAAGATCAAGTAGCGAATTTGGTGATATATTATCACGGCTTAAGTTTTTAAACATTAGTTAATTTCTTAATCAAGATCATTAACTCGTGATGTAGGACCCATATTGAGATATATGTTGTGACCGAGGCAATGTGGCTGAGGTATATGCTATATTTTTCCGGATGTATGGCTAGTGTATTATATATGTGTAGACTACTAAGTCACTCCTACTGGTGTTTAGGAGTCGAGACGTGAGCTGGGACGTGCCTTGAGATGCGTACCGATGTGGGACCGAGGTAGAGAGTGATGAGTTGAGTGAGGGTTAAGTTATGTGGCTTAATTTAATTGAATTAGATGTGGCTATAGTTTGATTTACATTAAATGTATCTAAGTTAGCAAGTTAAAACAAAAACCACTTGATGTTTCTCGAGATACATGTTGACACATCAAGAAATCAATTGAGTTGATATTGGTGTTAGTTAGAGAGAGTTAGTGGAGAGTCAGTGGAATTGTGGCAAGATGTAAGCCATTAAATTAGTCTCAAGATGCGTATGTACATAAAGATCAATGGCTATTAAACAATCTTATATAAATATATAAGATTGTATATATTAACCCATGAAAACCATTTCATTTCGTTTCTTAAGCTTAGAAGCTAAGTAAAGTTGCCGGAGAAGAAAAATCAAAGAAGATTAGCAAGATAATGAAGGAATTTTGATGAAGTTGAAGGTGTAGATCAATCTTTGGGGTGGTTATCAACTAGGTAGTTTTACATAAACTAGTAACTTAGTTTAATTTGGTGAATTCATGATAAATGTGAAGTATGGTTGTTCTTATGTTGTTGGTAGTTGTTTTAGATCTCTGTTAGGCTAGAAAAGAGATCCCAAGGTGTTGCAGTGGTCTATGTGTGAGAGAACTTAGAATTATAAGTGCAAAATTCTGGGTTTTCCTGCACATAGCGCGCTACCTGTAAGTAGTGAGCAAATGAGATTGATAAGCGCACTATGAGGTAACTAGCGCGCTAGGTGCTCTGGTAGAACAAAATCAGCAATTTCCTAACTTCAACTTAAAAAATTTAAACAACTCCAATACCTAGTTAATGGTCTAAACACACTCTAAAACATATGAAATGATATCAGGAACCTAAGGAAGAGTCTCGGGGGTTCAGGTACACGATTCTAGGTGTCAAAATCTGGATTAGCCTAGGAAATTGTATAGGTTGTAAGTAAATTAATTAAGATATTCATTTACATTTCATTCCAATATTGTTATCTATTTTCAGTGATTTGAACTGAATTGTTCATTTGTACTCTATATGCCATGACTTGTTGATTTATCTCATTCTGTGAGTTTGTTATCTTGGCATCCGTTGTTGATTTATGGTTTCATTGACTTCATATCATGTGTTATGTCGTTTTATATTATTGAGATGTTTAGTCAAATAAAATAGCATGCTATTAGGTAGTGGTTTACGGTATTGTAAACTTAATTTCCTTAGTGCATCAAATATGCAATCCTATTATTGGATTTTGAAACCATGTCATTCATTGAGTTAATAAATTATTTATTATATCTAAGACCATGATATGATAGAGATTGAGCGGCATTCGAGGTCACTAGACTTTTAGGGTTGTCTGTATCTCACCACTAGGCTGTGCAACACATGGGTATAGGACCCGAGGTTGTCGACAAGTATACATAAGAGGTGTTTGGTACTTGTGATTGATTGTGGAGGCCTAGAGCTCAACTCCGACCTTCAACAGAGATGTGGAGCTTAGCTCCATCCTGAGATAGTGGAATAAAGGCATTTGGGATAGGACTAATGGTCGACTGGCCTTAGATCGTTACTACTTAGCTGAGTGTTAGTTTCATATTGTTTAACCGAAATATCTCATAGCATTATTTTTTTTAGCATAGTTGCTATTATTATGGTTTCGGATACTTATTGTATATTTGAAAATGTGAACAAATATCTCACAGTATTACTTTATATTTTCCCGTACTCACCGTTATTCTTATGATAGTGTGCGTAGATTCATCGACTAGTAGATCAGGCAAAGAGAATATCAGCGACTACCTTTAATCTAGTGTAATGCTACTACGCCAGACTTTGTAGGTTTTGACTTTGTTGTATGACTTTTATATGTCTTTCATATACTTTTCGGGTTGTATATATTATGGGTTGAGAGATAGCACCCTAACTAGATACATGATGATATATTTTCGCCGTTTCATTATATATATGTGATCTTTATTTTCTGGTTTTTCACATTCTTAGGTATCATGTTAAAAGTTTTCCAAATTGTTAAGACTTCCGCTGAATAAAATTTAATTTTCAAAGTTTTTATTAACTTTGATTTATTAACCAACATGAGATAAGAAAATGCTTATTCCAAAAATTAAATTGTAAGTAGGGAAGTTTTGAAAAAAAGGCTGACTAATTCATTGTTAGGTCGTACGTGATGAGATTAGGGCTTAATGATAGGATTAGGTATGATGGTTCCCTAATTTAAGAAGGAGCCATCGCAGATATAATCAATTAAGGTAAGTGTTTTGATTGCAATGAATTGATTGATTGTAGAAGTTGGTTCGTTGAATCGGGGAAAAAAAGTGTTGTTGTTGTTGTTGTGAGGGAGATAAAGAGAAATGAGGTGAAAGGTTGAGAAGAAAAACACACACACAACAACAAAACAGAAAAATAGCAGCAATAACGAATTAAAAAAAGAAACAAAACAAGAAGAACGAAACTATTTTATTGAAGCGAGTTGGTGCAGTAGATTAAATTGTTGAATTGATGTTTAAAACTCTAGGAATTGAAGAGTTGTGTTTATTTTGCTTTTTCTCATCAATTGGAGTTGTTTGAGACTAATTTACATTCTACTTGATGAAATTCTTGGAAACCAAAATGATGAAATTCGTAGTTTTGAACTGTCGAGATAGAAAAAGTCGGGTATGGTTAATTTCTTCAATTCTTAGTATTTGGTGACGATATTTGGCAAATTGGTACTCCATATAACCTATTCTTATCTAAGGTTTTCAATTTTAGATTCTCCTATGGTTCGATCGGGTTTTCAAGAGCGTGAACAGAGGTCACAACCTTAGTTTTAAGCTACTCAAAAACCTAAAAATTTGGTTAAGTATAAAAACTGCTTGCAAGCAAGCAAGTTGGGTCAATAAGTTGAGGTATCAAATGATTTTCAAATTACATGGGATTAAGATTATTTTAACCCTTATCTATCATATTTTATATAATCTAAAGGTACAAACTTAGAATCAATTATTTTGGTACTGTAAAAGTGGCGCAAAGATAGCCTGCAAGCCACTATCAAAATTGAAAACGATTTTTGTTGGCCAAGTTGACATTTGTGGAAAGTTGTATTTAAAGGCCACGTTTTATTAGTAAAATAGATAACGTTTTGATGACTAATAGATATCTCCAAATCTCAACAATCCTGATCTCTTGGGAAGTCCCAAGATTGATAGGATAATAAATCACGTAGTGTGACTTTTTTTATTGTAAGGCTTTTGGCAATTGTGTGAAAAGAGTTCTCCCGAAGTGTTTCTCTAAAAACCTTTTAGGATGTAAAAAATACCGGAGACTACGCAACAAGAAATAAGACAAAGATACGCTTCTGTAAATACTTTTAATTCCTATTTACATCAAAACCTTCAATTTTGACAGTTGCGAGTAGCCATGTTTGACAAATGATTCAAAGGCCTTATGGAAGTCCAAAATACTTGCGAATAGGTTCGTTTGAATCTTAGTATATCACATTTCAATGGCTAATAAGGTTTGTAATGAAATGCATTGGTTCAGAGGTCGAAATTTAACATTGGACATAAGATCTCGCTTTTGAAAAATTTGCACTACCTATAATTTTACTAAGTGTTGAAAGCTTATTTTGGGGTCGTTTTGATTTGGAATATGAATGAGAGACTCATATAAACATTGCAATGCAATGTTTAGGTATTTTGGCTAAAGAAATAACTCCAAAAGTTGATAAAATGAGTAAATTGAGATTTGTTGAAGTTTTCATGTTGAGATTTGGAATTGGCAAGATTAAAATTACCAATTGAGTTAAAATCCTAATTTAAGATTCATAGTAAATTTATAAATTGTTCTTAAAGACAATTAAGTAGTTTTTGATTGAAATCGGAAATATAAATTAAGTTTTGAGACTTAAGATGAAGTTGTTAGAGTTTAGAGTGGTTTGAAACCCCTTTGTAACTTGTAGATGATTTTGAAGTGTAGAAATGGAGTTATAACTCTAAAATGTGAATTTTGTGATTTAAATTGGACATGTCGAAGTGCAGAAAAGCTGGGGAATGCAATGTGAGACTTCATAACCAACTTTGAGTTGGTTTGATTGTAAGTAAACCCTATAGTGGTCTTTACTATTCTTGAAGTTTTATCTTTGTACCTGCATTTGTGTTTAGTTTGCATAGCATTTCGCATCATTCTTAGTCATGCATACATGGCATCCAGATAGACTTGCCCCCACTTCGGTAGTAAGAGTGTGAGGTGCTCTACTCCAAACTATACATACTGCTGGCGTCTAAGGCAGGTAATGTCGACTCCGAGGTACTATGCATTGAAGTCATAAGAATGTTCTATGTTCATCGTGAGTGGACCCGCTTGTTATAATTGTGACGACCCCAGTTCCACAATCCTAAACAGGGCCCTGCCTGACCTAGACTTACGTGGACCCCCAAGCCCGTCTTGCTAAGTCACGCAAACCTAGTCAGCCTTCCTTTATCATTTACCATTTATCAAGCAATTAACGTGAGTTATCAAAGTTATAGCGGAAGCAATTAAACTTCAAATTAACTAAAAAAACTCAAACAACCTAGAGTGCAAAAACCTCGAATATGTATATCATCATTAATGAACATTTCGATGAGAGTAAACACAAGATATACATGTCAAGCTCTCTCAAAAACCCTAATCCCAATGTTTCAAAACAAGTATATCTAATAATACAAAAAATCACATATATCAGATAAGTGGAAAGAACTGCTCTAGTATCCACAAACTATATCTCCTAACTGTGGAGCCTTCCCCTTGCCGGATTGTTGACCTGCACTCCGTCAATTACAAGAATGACGAGCCCAAGTAAGTAATGACAAGCAGGACATATATACAACATTTCGAAATAAATAAATCAGCCTAATTCATGCGAATAGAGAGAAAAGAATAGGGAACACATGAATATAAAAGACTATGACTAAATCAATCGATAAGTGAGGGTTCGGAATACGAAAAAACTAAATAGCAAGGAGTTTCCAACTAAAGGTCGTTGAGTCGCGGCAAAAGCCCAACATTCTCGGGTTTAGGACGAGACCCAGCCTACCAGCCCTAACCCTTGCGACTATGAGATATCTACAGACCCGGATAAGTGCCTCCAACATACACTCAATTGGTAGATATCAACGACATCTAGATAAGAGCCCATATCATAGATAAATAATAACAATGACTCACTTACCAATAGACCACTCAACCAATAGAAATTTCGAAAGAAATGATGAACAAAGTAATAACAACAAATTTAAAGCTCAAGAAATAACTGTAAGATTTTCTAGTTGGTTTACTTACCTGTATCCAAACTACTGTGCACTCAAATCAGCTCTGACACGCCTCCAAATTCGTACCCGACACTAGTAAACTATGTCCCTGATAATCATATGGGCGAATTTATATTGTGTTAGAGCCTATTTGAGAAATTTTAGATTTTTTTTAAATCTGAAAAGTGTTCAAATTAGAAAAATATTAGTGGTGGCACACTTTTCGAAGAAATATTTGTTGGTTAAAAAATGTTCGACAACGTTAACAAGTGTTTTTCCACTTTTCTCAACCTTTTCTAATTTTTTCCAATTTTCCTGAATTTTTGTTGAATTTTCATGATTTTTATTGGATTTTATGCTATTTAATTATATTTTTTTATTATTTTTTGAGTTCGGGGCCTTTTGGGCTACCTTTTTCAATCTGGTCTATTTGAACCAAATTTGCTCGATTGTTTTGGGCGAACCTAACTCGGCCCAACCTACTGGGCCTAAGCGGCTGATTTTTTTTCTTCATCTTCTTCAACCCCAAAGCACCCCAATAAGATGTATAATCAAACTCTAAACCCAACATTAACTCACCCAAAATCCACAACAACAACATCAAATTTAAGAATTCACCAATTGCTCAAATGAAGTTAATGGAGATGGAGAGGTACCTAGCTTGATGTTTTTACAAGTGTGATCACCACCACTTCTCCACCCTCACTGGTTGCTCTTCTCCCAATACCCTAGTAATCTCTCTTCTTTCTCTCCTCCTTCCATGCCTAAAACGTTGTGAGTAGGTGAGGGAGTGAAATTTTGAGTTTTTATGTATTGGATAAAGATTGAACCATAGCCACTCATCCATTTGTGCACACGTATCTCGAGGCATGTCTAAGGGACCATCTTCACTCAATTATTAACCAAGTCATGCACAAATGACTCACAAGTTAAGCAGGTTGGGAGGTAAAAGAAATGCCAATGTCACCATTGCAGTCAGAAAAGGCACCTGAATGCTAATTGTAGGCATCGCCATCACTATCAGGAGCACAACGTGGTCATGCCAAGGAGAAAGCACATATAGTTGCACGATCGGACAGAGATGCGGCCAGACAGTTCGTCAAGGGTATGTTATCTATTATGGGTAAACCGATAAGCGTTATGATATATTCTAATAGCACGTTTGTGATAAGTTGTTCATTATGAAATATTATTAGGATAATTTATATATTTTTTATTATTGAGTCTTTAAAATATTAACCTAAATGTTTTTTTTTGTTATTTTCAGGGTAAACGAAGAACGTTAGAATTCGGGGTGAAAAACTATGAGAAATTATGTATTTACATGCAATGATCAACTACCAGAGGATTTGACTATAGTTACGTATTATACAGTGGGTGAAAGGGTGACCAAAAGGTCGAGCAACACAATAAACTAACACTCTCCAGCCACAATGTTTCAAAGACCCTCGATCTGCATCAAGATATGCATCAACACCATCTCCCACATATTCAGTCTTCCCATGTGAGTTCTTTTCCATCCCTAGCAACTGCTACATAGCAATTTCCTATTCGGTCAACACGTCATCCACTGTGTTCACCTTGTTCCAACAATCGACTGTCCTAGAGATGCGTTCAGCGCATATGCCTAAGTCGTTAATTATGAAATATTATTAAGATTATTTATATAGTTTTTATTATTGAGTCTCCAAAATATTAGCCTAATTGTCCTTTTTGTTATTTTTAGGGTTAACGGAGTGCGCAGTTGAATTCAAACAAAAAAACTACGCGAAATGGTATATTTACATGCAGTGATCAGCTGCCAGAGGATTTGTCTCAAGTTACGTATTGCACAGTAAGTGAAGAGGTGATCAATAAGCCAAGTAATACACTAAACTGACGTACTTCAACTACAACATTTCAAAGAACCTCGATCTGTATCGAGATATGCGTCAGCACCGTCTCCCACATATTCGATCATCTCATGCAAGTTCTTTTCCATCCCTAGCAGCTACCACGTGGTGATTTCCTATTCTGCTTGGACGTCATTCACAGTGTTCTCCTCGTTCCAGCAATCGATTATCCTCGGGATGTATGTTGCACGTATGCCAAAGTTTTCACCGAGTCGTCTATGCGAGTTTTCGTCATCAATAACTATTGTGGATGATCCTCGAGATATGTAACTGTCATGTATCCCAGATTGAGACATGAACTCCTTCTTCTCCTCACCTCACCTGCGTGTGCCATGTGGCAGTCCTCCATTCGCCTAGTACGTCTACATCAGCGTCCTCTTCTCCAATCACCTCCAACCACGTTAGTCACGCTAGCAGCTCATCTAATCCGTGCGTGACACATGTTCAGAAACCTAAATCAAGCTCACATTAGCCACATGATCTTCCTCGATGCACGAGACACTGTACAACCCACCAATTTTGAATTCTCTCTCCTCCACTTTTGTATTTCTCTCCCACTCTTGACTATTCGATTCTCTCTCTTTCTCTCTCCCTCTACTTATATTTTCTTTATTTTCTTTTATGTTCTTCATCCATGAGAGACTAATCTCATGACCTAGACAAGACTGCGAGGGAGGTTCGACTATTCCCATCCATAAATTTGTGAGATTTATTTATCTTAATTTCATTGCTTTTCATTGGTGTTTTTTTTCTTTGGTATTGATTAGTTAAATAAGTTTAAATTTATTTTTAAACCTTGATTATTTTGTCAGTGAGTTGTAAGCATCCGTCCTTATGCAATAAGACCACACAAGTGGTAATTGACAATACCAATTAGTTCGCCCCTTTTAGGACAGATCAAATACCTTAAGGATCTAGGCTAAGTCGGACACACTAGCGATTCGATTGTCTAGGTGTAGTGCCTTCACAAAACCCATTGCCGTTATCGTGTTAAACCCAATGCGCTTGGGAAGTAGTCACTGTCGTATCTTGCCTATCGAGACTAAGAAATGTGAGGAACCGCGTATGTTACCGGGTCTATAGCTATACTATGATACTTTTGATTTGCATACTTTATATAAATTGATGACCAAATCCAATCTTTTATCGAACCGAACTTGTATGTATTGACCTACGTATTTTTATTAATTAATTTTCAAACAATTTCCATTGCTTTATTTATTTTATTGGTATTTAGATTAATTATATTGTTCATTCTCTCAAAACCCATGTTTATCTATTTCTTTTTAAAATTTAGAAAGAATACCAATCTCAGTGGGATCAACCATTTACTGCTATGTACAAATAGTTGATTTAGGTATTATATTTTATTGACTCGTTCGGCGCGCGTCAGTTTTTAGCGGCATCGCGAGGGATTGGTTTTTCTTTCTTTGGTGTTTTTTATTTATTTGTTTTTTTGTTGTATTTGTATTTTGTCTATCTAGTCCCTTGTTCTTAACATGCATGTAGGTAACTCCGTGATGGCCTCCTACTCCCACAATTATCGTCGATTCGAATACTCATATTATTATAATGTGAATGGGGTGGGTATGTCATATAATGAAATCAACTTTCTAACATGCATTCTTTTGTACAACAGGTCATGGTTTGCGAAA
Organism: Stephania yunnanensis; assembly: GCA_039657365.1. Lineage (NCBI taxonomy): Eukaryota > Viridiplantae > Streptophyta > Magnoliopsida > Ranunculales > Menispermaceae > Stephania > Stephania yunnanensis. The sequence goes on from CM077585.1 coordinate 23,794,882, forward strand.
TTTGTAAAAATTATTCTCATTCCACATATGATTGTCCTTACTATCCAAAATATGAGAATCATCACTATTATGGCTATGCATCGCCACAACTTGACTTCTTTGGGCTCATGCCAAGTCCAGAGATTCCTCAACATGAAGAGAGGTTTATACGAGACAAGATGAATGAATTGATATTCAGAGAACTACCTTTTCAATAAAGTCATCAACAGTGCCATGAAGAGAACCAACAGTCTCAACAAAGCACTTCCTTGGAAGATATGGCGAAGCAATTAATAGATGATCAACAACGGTTTCGTGAAGAGCTTCAATAATTTTTTCTTGTGAATCCAGGATTGCAGAACTTGGAAGCTCAACTTATTCAAGTGAATGCCACACTTCAGAATATGATTGACGAGAAAGGGTCGTGTAGTACATGACCATTTTTTTACCCAGAGGAGAATGTAAGTGTTGATACATTGAAGAATGTTAAGGTGCATGAGGTTACATAGGTGGAGGACTATTGGAGCAAAACAGTGGAAGAACTTGAAGACTTTCAAACTAATCTAAACATTGTCATTGCACAAGAAGAAGAGAAGGAAAATGAGTGAAAAATGAAGTCATTTCAGAAAACTCGGAGGAGAAGCAGATAGAGAGCGAGGAAGACTAACCTCTAGTGTTAGTGAAACCACCCACCCTCTCATGCATATTTGTTAAACCTTACAAAGGGGTGGAAGTAAATGAGCGTTCGTAGATTTTCTACGCTGCCGACACCTTTATTTTGGATGATCATGATGTGACATAATCTTTTGTGTTGGAAGTCCCGAATGAGCTCCCAAATCTGAAGGAGGGCGTGCATGTTGCATTGCCCAAAGCTATATATGCACCATTTTTTGTTGATATCTCGAAAGGATAGGGCATCACGCATTCACGTCAAGTTTAGTTAAAGACTTAAAAGAAAGACGGTTGTTGGGAGGTAGCCCAGCTTTATTTTTATTTCTTGCATTTATTTCAGTTTTTGTTTAGTTTTAGCTTCTTATGTTTAATAAAGCCTTAACTTGGTTTTTTTTATTTTTTAGGTGTTAAGTTTGATGAGCACCAGTGGCACTAGAGCACCACCTGAGTTTTGCTAGGTTTGACTATGGATTACATTTTTTAACATAATTTGAGCATTTTAGGGAATTAACATATTACTAGAGTTTAAGGTGTTTTGAGAGTTTATTGGGATATAAACTAACTTAAGTCGTCGCATTAGTCGAGGGTCTTTAAGTAGACCCAAAATCCTAGACTTCATTCCATTATCTTGTTGATTTCACCCTCAGTTGAAAGATTTCAGGCTCACAAGATTCGGTAGGTATTATTTGAGTTGACTCCTATGCTTATCGGTTCTTGCTCTTATTATGATGATTTTCTTCTATAGTTTCCTTAGTCACCTAGACATGAGAGATTTTGAGGATTCACTAATTTTTAGAGACTTTTATTATGCATGTCTTTGTATCTTCTTATTTATTTATCCATGTTCTTTTTCACCACTATTTTTTTCTTTTTGTAGCATAGATTCCTTGACTTGTTTTAAACCTTAAGGACAAGATTTGGGATAAGTTTGGGGGTACTTTAGGATTCGTGGATTGTGTTGGATGGATTTGCGAAAGACCGCATGTGAGATTGTTTAAAATTTTCAATTACATGCAGTTGACGGATGATAATGGTAGTGTTTTATATCACTTAATCTCTTATTTTTCTCATTTCTTTTCCATTCATGCTAACTCTCATTTCATTAGGAGTTGAGACACTTTCATGCATGTATTTAGTATAGTTTTCATTTTTATTATTGTTTAGAGTCACATAAGACTTCATTTCATGCCTTAGGTTGTGGATGAATATACTATGATTGCCTTTTGACTTAAAACTTAGGAGAAATTAGGAGAAACATTCACTCGAGTCCATAGCCCAACATTTTTCTGATTTCATGATTAGAGACTTAGTCTGATGGTTAAGCCTTATGCTAGATACCAAATGGCAGATGGTCAGAGCTGTCCAAGTAAAATTTTTAGGGTGCTAGAACAAGGATGTACCCCACTCGAGGTGAAATTCTTATGACTGAAACACTATTGGGGAAATGATTTAGGCTATTTTTGAATGAAAACCCTTAGCCTTAAGCCGACCTAAAGTAATTTTCCTAGTTAACCCATTTTGAGCCAACCCATCCTTTTATTTTTTTCATACGTAATGTTAAACCCATAAACATAACCTAATGCATCCCTTAACCTTGTTGAAAACTAGTCTTAGACTTGAAATCTTTAGAAAGAGACATGAGGAGAAAAAAATTAGAGAAAAAATTGTTTATATGCTTAAAATATGGGGAAAGTCATTATTAGAGAGTCACACCTGAAACGACATCTACAGGAAATGGAGCATGGAGCCGGGTGGTTGGAAAAAGGTGAGGATTGCACAACACATATTTAAAGAAAATTGAATTTAAGTGCAGTTTAGTGACTTTCATGTTCTCAGGGAATCATTTGATAGTCTAAGTTTTAGTTTCCAATGTTTTGTACATCCTTTATATCATTTCCTTGGTACCTTATCCTAGCCATGTTACAACCTATTAAAGTCATATTGATTTGCATTGGTGCTAAGTCTACAATAGTGGAGAGTGTGGTTGCATTTCTTGCTAATGGTACCTTTTAGGCATTGATGCGCTATTATTTCAAAGAGATTTTAAACTTACGTGATTGAATGTATAGACAAAGAAAACTCATGAGTAGTTGATGGCTTTTATCTTAACTGAGTTTATGTCTTTAAAGTGTGATCTTAATTGTGTTTAGGTTGCAGTTCTTGATATATCATTACTCCAAAATTTATTGAGTGGCTTGTTAACTTAGCGACTATGTAAACTAAAGGAGCTCCATGAATTTTGAATCGGATATAAGATTAGTTTAGTTAGTGCATGACTATATTAGGAGACTAGATTATTTGTGTTTTGTCATTTACACATTTGCTCGAGACGTGCAAAGCCTTAAATTTGGGGGTATTTAATAAGTCGTTAATTATGAAATATTATTAAGATTATTTATATATACTTTTTTATTATTAAGTCTCTAAAACATTAGCCTAATTGTCCTTCTTTGTTATTTTCAGGGTTAACGGAGTGTTTGATTGAATCCAGGGCAAAAAACTATGTGAAATGGTGTATTTACATGCAGTGATCAGTTGCCAGAGGATTTGTCTCGAGTTACGTATTGCACATTGGGTGAAGAGGTGACCAACAGACTAAGTAACAAAAAAAACTAACACACTTCTGCCACAGCATTTTAGAGACTCTTGAACTGCATCAAGATATGCGTTTGCACTGTCTCCCACATATTCGGTATTCCTATGCGAGTTCTCTTTTGTCCTTAACAGCTGCTACGTGTCGATTTCCTATTCAGATAGCACGCCATCTACAGTGTTCTCCTCGTTCCAGCAGTTGACTGTCATCGGGATGCGTGCAGCAGGTACTCATAAGTCTTTGCTTAGTCTTCTAGGCGAGTTTTCTTTATCAACAACTATTGTAGATGATCCTCGAGATACGTACACGTGATGTCTCCCAGATTGACGCATGAACTCGTTCGTCTCCTCACCTCACCAGCGCGTACCACTTGGCAACCCTCCATTCGCCTAACATGTGTGCATTAGCGTTCTCTTCTCCAATCACCTCTTGCAACGTCAGCTACGCCAGCAGCTCATCCAATCCATGAGTGACACTTGTCCGAAAGCCTAAATCATGCTCACAACCCCCACAAGATCTTTCTCGATGCACGAGTCATTATACAACCCACCAATTTCAAATTTTATCTCCTCTAGGGACCAATTTTAATAGTTTTAAATAAATATGACTTAGGGTTTAATGGGGAGGTGTCTCAACTTCTATATTTCTTTCCCACTCTCGGCTATTCGATTCACTCTCTCCCTCTATTTCTATTTTCTTTTATATTCTTCTTCCATAAGAGACTAATCTCATGGCCTAGGAGGGAGGTTCGACTGTTCCCATCTATAAATTTATGAGATTTATTTATCTAAATTTCATTGCTTTCCATTGGTGCTTTATTTTCTTTGGTATCGATTAATTAATTAAGGTTAAATTTATATTTAAAACTTGATTATTTTGCTAGTGAGTCGTAAGCATCCGTCCTTATACAATAAGACCATACAAGTGGCGATTAACCATACCAATTAGTTCAACCCTTTTAGGACTAGTCGAACACCTTGGAGATCTAGGCTAAATCGGATACACTAGTGATTCGGTTGTATAAGTGTAGTGCATTTACAAAACCCATTGCAGTCATCATGTTAAACTCGATGCGCTTGAGTATAAGGTTATATGATTAGATAATAAAATAGTCACTATTGTAATGTCTATTGACATTAGGAAGTGAGAGGAACTGCGTACATTATTAGATTTATAGTTACACTAGGATACTTTGATTTTAATATTTTACGTAAATTGATGACCGAATCCAATCTTTTATCGAAGCAAACTTGAATGTCTAGATCTATGTATTTTTTATTCATTGATTTTCAAACAATTTCTATTTCTTTATTTATTTCCTTGCTATTTAGATTAGTTCTATTGTTCATTCTCTCAAAACCACCATTTTTCTATTTCTTTTTAAACCTTAGAAAGAATATCAATCTCTGTGGGATCGACCCTTTACTGTTGTCTACAAAATAGTTGGTTTAGATATTATGTTTTATTGACACGTTCGGCACGTATCAGGTTGTAATTTATTGTTGGACGCATGGTTAGGGAGTTGGGCTAGTATCACAGATGCTAGATACACACCTTGTCCTCAGTATGATCGCTAGGGATAAGATATACCCTAATTGATATGTCGAGCCTGCTTGATAGAGGTAGAGAGGCATCAGTTACCGATTGACTTATGAGTCCTAGAGTACCTTGAGTTTGACGTACTTTTATGGATGGACTGGTTGGCGTCGTATTATGCATAATGGATTGTTCCAAAAGACTTTCATGTTTCGTATTTTGGGGATTCTAGAGTTCACGTTTACCAGAGTCGCGACCGTAGTACCCATTACTAGAGTCCGACTAGTTATAACTCAGAAGATGGAGGTGTTTGATGTAGTAATTGAGCCGGAGCCAAGGACGAAGATCAAGATATAGGATGTCCCAGTGGTTAAAGAGTTTCATGATGTTTTTATGGATGATATGTCAGGATTGTCACCACCTAGAGAGGTCGAGTTTATTATCGTGTTTCTACCAGGGATGCAATCGATTTTTAGCAGACTTTATAGGATGTTAGATTCCGAGCATGAGGTTTTTAAGGAGATAGCTAAGGATCTGTCATAGAAGGGTTTCATCCACCCTAGTATGTCTCCTTAGGGAGCGTCAGTGTTATTTGTAAAGAAAAAAAATGGTTCCATGAGGATGAGTGTAGACTACATGAATTTGAATCAGGTGACAGTCAGGAACCGTTTCCCACTCCCCAAGATCAATGATCTGTTCGATTAGTTGTCGGTGCAAAGTCCTTCTTAAAGACTGGCATGCATTCAGGCTAACATCAGCTGAGGGTTCGAGAAAATGACATCAAGAAGACCGTTTTTAGAACAAGATGTGGGTTATTTGAGTTTATAGTCGTGCCTTTTGTCCTGACTAACGCCCCAGTGATCTTCATGGACTTGATGCACATGATATTGAAACCATACTTAGACAGATACATCATGATCTTTACGATGACATCTTGATTTATAGAAGGACTCGTGTAAAGCACGCGAGTCTCCTCGGGACAACATTGATGACATTGATGGAGCACATAATATATGTCAAGTTTAACAAGTGTGATTTATGGTTGAGCGAGGTGAAGTTTCTAGGACACATCATCAACGATCAGGGTATCTTTGTGGATTCAGAGAATATTCGAGCAATTATTGACTATAGGACGCTTAAGTATGTTTCTGACATCCGAAGTTTGTTAGGGGTAGCAGGGTACCACCGTCGATTCGTACATGACTTTTCCTCAATAGCAGATGACGAGATTGTCAAGAAAAATGTGTGATTTAATTGGTTAGATAAGTGTAAGGGAACATTCTGGGAGCTGAAGATGAGATTTACATCAATAATAGTGTTGACAATGCTAGAGCTGGGCAAGAGTTTGTCAATTTACACAGATGTCATATGAGTTGGTTTTGGATGTGTATTTATGCAAGAAGGCAAACTAGTAGCTTACTTATCTAAACGTTTGAGATCCCACAAGGTTAATTATCTAGTGCATGACTTAGAGCTCGCAGTAGTCGTGTTTGTACTACGGTACATTTTCACTCAGAGAAATCTAAACATGCATCAAAGAAGATGACTTGAGCTACTGAACGACTACAACTTCACCATTGAGTACCATCCTAGTAAGGTGAATGTTGTAACTGGCGAATTGTGCATGATGGATTGACAATTATAAAGTTATTCGTCACATGACCCATCGGACTGTTAGAGGCGGCATCAGCTATGCGCATGACGTATATTCCTACTACAAATGAGCCACGTATTTGTTACTTGACGAGGGTCCTGATAGTATCCTGAACGGGTGGTAGAGTTTCGGAGGACTGATAATTTGTATGATAGGTTTAGCGGGCTGGCACAGAATCCCGAGTGTATAGATTAGTCGGAGATAGCAGACCAGTCTTTGAGGTACAAAGGCATATTATGGGTACCACCAGTTCCAGAGTTACGATATGGTATTCTAGAAGACGCCTATAGGTCTCGTTACACAATTAATCCTAGTCGGACAAAGATGTACCATGATTCTAGACAACTATTTTTGTGGCCAAGGATGAAGGCTAATGTAGGCGCATATGTTAGGAGTTTTCACATCTGACAACAAGTCAAGGCTAAGCACAAGAAACGAATGGTTTATTGCAATCATTGCCCATTCCACATTGGAAATGAGAGCACGCCACTATGGATTTTATTAGTGGACTAACACAGACTTCCAGGAGATATAACGTCATCCGGGTAGTGATTGATAGATTGATGAAATTGACGTATTTCATACCGATTTTGATGAGGTACACATTCCTACAACCGAGTACTCTATTTCAGAGGGAGATTATTGGACTGCATAGAGTGCCATTCTCCATTGTATTTGACAAATACCCTAGATTCACGTCTTGGTTCTGGGAGAGCTTGCAGGAGCAGTTGGGTACGTAGCCGCATTTTAGTACGACTTACCACGCTCAGATTGATGGCCAATCTGATAGATCGATATAGATTTTAGAAGGCATGTTCAGGTCTTATATATTATAGTTTAGGGGGTCGTGGGATGACTATCTACTCCTATTTAAGTTTGCCTACAATAATAGCTACGAAACGAGTATCAAGATGCCTCCATTTGAGGCACTATATAAGTGGCCATGTAGATCACATGCGTGTTAGCCAGAGCCGGAGGATACAATGACTGTTGGGCCCGAGATATTTGTTGACCATATAGAGAAGATTTGCAGATCGGGCGCAGACTTCAGGCAGCCTTGGATAGATAGAAGAAATATACGGATAAGTATCACGAGGGTCTGAGCTATGAGGAAGGCGACATGATATATCTAAAGGTTTCCCCTTGAAAGGGTAAGGGGAGATTGGGGTCAAAATTCATTGGACCATTCAAGGTTGCAGCACAAGTTGGCAGTGTGGCATATGGATTTGACTTACCGCCACAGTTAGCGAGGGTTCTTCCGGCGCTCCACATTTCTATGTTGAGGCTATCTAGGTCAGGACTAAGATTGTTGGTTGATGCGAGACAAATTGAGGTTCATAATGACTCGACTTACGAGGAACATCTGTTGGAGATCTTTAGAATGCAAGATCCAGACTCTGTTGAACAAGGATATCCCTCGAGTATTGGTTCATTGGTAGCATTACGAAACTAAGGGACTCACCTGAGAGCTTGAGTTTATTATGCGGGAGCACTATCCTCAGCTATTCCACAGTACGATAGCTTAGTTTTACCTAAATTTTGGAATGAGATTTTCCTTAGTTGGAAAGAATTGTAACAGCCTGTTTTATTGACGCTATTATTATTTATTATTTATAAATTAAGACTCCAGCTCAGACCTGCATGGACACCAAAGATAGGCTAGGGGCATGCCTGACTAGTTACTAGTTATATAGTGTATGATTGGTTACTTTTATTGTGGTGTGTTTCATTTAATATGACATAAATCATCGCATATTTGTAAATATCATGTTATGTCGAATGAAATGGTGTGACGGGTACTTGCCTCGTAAAGTGTATCGACACGGGTATCGAATAGTCATAGTACGGGTACACTAAGTTTTATAATACTAACTTGATTAAGATGACTAAAATTCAAGGTGAATATGGCATAAAATGGAGAATCAGACTTTAGACTAAGTCAAAATAATAGGGTACATCAAGGATTGGTGCGCCTTGAGATGTGTGCCGCGACATGGCGCACTAAGTGTCGGGTATTCGAGTGAATGAGGCCATAATTGGGTTAATTATGTGATTAAATAGACTAACTATATTATTGTTGTACCAAAGTTGGCTATTTAAAAAGAATTAAATTGATTTTCTTATAGTTAGATAGAAATTATCTAAGCCATTGATAGATATTGGGATGATCCTAAAATGTGTAATACTATGATATTTAGTGTCTCAATGTAGTTATTAATTTGTGTGTGAAAACCTTGATAAGGACCACAAGATCATCCTCAAGATACATATGCACGATTGATTCCATCACAACCTATATAAACCCCACTTAGTGGAATGTTTGGCAAAACTGCTACTCATTTTCATATAACTCACTTGGAAATTCTAACAAGAATTGAGAGAAATTTAAGGTTCAAATTGGATATATAAGGTCGGATTTCTTGAAGATTAAGGGCTTTAATCAAGGCAATGCACTCCTTTATAAATTTCATCTTTTCAACTTTTTCTTCCATGAAAATGAGCTTGTAAAATTAGGGGTTTTAATGGTGATTTTGTTGTTGTTGGTGGTGGTAATGGTGTTGGTGGAGATGGGTTGTTGTGATGATGAAGAAGAGAAAAAAACTTTTTTTTAAAAAAAAATATTGGAAGAAGCAGAGAAAAATTGCAAATCAATTTGCAATTCGTCTCTGCGATGTTGGGTGGGCTCATATACACTAAGCCCAGCCGAATAGGGTTTGGTTCAGGTGGGCCCAACCCCCATTAAATCATAAAAATTTTAAAAATTAAATTAAATGCAAATAAATAAAATAAATCATCGATAAATATAAAAATACATAAAAACCCAAAAAATCAAAGAAAATATAAAAATTGGGAAAAAGGTAGAACATTGGGTGTTAAGAAATTTTTTGGTCGTTTGCCAGTTGATGTAACTTGAAAATATGCCTTAACTAAAAATTAAAATTAATTTCTAAATCTTAGCTTAATATTAATAGTTTAACTTAATGTCGCTCTAAATCAATTAAAATGATACATTTGGACTTCAAGGGACTAAGGGATCATTGCTCGGGTACCGGGAGCTAAGCAAGGTCGGATTCAGGAGCCCGAGGAAATCAAAACGCAAAGTTGAGGTTTGTAAAACCAAATGGAACGTCATTGGTGTATTTAATTGTTAATCTAATTGTTTCTATCCATTATTGGCTTATTATTCTATTCGGTTACTGTTATTGCGACGGTTGGTTGAGGTTACTCCCATGGGCATATTCGTTGTGTGTTTATAACACGTTAGACTATAGCAAGTGTGATCAAGCCTCCAGTGAATGGCAACCCGAACTGCTCTCCGATGCACATGTCGGTGAAGCATAGATTTAGGCCAATCACCATAAGGAACCAGGTGAAAGAGTAGTTGGGGCACCCACTTAAGGGATCTTAGGGATTCGAAGTACAGTTTAGTCAAACCGAGATTAGTACACAATTTGTTTATCCACTTGTTATGTATGTATGATTATCCATTTATAGTTGCGTGTTTATATTTCTGTATGTTTATTTAACATTTTCTTTAGGTTCTTATTTATTTAAATGTTCAATGAATTTCCTTGGGATTTTACTCACTAGACTAGTAATTTGTTTTGTTGTGATAGCTAAGTGCAGATTCTAGTACAAGCAAGGGCTAGGGGACCTTAAGCAACTATCTTTGATCGCGTACTGTCTAGAACACTCTCATACGTATTTGGTTTTTGGTATTTTGCTTTATTTTGGGTATTAAGGAAACTAGAGGGACATCATACATGTATATATACTTATCTTTTGATTATCAGGTCGCTTTATCTATAGGGTACTCTATTTTTTAGGTTTTCCACATGAGAATTGATACTTTATGACACGTGATATATATATATATATATATGTAATTTTTTTATGTCAGTTTAAGACTTTCATTGTTAATTTATTGTTTATTAACTAAAATTTGTAAAACACAAGCTATATGTAGAACTGACAAACTTTAAAACTAAAAGACAATAAACCCTAAATATACATGACTTAAAATGGAAATGTGCATAATTGATTTACAATATAGCGACAACACAAAAAGTTAGCATGCACACCAAGTATGCAGGTGTTGAGTCGCTAATTATGCAATTATATATAAGTTATTTACATATTTTTTATTGTTAAGTCTCCATAATATTAGTATAATTATATTTATTTGTTATTTTCAGGGATATTGGAGTGCTCATTTAAATCCGGGGCGAAAAACTACAAGATAAACTATTTACATGCAGTGGATCATCTACCTTTCGATCTGCCTCGAGATACACATTTTGTTGTGATGTAGAGATGAGGAGCAACTCAATAGATATAGAAACATACACACTTGATGACACAGCGAAGCAGAGACGAGATCTGCTTCGGCATGTGTGCTAGGAAGTATCCCATGAATTCGGTATCTCTTGTGCGAGTTTCTCCTTCCCAACAGCAGACACGTGGCGCTCTTCCAATGGTCCCACTCACGTCTACATCAATCTTTGAGAGCCGCTAAGGGCACCCACCTATTAATGAAGGCACCCAGTTAATGTGGGCACAAATCGATTTACCTGGGGCACCCAAAAATTAAACCCAAAATACCGAAAATACCCCTCGTGCAAAAAACCATCGCACCCCACCACCCTCGTGCAAACCCCTGAGCACCCACCACCCCCACCACCACCACCACTCTCGTTCACCGAACTCCTTGTGGAAGAATTCATTTGTTTTGAACCGACCAGTGAGAGGAATCCCCAAAATCGTGTTCTCCGTCCCTCGCCGTGTGTTTCTCCTTCGTTGTTCGAGTTTTCTGCATTTTGTAGGGTCCGGTGTGTTAGCCGATTTCGTCTCTAAATTAAGGCTCGGTTGAAGATCGTCGAATTAAGTTACATTTGGTAGAGTAGTTGTAATGTGTGTGTGGCGGTTTTTTCAAATGTAAAAAAATTGGGAAATCGTGGTTCTCGGCCACACAGGCCAGAGATTGTGTCAACTGTCTCGGCCTTGGCCGAGACATAAGCTAATATTTTTGGGAAGTCGCAGTCTCGGCCACAAAGACCGGAAGAGTTAACTGCGTATCGGTTTTCCACTTCCGAGAGGGTCTCGGTAGGCTCGGTCGTCATAGGACGAGAGTCAGGCGAATTGAAATGGTCAATCCATCTCGGTGGTGTACAACCGATAAATTGAAATAGGACTCGGTTGTACACGGCCGATATATTGGAATACTTGTCGGTCATGGGTGACCAAAAATATAGGTTGTTTCACGAACCTGCTTGACCGAGACATCAGGAATGGATGAATTTGAACATTACAGTTTCAAAAAAATCTCCGTAATCGTCAAACTAACAATACAAGATTGAAAATCCAGCACGACAATTTGCACCGAACCTTAATTAATTATAAATCTCCGTAACATTTAAACTGACTCTAAAAAGGGTCCATCCATAAGTAAACAACAATCGAAACACAACACCAATCAAAACACATCACAACATTTGCATATACATAGAACATTCGGACGAATTGGCAAAATTTCTAAATGTTTAGCCGTCTAGGTACAAGCTTTAACCTACGGTGTATCTAAATCTACAACAGTATGGTGGCTTCATGATCGCGAGCTGCAATGGGCGCGATGTCTCGAAAAACGAATCCATCTCGCCAACCTTTGGCGCAGATCCTCAACGTACCGATCCCACGATGGATATAAGGATGGCAATGGTGCATTCACACTCAACCGCACTGTCAAAGTGAACAATAGAACATAGAAGATATTGTCACAAACCCGATTAAGGGGGAAACAAACCAATTCACAAAAAATCATAGAACTTACCCTAACCCAATGGATATTCCTTTCATTTGCCATTGCAATGATAAGTCTGTTGTGCAATGACGACGTTGGAGTACTACGTAGAGGTAGGAATGTGGAGGCACTCCCATGCGAGAGGTTGACGAGAATGACATTGAATGCGGTGGATACTAACAATCCCATGTCTGGAAGTGTCAACCATTCTTTGAAAGATGCCCCCTCTTGCTTCTTGGGGCAATGCACCGGATTCTTGACCGTCTCGAAACTCGAGCCAAGCACTTCCCGCCAAAGGTCTTCATACCCGATAATCTCATCGTACATCCGTATACGCACAATCCTCCACCCGTCTACGTCGGCAAGTCCAAGCCTAGAGGCTATACACCTATATCCACAATTCCCATCGGAAACCACATCGATAATGGCATCAACATGTGGCAACCAATCCGGTTCTAAGCAATGACTATAAGCCATGTTAGATCCACTTTGCGTGCGTCGACTGGCACGACGCATTTGTGGAACCTTGCATTTCTTCTGGCCTAGAAGCTTTTGTGGAGTGGGAGGACTCAAATCCGATTGGAGATTGGGGTGCCTCCGACACTGGGGTGCCTCCGGTTGGAGACCCCAGTGTCCTCACACCCGCATCCTCAACTTCCTCATCCCCCTTATCCAATCTTCCTGCGGTGTCGTGATTGTGCCTCCCACAAATCACAGTGACATACCATAAGGAGTCAGCATTCTCCTTGACGTTAATTTGGAAAGGGCATCCACATTTCTTCGTACTAGTGTGAGTCCTCGCCTTTTCATCATTCCTTGATTTCTTTAAAATTTATGCCGCTTTCCCCTTCCCTACTCTCTGAGCCAGTCCCCTATATGTCCCAGACCTCTCACAGGCAATTTTCACCCTTCCCCGCGCTTAATGCCCCCGCATCCGAGCGCTTCGTTACTAACACAAACTTGTTCTCGCCACCAATCATTTGAAGCCATGAAATAGCCGCTTCTCGAGAGGGGAATGACTTAGAAGGTGTAAAAGTGTCCTTGTAGTCCGGAAAATTACTAGATAACGACATTACCTCGCAATACAAACAAAGTGTAACATTATAATCAACCAAAATGTACAAGACAATCACAAAAAAACCCAAAAAATAGGTTCTCGGTTGTACGCTTCAAACTTTCTTCATAGTCTCATTTATGTGCGACCGAGAGTTACCAAGTACCTCTGGTCGTTCCAGCACCGTGACCTACGTGAAACCTCTCGGTCCTCTCGCGACGAGACATTACCATACATCTCGGTCTGCGCGAGGCCGAAACAATCGCGCACCCGAGACGATACTTCGGATAACCGCAAAAAAAACACAAAAAATTTGCAAAATTACCTCAAGGACGACCTCCTCTGGCACCGAAGCATTACAATCCTCCATTATATAGTGGAAACAACTTCGGATTTGAAGAAATTACCAAACCCTACGTTGACAAACAAATCATCATTTTCACTGTTATACAAAACAAAACAGTTCAAAAAACCCGAATATGGTTGTCAAACATTGTTACCTCGCTATCGGACGAGCAAGAATCGATCAGCTCTTCGCCAAACGCAATGTGGATGTGGCTTTGTGGTTCAAGCTTGCTGGTGGGGTGCCCTAACTCCTCGTCGAAATGGTTTGTGGGGTTTGAACCATTATATATATACAGGGGCAAAATGGTCTTTTCCATTTTTGCTGGAATTTTTACAAATAAGTTGGGTGCCCTCATTAAATGGTGGGGTGCCCTTAGCGACCCTTCCAATCTTTTCTCCCCGTCTCAGCAGCCCTTCTACTCTCCTCCGGATGCACGTCGTGTTGTCTCCTACATTTTCGCACATCTTGTGCGGGACTTCTTGGCCACTAGCAACTGGACACGTGGCCGAATTCCACACCAGCACGTCGGTCCGACAGTTTCTATTCCAATCCTTGTACGCCACGTATGCAGCCCGCCCAATCAACTCGCGCCACGTGTCCAAGAATCCAATTTTCAAATCTCACAACAACCACAGATCCACCTCGACGCACAAATAAAAAATGATGCAACGGAATTCTAATTCCCTCACCTCCATATACCAATTTTTAGTAGTTTTTGATATTAGGACTTTGGAGATTAATTAGCAACTCTTGACTTATACATTCCTCTCCTCTCTTGGCTATTGGCATCTTCATCTTTGACTTCAATTCTTCTCCCTCTTTACTTTTCTTTTGTTTTTGCGTTCTTCTTTCATGAGAGATTAAACTTGTAGCTTAAGCAAGACTGCGTAGGAGGTTCGAATGCGCCTATTCATGAATTTGTATGATTTATTTATATTAATTTTATTCTTTTCATTATGTTATTTTCTTTGGTATTGATTGAATAATTAGAGTTAAATTCGAGTTTAAAATCTGATTTAATTGCCAGTGAGTCGTAAGCATCTGTCATTATGCGATAAGACCACACTAATGACAACTGACCCTACCAATTGATTGACCACTTTTGGGATCGGTTGAATACCTTAAGAATCTAGGCTAAATCGGACGCACTAGTGATATTGTTGTTTAGGTGTAGTGCCTTCATGAAACTCGTTGTGGTCAACGCATTAAACCCAATTCGCTTGAGTTTAGGGTTGTGCGTTTGATTAGGAAAATAATTGTAATGACCCAGAAACTTGACTTGTGCCACGTGTCAGGTCAGGGTCGAATATACGATCCATTCGTCGAAATACGTATGTCTGAATCTCTTGTGGAGACACCGAGAATATTCAATTTAAGATTTTAATGCTAATTGTTGAGAAAAGTATATCCGCGAAATTCGGTGAGCCGAAACACGAACGGGGACATGAGGCGAGTTGGTGTCTCGAAATGCGCACTGCACAATTCTTGAAGGAAAGCATTTCAATAAATATGTTTTATTTTGATGTGCCTCAAGTTTCGCTCCGCACGAATCTCGAGGACACTTGATTTCTTTTCGAGGAAGAAAAAAAAAGGGGGTTTTTCCAAAACTAGGGTGGGTTTAAAATTTAATTCACAAAATAGGGAGGTTTTTTTTTTATTACCGGACTAGGCAATAACGCCCTTTGGGAAGGCGTTATTAGGTGTAGATGATTTGGTTGGCGGTGACGTGGCGTCCACGTGGATTGGATTTGTACAGATAGCGCCTTTTCAAAAGGCGCTATCTGTACATGTGGCAGCGACGTGGACGACACGTCACCACGAACCCACATTTAACTGATAACGCCTTTTGAAAAGGCGTTATCAGTTAAATGTGTAGTTGAGGTGGCGTTGACGTGGCGTCCACGTGGCAGACAAACTGGACTTAATTAAACTGGCCTTAATAAACTGTCCGCCACCGCCACGTCACCGCCCCGTCACGGCCACGTCACCAACTGGACTTAATAAACTGTCTGCCACCACCGCTGGCCGTCATCGCGAGCTGCTGTACCGCGTCGTGCTCGGCCGCTCCGTCCCTCGCCGCTGGCCATCGTCGTCGAAATCGAGCGATATCGAAATTACAACCAAATTTGAATATGCATATGAAGAGTTTATATTTGTATAAAAAAGAAAACAATTTTGAGTATTTATATATATACATTGGTTTCAACATTCAACTCTCTTTTGTAAAGTAACTAACATTAACTAACCTAACCAATTAACCTAATAACTAACTAACTAACTAACTAACTAACTAAGTAACTAAACTAAACTAAACTAAACTAACAAACCTTAACTAATCAAACCAAACCAAAATAAACTAAATAACTAACTAACCTTAACTAACTAAATAAATAAGTAACGAACTTAACTTAACTAACTAACTAACTACCTAACTAACTAACCAAAGTAAACTAAACTAACTAATCTTAACTAACCTAACCAAACTAAACTTAATAACAAACTAAAGTAACTAACCTTAACTAACTAACCTTAACTAACCAAACTAAACTAAACTAACTAACCTTAACTAACCTAAACTAACTAACTAACTAACTAACTAACTAACTAACTAACTAAACTAAACTAAACTAAGTAAGCTTAAGTAACCTAACCCAACCAAACTAAACTAAGTAAATAACTAAACTAAACTAAACTAACTAACCTAACTAAACTAACCAAACCAAACTAAACTAACTAACTAACCTTAACCAAAGTAAACTAACTAACCTTAACTAACATAACCAAACTAAAGTAACTAACAAACTAAAGTAATTAACCTTAACTAACTAAACTAACTAACTAACTAAGTAGCTAACTAAGTAAGTAAGTAAGTAACTAACTAACTAACTAAAATAAACTAAACTAACTAACATAAACTAACCTAACAAAACCAAACTAAACTAAGTAACTAACTAACCTCAACTAAACTAACTAACTAACTAACTAACTAACATAACGAAACTAAACTAACTAACAAACTAAACTAACTAATCTTAACTAACCAAACCACCTAACAATACAAACTAAGTAAACTAAAATAACTAACTTTACTAGCTTAATTGCAAACTAAACATACTAACTAAATGGAACTCACCAAACAAAACTAACTAACATTAAATAACCTAACTAACCTTAACTAACCTAACCACCTAAACAATACAAACTTAGTAAAGTAAAATAACTAACTTAATTAACTAAACAAACAACCAAAAAATGATCCACGTTAACCACCAAACGAAACTAAACAAACATAACCTCAACACCTAAACTAAACTAACTTAACTAACTAACCTAATTAACCTAACCAAACTAAACTAATATAACCTAACCACCGACACCTAACTAACTAAGCTAACCACTTAAGTTAAAGTAAACATATAACCTAAACTAACTTAACAAACTAAACTAACTATTGAAGAGTAATCAAATCTACGACATTATAATAATATGGAAAACATGAGAAATAAGTTTATTCAATGAGAAGGTTGAATACACGTACTTCGTGAACCCAAAAAATAAGTTATTTACAAATCACCACGACATCAAGTAAACTCTTCATGCAGGTCTATTTCGGCGGTTTCGTAGACGTTGTTGCTCGGTGATGCAAATCGGACGTACTCTTTGTCTAGTTGGACGATGTGTTTGTACATCCGGTTGAGCTTGTTGAGGTAGTTGGTCTTGCGATGAATCACGTCGAGTAGATTGTTGCGTTTCCTCTGGTTCTTGACTCGACTCACCTCTCCTACTGATGCTACCAAAAAATGGAGGTGGAACCATCCCGAAATCCTGGCTTCCTGCATGGGGTTGGGGGAATGGAACATGAGGCTGCGACATGGTCAACAAGTTTATGAATGGAGGGTCTCCACTATACGCCATATTGTAATTATACGGAGTAGGAGTATATGGACTAGGCATGTATGGAGGCAGTGATGGATACGTTTGATGATGAGGCATTACATGGTCCACATATGAAGACGAAGGCCCAGGTCCGTAAGGATCAAAATGGGAAGGAGGAAAATTCACGCTCGGCGGCCTGGGTACAAACATTTGAGGTTCTGGTTGGGGTGTGGAAGATGCAGGAATATACCCATGAGAAGAATGACTACTCTCGCCAACAATCTCTCTTCTACTCACTCTCGAACGAGATGAACGTGCTGGAGGAGAAGGTCTACTACTCTCTGCAGCAATCTCAGTCTGAGTAGATGGACGTGGCGGACGAGGACGTCTGGCGCGTTCCCGCACAATCTCTGGTCGTGTTCGTCTTCTTCTCACCTATATGTTTGGTTCGCCCTGATCGTCTTCTTCATCTTCTTGTTCATTATCCTCATCTATGTCTTGTTGGACGTCAATTCCGTCATGCGAAAGATTAGACCTTTGTCTTTCATCTTCGTCCAAAATTTTAATCCCTTTATCAAGGGCAGCAAGACCTTGCTCGTACCCATCCTCAATAAACACACGCCTAAGTTGATGCACTAAGTTACGCTGATATACAAAAAATAAAATCTCAAATCACGCAATATAAAATATTAAATGTTCGAGGAAAAGTAAGAGTTAGAAGATTACCGAGTAGTCACGTAACTCCCCGTCGTGTCCTATGAATCTCCTAGTGACCGATCGATACCACGTCATGTAGTCTTAATGGTCATGCCCTTCATTCAGTGCCGCTGTCGCAATGGTGTCCCCACGATTTTCCCACATGTTTATGTAGCTTGCGTGAAAAGTCACCCAATTTTCATGATGATGTCCACGCAATTCGATGCGGTGCAGTTGGGCATCGTAAGCACAATTAGGTGGCACTACTTGTACCATGCCTAATTGTCTCATGACCCTTTCTGGTCGATGCCACTCCACAATGTGGAAATAAATAAGGGGGCACGTCGAGAGCCAACTGCCGTGACCATATGTACGGTACTCGGGAAGAGACCCCATGAGTTCATTATATGGTTGCCACACCACATCATCCTCGTGCCTCTGAGAGTCGAGTGCATCACGGTATGCCGATACGACGTGCGTCGCATTTTGTGAAACCGAAAATGCATCGAGCCATTTGTGTAGGAAACAATAAGTTAAGATAAATGAAATTGGACAAGAATTTTATGCAACTTAATGACAAATCGAATTTCATACTTGTGTCCGAGTAGAATGTTCATAAGCATATTTTGGCCATCCACAGTTCGTTGCTGAGCTCTAGAAACACGCAGGCGCCGCGGTGCTATGAATGGAAATCTATCTCATGCTCAAAGTTGTAAAAGAATTGACGCACCAGCAACCTCATGTGCCCCTGCGCGAGATCCGCGACACAACTCCTTGTACAAATAACCCAAACAAGCACTCCCCCAACTATATTGTCCAGCTAGTTGGAAATCCTCCAGCAATGGTAGGAACATCAAATGTACGAATCGATTGGACTTGTCGGCGAAAAGACATCCACCGAGGAGTTGTAGTATGTACAAGCGAACGTACCGTTGGACCGACTCCTCATCGCTATCATCATCTATTGCTGGTACGTGACGCTCGAGCCAATCGACCTTAAGTTTACAACCAACGACGTCATCTCCACCAGGAGTTCGTCCAAGTAGCCTCTCGCAGACATCAACATAGTCTGCGTCCGTCGTTCCTGTCACAGGCATATCTTCGATAGGCAATCCAAGCTGTACCTGCACGTATTGGAGTGTAATGGTGCACTCCCCATAATGCATATGAAATGTATGCGTCTCAGGGCGCCATCTCTCTACAAACGCAGTTATCAAAGCCCAATCAAGGCTGAAAAATGCTACCCGAGATATCCCATAAAACCCACTGGAACGAAGATATGGGATCATCCTAGAATGATACTGCATCATTCAATCAACGACCCCACGTCTTCGACGTACGCGCATTGTTTCGTACACCTTGAAATGGAAAATGTATTAAAGTATGTTTTTGATACAGTATTGGTGTAAATTTGACGTATCGAGGAAAAACATGTTACCTCGCCCCTCCAGGTTCGCGTTGATCTGTGTGTAGATTGGAGTTGCAACAGTGAGGGATCTGAAGGTCCTGGATCCATTGCAGTACAACTAAAAAGAAGGTTAGAAAAAGAAAATGAGTGTTGTACGAAACCAAACGATAAGTATTTACTAAATGTTCAAACATGTTACACACGACGAAAATGTTCAAAACCAACATATGTCCGAACTTAAGTTACTTCACACATTATAAAAAATCGACTATAGGTTCTCATTGGATGGTTGAGGTCTCATTGGACAAATTTTTTTGTTATGTCCCTCTAACGACAAATACTACACCGGTTCTTCCTAGTTGGGGCTCGTTCACGATCTCTATTTGGACATGTTGTTCTTCTATGTCCTTCTTGATGACATATCCCACATCGCAAAGGTCTTTGGACATTAGGAAGATCCATCTCGGTATGTCTTCGCGATCCCTTAGGTCTCCCTGGCCACGTTTGCATCTTGGGTCGGGTATGATCTTCGTCCCAAAAGTCGGCCAATACTTCTCATCTGGGATGGCCTTGAATTTATACGAGTAGCATTGTGCGTACACATCCATCATGTAGTATGGCTCGATGAACTGCGCGTAGCTCACTCGAATAAACGCACATGTTGCTAACACGTGTGAGCAGGGGAAACCAAACGACTGCCATTTATTACAAGTGCACACCCGGTCCTTCAAGATGACGACTTGTGTGTTGTTCCCTTTATGCATGCGGTCTCCATGTCTGCCAGTCAGCACTTCGAACTCACCAATATCTCGATTGATCAACGTGACGTGATGCCTCCTTGCGAATTTCTCATATTTCGTTAATGCTTCCATTACATGTTCCGTGTACGGTAGTCCCCTTGAGATTGCTCCATTGATTTCCTGGTTGCGTTGATCGTGGTACGCCACCAATCCGTAGTATATCATCTGAGTTAACGCCGTAATTGGCAAGAATCGAGCTCCTTTCAAGACCCCGTTAAAACACTCTGCAATTGCCGATGACACTCTAATAAGTAATAGTGGTTCGTCGAATATTTATTGTATTTTGGTGCGAAGAATAAATTGTACTTTCTACTTACCAACACCATTAGAATTCATCCATCCGTACCGCATGCCTCCGTCGTGCGGTTGCGTCAAAAGTTCTTTGGGGATGGCATTGATATATTGTAGGCATTGAGGCGTTCGTGAAGATAAGCTTGTGAAACGCTCCATGCACGCAATAAATTTCCGGTCTTGGTGTTGAACAACTGCTCGACCAAGCAGTACTTTCAAGGGTTCGTTTTTGAAGTGTGTGCCGAAATTACTAAGCAAGTGTCGCAAGCAATAACGGTGGTACCCTTGAGGGGGACAAAAGCCGTTGATTGGGGTGTTGACCGCCTCCAAAATGCCAGGGTGATGATCAGATATAACGCAAATCCCTTCTCTATCTGTCACGTGTTTGCGCAACATCCGCAAAAACCACCCCCAAGAATCAGTTGATTCGGTTTCTGCAACGGCAAATGCAACCGGTAATATGTGTCCATTTGTATCAATAGATATCGCAATCATGAGCTTCCCACTATATCTGCCATATAGGAACATCGCGTCAATTTGAAGCAGAGGCCTGCAAAACTTGAAAGCATGTATTGAAGCTTCAAATGCGAAAAACACACGACGAAATTGAGGAGACGCGGTTCTAATTTCATCAGAATGCCATCGTCTGTGTGACCACTCGATTCTTGTCCCCGGACTCTTACTCCTCACAAATTCCCAACCATCTAGGTAATTGAGCGTATGACTCATCCCAATCTCCAAACGCCCATGCAATTGCTTTCCTCTTGGCATCCCGAATTCGCTTGTAGCTGACTTCATGACCGTATTTTGTCTTAATTATATCTAATAATGCTTTGATCGTGATACCTTGATCGGCCTTAACGACGCTTTGGATCTCTCGTGCAATCATGTTGGCGTCAAGTTGGGCATGATCGCGTTGTATGTTGGGATTAATACACATGTGCGGTACGTCTAACTGTGTTATCTCCCATAATTGTGTTTTCTTTCGGAAACATGCACGAAGACGCCACATGCACCCGTGTTGTGAAAACTTGCACTTAATCGCCCACGTAGTTGTGGTCGATTCCATCACATGGTATTGACAATGTTTATCAACATGCCACACTTTAACCGCATGTTGTAAGTCGTTTTTACTGTCAAAACTCATCCCTATCTCCAAATCGAAGTTAGACGTGCCCCCCCAAGTTTGCTTATGGGAATGTTGGGTCGCAGTTGAATTAGCCACCTCCCAATCAATATCGTTATATCCCGGTATTGGTTGGTGAAGTTCATCGTCACTAGCTTCCTCCAACAAAATCTCTTCATCGATAGCAAATTGCTCATCATCTTCGACATGGAGCGCACCCGGAGGATCATATCTTAGATCATACGTGCAAACGTTACCGTCACCCCAAACGGCAACTGTTGGAGCTTCTTTGACGTTATGTGTTTCCTCAGTAGTGTCGTTATTTTCATCGTCGTTATTGTCCTCGTCATCGTCATCGTCATCGTCATTATATGCATTATTCTCTTCATGTAATGGAGCTACGAACGCCTCTTGCACGACCTCAGCCTATGGGGATTGCATACGCAGCCTTTCCATCATTAAGGCTGCTTCTGGCGTGCCGCTACGTTCGTCAAGGACTGGCGAATGAACCGTGCGGTTTTGAATTGAGTCGACTGACTCAAATGTTAAATATATATCAACCGTTGCAGTTTTTGGTAAAGCGTCCACCGTCTCCCACATCAAATCGAAGTGTGTCGCATCATTCAACAAGACAGGAACGAAATAATGTGAGCCTCCGGGGAGGACTATCATGTGGCGATATGTCATATGAACTATATTATCCGTTGATGAGATATGGAACGCGTTACAAATGTCATCAATCATTTCACGCCCACTCGACCCAAACTTAACCCACAACACCACTGATGGCGGTGAGCTGTACGCGATGCCATTGACCCTATTAACAATGGACCCGTACGCATAGAATAGAAAAGGGATGTTTTTTTGTGAGAGGTTTGAAAAATTGGATGTAAAAATGTTACAGACAAATGCACAAAATTCGTAAGGGAAATAGTTGAAAATCATGTGGTTATATAGCGCAATCGAACTTTTTGATGTAGAAGATCGCAATAATAGCTCAACTACATAGCATATTCATTCTTTCGCACTGACATTTTCTGTGTAATAACGTTCAATAACTAAACATATGAACCGTTGTTCATAAACAAAATATGAATGTCCCTATATATCATGCAAACCAAAACCTAAGCCAAATAATTTATTATGAAAATACTAACATAATTAACTTACTTGTTTCCTCTGGTTTTCCGCCGCAACGTAATATTCCTGCAATAACCTTGTATTTTCGTTATTTTAGAACACAAAAATTGTAATAACGTAATATTCTGATTTGTGAATTACTAAACTATAACTACAATAATGCTAACAAACATAAAAAGTGAAAGTGGAAACTGGTACGCGAAACTGGTTTATTGCTAAGCTCAACTGAAATGCTTAACTAAGAAAATTATAAACCTATTAATTACATAGCTAAGCAAATTAAATAACCTAACCTCAACAAAACAAATCAAAACAAAACAAAACTAACGTAGTAAACTAAACAAACTAACTAAACAAAACAATCTTAAATAACTAAACAAACTAAACAAAATAATCATAAATAACTAAACAAACTACCTAAACAAAATTACATAACTAAACAACCTACCTAAACAAACTTAACCGTCTTAATAAAGTAAACAAATTACTTTAACTAAATTAACTAACCTAAATACCAAATATAAACTAACTTTCTCAGCAAATGATATTCTGATTTGTGAATTAATGAACTATAACTCCAATAATGCTAACAAACATAAAAAGCGAAAGTGGAAACTGGTACGCGAAACTGGTATATTGTTAAGTTCAATTGAAATGCTTAACTAAGAAAATTATAAATGTATTAATTACATAACTAAGCAAATTAAATAACCTAACCTAAACAAAACAAAACAAAACAAAACAAACGTAGTAAACTAAACAAACTAATTAAACAAAACAATCTTAAATAACTAAACAAACTAAACAAAACAATCCTAAATAACTAAACAAACTACCTAAACAAACTTAAATAACTAAACAAACTTAACCGTCTTAATAAACTAAACAAATTACTTTAACTAAATTAACTAACCTAAATACCAAATATAAACTAAGTTAATTGACTTAACTCACTTAACACACTAACTAAACTAAACTAACCAAACTAAATTACCGAACATTAACTAAGCTAAATACCTAAACTAAACATCTAACATAAACTAACTAACCAACCTTAAACAAACGTAATTAACTAAACATACCTCCTTCTTCGGTAAATTAACTAAAATACCTTAAACGAACTTAATTAACTAAACTTAATTCACTAAACTTAATTCACTAAACGTAATTAACTATACCAACTTAACTAAACTTAATTAAGTACACTAAGTTAAACAAACATAATTACCTAAACTAACTTAAACAAACTCACTCTCGAAACTAACGTAAACAAACATGTACCCACTCCACAATGAAAACTAACTTAATCAAACTTAATTAACTAACAAACGTCAACTAACTTAAACAAACTCATTAAACAAACTAAACTAACATAAACATACTTAATTAACTAAACTCACTTAAACAAACAAAAATACTAACTTAATAAAATGAACTTAATCAAACTAATCAGTAACTAAACTTATTAAACAAACTAAACTAATGTAAGCATACTTAATTAACTAAACTCACTTAAACGAACTCAAATTACCTTAATCAAACTAACTTAAACAATCTTATTTAACTAACTAAACCTTCTCCTACCTCCACTTCGCTGCTACGCTGGCCTTCCTCCTCCGCCGCCGCCGCTGCTCCTTCCTCCCCCGCCGCCGCCATAGATCCCTCATCCTCCTCCGCTGGTCGTCACCTCTGCTCTGCCTCACCACTGGACCGCCACAAAACACCACGTTCCACGTACCACCACGTACCCCCGCCAAGCTCGACAAACGTCTCCCGCCGCGCGCACACACTCGCCCCTCTCTCCCTATTCAAACAGCCTATCCGCCCCTCCTCTCGTCGTCTCTACGGTTCGCTCCCCCTCCCCTCCTTAAGTACCCGACCCACCCCACTCTCCACAAGAAACCCATGACCGACCCCGTGTCCTACACCGCCCCTACCCCCTCGCTCCCTACCCCCGCCCCTATACCAAGAAGGACGAAACCGACGCAGAGAATATATTCTCTGCGTCGATTTCGAGAAGATGACTGTGGGGTGCAGATAGCGCCTTTTGAGAAGGCGCTATCTGCGCCCCAAAGTCACGGGTTTCTCGGTCCACGTGGAGCCACGTGGACCGGGAAACTCCTTTTATTTTCCCATGTGGCATATGATAGCGCCTTCGCAGAAGGCGCTATCAGTATGCCACGAGTTTTTTCGGTCCACGGGACACTGATAGCGCCTTCACAGAAGGCGCTATCAGTGTAATGTGTCCACGTCCGTCCACGTGGACATGTCGACGTGGAGACTTACACTGATAGCGCCTTTTGCGAAGGCGCTATCAGTGTTTTACATGCCACGAAGTCGGCCACGTGGATAACGCCTTTTGAGAAGGCGTTATCCACTTGGCAAAATCAGAACAAAAATTTTTGCCACGTAGATGACGCCTTCCCAATAGGCGTTATTGCCTACTCCCCGAAAATAAAAAATTTTCACCCCTATTTCCCTCATTAAATAGTATAACATGTGTATTTTAGGAAAACATTCAACAAAAAGAGAGTGAGAGATCGGATAAGAGGAAAAAAGGGGGAGAAGAGAGAGAGAGAGGGGGAAAGAGAGAGAACTGGCGGAGATAAGAAAGAGAGAGAGGAGAGCGGCACCGGCGAGGAGCGGCTCTGCTCGGCGAGGAGAGTGGCACCGGCGAGGAGCGGCTCTGCTCTGCGAGGAGAGCCGAGGTGCCGATTCCAACAGCTCGGCGGGCCAGCGGCGACGTGGAAGCCTCATGCGTTGACGCGGCTGTGGAGATGACGAACCAGCTGCAGTGGCGATGGGAACCAGCGGCGCGACGGGGTTCTGGGCCGCGGACGGCGGCGGTTGAGGTGAAGCCGCGGACGACAGTGGCAGCGAGCCTGCGACGCAGAGGATCGATAGCGGCGCGGCTCCGGCGAGCTAGACGCGGACCAGTGGCTCCAGCAGTAGCTGCCCGCGTACGATGGCGGAGGCGGCGCGACATGGCAGCGGCGGTGGTGACGGCCGGTAGAGGCGCCGGTGACGACAGCGACGTGGCAGTGACGTCGGCAGCGGTGACGGCGACGCTCGGGGAATGTTGTGGAGCGACGACGCAGTGGCACGTTGTCGAGTCGAGCGATCCCCGACGAGACAACAACAGTGGACAAAACGTCGTGAGTTCGACGAAGTTCGACAACGCGAGAGATTCAAACGATGTTAGAATGCCATGGTGAGCAGGGGCGAATCCAGGATTTTTGATAGCCCTGGGCTATAAATATTTTTTGGTTCTTAACGTAGGGTTTAAGAGATTTTTGGGGTGGGCTAAAATATAAATTTTTAAAAATTAAGGTTAAAAAAAAAAAAAATTTGGGCCTTGCCCTGGGCTGTAGCCCAGGGCAAGGCCCATTTGGGTCCGCCGCTGATGGTGAGTTTTATGTTGAGAAATTTGGCTGTGATTGAATAACTTAGTAAATTAGATAAAAGAGGAGCTTGAAATCATTCTTACCTAATAAAAACTATAGTGGGAGTAACATGCAAATGTTGATTGGATTGGGGGACCGTAATACCTCGTTCTTCTATGCGAAAATTAACAAAAGGGCTAGAAGACAAAGGGTGACTAGGTTGAAGATCTCAAATGGGCAGTGGCGCGAGGACAACAATGTGCTAAGGGATGAAGCAACGGCCTTCTTTAAGGTGTTTTTTCAAAAGTGGAGGACATTTACATTTTATTTCACAAAATAGGGTAGTTTACTTTTTATTTTCATATGAGTAGGCTTCATGGTTGTGAGGTGGTGGTGAGGTGGCATTGAGTTGACGTTGAGTTGGTGAGGCAATATGTATATATAACTCATTTTGAAAAAGAGCTATCTATACAAAACTATACTTTCTATTGATAGCTCATTTTGAAAAGGAGCTATTAATACAAATT
This sequence comes from Stephania yunnanensis, assembly GCA_039657365.1. Lineage (NCBI taxonomy): Eukaryota > Viridiplantae > Streptophyta > Magnoliopsida > Ranunculales > Menispermaceae > Stephania > Stephania yunnanensis. Next base: position 23,821,760 of record CM077585.1, read on the forward strand.
CTTTTCCCCGTGATCGCCACGTGCATATGGAGATGGACTACACGTACCACTCGCGTATCTGGAGGTAAATAACTAATGTAAACAATGCGCACGCATATCGACGCGGACAACCCATGAAAACGTGGCCCATGTAGATTTCATGCAAATGGTAGGCACGTCTGTCGAGGTGGGTGACCCATGCAACCTCGTGCAACTCATGCAAATGTCACGCACGTGTCTCGAGGTGATAAAGAAAATGTAAACGTCGCGCACGTATTGCGAAGCGGACAACCTGTGCAACCCATAGGCGTTATTCGGTCGACTCATGTTCACGTGGTCATTATACATGGACTGTGTTACACAGATAGCACCTTTTCAAAAGCGATATCTGTGTAACACAATCCGCGTAGGACCGTCCACGACAGTGAAAAAATCTACCCAGGTAATAGCGCCTTTTAGAAATGCGACATAACATAGTTTTTGAATAAAAAAGAAAACCACACTTATTTTCCTCATTTAAGGAGGAAGGTAAGTTACTTTTGTAATGTTTTCTCATAAATTAGTGACAAAATATCAAAAATTTGAATTTGACACTTCCAAGCTACAAAAAGTACATTTGCACACAAGTAGTTGCAGTACTCCCAAATAGTTACTGCTAAAATGTATAATAAAACAACTAACCTCATATTATAGTTCTATATAGGCCTTGAGACAATCAATTCAAAATTATAGATTGCATAAGCCAAGACTCCATAGGATCCTGTACAATAGCAATTACTTTTAACCCCAAAAAACTGCAGTAAATGATTATGTATAAACAAATTACAAAAACACCTAACTTGGTAAAGCTCTGCCCTAGCCATACTCACATTTTAGTCCCTATATTTATATTCTTTCATATGATTCGGCTTGAGACTTTTCTTCAATTAATGATTATAATATCAATAAGATTGATTAAATTTATCGATTAAGCACCGAACTTTAAGTCAATCACTTCAAGAACTTGGATATCATACCCTAGACTCTTAGAATTAGTACTTGAAATTGCTAAAAATAAATAAGTAAAGCACCAACCAACTTGGAGGTCAATGAACCAACCCTGGGTTTCATGCGTTGGTTAGGACCTAGCTAGCTACTAGTTGTTTAATTAATTGAAGTTCTTTAAGGTTATAAGTTCGAATCTTCTAATTTTTCGAGATATATATATATATATATCTTTCATATATAGTGATGAGTTTCATTTATGGAATATTCAAGAGTAATAATATGGAAAACATGAGAAATAAGTTTATTCCATGAGAACGTTGTATACATTAACTCCGTTCACCCAAAATATAAGATGAAACAAATCACCATGACATCAAGAAAACTTATCATGCAGGTCTATTACGATGGTTACGTTGACGTTGTTACTCGGTGATGCAAATCGGACGTACTATATGTCTAGTTGGACGATGTGTTTGTACATCCGGTTGAGGTTGTTGAGGTTGCTGGTCTTGCATTGAATGGCGTTGAGTAGATTGATGTTCTTCCTCTAGTGCTTCACTCGACTCACCTCTGCTACTGATGCTCCAAAAAATAGGAGGTTGAACCATCCCAAAATACTAGCTTCCTTTATGCGGTTGGGGGAAATGAACATAAGGCTGCGGCATGGTCAACAAGTTCATGAATGAGCCATCTCCACTATATGACATATTGTAATTATAACATGGTGGAGTATATGGACTCGGCATGTATTGAGGCAATGATGGATATATTTGATGTCTAGACATTCCATGGTCCACATATGAAGACGACCCAGGTGCATAAGGATCAAAATGGTAAGGAGGAAGATTCGCGATCGGCGGCCTGGGTACAAACATTTGAGATTCTTATTGCATTGTGGACGATGCAGGAATGTACCAATGAGAAGAATAATTTGGTGGGGACGATTGTTGGCTACTTTCGCCAACAGTCTCTGTTCTACTCGCTCTCGGACCAGATGAACGTGTTGGAGGAGAACGTCTGCTACTCTTTGCTGCAATCTCAGTCTGAGTAGATAGACGCGGTAGACAAGGACATCTAGTGTGTTCCCGCACAGTCTCTGGTCGTGTTCGTCTTTTTCTCGCCTCTCTGTTTGCTTCGCCCTGTTCGTCTTTTTCATCTTCCTGTTCATTATCCTCATTTATCTCATGTTCGACGTCAATTCCGTCATGCCAAAGAGTAAACCTTTGCCTTTCATCTTCGTCTAAAATTTTAATCTCTTTACCAAGTGCAGCAAGACCTTGCTCGTACCTATCCTCAATAAACACTCGCCTCAATCGATGCACCAAGTTACATAAAAACATGAGTTTAAAGCACGCAATATAAGATATTAGTTGTTCGAGAAAAAGTAAGAGTTAGAAGTTTACCAAGTAGTCACGTAAAACCCCCTCGTATCCAATGAATCTCCTAGTGGCCGAGCGATACCAAGTCATGTAGCCTTGATGATCGTGCCCTTCATTATGTGCCGCTTTGGCAATGTTGTCACCATGATTTTTCCACATGTGTATATACCTTGCATGAAAAGTCACCCAATTTTCTTGATGACGTTCACGCAATTCGATGCGGTGCAGTTGGGAGTCGTAAGCACAATTTGATGGCATCACTCGTACCATTCTGAATTGTCTCATAACCCTTTCTGGTCGATGCCACTCGACTATGTCGAAACAAATAAGGGGACACGTCGAAAGCCAACTACCGTGACCATTAGTACAGTAATCGGGAAGAGACCCCATGACTACAACATATAACTTCATGCCACATCATCCTCATGACTTTGCGAGTCGAGTGCATCACAGTAAGTCGATACGACGTGCGTCGCACTTTGGGTAACCGAAAATACATTGAGCAATCTGTGTAGAAGACAATAAGTTAAGAAAAATGAAATTGGACTAGATTTTTTAGCAAATTAAGGAAAAATATTTGTATTACCTCGTGTCCCAGTGGAACGTCCATAAGCATATGTTCTCCATCTACTGTTCGCGGCTGAACTTTAGAAACACCGAGGCGCCGCGGTGATATGAATGAAAATATGTCTCATGCCCACAGTTGTATAAGAGTTGACACGCATGCAACCTCATGTGCCCTTGCGTGAGATCCGCGACACAACTCTCTGTATAAATAAGCCAAACATGCACTCCCCCAACTATATTGTCTAGCTACTTGAAAATCCTCCATGAATGGTAGGAACATCAAATGTACGAATCGATTGGACTTGTCAGTGAAAAGACAACCACCGATAAGTTGTAGGATGTATGATCGAACATAAAGTTGCACCGACTCCTCATAGCTATCATCTATAGCTGGTACGTTACATTCAAGCCATTCGACTTTAAGTTTACAACCAATATCGTCATCTCCAACAGGAGTTCGACCAAGTAGCCTCTCACACACATCAGCATAGTCTGTATTTGTCGTTCCCATCAAAGGCATACCTTCGATAGGTAAACCGAGCTGTACCCGCACGTCCTAGAGTGTAATTGTGCACTCCTCATAATGCATGTGAAATGTATGCGTCTCAGGGTGCCATCTCTCTGCGAATGCAGTAATCAAAGCCCAATAAAGGCTGAAAAATGATATGCGGAAAATCCCATAAAACCCACTAGAACAAAGATATGGGATCATCCTCGAATGATACTGCACCGTTCGATCAACTACCCCACATCTTCGACGTACGCGCATTGTTTCGTACACCTTATAATTGATAATGTATTGATCTATATTTTTGATATTTTTATGCTGTAACATTTGACGTATACATGTAAAAAAGTTTACCTCACCCCTCCAGATTCGCGATGATCTGTGTGTAGATTGGAGTTGCAAAAGTGAAGGATCTAAAGGACCTGGATCCATTGTTATACAACTACAAATGAATGATATAAAAAGAATTAGAGTGTTGTTCGAAACCAAACAATAACTCTTTCATATATGTTCACACAAAACAAATGCATAAATGCTCAAAAGCAACATAGCTACGAACTTAAGTTATAACAAATAATATACAAAATCGACTATAGGTTTTCATTGGAAGGTTGAGGTATGCTTGGACAATTTTTTTAGTTATGTCCCTCTGAACGACAAATACCACACCGATTCTTCCGAGTTGAGACTCGTTCACGGTCTTTATTTGGACATGTTGTTCTTCTATGTCATTCTTGATGACATATGCCACATCGCAAAGGCCTTTGGACGTTAGGAAGATCCATCTCGTTATGTCTTCGCGATCCCTTTGGTCTCCCTCGGCCACGTCTGCACCTTGGGTCGGGTATGATCTTCGTCCCAAAAGTCGGCAATACTTCTCAACTGGGATGGCCTTGAAATTGTAGGAGTAAAATTGTGTGTACACATCCATCCTATAGTATGGCTCGATGAATTGTGCGTAGCTCACTCGAATATAGGCACATGCAGCTAACACGTGTGAGTAAGGGAAACCAAACGACTGCCATTTATTACATCTGCACACCCGGTCCTTTAGGATGATGACTTGGGTGTTGTTACATTTATGCATGCGATCTCCATGTCTTCCAGTCTGCACTTCGAACTCACCAATGTCGCGATTGATTAAAGTGACTTGATGCCTCCTTGCGGATTTTTCATTTTTCGTGAGTTTATCGATGACATATTTTGTGTACGATTGTCCGTTTGAGATTGCTTCATTGATTTCCTGGTTGCGTTGATTGTGGTATGTCACCAATTTATAGTAAATCATATGAGTCATTGCTGTTATTGGCAAGAATCGAGCCCCCTTCAATACACAATTAAAACACTCTGCAATTGATGATAACATTCGTGTAAGTAATATTGGTTCGGCGATAACTGTGTGTATTTGAGTGCAAAACATAAATTGTATTTCGTACATACCAACACCATTAGAATCCATCCATCCGTACCGCATGCCTCTGTCGTGCGATTGAGTCCATAGTTCTTTGGGGATGGCATTGACATATTGCAGACATTGAGGCGTTCATGATGATAAGTATGTAAAACGCTCCATGCACCCATTAAATTTTTGTTCTTGATGTTGAACAACTGCTCGACCAAGGAGTATTTTCAAGGGGTCATTTTTGAACTAGGTGCCGAAATTACTAATCAAGTGTCGCAAGCAATAATGGTGATACCCTTTTGGGTGACAAAACTATTGCTTAGGGTGTTGACCGCCTCCAAAATGACAGGGTGACGATCAGAAATAACGTAAACTCCTTCTCTATATGCCATGTGTTTGCGCAACATCCTAAAAAACACCCCACGAATCAGTCAATTCGGTTTTTGCAATGGCAAATGCAACTGGTAATATGTGTCCATTGCCATCAACAGAAAATCGCAATCATTAGCTTCCCATTGTATTTGCCATATAAGAATGTCGCGTCAATCTGAAGCAAAGGCCTGCGAAACGTGAAAGCATGTATTGATGCTTTAAATGCAAAAAACACACGACGAAATTGAGGAGACGCAGTTCTTATCACATCAGCATGCCATTGTCTATGTGACCACTCGATTCTTGTCCGCGGACTCTTACTCCTCACAGTCGCTAACCATTTTGGTAATAAAGTGTACGACTCACCCCAATCCTCAAATACGCATGCAATTGTCTTCCTTTTGGCATCCCACATTCACTTGTAGTTGACTTTGTGTCCGTATTTTCCTTTAATTATTTGTATTAATGTTTTGATCGTGATAACTTGATCGCTCATGACGATGCTTTTGATCTCTCGCGCAATCATGTTGTCATCAAGTTGGGCATGACTGCGTTCTACGTTTAGATTAATACACGTGTGTGGTACATCTAACTGTGTTATCTCCCATAATTGTGTTTTTTTCACAAATAAGCACGAAGACGCCACATACACCCATGTTGCGCACTTCTGCACTTAATAACCCACGTAGTTGTAGTCGATTCCATCACATGGAATTGACAATGTCTATTAACATGCCACACTTTAACGGCATGTTGTAAGTCTTTTTTATTGTCAAAGTACATCCCTATCTCCAAATCGAAATTAGACATGTTCCCCCAAGTTTGCTGGTTGGAATGTTAGGTCGCAATGGAATTAGCCACCTCCCAATCAATTTCGTTATATACCGGTATTGGTTGGTGAACTTCATCATCACTTGCTTCCTCCAACAAAATCTTTTCATCGATAGAAAATTGCTCATCATCTTCCAGATTTTGCACACTCGGAGGTTCATATCTTGGATCATTCGTGCAAACATTGACGTTATCCCAATCGACAGTTGCTGGAGCATCTTCGTTGGGACGTATATCCTCATCAGTTTCATTATTGGCGTCCTCGTTAACATCATCGTCATTGCAGGCATTAATATCTTCATTTAATGGACTAACAAATCCATCTTCCACGACCTCACCTTGTGGGGATTGCATATGCAGCCTTTCCGACATTAATGATGCATTTGGCGTGCCTACTTGTTCATCACGAACTTGGGAATGAACCGTACGATTTTGAACTGAGTCGATTGACTCAAATGTCTTATAGATATCTACCGTTGTAGTTATTGGTAAATTGGCCACCGTCACCCACATTAAGTCGAAGTGTATCGTATTGTGCAGCAATACATGTACGAAATAATGCGAACCTCCGGGGAGGATTATCACGTTGCGATATGTCATCTCAACTAGAGTCTCCGTCGATGAGATATTGAACGCGTTACACACGTCATCCATCAATTGATGGCCACTCGTCCAAAACTTAACCATCAACACTACTGATAGGGGTGCGCTCTACGCAATGCCATTTAACCTATTAACAATTTCATCATACACGTAGAATAAAAAAGGGATGTTCCTATGTTCCATGACCTACATAAGTTATTGAACATTGATGTAAAAGGATTACACACAAATACACAAATATATTAAGTGAAATAGTTGATTACTAATAGAGTAAAAGCGCAATCGAACTTTCTGATGTAGAAGATCGTCACAACAGCGCAACTGCAGAGCATACTCATTTCTTTGCATTCCCAATCACGTACTAAGTCATACTTACATGTCAAGCAATCAAACCTACTGAACTAGTTCATAAGGAGCACAGTTTTCGTTTACAAATTTAAGCCAGGAATCTTACTCTTCCTGTAACGGCCCGCTCTAATTAATCTCAATTAACTTACAAATTACAGATTAAAACCCAAAGCTCAAACCCACGTGGACGTCGCAGAAAAGTCCAGGGCATGCCTAACGAGGTAAAAATTTATTATTTTTGTGTGTGAGTGTTTACTTAATTTCCTTAATTTCCTTAATTTACTTAATTTACTAATATTAAATAATTAGTGCGTGTAATGACGAGAGTTGTCACATCACACATCCATCACATCACACATCACATCGGACCCATTCCTCTTCATTTCCCCTTCTCCTCAACAAATGATTAAGAAAATCCTTATAAAAAAATGGACAGAGAAAGAGAAAGGAAGAAAGAGAGAAAGAGAGAGAAGTAAAAGAGAAGGAAAATAAGAGAATCGGCAAGAGAGAGAGAGAGAGAGAGAGAGAGAGAGAGAGAGAGAGAGAGAGAGAGAGAGAGCGGCAACGGGAGGTCGGGGACAGCGGAGGCCGACAGACTCCAACAACGGCGTCGGCGGTGGTGACACGCTCTCGCAATGGCGACCTCCATTGATCAAGGTGAGTGAAATTTGTTGTTGTTGCTAAGTTGTTGATGATATTGTTGATGTTGGTGTTGTTGTTGTGTTTGAAATGGTTGTTATTGTGAGAAAAAAAAGCCTCTGGAACGAGAAGAGGAAGAAAAAGAAGAAGAAGAAGAAAAAAAAAAAAAAGAACAAGAAGAAGAGAGGAGAGGAGGGCGTGGCCTCACATTGTCAGCCCACATGGGCTAGGCCGCCCAGTCAAGGGCGCTTAGGCTGGTCGGGCCAAGTCGGCCCAGACCCTGGCGGGTCGAGCCGGGCTGGCCCGAACTCGGGTGGTCCTAGTTGGGCCGAACCGAGCCCAACCGAACAGGGCCCGCTTCGGGCCCAACCCACCCCTAAATTTATTAAAAGTTTTTAAAAATATAAATGAAATACATTTTTAAATCAAATAAATATCAAATAATAGGAAAAATGGCTAGAAAATTATGGAAAAATCCAGAAAGTCAGGAAAAATATACTTAAATGGAAAAAATTTTAAAAGTCCAGTTTCGAGGACATTTGGGGCATCGACACCCCGCTATAACTCGAAACATGTGCCGAAATTAACCTTTTTGAAACAAAAATTTCAAATTCTTGGTCTCACACCATTCAATGAGAATCTAAAATAATAAAAATTGTATAATTGGACACCAGGGACTTAGACTACCATAGTCGAGTATCGGACGTGTATCTCGAGGTGAGTGCGGGGCGTTTCGAAAACATTTTACGATTTGTTCGAGGTAAGTAATCACACTAGAAAATTAGTTAAAATTCTTTTATGGCACTTAGTTTATTTCGCATTTCAATTATTCCATTGTGTCATTTATTGTTGTTCAATTACTATTCATACACTCCCACGTGTGTATGTGTGTTTGTCGATGGGGTCGGCATGGCACGGACTCACACCCCGGGGCTAGCTACCCCACGTTGTTCGAGTAATTGGCCATGATAGGGCTACGCGGTGACTATTCTCCACGAAACGCGTAGGTTAAGAGATGTTTGACAAAGACCTAACTCTACGTTAATGGTTCCTCTCGAGAGATGTTTGGATGGGGTCTTCCTTTCAATGGTTCCTCTCATTCGACCGTGAGATGTTTGGAGAGGTGGTCGTCAATGGTTCCTCTCGGTTTAGCTACGAAGATTCCCGGATGTCGACTAGGGTTCTCTGTCACGCTACACTCGTGTCCAAATTTTACTTTCCAATAACTTATTTTCATGCGATTTTCTTTATTCTTGTCCTTTATTTAAATTGCATGGACTGTAGCCGTTTCATTGGAATTCGTGAATATTAGCTAACGTTCTCTGGGATTTACTCACCTGAGATTTGTCATTGTTTTTTGTGACAAATCGTAGATCCTGCGCCGAACCGAGACAAGGGAGTCTTAGGTGACTACGTCTAAATAGGGAGAGGCCGCCACTTTTTGCGTAGGTAGTTGTATGTATCTATTAACTACTTTATGATATTTTGGGAGGACTTGTATACCAGAAACATGTATATGCTCACCTTTTTTACTTTTGTCGCTTTTGATATACATGGTATCTAATGCAATGTTTTCAAACTGTAAGGTTGTTCATAAAAATGCAAACTTTTCACTTTTACGATATATGCATGCCTTAAGACTTCCGCATCAATGTATGATTTATATTAAATTACTACATCATGAATAACTTAATAATTCATAAAATATCCATAATTACTAAGTTAAGGCGAATAAGTTACGTACAAGGGTTTAGGTCGCGGACAATCAAAATAAGTGTGCGGTGACGTGGCATGCTTGGTGACGTGTCTGGCGATGTGGCGGTACCCAGTCTGCCTTGGAATTCAGGGCCGTCACACTTCCAATCATCACTTTAAACACAAATGAAACTTTCTGATGTAGAAGATCGCATTAATAGCGCAACTACAGAGCATACTCATTCATTTGAGTTTGAGTTACTAAATGTTTTAAGCAGATATACCATTACATAAACTTATCAACCATTTTTCAAAACCACCACACCTATGTCACTACATATCATGCAAATTATAACAAATCCAAATATGTAATGATGAAAATATTAAATTTGTAAACTTACTGTTTTCACTACATATCCTACTGAACTAGTTCGTAAGGAGCACGATTTTCATTCACTAATTTAAGCCAGGAGTTTTACTCTTCTGGTCATTACTTTACACATAAATAGAACTTTCTGATGTAGAAGATCGTATTAATAGCGCAGCTACAGAGCATACTCATTCATTTGAGTTTGAGTTAATGAATGTTTTAAGCAGACATACCATTAAATAAACATATAAACCATTTTTTCAAAAACACAATACCTATGTCATTACATATCATGCAAATTATAACAAATCCAAATATATAATGATGAAAATATTAAATTTGTAAACTTACTATTTTCCTTCTCTTTTTGTCTTCAATTTAATAATCATGCAATAAATAAATGATCTCGTTACTTTATTTAAATGGACTAAAATATCTCAACATCAATAAATTGTGTCATACTTTTGTGTATATTGAAGGACACATGAGAATAATGACACGGATTACCATCATAGTTTAACAAAATCATAAGGGTCGACTAAACTAAACTAACTAAATTAACAACCTAAACTATACTAACCTAAACGAATTTTGCAAACATCTCTTGCAACATTGTGATAACTAAACAAACTACCTTAACAAAACTAACTAACCTAAATACCTCAACTACCTAAACTAAACTAACCAAACTACCTAAACTGAATTAACTAACCTAAAATAACATAAATACATAAACTAAACTAACTTAACCGTCTTAATTAACTAAATAAACTACTTTAACTAAACTAACTAACCTAAAGACCAAAACAAACTAACTTAATTGACTTAACTAACTAAACTAAATTAACCAAACTAAACTAACTAACCTTAACTAACTTAAATAACTAAACTAACTAAACTAAACTAACCAAACTAAGCTAACTAACCTAAACTAACCTAAATACATAAACTAAACTAACTAAACTGAATTAACTAACCTAAATAACATAAATACCTAAACTAAACTAACTTAACCACCTTAATTAACTAAACAAACTACCTTTACTAAACCAACTAACCTAAAGACCAAAAATAAACTAACTTAATTGACTTAACTAACTAAACTAACTAACTAACTAAACTAAACTAACCAAACTAAACTAACTAACATTAACTAAGCTAAATAACTAAACTAAATAAACTAACTAAACTAAACTAACCAAACTAAACTAAACTAACTTAACCGCCTTAATTAACTAAACTAACTAACCTAAAACCTAAAGACCAAAAATAAACTAACTTAATTGACTTAACTAACTAAACTAAACTAACCAAACTAAACTAACTAACCTTAACTAACCTAAATACCTAAACTAAACAAACAAACTAAACTAAACTAACCAATGTAAACTAAACTAACTTAACCGCCTTAATTAACTAAACAAACTAGCTTAACTAAACTAACTAACCTAAAGACCAAAAATAAACTAACTTAATTGACTTAACTAATTAAACTAACTAACTAAACTAAACTAACTAACCTAAATAACTAAACTAAACAAACTAACTAAACTAAACTAACCAAACTAAATTAACTAACCTAAATACATAAACTAAACTAACTAGACTAACTTAACTAACTAAACAAACAATATACAAAATGATTAACTAAACTACTAAACTAACCTCCTCATCCTTCTCCTCCGCAGGGACGTCTGGTGCCCCGCTGCCACTGCTCCGTGCTCCCTTGTCGTAGCTCCGCTCCTCCCCTCGATCAAGAACCGCTGCTCCCTCGCTCCCTCGCTGTTCGCTCGCTCGTCCTCGCTCAATCACATAGCCTCCTTGCTCCGTCGCTCGTCAACTCCCTCTCCTTCTTCTCCACTACTGGTCGACAACCCTACGTCTCTCTGGCCAAATCCCAACCCGTCGCCTCCTCTCTCTGACCAAAACCTGCCACACTTTCTCCTTCAATCGGCCCTCTGCCCCTCCCCTCCTTAAATACTCGATCCCCCTACAACACACACATGACCTACCCTACTACCCTAAAATGTAGCATGTACCCTTCTTCTTCCTAAAACAAGGACGCAGAGAATATATTCTCCGCATCCCTGTTTCGAGAAGAAGAAGGGAGGGTACACATATAGCGTCTTCTCATCTGTGTACCCCGAAGGCCAATATCTGAGAAGGCGCTATTCGTTCGGACCAAGTCCACGTGGGCATGTACACTGATAATGCCTTTTCAAAAGGTGTTATCAATGTACTCCGTCCCATGTAGCCAGGACACGTGGATAGCACTTTGAAAAGGTGATATCTATGTGTCCACGTCAAAAAAAATGCCATCCATTGTGATAATGCATTTTGATTAGGCGATATTACCTATTTTAGGAAAAAAACTCACCTCATTTCCCTCTTTTAAAGTAAATACATATGTACTTTTACAATTTTTTCCTTCTTTAAAATGATTTACATTAAAACCTCAGCTATTAATCACCCTTATTGTGTCATACGATTATTCTCCTCCCTATCCCCACGTTTGTTAGCTAGAATGAATATTGGAGTTTTCATGGAAGAGGTTAAAATGGCACTATGACATGTCTCCAGTCAAGTCACCATGCCTCGATGGGGTAACGGCGATGCTTTACCAATCCCATTAGGATACAATAGGCTCCGCTTTGTTCAAGTAGTCAGCAAGGCTCTTGACGATGAAATTAGCCCTCCCCCTCTAATAGTTTGTTGATCTCCTTGATTACAAAGTTGGACTCCCCGAAAAGCCTCAACCATTTTTGGCCTATCAGCCTATACACTATCAATTACAAACTTATCATGAAAGTGGCGGCTAATAATCGAAAATGCGTGATGTCCCTCCTCATCAGCCAGGCACAAACTAGCTTTATGGTCGGACGTCATATTATTGATATTTTTTTATTATGCAGGAAATTATCGACTCAATGAAATCACACACAAGGAGAAAAGGGTGGATGACCATCAAAATTGATTTTGAGAAGGCCTATGATGGACAAGTCAATAATTAGACATGTTTTATAGTGTAATTTAAGTTGAATTTATATGAAAATGATGATATTACAATGAGTATTCTCTTATTTTTGTGATTTCAAGATTTAATAAGGAAAGGTGAAGAAATTGAAGAAAATAAAATTAAAAGAGAAGAATTCGGTTAATATCAAGAAAAAGTGCAACAAAAGGTGCAGTGCAGTGCAGTGCAGCAAAACATTCCAGCGATTTCCCAGGGAATCCGAAATACACAGGATTCGTGGCTAAGTCAGTGAACCATAGAAATAGTTTTTCTGTGATTTTCTCCGCGATTTTAGCACAAAATGGATTTGATGAGGATACGCTGAGGTCGGTGACGAGTTTTTGTAGATAATAACAAGGAATTCGAGTTTATCTATGAAATGTACACATTAGGAAACTATAAATAGGATCCTAGGGCTTCCAAATTAAAGGCCTTCTACTAGCCATTATTAGTTATTTTAAAGTCTTTTCAGTTAACTTTTAGTTTATTTCATTGTTCATTGCTTTTATCGACTCTTTGGAGATTCAAAACTTATTTAATATAGGTATTCGATATTATTGTCTTCCAATTATTCACTACAAAAAATAGCTGATCAGAAACGGAAACTTTCATTGCTGATTAGCATAAATTCTGTCTCTAATTCAATTCTGCAACGGAACAGAGACGGGATCTATTCCGTCTCTAAAATTGTCATCGCTAATTTAGTCAACAACGGAAATGTGTTTCCATTACTGATTAGAGATAGATTAAAGACAGATTTGATACGGATTTAGAAACAGAACTGAGACGGAACAGAAATGGACATTCTTCCAAAGTGAATGGTTGTACTTGCATTCCGTTGCTAATCCATCCCTAATTTGCAACTGATTAGCAACGGAATTCATAAGTTTCGTTGCTAATCCGTTGCAAGTTAGAGACGGATTAGTAACGGAACTTATAAAATCCGTCTCTAATCCATCTCTAATTAGCAAAGGATTAGCAACGAAATTCATAAATTTCGTTGCTAATCCGTTGCTAATTATAGACGAATTAGAGACGAAATTCATAAATTAGGCTTTACGAATTCCGTTGCTAATCCATCTCTATTCCGTTTTTGAACTCTGTTTCCCCAGTTTTTTCATTCTATTTCTTCACAAATTAGAGACGAATTAGCAACAAAATTTATAAATTTCATTGCTAATCCATCTTTATTTCGTTTATATGCCCAATTTTTATAAAAAATATTCACAAGAATCAAATTGGTTCTCCGAAACTTCTAAAACTAAAAATAACAACGGGACCTGCTCCATCGCCTCCACACCTTCGAACAACTCCTTGGGGGTGCTAACATCCTAAAAAAAAAAAAATTCACATACATACACTAATCAACAATATATATCAACAACAAATACTCAAATGAGAAAAAACAACGATTCGATATTAAAAAAGATTTATATATTCACGAAACGTAGTCAAGTATAATAAATGTCTAAGATACCAAAGTATCTAAAAAAAAACCAAAATTCTCATTGTTCTATAACAACCATAAAAATACCTAAGTATCATAAAGTTGTCCATCCCTCGTTGTGCTAGCACCTGGGATGTGCTAGCATCTGCATCTGCATATCTACTCTTCTTTCACCCTAACGACCTGAGACCGTAGACACGTCCTTTAGGATACTCACTCGCCACCTTGTAGTACACCGCCTCATCATCCAGCGGCTGGTCCGGTGTAGTCTGGGTCAGCTCCTGACATCTCTTTTGGAGCTTAGCCTACATGGATCAACAATAAGCAACTAAAATGATATGCTTGTAAGATCAAACAATGGCTGATACCGCAGACTTCACAATTTACACAAGTCGAAACAATTCTCTCCTACGCACATCTACGAGCCCTCAAAAACATTCAAATCAGTTATAACTTAGATTACATCTATTCACATTATATAAGTTTTTTTCCACTATTGTTACCATGAATTGATGGTATTTGTTGTCTTTTACATTAATTCACTACCAATATTGAAAAGAAAAGAAAAACACACAAACACACATAATGATAACAATATAATAGTAGCATTAAATTTGTTTTCTTAAGTAGGGGTACCTTAAGCTTTACTGCTCATTTTCATGATTTCAATAACTCTACTTTTGATATACATCTTCCTGCATAGAAAGATCAAAGGATTAAGTAATTACTTACAAAAAAATCATAAATGAACAAGGAAAAAGAAATAAAGATTTAAGGAATGCCATTGATCATTGCAGTACAAACAGTCCAAAATAATTAAGTTACTAGATAGCAACTCAAGTGGTTGTTGACGTGTGAAGCTTACAAATGATCAATGACATCACTCGGTTAAACAATTCCATTATAGTTTTCTACCATAGGCAACCCTTGGCCAAAGCCCAATCTACACGACCACCTAAACAATAAAATATAGGTATTTAACTAGTTATGAAACATCAAACTGAATCATACTAAAACATAACTAATAGATAAGACAACCAACATAATCAAGAGACATTGGATAATAGAAATGCATTTTAACTAAAATGATCGCACCCAAACAGTAAAATACAGATGTTTACAATCTTAGTTTATTGCAAGAATTTCACATGCCATTTTTACAAATATGGATCATATAGATTGGTTCATGCACAGTAAAGCATGAAACATCCAACAAATAACATGAGGCATATCAATTATAATTTTTTTCCTTTTTCATCAATGTGGAGTAGATTAAGGCTAGAAAGTTGGTGTTCAGCAAGATCACGCTCATCTTATTTATCTTTGATAAGCTTTAAAAACTCTACTTAACACAAGCTCTTTTTTATATACATCTTCCTACATAGAAAGATCAAAGGTATAAGCAATTACTTGCAAAGTGGATTAGTAGGTAGGTAAGATGCAAGGACGCTCTCTCAGGGTGAGGAATTATAACTAATAAATGGGAAGCTTAAAGGCTTAGTGCAACATAAAGCTTTAGGTGGTTACAATTATTTTCATGTTATTTATTGTTTAACATCGACGACTCCTTTTTTTGTTATGTTATAATGTTCTAATCCTTTCTTATAAAATCAAGTTGTTTGATGTTAGTCATAAATCTCTTTTTGATGTTTTGTAATAAAAAATAACAAATACTATTTATACCTCATAACTTATATTAGTGTGGTAACTTAGATAGGTCAATGTTAAGGTACAAGTTTGTATTGATGGTTTAATAGGATGCCCTAATATGCAATCAAGCCAAATTAATCATAAAACAATAAAAAAGACTTTATGCGCAATCATTTCGAATTAAAAGTCATAATGAGTATTACATGTTTCTAATTACCAACAAATCTAGCCATGCAAACTCACAAGCAAACCCATAAACAAGTTTGGGCAAGATGCATGTACTGTTCTATTGCCAACAAATTGAACCTCGGATTATATAAATGCAATTAATGAGTAGTTAATTAGCACTATTTTCACCAAAATAAGGATGGAAATCATGATGCTTTATAGCTTTGTTAGTAAGTGTTACACTTACATATATAATGCCAACATAAGTAAATGTACATATATAAATGGGAAGCTTAAAGGCTTTCTTTCAAATCCAACAGAAAGCTTTAGAGACAAATTAAGTCATTTGCTAATTCTATGCAAGATGAGTAGTTAGTTCCATTCTCACATCTGTACTCGCATTTCAATAGTTCAATCGAAGTCCTCAACTAAAACTAAGAGAATGCAGACATTGCAAAACAACCCTATTTAGGGAGCTCAATACATTTCAGGCCTATAAAAGAATGCAGGTACTGAAACTCTGCCTTGTGCATTTTGATAGCAAATAACTCAATCGAAGTCCTCAACCAAAACTAGAAGAGAATGAGAAATCAGGCAAAGGAGATAAGGGAACAAATGAGAGAGGAGGCGATTCTAACCTTCGCGAATGAGAGAAACGGTGGAGCAATTCTGAGTTTCGCAAGTTCAGGGCGTGAATAGGTTAAGAGGCGAGGGAAGAAGCAGAGATACTTCGAGTGAGGTTAGGGCACATCTTCATTAACAACTAGGGTTCGCAAAGGCAAGGGTGTCAAGCCGAAACCACACTGGGAGCTTCATGGATTACTTGCCTCAATGTCGAAGACGGGGCTTTCGGATCCCAAACCTTTAAACAATGGCTGGAGTGAAGAGAGGAGATGACGGCGATGGACAAAGCAGATAATGAAGAGAGACAGAGCAGACGACGATGATGGACAGACGATGACGGACAGAGCAGACGACGGCGAGGGCTTGTGCGATGGTGACGGCAGAAGGTACGAGATCCGACAGAAAGTAAACCACACTCCGAAAACCACTGCTAAAACCCACCAAATCCAAACCCTCATTTCCAAATCTCTTCAAACAACACCAAATCTCTCAAACTAGCTTTCCAATATCGAACCAACAAGGTTGTAACTGCCCTTGATGGTGAAAACATCAGATTTGGAGAGCATTGGTGAACAATAGCTGTCTGTGGTGACTATTTCGCAGAGATTTATGGCTTAGAAGTGAGAGTTAAAGACGAGAGAGAGTTGAGGATTTGCAGAGCCGTAAAGAGGAGTTGCCGAGCCGCCGGTGAAGAGAGAAGTTGTTGAGTTGTCGGTGAGCTCGAGAGATGTCGAGTTTAGTCGAGGAGAGAGGTCGAGTTCGGTCGAGGAAGAGCGAGAGAGTTCGTTCAAGGAGAGAGAGAGTTGGGAGATAGAGTTCGAGGAGAGAGAGAGTTTGAAACACATAAATATTTCATCCATTGATGCACGAATCTCGAGACGTGATGGGCGATTATAAACTACTGAATTTTTGGTGGAAAGTTGGCACCACTTTCTTACAAATAGATTTTAATTCCGTCTTAATTCCGTCTCTATTTTCGTCTGTAATCTATCTCTATTCGGTCTCTGACTATTTCTGTCTCAATTCCGTTTCTAACCATTTCTGATTAGAAATAGAATTGAATTCCTCTGCTATTTATGTTTCTAATTTACATTTTTTTATAGTGATTTGTTTATTATTAATATATATGAGTAATTTGTTAATCTAAACAAAAACTCTGAAGATGAATTAAACCAGATCGCAACTTAGTTATAATTCTGGAATACAATGCTTAATGCTTTAAACCAATCATATTTATCAATCACGATTTTAGCAAGTTGTTTTGCATACTACAAGTAATGATTCTTGTACTGCATGCAAGTTGTAAATATATATTGTCATATTTTGATTTTGATTCTACTATAATTATTGATAACAATTATATAGAAGTACTAACTAGGATTAATCTATAGGGCAAATTTTTCGAGTAGATGTTATATGTGATTGTGTTCTAAGTTATTTATTGACTAGCATATTCTAATTTTTTTTTATTTGGTTTAGATTAGGTATGATTTTCATAAAGTGTTAATGCTATCGTATTTTCTAGTTTATTGTGGTTTATTCAATAAGTATAATTACAATGATAGTAATATAGTTTTTTTTTCTATTAAATATAAGAAAATTGTTTGCTGGATAAAGGCTATCAACCTATTATGATATTTGGTTTAATAAATTAAAGATTACATGATATAATTATAACTAGTATATTATGTTTGTTAAGTTAAGTTAAATTTGAATGTTCAGAGGCAATCCAATTTAATTTCATTATTTAAGAAGTTTTGTTTATCTTATATTGGTTACTTTGAATTGTGTTAGTTTAATTAGTTTAATTAAGTTAATTTACTTACATAGTTTAATTAGATAGAGTTTGTGATGGCCCGCCTAATTTAAAGATTAATTAATTATTTAATTTCAGACTAGGATGTAGTAGGCCTGACAATTTGAGCATGAAACGATTAACACGACACGACACGATATGTCATAAACATGTCGTGGGTTTAGCTTAAGTGGGTCTGGGTCATAAACATGTTAACACGTTTATACACGGTTAAGAAACGAGTCATTAACATGTCAACATGCTTAACTCGTTTATGTCTCAATTAACACGACTAAAGAATAATGTATAAATAATAAATATGGTATAATAAATAGATTAGCACAAAATTCATCCATTTGAATGCATGTTAATAGCATGATTTATTTATAAACATCTTTTATCATATTTTATTTTATATTTGAGAAGAAATGTTCATTTTACTTTTAATATGTTATTTATGTTTTAGATTTTATTAATAATTATTTATTAAGAAAAAATAAAAAATTTCACCAAAGTAAAATTTAGATTTTTTTAGATGATTCTTATAATTTTGTTTATATTATTATTACGAGTCATTTTTACTTTATTATTCAGAGTAATAAAAACTTAAATGAAAAAGTAAAGGAAAACTAACAACTATATATAACCACATTATATTTTATTGGCTATTTTAGTATGTTTGTTCGAATTTAATCATTTAGATATATTTAAAAAAATAGTAACCAAATTATAAAAGTTTAAATAAAATAAAATTTTTAAATACAATATTTAATAAATGGGTGACACGAATACACGACATGTTAATTAACACGACCCACTTAGACACGAAAACGATTAACACGATTAATAAACATGTCGTGTAATGAGTTTGCATTATATGGGCCATGACATGTTTATGGCATGACACGTTTACGACTCACCGACACGAATTGCCACTCCTAGATGGAGCTCAGACCCACATGAATGTTGCAAATTAGTCTATGGCACGCCTATCGATGTACAATTTATAATGTTATATTTGTATGATACTTGTTTATTATGGTTGTTTTACTATGAGTTATAGCATTACGCCATGTATACCTTTGATTATCGTGTTTTGCGTGAGTTACGAGTGCGACGAATAACGCCTCAAGATGAGTGCGACGCGGGTACATGTACATGATATTTTAAACACATAAATTATCAATATGTAACGATATTCTGAGCTAAATAATTAAATAAACTTTACCCAAGTTGAACAAAATACTAATAGGCCAAAGATGAATCTAAATGCGCCTCGTTATGTGCAACGACATTAGGTAGCCGGTTTGACAAGCACCTAGCCTAATTTTCGTATGTTTACTTCAAATAAACATTAGGCTAGACTCATGAGACCAAATAATATGCCTATGGAGGTTTAATTTGGGTAAGTAACAATTATGTGCCTAGGTGGTACGAAATTTGACTTATTGAGGTATAACATGTGTGACATAAGTTTGGCTAGAGTTAATAATGGCCTTTGATGAACCTCAAGATACGTGTGTTGGGACTTGATTATGTGAATTAGTATAAAAAGATGACTTAGTGCATTTGCTCAACATCCAAATCTAGAGTTTTTCTTTACATCTAACCTAACTAGATAGGAGATTAAGAGAGCAAGGGTTAAATTTGACTTATTGGAGGAGCTTTGGAGCAATTGGGAGACAAGAAATCAAGTTAGAAATTAAAATATCCTAAACCCTCACATCTTCTCCATTTTGCTCTAATGGTGTCTTGAAGTGCAACTACAAATTTGGTGTTTGTCGTAAAATGAGTTTCAAGAGTTTTAATTGAAGTCTTCTACTATTTCTAAATTCAAATTTTAGTTTACAACATTATTTTCTTGATGCATTATACCCATTCCATGTTTATGGGGTTTTTGGTGATAGAATGCATTTTCATGATGATGATGGTGTTGGGGCATGTACCCTAGATCAATCCATTAACTGTCTTTATGAATACTTTTAGTTAATAAAATAGAGGATTTCATTTGTTGTTTATTATAATTAATTTGCATGTTTACATTATAATAAGATCCATGGGTAAATGTCCCCAGTTGATCATTATACTGGGAACTATAATGAATTAAGACTAGTGTGAGTCTTAATTGATGATCATATGATGATTATACGTATAGGGATACGAATCAAGATCACGAGTACTTGTTGGGGAACAAAGTATTTGACCGACCCGCTATGAGAACATCACATGGATTAAGTCATACTTGTTTCTCATGATAGGTATATTTTTCAGTCCTCTGACTCGAGGTTACTAGAGACTTCAACATTAGGAACACAGTGATTTAACACAATCAAATGTTGTCTTTAACCGGACGATCATAAAGGTTGTGACTGGTTACTGTGTGAGCAATGTGATGAAGTTGTATAATCGAGATAGAATTTGTCCCACTCATATAAAGAGAGTTATCCAGTGGATCCCTCGATGTGTTAGACTGTTAAAAGGCCTAGTCTAAGTAAATTAATATTGATCAATGTCACTCGGATGTTTTCATTCTACCTAGAGATCGAGACTAGTACGATTGAACATGTTGAATGACAATTCCATGCCTTTTGTTTGATCAAAAGGATATCATGTGACAAAAGGATGTTATATACACTATTGATTAGGTTGTATCGATTTGATATTCGTACAACTTGGGTAGTCATAATGTCTTGCTAGAGGCCGCTTATGACTTATATACTAAAATGTGTTTTGGTACACTGCCAACGTTGTATGAGCCTATTGGGTCGCACACTAAGAATGGTTTTGCGAGATTTTAAGATGGTTTAGAAAAATGAATTTTATATGATAAAATTCATGACAGAAACGTCCTTGTAGTGTATTACACTTATACTTCTTTAAGTAGGGGTATATGTGTAATTTACTTAACCGTCTATATACAAGGGTTATATAAATAGACGTTTTAAATTAGAACACACGTATGAAAGATTAAGGGCCAAAACTCTATTTTCATTTCAGAAACGAATTAGGGTTTTTTGGTACGCTCTGGATTGTTTTGGAGAGAAACAAAAAAGGTTTAGTATTCTCTCGAAGCTAACACATCGAATCTCGATCGCCGTTCCTTTGTGGACTACTGGTAGAGGGCATTCGTCGTTGGCAACGCCTTAGAGATCGATCAACCTTCAGAAATGTATATTGCGACCGATGTATGATTAAGTTTTCATTGTTTAACCTTTTTTAATGGAATTAGATTTGAATCCTGTTGGGGTTTTTGTCAAAACTGTTTTGTAATTTTCTCTGTGCAAAAATCCAACAGTGGTATTAGTACCTTCGAGTTCGATTCCATTAAATTCATTGCATGTTTTCTTTTGATATATACATGATATATGATTGAAATCATGTTAATAGTTAATGTATATGTGATGTGTATATGATACATATATTCGTGATTTAATTGAAATCAGTTTCGTACATGCAAGTAGCCATGTTAGGTTAATTCGAGTAATTTTAATGAGTTGAATTTTGTGTTCTGTGATCCATGACACCATTAGGTATAATCTTTATTTTTCGTGTATTTATGCATGGATGAAATCTCCGTAATTCAATATGTATATTTAGGTTACATTGTTTTATGTTTCTTAAATTGTTGAATATTAATTCGAAACTAATATGATCAGGTTCGGTTGGGATAGTAGTTCATGATTCAATTACATGTTTGTGATTATTTGGATGAGGACCGAAATTGGAAATAATTATTTTTTGAAGTTATTTATTTATCTCGCTATATCTATTATGCTATGAAATTTCTATTTGATAAGAGATAGATAACAAATTAGATTAGGAGATATTAGCATAATCGGTTTCGTTATCCTTATCGGATAGGAGATAAATATCGAGAATTTTGTTATTGGTGATATGCTAGGATTTAAATATCTTAAGTTCTAATTGGATTAAGATAAGATGATTAGTTAGATGTGAGCCCGGGTTAATTAAAATGTTTTAATTGACTTAATTTCAGATAAATTAAGGGGGTTAATTTAGGATAATAAAATCAGCGAAAAATATGATTTTCTATAGCGAGTTTTTATTTTCAGAATTTAAATTCTTCTTCTAAAAAAATGGGGGCGCTGCCCCCTGTTTCCCCGTCCGCTGACCGGTGAGCGGGACCGCCGTCTAACTAATCCTAACGCATGGAAATTATTTTATTAGTGAACAATATAAAAATTTCCAGATTTTTGAGCGATTGAACAAATCAATAAAATATATGATATTTCTTGTTTACATAAAATCACTAAAACTAAATAAAATCCCCCTATTAAATTTTAAGTCTCGTGCCATCCATTTTAAATATTTGTCAAGCCTCGGTCACACTAATATAGTTTCAGCTATAGTTCGGTGTATTGTGTTATCTAGGTGAGACAAGTTTGGTAAGAGTTATCTAAATGTTTAAAATGGTCCGACTTAATAAAGCTATAAAAATAGTCTTAAGCTTTAGGCACAGATGAGATAAAAAACATGCTAAGACATAAGATGTCCCGTATCTCATAAAAGTATCTAAAATTATATAAGATGTAATTGGTAACTGTTACCTACCTAAATAATCTAGCTAGTTCTGTGTTTCATACCAAAACTGCCATATAATTAGGTGAAATATAGATTTTAGTCCCATAAATAAATAATATGTTTTAGGAAGGTTGTTAATTTATTGGAGTCTATTCCTTTATACTAAAATAAACTTTGCATAATATTTATTGTAGATCAATGGCCTCTTTAAGTAACGATAATCCCCTGCCACTGTGATACATCCTTGAGAAAGATAAGCTATCTGGAAATAACTTTCTTGACTGATTTAGAAACTTGAGAATCATTCTCAAGCATGAACGCAAGTCGTATGTCCTGGATGCTCCAATCCTTAAGGACCCACCAGCCAATGCTACGAAAGCTATGAAGGATATGCATAATAAACATGTCAAAGATTCTACTGATGTTGCATGTATTATGCTGGCAACTATAGTTCCTTAACATTAGAAGGACATGGAACTAATGGAAACCTACGATATGGCTGTAACGCTGAAAGAAATATTCCAACAGCAAGCTAGGCAAGAAAGGTTCGAAACAGTCAAAAACGTACATTCTTGCAAGATGTCTAAGGGTGCGTCAGTTAGTCCTCATATTCTGAAGATGAAGGGCTATGTTGACCAGCTTGATAGACTCGAATCTCCCATAAGCCAAGAGTTAACTACGGATTTGATCCCGAATTCATTACCGGAGAGTTACTCACAATTCGTGATGAACTATAATATGAATAATACGGAGAAATCAATTTAAGAGTTGCATTTGATGCTCAAAACTGCTGAACAAAATATCAAGAAACCCTATAGTAATGTGTTGATGGTCCAAAAGGGAAAGGGAATGAAGAAGAAAGATAAAGGCAAAGCTAAAGTTGTCAAGGCTTCTGCTGCACCTGTCGCAAAGCCTATGGAACAAGTCAAGCCCTAGCCTATTCTTGCTTCAAAACACCCAAAAGAAAAGGAAGAAAATTGCCATTTCTGTCATACACCTAGACATTGGTTCAGAAATCGCAAACTCTATCTGGAATGATATAAAGAAGAAAAAAGGTAGTGCGACTATCACTACAGGTATTTATGTTATAGTAATTAATTTATCTACTAGTGATTTCTGAGTATTAGAAACCGGATGTGGATCTCACATTTGTATAAATGTGCAGGGACTCACGAGAAGTAGAAAGTTGAAGAAATGAGAAGTCATCCTCCACGTAGGGAATGGAGCAAGAGTTGTTGCCCTGGCTGTTGGATCATATTACTTAATCTTACCTAGTGGACGTATTTTAACTTTAAATAATTGTTATTTTGTGCCTGCCTTGAGCAGAAACATCATTTCTATTTTATGTTTGGATATGGATAGTTTTGATTTTATTACTGCAAATAATAGATGTTCCATTTCTCGTAAAGGCATATTTTATGCAAATGCTTATTTGTGTGATGGTCTTTATATTCTAAGCATGAAAAGGTCCATTGATACTCCAATCTTTAACATAAATACAAAGAGATTCAAGTCAAATGATTTGAATCATACCTATCTTTGGCATTGTCGTCTTGGGCATATAAATGAGAAACGCATAATGAGCTCTATAAAGATGGACTTCTAAATTCATTTGATTTAGAAACATATGAAACATGCGTATCTTGTTTACTAGGCAAGATGACTAAAAGTCCCTTTACTGGACACAGTGAAAGGGCAAGTGATTTATTAAGTCTAATACATACTGATGTATGCGGTCCTATAAACATAATGGCTAGAGGAGGTTATCAGTACTTCATTACATTTATTGATGATTTCAACAGATATGGTTATGTATATCTTATGAAACATAAAGCTGAATCATTTGATATGTTTCGAATGTTTCAAAATGAAGTGCAGAATTAACTTTGTAAAACTATCAAAACACTTCGACCAGATCGAGGTGGTGAGTATTTGAGCCAAGAATTTGATGATCATCTTAGAAATTGTGGGATTGTCTCCCAATTGACTCCATCGGCAACTCCACGACGGAATGAAGTTTCTTAAAGGAGAAATCAAACCTTATTAGATATGGTTCGATCTATGATGAGTCATGCAGATATTCAATTATCTTTTTAGGGTTATGCATTACAAACTGCAGTTTTCACTCTAAATCGAGTTCGTTCTAAAGCGGTTGATAAAACACCATATGAGATATGGTATGGAAAGAGACTTAGTTTGTCTTTCCTTAAGATTTAGGGTTGTGAGGCCTACGTAAAGCGACAAGTCTCAGAAAAATTAGCACCTAAATCTGACAAGTGTTTATTTGTGGGGTATCCTAAGGAAAAAAATGATATTACTTTTATAATCCAATTGAGAACAAAGTGTTTGTCGCTCGGTATGGTGCCTTTATGGAAAAACAGCTTATTTCAAAAGACACTAGTGGAAGAGAAATAAATCTCGAAGAAGTTCAAGAATCATAGATAAACACTGAACTGCTACTGGAAGTTCAACAACGTTCTGAACCAGTTGAACCTCCATAAGTGATACAAGGCCTACGTAAATCTGGTAGGGTGAGACATGAGCCAGAGGGATTCGAATTTCTCATTACTGATAGTCATGATGTGTTACTCATGGATCAAAATGAGCCCACTACTTATCAGGAGGCTATGTTTGGACCAAACTTGAAAGTAAAACTTGTTTGATTACACAAAGGAAATGATATAGTATAGGAATAAACTAATTGTGCATGATTAGCTATAGAGATTTGTATGACCTTTTTCATGATAAATGAGTAACTAAATAAAAAGGTAAACATGTTAGTGCCATGGTTTGGTAATTTTATGTGTAGTAATAAATTAATAATGTTTTTTCATAGTGCACTATGTAAGATTTGATTTTTATTTATTCTTGGAGGTATTTTAAATTTTTGTTGTTATGTTGATGCAGTTGGCAGGTAGTTGTTATGATGCCAGATGTTGGAAAGGTAGAACTACCTTATTGTCTATGACCTGTGAAGGAACAAACTCTTGATCAGGTGACAAATTTAAAGAGTTCATTTCTTGATTGCTTCTGCAGGTTTTATTTTAACTGTTCTTGAGTGATTTGATTTGTTACGTGGTTGATTGTGCAGTGAATGAGTGCACAGCGTTCTGAATCTTTTTGAATTTCGATCTTGAATCTCCGTCTCTTTCATTGCTCTCTGCTCTCTGGTCGCTCTGTGCTTACCGCTCCGCTCTCTGCTCGTCAAGGTAACAATAAAAAAAATATTTTTAACACCTGAATTCTCTTGAAATTGTATATGCTCGCATTTTCCTCCGGATTGGCTTTCATGTGCATTTGTTGGTGTTCTTCACTTGATCGATTAAATTAATGTTGTGTTTTTTGTTTGGTTTAGAAGTTTTTGTTATGCTATTCTCTTGCATGCTTAGTGTTTTGTGGTTATGCTTGTTCTATTTTAGGTTTATTAATATTTAATATATCACTTCAACATTTTAATCGAGAAATTCAAGATTTCTATTGATTTTGTATTTGGTAGGTATTTCATGTTTATTTTATCGGTAAAGCATGTCATGGTGTGAGGACTCGCCCAACACTTCAATTGGTAGAGGTTCATCGAAGTCGACGATATAACAACTACGAGCCATTTGTACTAGCAATGCAAGCCACTCAAGTGTACTACCTTTCGTACCCTTCTATGAGGAACGACCGACAAGAATGGCTAGCAGCTTGTTGTCACAACCAAAATTCGCTGACGAGGAAACTAGCAAAGACGATAATGACCAGGGCTCGGCAGAGATTGCATTCCAAAATGGGATGCCCACCACTTGCGTAGTCGACGATGCAATTCAGGATATCAACAATCCGGATGATCTGAATGGGACTTGAGTCATTGTTGAAGCGGGTCCAAGTGAAGAAGTCAATGACTTCATTGTTGATAGTGGAGATGATTCAGAAGAAGAATCATCAACTTCTACTCATGAGAGTGAATTTGAAACGGATGATAGCGAGTAATGTATGTCTATGTTATGTCAACGTCCAAAAGCTATCACAATGTAGTCCCATTGGAGATGGCCCAAATTGGCTTTTAATATTTAATATGTTGCTTGATCTTTTATAGGTCTAATCTTTTTTCCATCAATTAGAGATTAAACATTATGATATATAGACATGCATACTGTTGACGATATATTTCTTAATTTCCTTTTATCAGCATGGATCCTGTGTTATTAATTCCCATCATTTAGAGTTAATTACTTATTTTTGTATGCCTTTCTTCTCTAAAAATTTATTGGTATTTTGTTAGGTTTCATGGCGGGAGGTGATCATCCCCCACGTCGAGGGATACCATTAGGAGGACATCGTCCAGTCGGAAGAGGTGCAGCACCGACCTCTGGATGCGAAATACCGACTGGGCGTCATGGTCAGGCCACACGAGGGGGCCATAGAGGTCGTGGCGGTCGAGGTCGTGGGTCGATTCCCGCATTATCGATTCCGACTTCTCGTTCTCTCGAGCACGATCCAACCTCAGCGTCACCTTCACCTTCCATACCGTCGGCGTCGTCTGTACCATCATCCTCGTCATCAAGGACTATACCAAATTCGCAGTTCCCGTCACCATCGCCGACATCGAGACATGACACTCCTTTACCCACGAGGCCTGCACCCCCAGCCACCGCATCACCGGCAACATCCCCACAATACGACAGCAGAGCAGGGTTGCAGGTGACAGGCCCTCCGTAGGCACCTCAGAGGACAGGGATGGAGCCCCCTCGCGTGCAGCGGATCCCGATCACACTGATTGCCAATGATACGTAAGTTTGTATTTGATTCATATATGTAGTTTTAAATATGGATGTAAATTATTAAAGAAGTAGTTAAGATGTTATGCATTTTCATGAAACACAGGGAGTTGCATCCTTCTCATTTTTGTGCACGGAGGATGACAAAAGTTTTCAAAAGATGGATGATTCCCGAAGGGTATTGTTGGAAGTCGGTACCGAATCATCATAAAGACCAATACTGGCGCCAATGGAAGGTAAACAGGACTACTAAATGTCTTATGATTTATACTATTTTTCAATGTCTCGTAACAATTGCAATCGCCATTTTGTAGGTATTTTTTAGAAGGGATGACGCGATTCCCGAGGATCTCATTCGAGCGGCGTACGACACGCTTGCAGGCACAAGGTACACCGCATTGATGAACAAGTTAAAGAAGAATCGTGTGCAGCAAGTTTATGTTACAGATGAGGCATGGAGAAGATACTTGGAGTACTGGGAGAGCGAGGACTTCCTTGCCAGGTCTAGGCAAGCGACAGCGAATAGGAACACTGAGGTCGAAGGACCTGGGACTGGACCCTCGAAGCACAGTGGTGGTTCCGTGTCTTTTGTGACTACCAACGATAGATTGGTAAGTTGTTTTTAACCTATTGTTTATTTTTTACATTTATACACTTGTTCACTATGTTGAATTTATGATTGGTCATGTACGCAGACTGATTCATCCGAGACGCCACCTACCGTGAATGAATTGTATTTGCATCTCCACACCGTAAATCACGACGGAATGACATTCATCGATACTAGATCAGAGCGGTTCTATGTAAGTATAAAAACGAAATGTTAAATAGTATTAAGTTTACTTTAAACCATATCGTGTATGTTGTTTGTTGTTGATACCGGCAGGATAGGCTCCAGAGGAGACGTCAGGAGCTGACCCAGGCTACACCGGACCAATCGGTGGATGATGAGGTGGTGTACCTCAATGTGGCGGGTGAGTGTCCCAAAGGACGTGTCTACGGTCTCGGGTCTTTAGGGAGAAAGAATAGGAGATATGCAGATCCATGTGCTAGCACGTCCCAGATGCCGGATATGGTGCCGCGTGCGAGTTCAATGTCGTTGCCGAGCAATTACGAAAGGTTATGGAGTTTATGCATCAAGATCATCTCGGGATGAACATGGACTGAGCAGCCTATCTCAAGAACAACCACCACCACCACCACCACCACCACCACCACCATGACAAACCAAAGAATGCAAATGCGCCGCAAAAATAGATCTCGTCGATCCACCACAACAAGGGGACAATGTTGAGCGAGAGACGCAAGATTGGCTTACGAGAGATGAGCAGTTTGGTGATACATAGGTATTTTTCTTGTTGTTTGTGTAAATTTTGAGATTATACCTTTGCTTTTGTAGATAACTTTAGCAATTGTTCGCATGACTTTTTGATTGACACTTCTTTTTGTGCATATTTAGATTGATACTTCTTTATGTTTCATTGGATAGTTGTTCAGAATTTTAAAAATTCCATTTACTTCTTCTTTCTTACCTTACTGCAGATGTTACATTTGCTTGGCGTGATGGATGTTGTTTGTACAGCTGCAGCCAAGTATTTTCGATCTTTCTGTTGCTATTAGATATGCTATACAGATATAATTCACTCTCTTGTAGACATTATTTTTAGGTAGGTTAACTTTTCCTTGACGGTACAGGATAATTCATTCCGTGGCTGGATTATGCATTTGATTCATGCTTTGGACTGGCAACTTCCCCTAGAAACATAGTTCTTGCCATGGTATGATTTTTGTCTTTTATAGAATTTTATTTTTAGTCAAATTTGTGTCCTAGTATTTGCTCTATCTATCATGGGATGGATGTGAGCAGCATTAAATTATTTTGGATTCAAGTCAGCATGTTTATGAAGATTGATGGATAGAAATTAGAAGTGAAAAGACAATGCAACCTTTTTAGTTCATTATTCATGAAGATTTGGGTGATCAGGAGAGCTATGTAATTACTACATGTTGGAAGGTACATTTGAAGATGCATGTAGCAAAGCATGGTAATTCATATACATAGTTAGCGGACATGTCAAGGAAAGAGTTGTGTTTGAGGGATTGGATAAGTGATTGTGTTTCACCATGTCAATTAAAGAACATATAAATATTTTTGTCTTAATTGATGACATGCTATTCGTATTTAATTTCATTCTTAGCATTTTAATTTGATAATCATATCATCCATGTTTAAGATATGTATCTGATTTTAATATTGACAGACATGCCTACTTATCCCCTCATCTTTTATTTTATTTGCAGACTATTTGGTTTATGTACTTGATATCTTAGACACTCACTGCTCCATTAATTTTATGGATGATACGCTATAAATTGACATTATTGATCAATCTGATAAATTGAATGCAGTGATATGACCCTTTCTTCATTCTGTTCCTCAAGTTTTAATGGTATTAATGTGATCCAAATTGCAGAAAGCTAAATATGCAATTTTGCTAAGTGGAACGCCTGCTTTGTCACGACCTATTGAATTGTTCAAACAGGTATCATGTCATTTAATTTTCACTCATGTATTATTGAGGCTACCATGTTAATTTAGTAAGTCATGATTTGTCTTTGTAAATGACGTGCTCCATATTTTTCACTGGAAGCATTGTATCCCGATGTCTACGTAAATGTTCATGAATATGGGAATCGACATTGCAAAGGTGTAAGTATTATTGTTTACGCTCATCTTGTGGATGGTTTGAAGGATAATCTGATTTTTAGATAATTTCTTTTTTCAGGGTGTATTTGGAATCTATCAAGGTGCAAGTAACCATGAAGAGCTACACAATTTGATGAAAGCAACAATTATGATTCGTCGGCTCAAGAAAGATGTTCTCTCTCGAAATTTGCTCAGTAAAACGTAGACAACAGGTATTGGGTTTTGCTTCTGTTGTTTACTGAAGTCATCTTTTGACATTCCTGGAAATTCATTCATCTTTTGGCATTTATCTTTTGGATAAAGAATTTGTTGTTGATATTCTAGTGTAGTTTCTTTCGTGAACGTGAAGTCAGTTTTTGATACTGGAGAAACTAAACACTGTGACGTAATCGAACAATGTCCACCCCTTTCTTTCTTTCCCTTGGCAAGTCTAACGTTTATACAATTTATAACATATATCTATATATATATATCCTTTATTTTTCCTAACGTTACTATGAACTGATGGGGTAGATAATATTTGTGAAAGCAGCAAATTACTGTCTGCAGTCTGAATTAATCTGACTATTTCTACTTTTCATGAGTTAATATTTGCTTTCCTAGCAGTTCTTAGACTTGTTTTGTACAATTCAATTTGTGATCTATTCTGAGCTCCACATAACTTTTTGCACTTTTCAGTGACAATGGAGAAATTTGAGAATGTGGACTACGATGAATTGGGTTTTGATCCTCGTATATATGGACTTTTCACAGGTAATCTTTAAAGTGCAGCCAGGTATTCTTCTTTGAAGTACCTTGATACATATATATATACTTGCCATCTTTGTTCTTGTTGCTGAATTGATATATTAAAACAACGATGAGCTTTGAAAATAATTACTTTTAAATATGATTTGCACAATCTCAATTAATGTGTACTCTCCACTTGTTCTGCCCTTAAGAAGATAGATTATAAGCTCTAAATAGAATGAAATAGAAGAAGATCACTAGTTCATCCAATCAATAACAAGGGGATGGGGCAGTGTTGGCATTTATTGATGTCAGCTTATATAGAAACATATTGTGATTTATGCCTTATATATATTGATCAATGTGTCGAACTACTCATAAGTGATGTTTGTGCTTAGTACTTATAATTTGTTTTTACGTCAATAAGATCTATAATTCACAAGCAATATGGATTGAGCTTCTATGTAGTGAGCACAACCTTATATAGTTATGCATATATGACTTCTATGATAGCTTCAGTTGGTTTGTAGGTTTAGTTTTACTTAAAAAACTGGCAGACCGTTGACGATATATGTAAAGATAATAATAATAATAATAAAAGAGACTAGCAAACAGCAATTCATCAATTTCAGGGTTATTAGTGGTTTTTATTTTTTATTTTTTTATTTTTATTTACTGCTGATCCCTCCTCCCACACCCTCCCTCAACGCCCTCTTATTGTTAGCATTGCATCTTTTCTGAGTAGTAATTTTATTGGTACTAGTACTAATATATAATACTATATTGCTTGGGCTCTAAGGGTACTTCAGTTGAAGTAGTATTGCTACTCATGTTGTGAATTATGCCACTCAACTGAGACATAGCTTCTTCCATAACCGAGATTGAATGTGACGTGTAAATTAATACAGAATTTAAAACCACTCAGAGACACCTGATATTGTTGTCTTGACCTATGTAATTCAAGTGCCCAGTGCAGCCACACCTGATATTGTAGAAATGAGCTCAAATATTGTGTGAATATTTTGAATTGCAAAATGTGATCGGTACTTTTATTTTTTTATTTTTTTATTTGTTTGTTTGTTTATTTATTTATTTATTTCAGTTGGTCAGTTCATGCTTGCTGAATGCGTGATGTTTCAAGTTCTGTTGTAATGAAAGATCAAAACAGTTGTGTTAAACACTACCTATAACTATTCATTCCATTTAAACTTTTTCACTTAATTTTGTTACAAAGACTTGTAACTCTTTCTTTGAATTCTTTGAATAGCTTCAAAGATCCCTGTGGACATTTCTTAAAGGTATGAATTTCCATTACACTTATTTTCATCTATTTTATGGGCAATCCATTTCTGCTTATATCACACCTAGATTGACCTTCTTATTTGTTGTATTCTTTGATTGTAACATTGTACATTGTATTGTGCTTCGTATTTTTATCATGAGTTTGATCTATTTTGCAATATTTGCAGAGCGTGGCCCTATCAATAGGTGACTGGTTCTTCTATCGAGTGGGAGTTAGTGCCATTGATTGCCCATATCCCTGTGACAATACCTGCCATAATCTAGTTTCCAAGTGAGAGATGAAGAATGTAAAGCATATCATGTAACTTTTATAGTTGTTTACATGACTTTTAGATTGATAATTCTTTCCGTTTCTGATTGAATCAGCGACGACGATTTTAGAGAAGGAATTTATTCCGTCTTTGTTCCGTTTCTGATTTCAATTAGAAACAGAATTTATGCAAATCAGAGACGGAAATTTCCGTTTCTGATTTGCTGTTTTTTGTAGTGAGAACATCACATGGATTAAGTCATAGTTGTTTCTCATGATAGGTATATTTTTCAGTCCTCTGACTTGAGATTACCAAAGACTTCAACATTAGGAACACAGCGATTTGACACAATCAAACGTCGTTTTTAACCGGACGATCATAAAGGTTGTGATTGGTTACTGTGTGAGCAATGTGATGAAGTTGTGTAATCGAGATAGAATTTGTCCCTCTCATATAAAGAGAGATATCCAGTGGACCCCTCGATACGTTAAACTATTAAAAGGCTTAGTCTAAGTGAATTGATATTGATCAATGTCACTTGGATGTTTTCAGTCTACCTAAAGATTGAGACTAGTACGATTGAACATGTTGAATGACAATTCCATGCCTTATGTTTGATCAAAAGGATATCGTGTGACAAAAAGATGTTATATACACTATTAATTAGGTTGTATCGATTTGATATTCGTACAACTTGGGTAGTCTTAACGTCTTGCTAGAGGCCGCTTATGACTTTTATACCAAAATGTGTTTTGGTACACTGCTAACGTTGTATGAGCCTACTGGGTCACACACTATGAATGGTTCTGCGAGATTTTAAGATGGTTTAGAAAAATGAATTTTATATGATAAAATTCATAACAGAAACGTCCTTGTGGTGTATTACACTTATACTTCCTTAAGTAGCGGTATGAGTGTAATTTACTTAACAATCTATATACAAGGGTTGTATAAATAGATGTTTAAGTTAGAACACACGTATGAAAGATTAAGGGTTGAAACTCTATTTTCGTTTCAGAAACGAATTAGGGTTTTCTGGTACGCTCTGGATCATTTTGAAGAGAAACAAAAAAGGTTTGGTATTCTCTCGAAGCTAGCACTTCGTTCTCGGCTGTCGTTCATGTGTGACTACTGGTAGAGGGCGTTCGTCATTGGCAGCGCCTTAGAGATCGATCAACCTTCAGAAAGGTATATTTGCGACCGATGTATGATTAAGTTTTCATGGTTTAGACATTTTTAATGGAATTAGATTCGGATCTTGTTGGGGTTTTTGTCAAAATTGTTTTGTAATTTTCGCTGCGTATGAACCCCAAAAATCCAACGGATAGTTTAATGGAGTATAGTCAAAATGTTGGTTGTTGATGTTTGATGAAGAAGAAAAGAAAAAAAAACATAAAAAAAACATGGGGGCATAGCCGAATTTGCAATTGGGGGTGGCTAGCCCAGTTGAGCCGACCTCGGCCCGGTTCAAGTGGGCCAAACCCTTTTAATTAATTAGTTAATTAAAAATTAGTTTAAATTAAAATAAAATACAAAATAAATATGATAAATTGTTGAAAAATATGTAAAAATAAACAAAAAATTTTAGAAAATTCGAAAAAGATCATAAAAAATATTTGGAGTTTGAAAAAAAGCTATAAAATTGGGTTTCGAGATATTTTCAGGCATTTGGCACCCTGTGTAACCCGAAAAAGGTGTCATAAGTAAAAAAATTAGAATAAAATATTCCGATTTTTGTTCCTACAATATAAAATCAATTAATGTGACCATAAATTATTTAAATTGATTTGTAGAATACTCGAGGCCTAGGGAAGCTTAGGGGGACCGAGGGTAACACATAGGATTTATTTTACTGTTTTATTTCCTTTCACTGCTGAATTATGGCAGTTTGTTTTGTTTGACTACTCCACTCCCGGTTGTGTCTATATATGGTCAAAGGGACAATATGACACCTCACCAGCCCCCTCGTGATTAGCGATCTAATTGTTGCTATGATTTAGGTCATGCCCTAGGCTACACGTGAGATTTACTCCTCAAGTTAATGACTTGAGAGATGGTGTCGCGAGGATTTAACTCCAACACAAATTCCATTCCATCGAGGCAGTTGGCCGGGAGTTGTAAACTCTCGACCAACAGAGTTCCTCAGTAACCTCAGAGCGGTGGCGATGAGTCACTTCATCACAAGAGTCTCCTCGGTCCCGTATTATTAGTCCAAGATTTCAGCAAATATATACCACACTCGTGTCCAACAATTATTGTGTTCTTAGCGACTTATCTTCATATTATTATCCCTTTTCGGTAGATTTCTTATTGACTCGCATGATTTGTAGCCATTTTATTTACATTCCTATTAAATGCAACTTGCGTTTCTTCTGGGGATTTACTCATTGGACTCATCATCAACTTACTTTTTGCATGGATGACCTAGTGCAGATCCTACGACGAGCCGGGGGAAGGCCGTATTAGGCGATTTCATCTGATCATCGAAAGCCTCCACTAGCCCATCTCGTAGGTGTTTGTATACATTATGTTACTGCTTTTGGGTATATTTTGGGAGACTTGATACATTGATACATGTATATTGATCGTATTGTACATTTTGTCGCCTTATATATACATGGTATCTTTTTGATAGGTTTTCCACTACTTAGGGTTTGTTAATGAAGTAAGAGTTTTTATATTTATTATTCATTTTATCTAAAATGAAAGATTTATGCTATTATTGATAACTCACACCATTAGTTGAAAAGACAAAGGAACAACCAAATAAGTTGTCGAATAAGTTAAGTGAGATAAATGAATAAACTAACTAAACCAAATTAAGAACTTATTTTCATAAAACATCGGATAAATGAAATAATTAGGCTAATTGAAAAGGTTAAGTACTTATCGTGGGTCGTCATGGAAAGGTGTGCAAATAACTTGGCATAATTTGGTGAAGTGTCCGGTGGCATAGCGAGGCCCAGATTTCCTTGGTATTTGGGGCTGTCACAGTTGGTATAAAAGCCTAGGTTCATATAATCATAAAGAAAAGTTTAACGAAAGAGAATAAAACTTAACAAACGAACTTAGAATATGGAAAACCTGATAACCTAACTTCGAACCTTAGTTGAAAAATGAAGCGAGACGGGTAGTCTGTGTGTAGCATCCCCTATCTCGATTAGGGTGATACTCGGCCTAAAACCCTAATTAAGTTCCGGTAACCCAGCCATACTTAACTAGAGCAAGCAACCTCTCCGTCGATACCTAATAAATTCAACTTGTATATTTATATCGAATAAACAAATCCAAGTAATACTCAGTGGAAAATTTATAAATTTTTTGATACATACAAATATACGGTAATACAAAGTTTACTAAAACTCAAAGCCTTTATTAAAACCTCCCAACCCTGTTTAAATACAACAAAATAAGTGCAACAAAATATATAGATACATGAAAGCTCATTACATCGTAGAGAAGATACAAAACTCCTAAATTTTCTACTTTACCTTAGGTGAAGCGTCGGGTTGCGAACCTGAAATATTGAATTTGGGTGGGCACTCCAACTTGCTTAGCAAGTAACTATTCACATTAAACATCGACATTCCATATAGTAATCAAGGATATCATGCAATAATAACATGCACCAATGATATCTAACAAGAATATGGAAATCATATAAATTCAATAAATAACTTATGCAAAAAAAATATTATGGATTATTACACTATAATCCTTATTTATTTTATAAAACTAGGGTCGATTACCCACCGAAACCATTAATGCGATTGTTAGACCAATATACTAGTTGATATGCTCTCTAGCCCATCCACTAATGCCCAATGTGTAAATGTAACCCACGCAATCTATAAACTGAGTAGGAAGTTACATATAGGCCAGGAATGTAGCCCATCTCCTATATAACCTGGTCTCAGTTCTAGGAACTTACTATCGTGAATCATTGTAAACATTGTTTTTCGTTTATTGAAAACCATCATAGTGTACATAGTCCCCCATTCCATTTCATACACAACATGAACTCGTATACTATATAGACAAGCAATATTGATAAATAAGTGAATCCGTACTTATCTCGGTCTAAGTTTTTTCATCCAATTTTCCAATTTTCCAGTCATTACATACTTCCTCAGTGTTCCTCGACCTATCACCAATCATTTATACTAATTTAAGTCCAATATACTCTATTTGAGAACCCCTAGACTAGTCCCTAAGTCCTCATGAAATTATATGTAAAATACAGCAAACTTCATATTTTCAATGTAGGAGCGTGCTTCCTCATTTGGTGGAGCGCGCTCCAGCAACTGGTTTCATCTTCATCAATGAAGGGAGCGTGCTCCTCTGTGAGGTGGAGCGCTCTCCAATCTGTGCTATTTCGACATAACATAAGGCAACAGCCACTGTTTCACTCTGAAACCTTTACAATCGCTCCAACAACTTCAAAAAC
Source organism: Stephania yunnanensis (assembly GCA_039657365.1). Lineage (NCBI taxonomy): Eukaryota > Viridiplantae > Streptophyta > Magnoliopsida > Ranunculales > Menispermaceae > Stephania > Stephania yunnanensis. The sequence goes on from CM077585.1 coordinate 23,858,875, forward strand.
ACACCCAAATGATCCGGGAGAACCTTTAATGAGGTTATAACAACACCAATTAGATTTGATCATCGCCATATTATTGAACTTCAACAAACTCAAAAACCAAACTTACAAAGTGATGATCACTGGCTTTTGATCCATTTAAGCTCCTCAATACACTTTGGTTTAACTCCTCAGATCATCCCCCTCCTATCCGAATTGAACCGAACCTCTCGGTCTTTCTCGAATGATCGAATGAAGGAGATAACGACCAAATTTTATTTTTATATATGGATTTTCTTAAGATACATGTCGCACTATTTCGAGACTGATCACGTGGTTGATTTGTTAAAGTTACATAAAAGTTGACACATCGAGCACTTACGATTTGTTCGAGACGATCGAACGATCCATATATTTCTATTATTATTTTATTTTTCAATATATATATTTATGTATTCCAAAAACATATAACTATATATATTATGTACTATTCACCAAAAACTCACCGGTTGTGCCTACAAGTGTTGTTGAGCGTGCACATTCATACCACATCTCCCTCATCATGCTTAATGTCTCAGTAAATCATAGTTTATTAGGTATTTTCCATTTTATGGGCTTGTATATAATTCGTTATTATATCACAGCCTATTTTTATTTTTATTTATCAATTCAAGCAAACACAATAGATCATGCAAATGCTCACACACGCTAATTAAGGTACGCTGAACTTAATCACGAGCCTAACTCAGATTAATTAGGATTTGGATTAGCTCTAATCACCAGCTTAAGGTAACAGGTGGTTACCCTATGCTTTTATGCGTATATGTTTTGACTTGTAATACGTATATATATATATATATATGCCTATACGACACTGATGGAGCACAACCGCGCTTGCAGATTCGAGATGGACGGACATTCGATTCCACTTAATGCCGCTGATGAAGGCCAGACGAGCGACCCTGCGAGAGTTGACTCGGATAAGAGTCTATACGACAAAGACGCACTTCATGGTGCGCAGCTCGAGGAGATCTTGAGACTGCTCTGATCACAAGCAGCGACCACACTTGCCATTGCCGCTAATACTGTTAAGACAGTCGTCGCCTCGACTAGTCAGGATACGCTGCTCATGGCAGCCAGAGTCGAGATTCTCGCGGAGTTGGTTGCGCCTCATAATCGTATTAGGCTTTATTCGAGTACCAAAAAATGGAAAGATTTTCCTTCAATGAGGGACGTCTACCTCTTAAAGTACTTGCAGCTACCCGAGCGATCACCCCAGTGGCTACTTCTAGACTTACAGCAGAGCAACAAATAGTGTTTGAGACAGCTTTAACAGTTGAAGCTAAGCTAGTCGAGGAGTTTTCTAGATTCCAGTCATGACGCTTTTACAAAGGCGGGGACCCAAAGGCATTTGGGAGATGGGTTCTCGCACATGAGAGGCTTCATGCATTGTTGAGGATTCATGATAGAAAATGAGCAAGAATCTCTGGCTACTGGTTGAAGGGAGATGTCGCAATATGATGGACCGCACATACAGCTGCACATGGAGAGCTGACCACTTGGGTCGAGTTTCGATAAGTCTTATACGATCAGTACATTCCAATTGAGGTCCAGCTACGACTGAAAGATGAGTTCTTGATACTGAGGCAAGGCTCTCACACAGTGATTCAGTACATGGAGTGGTTTAAGTACTTAGTGATGTTCACCAAAGATGTAGCTAAGACTGAGCGACTTCTGGTCTACTACTTTATTCAGGGGCTTCGGTCAGAAATCGGTAATTACATCGTGTCGACAGGGGCTATAACTTTACAAAAGGTCTATGAGCGGGCATTGGCTCATGAGATATACGCCGTGAAGAGCGACCTGTGATAGTTGACTTGGATCAGAGTCTACGCGATACAGCCCCACTTCGTGGTGCGCTGTTCGAGGAAATTTTGAGATTGCTCTAATCATAAGCAACGACAACACTCTTCACCTCCGCTACTACTGTTAAGACAATTATCACCTCGGCTAGTAAGGATACGTAGTTCATGGTAGCCAGAGTCGAGATTCCTGCGAAGTTGGTTACGCTTGCAGCTACCCCAGTGATTACCCCAGTGGCTACTCCTAGACTTACAGCAGAGAAGCAGATAGTGTTTGAGACGGCTTTAACAGTTGAGGCTAATCTAGTCGAGGAGTTTTCTAGATTCCAGCTATGACTCTTTTACAGAGGTGGAAACCCAAAGGCAATTGGGAGATAGGTTCTCGCACATGAGAGGCTTCATGCATTATTGAGGATTCATGGCAGAAAATGAGCCAGAATCTCCGACCACTGGTTGAAGGGAGATGTTGCGGTATGATGGACAGCACATACAGCTGCACATGGAGAGTCGACCACTTAGACCGAGTTCCCCTGAGTCTTAGGATCAAGCGACTTAAGGTCCACTACTTTATTTGGAGGCTTCGGTCATAGATCAGTAATACCATCGTGTCGATAGGGGCCAGGAATTTACAGAATGTCTACGAGCTGGCATTGGCTCATGAGATATATGCCATGAAGAGTGACATCACCCCTACTCTCGACTACTAGGAAAGTCAAAGCATCCAAGTTATGTCAGAAAGGAAGAGTAAAAGGAACTGCCAACCGAGAGATCAGTAGGGACAGAGGCGCAAGCATGATGATAGGAAAGCGATCAACACTTATGCAGAAGTACCTACTTGGCAGCATCAGGTCATGGCAGTCCAGCAGCAACGGGGCAAACTCAGGGTCAGGGCTAAAAGGGCGAAGATAGAGGGCAACAATGGTAGGGACAGAGACAAAGACAAGGCGAACAGTGGCAGGGCCTGGGTCAATGGCAGGGGGACAGTGTTAAGGCTAGAGGACCAGAAGTTAACAAGTTCAGGGATATAGGAGTAAGAAAGACGTCATCTGTTTTCGATGTAGACAGAAAGAACACTACGGGAATCAGTGCACTAGTGAGTTCATGCCACCAGTTGCAGCTCTACTAGTACATGCCAGATAGCATGTTCATGTAGTGGCAGAGCCTAACTGCAACGCTTCACTACATCTAGTCGAGGGTATGTTGATTATTTACAATCGTAGCATGCATTCGTTGATTGATTTATGTTCTACACGATCATTTATTTCAGGAAGGATAATGGGAAAGTTGTGGTTGACACCAGAGATTTTTGGTACACACTTTGTCCTTAGCACAACTGATGGGGATAAGATTTACCATAATCGGATATGTAGAGATTGTCCAATTGAGGTTCGTGGTTACCAGTTACCCATAGATCTCCGAGTACTTGAGTACCTAGAGTTTGATGCGCTCTTAGGCATGGATTGGTTGGTGTCTTACCATGCTCAATTGGACCATTTTAGTAAGATAACCTTCTAGGTACTAGGGATTCCCGAGTTTATATTCACTGAAGTCGCGACCGCACTACCAATCACCAGGGGTAGATTAGCCACCTCTCAGGAGATGGACATTCTTTTAGGGACATTAGAGCCAATTGAGAGGCTAGTAGTTAAACTTGAGGACGTCCCAATCGTAGTTTCTGAACGTTTTTTTTTAAGGATTTACCTAGATTACCTTCACATAGGCAAATAAAGTTTATAATAGAGCTAATGCTGGCACCCGGCCTATAACGCATAGACCGTACCATATGTCGCGAGTAGAACATGACGAGTTAAGGGCTCAGTTAAAGCACTTATTGGAGAAGGGTTTCATACATCCGAACATGTCTCCCTAGGGACCGCTGATCCTTTTTGTGAAGAAAATAGATGGTAGCATGAAGATGTGCATCAATTATAGGAGACTCGATCAGGTGACAGTTAGAAATCGATACCCGCTGCCTAAAATTGATGATTTGTTCGACCAGCTGGTTGGAGCACAGTTCTTCTCTAAGATCAATCTTAGGTCAGGTTATCACCAGTTGGGGATCGGGAAGGAGGATATACACAAGACGGCGTTCAACACACGTTACAAGTTATTTGAGTTTACTGTTATGCCATTCAAACTAACGAATATGCCGACAATGTTCATGGATTTGGTGCATCGAGTCTTGAGTCCATTTTTTGATAGATTCGTTATATTTTTCATTGATGATATTTTGATCTATTTTAGGACTTGTGAGGACCACCATGGGCATCTTAGTGAGATGTTGAAGACTCTAAGAGAGTCGCTGGTTATATGCCAAATTTAGTAAGTGTAAGTTTTGGCTTTTTGAAGTAAAGCTCTTAGGGCACGTGATCAGTGACAGAGTGTGGCGGCCCTCGCCGCCCCGGGGTGACGTGTCTCCATGTACTCCTTGCTAGCTGGTCCTGCTACACATGTACGACACCTGCCCATCAGATTTCTATCTCGAGAATTTGTATCCACTTATCTAAACAGCGTATAAATGACATATTCAGCGCAAGTCGTATTTAATTGCAAGAAATATTAATAATAAATGAAACAAATTCTATTGTGGAAAAAAACACAGAAAAGTATCGTATAGAGGTAGATCTATGTATAGTGTCATGTTACTCCCCAGTTCCCAAAAGAATCAAAATATCAAAATAAAACACGCGTACAAGTAATCCTTGACGGTAGGCAATCAGAGGTTGTCGCCTAAGATTCTCTTTCCCTTACTTGTACTCGGATCTGCACTCAATCATCACAGAGGAAAATGGATGACGAGTCTAGTCAGTAAAATCCCAAGGAACTCCTCCGAGTATTCAAATAAACGAATGGAGTTTAATAAATAGTGTTAAATAAACATGCGGAATGTAAATAGACAACTGTAAGTAGGGCATCGCATGCATAGATAACAATAAAATGCAAATGTATGTACCTGTTCCAGTCAGACTAAACCATACTTTGGAATACCCTTCCAGGATCACACTAGTGGGCGCACCCAACTAGCTATCACCTGGTCCCTCTCGATGGCCGGCGTAGACATACGACGCACCGACACATGTAACAGTTCATTAGCTCGGGTCGTTAGCCACCAAGAACTCCTGATACACATGTTATGGTTTAGAATGCATAGACACACAAAGGAAAGTTTGGTGGGAGTAACTCAACCAACCATTCAAATAACGACAAGATATAGATATAGAAAAGACCACAAGGAATACTGAAATTGAATGGAATTAAAAAGCAGAATAAATACTCAGAGTTTTTCAATTGGGTTTTACAAACCTCACAACACACTCCAATACCCCGTAATCAATCCTCGAGCCCAAGTCCACTGGATCCTTGGTCGCTAATTGATCACCCGTGTCCACCTATGTCCATTTATCAATAATTTGGATTTAGCATGACAATTTACGACAACTTTCTTAATTTTTTGCTAAACTGCCTATTTTGTGCTTTTCAAAGCAAATACCTCGCAAAAGTCACGTCCGACATTCCCATATATTTTCTTTTTCATAGAAATTCATAAATTTCTATTCATTTATATATATTTCAGAATTTTCGCAATTTTTTAAGAGTTTTTCCAAATTTTTCTTTCCTTTTTCTTCTCTTTTTCTCTTTTTCTTTTTTTAAAAAAAAATTGGTTTGGGTCGGGTCGACCGAACCGGCTCGGACCTGACCCTGGGCCAGAACCGGTTCAGGCTCGACCCATAACGCGTGCGTGTGCACCATCCTCACCCGATCGAACCAGTGAATTGGTTCGATAAAAAAAAATTGCTATTGGGTTGGGGTTGCTCTCCATCCCAACCCCGGTGGCATCGATGGCAGGGGAGACGCCCCTGCCATCTCCACCGCGACCCCCGGTTCGGCCTTCACGGTCGAACCCCCCCCCCCACCGGTCTCGGCTACCACAGCCAACTCACCAAGACCCACAACCAAAAACCACTAGGACTCACCTCAATCGTGTCGTTTCCATTCTCTTTCTCCTCTCAGGCTTCCTCTCCTCCTCCTCTTCTCCCTTTCTTCTTCTCTCCTTCTCGGCCTCACGAAATAGTGTATGTGTATGTGTGTGTGTCTATGTTTTTGTGTGTGAGAGGTGTAGGTGAGAGAAAAGGTGATGGAGTATGGATAAGTGATGTTGTCTTCTTTCTTTGACTCCAAAGTGTGACACAGTTGGGACACTCACCCGTATTTCAGGCATTTTGACGCCCAGTTTCGGGTTCGAACTGCGATATACGTGTACCGCCGTGTCACTAGCCATCTAATACGCATTCCATATTAGTTACTTGGCGAATTTTATGTAATTTGTATGTTTTAGTTTCCCCGACCTAATATTCGGTCCCGTCAACTACCCGGCACTCGCGTCGATACGCATATTGAGGCGAATATAGTTCACACAATCTCGCACATATTATTATGCAACATACACACATGCGAAGTATTTCAATAAATTGCACCGCAAATAAGCATCCAACGCATAATAAACAGAGTACCTAAGTCCCGTGTATCCTAGCCTACCGCGACGTCCACGTAGATCTGAGCTAGCATCCATGTCTGTAAATTTAATGAAATGGGTCGTTACACAGAGGCATATCAATAGACTCGAGTAAGTTTCGTGTTATCATCGATTGGTGTACACCAGAGTGTGTGATAAACGTTAGGAGCTTCTTAGGACTAGTAGGCTATAAGCGATGCTTTGTACCGAATTTCTCCAAGATTTCGTTACCTATAACCAGATTAACCAAGAAGGACGTAAAGTTCATGTAGTCTGATTTGTACGAGGCAGCCTTTGTATAGCTGAATAAAAGGTTTACCTCCGTACCTCTATTAGTATTACGAAAGTCGGACAGGGAGTTAACAGTTCGCACATATGCGTGTGGCACTGAACTGGGATGTGTCCTGATGCAAGATGAAAAAGTTATTGTTTACTTTTTGCATTAGCTGAGGATCAATGAAAAAACTATCTAGTGAACGACCTTGAGCTTGCAGCGATTGTGTTTGCACTGGCAACGTGGAGACATTACCTTTTTAGTGAAAGGTTCGCCATATACATCGATCATCAAAGTTTGAAGTATCTCTTCACTCAGAAGGCTCTGAACATAAGATAGTAACGGTGGTTAGAGTTGTTGAAGGACTACGACTTCGTTATTGAGTATCATTTTGGGAAGGGGAATGTCATAGCAGATGCCCTTAGCAGGAAATGACTAAATAAAGAGGTGATGACTCACCAGTATAGTATACTCGAGGCAGCAGTTACCATAATTTTCTCAATGGTCCCAGATACATCAGATGCGCACATTTGCGGAAAGATGAGAGTTCCGACAGTTTCCATTCCACGAGTCCTAGAAAGTCAGCGAGCTGATATGATGTATCAGAGGTTCAGAGACATGGCACAGAGTTCTAACTTCTCATATTGGAAAGAGTCAGTAGATGGGTGTTTACAACAAAGAGGTTGACTATGGATTATGGTCGTAATAGGGTTACAAGATGCCATTCTTGAAGAGGCTCAAAAATCCAGATATACATTTCACCCCGGCCTGAACAAAATATATCTAGACATGAAGCATTTATTCTGGTGGCTTGGGATGAAGGCAAATGTTGGCTAGTATGTGAGGGATGTGAGGTGTGCCAACAGGTGAAGGTTAAGCACCGGAGGCCTGTATGACTTCTACAGCTACTACTGATCCCTCAATGAAAGTGGGAACATATTATTATGGACTTTGTCAATGCAAAAACATGGACTCCATGCAACCATGATGTTGTATGGGTTGTCGTGGATAGATTAATGAAGTCAGCACATTTCATTTTAGTTTCCATGAAATACATATAAATTATTAGATTACACGATGTATCGATATCGATAATATCAGATAAAGACAATCGGGTGATGTCACAGCTATGGCACGCTATACAGGCGCAATATGATACTAAACCTCGGTACAGTACGGCTTACCACCCACAAACTGGTGGGCAGTCAGAGCAGACTATGAAGATACTGGAGGACATGCTTAGAGCTTGTGTGATATAGTTTGGAGGTCATGGGAAGATCACTTGCCACTTTGTGAGTTTGCCTACAATAACATATTTGCCTACAATGACATCTTTTAGGCCAATATTGGGATGCCACCGTTTGAGCCATTATACGGGAGACCTTGCAGATCAGCGACTTGATGGGCGGAGCCTGAGGATGAAGTTACCATTGAGCCTGAGGTTGTTTTAAACCACAAAGAAATTAAGGTCGATTCATTAGAGATTTTAGGTTGTTCAAAATAGACAGATGAAATACGCAAATAAGTATCGTGACGTACCGAGCCATGAAATAGACAACTAGGTGTACTTAAAAAGTTTCTCCTTTGAAAGGTCACCAGAGGTTTGGCATCAAAAGGAAACTTGAACCATGGTATTAGGCCATATCAGATTGTAAGTCGAGTTTGGGAGATTGCTTATCAGTTGAGGCTACCGAGACAGTTGGCAGGGGTTCACAACGTCTTCCACATTTCCATACAGAGATTAGCGAGATCAGAACCGAGTCATATGGTAGATGTTACCCGTGTTGAGGTTAGGCCAAACGTGACGTATGAGGAACACACTATCGAGATAGTAGACCGCAGATTTTAAGCTTTTAGGACTAAGCAGATTCCCTAAGTTCTTATCGGATGGTAGTATCACAGGGACGAGGGCATTAACTGGGAGATATAGTCTACCATGCGCAAGAAACACCCTAAGCTTTTCTACGGTTAGTATTGTACTTTGATTTTAGATTTCGGAATGAAAGGGATTAGTTGGGAAGATTGTGATGGCCCCTCTAATACAAAGATTAATTAATTATTTAATTTCAGACTAGGACCCGACTTGGACCCACGTAGGAGTCACGATTTAGTCTAGGGTGCACTTACCGAGGTATAATTTATAATGTTATATTTATGTAATGTTTGTTTATTATGGTTTTCTTACTATGAATTATAGCATTACGTCATGTGTACCGTTGATTATCGCATTTTGCGTGAGTTACTAGTGCGGTGAATAGCGCCTCGAGATGCATGTGATACGAGTACGGGAACGTAATAGCTTAGATGCATAAATTATCAATATACAATGATAGTCTAAACTAAATAATTAAATAAACTTTACCCAAGTTGAACAAAATACTAATAGCCCAAAGATGAATCTAAATGCACCTCGTGATGTGCGACGACGTTAGGTAGCCGGTTTGACAAGCAACTAGCCTAATTTTGGTATGTTTACTTCAAATAAACATTAGGCTAGACTCATTAGACCAAATAATATGCCTATAGAGGTTTAATTTGGGTAAGTAACAATTATGTGCCTATGTGGTATGAAATTTGAAAAATAAAAACCCTAAATTGACTTATTGAGTTGATACATGTGTGACATAAGTTTGGCTAGATTTAATAATGGCCTTTGATGAACCTCAAGATACGTGTGTTAGGACTTGATTATGTGAATTAGTATAAAAACGACTCAGTGCATTTGCTCAACATGTAAATCTAGAGTTTTTCTTTGCATCTAACCTAACTAAATAGAGATATTAAGAGAGCAAGGGCTGAATTTAATCTATTGGAGGAGCTTTGGAGCAATTAGGAGCCAAGAAATCAAGTTAGAAATTAAGGTAACCCAAATCCTTACATCTTCTCCATTTTGTTCTAATGGTGTCATGAAGTGCAACTAAAAATTTGGTGTTTGTTGTAAAATGAATTTCAATAGTTTTAATTGAAGTATTCTACTATTTTTGAACTCAAATTTTAGTTTGCAACACTAATTTCTTGATGCATTAGACCCATTCCATGTTTTTGTGGGGTTTTTGGTGATAGAATGTATCTTGATGATGATATTGGTTTAATGAAGTATAGTCAAAATGTTGGTTGTTAATGTTTGATGAAGAATAAGAGAAAAGGAAAAGAAAAAGTAGCAAAAAAATGAAAAGAAAATAGCAGAGACGAATTTGCAATTGCAAATTCATCTCTACCCCAAAGAGAGGATGCAAATAGGTAAGGGAATACCCACGGAGATGGGAATTTACCCTAATGGGTATGGGAATAGGGATTTTAAATGGAGATGGGTACAAAATCTCATACCCACGCAGGTATGGGTACAGGTATGGGTGATAAAATATCCGGGGATCCCTACGGGTAATCTCTATAGATATACCCACGAGGATACTCATCTATCCACGAGGATCCTTATATATCAATTTATACACTATATGATATTTTATATATATATATATATATATATATATATATCATATAATATTTATATATAATTATTGCATAATATTACATAATCTTCACTCCGAAACACCTATACACATAACAAAAAACCTTTTAATGAGATTTATAATTTTAGTTTATTTGGTTAGTTAATAATTATATGTTTTGTTTTGAATTGTTCGCAACTACATTTATATTTTAGAATTTTAGGATCAAAATTACTGAAAAAAGTTGATGACTTAGTAGTTTTAAGAGATAGTGACTTTAATGAATATTTTGAATTTGGACTTTTCATTTTGCACATGCTAATGATTTTGTAGAAACTTAATCATAAGTGTTAACACTTAGTAGTTGGAATTTTTATTGTATGATATGTTGATTTTTTTTTGTAAGAATTTCAACAATTGTATTGTTATGTATGTATATTCGACACCTTATTTGTTACAATTCTTTTTTGAGAATCCTCAATGAGGAATAGAATGGGGAAAAAATTTCCCCACAAAGATTACTTATCCCTGCAAAAATCCCTATGAAAAACATAAATGGGGAAGAAAGGGTAAAATATTTTATCCATGGGGAATCCACATACCCATGGAGATTTGATGGGTATGAGGATGAGTATGAGTATGAGAATTCATCCCCAAATGGGTATGGATATAGGGAATGAGGTCCACATCCTCTACCCTACCCATTTGCATCCCTACTAGGGGGGTCTCGACCGCATGCGACGTGCATGCGTGCCTGGCCCAGTTAGGCCGAATTGGGCCCAGTTGAACTGGGCCCAACCCTATTAATTAATTAATTAATTAAAAATTAATTTAAATGAAAAATAAAATACAAATAAAAATAATAAATTGTAGAAAAATATATAAAAATAAATAAAAATTTTGGGAAAACTCATAAAAATCATAAAAAAATATGAGGAATTGAGAAAAAGGTATAAAATTGAGTTTCGAGACATTTTCGGGTATTCGGCACCCCGTGTAACCCGAAAAAAGGTGTCATAAGTAAAACATTAGAATAAAAAATTCTAATTTTTTCCCACAATATAAAATCAATTAATTTGACAATAAATTATTTAAAATTGGTGTATATGATATTCAAGGCTTAGGGAAGCTTAGGGGACCGATGGATGGGTATTCAGGGGTACGAGCGAGCGGTTAGGATTGAGTTTTATCGCATTTTGATAAGTAAATCTCACCATAAAAACACATAGTATTTATTTTACTATTTTATTTCCTTTCACCGTTGAATTATGCGAGTTTGGTTTGTTTGACTACTCCACTCCCGTGTGTGTTTTTATATGGTTGAAGGGACGGTTCCGACCCCTCAATGGCCCATTTGTGATTAGCGATCCAATTGTTGCTACGGTTCCGTTCATGCCCTAAGCTACACGTGAGACTTACTCTAAGAGTTAATGACTTGAGATATGGTGTCATAAGGGTTTAACTTCGACACATATTCCTCTCCTAACAGAGTTCCTCATTAGCCTCAAAGCGATGGCGAGGAATCATTTCATCACCAGAGCCTCCTCGGTCTAGTATTATTAGTTCCAGAGTTCGCCAAATATATACCACACTCACGTCCAACAATTATTGCCTTCTTACCGACTTATTTTTATGCAATTATCCCTTTTAAGTGCATTATTAACTAGCATGATTTGTAGACGTTTTATTTACAATCTTATTAAATGGTTTATTTTGAGAGACTTGATCCACTAATACATGTATATTGATCATATTGTACATTTTGTCGCCTTATATATGCATAGGATCCTTTTGATGGGTTTTCCACTACTTAGGGCTTGTTAATGAACTAAAATTTTTTATATTCATTATTCACTTTGTCTAAAATGAAAGACTTCCGCTATTATTGATAACTCAGTCCTTTAGTTGAAAAAACCAAGGAACAACTAAATAACTTGTTAAATAAATTAAATGAGATAAATGAATAGACTAACTAAACCAAATTAAGAACTTATTTTCATAAAACATCGGATAAATGGAATAGTTAGGCTAATTGAAAAGGTAAAGTACTTATCGCGGGCTGTTATGGAAAGGCATGCAGATGACGTGACATAATTTGGTGATGTGTCCAATGGCATGGTGGGCCCCAAATTACCTTGGGATTTAGGTTCGTCATAGAGTTTAATTCATATTTTAATTAAATTAATTAAAGTAAAATAATAATAATAATAATAATAATAATAATAATAATAATAACCCATTTTCCTAGGAAGTTTGCAAAATCCCTGTGGAGACGATATCTCGCTTGTCATTACTACAACTTATAAATATACAAAAAATTTACTATGCACGCTCGACACATGCCAGTTTTTGGTTTCGTTGCCAGGGATTTTAATATAATTTCTTAGTAATTTCTCTCGTTGTATGTCATATAATATGATGGGAGAAGAGCAAAAACTTACTTTTTGGCAATATGATAAACCTGTAGCGACTTATGAACTAATGTGTGTTACTTTCCCTGTTGAATTTGTGGCAGCCCCGGATTTTGAGTTGCCTTGGGACTCGCCAAGTCGCATTCCACGTCACCAAGCCTTGCCACGTCATGACATCCCACGACCTACCTGGTTGCTTACATTTTTCCAGTTACCCTAACTAATTAATCTTTACCAAGGCATTAATAATTTAGTTAGCCAGTTACTCAATTTATCAAGTTATATTACAATTTTACGGCAGAAGTCTTTTAATGAATAACTTATACAATATTTAACAATCCTAAGTAGTGGAAAACCCGACAAAAGATACCATGTATATTTATATCAAGGCGAGATAAGTATAACAAGGTTTTATATACATGTAATCAGTATTCTATAGCCCCCCAAAACCCAATAAAAGTAAAATAAATGCATATTGATTCACACACGAGCTGGTTCCACAATCTCATAGGTAGTCGCCTAGTACCTCCTTGCCCTTGCCCTTACTCGTCACCCAACAAATACAATGACGAGTCCAATAAGTAAGATCTCAAGAGAACTCCATACAATATTCATGAAATAAAACCGATAACTACGAGACAAGCGAATATAACATCTGGCAACAGCACATCTCTCATGAATGCAGACACAACAAGTGTTAATAATTATACAACTGTATAATCACGAGAAAACCCTGACCTAAACCATCCAGTAATCGATAAAATCAAATAAGAACTGCGCATATTCTTATAGGCTTACAGTGACTAAGTCCCAATTTCAGTAATCGGATAAACCACTCCAGACGTTATTTCAAGTCAAGAGAACATCTTAAATCCCTCCCGACGATCGTAAGTATATCCTACTGCCATCAACACGAGCACTAAACACAAGTAACTCATGCAAGCGATTTATCCACAACCAATATATATGCAAATTGAAATAGGAGTTAAACCTCATATGTGTCCGCCAGCAGTCACACATGAAATGCGATATCGATAAAACAAATCATGAATTCAGTGAAGCATTCTCAAGGGTTTTACGCACCTCAATTTGCGCTCTGACTCCCTTGGACTCTCGAAATCTGACCTGATTAGCTCCCCGATACTTTAGCTACGGTCTCGTAAGTCCCTGAAGTCCAATTTTACATATTTAGTATGTTTATATGTGTTCGGGTATGTATTAAGTCAAAAATCTCAAAACGACCATTTAAATTTAGTTTCTATCTGGCATTAATGCTAATGGGTCTACCTAGCGCGCTAGGTAAAGTTACATAGAGCGCTAGGGGATCTATTAAGCGCGGTCCTGTTTTTCATTTTGAAAAACAGTTAAGTGCCCAGAATCATTAGCACGCTAATCAGTCTAGTTAGCACGCTAATTAACCTTAGTGACAGAATTCTCGATGCGAGAATTCTGTCCAAAGCTCCCCAATTAGCTACCTAGACCGTACGATTGCATTCTCCACACCAAAGTGACTTCGAACATCATTTAAATCAACTAAACATCATAAATTAGATCAAAATCATCAATTCCATGAAATTACTAACTTCTCCCAAATTTACTTAAAATTTCATGCAAAATCAGTCTATGATTCTCAATTGGAACACCAATAATACTTATTATTCATCAAGACACACCAAAAAATCAGTGACCTAATCCTCCATCATTAATCTACATTAATTTCTCATTAAGACAACAAATTTAGCTAAGTTACTAATGTAAAATTATTACCTAATTGATGTATTATTTAACTTGATCAATTACTCACCAATCTTCCATGAATTCCCCCTCTTTCCAGCAAATCCTTCTTCTCCAGGAAATTTAGAAATCAAAAATGGTTTCATTTGCATGTGTATACCAATACATCAATATATATCCAACTGGGATTGATTCTTAGCCCTTGATCTCTATGTGTTTAAATATCATATGGTTTATCTAATGGCTCATCTCTTGCCACTTAGCCCACTAACCAAACTCAAGTGACACCAATTGATACTCCATATAGTTCCTAGGTGTGTCATGCACATTTCTAGAAAAATCATATAGTTTCCAATTTAAATAACTAAACTATAGGCCTTGATTAATTGGATTTAATTTCATTAGCTTAGGCCCATAATAATTCATGTGGTTAGTGTTTTTTGAACCTCATATGGATACATGAATGGTTTCACTAACCCTCAACTACCCGGCACTCAATGCCCCACATTTCGACACGCATTTTGAGGTACGTTATAGCCTATTGTTCACATTGAATCATCTTAGCCTATGGTTACATTACCCATTTGAGTTACTTAGTCATATTAACGTGAATTAGTCGAGTTTCGTAGTGTACCCATAGTTCACCTACTCAATACTCACGTTAACATGCCTTTCGAGGCGAATACGTCACACAACTCGCCCGATAGCAACATACACATATGCGGTGCAATATAATAATAATAATTTTAAACACCACATATGCACAACCACCATCCATAAACAATATATTTCTTCGATTCTCGTGTCTAAGTCAATCGAGTTGTCCACGTAACGCCCGAATTACGATTGTTAATCCTCAAGATTAAAGTTGATCCTAGTTTAATTAAATTTGGGTCGTTACATAATTCCTCGACTTTGAATTAAAATTTGGACTAATCAAATCTTTACCACACTCTCATGGTGAAGATGATGAAAATACTCAAACATTTATTAGGGACTATATATAGAGCAAATGCGATGAAACCTAAAGATGTAAAACTTGAGTATGCTAAACTGAAAGCTTTTCCTTCTTTATTAAAAACTCAAGCTCTAAATTGGCTTTTTTATCATCCTCCAAATCTCATTACCACTTGGTCCGAAATGTTACAAGCTTTTATAGATAAATACGACTTGTCACACAAAATTAGTTTACAAAGACAAAGAATTAGGGATGTTAGGATGGAAACTAAGGAAACTTTTGGTGAGTTTTAGGATAGGTATTAAAGATTGATCTCTTTATGTCCACAACATAGATTTACAGAAAAAGATTTAGTGCAATATTTCTATGAAGGATTAAACCATCTAGAACGAAGATTTTTAGGCACAGTTTATAGAAGTTCTTAATTCAAACTAACACCAACTTTAACTATAGAAGCTATTAACAAAATAGCTAAACAATCTAAGCAATATGGTGAAAAGAATAGAGTCATAAAGAAGATACTTTATCAAGAGAAGAAAAGAAAATTGAACACATCAGATAATAAAATTGATGAATTAAAAAACATGGCTAAGCTATTATTAAAAGAGATATATCAATCCAAGTGAAACCTTGTACTTTTTGTAATAATAATAATAATAATAATAATAATAATAATAATAATAATAATAATAATAATAATAATAATAATAATAATAATAATAATAATAATAATAATAATCATGATAAAGAATGTCATTTAATGCAAGAAGATAAAATTGAAGAAGCTAATGTGATGATGAATCATTATGGTGGACTTACTAAACCTAATTATAACTCTAATAACTATACAAATTGTCTATAACTAAATATTTGAAATGGTCTAAATGATCGGAGTTATCAAGGGTTTAAGTCACCTACATGGATTGAAAGAATCATTCCATTTGAAAATTCAAACAAGGAGCAAGATCAAATAATCCAAGTCTTACAAGGTGATATTAATGAATTTAAAAATCAATTATGTCAATGAACCAATAACTTAATACATTCATTAATTAAACTAAAGCACATACTCGAATTATTCTGACTAGTCAAGCACAAATTAATGCTTTATTTAGTGATAATAAGAAAGACACACATATACCTAAAAAGATACTTAAACAATGTAATAAAAAGAAAACACATAAAACTATTGAAGAAGAAGAAATGATGGCTAATGTCAACCTTACTAGAGAATGGATGGCTGAACAATTGAAATATACACATTTTCCTGAAAGGCTATACCCATGGTATTTAACTAGAGTTGAAGCTTATGAAAAATCTTTATAAAAGTCTAAAATAGTTAATGAAGATAAAGATGATAAGATTCCTGATAATTTGAATGAAAATATGTATTCAAATTCTATCGTTCCATAATGATTAGCTGATGTTAGGAACGAAGATAACAATGAAGACATATTTGAATCATTTAGGAAAATAGAAATAAATAAAGCATTGATGGGATTAATTAAGCAATTTTCTAACTATGATGATGTTTTGAAAGAATTCTTTGAATCTAAGGATAAAGTTTTAGAAGAATTTAAAGAAAACTTAACACAAAAGATGTATGCTTTAATTAAAAAGAAAAAAATACCTGAGAAATATTCTGATCCAGGAATGTTTAGAATACCTATTACAATATAAAATTCTTCTATAGACTTTGTTATGTGTGATCATAGAGGATCAATTAATGTAATGTTCTTAAACTATACAAATCATTGAAAACAAGTTCGTTAATTAATATACCTATTAATCTTACTTTGGTTGATAACACAAAAGTTAAACTTTATGGTTTATTAAAGATGCTTTAGTAAAAATAGACTACTTAATATTCCTTACTGATTTTTATGTCATGAAAATAGGATATTCAATCACCTAATTCTCCATTTATACTCTTAGGTAGACCTTTTCTTAAAACTTTTAAGTCTAAGTTAGATATCTTTGAAAGAACTATCTATAAAATTTGACAAAATAGCCACTTTCAAATTCAATAATCAGGATAACTATAATGATTCTAATAAAACTCTTAGCAAAAAAATTAAAGATAATGATTCTTTAGAACTAAATCATTATAATAGTCTAAATACTGAAGTATATGCAATCAATGAAATAAAGATGAAAATTGAAAATAATATTTCAAAGAAGGAAGAAGTTGAAGACATTTTTAATGACAAGAAAATAACTAAAGAATGGAAAGTTCAACAACCGAGAAATAAGAAAAATACTATCAAGCTAGAAGATTCAAGTGTTAAAAAAGGATATTAAGAAGAAAATGTTGACTTCAAGTTTTGTAACATTGCATGATCCAATTTAAATATTAAGATAGTAAATGGACTTAATTATATCAATTCATTTTTATGAAAGAACCGAAATAAATAACTAATAAGAATTAGGATGATAAATCAAGAAACATAACAATCTCCATAGTTGTCAATAGTAAGAAATTTGACAATGTCAATTGTGACTCAAACGCATCTTATAGCACCCTACCTTTCAGTTATCTTTTAGAACATAATTTTCCCAGTAGGAAATATGGTAAAGATCATAATATTATAGTTTCTTTTGCTGATGGATCTATAATAGAGAATAAGGGTATACTTAGAGACGTGAAAGTTAAAATTGGAATTTTAGTTTTTTGTGAGACTTCATTATTCTGGACCATGAGCCAGATGATGATATCAATATTACACTAGGAGAATCATTCTTCAAAATTGCAAATGTAACCCTTGATATAGATAGAAGAACTTCCATAATATATGATGGGAATGAAGAAATAATTTTTCAAAATGGTGAAGAACGTCAATTTAAGTTTATGGAATTAGTTTAAAACAGCGTGGCTCAGTAGTGCTAATGATAGAAAACAAAAGCGCTCTATCGAAGGCAGCCCTTAATCTATCTTTAGTTTATGTTTTAATATTATAATTAGTTAGTTGTTTTTATATCCTCTCAACTTTTGACTCTTATTTTGCAAATATTTTAGAAATCTCAATTTTGGAATAATTTCATGTAAATGGGTTGATCGAGCCAATATCTTTCCATATTATATTGTTTTTATGAGTTTTATATTAATCGACTATTTTATTTATATAGTAATGTAATTATTATTTAGTGCATATCATACTCAAATTATAATAATTTTGAGAAATTATATATTGATGTTTACATGTGAAATACGATATTAAATTGAAAAAGAAAAATAGTCAAATATATCTAGCAAATTCTCAGCGACATGAATTAATACTAAGAATCGTTGGTAAAATTAGTAACAGGTTGCAGAATTTATAGTGAAAAAATAAAGTTAGTGATTCAACAACTAATCCACCTTATAATTGGAAATCGTCGAACGCATCGGTGGGTTACAAAGCCTTGTCTTCACTGATTTAGGTAGCGAATAGTCAGCAATTCAACCAAAATTCACGATTCGTTAGGTCATAATTCAAATTTTAATAGTAAAACCCTAAATCGCATAACACATAACACATTTCATATACACAACTATTGCAACATATTCGATTAGAAAACCAAAACTTTGTATAGATTAACCTTCCTAACTTAGATTATAGTATGATTGAGTGATTCACTCCTCAATTTTAAATCGTTAAATGCAAAACAAACTAAGTTCGAGAATGGATATTTATGTTTTAAATTATTAGAGCTTGTATATAGAATTTTGAATAAAATAATAGAAAGTGAATACAAAGATTATTAATATACATGAAAAAGTTGTGGAAATTATGGTTTAAGTTATCAATTCAATTATTTAATACACAATTAGTTTGATTATGAGTTTAAAAGGAGTTTGAAAATGTTATAGGAGAACTTGAATTCGATTAGTCTGTGATGTTTAATAACTTGGAATTATGATCTATTATGTGACACTTTGACAATTGTTTTTGTTTCATGATGATGATGCTTGAATATTTGTTTATCATTTAACTTTTTCTTTGCAAGAAGTTTATTCATATATATATATATATATATATATATTCAAATGTTATTTACATTAGTTTTACACATATAAATTTGTTATGCTTCATAGGGCATATTTGTTTTGTTGGAACTCGACTTAATTTTTAAATCTTGAGGACAAGGTTTGGAATGAGTTTGGGGGTATTTTAGGTGAAGAATAGCAATAGCAAGGAAACAAAAGGTAGAAGATAAGTTCAGAATTGATCCAAAGTTCGAAAATCTTTATCCGATATTCAAATGAGTTAATGAGATTTTTTAAATTTCTTCCGAATTCAAATAAGTATGAATTTCATTTTTCTTTATTTTTAGTTAGAAAAAGAATGAGAATGTATATATATTTATATGATAGATTTTGAATGGAAGTGATATTTTTATTACCCAAGTAAATTCTATGATACAAGGGATTAGTTTTTATACTCGTTTGATTAACTTTATTAGTTGATGTATGCATTGGATGAGTTTAGAGGGATTAATTGCTTTATGTTAGCCATAAGAATGGGTAAAAGATTGAAATAATAGTGCAAGATGAACAAGACAGATCTCTAAGAATCATATGATACAAAGGCTATTGATTAAGTATTTTTATAGTATGTATATAGAAAATTATTGTGTCACAATTGAAATAAGAAATGAGTTAGAAACCAATGAATTTTTATAAGTTAGAAAGAATACTTTTTTCAACTTTAATGGACGGTAAGAAGTGTTAACAAGAGTTTACAAATATATAGAGAGTCATATAAATTTCATAGGAAATGGAGCAAAGAATCTATAGTGGGAAAAATGTAAGTATATCCGAAGGAAATGGAGTAGGGACTCAAAAGTTTAATGAAAAAAATATATAAAAAATAATAATAATTAGAATGAAGTAGAACAAAATGAAAGTGAAAAGGCGAATGTTCTTAAACTTTTCAAAGAAAAGGTTTAGCTCAAGTGCTTGAAGCTAGGGTGAAGCGAAGTATTTCTTAATCTAATACGTTTTAAACGATATATTCATTGGTATCTTGGCAAAATTCCTATTAAATTTTATTGTAGTGTTATTATAAAGTATTTTCTAAATTAGTTTAAGTTTTGAGATTCTATATTAGTCATTGCAAGCTTAATGTTTATCAGTGGAGATTGAGAAAACCTATATTGTGTACTAGCCTCGGTATTAATCGAACTTTAAGTTCTAAGGGATATTGCATTAGGTGGTAAAGTTATCATTAAGAGATGGTTCATTTTTTTCTAAATCATTCTATTCTATCATAACTTCCATTTACTTGAAGGATAATATGTTTCTATTTGAAGATCACTTCTATTTGAAACTTCTATTATTTAAAGTTAAGACGAATTAGATTAAATTCAGCATATAAAGAATGAAAAGTGAATATGATTGAGAGTATTCATTTGCTCTGAATAACAAAGTGATGAGTTTGTGGGCATTTGACAAGTCAAAAATTAGACATGTTTTATAGTGTAATTTAAGTTGATTTCAGATGCAAATGATAATATTATACCGGTATTCTCTAGTTTTTGTGATTTCAAGATTTAATAAGGAAAAGTGAAGAAATGGAAGAAAATGAGATTAAAAGTGAAGAATTCGGTTAAATGCAAGAAAAGGTGCAGTAAAAGGTGCAGTGCAGTGCAATAAAGTTTTCCAGCGATTTCCTAGCGAATCCAAAATACACAAGATTCGCTGGCTGAGTCAGTGAACCACAAATTAGTTTTTCAGTGTTTTCTCAGCGATTTGAGCACAAAGTAGATTCACTGAGGTTCGTGACGAGCTTTTTTAGATAAGAATAAAAAATTTGAGTTTATCTATGATATGTACACATTAAGAAACTATAAATAGGATCATAGGGCTTCGAGATTAAAGGCCCTCTATTAGCCATTATTAGCTTTAAAGTTTTTTCAATTAAGTTTTAGTTTAGTTCATTGTTCATTGCTTTTGGAGACTCTTTGGAGATTCGAGACTTATTTAATAGAGGTATTTTACATTAATGTTTTTCAATTATTTGTTTATTACTACGTTTATTATTAATATGTGTGACTAGTTTGTTAATCTAAACAAAAACTATGAACATAAATTAAACTGAATTGCATGTTAGTTATAATTATGGAATACAATACTTAATGTTTTGAACCAATCATATACATCAATCATGGTTTTAACGAGTTTTTTTTTTTTGCGTATTACAACTAATGATTCTTATATTGCATGAATTGTTGCAAATATGTATTGTGATATTTTGATTCTAATTCTACTATAATTATTGACAACAATTATATAGAAGTACTAACTAGGATTAATCTATAGGACAAATTCTGAATGGATGTTGTAGGTGATTGTGTTTTAAGTTATTTATTGACTAGCATATTCTAATTTTTTTTTATTTGGTTTAAATGAGGCATGATTTTCATGGAGTGTTAATGCTAGTGTAATTTCTAGCTTATTGCGTTTTATCTAATACGTAGAATTACAATTATAAGAATATGCTTTTTTTTCATTGAATATAGAAAAATTGGTGGCTAGCCAAAAGGCTATCAACCTATTTTGATATTGGGTTTAATGAACTAAAGATTACATTATATAATTATAACTAGTATGCTATGTTTATTAAGTTACATTTGAATGTTCAAAGACAATCCGGTTTAATTTCATTGTTTAAGAGGTTTTATTTAGATGTTTATATTATATTGGTTACTTGATTTGAATTGTGTTAGTTTAGTTGGTTTAATTAGTTTAATTAAGTTAGTTTAATTAGATAGAGTTTGATTCTCATTTTAATTAAATTAATTAAAGTAAAATAAATAAAATAATAAAAATCCATTTTTCGGAGAAGTTTGCGAAAACCATATAGAGACGATATCTTGTTTATCACTACTACAAGTTATAAATATACGAGAATTTTATGTACGCTCGACACGTGTCAATGATAAACTAAATTGGCAATTCATTGAAGAGTCGTTAGTTAAGGCCTTTATCCCTCAAGGGTTATCCAGGGTGATCATGGTAGGTTTTAAATTTAGCACTTTTAATCTCTAATAGGATGGAACCACTTCTCAGTCATTCACTATTTCAAGAAACGAGGGATAAGGCGACACTGTATCCCTATATGTCTTTGTGCTTTGTATAGAGCGATTATCCTAAGCCATCGCTAAAGCTGTTGAAGAATGAGATTGCATTGTACCAAATATTAGAGGTACCGACCTAGCTATATCCCTGTAACGGCCCAAAAATTTGACTTGTGTCACGTGTCAGGTCAAGGTCATGTGTGGGATCCACTCGTCGAAATGCGTATGTCCAAATCTCGAATGGAAATGCAAATTGTTGAGAAATGTATATGCGGGGAATTCGGTGATCCGAAACATGAACGGGGACGCGCCTCGAGTCGCGTGTCGACGTAGGAACGAGGTAGCAGCTTAATGTGGCTATGTGGTCACATTAAGAATAAAAGGAAAACAAATACATTGGATGTGCCTCGAGATGCGTGTGGCGCGAGTGTCGAGAATGTGAAATGAGGTGGTAGTGATGTGAAGATTCATGGTGCCTTGAGATGCGCGTTGCACAACGTTTTAGGAAAAACCGAATAAATTTGTTTTAATGTGCCTCGACTTTCATTTCACGCGAATCTCGAGGACACATTTGATTTGAAATCAAAAAGAGAAAGAGAGAGATATTCGGATAAGAAAGGAGAGGAGAGAAAAAAAGGAGAGAGAAAGGGGAGAGAGAGAAGGAAAGAGAGGGAGAGAGAGACGATAGAAAGAGAGAGAGGGGAGTGACGCCGACGAGACGCAGAGGTGCCGGCAAGGAGGGGCGACGTCTCAGAAATGGCACGGCATCGGCGCGGCCGGTGGCTCGCGCGTGATGAGGAGGCAGCAGACGAGAGTAGGGACAATGACGAGTAGGGATGCCGCGGTGGAGATCCAGCGGTTTCTCGCGAGCAATGACAGCGGCGGCGAAGCACGGCGGCAGCAGTGGAGTCGGCGTTTCAGCAGCAACTGCACAATGCAGCAACGACGTTCCGCAGCGTGACGTCGGTGAAGCGGCAGTGAGCACGGCGGCATGGGCAGACTTGCAGCTCGGCAGCGGTGTAGCGGATCTGATGGCGGGCGACGCGGACGCCGGCGAGGAGCTGGATGGCAGAGGCAGCGGCGCAGCTCCAGCAGTGACGCCGGCAGCGACTCGACGACGCCGGCAGCGACGATGGTGCAATGGTGGTGTTAGCAGTGACGAGGTGACGGCGCCAGCGCGGCTTCGACGTCGGCGCGGTGAACGACGCGATGGCGTTGTCGAACCGATCGGAGGCGTGACTTCGACGAATTTCGACGACGCGATGGAGGTGAGGTGTACTTCACCTAATTTTAGTGCGATTTGCATGATTTAAGCAATCTAAATGGTACAAATGGACACCAGTGACTTTTGAGGCAATAGTCGGATGTCGAGTGCGCAAATCGAGGCGTGAGCGGGACGTCTTGATGGTGATTTACGAATCTTGAGGTAAGTAAAGCCAGTTAGAAAATGTACAATAGTTCACTGAGCTCGCGTGTTTGTTAGATGTTGAATTATTTCCTTTTCTTGGAATTCCCACTCACTTATGAGTGTCCGAGGGCCAAGTGAGTCATACTCGTGTCTCTGATTGGAGTGGTTGCCGGCTCGCAACCGGGGTCATGACCTCGAGTCACAGTATTTGGTCGGAATGAGATGTGTTTTATCTGGGGCGTCGTTGATATCCCTCATTCGCGACATTTTAGGTACGGCGATGCCGCATCTAATTACCCGAGTCTGCTTGGCGTTGCCGCGACTCTGTGACCCCGACCCTGTGGCACCCGCATTCGGTGGTCATAGACTACTTGGGCACCTCTCTATATTGTTTCCTTTGACACTCATTCTCATTGTACTTTCATTGTTTTGCAGTCTCATGATCATGCATTCCGTACCGTTTTCTTTTTATCTGCATGACTTTTAGACTGTTTCATTTTATCTTGAATTACTGTTTAGATTCTACTGGATTTTACTTACCTGGGCTCGTCAATCTCGTGTTTGACTGAGTGCAGAGCCGCAGACGAGTAGCAAAGGGAAAGCTCCATAGCTAGGTGAAGTTTTTGTATATCTTTTATTTACTCTCCTCTGTTGGTGATATATTTGCTTGGTTCCACAATTAGGCTGTCTAACTCCTTGAAATTATTGTTGAGTTATTTAATGTGTTAGTTGCTTCCGCATAAATTGTTAAATCTTGAAAAATACTAATAACTCAACTTAAGACTTTTGAATTTACTTGTAATGATGGATTGGAAGGCTGACTAGGCCTGCGTTGACCTTGCGAGACTGGTTCGAGGGTCCACGTAGGCTTAGGCCGGGCGATGCCCAGCTTGTGAAAAACTGGGGCCGTCATAGTTGGTATCAAAGCCCAAAATTTTTGAAAATCTCATGGCTTAAGACATTGTGATACCAACATCACAGTTGGTATCAAAGCCTAAATTTTTACATTTAGCTCTTAAGTAACCCACAACCAGCAAAAGACATAAACCAGCGGAAGTTAGGAACCCCGAACTTAGAGTGGAACCCTACGATCTTGACTGAAGTCTTTGTTGGGAAGTGAGGAGAGTTGGAGAAATTAAAATTTGAATTATATGTGATATTTGATGTGTTGTATTCTATTATTATCGATAGATATACGATAGTCACTCTTGTGTATCGCGTAAAACAAGATGAGTAAAAATTTGAAAAAGATTGATGATAAATTTATCGGATTCAAAGAAGATTGATGGTAATGATTAATTGGATAAAAATTATTAGTATATATATTTATTTTTTATAGGAGCGAGACTTCATTATTGTAGCTCAATATTTATAAAGAATTGTATTTACAAAGGTTTATAAAAATGAGCTTTTGGTATTCTTTAGAGGAAGGCTCATTCGGAGAGGTTTGGTAAGGGCAGTTGAACCACTCTGTTCTGTTTCAAATGGAATCAGTTAGTGATTGATGTTTCATTTGCCTACTTGATTTCATTTTTGGTTAATCAACAGCTCATGCCAGTTGTTTACAACATTGTGGAAAATGGAAAAAAAAAAAGAATGGCAACAATATGTAAAACTAGAATTTAGTTAGTTCAATTGATAAATTGAGATAAATAACATTGTTGGTTTGGTGAAGCCAATAGAAAATGAAACAATTCATTTTGAGTAAAATGAGATAATGTTTATAGTTCTTGATGTGGCAAGCATTGGTGAGGCTTAAACATGAGAATCTAGTTTAAGGATCAACATATTGGGGTTGCACATTAAGTATTCGATGAAATGCCCACAAGAGATTCTAACTTGTTTCATTGAAGTCTTATAGTATAGATAAATGTCCATTCTTAGGGAGACATGCGTTATAAAAAGGTGAACACCCTTAAATTCGATTTAAGTGGACCGTTATGTGCATTATAAATGCATTATGAGTAAGCTTGAGTTCAAGACTTGCTCGATCATTTAGCTACCTTATAAATTAATTTGGGTGCATACTAAAAACTCTTCGCTTTCTTACTAAACTTTTGTTTCCTCAAAGTTTAGCCTAATGCTAATGAGAGACAAATAACATGATTCTCATAGAATTTGAGTTATAAGGGAGGTCCATAAACTTGAACTTAGATTATTATGAGTAAATGTTGTCATTTATTCACTAGAAATTTTTACAATTATATTTTACTCATTTATGCCATATTCTATTGAGGCTTGTAAAAAAAATCGGTAAGGTGACGAAATACATCGAGGAACATAAAAAAAGGAACAAAAAGCAGACTCTAAAAGAGCAAAGTGTTGAGATGACTTGAGAGCTAACGATTTCATCATGTACGGACTCCTTAGCTTTGACAAAAGCTTTAGAGTAGTAGTGTTGGATCAGAAGCCCAAGTAACTCCACTTAGTGACACTAAGCATGTATAGTCATAGGGTCAGTGAAGTCGACCACCACCTTTAGGGACTTGTAAATGAGTTAAGTGTTGAAGTAGAGTCTGCGAATCATTCTAAAAGTTAGATGCCACTTAAGTATAAATCCTATGAGATTGTACATCTCAAGACTTCTCACATTCTACAATTTGTTCAGATACGTTAGCTAACGTACTTAAGGGAATTTTCATGCAAGGTAGTGCATGTTGGAAAGAAAATGCGTTTAAAGTTGCTAAGAAAAGAGTAAAACTTGATCCTATATGGTATATTTGTTGTGTTGTAATATACTATATACGATATCGATAACTATACCCTGATTCGATGATTCGTGGCTATGGAAAATGCGATGACGTTTCAGACCGAGTCTAGGAATGATCGTGGGGCTGTAGGTTCGCATTTTGCGAGTGCGGAGGAGCTGCATACTTTGTCATACAAAATTGTATCGCACGACCAGCAACTGCAGGAGGTTATTTGATTGTTAAGGGCACGGGTTACACCGTCGTCATTTACGGCAACAACTCTAGCTAATTAGGCTGGGTGTGTTTTTACAGTAGGTGTTTAGGTAGAGCCTATAGTGGCCGATGAGGCACAGGTGCAGGCTTTGCTCGTACTTCGTACATTTGAGACACTACTCGAGGATATGCTGAGCACGCCGACTGATACGGGTGTTAGGGCTACAACTGAGGCGATGAAGACTCGCACGTTTCAGATGCATTTTTTTCGGAGAAGTTGCATGAGGGTACGTTGAGGCGACATATATATGGCCACGTGAAGATACATGATGTACTAGCTAACGCAGCCGAGTATAGCATCAACTCCACTGGTCGGCGAGGTCGAAGTCTGGTGGCGTACTACGGAGGTGTCGATGGGGAACAGTTCGTACCTGAAGAGAACTCAGACCATTGGATAGAGGACCAGGGAGTCAATTGCAGTACATGGATCGGTATATACACGTGATGAAGTATGCTTCGGCTGCGGCCGACACGGACACTGACAAGGCTTACTATGTCATACACGATTTCTTGGATGACAGCTCCGAGCACAGTACAGGAGGCTTAAGCGAGGGCTATGGCTGGCGAGAGCTTTGGGAGCACACGCGCCGAAGTACCGATCGCATTATTGGCATCGTTATAGTCAGTGCGAGGTTTGGAGATGATCGAAGGAAAAAAAGAGTGAGACGGTTGTGGTTAAGAGATCGACCTCAGATAGTAGGGTCTGTTGCGTTTCCACCGTATGCGGCGAATACTGTGCCAGAGTTAGTTGATTCAGTGTAGAGTTACACTAGTGTGCACTACAAGAGGCAAGACTGTCGTCAGTCCTCAAGATCGCACCATCAAAGGGTCGATGGCGAGGGCGATGGTCGATGACATAATCAAAGTTCCAGTCAAGTGAAGGGATGGAGACAGAGGTCTAGTCATGCACAGGGATAAGGACAGGGACAACATGCTTCATTTGGATCGGGATTTCAATGTACTTGTATGGACGTGTTCACAACAGTGGGCAGGCACAGCAAAGCTAGGAGCAGATTCATGTCGTTGTCGCGCAAAGTCCGACTACTACCATCGTAACCTGATAGAGGGTACGAGTTGGGTTGAGACTCACTCGATCAGAGACTAACGGACAGTCAGAGAAATTGATTTACATCCCCGCGGACATACTGCGGATATGAGTATGTTAATGACGATGGATCATGGGACTAATAATTCCATTGTATTTCAATATATGTTCATTTGTATTCCAATATATGTTGCGAAGATGTTGGCCACGTGTCAGGTCAAGGTCGTATGTGGGATCCACTCGTCGAAATGCGTATGTCCAAATCTCGAATGGAAATGCTAATTGTTGAGAAATGTATATGCGGGGAATTCGGTGATCCGAAACACGAACGGGAAAGCGCCACCAGTCGTGTGTCGACGTGGTAACGAGTTAGCAGATTAATGTGGCTATGTGGTCACATTAAGAATAAAAGGGAAAAAAGTACATTGGATGCGCCTCAAGATATGTGTGGCTCGAGTGTTGAGAATATGAAATGAGATGCTAGTGATATGAAGATTCATGGTGCCTTGAGATGTGCATTGCACAAATTTTTAGGAAAACATTGAATAAATATGTTTTAATGTGCCTCGAGTTTCGTTCTGCACGAATCTCGAGGACACATTTGATTTGAAATCAAAAAGAGAAAGAGAGAGATATTCGGATAAGAAATGAGAGAAGAGAAAAAAAGGAAAGAGAGGGTAGAGAAAGAGAGAGGGGAGCGGCGTTGACAAGACGCAGAGGTACCGGCGAGGAGGGGCGGCGTCTCAGCAGTGGCTCGGCATCGACGAGACCGGCGGCTCGAGCGCGACGTTGAGGCAGCGGACGAGTAGGGACAATGACGAGCAGGGACGCCGCGCCAGAGCTCCAGCGGTTTCTCTCGGGCGATGACAGCGGCAGCGGCGGAAGCTGGTTGTAGGCGACGCGGATGCCGGCGAAGAGCTGGACGGCAGACGCGGCGGCGCAGCTCCGGCAGTGACGCCGGCAGCGGCTCACCGACGCCGGCAGCGGCTCGGCTATGCCGGCAGCGACGATGGTGCAACGGTGGTGTCGGTAGCGACGCGGTGACGGCGGTGGCGCGGCTTCGACGTCAGCGCGGTGAACGACGCGATGGCATTGTCGGACCGATCGGAGGCGTGACTTCGACGTGTTTCAACGACGCGATGGAGGTGAGGTGTACTTCACCTAATTTTAGTGCGATTTGCAAGATTTAAGCAATCTAAATGGTACAAATGGACACCAGTGACTTATGAGGCAATAGTCGGTGTTGGGTGCGTAAATCGAGGCGTGGTCGCGACATCTTGATGGTGATTTACGAATCTCGAGGTAAGTAAAGCCAGTTAGTAAATGTACAGTAGTTCACTGAGCTCGCATGTTTGTTAGATGTTGAATTATTTCCTTTTCTTGGAATTCCCACTCACTTATGAGTGTCCGAGGGCCAAGTGAGTCATACTCGTGTCTCGATTGAGTGGTTGCTTGGCCGCAACCGGGGTCATGACCTCGAGTCACGGTATTTGGTCGGAATGAGATGTGTTTTATCTGGGGCGTCGTTGATATCCCTCATTCGCGACATTTTAGGTACGGCGATGCCGCATCTAATTACCCGAGTCTACTTGGCGTTGCCGCGACTCTGCGACCCCGACCCTGTGGCACCCGCATTCGGTGGTCATAGACTACTTGGGCACCTCTCTATATTGTTTCCTTTGACACTCATTCTCATTGTACTTTCATTGTTTTGCAGTCTCATGATCATGCATTCCGTACCGTTTTCTTTTTATCTGCATGACTTTTAGACTGTTTCATTTTATCTTGAATTACTGTTTAGATTCTACTGGATTTTACTTACCTGGGCTCGTCAATCTCGTGTTTGACTGAGTGCAGAACCACAGACGAGTAGCAAAGGGAAAGCTCCATAGCTAGGTGAAGTTTTTGTATATCTTTTATTTACTCTCCTCTAATGGTGATATATTTGCTTGGTTCCACAATTAGGTTGTCTAACTCCTTGAAATTATTGTTGAGTTATTTAATGTGTTAGTTGCTTCCGCATAAATTGTTAAATCTTAAAAAATACTAATAACTCAACTTAAAACTTTTGAATTTACTTGTAATGATAGATTGGAAGGCTGACTAGGCCTGCGTTGACCTTGCGAGACTGGCTCGGGGGTCCATGTGGGCTTAGGCCGGGCGGTGCCAAGTTTGTGGGAAACTGTGGCCGTCACAATCCCACTTATTTTTTGTTGTTGAATTGATCTCATTCATGGAAGCAACAAATAGTCAAGTGATTGTTGTAAGCAAGATACTCAACGACTTATGCCTAAGCTCAAGACGCAGAATCAGCCCAAAACAATCCCAATCGTACTTCTCTCCTAACACAAATGACTCGATGGCTATGATGATCTGCAAGAAGTTGAGCCTCCCTCGAACACTCGACCTGGGATGATATCTCGGGGTTCCAATCTTCCATCAATGAGTGGGGAAAGCTACCTATGGGGAGATTGTAGAGAGGTAAAAGCGAGAATTGTTAGGGCATATGCCCAAGGTCAATCTACAAACATTGTTTATCTTATAATTTTAGTTAATAAAATAGAGGTTTTATTTGTTGTTTTATTATAAGTGATTGCATATTTACCTTATAGTAAGACCTATGGGTATTTGTTGAAATATCATAAATGTCCCTAGTCGGTCATTATACTGGGAACTATAATGAATTAAGACTAGTGTGAATATTGATTGATGGTCATGTGATGATCATGCGTATAAGGATATGAATCAAGATCATTAGTACTTATTATGGAATAAG
Organism: Stephania yunnanensis; assembly: GCA_039657365.1. Classification (NCBI taxonomy): domain Eukaryota; kingdom Viridiplantae; phylum Streptophyta; class Magnoliopsida; order Ranunculales; family Menispermaceae; genus Stephania; species Stephania yunnanensis. The sequence goes on from CM077585.1 coordinate 23,889,303, forward strand.
ATATTGGACTGACCCGCTATGAGAACACCACATGGATTAAGTCATAAGTGTTACTCATGATAGGTATATCATTTAGTCATTGACTTGAGATTACCATAGACTTCAATATTAGGAACATGATAATTTGACACAATTAAATGTTGTCTTTAACTGGACAATTATAAAGATTGTTATTGGTTACTGTGTGAATAATATGTGAATGTGTGTAATCAAGATAGAATTTGTCACTCTCGTATATAGAGAGATATCAGTGGATCACTCGATAAGATAGACTGATAATGGCAAAGTCCATGTGAATTGATATGATTAATGTCACATGGATGTTTTTCAGTTTACCTAATGATCGAGACTAGTACAATTGAGCATTAAATGTGACTTTCCATATTTTATGTTTAATCAAAGGATATCGCACGACAAAATGATATGATACACGTTATTAATTAGGTTGTATCGATGTTGATATTCATGCTACTTGGGTAGTCATAATGTCTTACTAGATACTGCTTATGACTTGTGTACCAAAATAGTTTTTGGTTCACTGCCAACGTCGCAAGAACCTATTGGGTCACACACAAAGAATGGCTTTGCACAATTTCAATTGGTCCAGAGCATGTAAAATTCATGACATAAAAGCCATTACGATTTGTTATATGATAACTTGTTAATAGAGGCGTATGTGTAATTTGCTTAAATTACGTAAATACAATAGTTGTATTACGAATAAGATTTTAAGTGAGGGCTTATCTACATATATAAATAAAGGGTGGATCCCTAAAAAAAATGAAATAAGATTTTGTTTTACAATTTTTCGAGTTCTCTGGATTTAGGGACAGAAAGAAAAATCGTTTTTAATCTCTTTTGGGGCTAGCACTCCAAATTGTGGTCACCGTTAGTGTGTGGATTTCTGATAGAGAACGCGCACTTGAACGTCTTGAAAATCGAACAATCAAAGGGAAATCACAGAATAAGGTATGATTTACTTTCGTAGATTTAGTTTAATGGAATTTATTTTCGATCATGTTGGGGTTTTTCGAAATTTGTTTTGAGTTTTCCGCTGCGTATGAACCCCAAAATCCAACGAGAATTGATGGTTGGCAACCACACAAAATCTCCATAGCTGGAAGAGCCATACTATGCAAATCCTCGTATCTCCTCCATCCCGTTCTATACAATGAAAACGACGGACCAAAAGGTCTTTGTGATGGCATTGAAAAGGCTTTCAGGAGTTTCCTATAGGAGGCATGAGTGAGGGAATGAAAATTGAGCTTGGTGAGTAGGGAGACTGTTTGCTTTCCTAAAGCAAGTGGCACATTAAGGGTAAACAAAATGTCCTTGATGAACAAAACATTCTTGATGAAGGTTAGATGGGGAGTCTTCAGTGAAAATGAGGCACTCTGGGCTAGGGTGTTAAGAACAAAATACAACATCCAACAACTACACCTGACCCGCTCTCAACTGCCAATTATGGGATCACATGTGGCAGAGCATAAAGAAGATATGGGAACCCATGTTGGCAGTATACGATACTCGATTGGGAATGAGAGTATTACGAGGTTTTAGAAGGATAAATGGATGTGCTAAGACCTCCCTCTGATCGATGAAGCTGTGGTGGTGGTCCATAGTGAGATGCAGGACTTGATAGTTGCAGATTTCACATTTCCGAATGGGGAATAGAATTGGATTGCCTTCACATACCTCCTCCCTCCCCAGGTACTCCGGAGTATTGCGACAATTCATCCACTGACACTAAATGGACTGAAAGATTATTGACTTTGGAGACATTTTACCAAATGCCAATATACGGTGGCATCCTCGTACAATGCTCTTTTCGGAGGCGCCGGAAAGGAAGGACTTGGGAGTTGGTCTCTGGCTTGGAAATAGGGAGGTATGAAGAGAGTAAAAACCTTTATTTGGTTAGTTTTTCATGGGGCCTTACTCACTAATGAAATCCGAAAGCGTCGACTTATGACCAATTACTCCCTCTGCCCACTCTGCTAAGGGGAAGAGGAAACTCTTGGCCTTATCCTACGAGACTGCCTTTATAGTAGGAATGTGTGGAGAAAGGTGCTGAGTAAGGAGTTACTACCATTCTTTTTTCATCTCCCATTCAAGGATTGATTTGGACTAAATCTCTCCTCCCGAGTGGAGGTGGAAGGTACCCAATGGCGTGTCCATTTGTGATTTCGTGCTGACAGTTGTGGACAGCTAGAAATAGAGCCACTCTTGGTGAATACCTCCTCACCAAGTCCTTCCTTTTCGGCGCCCCTAGGAGGTATGCAATGTACATCATGTGGCTAGCTAGTATGATTGTGGCAAAGGCTAAGGAACTCAATAGAATAACATTTTTTGGAATGGGAAGGCAACGAGGCTCGCCGCTATGCGCCGAACAACTTATTGGTTGGCACCCTCCTTTTCATGGCTGGACCAAGGTGATCACTGATGGGGCCTTCAAATCGAATATCAATTCATCGACTGCAGGTGGTGTTATGCTAGATGGAAGTGGGGTCTAGCTAGGGGCTTTGTTGTAAACCTAAGCCAGTGTGGAGTATTCGAGGCGGAACTCTGGGGAGTCCTTGTAGGGCTTCGTACGACTTAGGACTTGGGGCAGCGGTGCGTAATCTTGGAATTAGATTATTAGACAACAAGGCCATGGTCGACTGTATTCGGCAAGGAGAAACTGGTAGTAGAAGCAAATGTCAAGCTATTTATGTTGATTTTTGCTATACTGCAATGCTTGTGGCATGTGAGAGTGGTGCATGTAGAGTTATCTCATGTACCAGAGCTGTTTATGTATGTAGCTGTTTATGTAACTGTTTTATGTACATCGATGTTGTATGTGGTGTAATGTACTACAGGTTTATCTTAGCTTGTTCTAGGCAGTTGTAACTGGGGTGTACAATGTACACCATATTAGTTTGTATATATACAATGTACAATGTAATTTTCGAAGTGTATTAAATAAGATTGAAAGTTCTTCTTGTTCATCTCTGATTCATTGTGTACTGTTACATTGATCAATTTGATCTGTTTTGGTCATTGATTCACTGTCAGTGTTTGAATTTGTTCATGGTATCAAAGCAGGTTATACTGTTCTTGATTTGTGTTGTTTCTGGTTGAATTGAGTGTCTGATCATGGCATCTGTTCATGGTTCTTCAAGTTCTTCAATTCGAAATGGAGCAGGGAGAGCTCCTGAAGCAGGTGATCTTGGAATTGAAAGTCCTTATCTTCTTCAAGGTTCCGATCATTCTGGTATGGTACTTGTCTCCAATTCTCTTACTGGTTCAAATTATTTGTCTTGGAGTCGAGCTATGATGATTGCATTAGGTGCAAAAACAAAGATTGGTTTCATCGATGGTAGATGTTTAAAACCAGATTCTGCTTATCCTAATCTGGATCGATGGATCAAAGTGGATTATATGGTCACTTCTTGGATCTTGAATTCTATTTCAAAGGATATTGTTGAGGCTTTCCTTTATACAACTTCTTCTTTTGATCTATGGAATGAATTGAAAGAAAGGTTTGGAGAATGTAATGGTCCTCTTTTGTATCAATTGAAACGAGATATTGCTTCTATAAGTCAAGGAGATCTATCACTTTCACAATATTATACAAAACTTAAGAAATTTTGGGATGAACTGAGCTGTTTAGTCCCTTTACCTGTGTGTGAATGTGGAGCTTCAGCAGCATTGGCTGTTCTGAGTGTAATGATAGGCTGATGCGATTTTTGATGGGCTTGAATGATATGTATGATCATATTCGTAATCAAATATTGGTGATGGATCCATTGCCAAGTATAAACAAAGCTTACTCTATGGTTCTTAGAGTTGAAAAGCAAAAGGAGGTACATGTTAGCTATTCACCTATGATAGATACAGCCATGATGATGAAAATTACCAAGATGAATTCGGGGGTTCAACCAGTGTTCATAGGTTTGTTGGAAAAGGAAATCAAAAGAAATTTGTCAATAAAGATGATCTGTTTTGTGATCATTGTAAGGCAAAAAGGCATACAAAAGAGACTTGTTTCAAACTTCATGGATTTCCAGATTGGTACAAGAAAGACCCTGACAAGAAGCAGATGTCAAATAATTCAAAATCTTTTCTGAATTTGATGGAATCACCTCTGGATATACAAGATGCAGGATCTCCTCAATTCGAAGATTTTCAGTCCTAATATAGCAAGAATGATACAAACAAGGGATTGAGAATTTCATGAAAGGAAAGTCTGTTTCAGCTGAAGGAGCTTCTACACATGTGAATTCAGTTATATCTGATTTTACGGGTAGCTCATATAAAAGACTTTCTAGTTCTTGTTCCTCTTTTAATTCATAGTGTTTGAATATGTTCAGTGCACACATGCCGAGAGGGCAATAGAGGATAGACTAGATGACAAATCATGGTTTTGATTTCCATTCTGTTAGAAGATATTTTCGCTGTAAAATTTCCACGTAATCGTGCGCAGTAACTTTCTGTTTTCTTGGGTGACTTTACCCGCAAGGATTATCAACAACAATATGATCGTACTTCTCGCACTAAATTTTAGTGGGTTTAAGAGCTAATATTCTCCAAGACGACAATGTTAGTGTTTCCTTTCCTTAAAAGGCATGTGTTTAATGTATAAAAAATATTATCCCCTCCCCATCTAATATATAAAAAAATCACTTGTTTTTATAGAATAAAAAACTCATTTTGCTAAAAAAAAAATCATTCGTTTTGGTAGAATAAAAAAAAACTCATTTTGCTTATAAACGTAATATAAAAAAATAAGGATTGTTGTTCACTAGAACAATTTCGATATTTAATAGAAGTTTTTAAACCCCTATTAAAGGGAGGTGTTATTAAATAACACCTAATTGATATGAGTTTTAAAAAACCTCTATGTAATACTTGTATTAAAAATTAAAACATAACACATTTTCACATGACATTTAATAACACTCTATTTAATAGGAGTTTTAAAACCTCTATTAAATGTCAAAAATGTTCTAGTGGTTGACAACCAATACATGAGATTTGTGCACACATCGGTGATGGTTTTGGACGAACTTATTGTTGACTTGATGGGACTAATTAGGTGGCAGAAAGGTCTTTATATGAACTAATGATTTGCATCATTTCGAGAGTAGAAAAATCGGTCGCCGGATTCTTGTCAATAACTAGTACTCATTGGATGGAAACCAACTTATAATATTATTACGCTTTTATGATTTCTCTCTTGAATCATCCTTGAATGATGATTTGACTTAATATGAAACCCAATTATAATTTCATGATACGTCATATGAATTTTCTTTCATTTATTTCCGCACTTATTCATCCAAATACATTAGTTCGTATTTCGCATGTTGTTTTAAAAGAGTTAGATTGTTCGCTCGGGTCCGATTCGAGTATTAATTAGGCCTGAGTGGCGATATAGGTCGGAGACCCAACCCTAGACCAAGTGAGGGTCCTCACATAAATTTTGATAACTACACTAATAGTTGCATCATCATTCAAAACTATATATAAGTTTTTAGTAGCTTAATTAATGATATATAAGCTAATTTGTGATTGTCAAACATAGCTTAAAAACAATTTAAGAATGTGGAACGACAATGACTAAGCTTGAAACATATATACAATCTTATGTACTTGTAGATAACAAAGCATATATTAAAGGTGACACATATATAATAGATATAACCTTAGAGACCACCAAGTTTCTGAACGGGAAGAGAGAGCAAATGTTTCGTCTTCATCTTATTAATTGCACTTGCTGGGTCCAGACTCTTGGGACAAGTTGCCGTGCAGTTCTTTATACTCCTGCATCTATACAACCTCTTCTCATCTTCAGTCAATGCCTGAAGCCTCTCCTCGGTAAAATTGTCCCTACTGCATATACACGTACATGCACAACACACACTAGTCAACTATATATATATATATATATATATATATATATCACTAGAACAAATTTAACTTTTAATAGCACTTAATAGATAGAGGTTTTAATAAACCCCTATGAATTAGATTTAATAACACTTAATAGATAGAGGTTTTAATTAACCCCTATGAATTAGACAATTAAGCTTTTAATAGCACTAATTCATAGAGGTTAAAAAACCCCTATGGAAACTCTTGGTCAAGAACAACAAGTGCCTCAACACTCTCACTCAACACTCTCACTCGCTCACTCGCGTCGCTCACTCTCTCCCTCTCGCGTCGCTCTCTCTCGCTCACTCGCTCACTCTCGCCCAACAGCCCTCACTGCTCACTCTCGCCTCGCTCGCTCACTCGCCCAACACTCGCCCAACACTCTCGCTCGCTCACTCTCACCCAACACTCTCGTACTCGCGTCCGTCAACTCTGAATCGAGACAATTTCGCACTCGCAATCGGACCTTGCCTCTTCATCTAGGGTTTGGTCCGCCTCCACCTTGCCTCTTCTTCACCGCTCTCGGACCTTCTTCGATTTCAAGACCAGTTGTACGATCTCGCAAGGTGAGACTCGATCGATCTCAAACCCTAACGAGTCGATTCGATGAATCTGTGAGTCTTCTCGATTGTTGGTTCTGTTGTTGTAGATTTGATAACTGGACCGATTTCGTTTGTGTTGATTAGGTTGGTGATATTGTTTTCTATGGTTCTATTACTAGAATTAGCTATTCATGTAGTTGATGTTCTTAGGTTGTGTGTTGGATTGGTCATCGCGATTGTTATTGATTTGAGTCTCTCTAAGTCTCTATGTTCATTAGGTTGATCAATTTGTTTTTTTATGGTTCGGTGACTTGAATTAGCGATGAATGTATTTGACGTTTATAGTTTATGTGTTGAATTGGCTTTAATGATTGATTTGCTCTTGGTCGGAAGTCCAAGCCGCTTTTTGCTCTATAGATTGAACCGTGATTGATTATTGACAAGTGAAGAGTCTCTAGTTGTTAATTTAGTCATTCGATGTGTTATCTACGCTTTGATTCTCGATGAAATTTTGTTATAGAAGAATTTGTAGTGTTAGTGACTTGTAGAGATTGATTCATCGGTTTAGAGGTCATGTGAGATCGTGTAAACATAAGGTTGAGTTTGAGTCGGAGCAGAAAAGGAAGAAATGAAAGACTTTTAGTCATCGGGTTTGAGGCAAATGGCCGGTAAATTGATTCAAGAGGTATACTTGTTTCCAAATGCTTTTTCTTTACCAAAAAATTTATGTTTACATTATATTTTGTTTTTCAATTCATTCTTTTTTATTTTTAGAAATCAAGGTCAATACTTCTTTAAATTTTACTCTTTTTATTGATGTCTTCTTTGCTTGGTTTATGAACTAATGTGAGGTTAACGAACGACCTCATTCATGCTCGTGCGAGGCTTTGACAAATCCACGATCGTCGACATTTTGGTTCGATTAAGTGGATTCAACTTCTTAGTCGCTCGTTTTTGTGTGATTTTGATGGTTCTAGTATGTTGACTCAATTCGGTTCGTTGTGTGGATATTTTTTGTGAAATTGCTCATTTGAATGTAGGTTTTGTGGATTTGATGAAGTGGATGATTAATTGATGATGTTGAATCGTTGCAAAGTGTTCGAAAAGTAGGAAAGTGAAATCTCATTTTGATTTTTCAAAACCTTTGAAATGAAGCTATGTTTAGGTAAATCTAGGGTTGATTTTGACCTAGGAAAGGTAGATTCGAGTTTAAATAATGAGAATCCCCTGATGTTAGGCACCGAATCGAGAGCTAGTATTGAATATTTGTCTCATCGTTTGCATTTTCCTAATTACTATCACTACTAATCGCTTTTGTCTAAGGTTGAGAAAATGTGTATATACTTTGATCTCACCGAGGTGGAAAGATATTGATCTATTCCAAAGAGAAAAAAGATCTATTTGAATAGGTGCCCCTTGTTCAATGGATTAAAACCTATTATCATAGATAGCCATGGCTTCTCAGAGTTATCCTAATCATGCTTGTCTTTTTCTTGGATCCATTGGATTTTTTAGTGTCATTGGAGTAAAGTCCACCCTAATCATAATGGAAGTAATCCCTTTTCTTGTTTTGGCTGTAAGTTCTTTTTCTTAAAACGTTTTAGTTTTTACATTGATTAACATAGACTACTTTTAAGTCTAGATACTTTAAAAATCTAATGTGATGTTCCATATTTTAATATATTTCTATAAATCAACTTTCCTTTCAACTATCAATTAAAATTGAATGTTTCCAACCTTGATTGATATGGGTTCTTAGCTATGCTTTGTCTACTACTGCTTAAGCTCGGAAATAACACCTTCATCTCTTTTATTGTTCTTTTGAAGAATGTTTACCCTTTTAAAATCATACGAATTACACTTTTGTGTTTTCTAGTATGTGCGTAGTGAGTAAGCACTTGATACTGCATTCTTATAAAAAGTGCTTAATAATACAAATTTCCAATTTGTTATGTGACCTCTGACCATTTACGCATCCGAATAGAACCTGAATTGCGCAAAATTGAACTAATTACAAGAAGATAATATGACCTTCATCATGTTAGTCTTCGATCTATAATTTTGTATTTGGTATTGCTGATTTGAACAGATTAAGCCCCCATCATCTCCAGCTGGACGCTTCACGCAAATTCTTTTCGTTGGGATTGGAGGCTCAGCTCTAGGTCCTCTAAAGGTGTGTCATGTCTGCTTTTGATCCTGAACTGTTCTTTGAACCGAGAAGTTGTTTCAAGTCTTCCTTCTATTTGCAGATAATATTGGTCAAAGGAAAACTGTACAACTGTTCCATTCTCTTACTCCTTGAAGGCTTTATTTTTTTTTATTTTTTTTTATCAAAAAGTATGAATCTTCTATATGGAATGAATGTTGGGATTATAGTGGTAGAGTTGATAGAATTATTTACAGGGTTAATTAGGGTTCGATAAGAAGGCATGACTGGAGATGTGATTTCCTTTTAGCACAAATGTTCTCTCGAATTTCAAAAGGACATTCTGGATCTCATTCTGCCACAAATTCATCCAATCTTACCGCCCTCGCCTCTTACAAGGTTCACCTGCTCGATCTCCGTTCTGCCGCTTGGTAGACTACTTCATCTTGTCTATTCATCTTATGCAACTCGACAAGCTTCTATATGTCCCTTTTCATTATACAAGTACTAACTCATGTTTGAAGATTTTTTTTTGTTATGCATTTGGTTTGGAGCGTCAATTCGGAGATTTTAATTGTCTTAAGGTCTGAACGGCACTACAAGAAAGCCTTGAGTGGTCTTAAAACATTGGAAGAAGACTTAATTGCTGGCGATGACATGAACGATATTGTTCCTTTGCCGTAGGGAGTAAAATAAAGTTACAATAAACTCGCACCAAAAATCGAAGCTTTACCTTATTTGACTCACTTGGCTAACCATGCATTGTGCTTGAGATCAGTTTAATGTTCATAACCGATTTTCCCCAAACTGCTTCATACCAAATTTCTTTCATCGCTCATTTTGTTCGTCTTTTTTTTTATTTATTTATTTTTTAATCTCATAACAGGGGCTTCCACACTTGTGTCGGAATCGGTGGGGAGAAACAGACAAATGAGAATGGTACAAGGAGAAAGGAATAGAGGTACCCCCGAGTTATTTGTCCGGAATTTTTTTACTTACATTATATGGTTGCATTGTTGCTTGTCTCACACTGTATGTTTATTTTATTTTACGCGTTCATAGTTGATTTCCACTTATTTTTACCCTAAATGTCTCCTTAGATATTTGATTTCATTCTTTGTAGGTTGATGTCACTCTTTCCTGCTATGGGTGTATGTGAGTACACATTTCTTATTCTCAATCATCAACATTGTGTGTATTGGCATAGTTTGACCTATTTTGATCCTCTAAAAAATTTAGGAGCTATTTTGATTGATGTTACTCTTTCCTGATATGGGTTTATGTTACTCCTTTGCAACTGTTTGTGCTTTTTGTGTTATTAAGAGTTCGAATCGCTTTTTCGATCTTATAGGCAAACTTGATCGCGCATCACTTGCGCAATCCTTCACGATTATGAAACAAAAGTAGACACGTAGATCAAACAAAAAACTAACCTCGAGAATAGCTTAAATGCAACTTCGCTTTTGGGTGACTATTCCTATCTGGATGAAGTTGTAGTGCCACAATAATTTTGGGTACAAATCAAATCATAAGAAAGATTGGATTCAACAAACGAAAAATCGGTGATGATTTCTACCCAAGAAACTAAGAAATTGTTATCAAGCAATCATCATTTTCATCTATTTCATAGTGCATCCGACTTTTATGCATGTAGATACCTTCAAAATGCTTTTATTACCTAGTTCTTTTTCTCTTATAATGTGTATGCATGTAGATACCTTCAAAATTGGCAATTACTCGATCCTTTCCATGCTAGTAATCCATATGCAAGTGTTGAGAAGGCATGGCTTACACTTCACATTCAGTCTCTGTTGTTGTTTGCACTCGTGGTAATTGGTTATGCTCAAACCGAGTTGTACTTTGATGGATCGTAAATAATTTTGACTAGCAGAAACAAATGCTAGGTACCTTTCTACTCGCACTTGCATCGTAAAAATCAACCACCGGCTTCAAGTTCTAGTCTTGTCAAACTAGAGGAATGAAGTTTTGCGATTGTAATCTTCTTTCATCTTCATCAAAAAAGCCAGTTCAAGAATCAGGATCTAAACCATCTCTTGCACCAAATCAAACCGTGGAGAACAGCAACGACTTCAAAAATGAGGTATTCTTTTTCGGACTTGGACTCTTTATGTATAATTATTTTGCAAGTACCTCTAAATCAAACCATAGTTTCATTAACAATTTCAATGTCTTGATTTTTTTTATTTTTTATTTTTGGTAAACAATGTCTGGTATTCAGTTCTTTGATTCTTTTAAGTGTAATAATAATCATTTGCACCCTTAAATATCTCAAAAATCCTATTGTGGTTTCACTTGTTACGTATGCGCGAAAATGCTAGCTTATTTGTATGTTAATGAATATTGAAGTCCCTCTTGAAAGTTCATGAACCTTATGCAAATACAATGGAGAAATTCTGTTTGCTCTAACTTTAGACTTAATTCTTTATAGGTGCCTGCTTTAGAACATAACAACGTTGTGATAGGAGATAGCCTTCAACGTCACCATGAAACACCTTGGCGAAGCGATAAAGCACTCGAAGCTGATTAGCGATGTGGAGAAGGATCAGTACCAATCTTCTCTCTCAGCTGCAGTGAGGGAGCTCAACAAAGAAAAACAGTATGCCTCATTTGAAGTTGTTGGATACTTGGCCGAGGAGCTTAGAGATGAGTCTACATACAAAACATTCTCGCAAAGACCTTGAAGATGCAAATGTGTTTAGTGGGTCTTTGATATTTGTTGAGGAATTGGCTCAAAAATCAAGTCTCACATGTGGAGAAAGAGAGGGACAGACTTGAGGCGGTACTAGTTTTCCCTTCAATGCCTGAAGTTATGAGATTGAACAAGCTTGGTTCTTTTAGTATGTCACAGCTTGGGCAATCGAAAAGCCCCTTTTTTTCAGCTTTTTAAGAGGAAGAAACAGTCCTCAGCTGGGTTCGCTGATAGTATGTTGAAGCTTGTGAGGACGTTGCCGAAAGTGTTGAAGTACTTGCCTAGTGACAAGGCTCAATATGCAAGGTTGTATATATTGAGTTTGCAATTTTTGCTATATTGAGTTTGCAGTTTTGGCTTGGAGGGTTTCTTGAGAATTTGCAGAATTTCTTGAAAATGATATTTGATTTTGGAATGGCAAGAATATTTGTTCAAACTTTACATTATTGATTGAATGGAATAATAATATTGCGAGTGGAACGTAGATTTGTATATTTTCAATTGAAAATGGAAATGGAAATTAATTTTGAGCATTTTCAGCTATTATTTTTTTTAAAATTACATTTGATAGGGGTTTGAAACCCCTATGAAAGCCTTTGAAGATATTATAGAGGTTTCAAACCCCTATGAAATCACTACAATTGATAGGGGTTTGAAACCCCTATGGAAGCCTTTGAAGATATTATAGAGGTTTCAAACCCCTATGAAATAATCAAGCTTTGATAGAGGTTTGAAACCCCTATGAAATAGTCAAGATTTGATAGAGGTTTGAAACCCCTATGAAAGCTTGGAAGATAAGATAACACCTTAAAAGATAACACTTTTCATAGAGGTCAAAAACCTCTATGAAAAGTCTTTCATAGAGGTTCAAAACCTCTATGAAAAGTAGAATTTGTTCTAGTGTATATATATAAACAATCCAGCTAGCTTAACTTTTTTTTTTTCGAGAATTATGGATGTCCAAACATTTTTCAACCTCTCATTTAATTTGGTTCAACTGATTCTACAAAAGTTGGTCGAGCTCCCCAACCTCATATAACTCAAGAAATCATGCAAGAGAATATAATGTAGCTACAATGAATCAATGATGGAACCAAGAAATCTTGTTAGAAGGGAAGAACTCTTAACCTTAACCAATTTTTTCTAAACAAAAAAATATATTAACATGAAAAACTAAATATAACAAAAAAAAAATTTGACAAACTTCAAATATATCATTTTTTTTTATAATGTTACACTTGTTATATATATAAGGAACGTGTGTCGACCACAAATAGGCGAGAATGACGAATACATAAAGGGACTATAGGGTCCCGGGGGTTGGGGGAGTGACTGCCTCCCCCGATCCCTAGATATGCCAATGTCGTGAATCTAACTCCTAACACCAGCCTCAATCAGAGTTTAATTAGTACATACTCTTTTCTTTACCACACCATGCACACAAGTACCCAATCCTTAATAAGGGGCAGCTAGCTAGCTTAAAAAATTACCTGTCACTAATCCATCTGTAAGCATGAAGCAGCGCTGCAGGGCCAAGAAACTCTTCTGGGTTCCACCAGTAGGAGGGACAAGACGTACTGCAACAAGCACAAAGAATGCACTCGTAAAGACCATCCAGTTTCTTCCTATCCATCGGAGATTGTCTGTACTCCCTTCCATCTTCCGGGACCTTCTTTGTTTTTAGCCATGGTTCGATTGACCTTGACATGCAAAACAAAAAATTTATTTTTTTAAAAAAAAAAAACATTTAACAAGTGTCCTGCTTAATTACAAGTGAGATCCAACCCTACCATTCAATTTGAATTTCAAATTAATGTGTTAGTTTCTTTCTAATTATAGAGTCAGGCACTACAAAAAAACAGCAAATCAGAAACGGAATTAGAAACGGAAATAAGTTCCGTTTCTAAATCAGAAACGGAATTAGAAACGGAATAATTTCCGTTTCTAAATTAAAAAGTTAGCGACGGAATTGAGACGGAAACATTCAGAGACGGATTAGAGACGGATCAGAGATGGAATTAGAGACGGAATTAGAGACGGAATTAAATTCCGTCTCTGAAAATTGGCGCCACCATTCCCGCCAAAACTTTATTTTGTTATACCCGTTCATCAAATCTCGAGATTTGTGCATCTTTCGATCTCGATGATTCAAAAATAAAACTCCCTCTCTCTCTCCCGATTCTCTCTCTCCCAAAACCCTTCGACCTCTCTCTCCCGATTCTCTCTCTCTCCCCAAAAACCCCTCTCTCTCTCGACGGCGAGATCTCTCTCTCTCTCTCGACGCAATGGCAGATCTCTCTCTCTTTCTCTCCCAAGCAGATCTCTCTCTCTCTCTCTCGACGGCGAGATCTCTCTCTCTCTGTCTCTCACCGCTCTCTCTCCCGATTCTCTGTCTCTCTCCCCAAAAACCCCTCTCTCTCGACGGCAGATCTCTCTCTCTCTCTCTCTCGACGGCAGATCTCTCTCTCTCTCTCGACGGCAACGGCGAGATCTCTCTCTCTCTCTCGACGACAACGGCAGATCTCTCTCTCTCTCTCTCGACGGCGAGATCTCTCTCTCTCTGTCTCTCACCGCTCTCTCTCCCGATTCTCTCGTCTCTCCGGAAAACCCTATCTACGGTAGATCTCTCTCTCTCTCTCTCACCGCTCTCTCTCGTCACCGCTCTCTCTCACGGACCGTCGACCGCTCTCTCCCTCTCAAACCCTCCCCCTCTTCAAACCTCACTCCAAAACCCTAAAACTAAGGGCGCTTCGTCCGACAAGCCCGTCGCCGCCGCCACCGCCACCACCGCAAACAAATTCCACCACTCTTCACCAAGTCCGACGACGACGGGTTTCTTCGTCTGCGAGGCGATGCTTTGGCGCTCTCTGTTTACTTGGCGGCCGTGCTTGAATACTTGGCCGCCGAGGTATTTCGATTTTTGGTTGTCTATTGAATTTCAATCTCTACCTTTTTAGCTCTTTTTTTTTTTTTTTTTTGTGATTCTATTTGTCTTGGAAATTTGAATGTCTAGGGCAAGTTTGGGATTTTGTTATGGTTAGTTGCATTCCATGAAAAAAAATTTATATGATATTGATGATTTGGGCTAGTATTCAAAAGTGATCATGCCTTGTAAAAGGTATTGGTGGATAATGTGCTCTTTTGTTTGATGAAATTGTCAAAAGAGACCTTAACTTGTTCTTTTAACGAAGTGCATGGAAAAGCATGATTCTAAAGTCTCATGGATTCTTTATTGAGCTTTGTTTCTATGATATGATTTAATCGGGCAATCATTAGTATGATTTTTCATGTCTCGAAAGGATTGTAGCTAATTTGCATTGATTTGGGTAAAATCCTTTTAAAACGCTTCAATGAGAGCTCATTCATTTTTTCCCAAGTCTTGAAATATGTTCAATCCAACTTTATTGAATGTAGTTAGTAATCATCATTTTGGGTGAGACTTGAAGCTAAGTTGAGATGCGGAAGAGACTTTGTTTTATCCATTGAAAAAAGACTTCGATTAAATCATGGATTTTCGACTAAATGCTATGATTTGAGAATTTTAAGTCGAACTTGACTCTAATGAGTTGATTTGAATCTTTTTAGTTGTGATTAGTCGATCGCATTCAATTTATATTGGATAACTAAGTTTATGAGATTTTTCTTGTTTTGCTTCACCGCATACTTGTTTTACTCGAATCGTCGATTTTGATTTGAAAGAATGGTTTAAAAGTCGAATGACTTAAGTCGATAACTAGGAATGAGGTTTGAGTCCTTAAATGATTTAAGTTAGTCTAAATAAATTCAAGAAATACTACTTTAAGAATCCATGAAAACATATTTAAAATTGGTTTTGGTTCATTCATTTTTTGATTGAAATATTCGATTAAGTGGTTTAATGCATAAATTTTACTTGAATATGATCTATAATTTGCATTGTTGTTTGAATAAGGATATGTCTTCTTTAAATTTAGGCAATAACAAGTCCATATCATTTTTTTTGGTGTGATCAATAGTTTGATACTCATTAAGTTCGATCTTTATGAAATGGATTAAACAGGTTTATTGTTTGGTTCTTGAAAGTTAAAAAAGCTCAGTTTGAAATGAGATGAGTGAGCTTATGATAAATTTTGTAGCTTGTGAAAGTGGATTGATTGAAAATAGTCTTATGAGTTTTTTGGTCTATCTATGAGGTAGCATATTTTTGTTTTCTTATATGTTTTTAGAAAATGAAGATAAAAGTGAATACTTAGAAATTTGGAGCATTTGTAATACTATACAATTTTTTTTGGATATATATCTTTTTCAATTTTTGATTTTTACATTTTTGTTCTCTCAATTGAAT
The DNA here is from genome assembly GCA_039657365.1 of Stephania yunnanensis. Taxonomy (NCBI): domain Eukaryota; kingdom Viridiplantae; phylum Streptophyta; class Magnoliopsida; order Ranunculales; family Menispermaceae; genus Stephania; species Stephania yunnanensis. The sequence continues at coordinate 23,904,938 of CM077585.1, forward strand.
ATTTGTTGATATATATTGTCGATGTATGAATGTCAATTTATTATATATTGGCAGGTTAAATGTGCTTGGATTGAGACCTATATATGTAAGACTTTAAAAACTAAACAAAAATGAAAATTAGAGACGGAAATAGCAACGGAATCTTTGGATTCCGTTGCTATTTCCGTCTCTAATTTTTTTTTTTTAGATATGAATCAGAAACGGATCAAATTCCGTCTCTGATCCGTCTCTGATTAGCAACGGATCAGAGACGGAAATTATCAGAAACGGAATTTATTCCGTCTCTAATCAGAAACGGAATTAGAGACGGAATAAATTCCGTTTCTAATCAGAAACGGAATTTATTCCGTTTCTGATCCAATCAGCGACGACGTTTTCAGAGACGGAACGCATTCCGTCTCTGTTCGGTTTCTGAATCAATCAGAGACGGAATTTTTGCAAATCAGAAACGGAAAATTCCGTTTCTGATTTGCTTTTTTTTTGTAGTGAGGGCAACCAACTCAAAATAGCCAAGCTTAAGTACTAGGAAGTGCTAAAAAATAGCGAATCAAGGTAAAGTTAAGATCAAGAGCGGAGCCACGTAAAAGGGCTAGTTTCCACCCTACCTCTTCTCTTTGCTTTCAACTTCTGTAACCTCCTTTAATGCTTTTGTTCAGTTTTGACCAGATGCGGAGCGGTAAATGGAATTAAGCCCAACCAAGAAAACCATAAGCCCATTCCAATAAGAAACCACATATAGGGAAAGTCGAAGTGTTTGTTGAAATTCTTAAAGGGGCAGTGACACACTTTGCAATACGTACGTGCGCATACATCTTGGAGTAGAGATGGCAAAATGTGCCCGGATCCGTTTGTCCGTATTTGTCCGGACCCGTTTTAAACGGGTCTTGACTTAATTTTTTGAAAATTAATACGGGTTTGGACATGTTTTCTTGTCCGTTTTAAACAACGGGTTCGGTCCGGACAATTTTTAAAAAAAATACCCGTTTCCCAATTAATTTAAATAATATTTATTTATTTATAGTAGTGTTTTGAAACTTTCATAATGTTTGAATTATAATTTTACTAATGATGATGTTATTTTTATATGAAAACTTGAAAGACTTGAATTTTGAATTTATAACATTTCTTTTTTGTAGTGATAGAATGCATGACAACATAAAAATTATGTATTTTTGTTAATAATTAAGTGAAAAGATTTATTTTATTTTATTAAAAAATAGGTCCGGACAAAAAACGAGACTTATATATTTTAAAAACATACGGGTCCAGACAAAAAAAAGTGTCTGTTTCAAAAAAGGGCACGGGTCCGGATACTATTTTTAGTCGTTATTAAAAGGGGTGTCCGGTCCCGTACCCGTCCATACCCCTTTTTTTGCCACCCCTATCTTGGAGTATATCGCATGAGTTTCCATTAGGCCTGTGACTTTAAGGCTATGTTTGATTGAACGAAAAAAAAAAAATGTTCCAAAGAAAATGATAAATTTTATGGGAAAATGACATTTTCATGTATTTGATAGTCGAAACTTCCTCGCGGAATATGTTCTCACAATTGTCAGTTTTCATATTAAGACTCATATATTTTCTCACTTATTGTAGTGTGCAAATTGAGTTTTCTATTAAAAAAATGTGAGTTTTTATATTAAGACACATTAAATATATTTTAATTATAAAAACTAATATATTTAATATGTATGTTAAGTTTTCATATTTATTTCAAAACTCGTTGTTGATGAGTTTTGAGTGAAAAAACTCTTATATGTCCAATCAAACACATATAGGAAAATTTTCTTTTGAACATTTACGAGGGATAAATTTCTTAAGAAAATGTTTTTTTTTTCCTATGAATCATTTTATTTGTAATCAAAGAAAGCCCAAGTATGTCAAAACATTATTCTCATTTTAAAATTAAGTACGGTATCACTAAAATCCCTCGAAAAATTCGTGTAGTATTTTAAAAAAATCAAATATTTTTTTTAGAAAAATAACTTTCCTGAAGACATCAAAATGGGTAAGAATAGGAGTATGATAGGGGAACAATAGTGGCAAAATGTTCGATCGAGCAACCCTGCAGCGGCGAATATACTACATGCATGGGGGTGACATGGAAATTGAGGAATCAGTTCTTGAGACACAAAGTGGTGATGGTCATGTCACCTTACGGGAAGGAGGGGAACATGAATAATATGATCACTGATGTAAGGACATCGGAGGTTTTTCAACTCTATACAATCCAGGTTAAGTATGTCGTTCATTTCATGGCACTACCAAGGGGCTAAAAATCCGAAATTCAAAGTGAGTGTGAAGGAGTTGATATGCATCAACAAGCCAGATGTTCAGCAGTTTTAGAACCCGCATTAGTGGGGATGCGGCAGATAAGGATATTAGTAGATTAAGCTTTCAAAACCACTTCAAAGTGGATGTTGTGGGATTTTCGAGTGGGATTTAGGTCCTCTGGTCAGAACCCCAAGCTCATGTTTTTGTAGAATCATTTGGGAGACAATGGGTTCACATTAACTGGGAAATAAGAGAATCTAAAGGGTTTTGCACTTTCATTTACGCCTCTCCAGACTACAAAAGAAGGAATTTAATGTGAGAAGTTGTCTCCAACCATCATGATAGTAGCATAGAGCCTTGGGCTCTGCTGAGGAGACCTAAACTTCTATCAGTAATCTAATGAGAAGATATGGGAGCCCCAACCAATCAGGCCAAATGTAGGGAGTTGCATGAGTTTTTGAATCGAAATGCGCTACTTGATATGAGGTTCTCAGAGCTTTAAGTTCTCATGGATAAAGGGTCGCCTTCGAGAAAGACTTGAAAGGGGGCTATGCAACAATAAATGGATGATGAAATATGTTGATAGTTCTATTATCCATTTATCCATACTAAAGTATGATCGTTGTCCAATCCTTCTCAAACTCCACTCGAATGGGACTTCTATGCACTTAAAAAAACTGTTCAGGCCTTCAGGCGTGTTGGACACCTATGAACGTTTCGAGGAATTTGTCAAGGACAATTGGGATGGAGGAGAGGTCATTCACACTGTGTCATCAAGGCTAGTGGATATACTAAAATGGTGGAATTCGAATGTCTTTGGAAACATTTTCTTGAGAAATAAGAGCTTACTGAAACAGCTGGATTCTCTAGATAGGAAGTTGAACATATCTCATATGGTCCACCTTCAATCTCGTAGAGAAGTTATACATACTCAACTGCGGGAGGTCTTTCTTCAAGAAGAACTTGTTATGGTATCAAAACTCGAGGACTAAATGGTTACAGTTTGGGGATAAAAAACACGTTATTTCCATCTTAGCATTTTAGCTAAAGAAAGAGAAATCGAATTGAAGGATTGAAGGATTCTTCTGGGCACTGGATACTGGATCAAGAGTAATTGAAATCGTTGGCTATTTAATTCTATAGCAGGTTGTACACAAAAGACACTCCCACATCGAACTGCTCTCTTAGCTGATCGCATAGATTATCAAAATTGACTCATCTAATGGTTCATAAGTTTTCAATAGGAGGTGTAATGTGCAAGAAGTTTGTGATGCTCTGTTTAAGATGGGATATTTTAGGGCTCCCGGGCTTAATGGTTGGAGTCCAGTGTTCTACCAAACGCAGTGGGAGACAATGGGATAGTCGGTGGTTACGCACGTTCAACAATTTTTTGCAATATGAGTGTTTACGCCTGGATTGAACGACACATTGATGATTTTAATCCCTAAGACCAAGGCCCCTGCATCATTTACAGACCTTAGGCCTATAAGTTTTTGTAATGTGTTACACAAAATTATTACTAAGTTTTTTACTAACAGGTTGAAACAACTTCTCAACAGAATGGTGAGCGAAAATCAATCGAGCTTTGCTCTAGGGAGAAAGCTCACTGATAACACAATCATTGTCCAAGAAATCATTCACTCCAAAAAAAGGAAGACTGGACAAACGGGGTGGATGTCCATCATAATAGATCTCGAGAAAGCCTATGATAAACTGCGATAGGGGTTCATCCGAGAAACAATGGTAGCTGCAAGCCTCCCGATGGTTCTGACCAAACGTATCATGTATTGTATCTCTTCCCCGTGAATGCAAGTATTGTGGAACATAGGTTTTACAGATGCTTTTGGCCTAAGAAAGGAGCACGTCAAGGGGATTCCATCTCCCCTTATCTCTTTGTTTTGTGCATGGAAATGCTAGCACACGAAATACAACGAGCAGTCGATGAGAAGAAATGAAGGGGAATCAGACTGGAAAGCTTAGCCCATCAATTTCTCATCTACTATTCGCAGATGATATGTTTAACTTCGTTGAAGCAAACATGGAACAAGTGCATGTAATCCAGAGTATTTTGGAGGAATTTAGTGTACGCTCTGGACAAAGAATAAATAAGCATACGACAATGATGTTCTTCTCCAAGAACATTCTAGAAATAATAAGGAGGAAGATCAATGGGGAGTTAGGATTCCGGTCTACAAAGGACTTAGGAAATATCTAGGTTCGCCGTTAATCTACCAATTTGCCAACCGAAGTACATATAAGGATATAATTAATAAGCTGAAATCTCGGCTTTAAGGATGGAAATCCAATAAGCTCTAATTAGCTGAAAGGTGACGTTAGCTAAATCCTGCTTTCAATTGATCCCGATGTTCCAAATGCAAATTGTTGCTCTCCCATTCTCGGTGTGTGACGAGATAGATAAAGTTGTGAAAGGTTTTGTATGGGGGCCAAACCAAATGCGTAAGATTCATCTAGTTGGATGGGACTCATTATGTCTGGATAAAGAGGTAGGAGGGCTCGGATTTCGCAAAGCGAGTGATTAAAACTCTCTCTTTTACCTAAATAGCGTTGGGAATTACCTAATGATGGGTTGGCACAGTGGCAGGGAGGGCATTCGCTAATGAAGGATCACAGTTCGAACCCTGCTGCTGGTGCCTTGCATCCCTGAAGAGGGGACGAATTTCTTTCCGCCAATCCCCGGGCCCGAGAGATTAGTCAGGACCCACTAAGTGGGTCTGGATACCATTGGTTCTCAAAACAAATGTGCTAGGAATTATATACTTACCATGATTCTCTCTGAGAACAAGTGCTCAAAGGGAAGTATTGCAAAAGGGTCGATGAGGAACCCAGCCCAAGAGGAAATTGTCCGAGATCGGTGACCTGGAGAAGCCTAAAGAGCAATTGGGATTTGTTTAAGGAAGGGCTGACAAAGAGTATATACGATGGTTAGGGAACCCATTTTTTGTTACATTGATGGGTTGAAAGCAGGTGGCCATTGCTCCCGTATGCAAAGACGAGTAAGGGAGGAGGACCTTGATGACAGAGTTGTTCACTTCACAACTGCAGATAACAGATGGGACATTGGTAAGCTCAGCCAAGTTCTTCATGATGAAATTTGTAAGAGAGGGATGGCTATTATAGTTTTACGTAGTAATAGAGGAATGGACAATGACTCTTGGCTCTATGGGAAGTCTAGTCACTTTTCGGTGAAGAAAGCTCATTTGCTTATAGTTAATGTCAATGTTGCGATACATGAAATTATTGGCGAAATGAGTGGAAATGGGAAGGGTCTTAGCGGATTCAATCATTTTTATGGCTCGTCAGGAAAGATCGACTCCCCACCAACACTTTATGTGTCAAGCGTCTTATCCATCAATCTGAACAATGTAGTCGATATAATGAGGCTCCAAAAACAGTGACCCATGCCATTAGAGATTATGCAATGGCTCATAACATCTGGAATATTGTCTTGCAGGGGTGCTCAAAGGAAGGCTCCTATGAGCAGTAGTTGGGAGAATAACTGGATTCAAATTTGAGATAAACAATGACCTGGATTAGAAGATCTGGTTTGGAATAGTCTACCGCTCCATATGGTTAGGAAGAAACGAGTTCATGTCCAATAATACTCAAGTGTCGGAACTTGCCACGGCGAACCAAATCAAACAATGAGCCCAAAAGATTATAGGAAATACCTGGTGCTTTTAAGACAGCTGGACTGAACAAATCCTAAGGTCGGTACTCAAGGGTGGAAGAAACCGGATAAGGGATGGGTAAAGTTAAATTGTGATGGAGCTATGAACCTTGATTTCTTGAAGTCGACAGTTGCTAGTATTTTACGGGATGAGATAGGCGGATTTATTGCTGGGTTCCAAAGCTTACTTGGGGAGTTGGTCACCTCTATCTTCATAGATTTGGGCGTTATGGCATGGAGTTCACATTGCAAAGGAAAAAGGCTTTACAAGAATCATTGTAGATACTGACTCATTAGAGGCAATTTCCCTGGTGAATTTGTCAAATTCTAACCAAGTGGTATATGATAGCTTGGTAGAAAAAATAAGACATTCTCTTCAGCAGTTGAAGGGGAGTCGCATACAATACATCTTCAGTGGTGATAATTTGTGTACGAGACGTTTTAGCAAAAGAGACTTTAGGGCGTCCACAAGGTGTCTATTATTGGACGCAGTCAACTCTACATTGTATTTCTGTTTTGCTAGTGTAATAAGATAGAGGGCCGCTAAGGGCACCCCACCATTTCATGAAGGCGCCCAACTTATTTGTAAAAATTCCAGCAAAACTGGAAAAGACCATTTTGCCCCTGTATATATATAATGGTTCAAACCCCACAAACCATTTCGACAAAGAGTTAGGGCACCCCACCAAAGAAGCTTGAACCACAAAGCCACAAACCACATTGCGTTTGGCGAAGAGGCGATCGATTCTTGCTCGTCCGACAGCGAGGTAACAATGTTTGACAACCATATTCTGGTTTTTTAGACCTGTTTAGTTGTGTATAACAATGAAAATGATGATTTGTTTGTCAACGTAGGGTTTGGTAATTTCTTCAAATCCGAAGTTGTTTCCAGGGTATAATGGAGGATTGTAATGATTCGGTGCCACAGGAGGTCGTCCTTGAGGTAATTTTGCAATTTTTTTGAGTTTTTTTTTTGCGGTTATCCGAAGTATCTGTCTGGGTGCGCGATTGTTTCGGCCTCGCAGGACCGAGATGTATGATAACGTCTCGGTCGCAGAGGACCGAGAGGTTTCACGTAGGTCACGGTCTGGAACGACCGAGGGTACTGGTAACTCTCGGTCTCACGTAAACGAGACTATGAAGAAAGTTTCAGAACTGTACAACCGAGAACCTATTTTTTTGGGTTTTTTTGTGATTGTGCTGTAAATTTTGGTTGATTATAATGTTACACTGTTTGTATTGCAGGTAATGTCGTTATCTTGTAATTTTCCAGACTACAAGGACACTTTTACACCTTCTAAGCCATTCCCTCTCGAGAAGCGGCAATTTCATGGCTTCAACGATTGGGCGAGAACAAGTTTGTGTTAGTAACGAGCGCTCGGATGCCGGGGCATTAAGCGAAGGGAAGGGTGAAAATTGCCTGTGACATGTCTGGGACATATAGGGGACTGGCTCAGAGAGTTGGGAAGGGGAAAGCGGCAAAAATTTTAAAGAAATCAAGGAATGATGAAAAGGCGATGACTCACACTAGTACGAAGAAATGTGGATGCCCTTTCCAAATTAACGTCAAGGAGAATGCCGACTCCTTATGGTATGTCACTGTGATTTGTGGGAGGCACAATCACGACACCGCGGGAAGATTGGATAAGAGGGAGGAGGAAGTTGAGGATGCGGGGGAGGAGTGAAAGTGAGCAAATCGGGGAGATTAGTCCACCTTCGTCTTTTGTGGAGTGCGAGCGGGAAGTTGAGGATGCGGGTGTGAGGACACCGGGTCTCCAACCGGAAGCACCCCAAAGTGTCGGAGGCACCCCAATCTCCAATCGGATTTGAGTCCTCCAACTCCACAAAAGCTTCTAGGCAGAAAAAATGCAAGGTTCCACAAATGCGTCGTGTCAGTCGACGCACGCAAAGTGGATCTAACATGGCTTATAGTCATTGCTTAGAACCGGATTGGTTGCCACATGTTGATGCCATTATCGATGTGGTTTCCGATGGGAACTGTGGATATAGGTGTATAGCCTCTGGGCTTGGACTTGCCGACATAGACGGGTGGAGGATTGTGCGTAGACGGATGTATGATGAGATTATCGGGTATGAATACCTATGGCGGGAAGTGCTTGGCTCGAGTTTCGAGCCTGTCAAGAATGCGGTGCATTGCCCAGAGAATCAAGAGGGGGCATCTTTCAAAGAATGGTTGACGCTTCCAGACACGGGATTGTTAGTATCCACCGCATTCAATGTCATTCTCGTCAACCTCTCGCATGGGAGTGCCTCCACATTCCTACCTCTACGTAGTACTCCAACGTCGTCATTGCACAACAGACTTATCATTGCAATGGCGAATGAAAGGAATATCCATCAAGGGTTAGGGTAAGTTCTATGATTTTTTTGTGAATTGGTTTGTTTCCCCCTTAATCGGGTTTGTGACAATATCTTCTATGTTCTACGTTCGCTTTGACAGTGCGATTGCGTGTGAATGCACCGCCGCTACCTATATCCATCGTGGGATCTCGTACGTTGAGGACGGCGCCAAAGGTTGGCGAGATGGATTCGTTTTTCGAGACATCGCGCCCATTGCAATCGCTGATCATGAAGCCACCATACCTGTTGTAGATTTAGATACACCGTAGGTTAAAGCTTGTACCTGACGGCTAAACATTTATAAATTTCGCCAATTCGTCCGAATGTTCTATGTATATGCAAATGTTATGATGTGTTTTTATTGGTGTTGTGTTTTGATTGTTTTGAATGTTACGGAGATTTATAATTAATTAAGGTTCTAAGTGCAAATTTTAGTGCTTTGGATTTTCAATCTTCTATTGTTACTTTGACGACTACGGAGATTTTTTGAATCTGTAATTCATCCATTCCCGATGTCGCGGTCAAACAGTTCGTGAAACAACCCATATTTTCGGTCACCCATGACCGACAAGTATTCCAATATATCGGGTTTGTGCATGACCGAGTCCTATTTCAATTTCTCGGTTGTACACCACCGAGTCTGGATTGACCATTTCAATTCGCATGACTCTCGTCCTATGACGACCGAGCCTCATCGAGACCCTCTCGGAAGTGGACAACCGATACTCGCATACTCTTCCTGGTCTTCGTGGCCGAGACTGCGACTTCCCAAAAATATTAGCTTATGTCTCGGCCTTGCGAGACGTTGCTGACACAATCTCGGCCTCGTGTAGCCGAGAACCACGATTTCCCAATTTTTTAACATTTGAGAAAACAGCCACACACACATTACATCTACTCTACCAAATGTAACTTAATTCGACGATCTTCAGCCGAGCCCTAATTTGGAGCCGAAATCGGCTCACACACCGGACCCTACAAAATGCAGAAACCTAGAACAACGAAGGAGAAACACACGGCGAGGACGGAGAACACGATTTCGGGGATTCCTCTCACTGGTCGGTTCAAAACAAATGAATTCGTCCACTAGGAGTTCGGTGAACGAGGGTGGTGGTGGTGGTGGGGGTGGTGGGGTGCCCAGGGGTTTGCACGAGGGTGGTGGGGTGAGATGGTTTTTTGCACGAGGGGCTTTTTTGGTATTTTGGGTTTAATTTTTGGGTGCCCTAGGTAAATCGATTTGTGCCCACATTAGCTGGGTGCCTTCATGAAATGGTGGGGTGCCCTTAGCGGCCCTCATAAGATAATGTAACCTTCTTGACCATTTGGGCCTTACATCTACCAAAAAAAAAAGTCCAGTCTCTAAACTTTTATTTTTTATATTTTTGTGAATAGTTATTTTTAATCGATAAAATATGTGATATGTACTTTCATTATGTTTTTTTTTTTTGTCAAATGATAGTTTTAAAATCTAAGTATATATTGTGTGCTTAAACATTATCGCTAATTTGACTTTTATATAGTAGCCTTATATATTTGAATGAAAATTTACTAAAAAAATATCAATATATAAAGACTATTAATCGGCTCTAGCCCACGGAATTAAAAATCCTGACTTCTCTCCCTCATCATATAGTTTAGGCCTCTTCCTCAAGTCTGATTAAAAAAAAAAAAAAGGATACCAACTGTTAATTAATTATAACTGAAAAAGAATTGCATGATTTTCGTACTTGTATTGTTGGTAGAAGTTGGAGAAGTCCACAACCAAGTCCTTAACCACAAACATATGCGGCAGAGGCATAACAGTGATTGGTTTGTCCGTGTCAGCATCAATGGGCTTAAGACACGCCACGGTGTTAGTCCCATCGATGTTCATAGCACACGACCCGCATATGCCCTCCCTGCACGACCTCCTATAGCTCAACCCCGAATCCTCCTCGGCTTTAATCTTCTGAAGCGCGTCCAACACCATTGGACCACAAGTGCTCAGATCCAGAAAGAATGATTGCATGTACGGCTTGTGGAGTGGTCGGTCTGGGTCCCACCTGTAGATTTTGAACTCCTTGATGAGTGATTTCATCTTTTGGGGGACCGAGCAGTGGGTCTCGACCGAGGCCTTCGCGTGGTCTCGTGCCGCGGCGTGGTCGGATAAGACTGGGAAGTTTGGAGATTTAGTGTTGTTTCTTGTTAGAAAACTTGATGTTCTGTTGTAGAGGTGGCGGAGGAATTGTGAGCTCTTTGATCTGATCGTCATATTGTTAGTGAATGTAATTAGTATGAATTAATTAAAGACTGGTTCGACCACATTTATTAAGGGCTATGCGTATATGAAATATAATAGGCCGTTATGGCAAGGAAAAAAAAAAATGAAGGAGGCCATGATCACACGTGTAGGCCTAATGCATAACACAGCATCACATGCATGGAGGGTGCAACGTGTTACAAGAGTGAGTACACAACCTACCAAGAAAAAACCCCAACACAAAGGATTTTTGAAATCAGCATCAAACGTTCTTAACTAATGTCAGACTGTTCTCTTGCTTTCCGTAGTGTTCACCGCCAATAACATTACTCTCTCGTCATAAATATACGCCGTTTAAGCTATTTCTCTTATTCAAAAATATAAATCGTTCTTTTATTTTCAAACATATTTGAAAACATTAAGCTTCGCCATGTGCAAACAAATGTCCATCATCGACACCTTTCTTCTTGATTATCTTCGAATTTAGTTGACTTTTGCTTGTTAGTCCCATTTGCTTGTTTGGAATTGATGCTGTGTTCAATTTGAAGAATCAAATCAAGGTCTCTTCTACTTTTTTCTCAAGATTGTGAAGCGCAAACCATATATATGTTTAAGTAATAGATTAATTTTACTATCCATCATTCTTGAATATTGAACTCATATGGCGAGGGGTAGAAACATCTTTGGGCTAAACCACTTAAGCTCCAATCAACTCAACCGAACAGTCCCCAAATTTGAATTACCCTTAATCCATAACCAACTAATCCGATGCAACTTAATCTAACCCTTAATCCATAGCCAACAGACCCAACCAAACACACCATATAGATGTTACATTGAGACACAATATAATCAAACTTTAACACTCTTAAACGGGTAATCTGTACACGTATAATCAAACTTAATATTCCACTCAGACAACCAATATTTTCGTCAAGAAAATGTTGTATTGACACACAAAGACACAATATATAGATTACACATTTATGTGGCAGCTCCACATGAGCTTAAAGTGAAAACCATGTTTCCCTCTCTTCACTTTCTCATTTGTATCTGCCACATACATTTGTGAATGACCTGTGCATCAATGTAGCAAAAATAAATTCCTTCCAAGTGGATGTAAAAATAAATCTGGCTGACACAAGACAAGTGAATGTTTACCATATAGAGAAAACAAAGCAAGAAACATCAGAAAATTAACAACGAGGATGGATGGTTGGATCAGATTACTGGCTTGGCAACTCTCATGAGAGAGCTTAAATAAAAGCACAGTAAAATCAAAGTCGATCATCTGGGGAAAGGATCATCATATCCAACATCAAATCATTAAAAAAAACATTATTTTATTAACAATGAAAAGTAAGCATTTTATTAACAATGAAAAGTAAGCAAAGCAAAAAGAATAAGAAACCATCACATATGTAGCATGTTCCTGTGATTCAGAAGAAACAATGAAACTAATCTCAGACGTACAAAAGTTAAGTTCTATCCCTAACAGGTTTTTTACGATTATTAAGGAATCACTGAAAGCTTAGCCTCAGACATCCAAGGAAGGAACAAAGCAGCACTAGCTCTCAAGCCTGGCAAAGGCGAAAGCTCTTAGGCGGCCACTGCGAATGTATTGAGAAACAAGCCTTTGAAGAATCATCACCGGCATAAACTTCAATCACCACAACTCGGAATAAAAAAGGATGAACCAGAACAATGGCATTAAAATTCAAAAAGAAACAAAGTATGGGATGGTAAACCTAGATTTCCAATTAAAATTATTGAAAACTGAAAAGTGAAAATGTTCCACCCAAGTAAGATCAACAAATCCAAAGAAAAAAAATCGCTAACAAGGTGATATTAGATGAATGTTGTTTCATGCCATGGATTTTTTTTTAGCATTAGGGCATCAAACATACATATGCCATGTAAAACCACAACCAAGAACAAGTACAACAGAAGACCACACTACGGAAACCACTTGAGACACGACAAAACACATTCACCATTCACCTATATATTGCAAAATGAATAGTTTCAAACTACAGGAATACTGAAAACAGCTCAAAATTTGAATTTTCCTGCTTAATTATATAATCATTTGTCAATATATATTTGGCTAACACAAGACAAGAACCTAATGAAAAGAAAAAAGAAAAAAAAAGAAAAAAATGGCCTTGCAAGTGGAGGGCCTGTGTGCCGAGGTGGCAAGCCGTGTCAACTGTGTAACAATAAAGAATGTTAACCCTATAGAGAATGTAACAATGAGAATGGATGGTTGGATCAGATTTCTGGCTTGGTAACTCTCATAAGAGAGCTAAAATAAAAAGCACAGTAAAATCAGAGTCGATCATGTGGGGAAAGGATCATCATATCCAACACCAATTCATTAACAAAGAATCAACAAAAAACAGAATAGCCTCAGTCCCAAACTAATTGGGGTTGGCTCCATGATCAAACTCTTCCATTGAGCTCGATAACCATTCAAGCCCCTCCTAATTAATGTATCCCAAGTTAACTTTGATGTACTCTTACCTCAAATTTCTATTTTCTATTCAGTTTCATCAACAAAGAATTAAACATAAATCATAACCTAAGCAAAAGGAGTAAAAAATAAGCAAATATGAAGTGTTCTTCCCGGAAGTTTAGCAATCTCAGACATCCAAGGAAGGATAATAGCAGCAAAAGCTCTCAAGCCTGGCGAAGGCGAAAGCTCTCAGGCGGCCACTGCGAATGTTTTGAGAAACAAGCCTTGAGATTTGTCATCATGGATCAAAAGATTAGATACAAAAACCACTATGGTTCTACCAAAGGACCAAAAATGCAATTTTGGAAAAACCAAACACAACATTCAATCAAAACAACATGTACTTCGCAATTATTATGGAGTCATTAAAAGCTTAGCCTCAGACATCCAAGGAAGGATAAAAGCAGCATTAGCTCTCAAGCCTGGCGAAGGCGAAAGCTCTTAGGCGGCAACTGCGAATGTTTTGAGAAACAAGCCTTACAAAATTATCATCATTGGCAATACAAGCTTTAATCACGACAACCACATACAGAACAAGGACATCACAATTCAAAAGGAACCACAAAAAGCCTATGATGATAAACCTAGATTTCAAACTCGGTCAGGTTGCCACAACATTAAGTGCAAAAGTGAGGTTGTGTAAATTAAGCGCCCGATCTCAATTTTGATTTCCCAAACGCACAACAACAGTTTCGATTCTCCAGTTTAGTTTGGTAAAATTGTTCGAGACACTGTAATAGTTGGATACCATATATATAACCCAATACCAAATCAACATTATTGAAAACCGAAATTGTTCCACCGTAGTATGATGAGCAAATCGAAAGAAAACACATTGCCAGTAAAAGTGACATTGATGAATGTAGTTTCATGTCAGGGACTTGTTCATCACTAGGCCATCAAAATTGCAAGCCCTAGAGAATAACTTTCGGTCCCGCGAAATCAGATCAGATGATTCTGATAAAACACAAAAACACGAATCAATCAAAACGCTGAAACAAATCAACATTGCAATTAAAACATTGCTGTTAAAATCAGACCAATCGGTCTGTCTCTCTCGCGCGCACCAATGCAGAATCCCTTGTCCGTGTGATAGTAATTTATAAGCCATGAAAACCCTAGTTTGAGATGTTCGTTCGGAAAGTATTTTTATGGGCCTCTAAAGAAGAGGAAGTGTGTGTTCGTTCGATGAGCCCATTAAACTCCACCCATCAGCGCAAAAAAAATGCCCTAATTAATGACACGATTAGAAGCGGATTACCAACTACCGATTGGAGCAAAATCTCGAGTTTAAGTCTCGTGAAAAGAAAAGAGGGCCGCTAAGGGCACCCCACCTATTAATGAAGGCACCCAGTTAATGTGGGCACAAACCGATTTACCTATGGCACCCAAAAATTAGACTCGAGATACCGAAAATACCCCTCATGGAAATCCACGAGCACCCCACCACCCCCACCACCACTTTCACCGAACCCTGAGCACCCCACCACCCCCACCACCACCTTCACCGAACTGTTGTGCAAAAACCCATTTGGTTTGAACCGACCAATCAGAGAGAGAATCCCGAAATCGTGTTTCCGTGTCTCGCCTTGTGTTTCTCCTTCGGTTTACGGCTTTTTGCGCTTCGTAGGGTCGTGGTGTGAGCCGATTTCGTCTCCAAGTTAGGGTTCGGTTGAAGATCGTCGAACACACATTATTTGCGCGAAATCGCTCGTTTGAAGGTACATTTTTTAGTGTAATTAAGTTACATTTGGTAGAGTAGTTGTAATGTGTGTGTGGTGGTGGGTTCAATAGTTAAAGAAATGAGAATTCTCGGTTCTCGCCACACAAAGCCGAGATCGTGCTAATCGTCTCGGCCTCGCATGGCCGAGACAGAAGCTACATTTTTGGGAACTCGAAGTCTCGCCACAAAGGCCGAAGAGTTCACGGTGTCTCGGTTACGCATGGCCGAGAGTACTCTAGTTCTCTCTCCGAGACATGACGAGCTAGAATTAGTGGTAGGTAATGTGGTGTCGGTGGTGTACAACCGAGAATGTGCTCATACTTTCGGTTGTACACTGGCGAGCGTGTTAGAGTAGGCTCGGGCGTGATTGGCCGAGATCAAGGCGAATTGAAATGGTCGACCCATCTCGGTGGTGCACAACCGAGAACTTATCATTGGACTCGGTTGTACACTTCCGATATGTTGGACTCCTTGTCGGTCAAGGGTGACCGAAAATATGGGTTGTTTGACGAACCTGTTTGACCGAGACATCAGAAATGGATGAATCTGAACATCTTTTTTTGTAAATTTTTTTTGGGTTCTGTTCCATGCGATTATATGTTGTGATTTTTTCAGGTATGGCTCATCCGAAGGTACCGGTGACTAGGGAGGAGGCTGGTATTGAGGTGCCGAGGCCTAACCGGGGGCGAGGTGGCCGAGACCCCGACAAGATCGTGACTGAAAGAGAAAGAGAAGGAGAATGAGGATGTTAAGGGAAAGGCGAAGTTAGATGGTAATCGTGGAAGGTTACAATTACACGATGAGGGTTCGAACATCGATGCTGGGCGACATGATGATCTTGTGGTTGCCCGAGGGGGGAGGAGGGGAATGCATCGGAGTCGAATAGCAGTGACTCTTTAGAGGCGGGGAACACGACAGAAACTGATAGTAATGTGGGCGGGAGTAGTACTGGTGGAGCCGGCCATAATGAAGGAGAGCCAGAAGTGCACGTTGAAGCTCGTGCTCCATTCCCCGGTGGTCCTATAGACGGGGCGTTGTTGAAGAGCTTTAAGGATCATGTCGCGTTAGCGATTTGGAGGAATGAGGTAATTTTAATTTCATTGAACGGAGTAACTTAATACTCATGGTTTTCACAAAATGACGAGATGTATTTATTTGTTGCAAAAGTGACCCGTTCTCAAGTGTATCAATCACGGAGCTCAGATGCAAGAATGAGATTTACAGTCGTGCCACCTGGACACGGCGGGACTTCAGAGGATTATTCAGCGTTCCGGGTTGAATACGCTAATAGACTGCTCATACCGCAAGGCCAACAAGGAGGTGATCTCTGCAATTGTGGAGCGGTGGCAGCCGGAGACGAACACATTTCACCTACCTTTTAGTGAAATGTCTATCTCATTAGAGGATGTGAGCTTCCTCCTGAAGATTCCTGTGACGGGCAAAGTTGTGGCAGTGGAGAACTTTGCGAGGTACACGGAGGAATCTCGCTCGGACGCTATTAAGATGGTCTCGAACCTACATGGGGTTAGCGTCGAGGAGGCTGAGGAGGAGGTGAAAATGTTGTCACGCCGGTATGAACCAAAACGTAATTAAGTATATATCAACATAACATTCGAAGTCACTATACAAGAATCCAAATGTACAACAATACCCCCAAAGTCTCAAACGATATTTTAAGTATATATCAATATGACATTCAAAGTAACTTTCGAAATTGCTAAAGGTACATCCATCAAGAGTTCTAGGAACAATTTTAATACTATGGTGTACCTAAGTCTACAACGGATATGGTGGCTTCATCAACAGTTGCAATGGGCGCGATGTCTCGAAATATGAATCAATCTCGCCAACATTTCGCGCAGTCCACAACATACCGGTCCCACGAAGGATATGGTGGCTTCATCAACAGTTGCAATGGTTTAGCTCATGTGCGCAAGGAAGCCCATGTGTAGTGCGTATCTCGCAACCACAACGAGTGGAGTCATGACCAACATTTTCTCCACGTGTCAATTCATCTCTAATTAGCCTAAGCGCCCGTTGAGAGACATAACCACGCAATCGTCGATACAACTCATCAATGTACTCATGTTGGACCACGTTCAAACTTAGCTCAAATGATGCCTTGATATTGTTGTGTTGGATTCTAAGGAGACCATCAACCACATTCCACAAAGTCTCAAAATTGGTCTGACTGTTCCCAAGGTGTAGCTTCAGAATAGAATGCGCAGACTCCACCCTCTGCGTTGTCATTTCCCCAAAGTGCATAATTCTATTTGTCCAAGCAGACACAAATTTCTCCTTGTAGTTCTTTAACCATGTGTTGTCCAAGTACTCAGTCAGACCCTTGACATTCCCAAACTCACAACGCATATCATTCATCCTAACTTCAAATAAGGCCTCCGAGTTAGCATACATCACGCTCGACCACCTATCCATAAAGTGTGCAAAACCATCGTTCTCCCCAAACATCTTCTTAGTCTTGGCCAATACTACTTTGTTGATGTGCCAAGAGCAAAGGAGGTGAGACGATGACGGAAAAACTTCTTCTATGGCACTAATAAGGGCTAAGTCCTTATCGGTAACAAACACGTTAGGTTTAGGCCACCCATCCAATATGGATCTCCACTTCTCAAGTGCCCAAACATAATTCCCATGACTCTCTGATGATATAAATGCAAACCCAACGGAGAACGTCAAGTGCGTAGAAGTGATGCCAACAATCTCCAACAAAGGCATTCGGTACCTATGTGTCTTATACGTGCAATCCATCAAAATTACCGATGAGAAACACCTTAGCAACTTTATGGAGTCGGGATGTGCCCAAAATAAGTCGGTGACAACATTCGTAACGGGATGCTTCCTATGTCATGACATCCACTTATTCTTCTCCAATATGTGCAACATTTGTTGCATTTGAGTCCTCCCACCCGCATCCTCATTTCAGACTCTTTGTCTTGCATTATATATTGTCCTCATGATCGATACGTTTCTAACATCTCTTTGCTTCGACGTATTTAAGATGTCTCTTGGCTTCACATTCCCCTTTGTCATTTGCACCACAACTTTCTGCTCCTCCTTGTCCAATCTTCCGACGAATGAATGGTCGTCCAAGTTTTTGCGGACTCGTGATTGTGCCTCCCACATATAACAGTGACATACCACAAGGAGTCAGCATTTTCCTTTACGTTGATAAGGAAAGGGCATCCACATTTCTTCGTACCAGTTAGAGTCCTCGCCTTTTCCTCTTCTTCATCATTTCTTGATTTCAAAAAAATTTTTTCCGCTTTCCCCTTCCCTACTCTCTGAGACATTCCCCTATATGTCCCATACCTCTCACAGGTAAGTTTCACCCTTCCCCTGCGCTTAATGCCCCCGGCATCAAAGTGCTTTGTCACTAGCACAAACATGTTCTCACGGCCTATCATTTAAAGCCATGAAACTGCCGCTTCTCTAGAGGGGAATGGCCTACAAGGTGTAAACGTGTCCTTGTAGTCTGGAAATAGGGTAGAAACCGGCATTACCTGCGATACAAACAGTGTAACATTATAATCAACCAAAATGTACAGCACAATCACAAAAAACCCAAAAAAACAGGTTCTCGGTTGTACAGGTCCTACACTTTCTTCCGAGTATAGCTCACGTACGACCGAGAGTTACGAATTACTCTCGGTCTTACCATACCGTGACCTAAGTACACCTCTCGATCCTCTAGGACCGAGACATCACCATACATCTCGGTCCTGCGAGGCCGATACAATCGCGCACATCGACAGAAACTTCATTATATATACAGGGGCAAAATTACCTCTACTTCGACCTCCTCTTGCACCGTAGCAGTACAATCTTCCATTATATAGTGGAAACAAGTTCGAATTTGAGCAAATTACCAAACCCTACGTTGACAAACAAATCATCATTTTCACAATTTTTCACAACTACACAGTTCTAATAAACCATCATATGGTTGTCAAACATTGTTACATCGCTGTCGGATGATGTCAATCCGCAAGAATCAATAAAAAGTCGACAAACGCAGTGTGGATTTGTGGTTCAACCTTGTGGTGGGGTGCCCTTTTTCTTTGTCAAAATGATTTATGGGGTTTGAATCATTATATATACACAGGGGCAAAATGGTCTTTTCCAGTTTTGCTGGAATTTTTACAAAAAATTTGGGTGCCTTCATTAATAGGTGGGGTGCCCTTAGCGGCCCTAAAAGAAAAACATCGATTGGGAGGGCTACCCCTACATGGAGCCCGATAGTGCTCGAGCTTGAGTTAGTCGGTGCAATTAGCATTGAACACCATGTGAGAAACCAAAAAAATTAAAAGAGGGTTGTTGTTCATTAAGTAGTGACTCAAGTTTAAGTCCTAAGAATGAAAACATGAACATTGAGAGTTTCCTCTACTTATGCGATGCGCGAATCTATAGTAGTTGGATAGTCCGTATAATGAAGGTTTAAACCAAATAAAAGCGCCATAAATCTACACATTAAAAACAAAAACGTAATTTAGTTTTTTCAATTAAAATGGTTGTGATGATGAATAAGAAGTTTTCCTTTTAACAAAGTCCAAACTTTGTTCCCTGTAGTCTCCGATCTTGTTGAAGGTTCGTTGATCAGTAAATATATAAAAATGATACAACGTAGGGTGACAATTTATTGAGTTCAAACGAGTTCGAATCTAGATCATCCTTGTTATAAACGATCATTTACATTGTCCAGACTCGGTTTGGTTGTAAATTCAGACAAGTATGTCTTACCCAAACCCGATTTACTTGTAATCTGAATTTGTCTAAATATCCAAATTTGTGGAGTTTTTTTTTTAAACTTATTTTATTTAAAAAGTTTTTTAAATTATTAAAATCATTGTAAATTTCTCATAATATAATTTTTCTAATATAATTTTTAAAAGTAATGCTTAAGTTGTATTTATTATTTTAAATTAAAAGACATAATGATTTTTTTTTTTGTTAAAAGACAATACACCTAATGTTGTCTCAAATAATTTAGCTAAGTCTCAAAATTAAAATAGTGCATTATTTTTTTGGTCATAAAAAATAGTACATTTTTCAATACAAGTTATGTAGTTTCTTTATTTTTTAATGTTGTTTTTGTGAATTATACAATGCTATGAAGTAGTAAATTTTCAAAATAAAATATTTATCTTTTTGAAATTTGAGCCGAAAGCTTAAAGGATCCTCTCAAATTTGGTCCAAATTTTAATTTGAACATCAAAGCTTCATATTCATCCCGAATTTAACAAGTGATTGTCCAAATTTTTATTTTTAACTATTTATTTTTTTATGCGGTACAAAATCAAGTTGACAAACCGGATAAAAAATTGACACTCATAAATTCATAATACAAGGTGAATGACATGAGGAAGGGATGGAAATGGGGTTGGAGGGAGCCGTACTAACTCTACTGAGTGAGCTTTTCCAACAAAATGAACACCAACAATGGCTTTTAATTTGGGAGCCACTATACTCACCTTACTTATTAGTTAGGGCAATCAAGTGATTGTAACTGACACCCCATCCCGCACAAAACCCTTCTTGTTCACGCCTATTCGTCGTCCTCAGTTTTTGCCTTCATCAATTTTACACTATTATTGTCAAAGATTGGAATTGTCTAGGTATGCCTATGCCCTAATTTCTATGCTATGCTGCCTTAAATTCCATTTTTTTAACTTTTAATTTTTATTTTTATAGTGTACCTAGGGCTGGCAATTCGTGTCAGTGAGTCGTAAACGTGTCGTGTCGTAAACGTGTCGTGTCATAATTATCCTAAACCCGCACGACACGTTTATTAAACGAGTCACTATTTGTAAACACGACACACGACACGTTTAATAAATAGGTAACTCGTTTATGACACGTTTAACACGTTTATTAAACAGATCATATTTTAACCTGTTTAACTCGACTCGTTTGTGTACATTGCTTAACACGTTTATTAAACAGATCATGTTTAACCTGTTTAATTCGACTCGTTTGTGTACCAACAGTCATTTTAACTGTAATTCGACTCGTTTGTGCTTTATCAACCTCGTTAAACATACTACTAGATTAATGATATCTCACTACAAAATCAATACAAACAACATAAAATATAAAATTATAAACGCATCTAATACAAGGAAAAATTAAAAATACAAGTTCTCAAATAGTCAAGTTCAAGTTTAATAACCCAACTACAATGTTATATGAAGTTAACATAGAAGTAAGAGATAATTCAAGGTTAATGAACAAAAAATGCTTCGCTGGAGATTTGTATCTTTATCACAAGCATCATCATCATCATTAGTGTGTTCAAGTTCAATATCATCAATACTGTTGGTGTCAAACTCATCATCATTGATGTTGTTCAACTGCAGCACATTAAAAAAACAGAGAAATTATGATGTATGTAAAAACAAACAATATATATGATGTATGTAAAAAAAAAACAGAGATGAAATGGGCGGATAGAAGAATTAAAAAACAGATGAAATGGGCCGATGCCTCCCCCGCGCCGTGAATGCCCCCCCCCTCCCCCCCCCGCGTGCACCCGCGCATTAGAGATCCCCCCCCCCGCTGCGCACGCGCGCCCAAGGTTTTGTGTTTTGAGGCAGAGAGAAAGAGAGAGAGAGAGAGAGGGGGTGAGAGAGATTTTGTTACCTGAGGTTGAGAGGCAATCTCCTTCTTCCTCGTTGGCTCTTCCGCGTCGTCATCGTTGCCGTCGACCCTAGGTGGAAGAAGAGCTGCCGACTGCCGAGTGAAAGCTGTGAGAGGCTGAGAGGCTGAAAGTTTTTAAGTTTGAACGTTTTGGTTTTTAGGGTTGGAAATGAAAAATTGTATTTATATGTGAAAGTTATGCGAGTCATAAACGAGTCACATGGGTTGACACGTTAGCGACTCGTTTATTAACCGTGTATAAACAGGTTAACCTGTTTATGACCCACATACATTTTTGCCAAACCCACAACATGTTTAAGGTCGTGTCGTGTCGTGTCGTGTTAAACGTTTCATGACCCAAATTGCCAGCCCTAAGTGTACCTACTACCTATAGACAATTAGGAGAAGCTATTAATAATGAAAATAATGTGTCTCTGCTAGGCTTGCAGTAATTCTTAAAAAAAAAATTGGGAAAGTTGAAGGAGCGTTTTACAGCCGGTCCAGAATTTCAAGAAGATCACAAAGAACCACTTTTAGATCTCTCTTCAACCAACTCAAAGGAACTCTGGCTCATTCAGTGGCGAATTAACCAACTAATCTCTCCTCTATTCTTCTTCTCGTATTAGAAAGATGTTATCTTTCCCAAACTAATAATACTTCTTCGGCCTTGCCATTATGTTCTTTCAGGTTCCTGATTTTGATGGACAAGAGGTTACGCTAAATCTCAAAGAAATTGGACTGTTGGGTAGCTTTGAGAGTTCTTCAGGTGCTATAACTTCGTAGTGCGTTGATTATAACATAACTTAACTCTCGCAGGAACCTCATTCGAAGTGGTCAGCTATGCATCCCAAGACGTTGATGCAACTATTTTCTTATCATCCAAATCTGACTCTAGAATTGGTAAAAAGCCCTTTCTTGGATCAAGAAATTAAAGTTTGGTGTTTTTTTTTTTTTTTTTTTTTGCTCGGTTGTTTGACTGTGTTACTAAATTTAAGAATAACGACATCATTTTCACTCACATTGTCTAACTTTGGTGCTGGTGTTTGATGTCCTCTTTTATTTTGGTTATATGAACTTCTTGAGTAGCTTGGGTTTTATTCATATGTTATTTTTCTTGCCTCAGAAATTTTTGAGTCAAATTCAAAAATCACCTTGTTTAGTTTAGTATTTAAGAAATTAAACATCCTACTGTAATAATTATTCTAAGGATGAAAAGTGGAGGAAACCTTCAGTTGAGTGCTAAAAGATTTACAAAATGTGTTCTGTAAATAATAAACAAACTGTACATTGTTATTAGATGCTATAGAAGTAAGCAAACCTTAAATCCTAACAACTTATCTAAAGAACAACTAGCATGTAGCTACTAAAAAGAACAAAACGTGCCATCTTGAAAACTTTATAAAGAACCATGAAAAATATTTGTGAAGATATGTGTTTAGGCAACCCAAAATCAAAATACATGCTGAATCTTAGCATATGCATGTGAAATCTATCAACAAAAACCAAAAAAAAAAAAAAAAGACCTTGGGTTGTTTTAGGCTATTCAAGAACTTACTTTATATTACGGCACGTCCAAGGCATGGTTGCTCTAAGCAGAGGTGTAACAGTCCAGTGTTTTCTTTCCTAGCATTAGCTACTTGAAAATACGCCACTTAGACACATTCCTAGCAAATCGTTCTTTGTATGGTATTGAAATTCCCCGAGCTCCTTTTTTTTCTCTGAATTATTTATTTTTCTCTAGCACCGGCTTCATAATTACAAGCAAACTAGAGTTTACAAATTTTTACACCAGATTAAGAGAAAATGACATGATTGAAAATCTTCATTTCTGACTTTTGTAAGGAAAAGTATTCCAACTTATGTCAGTTTTTTAGAATTTACTCATATTTAATAGAAGCTAAACATATTAGATAACATAAATCTAGAAATTAATTTTATGTGTCACGAATGTATCCTACCTTATTGCATAAAAAGAAAGGAAATACTTTGTAAAAGGATCAACACCATTAGAATTGATGTGAAATGACATTATATCAAGAATAAAAATAGAAAATACATGACATCATAGCCAAGGATTGCAACGCGCCAAGTCGGTGCCTAGGTCACCACTTAGACGGCGTGAGCCGAAAACGCCTAAGCGTCGCAATGCATTGCAATCACTGAACTCTAAAAAACTCCCTTCGACAAATTAGACTTCTTTGAATTGCTTCTGAATCTTGAGGACCAAAGTCATTGGCGAAGTTGAGTTTTCAACATGAAGTTCTTCAATGAATTAGTATCGAGTTTCCTAGATTAGGTGGTCTAATGGCATACTTGTTAAAGCTGAAGCTAGGCAAGGATTGCAAGGCGCCATTAAAGAAATGGAGTGTAAATTTACATCCTAATGCATCTGTATTTCTCAAATTATAATATTATAATAAAAACTCATAAACCGTAAAAATAATAGCAAACCTAAACAAATTAGAAAACAAAAAACTTGATTACACTAGAATTTCAAATTAGAAAATATCAAGGATCGCAAGGCGCCAAGGCAATCCCGAGGTGATTTTTTTGACCTAGGCAAGATAGTGCCGTCTAGGCAATGCCTGACGGTTAAAAAATGTATTTAGAGGTCCCTAAATAATTAATTATTAATTTATAGATCCTCAAGTAACACTAATTGTCTATTAGTTAATGTGATCCATATTCAATATCACAGTTTTCAAGGCGTTGGCTAGGCACCACCTTAGGCCTTTGTGGGTTTTCACCGCCTAGCCGTTAGTAAGGCAGGCGATGGGTCTGAAAATAATTATTAAAAATATTTTTATAGAAAAATTTTATTTATTTATTTAAAATATTTTTTATTTCAAAATGTGTGTAATTGAAAATATGGTGGTGAGAATGTGCAGGTGAGAAAGTATGCCCCTTACTATTGAGGGGTCTCTAAATAAATTAAATTATTTCTTAAAGAGGTCTAGCTAAATATTTTTTCGCTCGCCTAGGCGCCGCTTAGGCCCTGCCTCAACTAGCCGGTGCTAAACCGCCTAACACCGCCTCTCCACATTGAAAACATTGTTCAATATATACTTCAAGAATACTAATAAGTCTCTAGGTCCTTATGTAACACAATTTGTGTTAAGATTTCGTTGTTGGGTAGGTTTCTTATCATCAAACTAATTGTAATCAGCCCCCCTCAATTTTCTAAAAACTACTTAGGACACCACTTGCCTTTGCGGTTTTGTCCTAAAACACCTAGGTGATGCCTAGGCTGCCTAGGGGACGCCTTGCTATCACCGAAAAATATAGTTCTTACTCATTCTTGGATTTAACTTTATGCCTTGAGTAATTAGGCAAATAATTAATGTTCCCTTCATCATTTGGAGTACTGTGTGACTTTACATTTGCAATTGTAGTGTGATGATATGTTTGAAATTTGGTTTGGCATGATAATATACTACTCATTTAAAGCTGAGTCGAATGGGCATGACATAAAGCCAACAAACGTCAGCTTCTAAAGTCATTGTAATCTTTTTCTGTTTCTTCCTTCCTACCAATAATGACTTCCCCTGCAACCTAGAGATACGGTAAATAAGTATGCATTTGTATAATTCTTAAAAAAAACTCTTAAAATTTATATTCTTGTGAACAAGGACATTTTCTTAACATGGTGGCTACCCTATTTCCCCTATTATTTTGGGATAAGCTTTGTTGTTGACGACTGTTGTTGTTGTGGCTATCTTATTTTTAAAAACCTTGGCTACAATGTTAACAATTTTAAATTTGGAAGTGAGTTGGAAAATCTTTTATAACTGGGAGCAGGATTTCTTATGAAGTTCTTGTGGTTTTGTAGTGTGCAACTGGTTTCTTATTATTTTCTCTCGTGACGGTATATTTAGCAATAGAAGTAGAGAAGGTTTTTTGGCTATTGGGACGTACAAGGTGTTCATTTTTACTTGGATTGAACACAACTTGAGTTTATGCTTTCATACTATTAATCTTATCTTCAACTGTCTCATCTGGAAATTGCTTTTTTTTTTTTTTGGTTATTTCTTGAACAGTTCTTATTGCCTTTAGATTGCTGATCGGTTGACAGTAGTAATATCTATTTTCATTTCAGTTGGAAAAATCTCTCGTAGAGTGTCTTTGGTTCACTACCCGGAGTCAAGTGAGTTGGAGAAGCAAATGAATACTAAATCTCGTCAAATGAGACCCTCAGGAACTTTATCTGCAAATTTTTCTCGATACACAACAACACAAGGTAGCAGACAAAGAAGCAGGAGTCAAATGTCTCTGAGCACGTTCACCCCAGTTCATAGTGGAAGGAATAGAAGTTCGTTGTTTGATAGCAGCCAGCCATCAAAGTCTTCCAAGAAAATAAAGACTGAAGAACAGACCAAGTCCGTTGATCGATCTACACAAAACTCGGATGGGCGGGGTCGGAGTGATGTAGCTTTTGGTTCTGTTGGCGCTTCTCACCAAGCAAAATCAAAGGCCAAGGACGGCAAGCAATAAATTGGATCATCAGCATTAGGAAGTAGTTGAACAAGAAGTTTGGTTCAGTTTTCCATTAGGAAAATATAGGCGCTCTCTGGTAAACCTTTTTTTTTTTTTTTTATCTGTGGTACTATTTCACCGGAGGGCACTCTTTGGACTTGCTCATTTTTATGTGAGCTTATTTTGGCTTTGTTGAATTTGGAAGTATTTATTATTTTGCTGCTTTCTTAGGTAAGTTATTATTATTATTATTATTTTCATTCGTAAGTAATTGCTTATGTAGTTTCTTTTCTTATGTTAAGAGATTTCATATTGGACAATCTAATTTAGGTATTTTACTTAAGTTCATAGGTATACTGGAAAGTTAGATTTTCATGAACTTCCAGATAAAGATTTTGAGAATTCGTTGTTAGCTCAATAGAGTATTTTCTTTGACAAGAATAACAAGCCACCAACTATTTTTTTTTTTTTGGACTTAAATGGGAGTCTCACTACTTTAAACTTTGCCTTTTGGCAAGCGATGCCTCTACTATCTCACTAAAGCATGCTCTGGCGCTACAAACTCATTTACATATAATTGTTGCCAAATGAAAGATCAAGGCATGTATGCCTACTTGTAAACAACATCTCCACCACAAAGCAACACTTGCGATGAGGCTCTAGCTGTTTAAACTCTTGAAACTCATGGTGTTAAAGGTCAAGGACTTGCCTTTAAAAAAAAGGTTTAGAACTTGTGGCCTGTTCGCTTCGCAAATATAATAGTCCCATGCGTATGGGATTAAGTTATACATAGATTGTGGCTTGGGTTAAGTGATTGGTTCGGATTGGGTCACTTGTTCAGTTGGGTGTGTTAAGTTTGGAGGCCCGCTATGGGCACCCCATCAATTCATGAAGGCACCCATATTTTTTTTCATTTTCCCATCTAAAATGTAAATGTCTATTTTGCCCCTTCATATATACTCACTCAAACCCCACAAATCATTTTCAATGCAAAACTGGGGCACCCCACCACCTTTGATCACAAGTGAAATCTAAAGCCACAATTGTGTTTGTCGAGCGTATATCGATTCTTGCATCTTGACATCATCCGACAGCGAGGTAACAATGTTTGACAACCATATGAAGCTTTGAAGGAACTGTTTTTTGGATAAAAAACTGTGAAATTGATGATTTGGTTTGTCAACATAGGGTTTCTCAAATTTTTATACGTTTTTTCACGGGCGCGATTGATTCGGCCTCGCAGGACCGAGAGTTATGCAAACGTCTCGGTCAACATCCACTGAGAAAGGAATAAAAGTCTCGGTAATGGACAACTGCGAGAAATGTTACGTTCTCGGTTGTACATCACCGACAGGACATAAACTATACTCTTCGACTTACTCTCGTGATGTGGTGACCGAGACGACAACAAAATTCTCGGTCATGGACAACCGAGATCTATCTTACACTCTCGGTTGTACATCACCGACTGAACATAAACTATACACTAATGGTTGCTCTCGTGAAGTGGTGACCGAGATAACAATATAACTCTCGGCCATTCGTTGCCGAGACTGTGTAAACTATACTGGCCTGTCTGGCCGAGAACCACAAGTTTCCAAAAGTTTCCCCTCAGTCTCGGTCATGCTTGGCCGAGACTGTAAACAAAATCTCTGGCCTGTGTGGCCGAGAACCACAACTTTCCAATAAATGCACCATTGAATGCACCGCCACACAAACATAACAACTACTTTACCAAATGCAACTTAATTAGACTATCAACGTACTTTCAAATGATCGATTTCACAACTTGAGTGTGTGAACGAAAAACTTGAACCGAGCCCTAATGTGGAGACGAAATCGTCCAAAACTCGGAGCCTTCAAACTCGAAAAATGTCCTACAACAGCGGAGAGAGACAGAGAGGAAGACAACTGAGATTCGGGAGTGCTAGCTGGTTCGTTGAAGAGAAGTAGGGCAAGTCAAGCAAGAGGACGGTGGTGGGGTGGTGGGGTGCCTCTGTTTTGCACGAGGGGTATTTTCGGGATTTCGGGCCTAATTTTTTGGTGCCCTTGGTAATTTGATTTGTGCCCTCAAGAAGAGGGTGCCTTCATGAATTGGTGGGGTGCCCTTAACGGCCCTCTAAGTTTGGGATTAAATTTGTAGAGGTTGGTGGAATGACCAACATGCCCCCAAGTCAATATCCCCATTTCACAAATCGATTAGAACGCAAACCCTAGATCTACCTCTATTGGAGAAGGCAACACCGTTGAAACCTAGGATCACACAGATGTATTGAGAGAAAGAGAGAGAGAGAGAATCAACATTAGAGTTTACAGTGAGCTCACATCGCATCACACAGATGTGTTGTGCCTTCATTGAGAATCGCCATTACTTTTTTCTTTTTTCCAATTTTAACAGTCTAAAGCTGTAAAATGGGGATGAACATATGTAATAAAAAAAAGTAGCACCACACAGATGTGTTGTTCCTAACAAGTGGCTATTTAATTTGTTTCCTTCTGCTAAAAGATGTTTTATATCCACAAGTAGACAGAGCACTAGTTTTTTTAGATTGTCAATCACCATTTCCAAGCATTATTTGGTTTATGTTTGAAGACCAAGCTTTGGAACTAATTAGCGACACCAAAAAGGATGGTTTTGTTTAGTCACCTGTATTGAGTATTAGATAGTCCCGTAGACTAGTTTATCCTCTAAGCTCACACTGGATTAGTCAATCCAGTGTGACTAATCCGATAAGGTGAAGCGAACATGCCTTTAGATCTGTTCGGCAAAATGGACGATGCCATTGCTCTGCAGGGCTCTGGCCTATTCAGTAAAAGAGATTAAATGAGCCGGACGAAGCAGACACCATTTGAGCTACCTTACTGATGTTCAATCTTCACTGCAATTCTGGTAAAACTAAAAGCTACATACATAAAACTCAAAAAAATAAATAAATAAAATCTACTTATACAAACGAATATGAGAAACTGAGAAGACATGAAAAAATTGATGTAAGATTAACATCTAATACATCATTTTCATTTGCAACAATAGAAACAAAAACTAACTTGCTGTTTATACATTGACCACTGGATTGATATAGATTCAAAGCAAAAACAGTAACACTATACATGAATTATTAGATTTAACAGCCTCGATATATACATGTTCTCAATTAGACTTAGACACGAATTTACATGCAGATTTTGTTTAGGCATCTATGATCTAGTCCAGGTACCTATACTTACGGCGTGCTCTTCTGCCTGAGATTGCTTTGATGCAGAACATGCACGCCAAAATGGTGTTCTTTGATATGCTCGAATGTTGACAGTATAACCTGCAATACTTCCTCCGCTTCCTCTTCATTTTTAAACTCAAAATTCATCTGAAAAAGTGGCGATGTATTAGTCGACCATTTGGTCCGTGCTATAGTTTTCTTTTGCTGGGGCTGTTTCAATAAGGTTTCCGACCTGCTTCCAACTATGTTTAACACTTCCTTTTCTCTATCTACATGAATCACAGTCTCCAAACCCATCTCCACTTGTATCACCCATTCCGGATCAGCAACAATATGAAACTCTGATGTTTTCAGTTCCACCAAACTGGAACATGAAAAGATAATGATGAGCCTCTTTGTTATGATTACAAAAGTTCCTGTCTGTTTGAGCGCCTTGCATTTAACATATATCTCATCCTTGAGCTTAGCATCAGCAGCACCGAGAAGCATTGTTGCTCCTATCGCCTCCTCCCATGAGTAGGGCTGCGTGGGGAGTCCCCTAACCAATGGTCTCGGGAAGCGTACCCGAAAATGGCGTGGACGATGGAGCCTACTTCGATTTCTGATGCTCTGCGCGGTTTTTCCTGTGACCTCAAGAATACTAGCCACTGGTCTTGCTACAAGTCCTGCAGTTCCCAACGCGATCCCTGCAGGAGAAGGCAATGCATCCACAGTTAAACAACACTTCCATATAAATCCTTAGGCCTGTATGCTGTTAATCATGGAGTGGTGAAAGTGGGGGCTTCAGAAAGCTAATAAATCATTCTCTACCAGATAGAACCCCTGGAAGGCCATGTTTCTCAGCTCCTCTAACAGGTGATTGAAGAAATCCAGTGAGACCCTGCAAGTGCAAACAGAACATTACTGATTGGTTGAAAACTTTCCGTGCGTAATCCCTTCAGAGAGTGGATCGTAAGTAGCTACGATTGATTTTAGAGAGTAGATCGGAAGTAGCTATGATTGATTGGATTCCATGGGTCTTTTTTAAACTTATTTAGGTTGGCGCCACAAAGCTGGCCATATATTTTTACTGGCCAGTTTTCTCAATACTTTAAGACTTGGCCGCTCAAGATTAAGAATCAACTTGGGAAAGTCTAATTCAATGTATGGAATTTTGTAAAATCACGACACTATAAATTGAAGTGTTGGAGAAATCCAACTTTTGTTAAGGTACATCAAAGAAGCATGTTTTTGGGATATATTTCATGTCCTTTCTCTTTTATATATGATCTTAAACTTTTTGAAGATCCACTTCAATGGTTTTGATCCTTTCGGATATTGTTTCTATTTTTTTGCAATTTGTTAGAATTTATACCTTCAGCTCAATGTAGATTTCTAGGCTTGCATCACATAGTACGTTTTTAGTTCCACTCATTACAAGTATGCAAGGTTCAAAATTTTGGATTTCATTCTAAATGCTCAACACTCAAATTTCTCTCTAAAATGTAAAAAATACACAATTATACCGCTACAATTGTAATGCCTAAGCATCACAATTCCGTTGTTTA
This sequence comes from Stephania yunnanensis, assembly GCA_039657365.1. NCBI lineage: Eukaryota > Viridiplantae > Streptophyta > Magnoliopsida > Ranunculales > Menispermaceae > Stephania > Stephania yunnanensis. The sequence goes on from CM077585.1 coordinate 23,935,630, forward strand.
AAATAACTTTCAATACAAACATGCAATTTGTAATTACATGGCATGCAATTAGCAATTTGTCAACTACTTCCCTTTTGAGGTGTTACAAGTTTGACTTAGATTGGTTTCGGTACAATCTGCGAAATCTCAGTGAACTTTCCATGAACTTCTTCAAGACATCTGCATAGTCATGAAAGTTTTGCAATTTTTGCTACTGTTTGGCAAGACTATCTGAAATTACGTTAAATTTAAATTTTGACATTTTTTCCCACACATGGATTTCTTTTCCCTTCTTTTGAAAATCAACAAATTTTACCGCGATTTGGGGAATTTTGTCGATTTTCTAATTGTTTCTTTTCTAACAAGCCAACTATTATTATTATTATTATTATTATTATAATTATTATTTATTATGAAGTTTGCAGATTATGCCATTTTTTCCAAACTACAGTAAGATTTGATAAAATTTCGTTTGCATCCATCATTTTGTTAGTTGACTTTCTATTCTAATATTTACCTAATTTAAGGTTGACATATTTGTTCCTGATTTATATGCTTAAGTTACAGTTGTTTCCATATTACTAGTATAATAACTTTCCTATTAGGACTTGTCTATATATACAAACACCTATAAATTAAGCCAATAAATCAAGAACAATCTATCCACCCTAAATTAGATAAATACTAGAACAACAAAATCAACTAGCACTCTCTCTCAAGTCGGAGCATAGATATCTATTATGCAAAGCTAGTTACTCGTCTGAGGAAGTCGTTCTTCTTAAGTGCTTCAGTGAACATATCAAGCAATCTTGTTTTTTCATGAATAAATGAAGCACATCGAATTGAGTTGTCATTTTGTGAGAAATGCAGTTACTAATAAGAAGATTTGCATTCCTTTTACACCTTCAAGAGATCAAATTGTTGGTATTTCATCAAAGCACTTAGGAAGGACGATTTCCTAAGATTTAGTAACAAGCTTTCCATGATAGACATCTATGCTCCACCTTAAGGGGCAATAATAGACTTTCTATTCTACAAGGTTTCATTCAATAGAGATTTTATTTGACTTTTGGTTACTTTTACAAGTGGATGACTTTTCTGAAGTTCGTAGATTTTCGTAGACTTTTAAAGACTTTGATAAACTTTTATGTAGACTTCATTTTCATGACTTTTATCAACATTTACGATTTCATCGACTTTTGTGAACTCTTAAACATGACTTTGATTGACACTAGTAGATTTGTGTGATTTTTATAATGCAAAAATATTTTTCACTTTATTAAAAAACAGATAAATAATTATATAAGAACTATTACTAATTTTTTAAAAAGTATTTTTGTAGTTTAATAAAAAAACCATATAGACATGTTAATGCATTATTATCAAGAAAATAGCATAACAAATAAGTAAATAAATAGGTAAATAAATAATCTTTTAGTGGAAAAAAGAACCAAGTAAGATCATTGCCAATGTTTGCGTAAAAATCTGGCACTTTATTTTTTACTTAAGGCACTTTATTTTTGACTTAAGTAAAAAAATTATATTATTTCTTTAAGAATGATAGTTTAAATTTTTAAAAATGTACTTCTAGCATTTAAAAAAATTATACGCTTATTTTCTCAAATAATAATAATAATAATACATTTTTTGAGATTATAATAATACACTTAATAATAAATAACTATCGAAACTACTTTGTCAAAAAAACCTATCAAAAATGTATAATGATGCAAGAATGAGATCTTATTAATATCGACATCATTTTCATTTTCATCAACATAGAGTATAGTAGGTGAGCAGTGACATCCATCTAAGTTGTGGAGTGATTGGAGAAGTTGATAAAAGCAATTGATGAGAAAACACCTTTGTGATCAATGATGTCTTTATTGAAAAAGAGAATCAACAAAATTCGAAGTCTCTAAAAGTTTATGGGTTGAGGTGATGAGAAGTTGAAGATTTCTTTACATGTATTTTTAGACAAAAAGTCTCGAGATTTGTAACCAATCCATAAAAGCTACCAAAAAAATAAATACACCTTACTTTTATAAACTCTTTAAAAGTTTAATTTGAATACCCCAAAACTTTAATAGACTTTCTAAAAGTCATAAAAGTCCACATTGAATACACCTTACTTTTATAAACTCTCTGCAAGTTTTAATTGAATGCACCTAAACTTTTTTAGTCATTAGAAGTAACCAAAAGTCCATTAAAATTTCAATTGAATACACACCTGCTAGTATTTACCTAATTTAAGAATGACATATTTGTTCCTGGACTTATAGGCTTAACTACAACTGGCTTATACTACTACTGCTAGTAGGAACAAATATGTCAATCATAAACTAGGTAAATTAGAAAGTCAACTAACACTCCCCCTCAAGTTGAGGCATATAAGTCTATTATGCAAACCTAGTTACTCAATCTGAGGAAGTCTTCCTTTTTAAATGCTTTAGTAAACATATCAAGCAATCTTGTTACTTCATGAACTAACAAAGCACATCGAAGTCAATTGTCATTTTGTGAGAAATACAATTACTGATAAGAAGATTTGCATTCCTATTGCACATTCATGAGATCAAATTGATGATGTGTCACCAAAGCACTCGGGAATGACGATTTCCTCAGATTAAGTAACAAGCTTTGCATGATAGACATCTATGCTCAACCTTGAGGAGCAATGTTAGTTGACTTTCTATTCTAGTTAGGGGTGGACAAACTGCGGTTTGTTGGTGAAAACCCTCAAACCGCCACCAAACCATAGGTTCACGATTTGACAGTTTTGCAAACCACCACCAAACTGCGAACTATTAAAACCACAACTAGACCGATTGCGGTTTACACGGTTTAGTCAGTCTTGTTTTGCAGTTTTCCTGCAATAAATTTTCACCAAAAACAAAACCTACCATATCCAGGAAAGTCCATACATCAAAATATTACAAAACACATGTCCATACATGACCATCTACCAAAATGCCCTTCTGTTGCACGGTTTAGCGGATTGAATTGACAAATTGCGTTTGGGTAATAGGATCAAGGTTTTTGGGGGGTGTAAAATAATGAAAATTTTTGAAATGCCCTTCGGTTTGGTGAACCGCAATTTTCTAGAAATGAAAACCACCACCAAACTGCGGAATTGCGGTTTTCAAGTTTTCTAAACCATTTCAAACCGCGAGTTTAAGAAACCATACCAGATCAAGCGGTTTGGATGATTTAGGTGGGTTTGCAGAGACCGCTTCCCGCCCCTAATTCTAGTATTTACCTAATTTAAGATTGACATAGTTGTTCCGACTTATAGGCTTAATTTACGGCCGACTCCTGCTACCACCATGGGAACCAAAAAGATACCCATCCCATGGACCCATGGGAACTGTATTTTGGACCATTAGATCCTAAACTAATGGTCAATACACTGGTGTATTAATTGCTACATGGGTTATAAACGCTGACAAATCACAAAAAAATAATTCTCATCACATGGTATATATTTGGGCACCATTGTAAAATTAACCCATATATCACCTAAAGATGTAATTGATACACATAATATACGACTTTGTTTCTCTATAATTTTGCTCAGTTACAGTTTTAATTAGTTTTTTTTTCAAAATATTCAATCAATTTGGGGAATTTAGGAAGATTTTCATACTACATCTTAAAAAATGATGATGCAGCAAAGCGTTAGATGATAAAGTTTGGTAGTAATCTCACGCAGTTTAACAATCATAATAAGCATAGTGTTAAAATTAGTATGCCATACTAAACGAAGTACCTCTAAGAATTCATTTAATAAGCCTTTGCTCTGTGAACTTAAAAAAGCCTTCTGCTGTTTTTCCATTCTAGAAACTGCCTGGTCATCGAATGTCAATGCAACAATACTCTGGAACAAAAAACAATATTAGTATTACACATTAAAATATTACAAGTAGTCAATGGCTCCAACCAATTTTGTACCTTTTGGACGGATTTGCTAAATTGAGTTGTTGCATTACTAACAGCATAGACTGTATTACTTAATAGACTACTTGTACCCTGTGCCATGCCTATAATCAGTCCAGCAGGGCTCTGCAGAGAAACGAGTTGTTCTATGATTCAGAAAACTGATGTTGTGAACATAGTAAATGATGTTTGAATAGCATGGAAATGCAGCAAACCTGAAAAATCCCCCTGGCTGGAACTGATAAGAAATCCTTGATACCAAGCCCCAGATTCCTGGCAAAGCCCATAGGATTTCCTATCACACCAGCAGAACCAAAGATCTGCAATTTCAAGCAATTGCAAAACAGCTTAATAACAGAGCGAAGAAAAATGTAACAAAGGATTGCAATAGGAAAAAGAATAACACGAATATCAGATTCAAAACTATGAAGCATCTTTTTGAATGAATCCTGTCAAGGAAGTACCTTATGAGCTCATCTTTATCATGAATGAAAGTTTGTCTTTCATAATGCACATTAAATTGATACCATGGGTAGCGAACATATGATTGGGAAAACAAAAAATATCCCTTTGTATTTCCCTCACTACATTACCTTGTAAAACGCATTCACATGAAGTTTTTGTTGGTTAATAAGGTACTTACATGCATTTTTAGATATTATAATAAATACGTTTTCTTCTTTTTTATTTTTCTTTTTTCATTCAGAAAAAAACTGAACGTTCCACACATCCCAAATAGGCAAACTACTTTACAAATTTCAACATCCCAGCTAATAACAAAAAAGACAAATAAATTGCTAACACTTCACAAAAGCCAGCTAATAGCATCTGAATTCCCTCTATTACATTGACTTCTAGCTAGACTAACAGAAAGAAACCAGATCAAATATAGGAGAATAAACTGCACGAAAGACAACTCTAAGAAATTGGGCCACATTTAATTAGTGCGTATGAGTATCCTCACCAATTGACTAAAGATGCAAAAAAATTGTTAAGGTCCCCACTATGTGATGATAGACATTAGACAATATCCATTCATTTACAGTAAGATTGTGACCCAGAAATACCAAATATAAGAATACCTTGTATGTTTCATGGAGGAGTTGCCTAGTATAGTGCCTGATGAGGATCTCTTGAAAGGATTCCCAGCTACCCATATGATGATCAACAATTAGTTCTCTAAGAAGGACTGGTGCTTCTTCAACGTCAGCAAGAACCAAGAGACCTCTCTAAGGTAAAGAAGCATCACATAAAATAAAAAAATAACACTAAAATGAGTTGATTTGCAAAAAAAGAAACACACAGACAAATAAAAGAAAAATCAACAACTGTATACATAAAATTATATGCTTGACTCGCCACAAAAATAAAAATAAAAATGTGGCTGAGTCTATAGAGATGACACAATGTAACAAATAGCTGGAGGTTGGACTCGTCCATTATCAATTAAAAAAATCACCAACCATATAAATACAATTCTCGGACCACAGTAAGGGTGTTCTCATGTCCAAGGTTCGAAACTTCGACTTCGCCTATAACTTCGCTCACTTAAAATTCGGAATTAATTCGAGGAAGTTAACTTTGACGATGGAAGTTTGACAAAAATTCGCCGGTGTATGAAAATTTACGGAATTTCACTTTAAAGTTAGAAAACTCATCGTAGAGATGCTACAAATATACTTAATCATACAACAATTATGCATAAAACTCATGTCAACGAAGGATATTTTGAATTTTAAGTATATTTCTAGCATAGGCGAAGTTTCGGTCGAAGTTTGCACAACTTTCACGAAACATAACAATTTTACTTCATGTTTTATGAACTTCCATCGATGTTTTCGAAGTTCTGTCGAAGTTAGCCGAAGTTGAGTCGATTTTTTTGCAAATTTTCAACTGCCTTTGAACTTCGCTTCGCTCACCTCAACATCGACAAACTTCACCTGAACTTCGGCGAAGTTTGTCGATTTTTTAAACCTTGCTCATGTCTAAATGACTGCATACCAGGTTGGACTAGTTCATTTTCAATTAAAGGACATTCGACCTTGGCCATAAAGGGCCCAAGCAAGGTTCGAAACTTCGACTTCGCATATGACTTCGCTCACTCAAAATTCGGAATTAATTCGGGGGAAGTGTAATTCAATGTGGGGAATTTTGGTAAAACTTCGAGATTATAGAGAAGTCTAAATAATTTCATTTAAGTGCTAGAGAACATCCAAGTTTCATCAAACGACATTAAAAATTCCATTTTCTATAATATTTCATATTTTTTCTCATTCTATACTTGATCTTAAGTTTTCAAAAATTCAATTTTGGCGGGATTGATCAATTTTTTACATTATTTTTTCTTCACTAGACAATATATTAGAATCCATTTCTAATAAGTGAAGCAATATTGTGGTTTTGTTATCTCATAACGTGTTGTCGTTCTTTAGATTATATTTTAACAAAAGCTGACTCTAATTGCATTTCCTTATTTTTACAAGTGAGCACTAAAACTTGAAATGTTATCATTTCTACTAACTTCGATGGAAGTTTTGTAAAACTTCGTTAACACCTAATTCTTAATTCGGAGCTTCAAAAAATCTAATTAATTTGGAGAACTTTGGAGAATTTTCAAACCATGGGCCCAAATGATCAGACATGATATGTAGATGCCACCCGCACTCGTCTCAAGTCTACTTTTCTTTTCTTTTTTTGCTTTCTTTCTTTCCTTCTCCATTTTGTTTCTCCATTTTTTTTTCTGTAGCAATTTTACTCATATTCTTCCTATTCCATTTTCTCCCTTCATATTAGAGCATTGTTGCATGCATTGCATCCTATCTTCTCATTTCCCAGTAGCTTAATTTTAAAACCATCACAGGACTTTTTTTGGCAATGTAAACATGATTTAAACTGCCATAGGATTTGTTAACTTTTGTACACTGGGCCCGCCCTCACGTGCGGACGCAATCCTGTGGATCTCAGCCTGTACTGATATTGTCCCTACCTTGACCACCTCCAACTCATAGGTGTGGGGTTTTAGTCTAAAAGGCCTCGATACTATTATTAGAAGGGAGATCCACACTTATGTACTTCTCTATGAAGCTGCACTTCATCAATGTGGGACTAAATTTCGGTCTACACATCTCCAACATGATTAGTCAAACGTATATTAGTGCTTTGGGATAGAGAGGAGAGTTTGGAGATGGTTATACCTACATTTCAAAAGGCAATTGGAACTAAAAATTTATGATCATTCCAATTCCATCGTTGAGTTTGTAACTTTGTAAACGGGACGTAATGCAACAGTATCAAGAGCAGTCTCTAAGTTGTAATAGACACACACTGATCATTCATTAGTTTTTGAAAGAAACTAAATAAGTACTCCCATAAATTAAAAAGAACACTTGAGAAGGTGGTGAACCATTCCTTTTACTTAAATACAGGATCTTTATTTGGTTAAACAGCTTAATCTTTTGCCTCTGAGATTTTGTGGCAAAACATTAGTTAGATCATTCTCGAAAAGCAAAAGGTTGTCAAGTAAGAAGAAGGAAACCCAAATTCTTGCAATAAAGAAGTAAAACTAGATAGGTTAACATAATCACCTGCAAAACAGTGCCACTTACATTACCAAGATATTCAGCTGATATTAGGCCTTCATTTTTAAGCATCCAGGGAGCACTCGAGAAGCTGTAAAATAAGAAGCATCATTTGGCTTTAAAGATTTAAAGAGCAATTTATTCATTAATTCTTTCTTTTTTTTAAGAATCATTTTTTAATAAAAGTTTCATACAACGGACAACTAAATGACTTTACCTGCTAGATAGAGCATTGCAGACAAAAGTTTGATCAATGAAGTCAATATTGTGCTTTCAAATTCTTGGAGAATAAATCCACACAATAGAAAGCAAAGACTAGAACACGTTTGCTTTCGTTCTGCAACTATAGCCATAAACAACCTAGCAATATGCTTTTCTAAGATATTATAGACCAAGCATAGATTCTCCTAATCATTCTCCAAAGAATGTTTCTGTATGACAGTGGAAGTTCTCCAACTATTAGCCTACACCACATCATAGTAATAGTATAGTCCAAACAAGAAACTCAACAATCCAGCAACACGAAATAAATGCACATAATGGCCAGTACTTGCCTTTTCTGTTTATGTTCATTAATTGTGAACGCTGGGTCGAATTGGAATCAAACGATAACGTGCAATTAAAAAACATTACTGCTCTCTAAGAATGTGTTTCAGAGAAGTTTTCAGGAGAAGACCAACAACAACAACAACAACAACAACAACAACAGCCCTCAGTCCCAAATTAATTGGGGTCAGCTACATGGATCAAACTTTTCCATTGTGTTCGATTAAGTGCAATTGATCGTGAGCTTTCCAAACCATTCAAATCTCTCTTAATTAATGCATCCCATGTTAACTTTGGTCTACCCCTACCTCGTCGAATTTCTATAGTTTCTATTGAGTCAAGTTTTCTAGTCGGGTCGTTTGTAGGTCGTCTTTGCAAGTGACTAAACCACCGCAACCGCCCTTCCCTAATCTTTGTATCAATTGGTGCTACTCTTACTTGTCTTTGAATTTCTATATTACTTATTCTATCTTTACGAGTTTTACTACACATCCGCCTAAGCATCCTCATTTCTGCTACGTTCATGTTATGTAATTGTTGTTGTTTTACCGCCCAACATTCACTACAATAGAGCATAGCCGGCCTAATTGCGGTCCTATAAAATCTTCATTTTAACTTAGTAGGAACATTTCAATCACAAATCACCCCTGTTGTTTCTAGAGAAGACCAAAAAGTTTAAAATTTGTTTGCGAGTTAATGTTGTATAGGGCTCATTCCTTTTTTGTTTTTTTTAGGGGGTTAGGTGGAAAACTTGTGCGTGTGGGGAAGGTAGGGGAATTTTCTCAGGTTTTTACATATTTATGGTGGTTTGGTTCTAGTACTGAAGAGACTTCACTGGGGGTTTTAGGGTTTCCTTATCATTTTTGTTTCTGTAGTGCATAAAATATTAAAAACCTATAAAGAGTCATGTATCTTCCACATTTTTCTTTTAAGTGTATGTCTTAAATCGTCAAAATACAATAAATGAAATGAAAATTAATGTTTAATTCAAGTGAAACACCTCAAATATAAGCAACCACGGTAGAGTAGCTACGGTGGCCAAGATCTAGCGTTTCCACCGAGATAACCAGAGTGGAATACAAATAAATGCTAGATCTTTAGTTGATATTTAGTCCAAGTCCATCATGAATCTTGGTAAAATAATCCAGGTCTACCGTGGATCCTGGTAGTTACGTGAGCCCGTCGGGTCCACTAGGCTCGCCTTAGCAGTATGAGTTCACAGTGACCCACCTAGGTTGTATGGATCTACTATGACCAGTTAGGTCTATCCACTGAGCGTGTCTTGCAATTCCGCCTCGTGAGTTTGAAACTGAGACAAAAATGTCACGTAAAGGGCGAGGGTTGCTCCTTGTGAGCGTGTAATAAAAAAAGGAATTGGCTATTCGCACACCACTTTTTGCTTTTTATACCCCATTACTTCGTTGTATCCCATTTTGAATTTTTTTTTACTGCATTTACCCCACTTTTTTGTAAATTATTCTGAAAATACCCCCACCATCAACAAATTTTACCTCATTTCCTATCCTCACCCCAACACCCCTCAATCCTTTCCATTTTTCGGTTTCAGTCATTGTAGAGCACTTGTACTAGGTCACCAAGTGTCTTATGAGTGTTTTTTCATTAAACAAGGTCGGATGTGGTCGCGTCGTGTCCTAGAAGTGAAGTGTCCCCCGCGGGGTTCGGATGCACAGGGCCAAACCTCTAAAGAGGTAATGACTGACTTTGACTGAGATTGCCAAGAGAACTTGGTCTCAATGGGTGACAGAGGGATCCAACCGAAACCTCTTTAGTGGTGTCGGCTCTATGTCCGAGACCTCCTAAGAGGTGTCGACTTTGTGTATCCGACACCTCTTCAGAGTCGTCGGCCCTATGTGTCTGACACCTGTGGGCAACAAGAACGAACAAATTTTTTTTTCAAAACTCCTAAAAAATACATGATAATGACAAAAAATAGTGGGTTTTGCTCGGAATCGCTTGATATTTTCAATTCCATCAAGACTTTGTACCCAAATTGCAAAATTTAACCCCCAAATCGAAGCCCTAAACGCAACAACAAAACCACAAACAATACCGACTCAAAAAAATAAAAAACAAATCCAAAAACACCTCGAAATCAACAATAAAAGAGATGAGGAATGCACCCACGACGTCGAATCGATGTGGTTTTGCTCGTATTTCATCAGATTTGGATTGGTGGTGAGAATGTGATTTGAGAAAAGGGTGACTGGGGTATGGGTGAGTGGAGCGAGTGGGGTATGAGTGAGTAAAAACTCTTTTATGTGGAGGGGTAGTTGGGTCATTTCACTAAGGGGCTGAAAAAAAAATTAAAAAAGGGGTACGAAAGCAAAAAGTGGGGTGCGAATAGCCGCTTCCTTAAAAAAAAAAACCTCAAACATAGGCCAAGGGTGGGTTTTTTCTCCACAGCTTTGTTATTGTTTGTCACAAGTACCAAAAATTCATCTATCATGCCAGGTTTTGGAAAAATTGTTTGATTTATCAAACTGATGTTTGTGGATCATTTAAGTTCTGCAATTCTTCTCTTTTCTCCTCTCCCCCCAGAAGATACATGGTTCTATATCTGCACAAAGGTCTTATACATACAAAAGAATTACAAGAGGAGTGAAGTACATGTACAATAAAGAAAAACAAAAACCAATTCCCCAATGCTAGGCCATCTATCTATTGAGTGGAACTCTTATTTTCCCCTCCACAATTACCCAAAGGAGTTCCTGTTGCTACAAACCACATTGTCGCACTATCCTTACCAAGTACTTAACTGTTCACTATTTCCTAAACAGTTCTAACTATAGGTACTAAAGTGAAGCAAATACTGCTTTATTCCATGCTTTCTTAAAGATGATGGAGTTCACTCACTCCCCTATTTCCTAGCACCGTTTCCTAGTCCTCACATTAATGTTTGTTATCTTAAAGTCAGTCATGAATTTCCTTCCATACATCATTTGGGTATCTGCAATCAATAGAAAAATGATCTAAAGAGTAATATATCACCTTTGCCCTAAGAACACCAATTAGAGGAAAGGGCAATCTTTTATGGAGCATGTCACAAATGTTAATCCTTTGAAGGGCAACCAAGCAAGAGAGCATCATCAAGGCTTTGAATGGGAAGGGTAGTGCTGCTGGCACAAGGTGAAAGACTTACAAGGCAAAGCTGGGATTTATCAAGTTTACAGATGCCACTGTCCTCCCTAAAGATACTATTCCTGCAACTCAATAGACTTGTTCAGAGAGTGGAAATCTCAACGGTTTTTGCTCTGTCAGCCTACATTAGAGATGCATATTCCAAGACATACTTGACGAATCATCAATAAAGCCAAAAATGGAAGTAGAATGTAATGATGAAAGTGCATATGCAGATGGGTAAAGGATGTCAAAAGAAGTAAGCCTGTACCATGTGGATTCGCAAGAAAGAGTGCGGGCCCATTCCCACTTTGAGCTGCATGTGGGATTTAGTGCGGTTCAGAATAGAAAGAAAGAAATCTCACGGACTCGTCAAGGAAGCATTATGGTACACCCCTACTTACGATTCGTTATTACTGATCTCATATCTCCACGCAAAAACTTCGGCCCAAAATAAGCTTCTCTAAGGATCAAACCTCCAACACCATTTTGCTGATACTGCTATATTTTTCATTCTCAAATTGCCAATCACCACTCCTAGTACATAACTCGCCAGTGTTATTTTCTCTTTTCTATTAATACCGTTGTTTCAAAGTACCTATGCAACAAAGTCTGCTTTTCCATGTTAGGTCATTGAACTTTGCAGCTAATGCCAACGATTTATGGGAACTTACATCCCTGCGCAAAGACTCTATATTCAACCATGGATGCATTTTGACAAGCACTACAATCCATCCAACCAGCACCACGTTCATAAAAGTTACCTCCCCAATAACAACAACAACAAAAACAACATAGCCTAAGTCCCGAATTAATTGGGGTCGGCTACATAGATCAAACTTTTCCATTGTGCTTGATTAAGTGCAATTGATGGAGAGTTTTTCAAACCATTCAAATCCCTCCTAATTAATGCATCCCATGTTAACTTTGGCCTGCCCCTACCTCGTCGAATTTCTACAGTTTCTATTGAGTCAAGTTTTCTAGTTGGGGCATTTGTAGGCCGTCTTTGCAGGTGACCAAACCACCGCAACCGCCCTTCCCTAATCTTTGTATCAATTGGTGCTACTCCTACTTGTCTTTGAATTTCTATATTTCTTATTCTATCTTTACGAGTTTTACCACACATCCACCTAAGCATCCTCATTTATGCTACGTTCATTTTATGTAATTGTTGTTGTTTTACCGCCCAACATTCACTTCCATAGAGCATAGCTGGCCTAATTGCGGTCTTATAAAATTTTCCTTTTAACTTAATAGGAACATTTCGATAACAAATCACCCTTGTTGCACTCCGCCATTTCTTCCATCCAGCTTGAATTCTATGTGTGACATCATTCTCAATGTTACCATCGTTTTGTATGATTGATCATAGGTATCTAAAGTGGTTTACCTTAGGAACTTCTATTTCCCCTAATTTTACCACTTCATCATCTCGATGTCTAGTGTTTCTAAACTCACAGTGCTTGTATTCGGTTTTCGTCATACTCAACTTAAATCCAGAGTTCTAATTTCCTATTCACTCCATCTTTAGTTTCATCAAATAGCATACGCCATGGTATATCCTCTTGAATATGCCTAGTTAGTTCATCCATAACTAAAGTAAATAAATATGGGCTTAAAGCCGATCCTTGATGTAGTCCTATCGTAATGGGAAATTCTTTTGTAGCTCCTCCAAATGTTTTTATACTCGTTACTCCATCATACATATCCTTAATAGTGTCTATGTGTCTAGCATGCACTATTTTTCTTTCTAGAACCCACTAAATAACATCTCTAGGGACCCTATCATATGCTTTTTCTAAATCTACGAATACCATATGAAGATCTTTTTTCTTTTCTCTATATTTTTTTAACAATCATCTTACAAGGAAAATCGCCTCCATAGTTGACCTCCTAGGCATGAAACCAAATTGGTTCTCTTGATATTGTTGTTTCTCTCCTTAGCCTATTGTCAATTATCATCTCCCACAGTTTCATAGTGTGACTCATAAGTTTAATTCCCCGGTAGTTTGAGCAACTTTGAATGTCTCCTTTGTTTTTGAAGATTGGCACAAGCGTATTCTCCAATCCATTGGCATCCGTTTTGATTTTAAAATTTTATTGAAAAGTTTTGTTAACCAAGTCAATCCAATTTCTCCTAAGCATTTCCAAACCTCTATGGGCATTTCATCTGGGCCACATGCTTTTCCTATTTTCATTCTTTTCAATGCCTCTTTAACTTCTACAATTCTAATATTGCGTGTACAGTTTACACTTCTTTCTTGGTGTGGGTTTTCATCTATTATAGTATCAACTTGGCCATCATTATAAACTATCGAAATAATTTCTCCATCTCTCCTTAATATCCTCCTCGCGCGTTAAAACATTTTGATTTTCGTCCTTTATACATCTTACATGACTTAGGTCTTGTTTCTTTTTATCTCTTAATTTGGCTAGCCTATATATATATATATATTTTATTTTTTTATTTTTTATTTTTTATTTTTTATTTTTTTTTCGCCATCTCTATTACCTAACCTTTTATATAGATCTTCCATGAAATTTGTTTTAGCTTGACTAACTACTTTTTTAGCTTGTTTTCTACCTTCTCTATATTGATTGTACACATCTTCATCTTGACACTTAGGTATTTTCCTATACATCTCTCTTTTAGTCTTAATTGCTCGTTGGACATCCTCGTTCCACCACCAATGTTTCCTTCTTTGGTGGTCTCAAGCCTTTAGATATACCTAATACGTTTGATCCCACTCTCCTTATGCAACTACTCATTTCTAGCCACATTGTATTACCTCCCCAATAACAAATCTTGAGAAACTCTTTGCTCAATCCACCAGAGCTATAAGAGTTTCTACTAAATAATGTTTTGCATTTAGAGGTCGTTTTTGTGTGTGGTCACTCTGCCAGACTTATAGGCTCAGTTCAACAGATCCTCCATAGAACAATTAAAAAAGTCAAAAATCTACTATAACAGCAATAGGAACCATCTATGATCTAGGCTTATTGTTTAAACTTAGAAGCAGATTCACAAATTTCTCTAGACAAGACTTAAGTTGATTAAAGTAATTAAAAAGTTAAAGATAAGAATCTAGATAGTAAACATAGCAGGATACTTTCTTTTAAGTTTCATATATAAAATCTAAAGTTTCAATAGTAGTATACTTTATTCTTTTTCTTGATTTAATCAGACACTGCTTTTTGGCAGGAATTCAAACATTTAAATGAATGGAAGAGAGAGAAGAAATTTAGGGCTTCACCTTAATGCCAACTTGATATGAGACAAATCAAATACTTCAACATATATCTTTTTCTGCCTTCTTGCTAAAAGGTAAATTTGCTGCCAGGGAGCCCCAATTGGAACTACAGAGGGTAATAGTGAACTGCTGCAATTTTCTACAATTTCAAAGCATTTGATGAATGAAGTTAATATCTTCCATAGCCAGTTGAATAATTACGGAGGGCCAAAATATTTGTTTTGCCAAAATCATACCATGGGCAAGATCACGAAACTCTGAATCTGGACATCGTATTTTTGAGTTTCTGAGCCTCGACACCACAGTTCTAAAGAAATTCAACAAGTACAGAATTACTTCCTCCTCAAGCTCAATTCGCAATGGTGCTAATCTGCAAGCAATACAAAAGAACATAATTGTCAATAAGAAACTAATGTAGAGATTTATACAGGATAAAGATGCCACGAAGCATTCAACACCTTAAACTTATATATTCGAAGGAAACCAATGAAATTTCCTTATTTCTCCATTTTGCAGCAGCCAGATAGAATACAGATTGACATGATCTCTCAGCAGACGTGTGAGCCTTGGATTTCAGATTTTTATCATCCTTGGTTTTCATATTACTGACTGAATTGCTTTCAACATCATGATCAAAGGATAAAAGAACGGGATATGTGGCATGGACCAACTGATTATCAATTTGCAGAGATGAGATATGAAAGAAAAGCTTTTGTTGTTCCATATGCTGCAGGATATCAATCTTGGTATCATTTGCGGAAACAAAAAGCACCTCCTGCAGTCAAAGATACGTCTTTGGTAAACTTAATTGATCAAATTTAGGAAATTAAAAGAAAAAGTTCACTTCTCGTAGCCAATGTATAAGACATTCAGCTGAAGTTTTAACACTCGGTCACACATCCAACTAAACAGGAACACTACCTGTGGGATGGAGTTGATCACAGAAATGCCGATAAATGTGAAGTGCAACGAAACTCTCTCATTATAATCCTCCATCAACTCTTGCTTCTGATCAACTTTCCTTTTCTCTTTGAAGCCATGAAAACAGGTTTCCTTCATATCTTTCAAAAGATGATGGCTTGAATTAATGATGCTAAGCACCTACAAGTTTGCAACACAAGTTTTTTATTTTTTTGTTCTTAAGAAAGGTGTAAAATTCTACAATGATGTAAACACCAAAACTTTGGTATCACAAGACTGATATAATCAAATTTTTTACCTTAATTGCGCCCTCTGCGTGAATAGCTAAGAATAGTCGTCTTCCAGGCTTCTGAAAACAGACAAGAACAAGTCACAAAAACACCCATTGTAACAAGTTTGCGAAGTAGATCAAGAATAAGAAAGAACAATTGGAGGAGCACTGTAACGAATATCCTTACCAGAATATTGAAGACAAGGACATCATATATCACATTGACTTCATGCTACTATTAATAGACATAATTTAACTAAAGTTTCAAGACGAGCCGACCTTGTAAACTCAAATAAGTAGATTCATGATATGAGCATTTTGGCAAATCGATGATGCACTATGCTAAAGTGGCATCAAAAGGAAAAAATTAAAACCGAAGAGAGGAGATGAAATCGAATCAGGCTAATATGGAACAATCGGAACATTAGAAAAGAGTTCTCGAGAAATCAAAATTATTTGAAAACTGTCACAAGTATCATCAAATTGACCTATTCTACGCTTGACTTGAACTCTTACTCTTTCGAGGAGATCACAAAAGCAGCCGGATGATTGTACACAAAATAGAACAAAGGCTCAATCCCAAATAAGTCGGGGTTGGCTACATAGATCAAACTTTTCCACTTTGCTCGATCTAATGCAGTTGATGGCGTGCATTTTATTTTTCTTCACACCTAGGTGGCGATGTGAAGCAAACCATCACTCATTTATCACTATAGGCGGGCAGCATGTCACTAGGTGGGAACGACCCTATGTTTATATTTGTTTGATCAATTACATAGAGTGACACATGTTTTACACTAGTTGTCAACCTGCCACAACTATCCTCCTTAATCTGCACTTGGGACCAGCTATCTAGAGGATAAAATAAGCTCCTATGTTCTACATAAATGGATTTTTGTACACACACATGATAAGGAACATCTATTCTAAATATTCTTATAGTGTCTGAGAACGGCAGTAATGAAAGACTGCTGGAGAAGTATGCATATGTAGACTACTAGGGTATAAAGAGCGAGATGACATGTTAGATTAAGTTGCATGCAGATCAATTGTTTCCACATCCAGTGAACCTTACCTTAATTATTTACTCAAGGAATTAATGATTCAGTAGGTCAGTAACCACTGGAATCCCAACCTTAGGTAAGATTATCCTGTTAAAGGTTAGAGCCAATCGAACACTTGAACCCAAGACCAGTGAGACAATGTGCTATTCAATGCAAGCTGAATTTGGTAAAGATCAGCATCCACATATTCTTCAAAGCATTACCTGATGTTTGGCATCACCAAAGCAATGCCTTTTTCCATTATAAATTGAGCCTTGGAGCCCCTTCCATCATTTTGATTAAAAAAAAGAAAAACTTTTATCAGCCTTTCCACCTCCATGTTGGTTGAAGTGTACCTGTCCACTGTATATGGTGAATCGTCACCAATAACTTTACCAAGCATGGGAAAAACATTCAACAAAACTGCAATCATACTCTTTCCCACACAGTCCAATAAGCTTCAACTTCAAGAATATACTCTGGATGCTTTTGAGAGTAGAAATCGGATAGAAACCAAAATTGGACGTTAAAATCAAATAAAAAAGAACAAGGAATTGAGAATATAGCAACATTAATATATTCTAAGAGTTTCTTACTTGTTAATTTTAGTGTTATCCAATTTGACTTTGTTTCTAAAAATATAGGAAGTCTTTGACGTTAAGAACAAACTTTCAAATCATCATGATGCAGCAGCATACTATTAATCACGATCTAGAGGAAGAAGCTTACAACAGGCCATGCTTGCCAGTTGCCCCTTTGTCCAACTGCCAAACCTCCAAATCATCATGATGCAGCAGCAGCACACTATTAATCACGATATAGAGGAAGAAGCTTACAACAGATTGAAGGTATATCACTTTGACCAATTGTAAGACTCATTCATGATTTTCTTGTTTTGATAATATCAGTCTCTCAAAAAATGTGTCAAATGAAATAATTTTGGGATACATTTGAGTTAGTTTGGGACTGAAGCTATGTTGTTGTTGTTGTAGACATTTGAGTTAGTTTGGGATTGGGATGCATTAATTAGGAGGGATTTGAATGATTTGCAAAGCTCACCATCAATTGCACTTAATCGAGCACAATGGAAAAGTTTGATCTATGTAGCCGACCCCAGTTAATTTGGGACTGAGGCTATGTTGTTGTTGTTGTATACATTTGAGTTAGTTAACATTTCAATAATTACCCCCTGAAAAATCTGAAGAAGCAAATGAAGATCAATAACTACGAAAATAATTGCCAATTAACATTAGGATTCAATGCTAAAATGTCAAATTAAAATGTACCTCAGATGTTGATGGTAGGTAGACTGATGTTTGCTCTTTTACAACATCAAGTGCATATGATCCTAAAACACACTCCCCAGGCACCTAAAAATATATAAAATAGTCATTTTATGGTATTGACACATCTCAACAATAAACCTTAATGATTAGACATACCTCAACCACAAGTCGGTGGGGGAAGCAAGGTTCATCCCATGCATATGGGCATGACGTGTAACTATGAACCACTGTTTCCAACACTTCACACTTTTGCTGATACACTCTCAATTTCTGGATAAAAAAAAAGAATAGGAGACGCCAGATATAAATTTAACACAACTAGTGAAACTAAAAACAAATGTTTCTACATCACATCCAATAGAGCATATAGCACCAATTATTTGGAGGTATTTTTCCCAATAACAAAATTTAGAGGCTTTTTACCTTTGCAATTAATTGAACTGAAACCATATTAATTGTCTTGGGTTCTAATGGGAAAAAAAACCCGATCACATTTACATGTCCTGGAAAATCAATGCTTATTTATCATTTTAACTGTTTAATGTCTTTATAAACCAAGCTAAAGACAATCAGTACTACCAGGCACTTTAAATACTATAAGATAAATGACAGAAAATAAAATTTCCACGAAACATTGAAGTTAGCAAAACTTCAAATAACTTTAATTGGACAAATTATGCAAGCAAAAGCAGATTTCGACCAAATTCAGGAAGACAGAGAGCACATGAATGTGACATTGTAACACTCATAGAATGAAACATAATATATGTCGAACAAAACATAATAATATGAGTTCGTGACCCAAAAAGCAAAAACTTTGGGTGAGATTTTGATAAAGATATCTACCAGCCCTAATGCAATTCTAAGACAGTAGAGCAGAGGCCAAGGTGGAGATGTCGTCAGGTTTTTCTCAGCCAAAAGAACAATACTAAAACAAACATCAAAATTTCAAGTGCGCGAGCTGTGATGGAGCAATAAAACTGTGAGACTAGAATCTGGTGCATATTACAAAAGCCTTGCAAAAAGTATTTGCAAACGATGAACTGATTAGCCTAGTAATGCATGTAACTGCAGATTAGTGATCTTATCCATATCAGTAGCGTGTCCATAATGATCAATTTTAAATGACTCTCTGGCAAATCAAGAATTCAAACTTTTCAGAATATAACTTTTACCTCCATTGAGAAATTGTCAATTCTATATGGCATAAATCCTGTATTGTCATCAGATAGGAGAATCAATAATGTCCCAGATTTCCCAATGGTGCTCCCAACAATTTTTTCATCTTTTATGGGGACATCAGCATTCTGAATTTCAACACGTATCATGTAAACTGCACCAGAGACATAATTTCTCATTTTGACCTGAGTATCACCTAAGTGATCAGGAGAGAAGCTGCCTGACCACATCCATCCAGGTTCATTAAATCGAAGAGAAATCAGCAACTCCCTGCAATAATTAACCAAAGAACCATGAATCAGTAAACAAAGAGAGAACAAAGGATTATCGAAGACAAGTTCAGGAGTGTTTCCAGGCTGAAAAGAGAAGGACCAAAAGAAAGACAACTCTATTAGCAGAAAAGTCCAAATAGCTCACTTTGTTGTGTCAGCTAAGTGAAGATGAGACTGTTCCCCTATACCCAGAAGGGAAACAGAATCAGTTCCTTTTTGCTTGTAAGATATAATCTTGCTGCACGCGTTACTTACAACATATCTGCAAAATATAAATACCACTCTGGAGAATCAAGTATCTGGGAATGTCAAACATCAAAGCAAGATATTGAGATAACTTATTCTGTCTTAACAAATAGAAGCACATAAGATACCATAGCATATCCAAAATTATCAGGTGTAGAATGCCAAGGAAATTGATTTACCTGGGTTGAAAAGTGATGGCCCTTGTCCTACCAGAAAAAGGTGAAAGCTTACTCGATGTTGCAGATATTATGAATGCCCCAGATGTACTGGTTTGAGGAACAACAACACTAGTTGAACCACTTGGAGGAACAAGAAAGAAAGAGCTTGACCAAACAGAATTTGTGGCATCTCCAGTATTTGATTCTGGAAGGCATAAACTCAGTCTAACCATAAGTTCACTCGCAGAAGAGCTAGGATGCGGAGAGTAAATGCATGCTTTCGCAGTTCTGGTCACACTATCCATAACATCAAATTCCTTGTCACACTCAGACGCCTGTAATTGGCTTGTACTGCTTTTGTGTTCAAGAGAATGTGCAACAGAATCTCTTGTCGTAAAGCCCGTGCTGAGAGACATCTGCCCACATAATCTGGAACTTTCTCTCAATGCTAAAGGGTTATTTTTTGAGGTAGAACAGTGCTTATGTGAATCCTGCTCAGAAGTTACAAGAGCCAGGCCATGCTTTTTTGATAAAAGTTTATCCACCTCGTCCAAGTGGTAGCAAGAAGGAATGCTGAAGCTATTTCCTTCTATTTCATTTCCGAATTCAGCAATAGCAAGAGGCAAACCGGTGCAATTATATAGCAGGAATGGGACAGAGATACAGAGCTCCCGAGCACCACAAAGGGCGTCCACCACTTTTTCCAAAACCACATATATAGGACCTGAAAGAGTCAAAATATCAAATCACATTTTATTCTCATTAGACAAAGAGATTTAGCAGAGAGTGACCGAAGTAAAAATACATACCAGTGCATGAATCAGGACGGATGACTAAGCTCTCAGATGAAGAAAATTTAGTTTCATTCAGCTTGGACACCGTTGCAAATGTTTCAGCACGTTGAAACTTTGAAGTACAGGGACTGAATCCATGCACATGGAACAGTAAGCCAAGATCATGTGTACTATCAACATGAAAAACGGAAGAACTGCCAGCCTGACATATCAAAAGCAACAGTTAGACTATACATTATTCACTAAAAAAGAGAAAGACTACAAAAGGGGATCCTTAGATCAGCAGGGAGGAAAATAAATATTCAACACATACACACCTCTGAAAGGACTACAGTACGAGAAATCCCACCACATTCTATTGTCACTGACACCTTGTGTGGTATGTAGCTTCTAACAAATAAAGGAGTCGTTAGTGTCACATAGTGAATAAATCTTTTATTTGCATTGCCTAGAATATATCCTCTTTGATCCTGATCTTCAAATAAAGCAGTCGAAGCTCTAGTAAGAATAGAATGACCTTCCTTTAGCAAAGTAGATGAAGGAAGGTTGATATGCTGAACAGATATGCAACACCTGAACGGGTCACTGCTGAGATGAGATGGATAACAAACGAAAGACCTCAAAAAACCAGACTTGTTTTCCATTGAAAGAAGGTTTGATAGCTGTTGTGCTTCACTCCAAAGGTAATTCTTATCAAGAGGACGCCATCTCATGAGACCAGCCTCAGCCAGATGCAGAGGCAATGGAAACTCCTGACCGGGGTATATTGGATCTAGAACCTGAAAGCAGCCCATTCAATTTGGTAAGAATCAAAAACAAAATTTAGAGAGAAAAGTGAAACATTTATACCTTTGGTGAAACTCCAAATGGGATATCAAAACGTAGCTCCAGTGGCATTGAAGTTGAATTTGAAAGTATGACCTGAAACCAAAATAATTAGTAGGCTAGTACCAATAAACAACAATAAGATAGAATAATGACCATGCAATTAGACATACCGTGGAATACAACCGTATCAACTTGCTGTACTGTTGTACTGAAACATCCAATACCACTGGAACCACAAATCCACCGGTTGAATATTGTCCATTTCTATCTTCAATGTTCCAAGAATCTTCATTTTTTGGGGTTTCTTTTTTCTCAGATGCTTTTGAAAAGTTTACTTCAACGTAGTTCAGACCTACGACATCCATTGAAATTGGGATAGAAGGTCTAGATGTTCCATCAACTTTAATGGAAATTAAATGTTGCACACCATTAAAACTTTTGTCATTAAGACTGTCAGATGATTGGGGTGGTCTTAAGTGAAAAGCATGTTCTTCTGGAGTCTCATCAATGAAAATCGGAATAGAGGAACCAGGATGGACAACATATTCTTCCTTCATTTTTAGGATATCAAAGTTATCTGAAGCAGCAAGCCCATGAGAGACTTGGAATGACAGAGGCAAGGATGTCTCATTTTTAAGTATGTAAGGAGCATATATTGTGCAAGTATCATCTCTAGTTTGTTTTATATAACTTTGACTTTCTCGGTGGTCAATAAACCCAACCTGATTCCATGCATCTCTGACCAGCTCATTAACCCTGTAAAGAACCTTCAAAGCACTAGGATTCAGTATATTACCTCGCAAAAATTCAATTCCACTCAATCAAGAATGTTATAATTGAATTGGTGTTTCATACTTAACATGAAATCAGCAACGAAGAATGCTTAATGCAACAGTACCATGGTTCACAATACTATTAAGCACAGAGCTTCAATAAGCGTAAGCAAGGAATGAAAAATCGATAAAATTAGTTGAAGTTTAGGCGAAGTTTATTGAAGTTGAAGGGATCGAAACGAAGTTGACGGGTAGTTTAAAAATTACAAAACTTCTCCGAAGTTTATGTTCAAAATCGACAACATTGATATAAATTGATATGGATTGCTAAAAACAAGGAGAAATTGCAAACTTTCAGTAAAAAAAAAACCAAATAAGTGTAGGAGGCAGAAGGGTTGTAATTGATGGTGGCATTTAGGGTTTATTGAGAATTTAAGAATGACTCACTTTTCTACACACATCTCTACACCAATCATGTGATCCCTTGATTTTGCATCATGATTCAATGTATGCATCAAGATTCACTTTTGCACACACATCTCTACAATGCTTTGTAGTTTTTTCAATGGATGCATAATGTCAAAAAGTGGATATTTTCTTTTGCTTTAAATGCTGACCCATATAAAAAAAGCATGTTTCATAATTTTAATTTTACTTATGAAAATGTGCAATTAATAAATGGTTAGAGAATCAAATTAAGTTTAATTATTATCACTAAAAAGTAATCTACCAAGCACAGTATGCATGACTAGTGCCAATAAAATTGACTTGAAACCATTAAATTGTAATTTTTTTAGGTATAAATGCATAATTGTGTTTGTTTTGACATCCTATAAAATGAGTTTTAGTTTATTGACCATTTAAATAAAAATTTCTTAAACTTCTCTACGTTAGGAAAATTTTAGCAAAATTCTCCATGTCAAATTAAACTTCTCCGAATTAATTCTGATTATCAAGATGCCAAATTATAAGGTGAAACCGAAGTTTTGATCCTTGAGCGTAAGTTACAACCGCCTAATTGCATGAAGCAAGTAATTGCATGAAGCAAGCTAATCATCCGAATTCTGAGACAATTAAGAAAGTATAAAAGAAAACCCTGAAAACATGCTCGAAATGCTTTGCGGCATACCTCAATAAGGGGTTCTGTGACATTCAGATTAAGATGTGTCATTGACTTCAGGTGAATATCAGTGGTGACAAAGGTGTTCAGAAGAGCACTCTGCCTATGTATTTGGATCATCTTCAACTCAAAACCCCAAGGTTCGATAAAAGGTTCCCACATTACCTATATTCACCAATGCATGATTAAGTAATCATTCATTCCAAAGACAAAAATAAAAAGACGCTACCTAAGTTACATACGGAGTGAATACTCTTGTAGTTCACCATAAGATCGCCTACTATTGAAACTTCTGTGCCTTTTTGTGATGCATCAATGAGTAGAAGCAAATTTCTCACGAGGACTTCAAGCAAAGGTGCATTGCAGCTCCACTATACACACATAAACAAACAATATTACCACATAACAAAGGAAAAAAAAATTGAATTTGAGATAAAGTTACAACAACAACAACAACAACAACATAGCCTCAGTCCCAAATTAACTGGGGTCGGCTACATGGATCAAACTTTTCCATTGTGCTCGATCAAGTGCAATTGATGGTGAGCTTTGCAAACAATTTGAGATAAAGTTAAATAACATTAATTGAATTTATTTGAAAAGTCCAATTCACATAGAGAGTTTTTTCTAAAGACAAATCAACTTAAAAGAAAATTACATTTTCATTTCGATTGTAAAGTAAGTCCTACATTTTTAACTTTTCTTATCCAAAGTATGTCTGAATCAATTTGATAATACTTCAAGCAAACCAACTTAATGGATTATGGAAATATTCTGAACATCTACAACACTGACAAGAAGGATTGTTGGTCTCCACTGTTGGGGCATGTGCCCTATGTCAATCTTATGAACATTGTTTATAGTACTATTTTAGTTAATAAAATACAAGATTTCATTTGTTGTTCATTATTATAATTGGTTTGCATGTTTACATTATAATAGGATCCATGGATGTTTGCTAAAAAATTCTAAATGTCCCTATTCGGTCATTATATTGGGAATTATAATGAAGTAAGACTAGTGTGAGTTTTGATTGATGGTCATTATCATGTGCATAAGAATACGAATCAAGATCATGAGTACCTGTTAGGGAACAACGTACTGCACCGACCTGCTATGAGAACACCACATGGATTAAGTCATATGTGTTACTCATGATAGGTATATCATTTAGTCTTCTGACTTGAGATTACCAGAGACTTCAACATTAGGATCATAGTGATTTGACACAATCAAACGTTGTCTTAAGCCGAACGATTATAAAAGGTTGTGATTAGTTACTATGTGAATAATGTGTGAAGGTGTGTAATCGAGATAGAATTTGTCCCTCTCGTTTAGAGAGATATCAATGGTTTCGTCGATATGTTAGACTAAAAATAGCCAAGTCCAAGTGAATTGATATGATCAACGTCACTTGGATGTTTTCAGCCTACCTATAGATTGAGACTAGTTTGATTAAACATTAAGGGTGATTTTTCCGTGTCTTATGTTTAATCAAAGGATATCGTACGACAAAATGATATGATATACACTATTAATTGGGTTGTATTGATTATGACCTTCATGCAACTTGGGTAACTATAATGCCTTGCTAGAGTCCGTTTATGACTCATGTACCAAAATGGTTTTGGTTCACTACCAACGTTGCATGAACTCATTGGGTCGCACACAAAGAATGGTTTTGCGAGATTTTAAATGACTCGAAACAATGAATTTTATATGATAAAATTCATAATACAAAAAGTCCTTATGATGTGTCATATTAATACCACTTTAAGTAGGGGGTATAATCGTAATTCACTTACCCGGCTTTATACAAGGGTTGTATAAATAGGCGTGTTAAGTGAATTCACATTACGGGAGAAATTAAAGTTGGAATCTAATTTTCGTTTTTAAAAAACGAGTTAGGTTTCTCAACTGTTCTAGAGTTTTTAGGAGGAGAACAAAAAATTGTTTTTGTGTGATTTTTGAGCTAGCACTCGGATTCTCGGCTGCCGTTCGTGTGTGTATTTCTGATAAATGACTTTTGTATCTGACGTCTTAAAACATTGATCAACACAAAGAAGCAAACTAGCGTTTGAGGTATGGTTTACTTTTGTTTATCACTTTAATGGAATTCGGATTTGATCATGTTGGGGTTTCGAAATAAAAACTTACAATTTCCGCTGTGTTTTGGACCCCAAAAACCCAACATTCACCTCTATAATTAAAGCAATATAATGGTAATATATTTTAAGAAATTCATAATTTCCCTCATCGGGTAATGAAACCTTATCTTTAGATTTAGGCGGGAAAGGCGGATCACATTCACTTTTTGGAAGACCCTTGGTGTGATAACAAACCTTAAGCTAGTTGTTTCCCAAGTCTCTTCATGCTACCACAAAAACATCATTCCACCAACTCAAAATGCGTAGCCGATGTTAGCCAACTAGTTGGAACTTCATGTTTTCTAGACCTTTAATGAATAGGGAAGCTAGTGAGATGAACCATCTATACACCAATCTTGAACTAGTTAGGATATTTCCCTTGATGATAGAACTAGGTGGTTGCTCAACAAGAGTGGCCAATATACTTCCAAATCCATGTCCTTATAACCAAAAACCATGATCAGCCAGACTCTCCATATAAGTACATAAGGAAAGGGCCTATACCATACATCCCATAAAATTTGAGTTTTTGTTTGGCATGTGTCTCTTAAGAAGATTAACACTTGTGAGCGGCTTCAAAGGTGATCGCCTCGCCTTGCTACATCCCCTAACTCGTGCATACTATGCCAAAGGAAGAACAAGACTTTGGAGCACTTATTATTGAATTGCATATACCAAAGAGAACTAGAGGGCAATGCTCGCGGAGTTTGGGAGGGCAAACATCGTCATCAATGATTGGGACATATTTTTCCAAAGATATGTCCAAAAATGGAATTAAAAAAAATAAAGAGATTCAAATTAGGGAAGGACGCTAGCAGTGGTTTGGATGCAAATAGATACCACATTCTAAAAACTCGACATTATACAAACAGAAAAAATCCAATCATATATGGTAGACCTAAGATACTTTGGGATGTATTAAATATGAAGGATTTAAAGGACCATGAAAGCACATCAACTACATTAATTTGAGAGTGTAAGAGTTTGATCCAAGTAGCCGACCCCAACTAATTTGGGTTGAGTTTTTGTTGTTGTTGTTGATGATGATGAAAATGAAAATGGGAGATACAAAAGTTTGTTTTCTTTTCAAAAGACGTGCCATTTCTCTTTTAATTCAACATTGACATTCTTCCTTTTTTTATTAAAAACAACTCTTCATCATATTGCCTCCATACACCAATTTATTTACTGCACAAGTACATTTGGTAAAAAGATGCTCCACACATGATCTGACTCATTAGATGGGCTTGACTAAGGGATGGAATGAGGATAATTCCTGTTTATACATAAATGCACACACATCGATGAATCTAGACTCTAAGGAAGACTCACCTAAGCATTTTTGCACTCACAAAATCTCGCCGTCACAATGAACCATCCATCATCCTAATGACAATGTGATGTGCCGGTGAGAAACATTGCACAAAAAGTGAATGCACTACCAAGGGCTTCAATGGGTTGACCAAGTAACTCTTTCCCATCCCACGTTTTTCTAGAAACTAGACTATAAATACTTTTCATCACCTAATGCCAAAGTGCCCCCATCACTGCAGGAAACCTCCATAATAATTTTGAGATAAGAGCTTGATTCCTCTTCTTAATACTACACATTGATTAGTCGTGTCCATTTAGCTAAAGCCTTTATACTGTCCTAATGAATCAAACAACGCTGTTTTAGCTAAAGGCCATTCTATTATATCCCAACGAATCCTTAAGAGAGCTCTTAGCCACTATATTTGCCATCCTAAAAACAAACATGAAATATTTGGGCTCAACCACAAGGATTGGAAGTCCAAATATCTAGAAGCTCCCATAACTTACAGGGTGAAAGTGTTCTCTTGATTGGCCTCCATTAAAAAGATATACATTTGTAACATCCTCCATATAAGCACGCGTTAATGCTGACTTTCCCTACTTGTTCTTTTTGCCAAGTTCGCAATGAATCTGTGGATCACCTTTTATGTTCAATGCTGACATGCACAGGAAAAGTAACTTGAAGATAAGGAGCCTTAATGAGGGAGACTAGGAGATAGCGCTAGAAATAAGGGGATTGAGTAACAACTTCATCATCTTTACGAAGGCTTGGAGCTATTGATAATTGCTTCACTTTAGCGCCTATCTTGCAGATTATCTTGGGAAAAAAAAAAGGAAATCTAAGGAGACATGGAAACAGACTAGGGGGAAAAATCAGAATTCCACTATATTTGTAGCTTCTGGTGACAAGAAACTTCTTTAAGTATTATTGAGGAGAAGGAATGGAGATAAAATTGTAATTCCATTGTACCTAGCATCAGTAGGAATCGACTCTTTTTTTCCTCATTTACAGAATACAGCAATAACAAAAAGCCTCAATCCCAAATTCATAATTTACATACTATCATTTGTAATGCTCTTTTAAGTGTAAAACCTTTTTACTAAAAACAAACCTACCTATCTATCTTCTATCTATAATATGTATTAATGTATATATATATACCCAAATAAATACCCATGTCGTGGGAATGTCATTTTAGGACCATTGAGTTTTGATCTAATGGTTAATAAAATTGTGCATTAATTGGTACATATGGGTCATTAAATGCTTGACAACACACAAATACTTAGTTCCCATCACAAGGGTATATATTTATTTGAGCTCCATTGTATAATTACCCTATATTTGTACATAAAAGAGGCATTGTTGATGTAGCAATGAATTTCAGTAAAGAAACTAAAAGAAAACATACCCTTCCATCCGTTAGAAGCAAAGAGGCCTTCCTCAATTGAACCTTCAAAGTCACAGTAAACTTATGTATTTGAGAAGATCCTGTTTGAGGACTCTCTAATTCAAGACCATGCCAAAAGTCTAATATTTTTTGTGATGACCGAACATCCAAACTATCACTTCTGAAGTCAACATCAATACGCTGCTTCTCATGTTGATCAATTGTTTCTGCAATGACGTCTACTTGAAACAATTCAAACAGAGTCCAAGAAAGTATTCTCTGATCCTCAACAATTTCCGAAATTCCATTTATCTTTTCCATAGAACATTTCAGTTTTGCATGATGCCCATCAGTAACCAATTCACAATCTTTACTGTTCAGAATGAGTGCTATATATGTACAGCTTTTCGCACTACGTTTTTTTCTTTGCTCAAGTATATCTGCAAAATAGGGGGATGACATTTTCTGTTGAGGTCCAGCTTCCATGCCTTCATCAATTGCTGCTTGTTTCACAGAAAGGGGGAAATGAAGCGATATTCTAATATCCTCCGACCTCATGATGAAAGAAACATTGTCTTCTATCTTTTCGGATGAAGTAGAAATTGAACACCCTTGAGATTCGGTATCATTATGAAGCAGTTTTACAGGACCACTTATTGGGAGTGAGTTTGAATCAGCATTTGACTCATTTATGAATGAAGTTTTAAACAACTTTTTAGAGTAAGAAACAAGAAGCTCAATGATCTCACTCCAATCTAACAAGTGTAACCAAACATGAGCAGACATCAAATCAACCAAAAGCTCATATCTGCCAAGATCTGATCTAGAGAGATGGATAATGAGAGCATATGAACTATGATCCTCAGACAAGAACTCTACAAGTGTAGAAGAGCTACAAAAAGAACGCAGCAAAAGATGAGAGCAATAAATATCCATTCCTATGGGTACGTCATCTCGAAAAGATGCACAGAAGTCAAATTGCAAATCTGCCTTAGCAATCAGCTCCGATGAGATGAGATGGCTTCTTCTGTTGCAACCTAAGTTTATTGACATTGAACTTGCCAGAATTTTGACGTCTGTAAGGCTCATGTCTGAGACCTTTGGCAGAACCAGATTGCCTTCTTTTAAACTTTTACTGAACTGCAGAAACTGTAAGACATCAGACGTAAAACCCTTAGATTTGATGTCAATTAATGAGATCTGATCAATAACATCCAGGACTGCTTCAACTCCAAAAATAAAGCATTCATCTGCATAAGATAATAAAAAGAGAAATGAGACGTATCAAATACAAAATGATTATTATACATGTTTTCCGCATTTAATAATAACATAGAGCCACAAGAGATGCACCTAACAATAATCTATAGGAAGAGTATTCTAATTGCAAGTATTATCTCTCTTAGCTATCTATTGGTTAATCAAAAGAAGAATTTAAATTAATAGTCAGGTACATCAATTTATGGTCAGCTTGAACTCCGCTTTTGACGTGATAAAAGAATTAAAAAAAAAAATTGAATGTCGGTTTCTCAAAAAAGAAAAAAAAAGTCTCAGAAAAACAAAAACACAAGGGAATCACCTTCACTAAAATCAGAGTGGCTCTAGACACATTCATCCGCCCCATGATTGTTATTACTAGTGTCATTTTAGTATTATGAATGACTAATATTCATTACTAAACGAAAGTGTTATACTAGAATTTAGAACAACGTCTAGCTGATATCTTACCTTCAGCCACAACTTGACAATTCTGAATTCTCATCATGACATACGTTGGAGGTGTCTGCTCACTAAGACCATCACTGTTGCATGGAATTCTAATCCATAAATCAGCATTCATTTGTGCAATTAAGGGAATCTTTTTATGTTTCACATCTTGATCAAGGTCTGCAGAAACAAATTCACCATCTTTGGGTAACACCAGGAACAAACATAAATCCCGTCCAAAGAAATTCGGAACAAAGAAATCATTTGCAACTTTATTTACTTGAACCATACAATCAGAAGGAACATCTGCAAAAGCATCTTCAAATCTGTTACACTGTCTGAAACTGCAGTATAATTGGCGAAGTTCAAGATGCAGACATTCATGCTTATTGCTTTCTAAGGGTAATATCAGCAAGCAGTCTAGTATCTCCAATTTATATATGACACGGGTATGACCAACAGTATCATTGTTATTGTTGTTGCTGACTAAGCAAGGTTCACTTTCATTGGAAGTCCAATCCGGAAGAGAAAAATAACCAATTAACATTGCCAAAAAATCAACTGGCAACAAACAACATACATGCTGAATGCCAATGCTTATTTCAATTTCGGGAACTAGTCTTTTTTCTTTTTTGAGGCAAATGTTTAGAATAGGAGAAAGATCTGGTACAGAAGAATCCCATAGAACTTCATGACGATCCTGCGCGGACCAAGATGAAGAGACAAGGAGTCCCTCAAGAGAGCATAACATAGTGAAGTAATCAGAGTCATAAATAATAAGCGAGGATTTAGAGACTGGCAATGTAACAGCTCCAATGATGCAGGAAGCATCATGAAAGTGCACTTTGGTTCTATTAAAAATCAAATCTAAGAAGACTATATCAGTATCATATGTTCTTCCACATTCAGAAGATGCACCAAGAGAACATGAAGGTTTTGTTGCAGGTACGCTAGACATGTGAGTTCTCTGCACCTCACTGAATCTCGGGATTTTGACAGAATTATTATCACACACGTTCAAGGCTTTCCTCCATTCAGGAATTCCATAAATAAGAGATTCTTCTAGGTTACCGAGAGAACCTGAGTTTTTAATTGTGATGAATGGAAATTGATCCAAGGGTATACCACTCAACAGACTATCAGATTCCACTTCAAAGAAATTTGAAAATCCAAAGCGCGGAACAACAAAATCAGGCAATAGTATTGTACCCTCGTTTTCCTTACTGACAAGAGAGGATGTCATGGCGCTTGTGCCATATCCGGATAATTTACTACCAAAGTTAAGCAGCAAACCAAATATGCCAGGGTACAAGTGCAGATCAATATCATTCAACCACAATCTGTACTTATGAGAGAGCAAGCCTTCACTTTTTTGAGTTTTATAATGTAGAAGGAAGCATCCGTTAGCTGATATATTACTCTGACCACAATCATCCCCAGCAACGCCAATTGCATCACCCATACCATGCTTAATTCCAGAGTTACCAAGAGATATGCTCCTAGAAGAGCACAAAGTACGGCTACAAGTTTCACTAACAGACGAGCATGCATCGATCGTTATTGTCTTAAGACTGATATGATACTCCATGAAATGGAGAAAACAATACCTGCAATCATAGTTTGAGATGGAGTTACGAATTATTACTTTCAAGTAACAGAAAAAATGCGAAAAGAGTCAAGAATTACAGCACTGCAACCAAGATCAATGTTGCAGACTCTAGCTCTATGAATGAACACTTAAAGCAGTCAAAGCAGCAAAAGGGAAAATAAAATACATAGGTTGGTTAAACTGAGGCATGCCATGATTTAAATTTCACAATCCAGGACAGTTTACTCCCAACTAATTGCAATGACACAGACCAACCGAACTATTCGCCTTCCTTCTCAAAATCCAATATAGAAGGCAATGGATGGCGGAAATCCTAAAGCATTCATCATATTTGACATTGCCTGCATTACAATTTTACTCGCATCTAGTCTGTTTCACTAGATGGGATACCTAGTCTCGACTATAATTACTCGCACTTAGTCTGTTTCGCCTGGCGGGAGACTTCATCGAGACGGAGCATGCCAACTCTATCCGTATGACATGCATGCATGACCAATCAATTGGCAAAATGCAATGCAGCCTAAATTACAAATGCAGATACAAAGATAAATTCAATAAACAATAAAGGTCACTATAGGTTTTACTTACCTAACATCCTCGAGTTGTTTTTGATGATGTTAGGAGTATGTGGAAGAAGTAAGAGAAAGAACAAGCTTAGGAAACTTTGGGGATTTCTTTATGTTCTTTGTTTTTGTATAATGATCTGATCATTATTGTGTTTTGGGCTTTGGGCTATGAGCTAGTCCGATATACTACTTTAAGATTTCTCGAAGGAGTATATGACAATAATGATAGTATAATGATGAATATAGATTTGAGTTTGATACAACTGTTTGTGTTGATTGTTACGAGTTATATGTTATGATATATGAACTGTTGTGGATATTGGTGGGGATGAGTCCTTTTAGGCCTTCTCCCACTATTGTTTATCAGGTATTTTGGATTTTCGACAACCCTATTTACAGGGGGGACTTTGCTGAAATTTTATTAGAAATGGAAATCTTAATTTGATCCATCTAAGGGAATAGAGAACTTGAATTTGACTTGAGGATAAATAAATATCTCAAGGATTACAAAGATTTAACGTTTTCAATGAAATCAATCAAGGAATTTAGAGATTGACTAGATTATCAGAGGTTTTGGGATAATCTAGGCCGTTCAAATGGATAAAAAAAGGTTGTGATTATTAGCACATCAATGTAAGTAACCCAGATACAACAAGAATAACAAAGCCTCAATCACAACTTAGTTGGTGTTGGCTTCATGGATCAAATGCTTCCCTCCCAATTCCTTAGAATTTATACGTAGTACTTGAAATAAATATTTAGTTTTGCATCATCTAAAATGTTTCTATCATATATAAGTGCCTTCTAGAAAAGTTGGCACTATCTATAAACATTTACGGACAAAATAAAACTAATATTTGCAAATTATGTCATTTCTCAACTTGGATGGAAGTCCAGTTACTTTTGTATAACTTTGTTTCCACGTAATTATTAATTTGGTGTTTGAAAACATCTAACTCTTTTGATTGGAGTTTGAAAACATCTAACTAATTCGTGGAAATGTGGAAAAGTTTGAGGAACTTCCAAACCTTTTCAGTAACCTAAAATCATGTTTTCTATTAAAAGAGAATTTTTGGTGTCTTCGTTGAATTACCAAGAGTTGTTATGAACCTGTGTTACTTCCTAAATAGAGTTTAGTGCTCAACTTTTGTGCAAGATGGTAAGTCATAGTGGACTTGTTCTCAGAGTCCAATTGTCTTTCAGAAAGTGTTTAACGTTTGATAAAATTATTCTTTTGAAAAAAGAAAAAAACAGGCCTTTCTTCAAATCAGTATTGTAATAGAATACTAAGGAGTAAGGAGTATAGGATGCAGAAATTCGTGATCAGAAAACCAAGGTATCATAAGCTCTGTCTCTAAGCAAATTCAGCAAGAGACATATAAAAATCTTCAGTGTAGGAAAAGCGTATGCACGCAATGACACGTACACAGACCCATAAGCTTCATGAATACTGAAAAATAATAAATTTTACCATGGAACTTACCCCATTTCTAACTCCTCAAGAAAAAGGAAGAGGACCAAATTATTTTCTGCATTATCTGCAATATTGGCATGAAGATTAACATGCTGCAACTTAGCAGAGACAGAAAAATTAAAAACATTATCAGCAGCTGACTCTGGTTTTGGAACAACCAGGCAACGAAGCATTCCCATAATTGCAACATATATTGGCACTGAGAAATGAATATCAAGTGGTGATGAAGTAAGCTGAACCTGCATTAGACAGCAAAGAAAAAACAAACATAAGATTCCCGCCCTATTGAACACCTTACTAAACCAAAGTGAACAAAAACCGTGTGAACCACTCGTGAAAATGTTTTCCTTCCCCTTGAGAAAATTTGTAACAAACGACATCATAACAATAATGAATTGACCTCATATGATCTACATCTACTAGGCATTCAAAATCAAAAGAAAAAACAAAGAGAAGTACTGACACATACAGTCCTTTTCGTTTACACTTAAATACATAGAACAGTTACCAAGCGCAAATCAATCTGTTCATTATCAGGTATTACTAAGACTTGTCCGTCTTTATTTAGTCAAACCCTAACCAAATCACATAATCACTACCAAATTGTTCTTATGCATGTGGAAACTTAAAACACAAATCGAACAGAAATGCTCAAATTATTTAGTTTTTTCCTAACACATGATTAGAAAAAAAAAAAAAAAAAAAAAAAAACACTAAATAATTTGAGAATTTTAGTTCGATTTGTGTTTTTTCCTAACACGTAATTCACTAAATCAAGCACAATGGAAGAGTTTGATCCATGTAGCCGACTCCAATTAATTTGGGACTGAGGCTATGTTGTTGTTTCCTAATACATAATTACAAATGACATGCAACCAAAAATTTACAAATCTTCTTACCAAGTTAATGGGAAAAAATATACTCCTACTAAATATAAGCATATTAATTAATAAAAAACCAGAAGTTTGTGCCAAGTATAACAATGAATAAGTTTGAACTCGTTAAAAATATGAACAACAAAATATTTGAAGTGATCAAACCTATTAAAATCGAACTAACAACTTTATAAAATGTATTAATATACTAATACAAGATATTAAAAGAGAAAGACAAAAGAAAAGAACATGTTCTTTTATATGTCTGGACAAAATTTAAATCTTGTTGGCACTTGGATAAAGTTATTAGTTAATGATAAAAATAAAAATAGAGGAATAGAAAATATTCATGCAAGGATTTACATGGTTTGGTCCTACTACCTACATCCACCGGAGGAAAGGAGAGGGAATGATGTCCCATGCTTCTCTACTTATAACTTAAAAAATTTCTATATTTATAGAGTTACAGGGATATTTACATTTAAAGAAACTTCCAAAAAATGTGACAATCAACTAATCAACTAATCAACCAATCAATATGACTTGGGCACATGGTGATCAAATAAGAAGACACAAGTTGTATCCAATACATAGTCGTTCTTTCTTTCAACCACGCCATTCTATTGTAAGATGAATACAATAGGATTCACGGAAGGTAATAATATATCAAAAATAATCTCTGGCATTATAAGACCGAAACCTTCTTGACCATAGTGCAAAATTGAATCTACACCACCATATGGAATTGTGGGATAATGAGGCTTAAATCGGATTTGTTTATTTCAAAATAAGAATACAAGAGACTCTAGTGCAATCATCAACAAAGGATACAAGCCAACATGCAATGAAAATACTAGGAGTGTGTGCGAGTTTCCAAATATCACTAAGAAATAGGTCAAAAGGAATGGAT
Organism: Stephania yunnanensis; assembly: GCA_039657365.1. NCBI lineage: Eukaryota > Viridiplantae > Streptophyta > Magnoliopsida > Ranunculales > Menispermaceae > Stephania > Stephania yunnanensis. The sequence continues at coordinate 23,970,942 of CM077585.1, forward strand.
CTTTATTGCTGAATGAAAAAGGCAGACGTCTTAGTTTTGCAACTTCACACGTCCATATGGAACAACAACAACATAGCCTCAATCATATTCTTCCTCGCGCAACCACGCAAAAGCCAAAATAATTAATGAGCAGGCGTTGGTTGCATTTGTTAACCCACGTCCATATGGAATAGTAGCAACAAGAGCATAGCCTCAATCCCAACTTAGTTGGGGTTGGCAACATGGATCAAACTCTTCTGTTGCACTCGATTTTTAGTGCACTTGATGGCGTGCTTTCCAAATCATTTCAACTCCTCCTAATTAATGCATCCCAAATTTACTTCAGTCTACCTCTATCTCGTCGAATTTCTTTAGTTTCTATTGATTTGAATTTTCTAGTAGGGGCATTTTTAGGGCGTCTTTGGAGATGCCCAAACCACCGCAACCACCATTCCCTAATCTTTGTGTCAATTGTTGATTTGGTATTACTACTACTTTTCTTTGAATTTCTATATTTCTTATTCTTTCTTTACGGATTTTACCACACATCCACCTAAGCATCCTCATTTCCGCTACATTCATTTTATGTACTTGTTGTTTCTTTACCGCCCAACATTCATTTCAATAAAGCATAGCTGGTCTTATTGGGATCCAATAAATTTTTCCTTTTAACTTGGTAAGAATATTTTGATCACGGATCACACATGTTGCACTCGACCATTTCTTCCATCCAGCTTGAATTCTATGTGTGACATCGTTCTCAAAATTACCATCATTTTGTATAATTGATCCAAGATATCTAAAATGGTTCTACTTCTCCTAATCTTACCACTCCATCATCTTGATGTCTAGTATTTCTAAGCTCACAATGCATGTATTCAGTCTTCGTCCTACTCAATTTAAAGCTTTTAGATTCCAATGTATTCCTTCAAAGTTCTAATTTACTTCATCTATTGTTTCGTCCACTAATACAATATCAACTGCAAATAACATACACCATGACATATCCTCTAGAATATGCATATTTAATTCATCCATAACTAAAGTACAGAGATATATCGATCCCTAATGTATCCAATTGTAATGGAAAATTCTTTTGTGCTTCCACCAAATATTTCTATACTCGTTACTACTCCACGTCCATATGGAAATCGAAAAGAAAGTTGTCGGTAGCAAGGCTTTAACCTTGGTCAACTCCTAGTCTCCTACTTTGTGTTTATTTATCAACACTTATTTGATATGGTTACTCTCTAAAAAATGTCAACAAACTTAGTTAAGTCTTCCTAGGCCCAATCCATATCTACTATGGGAGGGCATGAACAGTCGAGTATAGAATCATGCACGGGCAACTCACAGCGAGGTTTAAAAATCAGGCTCACCAAGTGTATGTGTCTACACTCTTCCAACCCACAATTAATTTGAGGGAGGGGAGACGAGCTTCATTTTGTGCCCTCTCATGAGTGACACGAACCCATCATCAAGTAAGTTCACTAAGCGAATGGAAAGTTTTTTAATTGTCCTAGGACTACTTTAGCATGCCAAGTGTCCAACCACCCGAACATGCCCTAAGTGACTCGAACAAAGAAACATGACCTTAAGAGAGAACTTCGCTCGCCAACTAGTGAATCTTAAGGCAATGGCCACCTCAAAACTTATTTTTGATAGCCCACCCGCTTGTTTGCTTCATCGTAAATGCTCAGTTTGACATAAAAAACCTTCAAACAACAAATTAATGATTTACCCCTACCCAATGTCAAGTGATTTGATTGCATTAAACATATTTGTAAAAAACAAAACAATATATGAAACTACACTGACTGTATCAAACTAACAAAATTAATAGAGCAATATAGTGTCATGCATGTTACTTTTTGCATATGTTGTATTGCAAAATAAATATTTTAAGCAGGTGTATTGTGATTATTACGCTTTATAGTTGTATAATTACGTGTACTTTTAACATATTTTAAAAATATTTTGAGTTGTTTAGCATATATAAAGAAAGTCCGTGAACTTCCATACACCGCCATGTTTTTACATAACTTCCCCTCGTCGAATTAACCTTCCCTGAATTATTTCCCAATTTTGAGTGAGTGAAGTTTGGGGCAAAAACCAAGTTCAAAACCTTGAATATTAGACAAGGACCTAAAGGCCTACTAGTACAACAGCATAGCCTCAATCCCAAATTAATTGGAGTCGGCTACATGGATCAAACTCTTTCGTTTTACTCAATTCAGTGCAATTGATGATGAGTTTTCCAAACCATTCAAATCTCTTCTATTTAATGCATCCCAAGTTAACTTTGGTCTACCCTTACCTCGTCAAATTTCTTCAATTTCTATTGAGTCAAGTTCTAGTGAGGGCATTTGTAGGTCATCTTTGCAAGTGACCAAACCACCGTAATTGCCCTTCCTTAATCTTTGTGCCAATTGGTGTTACTCCTATTTGTCATTGAATTTCTATATTTCTTATCCTATCTTTACGAGTTTAACCCCACATAAACCTAAGCATCCTCATTTCTGCTACATTCATTTCATGTAGTTGTTGTTGTTTTACCGCCCAACATTCACTTCCATATAACATAGCTGGCTTAATCACGATCCTATAAAATTTTCCTTTTAACTTAGTAGGAATATTTCGATCACAGATCACACCTATTGCACTCCTCCATTTCTTCCATCCAGCTTGAATTTTATGTGTGACATCATTCTCAATATTACCATCATTTTGTATGATTGATCATAAACATCTAAAGTAATTCACCTTAGGAATTTCTACTTCCCCAAATTGATTATCTGATATTGTTGTTTCTCTTTTTAGCCTATTGCCAATTATCATCTCCCAAGTTTCATAGTATGACTCATAAGTTTAATTCACTGGTAGTTTGAACAACTTTGAATATCTCCTTTATTTTTGAAGATTGGTACAAGCGTGTTTCTTCTCCAATCCATTAACATCCTTTTTTATTTTAAATGTTGTTGAAAAGTTTTGTTAACCAAGCCAATCCAATTTCTCCTAAGCATTTCCAAACCTCTATGGGTATTTCATCAGGGCCACATGCTTTCCCTATTTTCATCCTTTTCAATGCATCTTTAACTTCTAAAATTTTAATATTGTGTGTATAGCTTACACTTCTTTCTTGGTGTGAGTTTTCATCTACTATGATATCAACTTAGTCATCATTAAATAAACTATCGAAGTAGCTTCTCTATCTCTCCTTAATATCATTTTTGCGCATTAAAACATTTTGATTTTTGTCCTTAATACATCTTACATGACTTAGGTCTTGTTTCTTTTTATCACTTAATTTGGCTAGCCTATAATATATTTTCGCCATCTCTATAACCTAACCTTGTATACAGATCTTCCATGAAATTTGTTTTAACTTGACTAACAACTTTTTTAGTTTGTTTTCTAGCTTCTCTATAGTGATTGTATGCATCTTCATCTTGACACTTAGGTATTTTCCTATCGTCTCTCTTTTACTATTAATTGCTCTTTGAACATCCCTGTTCCACCACCATGTTTATTTTTTTGGTGGTCCCGAACCTTTAGACATACCTAACACGTTTGATGTTGCTCTCCTTATGCAACTACACATTTCTAGCCACATTATATTCGCATCTAAATCAAGATTCCAAACATTTTCCTTTAATAGTTTTTCTCTAAACTCTACTTGTTTACTATTTTTTAGGTTTCACCGCTTTATTCTAGAGTCCTTGTTTCTTTTATTCCTATTAAGTAGTCGTTTTAGCTTAATATCAAGTAATACTAACTTATGTTGGGTAGTTAGCGCTTCACCAGGTATTACTTTGCAGTCTCTACATATTTTTCTATGTATTTTTCTGGTTAAAAGAAAATCTATTTGACTCTTGTTATGACCACTACTAAAAGTAATCATGTGCGACTCCCTTTTCTTAAAACTAGTATTTGCTAAGACAAGATCATATGATGAAGCAAATTCTACGATTGATTCTCCTTCTTCATTTCTATTAAGATAACCAAAACCTCCATGAACTCTCTCGAACCCATCATTACTTGCCCCTACAAGCCCATTTAAATCTTCTCCAATAAAAACCTTTTCATCCAATGGTATACCTTGCATAAATCCATTATTATTGTCCCAAAATCTGCGTTTCATTGCTCTCATTTAATCCAATTTGTGGTGCATAGGCGCTAAGTATGTTAATTTTTTCATCTCCAATAACTAATTTTACTAGGATCATTCTATCTCCCATTCTCTTAACCTCTACGACCTTATCCTTATAATCATTATCCAAAAGAATTCCTACCCGTATTTTCTATCTATTCAAGTGTGCCACAATTTAAACCCTTTATTTCCTATTTCTCTACTCTTTTGTCCAACCCATTTTGTCTCTTAAAGGCAAGCAATATTAACTCTCCTTCTAATCATAGTATCTACTAATTCTATTGACTTCCCTATAAGTGTTCATATGTTCCATTTTCTTAAACAAGTTTTTATTTCTATTTCTATTTTTTCCAAAAGATCTCGTCTCGTTATCTATGATTTTGTTTTTGTTTTTGTGTTTGTTTTGAACTAGCTTCTTTACCTACACCTGTCCTCTGTGTGGAAACGCTTGCTCATTTTTCTTCACATCCGGGCGACGATGTGAAGGGACTAGCTTCTTTACTCACACACGTCCTTTGTGTGGGAACCCTTGCTCATTTTTCTTCAAACCCAGGCGGCAATATGAAACACACCCTTGCTCATTTCTCACTGCACCCAGGCTTCGATGCAGCGCGTCAATAGGTGGGAACGCCCCAACGTTTATATGTGTTTGATCCATTTCATGAGAACATATAAGTAAAGAAATACATAATATATCACGGGCCTTTAACGAAATATTTTTTGGTCTGTCTAGAGATCTCATGTGCGTCCCCTAAGCACCGCCCCACCTAGGCCAAGGAAATCCCCTCAGGATCACCTTGCGATCCTTGCATCGTCGCACTGAATCCTTCTGGTTTCTCTAGTCATGGTAGTGGACATTAGAGAACGAGCCATAACTAGGAAGTTTTATCGTGCTCCTCAATCGAACACGCTAAGTTTACTAAAAAAGGATCCCAAGTTGACGATGACGAAGCCATACACGGCCTCTATTGAAAAGGTTATGATTTGAAAAAAAAGAGTAGGTATTTAGAGGAAGATCTGTTGGCAACACAAGGTAAACAAACACATCATGTTTCTTTGCAAGTCCAATCATATTCCCAAGTCTTGGTCTTAAAATAAATAAATAGTAGGGCAAAATAGCACCACACAATGTATATCATGAGTGAGCTAATGTATTGAGACAACATTCACTGACAGCTTTTGAACATCAAGGACATTTTCAACTGATAATGTTGGAGTTAGGGGAATGTCCCATATGCATGCAACTGTGGTTTAGGAGCCAATCGCAGTAGCCATTTTCCTAATACTCGACAAAGGCTACAAGAATGGAAGGCATGAGGAGAGTTAAAAGTGTCAATTGCCCCAAAATCTATAATCCGAGAATTGAAAATGATCAATTAGAACCTTTAAACCTCATTGAAATAAGAGTCACCTAAATGAACCAATGAGTTGACACCTGAGGGTTTATCAAGTCTTTCAACAAACAAATTTTCACTTGAATGCCCCCTTTGCACGATGCGGTGGTTAACGAGCCATGTGAGTATCTATTTTTCTATTACACGGACAAGAGCTATAAGAATGTAAGGCATTAAGAAAGTTGGTCCTGTAGTCAGTTGCTCCAAAATCTTTAATCCAAGAATTTGAAAATGATTTATCTAGAGCCCCTAAACCAAATGGAAATAGGAAAGTCATAAAAATGGAGCAATGATTTATCTCACCATTCCATTTCAGCATGGTTGAACTCCAACTGTTCTGAAGGATTAACTTCAATAGTCCTATTAGAAGATCATTCTCCCTTTGCAAATGAAAATTCTGGCGAAAAAGACCACAATTAACTTTTGGTAAGGGTAAATAGTACAATATATCCTAACGTTTCAGACTTTTCACAAATATATTCTAACATTTCAATTCTTACTAACTTATCCTAACGTTTTGAAATTTCCTAAAATGTATCCAATGAATAATTTAGCCTAAATGATTGATGATGTAGCATTCAAATGTTTAAAAAACCCTAGCACTGTTAAATATGAGTTGAATTAAACCAGTTTAATCAAATTGAAAACATTAATCAACCGAACCTTAAAAAAAGAAAAAGAAAAAACTATCAAACCCAACTAAACCAAAGCAAGCCCTAGATTAACCCCAACGAGCATGGTGTCCATGAGGTTAGTGAGGCTGAAGGTGGTGGAGGTGCAGTGGTTGGGGAAGTGTAGGGGGGAGGAGGAGCTCCTTTGTTGGCACCTTCACTAGTCTGTTCACAGTGCTTGATTTGTAGAACACAAGGAGTTGTGTGTAATTGAACACAAGGGGTCTGCAAATCAAAGAGAAGACGAAGACTTTTTTTTTAAGGCAAGACGAATATGACTTCAAGTAACGGCGTTAGGGTTTTTTTAACATTTAAATGTCATGTCATCAATCATTTGTGGACTAAATTATTCACATGATACATTTTATAAAATTTCAAAGGTTTAGGATAAATTTGAAAAAATTGAAATGTTAGGAAAAACTTGTAAAAAGTTCCAAAGGTCATGAAAATTCTAGCGAAGAAGACCACAATTAACTTTTGGTAAGTCAGTAAAGTAATATGGTGAGGCGGGGCTGCTGATTATAGCTTTATGCTATAGCTCTGGGAAATGACTCAGCTGCAATAAAGATAAAAGAAAGATATGTCCGGGTAGAAATACTACGTAGGTTCTAGGTTTGAAGTCTGGTCTCAGTCCGTCCAAGGCAGCTTTCTCGTGACGCAATAGCGTTGACGAATAAAGGAAGAAATGCTTCTAGAAATGAAGTTGGCAATGAAGGCTAAATATGAATTCTGAATGAACCCTAAAACATTGACTCCATAGTAAAAATATAAATAGAAAAATAGAAAAATGGACACACAAATATTTACGTGTTTCAACCATGTGACGCTACATCGACGGGAAGAAAGAAGAGGGAAAACTTCAAAAAAATGCGTCGATAAGCAAACCAATCAATCATTTTCTTTCCTTTTCTTGCAACAGTAATTAATAAGTGTTGATCATCTCTTTCCTTTTCTAAAACAATATTTTATATTTCTCCGTACTGTCGAAGTTTTAGAAAACATCCCACATTGAATTAAACTTCCCAGATTAATTTCCAAAATTTTACTAATCAATGACATAAAAATAATTTGGGATTGAGGCTATGTAATGTCATAAATATAAGTCAAATTTTCTATCCTAGATATTATCTTTATGAAATGAAAAATGACGCCATTCTTTAACCTAGTCATGATACCATAAACCAAGGTTCAAGTTCTCACTTTACACATAGATTTTACTATAACCTAGAGGAAGGTTCAAAAGATAGGGTCTAGTAAGAAAACATACCGTGTGTGCACTTGGAGATAACAATTAACAACAAATTATCACGTAAAAGAAATGCGACAATTCTATCCCATTAACCATTCGGAAACCAATCAGAAACCTTTAGTTTTATATTATAAATTTTCAGGTGATAGAGTAGTAGCCCAAAAGTAAAGAGTCCAAATTTAAATATACAAGTCATAGGTTATGAACTGCCTTCAGTAATAATTAAGGCCTGAAAACCTGAATAACAATTCCACAATAATAAACAGAGAATTAAATACCTCCAATTGTTTGAGCTGTGATTCATATGGGATTATACAAGACATCAAGGTAACGGAAGCATCAAATCTTTCAAAAATCGTCATTCCTTGACGGCAGTCGGGCAACACAATCTTCACCTGATAGACACATGTTCCCAATAAAATAAGGGAATTGACGCACTTGCAAATAAAATTAATGTGAAAAAAAGAAAATATGTACAAGGAGATCAAGAGAGTTATTGATATTGCTTAGAAAACATTTACCTTGAAATCACTGAATAAAACTTTAAATTGCTCGTACAAATCCTGACTCAAAACACCTGCTGATAAATCCTCAGTAGATTTTGAACATTGGAAGTCTGCAAGCAGACAGTTTTGTTGGTTTCCGCCCACTGATACAGAAGCTTTCGTCCCACTCACAGATTTAAAGTTAATGGCTCCCAATTCCAAACGCTGCAAAATTGAGTTAACTGGTTGAAAACAGCTTCATGACATAAGTGATACCAAAATAATAATTTTAAGGGTTCAATTACCGTTGAAATAAAATTTTATGCTCAGAAAGTACCTAAAAAGGTACGCCAAACTGCACAATAGAAAACTGCGACACTCTATGTTTACAAAATGTCTTTGATGGATCATTCTTTATAGGCCAATGATTTTCTAGTCATATTTTCTTTTCTTAATGGCATATGAAGTTTAGAAATTCAAAGTTGGATTCGAACTGCAGATGAGTAGACATTCTAGGTCATTGCTAAGTCTAGGGGTGTCACATTCTGAGCAAGATCGTGGGAGTACAAAAGAAAATTTTGTGATGGTCCAAAAGCTTGTTAGCTCAGGAGGTTCAAAAGCAAAGGGACAGGGATGAAGTTACCTCTCACCTAAAAGTTTAGTTGATGACAAGTGAAGAAATAGGGAGAAGAAAAGACAGATCTCTAAAGGAGAATATAAAATTTCAAACATCATTAGTCAGTAGCATCCTAATAGAGAAAAAAAATTATAGCAAAAATATTAGCAACATCTGATGAAAGCTTCCAAGAGCCAGTGATATGTAATTCATTGCGCCATTTAAGAGTAGGAAATTGAGGTTCTACTCAGATCTGCTAGGTGGGCATTCTGAACTAGCTAGACTGACTCAAACCAACAGGAGATCTTGACCTAACCTAAAACTTTGTTTGAGGAGCAATGGGACACCCCAAACCCTCTTGACTTGAATAAGTAGCGCTTTGAAATGACCTCTGTGGTAAAGAACAATCTTGAAATCCTAACATTATTTGTACAGGCGCAGGCCCAAATGACGTTTAAACATCTTCACTTTGCTTCATCCAAACTACTTTGAGGCATACTTCCAGCTTGATTCTTTAGATTTGCCTGTATAAAAATTACTTATAGTTGAGCCTATAGACGTTTGGTAGGTTTTCGGTTAAGAATGAGATCAAATGATTGAAGCAGTAAGCCGATACATAAGGAGGATACAAGTGAATGTGTGTTTGACCTGATTAAGTCTTTCTACTGCTTATAATGATGATTGTGATTTGTGAGTTAAAAACTGAACTCTACGAAGTGATTTCAAAAATTATAAACGAACAAACTTAGGTAGAAAGATTCTGATGTTAATAAATAAACAAAACCAAGAGAAGCATAAGAATATGTGATGAGGTGACCAATATGTTCAAGTTCTTCAAAATTTACTGCAGCCTTAGCTACATAGCAGAAGCTTGAACTCGAAAATCCATTATGATAGTTACGTGGAAAAAAAGAATGTAACAACTTCATAAATTTGTAACACAAGTCTTGGATTATGAATAGAGGATCTAGTGAAATGAATCCAAACAATAAATATTTGTTTATCTTTGAGTCTAAAGCACTTAATCGAGCACAATGGAAAAGTTTGATCCATGTAGCCGACCCCAGTTAATTTGGGACTGAGGCTATGTTGTTGTTGTTGTTGTTGTTTTATCTTAGAGTCTAAAGAAATAGTGAATAGTCAGTGACCAACCTGAGGTAAGTTAGATTTAAATTGAATAGGAGAAAAATATGAAATGAATGTTCCTTGATATATATAACTTGCATTATTACACTTAGTGAAAGCTTATTTCTTCTTATGTACATTCAATTTGAAACATAAAATGTCTTTAACAATTGGATTGCTTATTTGATTGAGAAAGTATGTTTATACTCATAACTGAGACAGAGAGATACATAGATGTTTGCATGTTGTCATGGGCTACTTAAGTAAGAGGAGAGTTTGCCAAAACTATCTAAATAAATTAGGAATTAGATATTAATTGTGATTCGCTAAAATTGTCACCAAGACTATTATAGGGTTTTGATAAGTCCGTATTTTTGTTGCATTTTGCCTAGTAATTGATGTGTTTAAAGCGCCAAAACCTCTAAAAAGTGATCTTATAGTCTCCTTTACGTGATTGTCAGGGTTTTTGGAGCTGTAAATCGATTAAGGAGCGGAACCGGAGGGGGTTGGAGAAGCTGCAAGACAAGACAAAGAAGTCCAGAATTCTTCCCCCAGCACCGCCACCAGCACCCTAAGATGTAACACACGGTGCCCCATACAGAGATCATTGGAGGAAATTGCCATTCCAACACCGTTGAAAATGTGTTTAAGGGTTTATGTATCTTTGCTTTAGGAAAAACTTGGAGAAACTTGAGTTGAAACTAGATTATGTCAAGCTAAACTCACCGGATCTAAGCCGGAGGTGAATCGAATCATTTAGTGTTGCTTCTATTGTGAGATCTATTTAATGCATATTCATTATTCATTTCATTGTTCTATGTTCTTTGGTATTGCATGATTTTATGTTCTAGATCTAGGATTGTTGTAAAGGGCCCATGCATGATCTAGGTGGAGAACTTCAGCCAGTGAGTCAATTGCATACGTAATAGTGTAGGAGACCTCACAATCAGTAGTGAGTGATCTTACCAATTGAATTCGACCCTTTTGGAACTGCTCACATATCTTAATAGTCGAGGCTAAATCGACGCGCTTCATGATCTGATTGTGAAGGTGTAGTGTCCTCACAAAGCCCAAAGAAGTTGCTGCATTAAACCCTATGGCATGTGTCTAGGGTTGTGCGCTGATTAGGGGAGCATTTACAGGTCTTACTCTGACTATTGACCTTATGAGGACTAGGAGTTTGAACGCTTATTAAACTCTATAGCTACACTAGGATGATCTGATTTACTATACGCTTGCAAAGATCGAGGACCAATAGTTAACAATAGAACACCATATCACGAAGCTTGTGAAGTTGAAGGTTTAGAATTCATACTCATTGAGTTTCTCCAGCAAATTTACATTTATTTCTTTTATTATTACTTCACTCAATTCTCCTACAAAACCCCCTATTTTCCACCTAGAGTAAAATCTAAGTCCCTCAGGATCGACCCCTAGCTTACTAATACTACAAACAATTGTAGGAATCGGCAACCATTTAGGGTTTATTATTGGCACACTCAACACGCGAAAAAGAAGACCAACAAATATGACAAATCAAAGTATCAAACATTATGTAAAAATAAAATTATAAGAACATTGATAGGAAAAGAAAATCACGACAATAGCATTAGTAATTTTCTTTCCTCGTTCTTCCTTTTTTCTTTCAGATTGAGGCTTTGTTGTTGTTTCTTTTTTTCTGAATGCAAACTTTCCTTCTTCTATGGATTTTGAAATCATCACCCTTTTTCCTTCTTCTTTATGCAAATTTTCCATCTTCTCTTAAAGTAGCTTTTTATGGAAATTAACTTATCAACTTTCTCCCTCCCTTTTTTAGTTTCTTTTTCTTTTAATTTTTATCCAATAAGGTAAATCCATGGTTTCCACGAGAACCGCAACTAAATTAACATAAAAATTCAAACAAAAAAGCAAATAAAAGTGATTTATTAGGCCGGGCGTGCGCCTCAGTGCGCCTTGGAACTGCTCCCAGGTGCTCTGAGGCGCGCCTCGAGGCGCCTTGTTGAAGTCTAATCGCTTTAGTGTTGTTGAGGCGTAGAAGTTGCGCCTCATCTCAACAACAATCCAAAATTAGTTGGGGTCACCTACATGTATCAAACTCTACCATTGAACTTGATTTAGGCTCGATATATATTATATAACAAAATTTAATTTCAATGAAATTTATGCAACAAAAACTAAACTACTAATTACATGCAAATTGCAAAAACTAAAGATGGAAGAACTTTATTCAATGAATTTGTACAATGAAGCCGAACGTAATCATTAGTGCACAATGACGGATTTGAAGCATCTGCATGCTTATGATTCAATAAAATCTTTCAGCACCATTCCTAAAACCCAATGGTGTTACTTGTCAAATGATTACATATGCAACGACTCACCAAGACTTTTGCCACCAAATATCCCAAAAATTACCCAAGGCATTGTGACACTCTTAAAAAATTAAAAAAAAAAACTTGAGGATTTCATGCATAAATCACAGAGCTATTACTAGTCTATATGTTAAAAAAAGAATACGTAGTCATAATCACATGGATAAAACTGATTAATCAGTTAGTTAACAAGGGAAGGGAGTCACAATACATTATTTTGGTCCATACCTAGAGCTCAAGTAGCTGCTACCTAAACACCATCTCTCTCAGATGAGACTCATATCCTTCATGACTCAACAACACAAGTCAAAATTATAAATTAAAACAAAAGAAGTCAATTACCAGTTTAATAATTACTTACCATAACTAATCTACTGACTTAAAATAAAAAATTTCTAAGCAGAACCACAATCAATTAGCTGATCTTACTGGCAATAAAATCAACGCAAGGATTCAGTGGTCCCAAACATGTCATTCAAATAGAGTCAATGGTGACCATGTATGAAGGGTGCCTCCAATTGTGAATGGGCATAATTTGCATAAACATGAATAGCACCAAAAAACTAAGAAACATGAAGCAAACTCTACATGATTCAAAGCACCACCTAGTCAGGACATTACCGTGACAAACAATTTGGAGTCTTGGGATATCCAAGGAATTTGTATGAGGATTGCACCACAGCTAATATCCCATATTATTTTGGTACGATGCAAGAAAACATATCTACAAAAAAAAAAATTTACATAATTTGGGAAAAAAACTAAAAACAAGTACCTGAAGAAAAAAGAAAAAACAAGAAAAGAAGAAGTCAGAAGAAGAACCCACTCTGCCTTTGATAATAATCGAGCTTGAACATTTTCAAACCCATTGAGAGACAACATTACCTGCAGTCTCACAAATAAGAATACATTTTATGAATTTCGTGAATGACACAGTAAACTAGTAAGAATATAATTACAAAGTGTCAAACAATCATGGCCATTCAAAACATCAGTCCTCCAGACTGGCTTCTAACCCACTAAACAATCCCTGCTACTAAAAAATCATTAGTTGTATTGGAACGTTAAGAGAAGATCTTTGCAAACTTCACGTTCTTGACTTTTTCAATGTTAAAAACCAAGAAACACAACCTTTATACAGGTCATATAGACAAGCAAGTTTTGATAAGGTTTTGACGATCATGCAACTAATATTTTTTTAGGGTTACTATTTCAACCCAACTGTCCTCTCTCCCCACCCCATCCTAAATAAAAAATCTTGACCAAAATACTTTATGAAGTAATGATAATAATATCCTTGTATAAAATCTACCCACACTCAAACCCCTCTTCCCACCCGACACCCCTCTTTCTCCTCTTCTTCTTCACGTTCTTTCTTCCTCTCGGTTCAATTGAAAAATATCTATATTAATTGATTTGGTGTGAATAAAGTCTGAATGGTAGACAACAGGTCAAGACACCAGTTGTAATCATTGAAAAAATCTCAAACAATTTGTTTAGAAACATAGCAGTTTCTTCAACCATTACTTTACAGAGCTGCACGTCTACCCTCTCCATTACCATTAATACTCTCTCACGACCGCTGTCAACTCGTCTGTATCTCCTCACTCGCAGTAACCCTATTTTGTTCTCTGCACTCAGGTCTCCCATGGTTGCTGCCAGAAGATCCCTCCTTTCCCTTTTGTCTCGCCATATTATATCTCTCTCGCTGGAGGTAATTCCTTAACCATCTTTAGAGAATCTAACACCGACACAGGCACCGGCGCCAGCCCCGCAGTTGGAAAGGGGTCTAATCTGGCCAAACAGCCTGTGCAATTCCTCGCACTGGAATTTCAAAATTGTTTCTTACATGAGGGTTAATTTAGGAATTTTAAAATTGTTGTTGGGTGGTTTATAAAGTTTTTAAAAGCAATAGTGTGGCCATTTAGATTGGCTGGGAGAGAGTTGATAAGTTCGAATAGCAGCCCTTTAATTTTTTAATAAAAATTGGTAAACAGGGACTAAACCCAAATCACACGACATATACTATGCAAATGACACAATCACACAAGTACACAACACAATAACATTTCCACACACATATGAAATGCAATGAAGCTCAAGGAAGCAGCTTACCCTTTCATTATGGAACTTGAATGAAGCCAATACTTGAACGAAATCGAAGAGATTCAGTAGAACATCTGAATCATAAGTAACTTCAATTGGTTGAAGCAAAACCTAGTAAGCAAGTAGAATCACAGCAAGCTTTGTGAAAAAAATCTATCGCAGCACGGCGTTAGCATTAGCATAGATAGTTTTACTGTTTAAGACGTTGCAAACCATAAACAATGAAATCACCTGGCTCAAGAAAAAACAATAAATAATAACAGAACGAAAAAATTACCTTTACATTTAACTCAGAGTCATAATTTAACAGCGGCGTATCAACTTCAACAGTGATGGCCTGCATGTAGACACAAAATGGAATCAGATAACTTTATCCCCTTGGTATCTCTCAGGTTATGGGGTTGGGTGACCAACTAATTCTCGCGGGAATAGTCAAACCAAAAAAGAAGGGGCTGAAATAAATTCGGACACCCACGAATATAAAAAAATAAAATAAAATAATGTGATGGAATTAGATAGAAAGTATCAAAAACTATTTGGTATATTGCCAAGAAAGTGAAATGTCAAGCCTTTTTCATAAATATAACATCTGCAAGCCAAAGATATCAGACCAAATAAAGCCACAAACCAACTAACATCCGTAAGTCAAAGATATCAGACCAACTTTAATCGAATTGAATAACTATCGATGAAAAAAGCAAAACGGAAATAAGTTTAGAAAGATGAACTGACGTAGAACCACAATAAAGGATGAGTCTAAAAAAACCCGACATATTCCAGTGCTTATATATGTTTTCCAAGACACCTGCTACCAATGCCCTCATAGCTACTAATATTTTCCTCATAGTAATTCATTATATTGTATTTTCACCTGCGTAGAAATCAGATCAAATGGTCTAGTGCATATCTTAAAAAGTAAAAGAAAGCAATAGTTCTGGAACATGGAAACTGAATGTACGAATGGCTTAAACAGCACTCAGCAGAGCCATTGACAACATCTGTTGTCTTTGTCTTGAAGAGAAGCCACAATTGCTTTTGTTTTCAAAATGATAACAAAACGTGTATACAATAAATGTCGTGCAAAAGAGGAAGATCAACCATACATTCATGTCATGGGTCCTGGTTGACACTCATAAGGAACTGATATTCTGAAAGGAGCACAAAAATAAAGAACACTTTTACTGGGTTAAAATGGGAATTACAGAAAACAAAGAACACAAAAAATAGACTTTCAAGAGGTTTATCCCTCACAATACCAAGTTCACAAAAGCTCTACTCAAGACCAATGTTCAGAATGAATCTTCACCCAGCCCACTACTGGTATTGATAGTGCTTCCTCCAACCGACTATACATTGGACCTATCCTATTCTCTTGGACTTTATGATAACAACATACAAGAACCACGAGTAGAACATTTTCCCTAAAGACCTTCTGATCATGGTATGTTGTGTTGTCCTTTTAATAATTCTTACTGCCCTCCAAGTTATCCATGACTTACTGATCAGAAAGAAAGCAAAGGTTAACTTAACCTGCACCCAGGATCTCTCTTTGTAACAGTCTGCAGTCACCAATTACACAACAAATAATATCCCTCAGGATTAGGGAGCGAAAGACAACTTAAAATACAATCAAACTATTTCAACAGCGCATGGCAAAGATTGCTTGCAATTTTGATATGTTGGCAGCAGTCCAACAGAAGACCATAAAAAGAGACAATTCCCAACCAAAAATTTTATGGCCTCGCTTGCATCTGCAGTAATTCCACACGGACGCCTCTTCATTGCAATGAATCTTAGGGAGCCAATGAGATCCAAAGTAAGACTGCACAAATGCAGTTCTTTCAAGGCGCCAGCAGTTTTGGCAGTGGGCCTAAAAATAAATATTAGAAAATGTTAGGAAGGTCTTCGTAATCACCAAAAGTCTCTAATAGAATAGCACAAACTCAAACCCTAACCCTCCCTCCCCATCTCTATACCACTCCTCACCAACTCCGGCAACTCCTCCCTAACCTCAGCAAATCATCGACTCCGGCGAAACTCTGGTAACTCTCTCTCATGTCTCTCAACTGTTCTCTCTTGGAGAACAGCCACTGTTCTCCTTCTCCCTGGGAGTATGCCCCTATTCTGGTTGTTCTCCAAGGGAGAACAGGGGCTGTTCTCCCATTGTCGATTGACATATGCTTTTGAAAATATATTTTTCATTTAAAAATGTGAGTGAAAACATGTTGGTGACAATGTGTCGGTAAAAAATATGGCATTTACTATTGAGGGGTCTCTAAATAAATTACATTACTTCCTAGGGAGGTCAAACTGTCAAAGTAAATATTTTTTAGTCCGTCTAGGCCCGGACCAGTCCCCGGCTAGTCTAGCTCTAGGCAGTACAAAACTGCATATAACCTCCTCGCCTCGCAACCTTAACATTGTACATATGTTGGCATAGTCCAACAAAAGGAGGAAAATATACATAATTATTTTCTTTAAGGCCATTCACTGATTTACAAGAGGAGCGGCCTTGCGCAAAGTGAGATTTTATTTTGAAATTGAGGACAACTGATGTACCAAACGAGTCCACGCGCGAGACTATCCTGAATGAAGTATCCACGCATGGAACTCCTAGGAGAACAACATGAATTTCGTTCAAAGAGGAAGCCCCTAGATCATGCTACCACTTGCAATCTATAACACGCTATTGGCTTAATATAGTACACAACGGTTATATAAATCACCAACAATAAGGAGGCAGGCATCCTATCGAAGTGAATCTTGCAGAAGTTTCTATTCGATTGCCTCACATCTCATAAGTCAACTTATCTGACCAAGAGAGGACCCTAAGAATGGCACATGTTCAACTGATCATTGATGGGTTTCATAAAGCTGCACACACATTGAGCAACCTATCGCTGTTGGAATTTAAGTGATTCACAAACTAGTAATCAGGCAAAGGCTATGAAAAAACCAAACTCTCGCTTCCTAGCCATCATTGTTACATAATTTATCTCACTTTGGCAATGGGCCACCTCAAGCTCATAAGCTACTATTTTAAGCTACTCGAGGTTCTAAACTTTGACTTCGCCTTGTAATTCACCACATTTAATTCGTAAATAATTCGGGTAAGTTTAATTCGGGAAGAGGAAGTTGTGCAAAAACTTGCCAGTACATGAAATTCCATGGAATTTCATTATAAATACTAAAAACTCAAATTTCTCTATAAAGGTGTAAAAATACACATATTACACAATTGTATACACCATACAATTGTTTAGAATAGTTATTTTTCAATATAACATGCTATTCGCAGACTATTTCCCTTTTGAGGTGTTAAGATTTCATTTTAGAATGGTTTCGATGCATTCTGCAAAATTTCCTTGATACTTCCCTAAAACTTTTACATAGTAATGGACGTTTTGCAATCTTTGCTACTGTTTGGTAGTATTTTCCCAAATTATGTCAAACTTCCCAAAATTGTGTTGAATTTTTGGCTAATTTTGACATTTTTATTCATACACATGGATTTCGTTTCCCCTCTTTTGAAATCGACATAATTCAGGAAAGTTCAGGAATTTTGTCCAGTTTAAAACCCTGAAGCTATTTACCCTCAAAATTTCAATGTTCTTAAGAAAGTTTTTGTAAGTTATAATCAATCTAGAAAATCCCACATGTGCAATTGACCAATAAAGAAGGATATGCTTGCCTCTAAGTGGACCAATTGATCATCCCTATTAGGGTGCATCTAAAATTCTTATCTTTACATGTTAATTCAATACATGTAAGCCCACCGTGTCAAAAATTCTGAAATCCCTAAAACCTCTATTCTACAAGTGACCTTCCACTTTAGGAGATAACCCTTTTGTTTTCCTCTACTTTAATTAAGCAAATAATCTTCCAAGCTCCACACTATTACTAACGAGTCACATTTTCATTAAAACAAACAAATGATGAATTTATGCAGAACAAATAAAAACTAAGAAGGATTAATGGCAAAGAAAAAATACAAACCTTTGTAGTAAGCAATAGAACATTATTGACTTGAGGGTTGGCTATCACTACAGAATTAACAGAGAAAAGAAAATTGCACGATTCTTCCCAATATTTGCCTTCAATAATTACACCATCACAAGTAACTTTAACAGCTTCCTTATCTTGTTTTCTGAAATTTTACAAAATATCTTGTCAATAACATGCGAGCTTGACTAATAAAACAGAGACATTTGACTTAGTGTTGTTCATATTCACTTCATAAAGAGTGGTAATGTTTTATGCAGCTGGTCAAACCTATGGCACCGGCTATTTAGAGCATGAGAAAAGCAAATATGCTCTACATAGATAGAGTTTCAATACATCCAAAGACAGCCAGCCAATGAAACTAAAAGGATTTGACGGTATAGGGTAGACCTAAGATAACTTGGGATGCATTGACTAATTTAAAGGATTTTGAAAACACTCCAAGTACATTAAATTGAGGAATGGAAGAGTTTGATCCATGCAGTCAACCCCAAATAATTTGGGTTTGAGGATTTGTTATTGTTGTGGTTCCAATTCACTTCAAACCTAAAAAAGGAAATTGGGTTTGTGTTTCGCATGCAAACCATCTACCACAAGAATAATAACAAAGCCTCACTTCCGAAATTGTTGGAGCCGGCTACATGGATCAAACTCTTGCACTCCGCAATGGGACACACCTCCATATCCATAAAACCCAACGCTCTTGGTCAACAAAAAACATTGAAGATGATTTTTGAAAGAGATATAGAAACTAGACCCAAAAAAAAAGTGAAAACTAACAAATAAGAAATTGATTGGACGAAAAGTTATACTTGTTGAACGTCGCAACAACACGATGAACATTGATTGAAGAATAGATCCCGTACTTAGTAGCAACACTGCCGTCAACAGAAACTTGTGGATGAAACTCTGTCGCTTCAAAGATATCCTTCCAAAATAAAATATGGAAAAAATTAGAAAAACACAATTCTTTCAAAGGCAACAACAACAACAAAATAGCATCAGTCTCAAATTAATTGGGGTCGGCTACATGAATCAAACTTTTCCATAGTGTTCGATTAAGTGCAATTGATGGTGAGCTTTCCAAACCATTCAAAACCCTCCTAATTAATGCATCCCATGTTAACTTTGGTCTACCCCTACCTTGTCGAATTTCTACAGTTTCTATTGAGTCAAGTTTTCTAGTGGGGCATTTGTAGGCCGTCTTTGCAAGTGACCAAGCCACCACAATCGCCCTTCCCTAATATTTGTATCAATTGGTGCTACTCCTAATCAATTCTTTCAAAGGCAATGACAACAAAATGAGTACCTTGATAATTTCATCAGAAACAACGCCAGAAAACTGTATAGAATCTTCAGTCCCACCAGCACCAAGCATTCCAAGTGACAACCAATTTAGCCATCCACGAGATTTAATGGCTGAACAATCTTCATTTTGCGGCTTTTCGGAAGTAACAGTTTCACTACTTTTCTGCATATTGGTAGGTTTAGAGCTCAACAATATGTCCTGCATGTGCTTTCCAGAAGCACAAGATGCACAGTGTTAAACTAAAAAACAACATACATTCTCAATTTCATACTAAAAAAACAAAACAAAGCAAAACAGAATTCGGAAAAAATCACTTCCATATTTTGATCAAAATATTTAACAAGAAAATCAGCACAAAAAAGCTCATTTAAGCAGAGATCTAATCAACTCCCAATCACATAAAGAATACTCCAACAGTCCTCTTACCTGAGATTCATGTTCTGCAATTGTCCTGTAAGTCAAGATATCGTCAAAATCAGACTCTTTTTCCATCTGCTCCAATTCTATGAGAATAGATTTATCCACAGGCTACAAATCACCCACAAATATAGATCAGGGAACAGAGGAAGAAAAGAGAAATGGAAGCCATTCTAATGAGTATATTTACGTTGCATCTACGCAATAAATATAGCTTTGAAGTAAATATACATCTTTTAACTATCAAAGATATATGGATGGATTTTGAATTCAGAGCAAATAGTGATCTCCTCTAAAACACAGTTAGAGCCTGGAATTACAAGGAGTTACGTTCAGCTTAAAAATAAGCTGAACAGAACAGCGAAACCAGCTGAAAGATAATCAACATGGATGAAGAAAACGAGCATTAATGGCATTGCGGGAACTAAACATTACCGAGGCTTTAAACATAGGGTTTATGGAAGAAAAATATCAGATACCTTTGCTCGATGAAATTTGAAAAAAAAAAAAAACAAGAAAAATATCAGATCTCAACAGAAATAGATGATAAAAAACGCAAAAGCCTCCTGGTTTTAAAAATCATGCAAAATGTTTTTTGTTTTGTTCTTTGTATCAGTGATTTAAAATATCAGAATTTAAGAGCCTTTGTACTAAAACGTAAGATATAATGCTATGCAATGAGATGTATGTGCGTATGTTTTAGTGGTTATAAAGAGAGAAGTGGAGAGGAAGGGGAGGATTCGAAAATGCAAGTTAAAACATAATATCATATTGTATATATTAGATTTATTCAGGGAAGAAAATGATAACACTGCGTAGGGAAAAAAAGGATCGAAATTAAGAAAGTAAAAAAAGCTAGAAGAAGGAAACAGCAAAATAAAAGGAAGAAAGAGGAAGAAACAAGGAATTTGAAGGTATATATAGTCGTAGATGCGTAGTACTAACTTTTTTCGGAATACTAATTAGGAAGGATTTAAATGATTCTGAAAGCACATCACCAACTGCATTAAATTAATTTGAGTTAAAGCGTTTCGTCTATGTAGCCGACCCCAACTAATATGGGATAGAGGCTTTGTTTTAGTGTTGTAGAAACATCTATAATCCCAGTCTTCCTTCATTAAAGAGGAGTGGAAAGCTGGATTACCATGTAAAATAGAAGTCTTTTAGGTGGTTTGTGGCCTTAAAGAAGCTTAAAAGCACATGGCGTATTGCAAAAGAAGAAACCCTCATAAAATTTATCTCTACGACGTCATTGGGTTGCGCATGAAAGATGAGGAAAATGTTGATAACCTTTTTTCAGGTGCGCTTATGCAAGGCGGGTTCGTAATTAGAGATAACTTATCGCAAATGAAAAATTTATGAAGCCAGAGGACAATAATAATATTAAAAGGAACATCATTAGTTGGTTCAGTGAAAAACATAGACACCTAAAATTGTGATATTGTAGCCTTGGCCAGAGCTTAATGCATTATGTTAGAGAGAAACAAGAGATTGTTTGAGAATGGGAGACTTGGTCAATATAGTATAAATATAGTATAAAGGATTCAACTAAAAGACTTGTACCTTTTTAGTTGGGAATACTCAATGGGTAGAAAATGCAGAGTATGTGTTTTGAATTGGGCATGGGATGGCATTCGATGCAAGGGACAATGTTCTTAAGATAATATGAGAGTCAACTAAGTTACTTGCATCTTTTTCAATTGTGACCACTAAATGAGGTAAAACGTAAAAGTAAACGAGCTTCTATTTTGAACAGGGAGTGTGGTGCAAATATGTAGCCAAGGTTCGAAACTTCGACTTCGCCAATGACTTCGCTCACTTTAAATTCGGAATTAACTAGAGGAAGTTAACTTCAACGATGGAAGTTTGATAAAAATTCGCTGGTATACGAAAGTTTACTGAATTTCACTTTAAAGTTAGAAAACTCAAGTTTCTTCGTAGAGATACTAGGAATATAGTTAATCATACAACAATAATGCATAAAACTCATGTCAGCGAAGGATATTCCGAATTTTAAGTATATGTTTAGCATAGACGAAGTTTCAGTCAAAGTTGTTTTCGAAGTTCCATCGATGTTTTCGAAGTTCCGTCGAAGTTAGCCGAGGTTGAGACAAAGTTTTGCAATTTTTCAACTGCCCTTGAACTTCGCTTCGCTCACCTCAACATCGACAAACTTCGCCTAAACTTCGGCGAAGTTTGTCGATTTTTTAAACCATGTGTGTAGCTTTCATGTAGGGTTGATACATGGGAGCACAAGAGTCCTACGTGAGCCAAACAGTGGCATGAACTTTACAATGGACGAAAGACCATTAATTTGAAGTCCTTGAGTAGTTGCAATTCTAGTGTCATTGGAATTGTTAGTTATTAGTTTTATATTTTATAATAGTTTTTATTAGATGGGTTTGTAAACGCATTTCTAAGTTTGAGTCAAATGTGTAGGAGTTAGTTTTATTTCAGATGATGCGCAAAGGTGAGTTTTATTGGTGCTTGATTAGGAGTCACTTTTTGTGTCACATTAGTATTAGGTCTTTTGTTTTAAGTATATAAGGCTTATGGGCCGATTGTCATTTGGTGGTTGATTATTTTGATAAAAAAGATTAAGTTTAGAAAATTTGTTCTTTTGTGTGTTTTGGTTTCTTGAAATTTGTGCGTTCGATCACAAATTAGAAACGTGTTTCTTCAATTTGGGGTTCGGGAAATCAACAAATTGCTAGGAAAAAGTTGTCCTTTTCTTTGCTACGAGCAATTTTTCAATTCCTCACTGCATCAGATTGGTATCAGAGCAAGGCGTATACTTCGGCAATCGTATCGAGAAGACAACGATAGGGTTGGTTACAACGACGGCGAGAATTGGAGGAATATGCTAGTTGGGCTTTTGATGAGTTGCAACAAATATGTCAAGGAATTTTGTTGACGTTACAAAGACTATCAATTGAGTCTAAGTAGCGGGACGATCTTCAGTCAAAGGAAAAAGATGACGAAGTTCTTATTCTCAATGGTGATGGGGATGTACATCCTATCTTCTTTGATGAAGAACCGGTGAACGAGTCATTGTGAGACTGTGACCTTCCTCCTAAGGTCGACGAAGAGAAAGATATAGAAGCGGCATCGAGTGTTCTTAACGGTGTCGTCGACAACTATCCGCTTCAAAAATTTGCGGAGCCAAAAGTGAAGTTCAGGGCCATAAACACTTTTGCTCGTTGACCAAAGACATGAAAGATGAGTTGGTTGAGGAAGTTCTACAAGAATCTCACGGTTGTGCGCCCGTTGACAACTTTTATTTTGTCAATTGAAGTTTCAAGCAATGTTTCGAGGATACATGTACCATCAAGCTGTGATGAGTTCGTCCAGATTGTGTTCAAGGAAGTGTCGACTTTGTTTGAAGATCTCGTAGTTAAAGTTTGTAGAACAAGGGAGAAGACGAAAAGTCAAGGACGAATTTTTTCGACCCAGGGGAGAATGGTGCAAATGCATAGCTTTCATGTGGAGTTGATATATGGAAGCACAAGAGTCCAACGTGAACCAAACAGTGGCATGAACTTTACAATGGACAAAAGACCATCTTTAATTTGAATTCCTAAAGTAGTTGGTATTCCAGTGTCATTGGTATTGTTAGTTATTAGTCTTTTTATATTTTATAATAGTTTTTATGAGAAGGGTTTGTTAACGCGTGCCTAAGTTTGAGTCAAATGTACGAGTTAGTTTTATTTGAGATGATTGGTGTTTCATTAAGAGTCACTTTTTTTGTTACATTAGTACCAGGAGTCTTTTGTTTTAATATATAGGGCTATGGGATGGTTGTTATTTGGTGGTCGATTATTTTGATAATAAATATTAGTTTAGAGAATTGGTTCTCTTTGTGTGTTTTGGTTTCTTGAACTTTGTGTATTCGATAACAAGTTAGAAACGTGTTTCTTCAATTCAGGGTTCGGGAAATCAACGAATTGCTAGAAAAAGCTGTCATTTTCTCTATAGCGAGCAATTTGTCAATTCCTCGCTACATTAGAGTGGGTGGACTTTCAGACAGTAAGAGACCATAGTCATTATGGTAAGCGAGGACTGTTGATCCACTTCTGATGTTCATCTATTCTAATCATTATGTTTCATATCAAATCAATATGGTATATCTTTCCAAAACAAAGCATTCCTACCATGCTAAAAGTCTGATTCAATCTTTAACATTCAAATTATTAAACATATCATTCCCTGTAAATCAGAATTTTAGATACGAGTTAACAAGATTTCAATAAATTAAGATAAGTCGAAACGAAAATATTTACAACTAAAGTAATACATAAAAATTATAAAACGATAAAAATCATGAATAAATCTGGGGTTAAGATGATAAATCATACTAATAAAAGGGGAAAAGACAAACTAACATAAAAAAAACCATAATAAAAAAAGACACTCGTTCCTAGGTTCTACCATAAACAAAGATAAAGCAAGTTGGACTGTTGGAGAAAGAATCTTCGTGTGCACCTTCAGAATATTAGGTTTGTTAACTTGCACGTGGGAAGAATTACTTTATTCTTAAATTCAATTAAGTGGCATTATCTCACAAACACCATAGCGGCACTCAAAAATGCAATCTTTGATTCAGTTTTTAAAATTTGTATTGACTCCATCGAGTTTCGTCAACTTTTATTGCAAAAATATTCGTTAGTGTCCCGATTCTTCTCCTTTGCAAGACATCTTATGCAAAATAATTAGTGGGTAAGCACCACTTGGACGAAAACATGAACACCAAGAATAAATATTCATCGAGGATGCTCCATTCTTTCTTTCTTTATTTTTCCAAAATCCTACAATTACCCGTAGTTATAAATTTCGATAAGATCTGAACACAATGTTGGGTTTTGGGGTTTAAAACGCATCGAAAATTTAAATTTGTATTTTCCAAAACCCCAACGGGATCAGAACAAAACCATTAATCTGATTGTTAAGGACAAACCATACCTTAATCGCTAGTTTCCTTCTCTATACATGTTGATCAATCTTCAAAATGCTGCCAGAGTCGAACGTCCTCCATCGGTACACACATACGAACGGTGACTGAGATCTCAAGTGCTAGCTCTAAGAGAATACAAAAAGGATTTATGTTCTCTCAAAAACTCAAAACACGCAGATTCCCTAACTCGTTTTTGCTAAAACAAAAACAAAATTTCGGCCTTAATTCTCACGTAATGTGTTCTCTCACTTAAACGTCTATTTATACAATACTTGTATATAGACAGGTAAGTGAATTACACATATACCCCCACTTAAAGAGGTATTAATATAACAACTTAGGGACTTTTATGTCATGAGTTTTATCACATAAAACTCATTGTTCTAAGCAATTTTAAAACCCCACAAGACCATCTTTCGTGTGTGACCCAATAAGCTCATGCAGAGTTGGCAGTGAACCAAAACACTTTTTTTGGTAGACAAGTCATAAGCGGCCTCTAGCAAGACATTATGACTACCCAAGTTACACGAAGATCAAATTGATGCAACCTAATCAATAGTGTATATAACATCATTTTGTCTCGCGATGTCCTTTGATCAAACATAAGGCCCAAAAAAGTCATCTTTAATGTTCGATCGTGCTAGTCTCGATCTCAAGGTAGATTGATAATATCCAAGTGACATTGATTATATCAATTCACTTGGACTTGACTATTTATCAGCCTATCATATCGAGGGATCTACTGATATTTCTCTCTATACGAGAGGAACAAATTATATCTCGATTTCACATCTTCACACATTATTTACGGGGTAATCAATCACAACCTTTATAATCGTCGTTTGATTTTGTCAAATCACTATGCTCATAATGTTGAAGTCTATGGTAATCTCAAGTCAAATGACTAAATAATATACCTATCATGAGTAAGACCTGTGACTTAATCCATGTGGTGTTCTCATAGCAGCTCGGTTTAGTACATTGTTCGCTAACAAGTACTCATGATTTTGATTCGTATCCCTGTACGTATGGTCATCACATGACCATCAATCAAGACTCACACTGGTCTTAATTCATTATAGTTCTCAGTATAATGACCGACTAAGGACATTTAGGATATTTTAGTAAACATCCATGGATATTATTATAATGCAAACATGCAACCCAATTATAATAAACAACAAATAAAATCTTCTATTTTATTAACCAAAATAATAAAAGAAACAATGTCCATAAATTGACTTAGGACACATGCCCCAACACATAGAACACAATGAAGATCAAACCAAACAAGAATTCCCCAACACATAGAACACAATGAAGATCAAACCAAACAAGAATTTCCAACATAGAACATAATCAACTAAGATTTGACAAGAAAGAGTACACAATGTTCACCTGTTCTCTTCCAAGACTATCGAGCTTCTTCTTATAAAAATTCACATACTTCCGACAAGAGTTCCTACAGTTCACATAAACAATAGACAATTCACCATAAATAAGTAATTCAATGCAATATTAAATCCGGCATAAGAAATGCATGTTATGCTCAACAATGTACCAAAGCAATACTATAAGCGTTCTTGGGATCATGTATACATTGTATAGGCCATAAGAAAGGCAAGCAATGGACAACAACAACAACAACAACAACATAGCATCAGTCCCAAATTAATCGGAGAAAGGCAAGCAATGGACAATCAGGAAAAAAAAAGATATAATGACTCGTTTGCAAAGAAAATAAGTTACTCCAAAGTGATCACATAATATAATTTTAAATATGACGAAATTGCCGACTTCAAGATTATATAGTAGGGAGTGGTGTGTGGGTGAGGGGTTAAGGTTTGGGGATAAGGGTTCACCAAAATGGCAAGGAGAGATGGTGACTCCTATTCACACTTATAACCCATTCTTTGTTAGGTTTCCACCGCCTAGCCCTTGATAACACAAGGGCCAGAGTTAGTGTTTTCAAGGCGACGCTTAAGCCTTTAGCCTGTGGGGGTTTCCACCGCCTAGCCCTTAATAATGCAAGCGATGGGCCTAAAAATAATTATTTTAAAAAAAATACTTACGTAGTCCTCCTTAAGAAATAATTTAATTTATTTATAGACTCCTCAACGATAAGGGGCATACTTTCTCACCTACACATTCTCGCCACCATATTTTCAACTACACACTTTTCCACACATTTTGAAATAAAAAAAAAATATTTTCAAAAAAATATATATATTTATCAAGAAAATAAATAAAAAATATTTCCAGTAAAAAATATTTTTTAATAATTATTTTCAGGCTCACCGCCTGCATTATCAAGGGCTACGCGGTGGAAACCCCAAAGGCATAAGGCGGCACCTAGGCAGTGCCTTACTGTGAGGGTCTCTAAATAAATTAAATTATTTCTTACGGAGGTCTAACTAAATATTTTTTCGCTCACCTAGACCCCGCCTCAACTAGGCGGGGCTAAACCGCCTAACACCGCCTCGCCGCATTGAAAACATTGGAGTTAAGAAAGAAACACCATTAAGCCAATGATACTGAAAATACAAATCCTAAAAATGCCAACGCAACACGATTAAGCTATAGCTTATTTTAGCCCCATCTCAAAAATCCCAAATCCATTTAAATCACTCTTTCCAATTGCTAGCATAATTGTTATTTTTTCACTCAAGCAAAAAGAAGACGAGAACAAAATCATCCATTTACACACACACGATAAAATGCAATGACACGCCCAATGTCCCAAATTCGCCTACAATTTTTTTTTTTTAAAATGGCACGATAAAACAATGAAACAAGTGAGGAATACCTCCCGTCCCCAAGATTCACTTCACTCCTTTTTATGCTTAAAGGATTCGGTAATAAAGAGATAACATTTATCGATCCAAGAAAATAAAAGGTTTTACAAATCTTTCTTTGTACCACGATGTACTACAATACAAAGCAAGAAATGAAATTAAAGTAAACGTACATTTAAATTTTAATTGATCAATATTTTTTTCCAAATTTGCTTGGACTTTATTTTAGTATGATTTCAACTATTACATTATACCTAGACTCCAATATGTATTTGAACAACATCACTAATTTGTTGGGTATATATATATATACATATAATTTGATTCAGGATGGAATGTAATAAATTAAATTACAAATACTCAATCAAAAGTGGTCAACTACGGACAAAAATGACATCAAGTAGGAATGATAAGTAGAGGAAAACATATTATTTGCTGGAAATCTCACTCAAACCATATTCAATAGCCTTTGAAAATTCATTTGATCCACAAGTCAGGAAGTGGCACTGGAACCTTTTAACGAGTTCTAGTGTTGGCAAAATTAGTTGGCATCTCTACAACAGGATCTAACTTTTCCACTCTGCTTGATTCAATGCACTTAGCGTCCTTTCATAGTCCTTTAGATCCTCCCTTATGCCTTTAAAATGATCTTAGTTCCACCCTTACAACATCTAATTTCTTAAATTTATTTTGGGTCTAGGATCTAATTGGGGTATTTGCACGTGGTCTTTGGATGTCCCCTCGCAACCAAGGAATGAAAAATAGACAAAATTAGTCGAAGTTTATCGAAGTTGAAGGTATCGAAACGAAGTTCACGGGTAGTTTAAAAATTACAAAACTTCTCCGAAGTTTATGTTCAAAATCAACAACATTGATATAAATTGATATGGGTTGCTAAAAACAAGGAGAAATTGCAAACTTTCGGTAAAAAAAAATAAAAATAAATAAGTGTAGGAGACGAAAGGGTTGTAATTGATGGTGGCATTTATGGTTTATTAAGAATTGAAGAATGACTCACTTTTCTACACACATCTCTACACCAATCATGGATCCCTTGATTTTGCATGATGATTCAATGTAATCGAGATTCACTTTTGCACACACATTTCTACAACGATTTGTAGTTTTTTCAATGGATGCATAATGTCAAAAAGTGGATATTTTCTTTTGCTTTAAATACTGACCCACATAAAAAAAACATGTTTCATAATTTTAATTTTATTTATGAGAATGTGCAATTAATAAATTGTTAGAGAATCAAATTAAGTGTAATTATTAACACTAAAAAGTAATCTACCATACACAGTATGCATGACTAGTGCCAATAAAATTGACTTGAAACCATTAAATTGTAATTTTTTTTAGGTATAAATGCATAATTGTGCTTCTTTTGATATCCTATAAAATGAGTTTTAGTTTATTGACCATTTAAATAAACGTTTCTTAAACTTCTCCACCTTAGCAAATTTTTACCAAAATTCTCCACGTCGAATTAAACTTCTCCGAATTAATTCCGATTATCAAGATGGCGAATTATAAGGCGAAACCGAAGTTTCGATCCTTGCTCGCAACCAACCTTCCCTAATTTTTATATCAATTGGTGCTACTCCAACCTTCTGTTGATTTATGGATATCTTAGTCTATCTTTACAATGTTTACAACACATCTACCTAAGCATACTCATTTCCTCTACACTTATTTTATATATTTGTTGTTTCTTTACCACCCAACAATCACTCCCACAAAGTATTGCGGGCGAAATTGTGGAGCTATAGAATTTTTCTTTTCGCATAACAGAGGATATTTCAATCACATACCACTTGCATCCATTTACTCTTCACTCCTGCTTGAATTCTATGCATGGCATCATTAACGACTACTCAATATGACCATTTTTCGACAGTTGAATCCAAATGTCTACAATTGTTCACCTTAGGAACTTCTACTTCCCTAATTTTACTACTCTATTATTTCGATCTCTATAACTTATAACTTACAACTCCCAAATTAATTGGGGTAAGCTAAATGGATCAAATTCTTTCATTGAGCTCAATTTTGTGTAATTGATGGTGAGCTTTTCCAAACCATTTAAATCCCTCCTAATTAATGCATCGCACGTTAACTATAGTCTACCCTTACCTCATCGAGTTTCACTAGTTTCTATTGAGTCAAGTTTTCTAGTGGAGGCATTTATACGCCATCTTTGCAGATGTCCAAACCACCACAACCGCACTTCCCTAATCTTTGTATCAATTGGTGCTACTCCTACTTTGAATTTCTGTATTTCTGTTTTCAGACACAGAAAATAAAAAATGGGATACTTCACATTCACATAAAAACAAAGAAAAATGCATACATTACAAGCTTGCAAGCAAAATTTGACAATAGGAGAGGACAAAGAAATTTACAAAACATATAGAATTTAGCAAGTTCAAAGTAGAGCAAAATACTAGGAGCACCGAACGCTTAACAAGAAAGAGTTGATCTCATGAATAACTCACGTTCGCCAACCAAGATATCTCCATGATGTCTTCTTTAATTTTCTACGAACATCTGAGAGGACAGACGTTTGGGCATAACACCACCACATTCTCTGCCAACCTTCATGTTTTTTGGATAACGAATCAATTGAAGGCCGATAACGTCCATATCTGTAAAGCACAATGAGAGAAAACAGGTCAGCATTACCATTACATGTGCCCACTCTTAAAACTGGTAGTTTCCATTTGCCGCAAAATCCATACCAAGTCAGTGATATCCAACTAAACAAAAAGAGAAATACTAACAGTATACTATTGTTTGCCACAGAAACATGATGACAGATTCAGCCATAACATAAACTTGTAGTTTCCATTTGCCTCAAAATCCATACCATGTTAGTGATATCCAACTAAACAAAAAAGAAATATCTGTTTTGCATTTTATGTGAGGCACCCCATCAGTTTGAAGAGGTTGCGCAATTGGAGGATAAAGAAAATAATGTGGTTGCAAGCCTTAGTGCAGTGCTCCAGAAAGTCAACAAATTTATATATTATCCACAAGGAACACATTATGAGTGAAAAAGGAACCTAATATATTTTATTTTACATGTATACTTACAAAAGCAGAAGAAATCAGCAAATTAACTATGGACACGAAGGCAAGACTGAAAGTAAAAATCAACAATTGCATAAACATAACAGAAGGTATTATTTTAATGTGATGAGATAGAAAGAAACGGAAACCTTAGACAAAACTGAACCAACCAAACATAGCCCATTCATCAAAGCCATTCACAATTTTCTGAAAGAGCAAGAAATCCAACCAATTTTAAGAAAATTGTATTTAAAGAATTATGATGTAGGTTTGATAATAGAAAGTAAGAAAACCAAGAAACATTCATTAGCTGGCAAGATAGAGGCCATTGGCAGATCACGAAAAAAATATGACCATGATGGGATTCATAGGTTCATTGTCAATCTAGTCGAGAAAACTACAACTCTATGAAAGCATTGCGGGGAGACCTCCCACTAAGAAAGTCTATCGTAGACAACGAATGAGGAGCACCGGAACAAATCCTACTCCAAGTGGTTTAGAGTTGGTTCAGGGTGGGCCCAACAGTGGGGCCAAAAGTGTGACAGAGGCGGTACGTATGGAGCAAGCGTGAGGTGTGTGTTGCGTGATGTGTGCTCAGAGAGTAGGATAGCTGGGGTAGTTTAAGTATAGCTGTACTGTTCACTGCAGGGTCATCTTTTATCTTGTATTGGGTATTTTGGGTGTGACCAGAGTAGTACTCTGTCTCTGGGTAGGGTTCCATCTCTCTGAGTTGTAACTCCTTTTCGGTGATCAATAAAAAGATAGAGGCGACCACCTCTTTGGGTAAATCCGAGTCGTTTGCTATCATTGGTATCAGAGCTCTCTCATGGCACCAAAAACTGACTCCCGTCTGGATCTGTTGGAAGAAAAGATGAGGTTAATTCCAACGGAGTTACAAAGGATACCGACTTTGGATCACTCATTTGGCGAGCTGAAGTCTGAGGTCCAAAGTATGCTACATCAACTGAAGTCGATGCATCTCCAGCCCAACGTGCAGGCGTCCGGATCTAGTCATATCAGGGATGCAAGTGGCCAAACGCACCAGATCCGGGGAGATCCACCAGATCCAAACCCTTTTGAGGAAGAGGCGATGCGAGGGAGGCTGGATCAAGCCACCCCAACTTACAGATCTGGCCCAGAAGTTCGCAAGATTAAGATTTCGACATGCAATGGCGAAGATCTCCTTGTTTGGCTCGATCAAGCAAAGCACTACTTCGCGCTACACGAGATGCAAGAAGTTTCGAAGTTGAGAGCCGCTTGGATCTGTTGGGTAGGTCCTGCTCAGATCTGGTTACAAACAGAAGAGAAGTCAAAAACCTTTGAGAGCTGGTCGGAGCTGAAGGTACAGTTGATAAGGCGATTCATGGAGGCGGACCCTTTGAGTTTATATCAACAATTTTTTTCTCTAAAGCAAGAAACTATAGTGGCAGCATATAGGGAGTGGTTCGAGCTTCTACTCCTCCAACTCGATGGGCTTACGGAGACTCAGGCCACTGTTGTATTCATCAATGGGTTAGAGGATCGAGTAAGGGTGGAGGTCATGGTTGATCTGCTACAGGCTCGACGGGCGGTGGTGGAACGAGCAACTCAAGTGGAGAGAAAACACAGGGACAATGATGCTTTGGGGCTTGGAACGACTAGAGGCCCAAAGGCCCATCCAACAACTCACACCTCCAGATCCTAATCCAAACCGCCCAATTGGGCTACCCACACCATCACGAGCCCATCACGTGATTCGGGTGCAGGCACATTCAAGAGCACGGCCCAGTTGACCCAACGTCCAAATCCACTTCTTCCTCATCAGGATCCACAAGCCCTAGTTCTTCGAAGGCAGCCACATCACATGTCTCTCCGGCCAAGTTCAAGCGCCTTACAGAAGCGGAGGCCAAGGTTCGTCGACGACAGGGTTTTTGTTACCGCTGCGATGCTAATTGGTTCAATGGCCATCGTTGTCAGCGGAAAGAATTGCAAGTAATGCTCGTTGATGATGACAAGGATGAGCCTTCAGGCTCGGGGAAGGGAGAAGCATTGCCAACTAAATGTGTGACAATGGAGTTATTTGCCCTTGCAGTTGAAAGGAAGCCGAATCCGCACACTATTAAGGTTTGTGTTTCAGTGGAGGGAGTGGAGGTGGTTATCTTGATTGACAGTGGCACATCCCACAATTTCATCTCGCCCGACCTGGTCAGTAAGTTGAAATTACCTATTTCTACTACCTCCGATTATAGCGTGGTGGTTGGGGAGGTTCATGAGTTCCGGGGTCAGGGGTGTGTAAGGCAATTCAGTTGCAGTTTCAAGGACTCACTATCACTGTTGATTTCTTTCCTATTCCGATGTTGAGCTCCGACTTGATTCTGGGAATGCAATGGTTGATGACCATGGGCATGACCATGGACGATTGGTCCAACCTCACTATGCATTTCTATGACAATGTTAAATGGGTTTCGATCCAAAGTGATCCATCATTATATCGTGCACTGGTTTCTTGCAAGTCACTCCAACGATCACTTGATTTAGTTCTAGGCTGCTTTCTGGTGGAATGTCTAAGTGGGGACGCAACGGGGTCTAGTCTCCTATCCCAGGTACCCGAGCCCTGCATCAGGGATATCTTGTCCTCTTTTCA
Organism: Stephania yunnanensis; assembly: GCA_039657365.1. Lineage (NCBI taxonomy): Eukaryota > Viridiplantae > Streptophyta > Magnoliopsida > Ranunculales > Menispermaceae > Stephania > Stephania yunnanensis. The sequence goes on from CM077585.1 coordinate 24,004,261, forward strand.
ATCATTGTTTGAGCAGCCAACCTCCCTCTTGTCCTTGCAACCACGCCATCATCCTCACAGATGGCGTCGAGCCAGTGCGTGTCCGTCCATACAGATATCATCACATTCAAAAGTCTAAAATAGAACGAATGGTAGGGGAGATGTTGGAGACGGGGATCATTCAACCCAGTAACAGCCCTTTCTCCAGTCCTGTTTTGTTGGTAAAAAAAAAGATGGAAGTTGGAGATTCTGTGTAGATTACAGGGCCTCAAACAAGGTGACAGTGCCTGGCCGTTTCCCCATCCCAAACATTGATGAGTTGTTGGACAAGCTACATGGGGCTAGTGTGTTTTCGAAGCTCAATTTGCATTTGGGATACCACCAAATCAGAGCTAAGCCTACCGATATCCACAAGACAGCGTTCTGTACCCACGACGGCCATTTCAACTTCCTTGTCATGCCTTTCGGCTTATCCAATGCCTCGGCAACATTCTAGTCCCTCATGAATTGCATCTTCAAAGGGTTGATTCGTCGTTGTGTTCTAGTATTCTTTGATGACATCCTCGTTTACAGTCATTCGATGCCGGAACACTGCCTCCACTTGACTCAGGTCCTTTCTATCTTACAGTCCAATTCCCCTTTCATTAACTTGAAAAAGTGTTGTTTTGCTATATCGCAGTTGGACTATTTGGGCCACATAATTTCCAACGAAGGGGTAATGGCCGATCCGGGGAAGGTGGCGGCTATGGACCAAGTGGCCCTTGCCCGCGTCTCCTAAAGATCTTCGCGGTTTTCTCGACCTTACGGGGTATTACCGGCGTTTCGTTCGTGATTACGACAAAATAGCAGCTCCCCTCACCGTCCTGCTCCGTAAGGAGTCATTTCAATGGAATGATGAGGCTTCCTTTGCCTTCGACAAGTTGAAGTCAGCCATGAAGTCGATACCCACTCTTGCCTTGCCCGATTTCTCGGCTCTTTTTATCATCGAAACAGACGCCTCGGGGGTGGGCGTAGGGGCAGTTTTGTCTCAAAGTGATTGTCCCATAGCTTTCTTTAGCCAGGCGTTATCTCCACGAGCACGTGCGAAGTCGGCTTATGAGCGCGAACTTATGGCTATCGTTCTCGCCGTCCATAAATGGCACCATTACCTCTTGGGTAGGCGTTTTGCAGTCCGCATCGACCAACGTAGTCTGAAATATTTGATGGAGCAACGAGTCGTCGCTCCCGAGTATCAGCGCTGGCTCATCAATTTGTTGGGGTTCCACTTTGACATTCAGTACAAACCAAGTATCTCCAATGTGGTGGCTGATGCATTGTCTCGGTTCCTGGTTCAGGCGGAGCCTCATTCCATCTCCCTACTCTCTTCCGTTGATGAATCTACTCTACTGGCAGAGATTTTGGCCAACCTTTTTCTGGCAGGTATACAGTCCCTTGTTGGGCGACGGGGAGTCTAATCCGGGTTGGTCTTTCACACACGGTCAGTTACTGTTTCAAAATCGCCTGGCCCTCCATTCCACCTCCAGCCTTAAACCCAAAATTCTCGCAGCCTTCCATTCGGGTCCTGTGGGTGGCCACGGTGGTTTCATACATACTTACAAGCGTATTGCTGCGGAGCTCTATTGGGTAGGCATGATGAAAGACATCAAGGAATTCGTCGCCTCGCGTGACGTTTGTCAAAGGAATAAGTACGGGACATTGGCTCCCGGGGGCCTCCTTCAGCCACTTCCAATTCCAACAACCATTTGGGAAGATATCTCCCTTGACTTCATTGAAGGCCTTCCTCTTTCTCGCAGGTACAATTCCATTCTGGTGGTGGTGGACCGCTTGAGTAAATATGCTCACTTCCTACCCCTAAAGCATCCTTATTCAACGAAGACGGTGGCTAAGGTGTTTTTGAATGGGGTAGTGCGCCTGCATGGATTTCCCCGTTCCATGGTGTCGGATAGGGACAATTTTTTTGAGTCATTTTTGGAATGAGCTGTTTCGACTTCATCAAACGCAACTGAATCGAAGCTCCACCTATCACCCACAAAGCGACGGCCAAACTGAAGTGGTTAATCGTTGTTTGGAGACCTATTTGCGGTGTTTCATCCACCAACAACTGAAGCATTGGTCTTCTTGGTTAGCTTGGGATGAATACAGCTACAACACCTCATTTCACTCTTCCGTACGCTGCTCTCCATTTCAAGTGGTGTACGGGCACGCACCTCCTTGGTTGATTCGGTTTGGGGTGTCTTCCCCAGCCGTACAGTCGGATCTTGACTCAATGTTAACTACCAAGGATAGGGCCTTACGAGAACTCCGTGATCAGTTGTCCATTGCCTAGAATCGCATGAAACAACAGGCCGACAAGGGCCGCCGTGATGTCGAATTTTCCACCGATGAGTGGGTCTACCTCAAGTTACGTCCTTGTCACCAATGCGGTGTTGCTCACCGAACAAACATGAAGCTTGGTCCCAAATTTTTTGGGCCTTTTAAGATCTTATCAAGAGTGGGTGAAGTGGCTTACAAGTTGGAACTTCCACCGGACTCACACATCCATCCGGTTTTTCATGTCTCTCAACTTAAACGTGTCGTGGGCTCCTCTCCTTTTTCCCCCTCCTTCCTTCTTTCCCAGCAGACTCGCTGGTTATGCCTATGGAATCGAAATCGGTTTTGGCCTACCGTTCTCTGTCTACCGGGCCGGAGGTTCTTATCAAATGGGTCTCGCTCCCTATTTCAGACGTTCGTGGGAACTCGTCTGCCACATTTGGAAGTCCTTTCCGGCTTTCCGCTTTGAGGACAATGTGGCTGTCCACGACGGAAGTATTGATAGCATTGCGGGGAGACCTCCGATTAAGAAAGTCTATCGTAGACAACGAATGAGGAGCACCGGAACAAATCCTGCTCCAAGTGGTTTAGAGTTGGTTCAGGGTGGGCCCAATAGTGGGGCCAAAAGTGCGACAGAGGCGGCACGTATTGAGCAAGCGTGAGGTGTGTGTTGCGTGATGTGTGCTCATAGAGTAGGATACTTGGGGTAGTTTAAGTATAGCAGTATTGTTCACTCCAGGGTCATCTTTTATCTTGTATTGGGTATTTTGGGTGTGAGCAGAGTAGTACTCTGTCTCTGGGTAGGGTTCCATCTCTCTGAATTGTAACTCCTTTTCGGTGATCAATAAAACGATAGAGCCGACCACCTCTTTTGCTAAATTCGAGTCGTTTGCTATCACTCTACTGACCAATCTACATCATAAATCTCATTGGCACAATATTGTAAAAATTATTCAAAGAAAAATGGCAATAAAATAATATTTAATACAGAACTTCTAAGATCAGAGCAATTGAACTTACTTCTCTTTCAATTGGTACACAGACAAATAATCCAAAAGAACCAAGATTTGCCGAACCTGAACCTCATTTAACAATAATACCTAAATTGACAGAGTAATCAAAATAGAAGATATTAAAGCAAATAAAACATTAATACATTAACAAAAACAGAAATAGTTTCATCATGGTTTGAGAAAGGACCAACAAGAATAGGTAAATCTGCGATGATTGAATATTGTGGCACACCACTCTCAAGCTTTCCAGACTTGTTTACCTGCAGGAATAAAAAGTTGGAATACAAAAATCAACAAAACCAGAGAAATTAGCAGTGTTACATTGACAATAATCCTATAAATGAAATGGATAACGCTACTGGTGCATCCAATCCATCAACAGAGACCAGTTACTTGCAGATGACGCAATAAAAATAATCTTGAATCCATAAAATGCACAAAGTACACAGAACTCTATTCTTGGCATCACAAGCTTAACCGAAAGTAGATTCCCAAGAAAGGATGTTGAGTTTGTAGAAACAAATTCGAATCTTCTAACTATAAAATAAATCTAAGGACATGTTCCTTAGAAATTAACTTTAAATGGAGAGTAAAGAAGAACTCTGATTTCATTTTATCACTAAACCTCAGCCTATCATGCTCTCTTCTTCTTCAATATGCCATACAAGCAACAACCAGGGTAAAAAATAAAGAACCCAAAGATTTTCTTCAATCCTTTTAAATTCAATTTTTAAGGTCTACAACTTCTTATATTCTGATTTCTCAGAATTTCTTTTGCATACCCCCACTCTACAATTCCTAATCATGAAAACAAGACGTCTTAGAATTTCTTTTGATGTGAGCTTTCTAAATCTCAAAATAGCAAGGATGTATTGATCCTCTCTTCAAGTTGACCAAAATCTTCTCATAGATTAATTAGGATCTAAATTCGGAATAGAAGTTTCATAGTAAAGAAACTTCTATTTTCGTATCAATTGCAACTGGCCTATTTACAGCCGCCCCAATTGCAATTCTTGTTTCCAATTTCTCCAGTTGCAATTGTCTTATTTACAACTGCCCCTGTTGCATCAATTTACAACTTCACATCTAAAACTTGCATTGTGCAAATAGTAAGGATTGATTTATACACTGACAATCTCGCCCTTTGTCATTATTTGTCACAAATCATATGCAAACTATGGAATCGTAAGTATCCAAAAAGAAATAGTAAAGTATCATATCCAAACCAAAAAACAATGAAGCACATTGTTCTCAAAGTTAATACTCCCCCCGCATGCATATTCTCCCCCTTTGTGACACAGAAATGGCAAAGTAGCCAAGGGAGTTAGCAACCAGAAATGAGGAATGAAGTTACCGATAATATGTTCAAACTCGGCAATGTGGCGAAGTATAATATCCCACCGAGCAGGCAAGAAAATAAAGAAATCAGATGCAGACAGCGAACCATATGCAAAAAAAAAAAAAAAAATACGAGTGATCACTTACAAATAAAAAATTGTTGTCTAAAGTAGGTGACAACAACATTCCTCTTGTGGAAGAGAGGAGGCATAGCAGTAGATGTTGCTAAAGATCCCACACTAGTAGTACTAATCAGTAGAAGGCTCCCCCTGAATCCATAAACTACCCAACCAGTAGTAGTCAAGCATCTGACGACCAGTAGCTAGTCATTGGTCCAACCAGTTTGCAATTGCAACAATTTCAGTTGCGACAGGACTTAAGAAGCTCTTCTGGGGGCACGTGCCCTAAGTCAATCTTATGAACATTGTTTCTATTACTATTTTAATTAATAAAATAAATGATTTCATTTGTTGTTCATTATTATAATTGGTTTGCATGTTTACATTATAATAGGATCCATAGATGTTTACTAAAATATCCTAAATGTCCCTAGTCGGTTATTATACTGGGAACTAAATTGAATTAAGACTAGTGTGAGTCTTGATTGATATTCATGTGATGATCATGCGTGTAAAGATAAGAATCAAGATTATGAGACAAGTTATTAGAGAACAAGGTATTGGACCGATCCACGATGAGAACACCACATGAATTAAGTCATAGGTGTTACTCATGATAGATATATCATTTAGTCCTCTGACTTTAGATAACCAGAGACTTTAACATTAAAATCATAGTGATTTGACACAATCAAACATTGCCTTTAATCGATGATTTTAAAGGTTGTGATTGGTTACTATGTGAATAATGTGTGGAGGTGTGTAATTGAGATAGAATTTGTTTCTTTTGTTTAAAGAGAGCTATCAGTGGATCCCTTGATATGTTAGACTCGAGGTTTGAAAAATCGACAAACTTCGCTGAAGTTCAGGCGAAGTTTGTCGATGTTGAGGTGAACGAAGCGAAGTTTAGAGGCAGTAGAAAAATTGCAAAAATTCGACTCAACTTCGGCCAACTTCGACCGAACTTCGAAAACATCGATGAAAGTTACTAAAACATGAAGTAGAATTGTTATGTTTCGTGGAAATTAAGCAAACTTCGACTAAAACTTCGACTGAAACTTCGCTTATGCTAGAAATATACTTAAAATTCGGAATATCCTCCGGTGACATGAGTTTTATGCATTATTGTTATATGATTGAGTATAGTTCTAGCATCTCTACGAAGAAACTTGAGTTTTCTAGCATTTAAGTAAAATTCCGTAAACTTTCGTCACCGGCAAATTTTTGTCAAACTTCCATCGTCGAAGTTAACTTCCTCGAATTAATTCCAAATTTTAAGTGAGCGAAGTTATAAGCGAAGTCGAAGTTTCGAACCTTGGTTAGACTAAAAATGACCAAGTCCAAGTGAATTGATATGATCAATGTAACTTGGATGTTTTCGGTCTACCTAGAGATTGAGACTAGTACGATTGAACATTAAGGGTGACTTTTTCGTACCTTATAACAATCAAAGGATATCGTACGACAAAAGAATATGATATACACCATTGATTAGGTTGTATCGATATTGATCTTCGCGCAACTTGGGTAATCATAATGTCTTGCTAGCAAGGATCGAAACTTCTATTTCGCCTTATAATTCACCCTCTTGATAATTGGAATTAATTCAAAGAAGTTTAATTCAATGTGGAGAATTTTGGTAAAAATTTGTTAATTTAAAGAAGTTTAAAAAATTTTCATTTAAATGGTTACTAAGCTAAAATTCATTTTAAGGGATGTCAAAAAAAACCACAATTATGCATTTATACCTTAAAAATTCATAATTTAATGGTTTTAAGCCAATATTATTGACACTAGTCATGCATATTGTGTATGGTAAATCACTTTTTAGGGATAATCTAACTTGATTTTTCTCACTATGTGAGGTAAGTACAAACCTTTGATACCCAACACATTTATTCAATTTTTTGACCGAAAAATTTACAATTTCTCCTTGTTTTTAGCTATCCATATCAATTTGTATCAAAATTGTCGATTTTTAACATAAACTTCGGCGAAATTTTGTAGTTTTTAAACTACCTGTGAACTTCGTTTCCATCCCTTCAACCTCGCTAAACTTCACCTAAAATTCGGCTAATTTTATCGAATTTCCATTTCTTGCTTGTTAGAGACCGCTTATAACTCGTGTACCAAAATGATTTTGATTTACTGCCAACACTGAATGAACCTATTGGGTCACACGCAAATAATGGTTTAGTCGGATTTTACATAACTCATAACAATGAATTCATAACACACGAATCCCTAAGATGTGCAATACTAATACCATTTTAAGTAGGGTATATTGGCAATTCACTTACCCGACTTTATACAAGGGTTGTATAAATAGGTGTGTTAAGCGAATTCAAATTACATGAGAAATTAAGGTTGCAATCTACTTTTCGTTTTTCCAAAACAAGTTAGCTATCTCAGCCATTCTAGAGTTTTTGGGAGAACGAAAAAATTGTTTACGTGTTCCCTTTCAGGCTAGCACCCGGATTCTCGGCCGCCGTTCGTGTGTGGATAATAAAGGACATTCGTCTTTGGCAACGTCTTAAACATCGATCAATACAAAGAAGCAAATTAGCGATTGAGGTATGGTTTAGTTTTGTTAATCAGTTCAACGGAATTTAGATTTGGTCCTATTGGGGTTTCGAAATAAAATTTTAAAATTTTTGCTGCGTTTTGAACCTTAAAAACTCAACAGCTCTAACCATTAGACCGACAACTTTAGTTGCAACTAGCTCAATAGTAGCAACCTCTATTGCATCAGCAGATAAGCCCACATAAACGGTATCGAGAAAAAAATTAAGCTTCAAGAAAAATAGAGGATAAAGAAATAATGTAAACTAGTTAGGAGTACCCTTTTTTTGGGCAACAACTAACTAATGAACATCAAGGAACACTACATTGTTGTCTGGGCGCTTTGTCCCACAATTTAGTGTTAACATCTCATGCATCTTGTTGAAACAGATAATAGTTGTTGCAAGATGTAAAACCCAACATCACACATCGGCCATCACTATCATACACACTGCATTTATTCTTGGTGAACTTCGCATGTGAATCCTGGTTGAATAGCTGACAAATACTGAGAAGGTTTGTCTTAAGATTTTCAACATGCAAGACATTTTCAAGAGTATGTAGTTCTTCAATCTTAAGAGTACCCTTCCCAATTACTGTACCGCAAATACCATCGGCAAATGTAACATGTCCATCAATGCATGTTTTATAACCTTTCAGGCATGTCTTGTCGCCCGTCATGTGTTTAGAACACCCGCTATTAAAGTACCAACATGATAAAGCAATTGATGTTAGTAAAACATGTGCAACGTCGCATTTTAGGCTGCCTTAGGTACCCACTGAAGATTTTGCAGACGAGATGGCACTAGAATTCACGAATCATTTGCCTTCTTAGCAACTTTTTGTTGTCTTCTTGCTAATTCACGATGCATTCTAAAACATTGCGGTCGAAAATGGCCTTTGACTACACAACAATAGCACGTAGACACAAATCTCCAAGGAGGCTCGGTAGGCGGTGCATTAACTTTAGTCCCTTTTACAAAGGAAATTGGACTGGATTTGAGAGAAGGTAAAGCTTCTTTGCTGATGTAGCCTAGTCCTCTATGATCACTCGAACCTTTGTCCATTTGCAAAATATCATCAAGTTTTACTTTGTCCTTATTTAACTGACGTAGGATTGCCTCAATCTCAACAAGTTTCACCATACATGTAGTCAATTCCTTCTCCTTTGTTGTTAACTTTAGTTGCAACTGAGAAACAATATCTTGAAGAGAAGCATTTTGTTCTTTTAATGATACATTCCGATTAACAACGCTCCATCGTCCATGCATTTGTTCAAACGCATCCCATATAGAAATATCATCAATATCTCCATTGTCAAGAGTCACAATTTGACTCATAGTCTCCTGAAGTATTAGGAACAGGTTAAGTTACAACTGCAAGAGTATCAACAAACTGAGTCGCAACTATGAAAGTTGCAACTGGATTTATCACTGCACTGGATGATGTAGAATTCCCTTATGATACGGCAACAACCAAGGTTGTATAAAGATTGTTGTGGCCTCCTTCAGCATAATCGCATTGAATACACTGAGCCATCGCGAATCAAACTAAAACTAAGGATCACACTGGCAATCATGCAATGCTAAACACACCACGCCACAAAACTAAAACTGAATTGTAAAGCAAACCACAACACAAAGAGATGTTGACGCAGTTCGGTCCAAGAACTACATCTGCAGGGCCACGCCCAGTTGTGAAGAACCCACTAATGATAAAGAGTTACAGATTTATGCAAGACCCCAACCAGTGATCCCTCACCAGGCTTGCTACACTACCCTCACAATGAACTCTCACCCCAAGATCCCCTTGGTAATTACAAATCAATAAAGAAAAACAAAACTAAAGTTCAAAAGAATTGTCAGTCGCAACTGTTGAACCTAAAACCCACAAGAAGAAGAAAATAACATCATCATTGATATATGCTTGTGTGCTTCCTAAAAACCAACGTTGATGTGGGCTTTCTAAATCTCAAAATAGCATGGATGTGTTGATCATGTCTTCACACTTTTAGAAAGTTGTTCAAAATCTTCTCAGAGATTAATTAGGATCTAAATTTGGTATAGAAATTTCATCATAAAGAAACTTTTATTTTCGTATCAGTTGCAACTGACCTGTTTACAACTGCCCCAGTTGCAACTGTCCTATTTCCAATTTCCCCAGCTCGGTTTAAAAAATCGACAAACTTCGTTGAAGTTCAGGCAAAGTTTGTCGATGTTGAGGTGAGCGAAGCGAAGTTCAAGGGCAATTGAAAAATTGCAAAACTTTGACTCAACTTCGGCTAACTTCGACGGAACTTCGAAAACATCGATGGAAATTCATAAAACATGAAGTAAAATTGTTATGTTTCATGGAAGTTGAACAAACTTCAACTGAAACTTCTGAAACTTCGCCTATGCTAAAAATATACTTAAAATTTGGAATATCCTCCACTAACATGAGTTTTATGCATTATTGTTGTATGATTAAGTATATTCCTAGCATCTCTACGAAGAAACTTGAGTTTTCTAACTTTAAAGTGAAATTCCGTAAACTTCCGTACATTAGCGAATTTTTGTCAAACTTCCAATTTCGAAGTTAACTTCCTGGAATTAATTCTGAATTTTAAGTGAGCGAAGTCATAGCCAAAGTCGAAGTTTCGAACCTTGTTCCCCAGTTGCAATTGTCTTGTTTACAACTACCCCTGTTGCAACAATTTACAGCTTCACATCTAAAACTTGCATTGTACAAATAATGACAATTAATTTATACACTAACACAATATTGGATACGTGTAGGATTGGACCGAGTGCAAGTGGGAGATGTTGAGAATGTGTAATAGGCCAATTCTGTAAATGTTGTTTAATTATTATAAGTAGATACATGTTTCTTTTATTGATTTTCGTGCCACTTGGGTAGTCATAATGTCCTGTTGGAGGCCGCTTATGACTTGTTTGTCGAAAAATATTTTTTTATTCACTGTCGACGTTGTACGAACCTATTGAGTTGCACACAAAGAACGGATATGCATGATTTCCAACTACCTAAATTGTTTAATTTTATATGATAAAATTCATGACTAAACAACAACGTAGCCTCTTTATAATATGTTATTATATTGCTCTTTTAAGTAAGGGTATTTTCATAATTCACTTGACCGCCTAATTATAATTGTTGTATAAATAGGTGTTAAGTAGGAATCACAAACATACGTAGGAATCAGGGGAGAAACCCAAAATGACCAACTATTGGGAGCGTATTCAGAAAACAATGTATTAAGGCCTTTTCGCATAATTTTTCCAACTTGTGGGGAAGTGTGTTTCCCAACACGGGGAGTGTACTTGCTGGGAAGTTGATACTTGTGTGCTTGGATGAAATTTGGACTTCCAGGGAAGTTCGATACTTAAAAAGAACAAATTATTGTGATAGTTGTGTGTGTGCGCGTGCGTGACAAGGGTAGTGTTGTCCTTTCCTACTCAAAAAGTGCACCTCCTTAATGGTAATTAAGGAAGTAAACTTCCCTTCTATGAAATAAACTGTCACATCCGAGGGAAGTGCACTTCCCAAGAACATGGACAAAAATTCCAACCAAACAAGGGAAAATACCACCGACCACCAACAGAGTGAAGCCTATGATTCTAAGATAGAGTTCAACTATTTTCTTTTTTTTTTTTTTTTTTTTTTTTTTTTTTTTTTTAGGAAAGTTCAACTATTTCTTTCTTCCAAATGCAAGGTCATCATGTTTTTCCACGTAACTTACGTTATTAAATCTCATACTAAAGGTTTGAAGGAACTGGTTGACACAAAAGACTCTTTATAGTGCATCTTGCATAAACAGAAGATTCCTAGAAGATGACTTAAAAGTGAAAAGGACAATAATGCCTCAATACTAAATTAGTTGGGTTCAACTATATGGATCAAATAGATATTTCAATATTTTCACTAATTAAAAATAACAAGACCAACACCCTAGCGCAACCAAATCTAACCACATTTTTCAATCATCTCGATTAAAAAGAAAAGTAATTCAATAACTAGAAAACTAGAATCAGTTAGTAGCTCTTTCAAAGAAAACTATCTGTGGAATTAAACCAAAGACACCAAAATCTCGAAGCTACGAATAAAAACAGCAACATAAGAATGCAGAAGTATAAGGATTTTAGAGGAGTACATAAATGGATGTAAAACTAATACCAGTAGAAATTGCATACCGTAAGAGTCAAAGCCACATCAAAAGGAGCCAGTATGTAATCATCACTTTTGATGTTTGCATCATAAGATGATTGTAGGCAACCAACATTATCAATAACTGCCGATTGTGAAGTTTCATCAGTCTTGTTACAATAAATTCCTAAACCTGAAATGTCAACAATCTTGCTGACTTGATTGCCTTTCAATTTTACACTAGATGACCTGCCATGAACATAAGAGAAGAGGCATTAAAATGTCAACTATTCCAAATGTATAACAAACACATTAGACTTATTATTTTTAAGTGCTTTACCTAGCATGCTAGCAAGGAGAGTACGCTTAATTAAGATAACCACATTCTGACCTCAAAAAAAAAAAAAGATAACTACATTCTCATCCTACCTTGTTATTAGGTTTTGATTTTGTGCAACATTAAAGTTGTAAATTACGAAGTATATGTCATCAAACATATTCGGATTACAATTATTCTTTTTTGTGTTATAGTGTTACATATCTTGATCACACAATAAAAATCAACTAGAAAAAACATTGATGATGTATTATATTAAAAAATAAATGTCAGCACCCATGAACACACATTATTTGTGCTTCATTAATCTAATGTAGCTCAATTTAACTAAATTGCATGAGTTTAATAATGACATGGAAATTCACCAATTTTTTCCCACATGAAAATCAAAAAATCAACTTCAGCCAAGATTTTGTAACTCTAAATACGAAATTAATTTGAAAATTCTAGTTTCATGAAGAAAAATATACACGAGATTGATTTGTTCTACAACTTCATCCTTTATACATGAGATTGATGTGAAGATGATATTGTTCAAGTGGATGAAACAAGAGATGGAGTGCATGAGAAATTAGAAGTTGGGATGAATACGTTAGAATCTAAATGTTTTAAGTTGAGTAGGACAAAGACTCAATACACGCATTGTGAGTTATAAGAAATACTAAGCATCAAGATGATGGAGTAGTAAGATTAGGAAAAGTAGAAGTCCCCAAGGGGTCACTTTAGATATCTAGGATCAATCATACAAATTATGGTAATATTGAGAATAAAGATACACATAGAATTCAAACCGGATGGCAGAAATGGAGTGCAACAGGTGTGATAAGTGGTTAAAATATCCCTACCAAGCAAGAAGAAAAAATTTATAGAACTGCAACTATTCATGCTATGCTTTATGGAAGTGAATGTTGTGATGCTTCAAATATTGAGAAAAAGGAGACGGATTACCAAATAGAATTTTGCTTCATCGTCAAACTGGAAAACCTCAAACCAAATGCATATTGATCCTGGAAAAGATTCAAAAAACGATGAGCAAAAGCCATAATGGAAAATTAGCAGATGATATAGGCACATCCAATAAAGAGTTTCTTTACCGTTAAACAATATTTCTATAATCACAAAGCCTTTATCCCAAATTTGTTGGGGTCGCGCTTCAACTCAACTCAAAATGGTGCAGTTGGAGAAATGTTTTCATAATCCTTTAGAACAATTGTAGTTAATGCATCCGCAGTAATCTTAATGGGTCGGCTACACGATCAAACTCTTCCACTCTGCTCAATTCAATGTCCTTGATGATGTGATTTCAAAACACTTTAAATCCTTTCTAATTAATATGACTCACATTATTCTAGACATGTGTAGAGATTTCAAAACACTTTAAATCCTTTCTAATTAATATGACTCACATTATTCTAGACATGCCTCTACACAGTTGAATTTCTTCAATTTCAAGTACTATGTTGAGTTTTCTAAATAGAGCATTTGCACACCATCTCTAAATGTGCCCAAACCATTTCAACCACCCTTCCCTAACTTTTGCACTTATTGGCGCTACTCAAACTATTCTTTGAATCTTCATATTTCTAATTCTATCTTAATGAGTTTTATAACACATCCATCTAATCGTCCCCATCTCCACTTTTATCAAACTATATATACATAAATATGAATGTTTCAAATTAAGTTTGCTCCATATTTTTTTCCTACCAGTTGGACAAAGAACTTTTCTAGTCAAATAAACAATGAGGAAAATTTGAATCTATCAAGTCAACTACAGCACAAAAAAGGCTGGTTCAACGAGACTTGAAAAAGAGACATGCACAATATCAGCAATAGCATTAAATGAAACTAATTTCTTCGTTAAAGATTCAGGTCAGCAGGTCATGCTGAATGGCGGTGCCTTTAAAGTCCACTTTATTATCCAGAAAACAATTAAGAAAGGAAAAGACAAACAGTGATGTACCCAGAAGGCAGCAAATTACCAAGTCATCCCCATTGATGCATTGAACGTGAAAGTTCTTTACTGACACTTGGATGCCATCTAGAATCTGCAGATGAAAGAGATTAAGAAACAACGGGTTATAACTTCAACCTTTTAGCAAGCTAATCCCAAAAGAAGTCTGCACTTTGCCTCACTGGGATGAAATGGTAAAAGAGAGCTGCTTTAAATTTGTCAAACGCAATCATTGACTAATAAAAAGAGCGAAGAAAAACATCATTCTAAAAAAACTCAATGACGATAAAATCAAAAGGCTAATATTACCTTTGCGGTAATATATGAAATAAATGATTGCCCTGCCTGGTTATCTGCAAAAAAAAGGGAAGTGAAATTATTCACGAATTAGCTTTCAATCATGCAGCCAAATAATTTATGACTAGAATGTCAAAGAAAAGCGAACTTGACACATTAATACACATAACATAGATCACCAAAAGGGTGACCAACTGAACATGAACAACAAATAGCATAAAAATATGTTTGCTATAGAGAAGTAAACAAGAAAAGGACTTGGCTCTACAGAGAATGACTTAAAAATAAGAGTTATCAAAATGAATATCTTCCCAACAGATAACCAACAGTTCCAAATAAATGCTTTAAAAAACTGATCCAGTTGAGCCTTCAAGTCAACTCACCCTCAAAAGGTACACTCCACATACCTTCAAAGATCCGAGAAAACAAAAAGACACTAGTGATTCTATTGCTAGTCTTCCATCAGCAAAAGGTTTTAAAAAATCCACAAATAATAATTAAATAAGAACAAGGATCAGAAAAAGACATACGCTAAAGCACCACTTTGGTCTGTTTGGAATCCTAACAACTTCAATGCCCAAGAAGTGTGGAATTATTAAATTATATGCTTACTAGTAGTCCAGTACAGTATACAACCATACCTCGGTATTGGAAAGAAAAATACCTTGGGACATCAAGAGATACTTTACATGTATTCTGATACGGATATCTATTAGCAATCTCAGTTTTAAACCGTTCTGAGTAAACGTGTAAGGAGTCAAATACGAATCTCATTATTATATAAATTAAATAATACATGAATTTGTAATCCGGTCAAACGTTAATGATAATGAAATATATTATATTCCTTCATGTATGCTACATCAATTCCATATCAAGGAAAACATAGATCATCACCCCTTAACAATTTACTCTGCTCTAAAACTCTCTCCCTGATTTATCTTTCTTCTTCTTCTAATTATCCAATTTCTACCGTCATCTTCTTTTTATACATCCACACTAAGTATCAATCAAAAATTTGCATCTAAACACTAGTCAGCTGATATTTACCAAATACTCACCTATTTTTCACATTTGATTTAATCTCTCGCCACTCACCAGTAACTTTTTTGGTTGCCCTCCTCGTCTCTCTCAATATCATATTAGTTCTCTCTTGTGTGTTCTACACATACATTTAAATAAAAGAAGCTGTAATTCCAGTGGCTACTTTCATGTTTAATGCTTTGACAGCCCTCTACATCACAAGATTTTGAGTTCAATTAGTGGAAGAGAATGATGCAGATATCTATCGAATCCTAATAATTTAACAAAGTGATTGATCTTAGTTATTATTGTCTTAGGATGGGTCTTACATTAAGTATTTTATTTATAAAAGATATTTTTAGCATCTTTATAGAATTTCAAAATTATATGGTTTCCAAATAAACGAGTCCTTTAGGAATCTTGCTACCTACAAATCCAAGGTATTTTCATCGGGATGGCAGCAAGCAATGATGATTGAATAAAATTTAGTGTTCCCCCAGCATCGCTTATGGATCTAAAATTCCTAGAATGATTTATAGTGTATCAACAGAAATTGGTAGAAGGAATTTGATAGAGTTTAGGACCACCACAATACTATTGGTGTGAGTCCAAGTTAGTTGTAGTGGTAGTTGAGTAAGTTTGTAGTTGTACTATAAATAGAGCTTGTAAGGGAGAAAAAGACATCGTGTCTCTTGGATGTAATTTAAGAACTCTTAAGAGTTGGGATTGAGAGAGTTTTAAGACTCTTCTCAGGGTTTTCTGGGTCTTTTTTGTTGTTTTCGTAGTCGATTAAACAATAAGATCTCGGGATTCTATCAATGGTATCAGAGCATCTTCACCAAAAATATAATCAATCAAGAATGGATTCAAGGTTTTTGTCAGATGAAATGTTAAGAGGTCTTTACGAAATTAAGTTGGGGCTCGATCGCATCTTAGAGAAGCTCAAAACATGGTCAGTTCGTGATTCTTCACCCCTCCAGCAGTGACCTTACATGATGATGGTGATCACACATTGGAGCTGCCGGTGCTTGCGGATCCATCCATTGTCCAATCAAATATTAAATTAGGCGTCTTCTCCAACTTGGTTATTCAGTCGATTGTTCGTGCAAAGCAGATCGTGAAGCCATTCTCGATTCCATTTGTGTGGATTCAACCTTCGCACTTGCGTTGTTGTCGAAAGCTTCCAATCAATCAGATCTTGGGTTATCCAAAGGTTTGCCGACTGTAGGCAAACCAGATTCACCAGATCTGGTGGCGCCAAAATGTTGACGTCTCATATTCTCTTTGCAACATCTGCAACTCCTACATCTCATACAATCAACGATGACATCCAGCATCACGACGACATCACAGATGTAGCTGTGAGTAGGGCTGGCAATAGTTGCCCGGTCCCGTTTGTCCGGTTGTGTCCGGACCCGTTTTAAACGGGACCGGGCAAAATTTTTGTAAAAAACATACGGACCGGACATTTTTTTTTGCCCGTTTTAAAATACGGGACCGGGTTTGGGCAAAAATTTCACCAAAACGGGTACCCGTTTGTGATTAATTTGAAGGGCATATAAGTAATTTCTACTCTTCATTGTCAATTTGTCATCACTCATCAACCCTAAAATTAAATCGAATCACCCAAACCAATGCCATCTCGTTCTCCTCTCTCACAGCTTCACTCAACAAACAAGGAAACAACCCTAATCAGCCAGCATCTCCCTCCGTCCGCCTCTCACGCACCTAAGGCATAGCTCGCCTCACGCCGCTCACGGTCATCACCCTCATGCGTGCGGCGTGCTCGCCTGAGATCGCTTTCTCGCGGCTCTCGCACGACGCACAGGCGCCCTCTCATGCGCTCTCGCACAGCCGCTCTGCCCTCTCGCATGGCGCTCGCACAGAGGCTGCTTCTCATGCGGCTCTCGCGCGTAGCGACCCTCTCGCGGCTCTCGCCGGCAGCTGCTTGCCCTTCTCGGCTCTCGCCGCTTTCGGCTGCTCTCTCGCGGCTCTCGCCAGAGGCGGCCCTCTCGCGGCTCTCGCCGGCGCTGCTTTCGCTTTCACGGCCCTCGCTAGCGCGGCCCTCTGCGGCTTCGCCGGCTGCTTTTCTTGCGGCTCGCCTCGACAGTAGCGACTCGCGGCTCTCGTCGTTGCTGCGCTCTCGCTCGCGGCCCTTCGCCGGCGCTTGCTCTCTCGCGGCTCTCGCACGAGTAGCCCTCTCATGCGGCTCTCGCCGGCGGCTGCTCGCTTCGCTCACGGCCCTCGCTAAGCGCGCCCTCTCGCGGCTCTCGCCGGCCACTGCTTTCTGCCTCGCTCACGCCTCTCTCGCCTCGCCACTCACGCTCACGGCCCTCACGACAGTCACGACTCTCACGGTCTCTCCTCTCTGAGTCTCTGGTACCACATTCTATTTCTACTTTCCACATACCTTTACATTCCCAGCTTCCCTTTAAGCCAATATCATGCATCATTTGATTTAATTTATATTCAATACTTTGTGTGCAACTGTGCATTTTTCATATTTTGTTAATGAGATTAATCCACTAGATTTAGATATGATTTTCATTTTATATTATTGCAGCGACATGGGTGATAATATGAATAGCATTGCATCTAATCATCCTCAAAAGAAGAGGAAAAATCAGTCTAAAGTGTGGGATGATTTTACTGTAATTTCTTCTGGCACTTCTGAGTATCCGGATAATAGGAAGAGAGGGAAATGCAAACATTGTATGACTGTTGTTTTGGCTGACGGTAATAATGGTACAAATGGCATGAAACGACACTTATCTAGTTGTCCTAATTATAGTCGTTTTGGTAATCGCGATGTGGGACAAATGATATTAGAATCATCAGTTACAGGGAATATGGGATTGAGGTCTGTAAATTATGATTCCGGAGTTCGTCGTGAAAATATGGCAATGATAGTTATCATGCATGAATTACCTTTCACCTTTGTGGACTATGAATATGTTAAGTACTCGTATACCTCTCTTGTTCCTGAAATTAAGTGTGTTTCGAGAAACACAGTCAAGGCAGATATATTAAAAATCTACAAAAGGGAGAAGAGAAAACTTTTTAATTCATTGCAATCTCTTCCAGGGAGAGTGTGTTTGACTTCTGATATGTGGACTTCCATTACATCTGATGGTTATATTACTTTAACTGCTCATTATATTGACGAGGATTGGGTGTTGCAGAAAAGGATTTTGAATTTTTGTTTTATGCCACCTCCACATAGTGGTGTAGCAATTGCCGAGAAAATTTCTGCTTTGTTAGGGTCTTGGAACTTAGATAAGAAGTTGTTTTCCATTACTTTAGACAATGCAAGCGCAAATGACACATTTGTTGGAATTTTTAAAAATACTTTGAGAATTAAGGATGCATTGCTAGTTGGTGGTAATTTCTTTCATATGCGATGTTGTGCACATATTTTAAATCTTATGGTCCAAGATGGTCTTAAAGAAATTGAAAAGATCCTTGATAAAGTTCGTGATAGTATCAAGTTTGTAAAAGGATCACAATCTCGAAGGAAAAAGTTTTTGGAGTGTGCTACACAATTGGCATTTGATTGCAAGAAAGGATTGGTGCAAGATGTGGTTACAAGATGGAATTCTACATACCTCATGATTGAATCTGCGTTATATTATCGTAATGCTTTTGCTCATCTTGCTTTGAGTGACACAAATTACGTATTTTGTCCCGAGTTGGAAGAGTGGAATCAAGTGGAATATGTTTTTAAGTTTTTGAAAATATTTTATGATCTAACTAATATATTTTCTGGTGCAAAGTATCCGACAATAAATCTTTTCTTTCATGGAATGTGGAAAATTCAAGCTCGCTTGAAGGATGAATTGAATAATCCGAATCATTTCATTCGATCCATGGCTTCAAAAATGCAATTAAAATTTGACAAGTATTGGAAGGATTGCAATGAAATATTGGCAATTGGTGTCATTTTAGATCCTCGGTTCAAAACAAAAGTGGTTGACTTTGCTTTTTCAAAGATTTATGGTGATGAAGGCAAGTTCAAGGTTGCTATAATTCGCGATAAACTTCAGTTGTTGTTCGAGACATATTCTCATGAATTTAATCATTCAAGTGGAAATGTTTCATCCACTAGCAACCAAACGCCACAATTTGTTGAAGCAAATGATATAAGCGAAGATGATCTATATGCTATGGTATGTTTTACAATTATGATTTTTTTTTAGTGTTTGATTTAGTTGTGGTTCTTACTTTATGATTATCTTATTGTTTATAATTGTGTGTTAGGGTTATGACTTTTTCCAAGGTGATGATGTTTCTAATGAACAACAATCGGAATTGGATATTTACTTGCATGAGCCATTGCTTGATAGAAAGAAGAATTTAGACATCATAGATTTTTGGAAATCTGTTCAATATCGATATCCAACGTTGAGTATGATGGCACGTGATATTTTAGCCATTCCTTTAACTACTGTTGCTTAAAGTCGCTTTTAGTACAAAGACAGGTAGAACACTTGACAAGTATAGAAATTCTCTTTTACCTGAAAATGTTGAAGCATTGATATGTTGTCGTGATTGGGTGAATGGAGCAAAGTTGAAGAACAAATTTGGTGAGCATTATATAATTAGTTATTTGATTGGTAAACTATAAGTCTAAATTGATTTGTTGTGTTTGATTTTTTAATTTTTTTTATGTAGATGCTCGAAAGAAAGAGTTTGATGATATCAATGCAGAAATGTTGAAACTGAAAATAGATCTCAATCCCACAACTTCTGGCCCTTCTGTGCAAGCTTCAAATGATGTGGACGTTGAAGATGTGGGTGACGAAGATGATGAAGTTGAAAGTTTAGGTACCGTTGCTTTATTTATTCTTATGTTTAAATGATCGAGCTTTTAAAAATAATGAAAACAATTTTTTTTCTAATGTCTTTCAGATGAATGATTTGAGGTTGAGGGGTTAGAGATGGACTAACGGAGAGTTGAAGTTGAAGGATGTAGAATTGTGTGGGATGACTTGAAGAACTACACTTAATTTTTAATTAAATGTTTGTGTCACGAACTTTTTTATGTTGTTGATGTTGATGCATGAGGATGTGGTGAAGATATACTTTGATAATTTGGACTATTGAGAATTTGAGGTGATATCTTTTTTTTTTGAAAACTTTTGTGATGTTTATATTGCAAATTAAAAAATTATGATATTATGTATTTATTTTTTGGTAATTGATGACTTGTAGTTGTAGACTTGTAGTTGTAGTTGTAGAGACTTGTAGTTGAATGGCTTTTTTTTAGATAATTGATAAATAAAATATTGAATCATATTTAAAAAAAAAAACGGGCAAAACCGGTCCCGTATGTTTTACAAACATACGGGACTGGACAAAAAAAACAGTGCCCGTTTCAAAAACGGGACCGGGACCGGACACTAAATTTAAACATTTTTGAAATGGGTGTCCAGTCCCGTTTTCGTCCGTTCCCGTATTTTTGCCAGCCCTAGCTGTGAGCATTAGGAGTTGAAGACAAAGGCATCTTCCTCGTTCACCCACCGTGGCCGCCACCCTTATCGATAACATCAATCTTCCTTCGAGAGCTCGTTGATTTCATTTTTATGTGTGTTGTTTCCTTCATTTTTGTTAGGTCAGAACTTCTAGTAATACATCCTTTTGGGAAGATGACCACACAGTGGGTGAGTAGAAGAGATCTCACGATGCAAGGTACGCCACCACATTGGCGTGTGCGCACGCAATGTGCACTTTGTCGTTCAACTATTGTTTTATGGAGCTCTGTTTTTTGCCACTTGATTCATCTTGATCTGCATATGTATTATCCTACTTTAAGTTGTTGTCCCACTTAGGTATTACGTCGTTCGAGAAATATCTGATGGATTCTGTTTTATCTCCTGCCATATGCTTTTCTCCACATCTTTCTCAATGATATAGTGGAATCTACTCCATTCCCTTAACTATGGTTACTTCCTTCATGGTTTGCCCACGACTTAAGGTGTTTCTATGGGGTTTGCCTTCATGTTATGGTAGCTTAGTGATGTTACGACCTGTTGTTTGGTGGTGCATGGCAAAATGCTTTGTGTTGTCTTGGTATCCAACGACATCAGTTATGTGTGGGTACTCCATGATTCAAGTTTCAACTCATTGCTTCCCTGAGTGCACTCGTGAAGTGTTGTTTGTTGTGGCATGGTATTTCATTTGGATGGGGAAAGGTACGTATGTGCAAATTGATTGTAATCTTGTTGCATAGGAAGTGTTTGCTGAAATATTATTGACCAATTGGTGGGTATGCGACACCTTCTGGTGGGCTGGTGGGTTGGTGTCCTTGCTTCCCTTATTGAGGGCAAATCTTCAGTCTGATTTCTCTCACCCTTGCACCACATGGTTGTTGTGGATTCTTGCATGTACTCTCAACTACACACTCCCCAAATATTTGTTACTCCTTGCTTTGGTCGCCAATTGCGGTGTGCAACAAGTGTTTGATGAAAAGGCATTAATGGATATTGAGCCTAGGAATGCTTTCTTTGAGATTTTGTT
Organism: Stephania yunnanensis; assembly: GCA_039657365.1. Classification (NCBI taxonomy): domain Eukaryota; kingdom Viridiplantae; phylum Streptophyta; class Magnoliopsida; order Ranunculales; family Menispermaceae; genus Stephania; species Stephania yunnanensis. The sequence continues at coordinate 24,025,852 of CM077585.1, forward strand.
GCCTTATTTTCTTGGGTCTAAGCTTCCAACATTAGCACATGCCATTCTACATGAGCTTCATGGAAGACTCATTTTGGAGTTCTCAAAGCCTTGTGTTGCCAACACTAATGTGAATTTCATACTGTGGGACTCATGTTGATGTTTTGGGGACTTCGGCTTTGTATTGCACTTCTTGGGTTAAGGGTATGGCGCCTTCATTCGATATTGTGGCAAAGCAATTGCTTGTTCCACCGAGCGCTCCGCGATTGATATGGATCCTTGCTTGGTTACTAATACCTTAAGATCATCTCCCCATGGGGATCCATGTTCTTGGTTGCATCATTATCTTTACCACCTTGAGGACAAGGTGAATTTTTAAAGGGGGGGCAATGATAGAGTTTAGGACCACCACAATATTATTGGTGCGAGTCCAAGTTAGTTATAGGGGTAGTTGAGTAAGTTTGTAGTTGTAGTATAAATAGAGCTTTTAAGGGAGAAAAAGACATTGTCTCTTGAATGTAATTTGAGAACTCTTAGGACTTGGAATTGAGAGAGTTTTAAGACTCTTCTCAGGGTTTTCTGGGTCTTTTTTTGTTGTTTTCATAGTCGATTAAACAATAAGATATCAGGATTCTATCGGAATTCTTTCCAGATGAGAAAATAAACAATAAAACAATAGGTAGCAATAACTATTGTGATGTGCACATACGTATCAAATGTGCAGCGTAAGTGTGTTCAACACGTCATAAAAGGATAGTACATGGGTAGAAAACGGATGGGATCATGCGTGAGTTGTAACCAAGTTAACAAGTATGGTGTGCATGACACCGGCAACTATAACAAAACTGAACAGCTAACCATAAGTAGTTAATACAGTCTAATTTAAGTCTGCTTAATAAAACAGAACAAATATAACAAACTGTTACAAAATTTGTTCCTTACTATGGCATTCACTCACAAGGAAATTTTTCTTTGTGCTTGAAGGTCATTTTCTGATGATGCTGACAGGATTTTCATGCAAATTTCAACACATAGTTTACGTTATTTATTTCTTTTACAAGGTGCGCTTCCCCAACCTTACTACCTCATATATTTCTAAGAAGTGAGCCCCATATGATGATATAAAGGCAACAAAGTATAGTATTTTATCTATCAGTTTTTTTAAAAGGAACTTCGAATCATCGAAATTTATGAGCTAAAAAAAGCTTCAAAGAATTGAATACATACAAGTATATTGAGATAAAATTTCCTTGGTGAAGCATGAAAATTAAAATCTTTTAAACTCTCACCACAAACACGTCTCGACAATTTTGCCAATTCCGCTGCTGCAAGTTTGGCTTTTTTCCCAGCATATTCTCTCTTTTCAACTGAATCCAAACTCCACTTCAAACAAATGAAGAAGCAATTAAAAAATCAACAAACACGAACCATATATTTATACATATATAATTTATATGGACGTACCTCGTGATCCTCTCGTTGATAGGCACATATGAATACATCCTCTAAAAGGATTACGATTGGCTCCCAACCAAGTTTTTTCCATGGAATTTTTATGCTTAATTTTCCAACATGACCTGTTACATCTATCCCTTTTTAGATAACTCAAAAGAAAGGAGCAAGATACTAAGAAAATATGATAAGCTCAAGAAAAAAGCACCTTTATAATTAAGAACTAAAGGACCACTATGGCATGCATGCACAAGATAGGAGCAATAATGGTTTACATTAGCACAAACCAGTTACTGCAGGCAGATTTCTAAGCATTTAAGGAAAGCAGCCAAAGGTATCTCAAAAGTCAAAAATATACAGAAACCTAAAGGTCCTCACAAATTAATACAATTCTATTTCTAACATAGAACCACAACCCTACTCCCAACTCAAAAGCCCCAACGTATCAACCTTTCCTCTCGCGCACTTTACCAATCATTATCCTGCATTTCTTTAAGCCAACCCATCAACTCCTTGAATGATTATAGAGCTCATTTTTGCAACTACAGCATGAAGTACCTATCTTGGAATAATGGAACATCAATAGCATATGTGTTTCTTCAACTGCAATTTTGCAACACAACCTCAACCAATTTGCATATTTGTGACTTAATTTTAACTTTTTAACATGAATGTAACATTATTTACAATAAGAAAACGTGAAAGTAACAGCAAGCAAAGAACAGCTGAAGCTTTTCTATAGACACCCCAACGTTGAGTATACATGAATATTTCCTTTTCTACATGTGAGGGGCGTAAATGCCTATTAGTCCAATATCTATCTGAACATAGGTTCGATAGCTCATTCAATCAAACCATACAGTGTAAAGTCAATACAATGCAAATAACAAGCCTTGATAAGTATAACAATGAATAAGAGAGTTCAAGAATTTATTTCCAAAACTCTCTTAACGAAATTCCTTCGCTTCTCTTAAATCTAAATGGCAATAAAACCACGCCAGAAACAATAAGAATTCTTCCAAAAGTTCCAATCAAGTAACACATTTGAAGCATTATCTAGATTGAAAAATATCTTTCCTAAGGAGTACACACTTTGCAACATAATCCATCAGTCAAATCTAGCATTTATTCTTTAAATTGCTAGTTACTCGGATCAAATTTGCAATTCCTTCGCATTGCCTTAGGTATCGACTCACTTCAATACACTTCCAATTTAAAAGGCACCTACATTGCAATCGTCTTACGAGACGACAAATTTTACAATTTTTTCAAATCTCTTTTTTGCCGTTGATAATTAGTTTTTCAGAAGTCTGAACTGAGTCATTTCTCAAAACAAAAACATTACATTACTCTTCTCAAATTCTAAGCTCAACTTATCAAAAAATTATAGAACAAAAAATAGTAAATACATGAAAGAGAATTCAAATGGTAGATGATGATGATACCTTGCTTCAACGCGAACGGCAACTGGAGGTAATCAAAAGCTTCAAGAGTGAGCCCTACATTCTCCAACAACACTTCACCTGTAAAAACAACGAATTCACATCAACTGAAATACTAGGTCAAAGAATTCAATACTTCTATGCAAATACAAAAATTTAGGTCAACAAGAGCAATGGCAGTGCAATCAAGAATCCCTAAAACTTTTGAAGGCGGTGCGATGAGTGAGTTACTGTTCCACAATCCGATCTTGAGCTGCTCCTTCTGTATGTCCTTCACGTAGCGTCCGAGATACTCCAACAGCAACTTCTGAACGATCCCCTCGAACATCGCTAGCGGTTTTTGTGTGATCGCCGAATGATGGGGTTCTGGTTCTCACATGGCAATCCAAGTTTCGAGGTTAATCGGATGGAGGTGGAGAAGTGAAGGATCGAACAAGAAGAAGAAGAGTTTGTTCGGTGTTTATGCGCGTGAGACGACGCAGTTACTTGTTGATGTTCTGTTCTGTACATGCGAGGGTGACACTACCGTGCGTGAACCGCCAGTTCTATTTTCCCAAGCAACGTCGCGTGTTTTGTGTCTCTCGAGACAAAATGCACCGTGTTTGATTGACAGCGGGAGTGAGTTACTTTTTACATTTTTCTTTCAATAAAAATGAAGCCCGCTATGAGCACCCCACCATTTCATGAAGGCACCCTAGTTGTTGAGGGCACTAAGCATTTTACCAAGAGCACCCAGAATTTAGGCCCGAAATTTCCAAAATACCCTCGTTCAAAACAGAGGCACCCCACCACCCCCCACCACCGAACTCTTGAGCAACCACGAAATCGTCGATACCCGGCCATTGCGAGGAATCCCGAAAATCATTTGTGTTCGTTCGTCTCCGTGTTTCTCCTCCGTTGTAGGACGTTTTTCCAGTTTGAAGGCTCGGGGTGTTGGGCGATTTCGTCTCCAAATTAGGGCTCGGTTGAAGTTCGTCGTACACACATTCAAGGCGCGAAATCGATCGTTTGAAGGTACGTCGATAGTCTAATTAAGTTACATTTGGTAGAGTAGTTGTAATGTTTTGTGTGGCGGTGTATTGAATGGTTCCATTATTGGAAATTCGTGGTTCTCGGCCACACAGTCGAGAGCTTTTTTAATGTCTCGGCCAAGCATAGCCGAGACAGATGGTAAATATTTGGGAACTCGTCGTTCTCGACCAGCAGACCTGAAGAGTTCACACAGTCTCGATTACGAATGGCCGAGCTTAATTGTGTTATCTCGGTCGAGACATCACGAGAGTAACATTTAGTGTTAGTTAATGTTGTGTCGGTGGTGTACAAACGAGAATGTACTCTATGTCTCGGTTGTACATTGCCGAGACGGTTAGAGTCAACGCGGTCTGCACATCACGAGAGTAAGGTGAATTGAATAGGTTATGACATGTCGGTGATGTACAACCGAGAACGTTGCATTGATCTCGGTTGTACATTGTCGAGACTGTTGTTCCATTTTCGGTTAGGAGCGAATGAAAGTATGTCGTATTTCTCGAACCTACTTGACCGAGACAACAAAAATGGATGATTTTGAACTTTTTTTTAGAATTGTTCTTTTGGTTCTGTTCCAGGCGCTTAAATGTTGTAGTGTTTTCAGGTATGGCTCGTTCGAAAGCACCGGTGACAAGGGAGGAGGTTGGTGTTGAGGTGTCGAGGGGTAACCGGGGCGAGGCGGCCGGAGACCCCTACAGCATCTTACCGGAAAGAGAAAGAGAAGGAGAACGTAGATGTTAAGGGAAAGGCTAAGATAGATGGAAATCGTGCAAGGAAGTTAGAATTGCACGATGAGGGTTCCAACATCGACACTCGTGACGAAAAGATCATGTTGTTGCCTGAGGGGAAGATGATGGTCATGCATCGGAGTCTAATAGCAATGACTCATCAGCGGCGGGGAACACCACGAAAAATGATCGTAATGTGGGCGGGAGTAGTAGTGGTGGAGGTGGCCATAATGAATGAGAGCCACAATGGCCTGTAAAAATGTGTGCTCATTTCCTCGGTGGTCTTATAGACGGTGCGTTGTTGAAGAGCTTTAAGGATTATGTCGCATTAGCGATTTGGAGCAATGAGTTTTTAAAATTTCATTGAATGGAGTAATTTAAAACTCAGGGTTTTCACAAAGATGACGAGATGTTTTTTTTTGTTGCAGGAACGTCCGGTACTCAAGTGTATCAATCACGGAGCTCAGATCCAAGAATGAGATTTACAGTCGTGTCACCCTGACACGGAGGGACTTCAGAGGATTATTCAACGTTTTGGGTTGAATACGCTGATAGACTGTTCATACCACAAGGCCAACAAGGAGGTTATCTCTGCATTTGTGGAGCGGTGGCAGCCGGAGACGAACACATTTCACTTACCATTTGGTGAAATGTCTATCTCCTTAGAGGATGTGAGCTTCCTCCTGAAGATTCATGTGACGGACAAAGTCGTGGCAGTTGAGAACTTTGCGAGGTACACGGAGGAATCTCGCTCGGACGCTATTAAGATGGTGTCGAAACTACTTGGGGTTAGCGTCGAAGAGGATGAGGAGGAGGTGAATATCAGCAAGGGGCTCACAGTGCGCAAATGTTGGTTGAAGAGTCGATGGTGCCCCAAAGCTGGTTCGAGGAACACAAATTATCCTCCTGTGGAATGCACAGCCCGAGCATACCTGTTGTATCTTCTATCTTGCACCATGTTTGCCGATAAGAGTGGATCTCGGTGTCTATCGCGTTGTTGAAGCTTCTTGAAGACTTGGACGACGTGGGAAAGTACGCATGGGGTGCAACCGCGTTGGCCTACTTGTACCGACACTTGGGGTCTGCCACCAGAGTGCAAGTGTCTCAGATTGCTGGCTACCTCACATTACTTGAGGTTTATTATAAAATAGACTTACATTATTTTTGGTATAATTATTAGTAATATTTGCATTTGCGGACTAACTAACGTTGTTTGTATTTGCAGGGATGGGTGTATAACCATTTCAAACTTGGTATCGCCACATCCAATGCGAAATACATGGACTTCGTGCAACCTCGTGTCTGCAGATGGATTCAAAGCACGAGACCGTGATGAATGTTGACAAGGTCGGTCCATTAGGAGAACGTTGGATAGGTTGCGCCCAAGTGAGGTGAGATAGTTATCCAAATCATGTGATGAATGATGCATTTGTTTTTTTTTGTTACTAACAATGGTTGTTGCATTTTGATTAGGTCACTTGGGACCCATATGTGAATTACAGGGAGAATGGAGCTGTACACTCGATGGCATTTTACAGTGGGACGCTTAAGTACATGGATGTGGTGGAGCCCTACCATCCGGAGAGGATTTTGAGACAGTTTGGCCACGTGCAATCTATACCAGATCCTCTGTACCGCCATTTGGAAGCACATCGAGGCCCATCTGCGAACAAATACTCCGTCAAGTATGGGTTCCAGCAAGACAATTGGGAGCGTTGGCGGAACCATTTGTTGGCTCCCGAAGTTTGTGGCGACAAGGTAGAGTTCGAGTTTTTGGCTACACCGGACTACCTACCTTGGTTCCTCAAAGTGTCTCATCTTGTGATCACCAATCCGATCCATGAGGACGAAGACATGGTCGCCACAACCATCGCAGACAATGAGCTACTTGAGGTATTGAAAGTGTTATACGTATTATGCATGCCCACGTGCCATTTGTTTTCATCCCGATATGTTTTACATTAACACTAACCCGATTATTTTCATCAGCGTAATAAGCGTGCGTTGGACACGGCATTACGATGGATGGACCTCCCGCCGGAGTTGTGTACGCTTGAGTCTGCGAGGAAAATGGCGAGTGATATCGTCAATTTCCTGTCGGGAATGAGTATAGGTCCCACCACCACCACTACTACCACTCCGGCCACCGCAACCGGCACAACTGCCACATCCGCCCCTACCGAATCAGGCCCTAGCAGTCCCAGCATGGTAGCACTTCTACACACTCCACCCCGGTTAATGCTTCGCCCGCCATGGTCGATGGTCGCCCTCCGAAGAGAATGATTGGCAAGGAGTACTAAATGAAGAATTTGAAAAAACTAAAGCAATGAGTGTTTGAGGAAACTTGGATATTTTTATTGTTTGAGGAACTAGGCCAACATTTACTTATTCATGAACAACTTGATGAATGTTGGATGACAGTTTGGGTAATTTGATGAATGTTGGATAATATCTTGCTGTTGTTTAATGTTTTACATTTGTTATAGTTTATATGCAGATGTTGGATAGTATCTTGTTGTTGTATGAACCTGGTCATTGGATTTGTTATTTCTGATTTAGTTAACATAGCAATTTTTGGAACAGGTGGTGTCTCGGTCATTCAGGTCCGACACCTCGTTGCAATTCTCGATTTCAACCAACCAAACCATACGTATCACTCTCGGTGTGGTCCGGCTGAGAACGTCCATTGATCCTATATTATCCAATGTGTCGGTCATCTATGGACGAAATTAATGAGAGACTCTCGGTTAGTCACAACCGATATTATTCTAGTGCGTTCGGGCATAGGTCGACGAGCTATTTTTGTGCAGTTGTATGAACATGGCGACCAAATGCTCTCGGTGTGAAGGTATTGAGATCGAAATTTAACTCTCGATTCATCGTGTCAGAGAATGGTGGCGTATGGTCGCGCACAGGTCGACGATTCGTTACGGGACGACGTCGACAAACATCACTTTCGGTAATGTGTTGCCGATGATTCACTTTAGTTCTCGGTTGACTACGACCGAGACTATGATGTGGGTCACAGACTTGGTATGCCGAGCCGATAATTTGCACCGATACTTAAATCATAATATATCAATATAACATTCAAACAAAGTTTACAGTAAACAAAATGTACAACAACGTCGTAGCTAGATACATGTTTTATACTACGGTGTACTTAAATCTACCACGGATACGGTGTCTTCTTCAACAGTTGCAAGGGCGCGATATCTCGTATTACGAATCCATCTCGCCAACCTTTTGCGCACTCCTCAACATGCCGGTCCCAAGATGGATATAAGGATGACAGCGGTGCATTCACACGCAACGTCACCTGTCAAAGTGAACAGTAGAACATAGAAGATATTGTCACAAACCCGATTAAGGGGGAAACAAAACAATTCACAAAAAATCATAGAACTTACCATAACCCAATGGATATTCCTTTCATTTATCATGACAATGATAAGTCTGCTGTGTAACGACAACGGTGGAGCACTACGTAGAGGTAGAAATGTCGAGGCACTCCCATGCGAGAGGTTTACCAGAATGACATTAAGGGCAGTTGATATTAACAATCTCATGTATGAAAGTGTCAACCATTCTTTGAAAGATGCACCAACTTGATTATGTGGACAATGCACAACAAACTTGACAGTGTCGTAACTCGTTCCAAGCACTTCCCGCCAAAGGTTTTCATACCCGATTATCTCATCATACATCCTTCTACGAACAATCCTCCAACCGTCTATATCGGCAAGTCCTAACCCAGAGGCAACACACCGATATCCACAATTTCCATCGGCTAGCACATCGATAGTGCTCTCAACATATGGCAACCAATCCGGTTATATGCAATGAGCATAATCCATGTTAGATGCACTTTCCGTGCGTCGACCGGGCACGGCGCATTTTAGGAACAACTTTGCTTTTTCTTCTTCGTCGAACTAGAGGCCTTTCTTCTGTGGAAAGCACGTACTCAAATCCGCTCGGCAATCTAGTCGTGGAAGAATCGTCTTTATCGTGTTTTCTCTTCGATCCTACTTTACCTCTAATTGAATACCCCGATGTCCTTCCATTTGTCTTTATTTTCGCCGGTGGCACAACACCCGGTATAGACGAAGGTCGACTAATCTCCCTGAGCTGCTGAATAATACTGATGCGATCGTCCTCATCAGTGCAAACATGAAACTTTTGCAACACCCTTTCAATCTCATCGTGCACATTGTACCCAGACCGATCCACAGATTCTCAAGTATCATACTCAACTTTTGCCAGTAAACATGAATGTCCTCGAGAGGGATGGGCGACCTAGCAAATTTATGATTGTTTAGCTCGTGTGCACAAGGAAGGCCATGTGTCGTACGTATCTCGCAACCACAACAAGTGGAGTCGTGACCAACATCCTCTCCACGTGTCAATTCCTCTCTAATTAACTTAAGCGCTCTGTTGAGAGACATAACCACGCAATCGTCGATATAACTCATCAATGTATTCATGTTGGACCACATTCAAATTGAGCTCAAACGATGCCTTGATGTTGTTGTGTTGGATCCTAAGGATGCCATCAACCACATTCCACAAAGTCTCAAAATTTGTCTAACTGTTGCCAAGGTGTAGCTTCAGAGTGGAATGTGCAGACTCAGCCCTCTGTTGTTGTTTCCCCAAAGTGCATAATTCTATTTGTCCATGCGGGTACAAATTTCTCCTTGTAGGTCTTTACCTATGTGTTGTCCAAGTAATCAGTAAGACCCTTGACATTCCCAAACTCACAACGTAAGTCATTCATCCTAACTTCGAATAAGGCCTCCGAGTTGGCATACATCACGCTCGTCCACCTATCCATGAAACGAGCAAAACCATCGTTATCCCCAAACATCTTCTTAGTCTTGGTCAATACTACTTTGTTGATGTGCCAAGAGCAAATGAGGTGAGACGATGACGGAAATACTTCTTTAATGGCACTAATAAAGGCTAAGTCCCTATCGGTAACAAACACGTCAGGTTTAGGCCACCCATCCAATATGGATCTCAAGTTCTCAAGTGTCCAAACATAATTCACATGACTCTCTGATGATATGAATGCAAACCCAACGGAGAACGTCAAATGCGTAGAAGTGATGCCAACAATCTCCGACAAAGGCATTCGGTACCTATTTGTTTTGTACGTGCAATCCATCAAAATTACCGATGAGAAACACCTTAGCAACTTTATTGAATAAGGATGTGACCAAAATAAATCGGTGACGACATTCGTATCGGGATGCTTCCTATGCCACGACATCCACTTATTCTTCTTTAAGATGTGCAACATTTGTTACATTTGAGTCCTCCCACTCGCATCCTCAATTCGGACTTTTTGTCTTGCATTATATATTGTCCGCATTGTTGATACGTTTGTAACATCTCTTTGCTTCAACATATTGAAAATGTCTCTTGGCTTCACATTACCTTTTGTCATCTGCACCACAACCTCCTGCTCCCCTTATCCAATCTTCCGGCAAATGAGTGGTCGTCCAAGTTGTTCGCGGGGTCGTGATTGTGCCTCCCACATATGACAGTGACATACCACAAAGAGTCAGCATTTTCCTTGATGTTGATAAGGAAAGGGCATCCACATTTCTTCGTACCAGTTTGAGTCCTCCCATTTTCCTCTTCTTCTTCATTTCTTGGTTTCGAAGAAATTTTTGCCGCTTTCCCCTTCTCAACTCTTTGAGACATTCCCCTATATGTTCCAGACCTCTCATACGCAAGTTTCACCCTTCCCCTGCGCTTAATGCCCCCACATCATAGTGCTTCGTCACTAGCACAAACATGTTCTCCCGGCCTATCATTTGAAGCCATGAAATAGCCGTTTCTCTAAAGGGGAATGACCTACAAGGTGTAAACGTATCCTTGTAGTCTGGAAATAAAGTAGAAATCGGCATTACCTGCAATACAAACATTGTAACATTATAATCAACCAAAATGTACAACACAATTACTAAAAAAACCCAAAAACACAAGTTTTTGGTTGTACAGGTCCGATAATATAAACAGAGTTTCGTTCATGTAAGACCGAGAACTCCTTCATAGTCTCGGTCGTCCCATACCGAGACCGCCACTATGTATCGTTCACTCCATTACGTGAACTACGTAGACTTCTCGGTGCTTGCTGACCGAGACGTTTCTCTACATCTCGGTCCTGCGAGGCCGAATCAATTGCGCACATCGACAAAAAATTTGATGAACCGCATAAAAAACACATTAAATTTCAAAAATTACCTCAAGTTCAACCTCCTCTTGCACCATAGCAGTATAATCTTCCATTTTATAGTGCAAACAACTTCAGATTGGTCGAATTTACCAAACCCTACGTTGACAAACAAATCATCAATTTCACAGTTTTAATCAAATTTACAGTTTCATCGAAGCATCATATGGTTGTCAAACATTGTTACCTCGCTGTCGGATGATGTTAAGCCGCAAGAATCGATAAACGCTCGACAAACACAATTGTGGCTTTATGGTTCACTTCTTCCTCAAGGTGGTGGGGTGCCCCAGTTTTGAGTTGCAAATGGTTTGTGGGGTTTGAGTGTGTATATATGAATGGGCAAAATAGTCTTTTACATTTTAGATTAGGAAATGAGAAAAATTATGAGTGCCTTCATGAAATGGTGGGGTGCCCATAGCGGGCCTCATATAAATAAGCATCTTTTGGCATCACGGGGAATTCTTCAAGGTGTGGTCATAGAGTGCATGGTTATGGTTTACTTTTTTGCGAACCATCCCACCATCAAATCCATAAGGAAAATTCGATTTGATCGGTCTATTTTGTATATTGATGACATCACTAGTAATTTATGTGGCATATTATTTTTTGTATAAAAATAGCTTTAATGTCTTACAACAAATAATTTAGCAATATTAAACACCATAAACATTATCCCATTCAAAATTTTATTTTACAATAGACTAAAATATATAACAAAATTGATATTTCAATTAGTTGGGAAGCTCACAAATGTAAAGAGAGCCACTATGGGCATTCCACCTATTACTAAAGACACCCAAATTTTATGGTTATTCTCTCCTCTAAATTTTACCTTGATGCAATTGACAAAATTGCCCCTTCATATAAACCATCCACACTCCTGCAACACATTTTTAAATAAATTTTAGGGCACCACACATTCTTTCTCTCTCGTCTCTAACATAAACCTACGTGTTTTGTTGGTAGGCGTGTATCGATTATTGCGCTTTCACGTTATCCGATAGCAAGGTAACACTCGATTACAACCATATTAAGGTTCAAATCAACTGTTTTGGTGTGGTAAATAGTGACATTGTTGATTTGATTTTTCATTGTAGGGTTTAGTAAATTCGGTCATTTCGAAGTTGTTTTTAGCGTGAAATGATGAATATACTATAATGGTGTAAGATGAGGTACAAGAAGAGTCTCGGTATATGATTGCTGAAAGTACTTCTATCGTTTCGGCCATAGGGTTACCGAGACATATTGAAGAGTCTCGGTCATATGGTACCGAGACTCTTCAAGCAGTGTCAGTTGTCTTGGACCGACACTGCTTATTAAGTCTCATACCTGTACTACCGAGAATGTGTGTTTTTGTGTTTTTTGGTGAATCTGTTGTGTCTTGGGATGAGTCATTATGGTTCAATGTTTATGTTGCAAGTAATATCAGTTTCCATGTTATTTCTATACTACGATGATGCTTTCACTCTTATAGGTCATTCCCATCTAGAGAAGTGGCTATTTCATGCCTTTAAATGATTGGTCGTGTGGACAAGTTTGCGTTAGTTACGAAACACTTTGATGTCGGAGGGATTAAGCACAAGGGAATGATCAAATTTCATGTGAGAAATTCGGTACATTTAGGGGAATGTCACAAAGACTAGGGAAAGCCAAAGCCGCAAAACTTTCTTTGAAACCAATAACCGAAAAGGAGGAGAAAAATATAAGGACTCAAATTGATACCAAGAAATGTGGATGCCATTTCTTATTAACATCAAGGAAAATGTGGATTCTTTGTGGTATGTCAATGTCGTATATGGGAGGCACAATCACGACCCCGCCAACAACACAGATGACCACTCATTTGTTGGAAGATTGGATACAGGTGAGCAGGTGGTTGTGGTGCAGATGACTAAGGGGAATGCAAAGCCAGAATATATCCTTAACACGTTGAAACAAATGGATGTAAATAATTTTTAAACTATGTGGGCCATATACAATGCACAACAAAAATATCGAATTGAAGATGCGGGTGGGAGAACTCAAATGGAACAACTATTGCACATATTGGAGAAGAATAAGTAGATGTCGTGGCATATGAAGCATCCCGAGATGAATGTCGTCACTGAATTATTTTGGTTACATCCTGATTCAATCAAGTTGCTATGGTGTTTCCCGTCTATTCTTATAATGGATTGCATATACGAAACTAATAAGTATCAGATGTCGTTATTGGAGATAGTTGGAATCACTTCGACGCATTTGACATTCTCAGTTGGGTTTGCTTTCATATCATCAGAGACTAATGCCAATTATGTTTGGGCACTTGAGAACTTGAGATCCATATTGGATGGGTGGCCTAAACTTGATATGATTGTTACAGATCAAGAGTTAGGCCTATTAGTACTATGGAAGAAGTATTTCCAACATCGTCTCACCTTCTTTGCTTTTAGCACATTAACAAAGTAGTTTTGGCGAAGAATAAGAATATGTTTGGGGTTAACGAAGTCTTCGCACATTTCATGGATAGGTAGACGAGTGTGTTGTATGCTAAATCGGAGACATCATTTAAACTTACTTAGAATGACTTACAGTGTGAGTTCGAAACTATGAAGGGTCTTATTGATTACTTGATAACATATGCGTGAAGTACTATAAGGAAGAATGTGTACTGACATGAACATATCGAATTATGCATTTTGAGAAAACAATAATGTAGAGGGTTGAGTCTGTGCATTCCACTTTGAAGCTACATCTTGGCGACAGTCAGACAAATTTTGAGACTTTATAGGGTCTAGTAGATGGTCTTCTTAGTATCCAACATAACAACATCAAGACATCATTTGAGCTCAGTTTGAATGTGGTTCAACACGAATATGTCGATGGTTTGTATGGTCGGTTGTGTGGATATGTCTCTCAAATGGGCGGTTAAGTTAATTAAGGATGAATCGAAACTTAGAAATGATGTTGGACATGACTCTACTCGTTGTGGTTGTGAGATCTGTACCACGCATGGTCTTCCTTATACACACAAGATAAACTTCCATAAAATGGTCGGTTCACCCATCCCACTCGAAGACATTCGTATATACTGGCGAAAGTTGAGTATGGTATCAGAGAATGTTATAGATCGGGTTGGATACAATGTGAACGATATTATCCATTTTATTTGAGTACTTAGTCATCTTAACATGAATTTGTCGAGTCTTCTAGTGTACCCGTAATTCGCCTCTTCGATACCCATGTTGATACGCATTTCGAGGCGATTACCCGTAACATAATCTAGCATGACATAACCATACAACATACACATATGCGATGTACTAAAAATTAAATTTATAAAATGCATCGTAAATAAGCAATTCAATTCATAATTTATTAGTGTACCTAGGTTGACGTGTGTCTAGCCTACCCGCGGTGTCCGCGTGGATCCGAGCTGACATCCATGTCTGAAATCGCGAAATAAATAGTGGCGTTAATAAAATGGGTCGCTACAATTTTTCCTAACTAAGTGAAATTTCGTCCCGAATTCGAATAAAAACTAATCATCGTACCATGAAATAGCTGAGGGAATGGCTCTCGTATAGTCAACGCAAGCTCCCATGTGAGTCCCTCTGTCCCATGGTGCTGCCATGAGCTAAGATCTTAGAGAACTCCCTGTTCTTGAGAACTTGAACCCTACGGTCAAGAATCGATGTCGATCGCTCCTCATAAGTCACGTCAAGCCGAACCTCAATATGTCATAAATCAACCGTCGGTATCGGTCATGACCTAGCCAGTCTCAACATAAAGATGTGAAAATGTCGGATGAACCCTATCTAACTCAGCAGGTAACTCTAAGTGATGCGCGTCATTGCCAACTTATGTTGCGACTATGAATGGTCCTATAAACCTCGACACCAGCTTAATCACAAATCTTTGTTCAAAGGGGAAAACTTCGGGTATATTCGTGATATCAATACACATATTTCTTTTGTCTGTCTTGTGCGGCTCGTAGTCTTTAACGAATCTACCTAATCTTCTCTGTGTGATCAACAATAATTTCAGACCCAATGGTTACTGTATCTTTCACCTCTGCCTAACAAGCATGTGATCTATAGGGCCTCTCATATAGTGCCTCAAACGGTGGTATCTCGATACTCTCCTGATAGTTGTTGTTGCATGCAAACTCACACAAAGGTAGATAATCATCCCATGGACCCCCAAACTATAATATACAAGCCCTGAGCATATCTTCCAGAATTTGTATCAGCCACTTTGACTGTTCGTTTGTTTGAGGATGGTAAGTCGTACTAAACTGCAACCTGATGCCAAATAGCTATGACATAGCCTCCCGGAATCTCGAAGTTAATTTGGGATCTTTGTCCGATACAATAGATATTTGCACCTCATGCAATTTAATAATCTCCCACTCAAACAATATGTTCAGTTGTGGGAACGTGTATCTCATTGATAAAAGAATGAAGTGAGCCGATTTTGTCAGCCTATAAATCACAACCCAAACTACATCATGAGGCCTCGACGTTTGCGGTAGTCCACTGACTAAATCCATAATGATGTACTCCCATTTCCATCGTGGAATGGGCAACAACTGTAATAATCCACCAGGTCTCCGGTGCTTAGCCTTCACCTATTGGCAAACATGACAACTCTAGACATATGCTTCCATGTCAGCCTTCATCTCCGGCTACTAGAATAATCACATCAAGTCATAATCAACTTGGTTTGGCCATGATGAACTGCGTAGCAAGACCAATGTGCATCCTTCAGAATCTCGTCCCATATCTCTTAATCCGCAGGTATACACAACCTCATTCGGTGTCTCAAGCACCGATCCGTCATCTCTGCCCAATCGATAGATTCTAGATCCCGAGCAGGACCATTGAACCAGTCATAAAGCCCATCATCCCTCTGACACTCAACAACCCGCTCAATAGATACAATTGGAACTCTCATCTAACAACAAATGTGTTGCTCACCGTAGTAGTAGTAGTTACCTATGCCATGCTCATAACTGATGTCGCCTGTAGCAAGCTATGCTCGAGTGTCATATGTCACAAAATGGTCTAACTGTTAATCTCACTCTTGCTCAATGCATTAGCTACGACGTTCGTTTTCCTAGGGTTATACTCAATAGTGAAGTCGTAGTTCTTCAGCAACTCAAGCGATCTCCTTTGACGCATGTTCAAATATTTATGAGTGAAGATATAACATAAACTCTAGTGATTAGTGTATAAAATGAACCTCTATCTGTATAGATAGTCCATCCAGGCCTTCAGAGCAAAGACGATTGTTGCAAGCTCCAAGTCGTGTAATGGATAATTCCCCTTATGGGGTTTCAACCGTTTGGAAAGATATGCAATTGATCTACCCTACTACATCAACATGCATCTTAGACCAAAGCCTGATGCATCCGTACAAACAGACTAAGTCATGCCCGCTCTGACGATGTCGGCACTGGTGCAGAAGTCAATCTCTTTTTCGGCTCACAGAATGCCTGCTCACACTCCTCTAACCAATCAAATCTAACATCATTCTTGGTCAGTTTCATCATCGGCGCTGCAACATAGGAAAATCCTTGTACAAATTGTTAGTAGTATCCTGCTTGTGGCCGCCCCTCCACCCTGGGGTGTCTTCTCTCTCGTACGCTCCTTGATAGGTGGCCCAACTACACGTGTCTGACACTTGCCCGTCTATCTCATGTCTCGTTAATCGTGTCTATGTGTGTGTTATCAATTTAGTGAACCAATTATTCACATTAATTTTAGTTTATTTCCTTAAGTTCAATTGTATGTAGCTTATTCAAGTCTTAGCCTTGCTAGTGATTTGTGCATTACAGAGTTGCAAATAGATAATTAGTATTTTACAGTGGAAGTCTTAAAGTAACATTAACATGTATTTTCATTAACTCTTAAGTTTTATAAAGTATCAGTCATACTGTGGAAAACCTGAAATAGTACAATGTATATATAAAGTGATAAAAGTAAATATATACAAGTACACATGTCTCATCAATCTCCAATAAACCTAAAATATATAACAAAATGATAAAATAAACACCTATGATTAGTGCGTCGAACAATAGGCGAGCTTAGAGATAGTCGCCAAGAATCTCCTTACCCTCACTCGTAAAAGGATCCGCACTCAGCCATCACAACGAAACAGATGACGAATCCAGTAAGTAAAATCCCAAGGAAATTTACTGAGCATTCATGTGAAAAAGTAAAGGAGTCCAATAAATACTGTTAAATAAACATGCAACCGTAAATGGATAATCACATGCATATATAACAATAAAAAACAAATGTGTGTGCCAGTTCTAGCTAGACTGGACCGTACTTCAGATACCTTCCCCAAGATCCCACTAGTGGGCGCACCCAACTAGCCCTTCACCTAGTCTTCTCGGTGGTCGGTGTAAACCTACGATGCACTGACACATGTACCGATAAAGTAGCTTGGGTCGTGATCCACTAAAGGTTCTTGATACACATGTTATAGTATAACGTGCCTTAGACGCATAACAGAATACCCGGTGGGAGTAAACTCAACCAACCGTCCAAATAGTGACACATATATAGATAATTGAGTAAATAAGGAATAGAACTAGGAAATAGAGTAAAATAGTAATGAAATTAAGTAAATATTCAAGTGACGTTCTTGTGGGCTTTACAAATCCCACACACGCGCTTCGACTTCTCCCGACTCCCGAATCCAACCCCACCTAGCTCCTCGCTACCCGAGCTATATTCTCTTAGTTTCTGAAGTCGGTTAAGTATGTTTATTATGTATTCAGATTGGTTGAATAGGTTTTAAATAAATCTTCCCAAATCCTTCTAAAGACTAAATAAAGTCTCAATTTCGTTGTTATGTTACAACACATTTTTAGTCAAATGAAATGGTCCAAATCTCAAAATCTTGCATTACTAGAAAATTTTTTGGTCTCTATCTTAGCTTTCCGAAAAGGTTTAGTTTGCAAAATTCCGATTTAAAATGAAAAAAATATCATAATTATCTAAACATAGCTCTAATTAGAACCTAATCCGACTAGCAGACTTAGAAAATTTATTTATACCAATATATTGTTCCAAAATAATATGATTTTTGTTCACAAGGCAGTTAACATACTTAATAATAACATACTAAAAGATTAGCTCATTTGGATAAGTAGTTAGGGAGTTATGCTTTTAATAATTTTAGTTTCAAAAATTTCGTACTACATTTCAGTACCTATTTGTTGAGCACTTTTGGACCCAAAAACATTTGAATTACAAAATCTCGAGTTGGTAAAAGTTGTTCCCCTTTAAGTTATATTTCAAATGCCAATAGTTTGGGTCGATGTCAATTTGAAATGAGCAAGTTATGACCAAATTACATAAGCTATTTCATAATACAACATGCATAAATTCAGTTTTGGTCTTATAACTTCAAAAATTCTTATCTTTTTTATTTCAAATCGAAATTAAGAACTTCAATATAGCTGGATTATCAGCTTGAAATGAAGAATCCAAATATATAAACCAATTACAAATACTTAATTATCTACCCTTTGAAATTATCTAAAAATCCGAACTTGTTTCA
The DNA here is from genome assembly GCA_039657365.1 of Stephania yunnanensis. Taxonomy (NCBI): domain Eukaryota; kingdom Viridiplantae; phylum Streptophyta; class Magnoliopsida; order Ranunculales; family Menispermaceae; genus Stephania; species Stephania yunnanensis. The sequence continues at coordinate 24,044,277 of CM077585.1, forward strand.
ACTTGAAATAGAGATAAGATGTGTACCTAGTTGATGTATCACCCTAGCTTGATCATTCTCACCAGTATTCTATGGATTCCCTTTCTCTCTTTAGAAATCTCATTCTTCGTAACGATTAAGATCTATAAATGATTTGGTTTGCAAGTTGTTTGATCAACTTATCTTATATATTAAGATGTTATTAATTTCTAGCCATGGATCTCCATGCATTTACGTATCCCGAAACTCATCTAATGGCCTATCTCTTGACACTTAGCCCACTTACTCACCATTATCTTCCTCCTAATGTCGCCAATTTGATACTCATTAGGCTCCTAGATATGCCAATGTGTATCTTAAGGACAATCCTATATTTTCTAATTTAATTAACCAAACTATAGGCCTCATGTATTTGATTCAATTACATTAGCTTAGGTCCATTATAATATATATGGTTAGTGTTCGTAGAACTCATATGTACACATTAGTGGTTCACTAATCCCTCGACTACTCGGCACTCGATGCCCTGCGTCTCGACATGTGTTTCTAGGTATTTCATAACCTATTATTTTAATTTAATGAACTTAGCCTATGGTTACATTACCCATTTTAATTGATTAATTAATCATCTTAACATGAATTACTTGAGTTTCCTAATGTACCCGTAGTTCACCTACCCAACCCCTGCATTGACACACTTTTCGAGGTGAACACCCATTACACTAACTCGTATGTTAACAACATACACACATATGATGTAATATAATAAAATAATGTTTAAACATCACACCTAAGCAACCATCATCCACGAATAAAATATTCCCTCGGTTCTCGTGTCTGAGTCAACCGAGTTGTCCACGTAACGCTCGAATTACGACTGTTAATCCCCGAAATTAATGCTAATCCTAGTTTAATTAATTTTTGTCGTTACACTACTAGTCCCCGAAAACTTGAATATCGACAATTGACTCAGGCGTCCTCCAGTCAATGATAGCCCTGGATCTTTTTGAATCCACAAAGATACCTTGATCGCTGATGATGAATCTAAAAAACTTCACTACACTCAACTAGAAGTCACACTTGCTGAACTTGGCGTACAACATGTGCTCTCTCGGTGTCTTTAAAACTTCCCTGAGATGTCTCTCGTGCTCCTCACAAGTCCTACTATAGATCAAAATATCATCGATGAAGACTATAACAAATTTGTCCAAATATGGTCTCAAGACCCAATGCATCAAATCCATGAAGATCGTTGGGGCATTAGTTAGCCCAAATGGCATGATTGTGAACTTGAATAGCCCGTATCTCGCGCTAAAAGTGGTTTTTGGATGTCATCTGAAATCCTCTACTGATGATGACCTAAGGGAAGATTTATTGTCAAGAAGAATCTAGCGCCTGCCAACTGGTCGATCAAATCGTCTATCCTAAGAAGTGGGTAACGGTGCCTTACTGTCACCTGATTTAGCTTCTTGTAGTCTATGCACATTCTCATCGAACCATCATTCTTTTTCACAAACAACACTGGAGCTCCCCAGGGTGACATAAAAAGCGGGTTAAGTCATTCTCCAATAAATCATTCAACTATCACCTAAACTCCTCCTTCTCTAATGGTGATATCCTATAAGGTCTGCTAGCGATCAACTGAGTCCCTAATATCAGCTCGATGATAAACTCAATCCCTCGTGGTTGTGTCAATCCTAGTAGATCATTTGGAAATACGTCGATAAAGTCTCTAACAACAAAAAAGTCCTTAATCCTGACCCCAGTCCTAACCTTTGGCTCAACTATCGCTGCAAATGCCTCCATCTCATGTGTTGTAGCTAGTCAGCTCCCAGTGATAGGTAAATCGATTGCAAATATAACTAGTGATAACTCTAGTATTCTAGGAATGCAAAACTCAACTCTCTTACTAAAATAATATATTCGTGCATGATAGGGTGACAACCAATCCATCTTGAGAAGAGCGTCAAACTCTAAGTACTCTAACTCTCAAAGATCCGCCGGTAATTGATGTTCCTCGACCTATATCATCACGTCTCTACATATCCGATTTAAATCTTGTCCCCAGCAGCCGTACTGAGAACTTGGTGCTTGTCTAGTGTCTATGCAATTAACCCTAACTCTCCAACAACCCACCCAACAATAATTAATAAAGTATTACCATAATTAAACATAACATGCATAAGTGTACCATAAATATGTAACGTACCCTCGACGAGCTATCCGATCGCTCCATTGTCTGGCTGCGCTATCGCATGGGCCCTCTCTTTGACCTATTTTGGTTCTCGTCATGGCGACGGTGGTGCTCTGCATTCTATCCTTAAGTGTCCCCGTTGACCACACTTATGACATCTGCGTTTTTCCTCCATATCAGCTTGTCCGCCACCATATCTCTGGCCCTGACTTTGGTCTCTCTGACCCCTATCATGTCCTCCCTAATCCCTACCTTGATGGTACATATGTGGTTGTAGCCTGCACCTATCAATCGATGTTGGTGTTATAGCTTGAATCGGTCGTCTCTCCTTATAATGGAACTGACTATACTTGTCTCGTTTGTCATCCCTCCGACCTTTGTCCAAATGATCATTCTGTCTCTTTGGCATCCGATCCGGCCAAGAATTTTGCTAAGTCTGTATCGCAGTCCCAGTAACACGTTTGTCATCCATCTTCATCAGATAGGTCCCGTGCTAAAGATTGGTCAAATATGTCGTGCAAAGTGGTAACCCCATATGACACCACTGCATCGACAATCCTATCATCAACTCCTCGGGTGAAGTAGTATATATGTTTCTGCTATGTCCCCATTACATCCATAGAGAACCTAAGTAGGTACCGAAATCGCTCCATATACTGCATCAACATCCGATTACCTTGTTTCAAGGTCAGAAACTCCTCTATCAGTCTCAACCTTACCTCTATGGGTATATACTAATCATAAAAAAATCTTTAAACTCCATCCATATCATCGGCTCTAGGTGGGTGTCCTGATAGGTGGTATAGCAAACCACTGCATGACCTCGCAGAAATGCTCCAGAAAGGCGTGTTTGAACACTAACATAATTCCTCATTAGCTTATAGAAACGCTGATGAGACACTATCCATTTCCCTGCCGCCTCAAGTTTACCACCTCCGTAGAAGAACCCCATTTAGAACTTCATGAACTCTCATAAAAGCTTCACCTATGAGGCCAAGACAAATCCTGATGCAATAGAAGTTGTAGGAGTAGCAGTCATCTGATCAGTAGTCGTGGGTGGTGGCGTAGGAGTCGGTGTCTCCAGTGGAATAACAACTTTTATAGCTTTCCCTGCCTATGTCTCCACAACTACTTTCTCAACTGGTGTTTGGGGAACAACATGGGCGACGACTGTCCTCGTACGTGTTTTAACTACCCCAAGGTCCCGGGTTGCTGTAACTGTGGCTGTTGCAAGTGCCATAAGTGCGGTAGCCTGATCCCGTATTAATCGTAGTACCTCGACCATCTGAGTCTCCTGGGCCGAGAGACGATCCTCTACACTCTCAATAACAAGGTGGTCCCTAGCTACATCGCTAGTCATCTAGTCTCATGAGGATTAGTTGACTGTCTGTCCATGATCTACATCGAGAACGTGCTCCAGATCAGTCTCTAAGCATATATACTTATATCAAATATATAACAAAATATAACTCGTATATAGACTTTAACTCTACCCTCCTCGCATCATTCCCAACTAAAGTTCTAAGGCCATAACATCGGGTTTCCACATCTAAAGTTTATTATTTAAATTTTATGCTCTTTCATTTAAATTTTCCAAGTTCTTAGAACTCTAGTCTTTGATACCAAATATGGCGTCCCCACGCCCCGAGGCCATTCCGGGGTGTCGTCGTATCGTGCGTTCCTCACCCGATTGGCTTAGCAACACGTGTCTAGCACCCGCCCGTCCACCTCATGTCTCGATTATCATGTCCACGTGTGTGTTATCAATGTAGTTAGTTGATTATTCATATTTTCTTGAGTTATTTCCTTAGGTAATTAAAGTTTCTTAAGTTCAGCTATTTGTAGTTTATTCGAGTCCTAACCATGCTATTGGTTTGTATTTTACAAGTTAACAGTAAAATCAGTGGAAGCCTTAATTTGATGTAAGTAAATTATTAAATTAGCATGATATACATTTTCCATAAGAGCATATCCTATTGTGGAAAACACGGAAAAATACTCTGTACATAGGCGACTGTATCATAAAAGTGTATATATACAAGTACAGTGTCACTCTAGTCTCCCAATACCCAAAATAACATAAAATGTCAAGACAAACACGTACTAGTAGATCCTCGATGGCAGGCAATCAGATGTAGTCGCTTAGGATCCTCTTACCCCTACTGATACTAGGATCTGCACTCAATCATCACAAAAAATAGATGACGAATCCAGTGAGCAAAATCCAAGGCACCCCTATGAGCATTCGAATACTAAAGTAAGGAAATACAAGAAATATTGTTAAATAAACATACGAAATATAAGACAGACAACTTTAATTGGCTTATCGCATGAATAAATAACATATAAGCTAAACAAATGTGTGTGCTCGCTCTAGATAGACTAGACTGTACTTCATATCACCAACATCCTACTAGTGGGCGCACCCAACTAGCCCAATAACTGGTCCCTCGCGGTGCTGGCCAAATCAGTTGAGTCACTGATAAGTGCACCAAGGGTAAGCTTGAGTTGCCAATCACTGAGGGTCAAGTCATACGTGCTACAATCTAGCGCATCATGAACACCCAACGAGGAAATCCGAGGGAGTAAACTCAACCCATGTCCAAGTAACAGAATGGAATAATAGAAATAGCAGGAAATGATGAAAATGGAATAAAAAATAGAATCAAATACTCATAGTTCTTTAATTGGGTTTTACAAACTTCAAACCGCTCTCCAACCTCATCGAATTCTCGTATCTCACCCGATAAACTCCCTGACACCGAGCAACGGTCCCATAAGTCCATGAAATCAGATTTTATAAGTTTTGATTGTTTAGAAGTGTTTAGATATGTATTAAGTTAGAAATCACCAAAACAACCCTTAATGTTCAAGTTTCATCTGTCATTAGCGCGCTAATGGCTTTGCCTAACGTGCTTGGGAATCGATCTAGCATGCTACTATTCTTCATTTTGAAAACTAGTTAAAATCCTAGATTGGTTAGCGCTAACCAACCTAGTTAGCATGTTAATTGCTCTTTGTCACATAATTCTCAAATTAAGAATTATGTCCTTTCCCATCCTAATTAGATAACCTAACCTGGTTTACACACTCTCCACACAACAGTGACTTCAAAACATCATTTAAACCAATTTCAAAACATCAATCAGATCAAAATCCTTAATCCCATGAATTCACTAGTTTTTCCCAAACCACCAGAACACCAATCATTCAAAACCAGTTGTGAATTCTCATTGGAAATAATCATTAAACATATAATTCATCAAGTTTTTATCAAAAACCAGGTATCTAACCCTCCAATTCAAATTACACTAAAACACTAATTTTAGTTCATTTGAAAGTGTGAGAGATGAAGGAGAAGATTACCTTGTTGATTGATTTTCAATTTGAGCTCCAAAGTGTTGAGTTCCAGTTTGAATCTTCTCTCTCTGGTTTTCTCTCGGAATTGCATGTAAATGAGTTAGTGGATATGAGTAATCCACTCACTTGCTATATATATGTTTGGTTTTGATCAAGTGTGCTATGCGTATCTTAATGATTATCTTGTAGTATATATACATGTTGTATTCATAGCTTAATGACTCTAATAGCCTACTACTATCCTAGATTTACTCACTAGGATCATCTAGATACCCATCAAAGGCCCACATTATTTAAATCAAACTATAGGCTTATTATCATTTGATTTAACTACATTACATTAAGTTTCATTAAACCATATAGTTAGTGTTTTCATTCACCAAGATTAACCAACTTGTGGTCCCATAAACCTTTGGCTACCCGGTACCCATTGCCTCACCTTCCGATACGCATTATAAGGCACGTCATAGCCTATTCTGACTTAATCGACTTAGCCTATAGTTACATTAACTATTTTATTTGATTACTTATTCATCTTAACATGAGTTTGTCGAGTTTTCTAGTGTACCCGTAATTCACCTTTATGATACCCAAGTTGACATGCATTTCAAGGCGACTACCCGTTACACGATTTCACATGATATAACCACACAACATACACACATGTAATGTACTAACAATTAAATTAATAAAATGCATAGAAAATAAACAATTCAACACACAATTTACCAATGTACCTAGGTCGGCGTGTGCCATAGTCTACCCACAGCGATGCACGTGGATCTGAGCTAGCGTCCAAGTTTGAAATTATGAAATAAATAAGGGTGTTAATAAAATGGGTTGTTACATGCGTTTTATCCAATGGGTAGACTTATAATGATAAGAATGTGACATTTTCATTGAATTTAGAAAATCTATGGATGGCTAAAGGCTATCAACCTATTATGAATTATGATTTAATGATTACAAGGTTTCATATAAAATTATTATAGCTATATTGTGAAGTGATCCTATGTTTTAGAGTTTGAAAATAATCCGATTATATTATGATGTTTGAAAATAATCCAATTATTTTATGATATTTAGTGGGGGTTTGTTTATATGATTGTTATATATTTTATTTGCATTGATTTATTTATTATTTGAATTATTAGTTTGAGTCATATTAGGGTAGTCTATTTAATTTAAGTTGTTTAAAGTTTAGTTATTTTAATTAATTTTTATTTTGTTGACATGTTATTAAGTGTTTAACTCTCATTTAATTATATTAATTAAATTAAAATAAGTTAAATCTAATAAAAACTTTTAGAAAGATTAAATTCGTAAGAGGTTTGGAAAATCCTTAGGGAGACAATATCTTATTTTCCACTACTACAAGTTAATAGTAAAATATAAGAAATTATTGTGCATGCTCGACACGTGTCAGGTGTAGCAACTCATTATAGGCATGTCTTATTTCGAGCCATTTGCTTACGCTCCAACATGGACAAACCTAGGAAGAAAATATTTTTTCCTTGACTAATCACACCTCTTCTTGATGCTGAAAGAGTCATTCATGTTCCAAACGACATCATTGCGGATGCTTCCATCCACAACATTCTTCATATTATCCTAAATGACTTTTCCTCTCATGTTGCGCACTGCTAGTTACTTATTATCAACTTTAACGTATTGTCTATCTTGTTGATGCACTTCGGGTCCCAGCTTATCCATATCTTACTCCTCCTACGAGCCCCTCTGCTCCTATGGGTACATCCATTCTTGCAAACGAGCCTTCTACACTGCCAGATTCATTGCCAGGCTCACCACTAACTCTCATGCTTTATGGTCAATATGTGGAGCTCTCATACCTATACATGGACTACATGAAATAAGCAGACACACTCTATTGTATCTTCTGTTATGCTGGATGTCCTCCAACCCCAACTGATTCTTAGCCATCCTTTGAATTTACGTGGTTACAAAGGGGGAGCTAGTTTTTTTTGTTAGTCACATATCACTTTGAACTTATCTTATGTTTTTTGAATCATTGTATTTTCCTGCTCAACTACAATTGCTATCATATTTTACCATGTAGGATTTATGTTTATGTTTAAACACATGCATCTTATTCATCATTGCATGACTATTTTCTTCTTTAACATTATCTTTGCACATTTATTTGTTTCATATCTAATCCATTCTCCAAGTTGTGACACACAAATAATAAAGGGGGAATGTTAAGTTCTAATTCTCTAGAGTTGTCATTGTGTGTCATATCTTGTATATCGACTTTAAAGAAATGTATTTTGTTACTAATGTTTTATGCAATTATTCTTTTGTATAGCCTTGCACATGATATCTTTTATGTGGGCCCAAACAAAATATGTATTCTACAGAGTCTACAACTTGTTAAGTCTTTGGTGATCACAAATGATATTCTCATAATATCTTGTGTATCTATTAAAGTCGGCGAACATTCAAATTGCAAGCAAGGCTTACCTGTACTTAATCTCCTTATTTCAAACGCAGGTGAAGAAAAAGGAAGGCAAAGATTTGACACTCGCTATTTCCTTAACTACAAGGCTCGATCAACATGGAAAGAAGAATATTCCCAAAATACTTTGAAGGTCGTTCAAACCAACACATTGTAACTAGCAGTTTTAAGCTTTTTTTATTGATAGAAGTGTGATCACGGATGCAAAGCAACTTTTTATTAATTGATCGTTCTTTGCATTCAATGTGAGATAAGAGAAGGCATTGCCATTCTCTTTAGTTAAACACACATTAAGCTAAGGGGATTTAGCCTACGAGGGGTTCTCGGACACTAAAAGGACTTTGGATTTCGTGTCAGTGCAAAGTGTAAGGAGGAATGATTAGTGTAGTAGAACTTGGTGAGAGATCACTAGCTTGAGAGATCACAAGTTAGGAGTTCTATGTAAATCTATAAACATACTTTTTAGTGCATTTTACACTTGGGTGTGGCCCCACAGATGTAGGACGAAGTCTGTACTATGTAAACAATTATTGTATGTTCTCTATTAGCTGTAATTTATCTTTATTTGTTGCTCTTGCATTTACACCAAAAGACAAGTAATTTTAGATCTATAACCACAGTCATAATATATACAAATCTATTATTTGCGGCCATAATAACATTCTATGAAATATATATATTGTATTCTCAGATAGTATTCTCCTAGCCCAAGAAATTATACATTATGTGAAACGAAAGAGGGGGAAATGAGGGTACTTGACAATGAAGATAGAATTTGAAAAAGCTTATGACCGTGTGTCATGGAGCTTTCTACACAATACTCCGAGGTATTTCAATTTCCCAAATAATTTAATCAAGCTAATCATGTTGTGTCTATTCAGTCATTTAACAATTCATTAGAATGGAAAGAAAACATATTTCCTTGCTCCATAAAGAGGATTACGACAAGTAGATTCTTTATCTCCAGACTTATTTGTTTTATGTATAAAGAGATTGTCACATCAAATTCAAATAGCTATTGATAATGGAGATTGGACATCAATGTAAGTTTCAAGGGGTGGAGTAGGGATATCTCATTTTTTCTTTGTATATGATATAATCATATAATCTAAAGCATCAAGTCAAAAGTGAAAAACATAAGTGTAATATTGGAGGGTTTTTGCTTCACATTTTAGTTCGATTTGTGGAATGGGCATCAACACATTTGGGTTATTACCTAGGAATTCCAATTCTACATAGAAGTATGAAAAATTATCTTTTCCAACCAATTAGAGAGAAGATTAAAGCCATATTATCTAGGTGAAAAGCAAAGCTTTTGAACATTTTAGGAAGGATCACTCTTATTAAGGCAGTCACATCCACAATACCAATCTATACAATGCAGTGTTTGAAACTTCTGGCAACCTTTTGTAGCAAAATCGATAGATTGGATAGAAACGTTTTATGGGGATTAAGAGAGGAAATGAGAGAATTCATATGTTTAGATGGGAAGAGGTGTGAGAATCTCAAAAAGATGGAGGATTAGGAATTCATATATCATCATATATGAATCGTACAGTGTTGGCAAAATCGGCCTGAAAAGTTATTAGTAATACATCGATAATATGGGTAATAGTGTTTACTCAGAAATGGTCCAAAGAATCACTTATATGGAGAGCCATTTTTGTATGGAGCAAAAACTTTGAAACGAGGTCTCAAATGGAGAGTAGGAGACAAATATTTCTATAAGATATAAGACTTGTGGGATGATATGTGGTGTGGAGATACAACAATCAGGGGTGAATTAAATGGCCAAATACATGATGCAAATAAATATTGTGTAGTTAGAGATAATATTGGTATGGAAGGGGGAGTTAGAACTTCGGTTCAATAAGTATGCCTTTACCCAAAATCTTAAAAGAAAAGATAAAGGAAACTCCAATTCCCTAGAACTGTGAGCTGGATAAGTACACATGAGTTGGAATATCATCTGGTTAGTTTACTGTAGCATCTGCTTATATTGCTCTGCAACACAGCTTCTAAAGAGGATTTAACATCTTGAAAGTGGATTTGAGGACTACTTGGACCACAAAATTTAAGATGCTTGTCTGGCAATCAAATCATAACCACATATAGAATTGGCCAGATAAAAGAAGGGGTTGTCGAGTCACCAACTTGTAAGAGATGTAATATATAGATTGAAGATTCCCTTCGTGTTTTACGTGATTGCCCCAAAGCAAGGCGTGTTTGGTGGATTTATAGGGGTGACAAGTCAATAATTAGATATATTTTATAGTGTATTTTAGACCGATGTTAGATATAAATAATGATATTACACTAGATATTCTCTTATTTTTATGATTTTAAAATTAAAATAGGAAAATGAAGAAATGGAAGAAAAAGAGGAAGAATAGCAAAACAGGTCAATAAGAGAAGAAGTCTAGTGGTTAGCCAATGATATAAGATTATACTAAGAATCACCACCTACATCGATAATAGAAAAGTGCCAACAATCCATAACAAATTGGAAAATATATTAAAAATCGCCAGCTGAATCGGTGAAGCATATAAAGCCAATTCCAATGATTGGCCCAAAGATTTTTGTACAACTTAGGAATCGCTGACAAATCACTGAGGTCAGTTATGATTTTGTTTAGATTAATATGAAAAATTGGAGTTTATCTAGTATATGTATAACATAAGAAACTATAAATAGAACTAGAGAGCTTCGAAATAACTCTTTTTCGATTTCTTTTCAAACCTATTTTACATATTCAATATATTTTTTTATTAGTTTTAGTTGATGTTTGAAGTAGTATCAGAGCATTGATTTATTTAAGAGGCATTTATTTATTCAATTATATCTTTTAATTACATATTTGCAATGTTTATTTCCAGCATGAGTAAGTTGTTTGTTTATCTTAACAAACCTTAGACATGTATATACTTTAGATTGCTATATAGTTATAATTAAGGAATCATGAACTTAATGCTTTAAATCTATTCATACACGTCAATCACAAATTTAACAAGTTGTTTATGCGTATCACAACTAATGAAGATTAATATTGCATGCATAGTTACAAATATGTATTGTGGCATTTTGATTCTGAATCTATGTTTATAATTATTGAAAACAATTATAGAAGTAGTAACTATGATAATTCTATAGGGCTTTTCTCGAATGGATGTTCTAGATGATTATGTTCTAAGTTGTTTATTTATCAACATATTCTGATTTTTATTGGCTTAGATTAGGCATGATTTTCATTGAGTGTTAATGTTATTGTATTTCTATGGTGTTGAGTCTTATCCAATTGGTAGATTCCCAATGATAAGAATGTGGCTTTTCCATTGAATTTAAGAAAATCGGTGGCTACCTAAAGGCTATCAAACTATTATGAATTAGGATTTAATGATTCTCAGATTCCATGTGTTATAATTATAACCATAGTGTGAAGTGATGTTATGTTCTAGTGTTTGAAAGTAATCCAAGTATATTAAATTGTTTAGTGGGGTTTGTTTAGATGTTTGTTTGAGATATTTAAATTATATTGAATTGAGTATTGTTTAATTTAGTTTACACTAAAATTGTTTGAATTAAGTTTGTTAATTTGGTTAATTAAGTTAGTAGTTGTAGATTTTAGTTATTTGGTATTTTAATTCATGTTTAATTAGATTAACTAAATTAAGAAAAACAAGAAAAATATTTTCCCTTGCAATTTGCAAAATCCTTATGGAGACGATATCTCATTTACCACCATGACAAATAATAGAAAAATACGATAAACTATTGTGCGCTTTAAACACGTGCCAGTTTTTTGCGCCGTTGCCTAAGATTTTTAAATAACTTCTAAGGATTTTAGACATTTTATGGTCTACACACTTCGTCGTGTTAATTCTACAGGATCTTTACATCAGTTTGATCTTGAAACATATATAACTTTTAATCGGAGTTTACAACAACAACAACTTGGGGAAAATTTATCTAATAGGATGGAGGATAACAACAATAATATAATAATAATAATAATAATAATAATAATAATAATAATAATAATAATAATAATAATAATAATAATAATAATAATAATAATAATAATAATAATAATAATAATAATGCTAACAGAGTTATCGGTAATAATAACAATAATAGAGAACTCACTTTTAAACAATTAAATCAAAATGTTAAAGTATGAGCCTATGTGCATAGCATACCCCAATGGATTTCCTAAATTTGAAGTTAGATATGAATTTATTAGTGTCTTACCTAACTTCTATGGTAAAGATAATGAAGACCCATAAAAATTCATAAGGGAGTATTAACATAAAGTTAATGAGATGAAACCGAAAGAAGGTACTTTAAAACAAGTTAACTTAAAGTTTTTTCTTTTGCATTGAAAGATCAAACATAAGATTGGTTTTTCTATCTCCCACAAGATTCAATAACTATATGGACTCAAATGTTAGAAGCTTTACTAGATGAATATATGCCAGCAAGAAATATTAATTCCTATAGAAAGCAAATTACAGTTGCAAAGATGAAAGATGATGAAAACTTTAATGAGTTTTAGGATATATTCCAAAGATTAATTTCTTCTTGTCCATAACATAGATATACTCAAAGAGTTGTATTAGAATATTTTTATAAAGGACTCAATCACTTTGAAAAAAGGTTATTAGACACAATATATGGTGGATCTCTATTTGAAACCACACCTAATTTAACAAAAGAAGAAATTAATAAAATGACAAAATAATCTAAGCAATATGATGAAAAGATTGAGTCATCAAGAAACAAACTTTATGAAGTTGATAATAGAAGAAATAATGCGTCTAATGATAAAATTGATAAATTATCTAAGATGGTTAAGCCGATAATTAATGATAGATCTAATCAATTTAACCCTAGTGGATTCTCGTAATGAGGTTAAACATCCTACGTATACGTGTCTTACTCTACAAGAAGAAAATACTGAAGATGTTAAAACAATGATGAACTAATTTTTTGGTTCCCCAAGAAATCAATATAATAATAATACTTATTATTCTGAAAGACAGAATCCAAATCTTAGTTATGGTCATCAAACCAAAATTATAATACTTATAGACCAATAGCTCAAATGCAATATGCACCTAATCAACAAACTCAACAAAATACTCAATCTATGAATCCAAATTTAGGGCAAATCTTGAATAATTTTTTGAACCAAAGTCATTAAGACTTTACACTGATTTCTAAAAATCAGATTTCGACTGATACTACTATTAATGAACTAAAAAATCATTTAAGTTAAATAAATTTACAAATAAATAGGTTAATTACTCAACAGAGTAATCAAGTTAAAGCATCTACTCAAGCTACTATTGGTCCTACCAATCAAGCACAAGTTAATGCTTTATTTAGTGATAAGAAAGGCACACCTATGACTGGAAAGACATTTAAACAAAATAATTAAAAGAAAACTCATAAGACTACTGAAGAAGAAGAAGAAGAAGAAGAAGAAATGATTGCTAATGTCATTCCTACTAGAGAATGGATGGCTAAACAATTGAAATATACACCTTGTCCTTAAAGGCTATACGCATGGTATTTAGCCAAAGTTGAAGCTTATTAAAAAATCTTTACAAAATTTTGAAATAATTGAAAAGGATAAAAAATGCTAAGATTTCTGATAATTTAAATGAAGTTACGTGTTCATATTCTATAGTTCCATAACGATTAGCTGCTGCTAGAGAGGAAGAAAATAATGAAGACATTCTTACGGCGTTTATGAAAATAGAAATCAATAAACCATTAATGGAATAAATTATGCAATTTTCTAATTATGATGAAGTTTTAAAAGAATTCTCCGAATCAAAAGACAAAATTTAGAAGAATCTAAAGAAAACTTATGTGATGACCCATTACCTTAAGCTGGTAATTAGAATTAATCCAAATCCTAATTAACTCGAGTTAGGCTAGTTTAGTTTCTCAATTAGCGTGTGCATGAGTTTGTATGATGATTGGTATTTGTTTGGAATGATTGTTGAATTTATAGGTTGTAGTATAAAAATAGAATTTATATACAGGCCTATAATCGGTAAATAAATAATTAAACAATAAATAGCTAGTAGACCAAGTGCGATGAGAGGGTTGTGAAATGAATGTACACACCTGAGAATACTCGTTGACATGTTTGATGAATTTATCAGAAAGAAAATACATAAAGTGTGTATATATATTTATATATAATTGATAAATAAGTGTGTATAATAAGACCATAAGTTTTTTTTTTAATTATATCAATCGTTGGATCGCCTCGAGATGAACGTAAGTGTTGATGGTGTCAACATGTGTATCACTTTAGGATGTGTCACATTAACACCTTATTCATTATATCAGTCTCGAGATAGCATGATGCGTATCTCAAGAAAATCTATATATTTAAATTAAAACCTTCAAGCTTATTTCACAAATATAGAGAGAGAGAGAGAGAGCAGCTGAGGGTTTGCAAAGATTGAAGTAGTTGATTAGAAGGTTTTGCAACATGATTTGAGGAGATCAAACAACTAGTTCAGAGATCATTACTGTTGCTTACTTAAGTTTTTAAGTTTAAAATTCAATTCGATAGTTAGTGATGATTTCTCTGTGAATTTGTGACGACCCAAATTAATTAAACTAGGATTACCGTTAATCTTGGGGATTAACGATCGTAATTATGGTGTTACTTGGACTACTCGATTAATTCAGACATGAGAACTGAGAAAATATGTTATTTATAGATGGTAGTTGTGTATATGTGGTGTTTAAAATTATTATTATATTACACTGCATGTGTGAATGTTGCTATCGGGCGAGTTTGTGTGACGGGTGTTCGCCTTGAAAGGTGTGTTAACGTGAGTATTGAATAGGCGAAACTACGGGTACACTAGAAACCTCGACTAATTCACATTAAGATGACTAGTTAATCAATTAAAATCGGTAATGTAACTATAGGCTAAGTTGATTCAATTAAAACAATAGGCTATGACGCACCTCGAAATGCGTGTCGAGGTGCGGGGCACCAAGTGTCGGGTAGTCGAGGTTAGTGGAACCACTCACGTGTCCATATGAGTAAATAAAAATACTAACCATATGTATTAAAATGAGCCTAAGTTAAAGTAATTAGGTCAAAGAAATCAAGACCTATAGTTTCGTTAATTAATTGAAAACTATAGAATTGTCCTTGAGATATACATTGGCACATCTAGGAACCATGTTATTGTTAAATTTGTGTCACTAGGAGATAGTGGAGTGTAAGAGGGCTAAGTGTCAAGAGATGTGCCATTAGATAAACCTCGGGATATGTAAATGCATGTAGATCAATGGCTAGAAACAAATCCTACTTTAATATATAAGATAGGTTGATCAAATAACATGCAAACCAAATCATTTACACATTTTTGTTGGAGATAGAGAATTCAACCACTTTCAAGGACAAATCAAAGGATTAAACTTAGGTAATATACTTCTCCATCTCCTACACTTTCAAATGAGCCCAAAATTTGGTGTTTTAATGGAAAGTTGATATAAATTGATGAGGGAGGTTTAGGTCATTGATTACCGAGTTATCTTGATGAATTACATGTTCTATGGTTATATAAATGGAGGATTTATAATTGATTTTGAATAATTATGGTTTTTGAAAAATTTGGGAAACTAGTGAATTTATGTGATTTGAGGAAATTGATCAAATTGTTGTTGTGAGGTTGTTCTAATTAATGTTACGGGTCAATTTGATCTGGAGAATGTGATAAATGGGGTCTAGTTAGCTAATTGGGAGTTTAGGATAAAATTCTCGAGTTGAGAATTCTATCACACGGTAATTAGCGCGCTAACTAGACTAATTAGCGACCAAATGATTCTAGGCAGAAACCCAGATTTGGTTGCGTGATTAGCGCCCTAACCAGACACCAAAAATTCGACAAAAATGTGTAGTAATAATGTAGCTAGTTATAAGCCACTTTTAACACAACGATTCTTAGATTTACGGGTTTTTAACTTATTTTGGTTGAATTAACTTGATAAAAAACTATTTAATAATTTTTAGGTTTTGAAATAAATATTAGTTTTTGGAGTTAATAGACACTAAATTGATCTTAAACCCACTATAATTGAACTAATAAGACACCGAACTCAAGGATTATAGCTCAAGTACTAGGAGATAGTCGGGTCGATTCAGGAGTCCAGGGAAGTTGGAGCACAGATCGAGGTGCATAAAACCCTTGAGAATTCTTCACAGAATCCAGAGTTTTGATTTATCGATATCAGATTACATGTGTGACTATTGGTGGGCACACATGAGTTTTCACACTTATTTCGATTTTTCGTATATATTAGTTGTAGCTAAATTGCTTGCACGAGTTACTTGTGTTTAGTGCTCGTGTTAATGGCACTAGAATATATCTACGATTGTCGGGAGGGATTTAGGTTGTTCCCTTGACTTGCAATAGCATTTGGAGGGGTTCATCCAGTAACCGTAGTTTGGGTTTAGTCACTATACGCCTGTAAGTATATACGTGGTTCCTATTCAATTTATCGATTACTTGCTGATGTAGGTCAGGGTTTTCTCATGATTATATAAATGTTTACTGATTAATGCTTTACTTCTGTGCTGGTTCAGTTGGTATACGTTGTTCATTTATTTCACGCTATTGCTTTTGCTTGTCATATGTTGCCTACATTCATAGGAATATGGGTGTACTGTTGTCAGGTGTTATATTCACATGTCTCATAGTTTATTAGTTTTATTTCATGAATATTGTATGGACTTCTCTTGGGATTTACTTACTGGACTCATCACTGTATTTGTTGGGTGACCAAATGCAGATCCTTTGACGATCATTGGCAAGGGCAAGGAGATACTGGGTGACTACCTCTGAGATAATGGTGCTAGCTCGTGTGTGACTATATTATGTATGTATTTTTATTTTGTTGGGTTTTGGGGACTGTAGAACACTGATTACAAGTATTTGAGTTTTTTTCTTACCTCGCCTTGATATAGACATGGTATCTTTCTATCGGGTTTTCCACTACTTAGGATTGTTAAACACTGCATGAGTTACTCATTAAAAAACTTATGTTGTGAAACTATAATATAACTTGATAAATTGAGTAACTAGCTAACTAAATCATTAATACTCATGTAAAGATTAATTAGTGTAACTAGGGTTAGTTGAAAAAGTGTAAGCAACTAAGTAGGTCGCTGACGTTAAGGATAAACGGGTCATGACGTGGCAAGGCTTGATGACGTGGAATGCAATATAGCGGGTAGCAAGACGGCCTGAATTTTGAGCTCGCCACATAATTGTTGTTGTTAATGGTTGTAAATAGATTTATACCTCACTAAAGGTCCTCCATGATGTATTTGGTGTGCTTTAGCTATTGTTTGGTGATTTGTGGATTGAACAGTGGCTGCTGCCCTTGCTCACTGTCAAGATAATGCATGGTGGAGTGCGCTCCCTTCATTAATTGGGACGAATGCAATTAGTGGAGCTCGTCCCACCAAGTGAAGGAGCGCGCACCCACCCAAAAACATCATTTTTGTCGTAATTTAGTTCGATTTTTCTAAGGTCTTAGAGACTTACTTAGGGGCTCTAAATAAAGGGTATTAGACTTATATTGATCACAAATGGTTTGTGATATGTGTTGGATCACCGGGAAAGCGTGAGTGACCCGAAACTTAAGAAGTTTGGAAACGAAAACTTAAACCAAGGTGAGTATGGAATCGGTATTCACCAACGAAAACTTAAACCAAGTGTATGAAGTTCATATGGTTTATGGGCTGAATAGGGGACAATTCACATTGTGATGTTTTTACTAAATTGAAAATGACGTATAATGTAAATTTCTACACTGGGTCGGGGCCGCTAGGCCCCCTAAGCCCGCTCAACATGGGCCAGGCTTGGTCTTACAAATTGAAGACTAGCCTGGCCTAGGCCCAAACCCGCCAATTAAATGGGCAGGTCTGGGTTTTTGAATAAGAAAGGTATTTTTTATAAATTCCTTATATGAAATTTAATACTTTATATAAAAAATAGTGCTAGATGTGTAACGACTTGTTATCTTAAGCTGGTGATTAGTACTAACTCAAATCCTAATTAACCCGTGTTAGGCTCGTGGCTAAGTTCGGCGTACCTCGATTAGCATATTCGTGCATTTGCATGATGTATGGTGTTTGTTTGGATTGTTAAATCAGTTTATATACAAGTTGTTATATAATAAGGATGTCACACATAAGCCTATAAAACAGAAAAAAAAAAGATAATATATAATGAGTTACCGGGACACCAAGTGTGAAGAGGGAGTTGTGGCACGAATGTGCACGCTCTAGGGACACTTGTAGGCACGCCAAGTGAGTTTATTAGTGTGTAATACAAAAGTTATATATATTTATATGTTTTTAGATATATAAATATACATATTGGAAAATAAAAGAATAATTAAAATATACGGATCACTTGATCGTCTCGAATGGAGCGTAAGTGCTTGATGTGTCAAATTTTGTGTCATTTTAACGGGTGTTACTTTAACACATCAACCACGTGATCGATATCTAGATAGCGCGATGCGTATCTCAAGAAAAATCTAACAAAATCCATCATTATCTCATTTATTCGATCATTCAAGACAACCGAGAGGGTTTGGTTCAATTTCCAATCGAAGAGGATGACTCTGGGAACTGAATTGGATAAAATTAAGGAGCTTAATCCACTCCAAATTTAGAGATCATCATTTAGGTAAGTTTTGTTTTTGAGTTTATTGAAGGTGAGTTTCATGGTGATGATTGAATTGTTGAGAATTGGTGTTGTTATTGATGGGAATTGGTTGGTAACCTCATAAGAGATACTCCCTGATCATTTGGGAGTGTTTTGTTTGATGTTAGAGTATGTTGGTAAGAGCAGTGGCTCCTACCCTGTGTTCTGGTTTGACAACACACGGTGGAGCGCACTCCACCTCCCAGAGGAGTGCACTCCCTTTATCTATTGAGATGAACCCAGTTGATGGAGCGCGCCCCACCCATTGAGGGAGCGTGCCCCCACCCCTAAAAATAGAGGAGCGCGTTCCCTTCATCAATTGTGATGAACCCAGTTGATGGAACGCGCCCCACCCACTGCGGAAGCGCCCCCACCCCTTAAAACAACAACTATGCTATGTTTTTTATAAGATTTTTAAGGACTTAGGGAGTGACTTAGGGGTTCTAAACATAGGGAAATGGACCTAAATTGAGTACAAATGATTGGTGATAAGTTGTGGAACACCAAGGAAGTGAGAGATGATCGAAAGTTAGGAATTTAGTAAACGGAGACTAAACTTGAGGTAAGTACGGATTCGCTTATTTATCAATATTGCATGGCTATTTAATATATATAGCTTATGTAGTTGTTGGAATGGAATGAGGATTATGTCCGCTGTGATACCAATGTCATAGTTTGGTATCAGAGCAAGGTCGATGAAACCTAGGGGATAAAACGTATATTGTTTTTTTAACCTGATACCAATGTCACATTTTGGTATCGGAGCGAGTTTCGAGGAAGCCTTGAGAGTAGTTTAAAGGAAAGATAATAAAAATTAACAAACAAACCTTAGAGGTAGAAACTCGATGACTTAGAACCCTAGTTGGGAGGCAGACTTAAGATGGGTAGTGATAGGTTTATATATGTGTTATATTTTGTTATATATATGATATACATATATATATATATATATATATATATATATATATATATATATATATATATATATATATATATATATATATATATATCGAGGTTGATTCAGAGCACGCTTCTCGATGCAGATCATGGATAGATAGTCAACTACGCCTCATGAAACTGGACATACTAGTAATGCGGCTAGTGATTCCCCTGTTACGACGAGTATAAAGGATTGAATTTTGGCTCAGGAATCTCAGATGGCCGAGGTACTACGTTTGTTATAGGATCAGATCGCCGCACTGACGACACTTACTACAGTTGTCGCAATACCCTAGAGACTCATAAGGAGTTATAGCATGCATGGGGAGAGTCGTCACCCCGATTGTTTATGGAAACACGGACATAAATAACTACAACTGTTGTTGTTCCATTGGAGACACTAACTCCAACGCCTCTACCCACGACTACAGATTAGACACCTGATACTACGTCGGGATTTGTTTTGGCCCCATAGGCAAGATGTTGAGAGAGTTCTTGAAGTTCCATCCAAGTTTTTTCTATAAAGGCGGTGACCTTGAGGCTGTGGAGAAGTGGATAGTGTCTCATCAACGTTTCCATATGGTGATGAGGAATGATGAGAGCGTTCAGGCGTGTATTTCTTGAGCATGCTTGAGAGGTCATACAACAGTCTGGTGGACCACATATACTGATACTCATCTAGAGCCAATGACATGGGCTGAGTTTAGAGAGTTATTCTACGATCAGTACATACCCATGTATGTGAGATTGAGATTGTATATGGAGTTTTTGACCTTGAGACAAGGTAACCATACATTGATACACTATATGGAACGATTTCGATACCTACTTCAGTTAAATATAGATGTGGCTGGGACTGAGCGACTATAAATATACAATTTCACATGAGGGGCTGAAGAAAGGATTGTTAAGGCAATATTGGCATCTGGAGCTCGTACTCTGCAAGAGATATTTGATCAAGCTTTGGCACATGCGACCTTCTTGATGTAGATAGAGGGTAGGCATATTACTTGGTCAGAGGTATAGACTAGACAGAGTTCTGGACAGAAGAGACATAAAGATTGTGATGGCAAAGAGGACTGATAGTACGGTCAAGGCCGTATGGATAATGATCAGGTAACTAGAGATTATGTCGTACCTGCAATACCAGCGCTATCGCTGAGACATCTACAGGACCAGGGAGGCAGGGACTGGATATCGTAGGGTCAATGCCGGAGGTCGGGATGTGGTTATTCGACTGCATGTCGGCAGTATGGGTAAGAGGGGCACATCAAGATGGATTATCCTTAGAGATCAGTGACTCCATCAGTGGCGACACCGGTGTATACTTGAGAGCCGGTGCATGTGGTGATTGAGCCAGCCATGAGATTTCCCGTCAGAAGGTTCAAGGTATGTGATTTGTAAGTTTTTAATAATTACAGTTTAAGTTCATGCATGCATGGTGGTATTAGGATGGTATCATGGTAGATCATGGTGGTACGATGGTAGATTATTGTATTATGATATGGGATTGTCGTAGGTCGTAGCATGGCATGGAGTTGTCATGGCGAGTAAGGAAAGGTAGTGGCTTGGTATGGGATTGTCATGGTGAGTAAGGATAGGTCGTGGTATGACATGGGATTGTCATTTTGAACTAATGGAGGTTATGGCACGGCATGGGATTGTCATGGTATGTAATGGTTGGTTAGGACTAATATGTTGGGATACATGATATGAGAGGTATACATTTACTGGAGTTAGGTAATGGGTTAGGGAAACTTGAACACGAAAATCAAACTTAGAATAGGTTGCGGGGACGTTGGAAAGAGAGTGATTAATTTTGACCACCAAGCAACATGAACCTATGTCTAAGGGTAACACTACGTTCCCTGTGATGGGAGTAGTGAGGGTGTTCAAGGGACTGTAGAAGGATATTTTCAAGGTGTGAGGTCTAGTCACACGAGGATAGGCTAGATGCACAAGAACGTACTCGAGATTTAAATTTTGAGGAAGAAATATCTCCTAGTTGGGAAGAGTTGTAATGGCTTAAATTAATTAAACTAGGATTAAAGTTAATCTTAGGGATTAACGGTCGTAATTCAGGCGTTACGAGGTACACTCGATTGGCTCAGACAAGGGAACCAAAAAATATATTATTTGTGGATGATGCTTGTGTATATGTGGTGTTTAAAATTATTATTATAATATTGCACCGCATGTGTGTACGTTGCTATCGGGGCGAGTTTATGTGCGGGCGACGTTCGCCTCGAAAGGGGTGTCGATGCGGGTATTGAGTTGGTGAACTATGGGTATACTAGGAAACTTGACTAATTCATGTTAGGATGACTAGTTAATCAATTTAAAATAGGTAATGCAACCATAGCCTAAGATAATTAAATTAAAACACTAGGCTATGGCGTACCTCGAAATGTGTGTCGAGAGGCGGGGCATCGAGTGCCAGGTAGGCGAAGGTTAGTGCGACCATAAGTTGGTTAATTTTGATAAATAAAACACAAACCATAAGTATTATAATGGGCCT
This sequence comes from Stephania yunnanensis, assembly GCA_039657365.1. Lineage (NCBI taxonomy): Eukaryota > Viridiplantae > Streptophyta > Magnoliopsida > Ranunculales > Menispermaceae > Stephania > Stephania yunnanensis. Next base: position 24,066,501 of record CM077585.1, read on the forward strand.
AAGTTAGGTAATTAAATCAAATAAATAAAAGGCCTATAGTTTGGTTAATTAAATGGAAACCATATGATTTAGTTAGAGTTACATATTAGCACATCTAGAAACCATGTAAGTAACAAATTAGTGTCAATTAGATTGAGTTAATGGGATACAAGGCAAGAGATGGATTATTAGTTGAACCTCGGGATATGTAAATACATAGGGATTAAGGGCTAGGAATCAACCTCACATTCATATATATATATATATATATATATATATATATATATATATATATATATATATATATATTGATGTGTTTATCAAACACATGCAACCAAACCATCTACATTGTTGGGAAATCAGAGAGAAGAGAAGGATTTGGAGTTGGATTTCAAGAGTTTGGAGGCAAATTTGAAAGATTTAAACTAAGGTAATCTTCTTCCCCATCATCTACACTTTCAATTAATCTAAAATTTGTGTGTTTTTTTATGGAATTTGAATTGAGGAGTTGATGATTGATTTCTGGTGTTATCTTGATGAATTACATGTTAAATGACCATTTACAATAAGGATCTATCACTGGTTTTGATTGAATTGGGGTTTTGGTTAAAATTGTGAAATTGGGGAAAAAACTAGTGAATGCATGCTACTTATGTCAATTTATGCAAAATTTTGATTTAAATCATCTCTAATAGGCCATATTTATGATGGTTCGAGATTATTAATCGAAGTTTAAGGTTATGGTATGATTCGAGACCATTTGGAGGTGATTTGTGGGGTTTGGGGATGCAAAACTACGTTTTTGCATTTTTGCCCTAGCGTGGAGCACGCTCCCCCATTTGAGGGAGCACACTCCCTCTCTTAGGCAGCTCCAAATTGAGTGATTTTCATAAAAGGCATATCTCCGTCGTTTTAAGTCTGATTTCGACGTTCTACCTATTGTTAGAAAGCTAAAAGAGAATACAACCATGTAGAAATATTAGTTTTGAAAAATAAAGTCATTATCTATGTCGAAAATGAGTCAGAAGCTTAAGGGTTTTGAATAGGGATGGTTTGAAGTTGAATTTAAGGACTGATTTTAGGAATCTCGACTTAATACATACCCTAACACTCATAAAAGTACTTAATATGTAAAAATTGGACTTCAGGGATTTAGGGGACCATAGCTCAGTGTTAGGGAGCTTGTTGGGTCGAATACGGGAGTCCGGAAAGTCGAAGCGCGGATTGAGGTGCGTAAACCCATTGGAATGCCTTATAGAATTCATGGTTTGTTTTATCGAGATCACATTTCATGTGTGATTGATGGTGGGCACACATGAGGTTTTCACTCCTATTTCGATTTGTGTATATATTGGTTGTGGCTTGCACGGATTACTTGGGATACTGCTCGTGTCGATGGCAGTAGTATATATCTACAACCATCGGGAGGGATTAGGGTGGTCCTGATGTGTAACAACGTCGGGAAGGGACCATATCGTTTACTAAAGTTGGGGTTTATACGCTATAAGCCTGTACGTATATACGTGGTTCGTATTCGATTTATCGAATTCTGTCTGGTGTAGGTTAGGTTTTTTCGTGATTAGACAATGTTTACTGATTAATGCTTTATTTCTTAGCTTGTTTAGTTGGTATATGCTATTTATTTATTTCACACTACTGCTTTTGCTTGTCATATGTTGTCTGCATTCATGGGAATATGACGTACTATTATCAGGTGTTATATTTGCATGTCTTGTAGTTTATCAGTTTATTTCATGAATATTGTGTGGACTTCTCTTGGGATCTTACTCACTGGACTCGTCACTGTATTTGTTAGGTGACTGAGAGCAGGTCTTTCGACGAACAAGGGCAAGGAGGTACAGGTCGACTACCTTTGAGATAGTGAGGCCGGCTCGTGTGTGACTACAGTATGTATATACCTATATTTTGTTGGGTTTTGGAGACTATATAATGCTGATTACATGTATATGAACCTTTTGCTTATCTCGCCTTTGTTATATACATGGTATCATTTTTTCGGGTTTTCCACTACGTAGGATTGTTAAATACTGCTTAAATTACTTAATTTAAGACTCTTACTATAAAATTGTAATATAACTTGATTAATTGAGTAACTGGCTAACTAAATTATTAATACTTATGTAAAGACTAATTAGCATAACTAGGTTTAACTAGAAAGTGTAAGCAACCAGGTAAGTCGCGGGCGTCAAGGATAAGCGATCCATGACGTGGCAAGGCTTGGTGATGTGGAATACGACATGGAGGGTAGCAAGGCAGCATGAAATTTGGTGTCGTCACAACTTAGCCGACCATTGGGATCTTCCCGACGCCTTTCCTTTACGCTTCGACAAACCACCATTTTCGGATTGCTTGGACGTTGGGACTAGGTGGCACCGGATGTGGGGTGCCTAACGGACTAGGAACACTAATGACTATGAGGTGCTTTAACACCTCATCCGCCATTTTCAATGTGGACGCTGTAACGACTTATTACCTTAAGCTGGTGATTAGTACTAATCTAAATCCTAATTAACCCGAGTTAGACTTCTAGGTTAAGTTTGGCGTACTTCATTAGTGTGTGTGTGTGTGTGTGTATATGTGTGTGTGTGTGTGTGTGTGTGTGTGTGTGTGTGTGTGTGTGTGTGTGTGTGTGTGTGTGTGTGTGTGTGTGTGTGTGTGTGTGTGTGTGTGTGTGTGTGTGTGTGTGTGTGTGTGTGTGTGTGTGTGTGTGCATTTGCATGACGTATTACGTTTGTTTGGATTGTTGAATGAAAATATAAATAGGTTAAGATATAATTACAAATTATATACAAGCCTATAAAATGGAAAATACCCAACAACAACAACAACAACATAGCCTCAGTCCCAAATTAACTGGGGTCGGCTACATGGATCAAACTTTTCCATTGTGCTCGATTAAGTGCAATTGATGGTGAGCTTTGCAAACCATTCAAATCCCTTTTAATTAATGCATCCCATGTTAACTTTGATCTGCCCCTACCTCGTCGAATTTCTATAGTTTCTATTGAGTTAAGTTTTCTAGTTGGGGCATTTGTAGGCCGTCTTTGCGGGTGACCAAACCATCGCAACCGCACCCTTCCCTAATCTTTGTATCAATTGGTGCTATTTCTACTTGTCTTTAAATTTCTATATTTCTTATTCTATCTTTATGAGTTTTACCACACATCCACCTAAGCGTCCTCATTTCTGATACGTTCACTTTATGTAATTGTTGTTGCTTTACCGCCCAACATTCACTTCCATAGAGCATAGCTGGCCTAATTGCGGTCCTATAAAATTTTTCTTTTAACTTAGTGGGAACATGTCGATCACAAATCACCCCTGTTGCACTCCGCCATTTCTTCCATCCAGCTTGAATTCTATGTGTGACATCATTTTCAATGTTACCATCATTTTGTATGATTGATCCTACGTATCTAAAGTGGTTTACCTTAGGAACTTCTACTTCCCCTAATTTTATCACTCCGTCATCTCAATGTCTAGTGTTTCCAAACTCACAAAGGCATGTATTCGCTTTTCGTCCTACTCAACTTAAAGCCTTTAGATTCTAATGTATTCCTCCGAGTTCTAATTTCCTATTCACTCCATCTTTGGTTTCATCCACCGAGACAATATCATCTGTAAATAACATACACCATGGTATATCCTCTTGAACATGTCTAGTTAGTTCATCCATAACTAAAGTAAATAAATATGGGCTTAAAGCCGATCCTTGATGTAGTCCTATCGTAATGGGAAATTCTTTTGTAGCTCCTCCAAATGTCTTTATACTTGTTACTACTCCATCATACATATCCTTAATAGTGTCTATGTATCTAGCATGCACTATTTTTCTTTCTAGAACCCACCAAAGAACATCTCTAGGGACCCTATCATATGTTTTTTCTAAATCTACGAATACCATATGAAGATCTTTTTTCTTTTCTCTATATTTTTTTAACAATCATCTTACAAGGAAAATCGCCTCCATAGTTGACCTCCCAGGCATGAAACCAAATTGGTTCTCTGATATTGTTGTTTCTCTCCTTAGCCTATTGTCAATTATCATCTCCCACAGTTTCATAGTGTGACTCATAAGTTTAATTCCCCGGTAGTTTGAGCAACTTTGAATGTCTCCTTTGTTTTTGAAGATTGGCACAAGCGTATTCTCCAATCCATTGGCATCCGTTTTGATTTTAAAATTTTATTGAAAAGTTTTGTTAACCAAGTCAATCCAATTTCTCCTAAGCATTTCCAAACCTCTATGGGCATTTCATCTGGGCCACATGCTTTTCCTATTTTCATTCTTTTCAATGCCTATTTAACTTCTACAATTCTAATATTGCGTGTACAGTTTACACTTCTTTCTTGGTGTGGGTTTTCATCTATTATAGTATCAACTTGGCCATCATTATAAACTATCGAAATAACTTCTCCATCTCTCCTTAATATCCTCATCGCTCATTAAACCATTTTGATTTTCGTCCTTAATGCATCTTACATGACTTAGGTCTTGTTTCTTTTTATCTCTTAATTTGGCTAGCCTATATATATATTTTTCGCTATCTCTATTACCTAACCTTGTATATAGATCTTCCATGAAATTTGTTTTAGCTTGACTAACTACTTTTTTAGCTTGTTTTCTAGCTTCTCTATATTGATTGTACGCATCTTCATCTTGACACTTATGTATTTTTCTATACATCTCTATTTTAGTCTTAATTGCTCGTTGGACATCCTCGTTCCACCACCATGTTTCCTTCTTTGGAGGTCCCAAGCCCTTAGATATACCTAATATGTTTGATCCCACCCTCCTTATGCAACTACTCATTTCTAGCCACATTGTATTAGCATCTAAGTCAAGATTCCAAACATTTTCCTTTAGTAGTTTTTCTCTAAACTCTACTTGTTTACTATGTTTTAGGTTCCACCACTTTATTCTAGGGTCGCTAACTCTTTTATTCATTTTATTCCATTGTGTTAGCTTAATATCAAGTACTACTAACTTATGTTGGGTAGTAAGTGCTTCACCAGTGTATTACTTTGCGCCTCTACATAGTTTTCTATCTATTTTTCTTGTTAAAAGAAAATCTATTTGACTCTTGTTATGACCACTACTAAAAGTAATTATATGCGACTCTCTTTTCCTAAAACTAGTATTTGCTAAGACAAGATCATATACTGAAGCAAATTCTAAAATTGATTCTCCTTCTTCATTTCTATTACCGTAACCAAAACCTCCATGAACTCTCTCAAACCCATCGTTACTTACCCCAACATGCCCATTTAAATCTCCTCCAATAAAAACCTTTTCATCTAATGGTATACTCTGCATAAATCCATCCATATCATCCAAAAACTTGAGTTTGATGCTCTCGCTTAATCCTACTTGTGGTGCATATGCGCTAAGTATGTTCAGTTTTTCTTCTCCAATAATTAATTTAACTAGAATCAATCTATCCCCTATTCTTTTAACCTCTACGATCTTATCCTTATAATCATTATCCACCACAATTCCTACTCCATTGCATTTTCTATCTATACCAGTGTACCACAATTTAAACCCTGTGCTTCCTATTTCTCTACTCTTTTCTCCTACCCATTTTGTCTCTTGAGGCAAGCAATATTGACTCTCCTTCTAATCATGGTATCTACTAGTTATATTGACTTCCTCGTAAGTGTTCCTATGTTCCATGTTCCTAAATGAATTTTTTCTCCCCTTTGTATTTGTTTTTCTTTTCTATTTCTATTTTGTCTAAAAGATCTAGTGTTCGTATCTATGATTTTGTTTTTGTTTTTGTTTTTGTTTTTGTTTTTGTTTTTGTTTTGAACTAGCTTCTTTACCCACACTCGTCCTTTGTGTGGGAACCCTTGCTCATTTTTCTTCACATCCGGGCGACGATGTGAAGGGACTAGCTTCTTTACCCATACACGTCCTATGTGTGGGAACCCTTGCTCATTTTTCTTCACACCCAATAAGAAATAATTTATTAGGACACCAAATATGATGAGGGAGTCGTGACATGATTGTGCACGGTCACGGACACTTGTAGGCACGTCTGGTGAGTTTATTGGTGAATAATACATAATATATATATTTATATGTTTTTGAAATATATATTGGAAATAAGAAAAATAATAGAAATATTTGGATTGTTTGATCGTCTCGAATGGAGCGTGAGTGTGTAATGTGTCAAATTTGGTGTCACGATAAGGCTTGTCACTTTAACGCATCAACTGCTCGATTAGTTTCGGGATGACACAATACATATCTCTATAAGAATCCATATATAAGGAAAATATCATGTTTATCCTCTAATTCGATTGATCAACCGAGAGAGATGGGGTTTAGGGGTTTGATTTCGATCGAGAGAAGTTGTTCGAGGTGTTGATTCAAGCTTAGTTGAGGAGCTTAATAAGTTAAACATCTTGTGAGTAGCACATAGGTATGATTTGTTTTCGTGTTTATGAAAGGTCAATTCGATGGTGATACTAGGAATCTAGTTATTTAAGTTGTTTGTTGGTTAATTATGGTGTCTCACCTCACTAGAGGTTCTTCTCGATCAGTTTTGATGATTTATACAACTGTTTTGATGGATTTGGTAAATAGGTTGAGGGACAGTAGCTGCTGCCTTGTATGTCTATTTTAGATAGTACAGGGTGGAGCACGTTCCACTTTGTAAAGGAGCGCGCTCCTTTCATTAATTGGGACGAGCCCAGCTGATGGAGTGCGCCCCACCCACTGAGGGAGCACGCTCCCACCCTAGAAACCAACACTTCTATTATGTTTTGCTGAGGATTTTCAGGGGGATTAGAGATTGTGTTAGGGGTTCTTAATAGAGTATAAATGACCTATATTAACTATAATTGGTCTACGATAGGTGTTGGTTACCCAGGAGAGAGTTATTGACCCGAAAAGTTAAGAAATTGGACGGGGACTTAGACAAAGTAAGTACGGATTCACTTATTTATCAATGTTGCCTGGCTATTTAGTATACGTAGTTCATGTAGGGTATGAACTTGAATGGGGGATTATGTACACTGTGATGGTTTTAACTTAAAAGGAAAAATGGATGTTTAATGTGGTCCACGAGTGTAACTCCTGAGGACTGAGACCAGGTTGTATATGACTTGAGGTTGGTCTATACGTAACTCTTACTCAATTTATTGGTTGCGTAGTTACATATTCACTAAGAGGGTTTAGGATAGAACCATTGGGAAATAATCAATTGGCTAGACATCATATTGGTCCTTATGTTGGTCTAGCACTTGCATTAATGACGTCGATAGGTAATCGAACCTAGTTTTACAAAAAATAAATGGGGATCACAGTGTAATAATCCATTATATTTGCTTTGCATTCGTTTATGTACTTGTAAGATATCATTGGTGCATTTTGTTATTGCATGATATCCTTGATTACTATATGGAATGTTGATACTTAAAATGGATCCTTACTTATTGAGCAAGTTAGAGCGCTCACCCAAATTCAATATTTCAGGTTCACAACCCGGCACTTCAACTAAAGGAAATGAGAGATTTAAGGTCTTATATCTTCTCTACAATGTAATGTGCCTTCATGTACCTATATATATATATATATTCCATTTTACTTATTTTAGTGTATATAAATAGGGTTGTGAGGTTTTAATAAAGGTTTTGGAGTTTTAATAAACTTTATATACCGTATATTGTATATTTCGAAAAAGTTTTAAATTTTTGCCGCGTATTACTTTGATTTGTTTATTCGATATAAATATACTGGTTGAGTTTATCAGGTATTTGACGAAGAGGCTGTTGGCTCTAGTTAAGTCTGGTTGGGTTGGTGGGGCTTAATTAGGGTTTCAGGCTGAGTATCGCCATAATCGGATAAGAGGATGCTACAGTTTGGCATCAGAGCCTTAAGTTTATCACTTAAAGAGATAAAGTGGTATTGGTGATACAGTTTGATATCATGAAAAAGGCTCTGACTCTATTTCACTTTCGAATGATTTCAAAAGTGAATGATTGCATAATCTGTTGTACCGAAACCTAAGTTTATTAACTTTGAGGTTTGTCTCAAGTTAAAAATAAGTCCAGGGTTTAATAAATGGTTTTCATCGTGATTTGTGGGAAAATGAAAAATGAAAACATTACTATACGTTATTTGTTGCTTATATTGTTGTATATTGTATATATATGATTTCCTTGAATTGTATGAATGTTACCTATGATCTTATATCTCCTTTTGACCATAAAATGTAATGGTAGATCAAGGAGAGGGATCACGGAGGTCAGAACCTCACGCTAACAAGGAGAAAAAGGATAAATGGAAATATAGAATTGAGCAACAAATAAGGGAGTTAATGGAGTCTTAGGCAAAGTTGATGGCGATCCTGATGGTACAGATGGGATCACCAGTTCAGCGACATGAGGCACAACTTGCAACTAATCCCGAGGTTACCAGAGCTGAAGGAAGAGCTGAGACAATAGCAGCTCTAGTATAGCCAGTAGTACCACGTGTTTAGATGTCAGAAATAGCTACCAAGTTGCAAGTGGATTATGAGAAGGCCGTATTTCTCAGGACTCGCAAGGAGTTCATGAAATATGATATTATGAGACTCGATGAAACTATGCAGGAATGGGTGGCTGAGACCTGGATACTGAAGATGGAGCAATGATTCGTTGCTGTAGATGTTTAGGACCGATTTAAGGTTAAGCTGGTCACATTTTTGCTTATTGATTCCACAAGGAAGTGGTGGAACTTGTAACGGCCCAAAAATTTGACTTGTGCCACGTGTCAGGTCGGGGTTGTATGTGGGATCCATTCGTCGAAATAAGTATGTCCGAATCTCGGGTAGAGACACCTAGAATATTCGATTTAAGATTTTAATGCTAATTCTTTAGAAATGCATATGCGGGAAATTCGGTGAGTCGTAACACGAACGGGGACACGCCTCGAGTCGCGTGCCGACGTGGGACCGAGATAGTGGCTTTATGTGATTTTAATGTGTACATTGGATACGCCTCGTAATGTGTGTAGCGTGAGTATCGAGATTATGAAATGAGGCGGATTGGTGCCTCGAGATGCGCGCTGCACAATTCTTTTAGGAAAACATTGTATAAATATGTTTTTGATGTGCCTCGAGTTTCACTCCGCGCGAATATCGAGGACACATTTAATTTAAAAACAAAAAATAGAGAGATTCAGATAAGAGAGAGAGAAAAAAAAAAGAAAGAGAGAGAGAAAAGAGCATAGAGAGAGAAAATAGCATAAAGAGAGAAAGAGAAAGAGAGGTAGAACCAGAGAGATGAGGGATGGCGGAGAGAGGTGAGAGAGTGGCGGAGCTCCGGCGAAGGCAGATCGGAGCTGAAGCGGACCATCGGCGACTCCGCGGCAGGCACGGTGGCACGTCGACCGACAGTAGATGGCGGGACAGCCAGCAGATGCTCGGGCGAATGGGGCATCAAATCGGGGAAGGGCGACTCCGGGGAGCCTGCGAGGCGGCGATTGGATCGACGTAGGGGAGCAGCGACGGCGTCTCGCGCAAGACTCGGAGGCCACGGACGGCGAGTCCAGAGCTGGGAGGTGGCGCGGTTCCACAGCCCCAGCGGCAGCGATCGGATCAGCGACGACGACGGTCGACAGGGCGGCGAGCGCGAAAGCGGCGATGGTCGGCATCGGCTCCGGCGAGAGACGATGCGCACGACACGCAACACGTGGCGCCGGCGAGTGGCAGTGACAGCTGCGCGAGAGCAGCAGCTGCAACGCGGTGAACGGTGCGGTGGCGCAATGTTGACCGGAGAAGCGTGATTTCGACGAAATTCGACGACGCGATGGAGGTGAAGTTTATTTCACCTAATTTAGTTGTAATTTGACTGACTTCGTAAAATAGGCCTAAAATGTATAAATGGACACCAGGGACTTATGAGTCAGGTGTCGGGTGCGCAAATCGAGGTGTAAGCGGACGTTTTAAGGACGAATTGGATTGTTCGTGGAAATGGTAAGTAAACCAGTGAGGAACTGTATAGTAATTTCATTGCCTTGATATTGTTGTTCATCGCTTTGATATTGTTATTCATTGCTTTGATATTATCCTTGAAAATGCTATAGCATGGAGTGGTCCATTTGGCAAGTGAGTCATGGCTACAATTATCTACGATATGAGAGTGTTAGGGCTGGGAGGCAGGGGTCTCGTCCTAAACACGAGGTATTACCTGGACGTCCGTCGATATCTCCCAATTGAGTGTACGTTGGGGGCTCTTATCCGGGTATGTGGATATCTCATAGTCGCAAGAGTTAGGGCTGGGAGGTAGGGGTCTCGTCTTGAACCCGAGTCTGTTGGGCTTTTGGCGTGCCTCAACGACCTTTTGGTCGGGACTCCTTGCTGGCCTCACTTATCAATTGATTTGTGTCTTTTATATGCATGAGTTACGCTAGTGGCAAGTGAGTCATGATACTATTATCTACGATATGAGCTTTTATCTGGACTCTGTCGATATCTCCCAATTGAGTGTACGTTGGGGGCTCTTATCCGGTCTGTGGATATCTCATAGTCGTAAGGGTTAGGGCTGGGAGGCTGGGGTCTCGTCCTAAACCTGAGTCTGCTGGGCTTTTACCGCGACTCAACGACCTTTCGTCGGGACTCCTTGTTATTTGCCCTCACTCATCGATTGATTTGTTTACAATCTTTTATATTCATGCGTTACCTGTTCATTTCTTTTTAATTGCATGAATTTGACTGCTTTGGTTATTTTGAAATGATGTATATGTCTTACTGGCTTTACTTACCTGGGCTCGTCATTCTTATGTTTGACTGAGTGAAGAGTCGCAGACGAGTAGCAAAGGGGAAGCTCCATAGCTAGGTGAATCTTTTATATATCTTGTATTTACTTTCCTCTGATTAACATATTTATGATGGGTTCCACAATTAGGTTGCCTAACGTTTTTGACATTATTGTTGAGTTATTTAATTAATTGCTTCCGCTAAATCGTTAAACTTGCAAAATATTAATAACTCAACTTAAAATTTATGAATTTACGTATAATGAGGGATTGGAAGGCTGACTAGGTCTGCGTTGACCTTGCGAGACTGGCTTGGGGGTCCACGTGGGCTTAGGTCGGGCGGGGCCCAATTTGTGGGAAATTGGGGCCGTCACATAATTCCCTTGATAGAGAAGGGAAAATTGTCATTACTTGGCCACAATTTCGGACAGTATTCTATAGATAGTATTTTTCAAAGTCAGTCAGGAATAGGAAGAAGACTGAGTTCATTTAAGCGAGATAGGGAACGACGTTTGTTAGGTAGTACAAAAGGTGATTCACTGAGTTGAGTGAATTTGCTTTGGAGATGGTAGAGTTAGAGGAGAACAAGATTGACTTGTTTCTAGGTGGGCTAAACATGAGATTAGGTTTCCTCTCATCCACGCACTAGTTATGCTTTTATATTCGAGAGTGCGATGGAAGTGAAAGCAGCCATGTTGGCAAAACCTTTCAAAAGGTAGTTGCACCACCACCGATACCTCGGTATCCTGGAAGTCAGAGAGTCCATGAATTTGGTTTGTTTAGGTCAAAGAAGAGATAAAGAAGTGTAGCTGGCATAGTTACACATACATGGTCTATGAGAACTACCTTTGTCAGTGCTCCGGTTGCACTAGTTTCTCAGGCTTCAATAGCTAAACCATCTTTACCACCCTCACAATCTAGAGGTAAGGGTAAGGGTAGAATGCAATCTTCATAGAAAACAAGTGGATCAACACAGGATTCATAGGGTAGTAGTGTTCCACGAGAGAGCATCGACGATATGCTATAGGTGTAGGAAATGGTTATTGCCCTGTACGTCTGTTTTGGATAGTACGGGGTGGAGCGCGCCCTTCATCAATTGGGACGAGCCCAGCAGATGGAGCGCGCCCCACCCACTGAGGGAGCGCGCTCCCACCTCAGAAACAAGCACTACTGTTGTGTTTTACTGAGGATTTTCAGGGGGGCTTAGGGACAATGTTAGGGGTTCTTAATAGAATATAATGGACCTATATTAACTATAATTGGTCTACGATAGGTGTTGGTTACCCTGAAGAGAGTTATTGACCTGGAAAGTTAGGAAATTGGACGGGGACTTAAACTAAGGTAAGTACGGATTCACTTATTTATCAATGTTGCATGACTATTTAATAGACGTAGTTTAGGTAGGGTATGAAATTGAATAGAGGATTATGTACAATGTGATGGTTTTAACTTTAAAGGGAAAACGGTGTTTAATATGGTCCATGAGTGTAACTCTCGAGGGCTGAGACCAGGTTGTATATGACTTGGGGCTGATCTCTCGACTTATACGTAACTCCTACTCAGTTTATAGGTTGCGTGGGTTACATATTCACTAAGCGGGTTTAGGATAGAACTATTGGGCATTAATCGATTGGCTAGACATCATATTGACCCATATGTTGGTCTAATACTTGCATTAAGGACGTCGATGGGTAATCGACCATAGTTTTACAAAAACAAATGGGGATCATAATGTAATAATCCATTATATTTGCTTTGCATCCGTTTATGTATTGAACTTATATGATTTCCATATTCTTATTAGATATCATTGGTGCATTTTGTTATTGCATGATATCCTTGATTACTATATAGAATGTTGATGCTTAACGTGGATCCTTACTTCCTGAGCAAGTTGGAGCGCTCACCCAAATTCAATATTTCAGGTTCGCACCCAACATTTCAGCTAAAGGAAATGAGAAGATTTAGGGTTTTGTATCTTCTCTACGATGTAATGAGCATTCATGTACTTATATACTCTATTTTACTTATTTTATTGTATATAAAGAGGGTTGGGGAGATTTTAATAAAGGTTTTGGAGTTTTGGTAAACTCTGTATACTGTATATTTGTATATATAAAAAAGTTTTAAATTTTTGCTGTGTATTACTTTGATTTGTTTATTCGATATAAATATACAGGTTGAATTTATCAGGTATTGACAAAGAGGCTGCTGGCTTTAGTTAAGTTTGGTTAGGTTAGCGGATTTAATTAGGGTTTCAGGTCGAGTATCACCATAATCGGGATAGGGGATGATACAAATACCATGTCTCCTTCACTCGGGGGCAACGCCTTCCATACTGCCACAACATCCACGGCCTGCCTTACTCGCTACAAAAACAACATAACACGAATCATCCGAATGAATTTATGACAATGTTAAATTATTGTTTTTAAGAAAAATAATTATATATGGAATTCACATCGTAGATGCGTCCTCATGGTCATGATCAACAATTGTTCGCGCGGGATTTAGAATGATCGGGTGTGAAATCTCATTAAACCACCCGATGTAATCCTCATTCGCTCTCATGTCGCACTAGCACGTTGTCCTCTTGATCTAGCAGACAAAACGTGATCTTGCCACCTTTCACAGATCTCGATTTGAAAATTGTACTTTACCATGTAACTAGCTGTCACCTTTCCTCGTTGTGCTCGTGTAGGATTGTATGGAGCCGAGGGGATGTGTTGCACGTGACTGAGCTATCATAAAAGTTTATCGGGGTGATATGGCTCAACAATCCTCATGTACTAGATAGTCCTTGTGTAGAAAGTGAGCTCCAATGTCCTCATCCCTTTGAATACTGGAGTAAGGGTCTCAGATAACCTAGCAAAGGAAGACGTAAGCGAAATCACTTGACAAGTTCAAAAAGCCACATATATTGTAAACAATTCTTGATTGTAAACCTACATTATTATATCGAGCATTGTCGAGTGTTCTGCGAAGCCTCGAAAGATGGTCAACATTAAGCCCTTTATCCTTTCTTAATGACCCACCTACTGACACGTGGGAGGGTGTCAATGTACCCCGTGTTTTTGCGCGCTTCGTAAAGATCGAAGTGGTCGTACACCCATCCCTGCAAAGGAATAACAAACATAAGTCATTACGTATTACCAGATACAAAAATACCACCTTAAAAAAGGCAAATAACATAAATACCTCAAGCAACGTCAGATATCGCGTAATTTGCCAAACATCCACCAGAATTACTACCCCAAGTTGTCGGTACAGGTAGGCAAGAGCTGCACCACCACCTCGTGCATACATGCCAATCTGGTTCAAATCCTCTAGCTATACCCACTATTTGGTTCCCGACTTGTCAAAAAAAAAGTGCACCCAAGCATGTACAACAAGTAGGCTCAAGCTGTGCACTCAATTGGGGGGAACAACTGTGTCTTCAAGTTATCTTTCTTCGACAACTTAGGTTTCACACCCTATCGCCCCTTTAACCATGATTTATTCACTTTTCAAATCTTTATTGACCAGCTTTTCGACCCCAGCTTCCAGTACACCATGAGCCCAAGACACCAACTCGATTGCCTCGGCAGTAGACAGGGCGTCACACTCAACCACTTTTCCCATCACATAAACTTGCAACAACCTACTGACATCCTTCAATGTAATCGACATTTCACCAAAGGGGAGGTGAAATATGTTGGTCTCCAGCTGCCATCTCTCCACGAAGGCAGATATGAATGTCTTGTGTGCCTTCCCGTATCAGCATTGGGTGAGTGCACTAAGCCCAGACGCCCGAATAATCTTATCTAGCCCAGCTACATCTCGGTGACACTTACTCAAATCCCAACTTGTCAACTGGGCACCTTGATCGATGCATCTAACCAAGAGACGTTCCTGAAAGATAAAAAATTAAATGTTTAAACTAATAGAATTTACGCATAGCCAAATTGATTTCTATTATGAATTGAAAAAATAAATACTTTGTTGTTCCAAATGGTACAAAAACGTAATAGTTAAAACTCTTCAATACACTTCTATTTGATTGCCTACTGGGAAAAGGCGTTGAAGAGTCATCATCTGCTGGCTTTTGCCCGGACTTGTTCCCTGATGTTGAACCCTTGGCCTTACTACCACGACCCTTAGGACTTCTTTTCTCTTTCACCACTTGCTGGCGTACATTCTCCTATTAGTCTTCATCTTCATCTTCTTCGTTTTCCTCTTATTCTTCTCGCTCTTCACTCCCCCCTTCTTCATTTCTTTCAATTTCATCTTCTTCATCTCCATCTTCTGATACATTCTTTTCTTCACTTTCTTGTTCAGTGGAATCTTCTTCCTGAATAGCTTGTTCCCTAACTTATTCGCTTGAATCCAATGAAGAAGATCCTGCATGAGGCATTGGGGTCTTGTGAATAGACTATTCCCTCTTTTGTACATCCGAGGCTTGTGCTCCAGATCCCTCATCAATGTCATTAGCTTTTCGTCCCAACTCCTTTGATTTCTTATAAGAATCCATTTGAGATCTCCAGCTAAGACGATTGCCTTTTGGGGCACGAGTATCATCTCCTATGCTAGTGGTCTTAGTACGAGCCATACTTATAAGAAAGTAACACGAATATAACCCCAAAATCAATACACAATCATTCATATATCAATATATAATCACATAATAATTTTTACCTGAAAAAAAGTATGTTCGGTGGATACTAACCGAATAAACATTAATCGTTCGGTTAGGAGTGACCAAGCAAATTAATTTAGCTTGGTGGTTAATGCTCGAGCTAAATTGATTTATTTGGTTGGGCAATACCCAACAAAACACATAATATATTTACACAACAAAATACCACATTTGCTCGGTGGGATATGACCGAACGAACCTTACTTTTTTCGATCACACCCAATTGAATTAAACAATGCAGTAGAGTCTACCATATTTCCCACGCAACCGTACACTCAAATTTGACCACAAACAACAACAAAGGCATACACGACAATGAAAACAAATTGAGTGATGTACAACATGGTGGTACACTAAAGCCACACACCCTGTCTTTGTTCGGTCACCTACGACCGAGCTACAATAATCTATTCGGTCATGTGTGATTGAACCAAAGATGAGCATAACCCGAGCTACAGTAATCTATTCGGTCATGTGTGACTGAACCAAAGACAAGCATAACAATGGCACCAAACGCCCTAACACTTCCACCCATTTCACAAAAAGATACATACAAATAGTAAACTTCAAGAATAACACTAAAAAACACCAAAAACCTCACCTTACAAACACAAATTTGATGAATACCCAAATCGGAACCACCACAGCCACACAAACAACCAACGTGTTCATCTTCTCGTCCACGAAATCGACTTGCAGGGCTCGTGCTCGTACTACCGTGCTGCACCGCCTCGTTCCCATCCACATATTGACCGCTTTCAAGATCCTAAGGCTTTTTTTACTCCTTCTCGCTCAATTCGATTTCAAATTTTCTGTTGTAGGGTGCCTTTCCAAACACACAAAGGCATTTCGGAAAAAAAGATTTTACTTGGTGCTCTTAACAATTGATGGGGTGCATTAATCCTGTGGTTTGCCCATAAGGATTTATGGGTTGCACATAGCCTGGCCCAAGTTATAAATAAATTATTACAACGTTAATTTTGATTAACTAGTTCGCTTAAAAAATAGACATTAATTATATTATTTTATAGTGTATAATGACTTCAAGTAATACTTTTTTGAAGTAAAAATTAATCTAAGTTTCTTAAAAAATATCTTCCGCAATTCAAACATTATTAGAATACACACTATGTTTTTGTTTATATATATATATGAGGGAGAGAGAGTTGATGTTATAAGGATATAATATACTGATTGTAAGCTTGATATTATGAGTATAATATATTGATTATTGAGTTGCAAACGTGAGTTTAGAGAAACGATCAATCTCACATTTTCCTACGTGTGGTCTTGTGATAAAAAATTAAAATGTATAAAAAATATTTTTATAACCCGTAAACTTAACCTATATGTTTGAGTGTCATGTGATGCACCTAGGGATACGTCCTCGCCATAATAGACAACACGCAAATAAGTGGGTTAAGTTTCTAGTAATTAAGTGAAAATACATAAACACGTTATTCAAAGAAAAACACATTAATACCCATATATATATAATGTCCAGATTGGGAGCCTTCATGAGTGGGGCTTTGGGGTGGTCACCCAATTGGCTTGTCTTAAGGCGACCCTGATAAAAGATATATAAAATTACATTTAAAACATCTTTGAATTATATTTGTCATACTAATTTTAAAAATTTTATATATTAAATTAAATATGATAATTCGTAACTCAATCACTATAATAATATCAAAAACAAAATTAAATTAATCATTCAATTTGAGAAAAAAAACTCCCCCCACCCAAAAAAATAAATAAAAAATAGTTAAGTGATAGAATGACTGGAACGGTAATTTCAATCCCCGTCCGGCCTTTCCCTGCCCTGCTCAACTCCTTGCATGATAGTGATACAACCACTTCCCCATTCCATCAGGTATATACCGTAGATAACATCTTTGGGAACTGATGTACCTGACCAAGATCCCAAGGGGGTTTCTGTACCTTCTGGTTTAATTGAAAACGGAAAAGGAGGACATGAGTTAGCAAAGTAGAGATAGATCCACGGAAGCCATGATCCGAGTATTCTCTCCATCACTTATGGCATCAGTTCTTGCTGTCGCTCTGATCGCTCTCCTCCTCGGATTGTCATACAAACAATCGCAATCCCAATCGGTCAGTCATTCTTCTTTCTCTATACAAAATTCTCTCTAATGAAGAACAAACCTTAAAAGTCATGCAATCTCTCTCTTCAGAGGCTATGGACCAATGAAGAGCTAGCCATGTACAACGGCACCGACGACGGATTGCCCATTTTGTTGGGAATTCTAGGGTACCAATTCAATTCCCCTCAACTGTGGTTTGATTACTGTTTTGCCCATTAATTCGACGAGCTTGTTTCAGGTCCGTGTTCGACGTGACGAAGGGGAGATCCCATTACGGGCCTGGCGGCGGTTACAGCCACTTTGCTGGAAGGTTTGTGCCCATGTTCATTGCTATGTCTGGATTGTTTGATTTTTACATGGTTGCGATCTGGCAATGTTTGATTTTGAGTGGTGTTGTGAATTGAGGTTGCCACTTATTGAGTACTGAGTTGATTGAACCGCGTTGTCCGATTGCGCGGCTCGGCTCTAAAAGGAATGGCATTGGAAGGGATTTTATAGATTGAAATAGTAGGGATACGTGTTGAAGTCGCGGAATGATTTTTTTGTGATGTATCTCATACTTTTTTTTCTTTAATCGTTACTAAGTCTTGTTTTTGTAAGTTGATGGTTGTCTGTTCCGCCAAAAATTTCAGGGATGCTTCGCGTGCATTTGTTTCTGGAAATTTTACAGGTATTTTCTTTAAGCCTTATGTTTGCAATGACTTTTGAAAGTTAATGAATTTGAAATTTGGTGTTCCATGAAGATTTGTAGTTCCCAGATCGTGCTGTTATTGACACTTGTATATTGTCCTTGTATTGTTTGAATGCATCATTTAGAAAAAGACATGGAAGTATTTGAGTATCAAAACTGGAACTATGCAGTTTTGGAACATTTGGTGTGCTAATTAAGACTGCCTTGCATAATATGTTTCCTTGGCCAAAATCTGTTGATCTCATTGTCTCCACTTCTTATTGTGTTAAACGCCGTGAAGTATTCCTACTTGCAAGATGTACGGGTTTAAAGGCTGAATGGTAGCGAAAGATATAAAGCTTCTGGAACCATACAATGACTATTATAAAGATATCATCCGTGAAGTATTACTACTTGCAAGGTGTACGGATTTAAAGGCTGAATAGTAGCGAAAGATATAAAGCTTCTGGAAACATACAATGACCATCATAAAGATATCACCTATCACAAACCAATGTCGGCAAATATTATAAAGCTCGTGAGAAATATAAAATCCAAACAATTGTGAAACTTGCTATGAATGTTGCCTATCACACATCAATGTTTGACAAACGACATGAAGCTCCCCCAAGAATACAAACAGCGTAATGAACTTATTATGAATGTTACCTATGATATATAAATGGTGAGCAATTCAGTACTTCGCATCAATCAGGATATCATTGTTAAGAATTAACAAAACATCCCCACAATCCTTTAACCAGTCCTCCATTGCATCGCTTGCTGACATTTTGGTAGATGCTATCCACAAATATAGGTTTATTAAGTCAAATCTTTCTTTTTCTTCTCTCTCTCTCTCTCTAAACGTGTGAAAGTTTCTTTTAAGAATATAGGAGAATGTCATACTGTGTGTTTCATAGTGTAATTCAATTGCAAGTGCCTGGCTGATTGGTTACGAACAATCAATATAACATGTCATGGAATTTTGATCGTTCATAAAAGCTTATTGCATCTGTCGTTTAGTTCACGTTGAGTTTTGGTTGGAGGAAAGAGTTAAGACCATGTAACTTGGCCTTTCAGATCTACATTTAAACGAGGTTGAAGAAGATTCTAAGGATGGTTTTGTTTACATATACAAAACTTTCATGTGAAAGTTCATTTTTTTCTAGCTTAATGGTGTGACGAGTGCAGTGTATTTTCGCTGCAGCATCTTTTTTAATAATTTTCTTGTGTTAAGGATAATTTATAATGCAAATAGTATCATATAACGTAATATTTTCTTGCAACAATTTTTTTTCAGGAGATGGACTGACTGATTCCTTGCGTGGTCTATCTAGCATTGAGGTAATTGAACTCGTTTGTCATCTTTTAATTTCTGGTGCATTTGCAATTAGTTGGTAGAAACCTAAAATGGGTCAAGATTGACCCTTATGTAGTTTCCATTTTGTCATAATAGGGTATCATACAAAAAATTAATGAATAACAAGGTAGTGAAATTTAGGCCTCTGAAGCAAACCCAGGTAATCATATTTGACCAATTACTGTTGTAACGTATTATTAAACCAGTAAATAATGAACCCACATTGAACAAGCACAGACAGATTTAATTACTTTTTTGTTTGACTTTAGCGGGAGTCAAACCCACGACCTCCATAAACCTTGCATTTTGGCAAATAATGTCTCATCCATCTCACTTGAGATGCTTTGGCTGACATATTTAATTACTTATTAAACTAAAAGCAACAAAAAGGAGGGCTTATACAAGTCCAAGAAGGCTTTTCAGTCTTTTTCATTGATTGCCCCAGCTTCTAAACCCCCAGCAGCAGATATTTTTCTTGTGGTCTTCTGAGAGTTTGGATAGTTTAGATCGTTTAGTTGTAAAGGTGGGGTTAGCAAGTGAACATCCTAGGGTTATTAACTTATATTGATATTCTATTTGCGATTAATTTCTCGTAGTTCAATCTTGAAACAGCTTTTTCTCAACGACATCAAGTGAATGAGACTTGGCAAAGTGCTTGTTTATTTCAGAAACATCTCGACTTAACATCTGCCTTTTTCCCCAAAAACTGTCTGGATGTATCAGTAGACAAGGAATGGCTTTTTCCAAGTGCAGCTAGAGAGATTAAATTACTACTTCTAGTTAGAAATAAGAGTCTCAGTCAATTGATTTTGAAGAATTTAAGGACTTCTATTTTGTGGTTTTGGTCTACTTGTTTTCAATAGTAATATATATATAACAACTAGTTTTCCATCAAAACAGGTTCATGACCAATTCTGAATTGTTTTAGCACGCTGTAGTAACATAGCAGAAACCAGTTATCCCTCAATTGATCATAATAAGTACTGATTATTTCTCTGTAGCAGCGTAGCTCTAGTATTCATCTATTCAAGGTTCAAAACTTCGACTTCACATATGACTTCGCTCACTTAAAATTCAGAATTAATTCGTGTAAGTGTAATTCGATGAGGGGAGTTTTGGTAAAACTTTGACATTATAGAGAAGTAATTTCATTAAAGTGCTAGAGAACATCCAAGTTTCAGCAAAAGCATTAAAAATCCGCTTTTATAATGTTTCATATTTTTCTCATTCCATTCATCTTAAGTTTTGAAAACTTCAATTTTGACGGGATGGGTCAATTTTTTACATTATTTTTTTCTTCAGTAGGCAATATATTAGAATCCATTTCTAATAAGTGAAGTAAAATTGTGGTTTTGTTGTCTCATAACATGTTGTCATTCTTTAGATTATACTCTAACTAAAGCTAACCTTAACTGCATTTCCCTTTTCTTAGAAGTGAACATTAAAACTTGAAATGTTATCATTTTTTCTAACTTCGATGGAAGTTTTGTAAAACTTCATTTACACCTAATTCTTAATTCGGTGCTTCAAAAAACTTAATCATGCATCTATTATCTTCTTAGTTATTATTTTTACCTAAAGTATGGTATTTCCTGTCCTTCTACTTAGTTAATAAAACAGAATCTCCTGATTGCATTATTCTTATATAGTTTGCTTTTTCATATGTTTGTGTGGCAGATGAAGAGTGTTGTTGACTGGCGCAATTTCTACTTCAGAAGTTACAAGTAAACTTTTTATTGATGAAGTCTTTTTCTCATTCACTTTTAAGATTCGCTGCTTCTATTGAAGAAAACTTTCTGGTAAAAGGAGTACCATGTCTAAGTTTCACAATAGAATATTAGATGTCATTAATACCCACTCGACTTTTTGCATTTTGTGCCTTTGATTACATGTTTGGTATATATGTACAATGTCCAAATTATAATACTGCTAGTTTTCGAGAAGGGAATAAGTATCATAATCCCTACGTGATGGTTAGACATTTTTAGCTTAAAATTAATTAAAATTTATCCTAGATGCATTCTATATTGTGGCAAAAATGACCATGATCTGGATGTCATCAATAAATGTAAATTATAAATACTGAAATGTTTGTTTACTTGCATACCTTTTGACTTAGTGTTTTAATTATTTCTAGAAGCAAATTATGTATTCTATTTCTTCTCTTTTACTACCATGGAAGGTTGTAATTTTTTATTGTGAT
The DNA here is from genome assembly GCA_039657365.1 of Stephania yunnanensis. Lineage (NCBI taxonomy): Eukaryota > Viridiplantae > Streptophyta > Magnoliopsida > Ranunculales > Menispermaceae > Stephania > Stephania yunnanensis. The sequence goes on from CM077585.1 coordinate 24,088,255, forward strand.
TGCCGTGGGTGGTAACATGATATGTGCCAATTAAGATAACTGGGTGGCCAATGTGACCTCGTAATTTTTTGATACGAAGTATCTTTTTTTTTTGGTTTCTGAAGTATATTATTTCCCCTTCTATCAAGATTAGGTTCTTGGAAACATGGAAGTTCAATTTGGATGGAAATAATAATGAGGAAATGTATCTGAAAAGAAAAAAAGCAATAGGACGGTTTTTTTTTTGGTACCACAATAGGACGGTATTGATGGAATAACAACCTAAAAAATGTTGGTGTTGGTCAAAATGAGATGAGGATCCCCACAGCTTGTGCTCCCAAACTTTGATGATTCTGCTATCATCTACCATAAGTAAGACGTTTTTATTGACTTCTTGGTTGAGTAGTGATGCATCTGTATTCATTTTCATGATATTAAGAGCTCTTGATAATTCTTGATCTCCAGGAAATTGCATGCGAAATTAGGCATTGCCATACCTCCTTTATTGTAGTGTGGAGCACCTCACTTGAAACAAATGGGAATTGCTTCCCCAGCCTAAGCCTGTGCATACTCCATAGAATGATCTAATTCTTGTTTCAATTGCATCAGCAGTCAGCTGAGATTTAAACAGGGATTTGCATTGAACTAGTTAGTTATGACTAATCAAATCATGGATATTCTTCCTCCACTCGGTAATAATTCTCTGTTCACTGATACAACATCTTGGAAATTTTTTCCAAAATCATATTCAAGTGTTCTTGATCAGGTTTTCTTGTAAGGAGCTACCCAAAATTTTTAATAGCCACAATTCAATTGAACCTCCCTTTTCATTGAACTTTGTGGTTGAAATGTCTCAATCATTGTTCATAACTTCATACCAATTAAGGAGCTTCTGGACATGTCGTCATATCCAATGGGTGCCAACTCAAGTATAATCCCTAGATTTATACCATTATGATCAAATTTCTCAAGTTACTGATGATGGATTTAAAAAAAATGTCATTTCTAAACGATGTCCAGTCAATCATAAATCCCCTACATCTCTTTGCCAAGCTTAAGAATAAAATTCATAAGCTAATTTGTGCCTCACATGGTGGGTCGAGCATTATAGAGATCATGAATCTAACTCAGACCTTGGGATTATGTGGAAATTGATAAATTCTAACTATATTATTTTGATATTTGAACACATCTCATACATGATATATACACACTGCAAGGGGAAAAAAGAAGAAGAGAAAATCAATGTAAAAGGACTGAATCTTCTACATACTCTATAGAAACTAGAAAGGAACTTATCTGAGTACACATAGCAACAACTATCCTAATTAATGGATTAACTGACAGGATGCATTTGCAAACTTAAAACAAAATTGGCAGTTGCAGTTTCCTTACCTCTGGTGCCATTAAGTCTCTTTGAATCCATTATACTCCAAACAAAAGAAAATGTATTTAGAAATCAGATCCGAGTACACATAGCAACAGCTATCCTAATTAATGTTCATGTCATGGTATTTGCTGTTGAGGCAATGTCATTATGATTCTTTCGTTCTCTGTAGCTTCAACTTCAACGATTAATGTTCATAACTATAGAATGATCTGTCACTGTGCACTACATAACAGTTTTTTTTTTTTTTTCTTGTACAACTACATAATGTCCTTTTGTTCTTATTTGACAGACATGTAGGCAAACTGGTTGGTCGTTATTATGATGAGAGTGGTAACCCCACAAATTCTTTGAAAGGTGTAGAAGCAAAGGCGGCTCGAGGTGCTCAACTTTTGGAGAAGCAGAAATATGAAGATGCGAAGCTCCCTAACTGCAATTCTAAGTGGAGTCAACAAGAGGGGGGAGAAGTAAGAATTCCTACCTTCTTGAAGTGATTTTTGGGTTGGTTATACTTAATTATGGATAGTTAGCCTTCTATTAGGAAATCCAAGCATGGCATATTCCATTTAAGGTGAAGCAACCGACGTCTGGTATAATTCGTTGCTGCTTAAGGACTCTTGGGTTGACACATCTTTTCATTTGGCAATAGTACCTAGATATTCAGATCTGTTCATGCATTTCATTGTGTCATTTATTATGATTTTGCAGTTATCATCGTTTTAGTGGTTTTTATCAGGTTTGGTGTGACGAAGGATATCCAAGATTAGTTCAAAGACCGTTCGAGATGGCATTGACAGGGAAAACAAGCATGCGTTGTGCATGTTTTAAGGAAGAAGAATTGAGCCGCGCAGGATTGGAAATGTACAAGGGTTGTGATTATCTATCAAAAGTTTGCCCAGTTTAGAGATGGAAGCATTTATATACAAATTACTCAATCGAAACTTGCACAGGGCTTTGTTTGGTAATACTAGATAATCTAACTAAAAGCTGATAGTGTAACTGATAGCTAAAAATTTAGTAATTGATAGCTGATAATCTAGGTGGTCAATTAAAATTATTTAAAAGAAATAGCTGATCAAGTAGTTGATAAATACAAAATGACATAAAAGATTTTCTTTTTAGTTCTTAAAAAATATATATTTATATAAACTATTATTTCCATTATATATACAAATAAATTTATTATTATATATGTAGAATAACGTAATATTAATGTTTTTAGATAGTAATCATAACATGTCATGTCCCATTATTTATATTAAACATTTTTTTTTGAATAATATTGTTTCAAATTTCATTAGTAGTAAATTAGTAATATTAATTGATGTTACTTGAATGAGTATCTATATATTATTTTGGTCAATAAATACTAATAATATTGTAAACCATAATAATGTTAAGTGATGTTATTGTGTAAATGTAATTACTATATTTTTTTAACATAAATGTATTTATCATGTTACGTTGCATATAGGGTATTGTCACTATTGTGTTATCATGTTTCGCTTATTTTGTTTCCAAAATAATAAATGAAAATATGTTATTTTTTAGTTAAGAATTGGCTATTTACATGGGAAAAAGGGCAAAATTGGAACACAAAATTAAAATAATATTTTAAAAATTAAACGTTATTGGGGATATCGTTTATGATTGTAGTTTATCATCTAGCTTATTTTGAAAATAACCTGTTAATCAAACACAATTTATTTATTTAAGTAGATTATAAGCTAGTTGATAAGCTAGTTGATAAACTAATTTGTGCAAGTCAAACAGAGTTGTAGGCGATGTTGAGTTCCTAGGCCTAAGTTCAATGAGAGTTGCCCCTGTTATTTTTGGCATGTAACTTAATTCATGGTGCTTTCAAGAAGAAAAAAAGGTCATTGTGAATATTAGAATTATTGACTTCGAAGATAGCTTTTATTTATTTGAGGCCTGCTAAGGGCACCCCACCTTTTCATGAAGGCACCCAGTTAATGTGGGCACAAACCAATTTACTTGGGGCACCTAAAAATTAGACTCGAAATACCCAAAATACCCTTCGTGCAAACTTCTTGCACCCCACCACCCCCACCACCACCTTCACCGAACTCCTTGTGGAAGAATCCATTTGTTTTGAATCGACCATTGAGAGGAATCCCCGAAATCGTGTTTTCCGTCTCTCGCCGCGTGTTTCTCCTTCGTTGTACGAGTTTTTTGCAGTTTTTGGGTCGGGGTGTGAGCCGATTTTGTCTCCAAATTAGGGCTCGGTTGAAGATCGTCGAACACACAGATTTTGCGCGAAATCGATCGTTCGAAGGTACGTTTATAATGTAATTAAATTACATTTGGTAGAGTAGTTGTAATGTGTGTGTGGCGGTTTGTAGAACGATAAAAAAATTGGGAAATGACGGTTCTCGCCACACAGGCCAGAGACTGTGTTAACTGTCTCGGCCAAGCATGGCCGAGACAGAAGCTAAATTTTTGGGAACTGCAGCCTCGCCACGAAGGCGGAAGAGTTCACAAAGTGTCTCGATTACGCATGGCCGAGAATACTTCGCTTATCTCGACCGAGACATGACGAGAGCTACAATTAGTGATAGGTAATGTGGCGTCGGTGGTGTACACAACCGAGAATTTTCTCCTATTCTCTGGTTGTACACTCGGCGAGAGTAGGCTTGGTCGTGATAGGACGAAAGTAAGGCGAATTGAAATGGTCAATCCATCTCGGTGGTGTACAATCGAGAACTTTCTATTGGACTCGGTTGTACACTGCCGATATATTGGACTCCTTGTCGGTCATGGGTGACCAAAAATATGGGTTGTTTCACGAACCTGCTTGACCGAGACATCAGAAATGGATGAATTTGAACATTTTTTTTTGTAATTTTTTTTTGGGTTATGTTCCATATGCTTATATGTTGTACTGTTTTCAATTATGGCTCGTCCGAAGGTACCAGTGACTAAGGAGAGGAGGTCGGTGTTGAGGTGTCGAGGCCTAATCGGGGCGAGGTGGCGGAGACCCCGACAAAGATCGTACTCTGGAAAGAGAAAGAAAAGGAGAATGAGGATGTTAAGGGAAAGGCGAAGGTAGATGGTAATCGTGGAAGGTTACAATTGCACGATGAGGGTTCGAACATCGATGCTGGGCGACCTGAGGATCTTGTTGTTGCCCGAGGGGAAGAGGAGGGGCATGCATCGAGTCTAAGTAGCGTGTGACTCATCGGGGCGGGGGGAACACGATAGAAATCGATCGTAATGTGGGCGGGAGTAGTAGTGGTGGAGCTGGCCATAATGAAGGAGAGCCAGAAGTGCTTGTTGAAGTGCGTGCTCCATTCCCCGGAGGTCCTATAAACGGGGCGTTGTTGAAGAGCTTTAAGGATCATGTCGCGTTATCGATTTGGAGCAATGAGGTAATTTCAATTTCATTGAACGGAGTAACTTAATACTCATGGTTTTCACAAAATGACGAGATGCATTTATTTGTTGCAGGAGCGTCCCGTTCTCAAGTGTATCAATCACGGAGCTCAGATACAAGAATGAGATTTACAGTCGTGCCACCCGGACACGGCGGGACTTCAGAGGATTATTCAGCATTCCGGGTTGAATATGCTGATAGATTGTTCATACCGCAAGACCAACAAGGAGGTGATCTCTGTATTTGTGGATCGGGTGGCAGCGGAGACGAACACATTTCACTTACCTTTTGGGGAAATGTCTATCTCATTAGAGGATGCGAGCTTCCTCCTGAAGATTCCTGCGACGGACAAAGTTGTGGCAGTGGAGAACTTTGCGAGGTACACGGAGGAATCTCGCTCGGACGCTATTAAGATGGTCTCGAACCTACTTGGGGTTAGCGTCGAGGAGGCTGAGGAGGAGGTGAATATCAGCAAGGGACTCACAGTGCGCAAATGTTGGTTGAAGAGTCGATGGTGCCCCAAAGCTGGTTCGAGACCCAGAACTTATCCTCCTGTGGAATGCACCGCTCGAGCGTACCTGTTGTACCTTTTGTCCTGCACTCTATTTTTCGATAAGAGTGGGTCTCGGGTGTCGATTGCGCTGCTGAAGCTTCTTGAAGGCTTGGACGACGTGGGAAAGTACGCATGGGGTGCGGCCGCGTTGGCCTACTTGTATCGACACTTGGGGTCCGCTACGAGAGTGCAAGTGTCTCAGATTGCTTGCTACCTCACATTGCTTGAGGTTTGTTATAAAATAGACTTAATTTCTTTTTCGTATAATAATTACGCCAACTTGCATTTGTGGACTAACTAACATTGTATGTATTTGCAGGGATGGTTGTACGACCATTTCAAACTTGGTCTCGCCACACCCAATGCGAAGTACATGGACTACGTGCACCCTCGTGTCTGTAGATGGATTCAAAAGCACGAGACGGTGGCGAATGTTGACAAGCTCGGGTCCACGAGGAGAACCTTGGATAGGTTGCGCCCAATTGAGGTGAAATGGTTATCCATATCCTCTGATGATTGATGTTTTAGTAATTTTTTTTTGCTAACAATGGTTGTTGCACTTTGATTAGGTCACTTGGGACCCATGTGTGAATTTCAGGGAAAATGGAGTTGTGCACGCGATGGCTTTTTATAGTGGGACGATCAAGTACATGGATGTGGTGGAGCCCTACCACCCGGAGAGGATTCCGAGACAGTTTGGCCATGTGCAATCTATACCAGATCCTCCGTACCGTCCATTGGAAGCACACCGATGGCCATCTTCGAACAAGTATTCGGTCAAGTATGGGTTCCAGCAAGACAATTACGAGCGATGGAGGAACCATTTGTTGGCTCCTGAAGTTCGTGGCGACAAGGCAGAATTTGAGTTTTTGGCTACACCAGATTACCTGCCTTGGTTCCTCAAAGTGTCTCATCCTGTTATCACCAATCCGAGCCTTGAGGACCATGACATGGTCGCCACAATCATCGCATAGAATGAGCTACTTGAGGTATTTCAGTGGTTATATGTATTATGCATGTCTTATTCATCCCGATATGTGAATTCATTAACACTAACCCGATTATTTCATCAGCGTAATAGGCGTGCATTGGACGCGACATTGTGATAGATGGACCTCCCGCCAGAGTTTTGCACGATTGAGTCTACGAGGACAATGGCGAGTGACATCGTCAATTTTCTTTCGGGGAGGAGTATAGGTCCCACCACCACGAGTACGACTCCGGCGACCGCAACCGGCACAACCGCCACATCCGGCCCTACCGAAGCAGGCCCGCGACAGTCCCTAGCACGGTAGCACTTCCACACACTCCACCCCGACCACAGCTCAGCCCGCCACGGTCGATGCTCGCTCTCCGAAGAGAATGCTTGGGAAGGAGTATCAAAGAAGAATCTGAAGAAACCAAAGCAATGACCAAGCGGGGATGGGGGAAATAGACATTCTTTTCATTGTTTGGCCGAGACTAGTTGATTAATGTTTGCTGAGACAGTTTTATGATAGCTTCGTACGATTGTTATACATTACTTGATGTTTTATGATAGTTGGTTGATGAGTACTTGTTGGTTGATGAGTGATTTATGATAGTTTGGCAAAGTTAATTAATTTTTGTTGTCACTGTTTCGACATTGTGCTACTTTAGTTGCTGTTTTACATTGCATATAATTGTATTTTGGTCTATTTTGTTATAGGATACTTATTTTTTTTTATCCTGAGGGTGTCTCGGTCAAGCAGGGTCGACACTCATGTGGAATTGTCGGTACTGAACAATCGCCACATATGCTGGATTCACGGTGTTACCTGGTCGAGAATCTCGGTGGATCCTTTATTTAAATATGTGTCGGTCACTGACGATCGAAACCTCTAGTATGATGTCGGTGACTCGTCACCGAAATCATACGAGGGAGTTCGGCCACTGCTCGACGAGCTAGGCCTGCGCATTTGATGAGCATGAAGACCAAATGCTCTCGGTGAGATGGTAACGAGATGGGTGTACAACTCGCGGTTACTTATGGCCGAGAAGCCTTGAGTATGATCGCGCATAAGTCGACGAGAAGATTCAATTTCGACAATTTCGGCATTGTGCGATCGAGACTTCACGTTAGTTCTCGGTGGTGTATGGCCGAGACTATACCATTTGTCTCGGGTCATTCAGGGCCGACACGTCACGTTCCAGCGAAACTTAACTCATTATAGATCGTTCGTAACATTTCCAACTAATTTTACAAGAATGAAAATCCAACACGACAATATGAACCGAAACGTAAGTAATTATATATCAATATAACATTCAAAGTCACTATAAAAGAATCAAAATGTACAATAATACAACAATTTGCAACGATACTTAACTCATTGTATATCCATACAACATTCGAAGTAACTTTCAAAATTGCTAAATGTACAGCCATCAAGATTTCTAGGTACAATTTTTACACTACGGTGTACCTAAATCTACAACGGATATGGTGGCTTCATCAACGGTTGCAATGGGTCCGATGTCTCGAAATACGAATCCATCTCACCAACCTTTAGCGCAGTCCTCAACATACTGGTCCCACGAAAGATATAAGGATGGCAACGGTGCATTCACACGCAACTTCACCTGTCAAAGTGAACACTATAACACCCGGTAGATATTGTCACAACCCCGCTCAGGGGGGGAAAACATAACAATTCAAGAAAATTCATAGAACATAACCCAATGGATATTCCTGTCGTTTATTATGGCAATGACAAGTCTGTTGTGCAACGACGACGGTGGAGCACTACGTAGAGGTAGAAATGTGGAGGCACTCCCATGCGAGAGGTTGACAAGAATGACATTGAATGCAGTGGATGCTAACAACCCTATGTCTGGAAGTGTCAACCATTCTTTGAAAGATGCACCGACTTGATTCTCTGGGCAATGCACCGCAATCTTGACACTCTCGTAACTCGAGCCAAACACTTCCGCCAAATATTTTCATACCCGATAATCTCATCATACATCCTTCTACGAACAATCCTCCCCCTGTCTACATCGACAAGTCCAAGCCCAGAGGCAACACACCGATATCCACAATTTCCATTGGCAACCACATCGATAATGCCCTCAACATGTGGCAACCAATCCGATTCTAAGCAATGACCGTAAGCCATGTTAGTTGCACTTTGCGTGCGTCGACTGGCACAACACATTTTAGGAACAACTTTACTTTTCTTCTGCCTAGAAGTGGAGGCCTCTTTTGTGGATAACACGTACTCAAATCTGCTCGGCAACCGTCTCATCGAATAATCGTCATCATCGTGTTTTCTCTTCGATACTGCCTTGCCTCCGATTGAAGACCCCGGTGTCCTTCCCTTTGTCTTAATTTTCGCCGGCGGCACAACACCCGGTGTAGACGAAGGTCGACTAATCTCCATGAGCTGCTGAATAATCCTGAGTCGATCGTCCTCATCAGTGCAAACATGAAACTTTTCCAACACCCGTTCAATCTCATCGTGCACGTTATACCCAGACGGATCCACTGGATTCTCAGGTATCATACTCAACTTTTGCCAGTAAACATGAATGTCCTCGAGAGGGATGACCGACCGAGCAAATATATGATGGTTTAGCTCATGTGCACAAGGAAGGCCATGTGTGGTGCGTATCTCGCAACCACAAGGAGTGGAGTCGTGACCAACATCCTCTCCACGTGTCAATTCATCTCTAATTAGCCTAAGCACCCGTTGAGAGACATAACCACGCAATCGTCGATACAACTCATCGATGTACTCATGTTGGACCACATTCAAACTTAGCTCAAACGATGCCTTGATATTGTTGTGTTGGATTCTAAGGAGGCCATCAACCACATTCCACAAAGTCTCAAAATTGGCATGACTGTTCCCAAGGTGTAGCTTCAGAATGGAATGCGCAGACTCCACCCTCTGCGTTTTCGTTTTCCCAAAGTGCATAATTCTATTTGTCCAAGCGGAGACAAATTTCTCCTTGTAGTTCTTTAACCATGTGTTGTCCAAGTACTCAGTAAGACCCTTGACATTCCCAAACTCACAACGCAGGTCATTCATCCTAACTTTGAATAAGGCCTCCGAGTTGGCATACATTACGCTCGTCCACCTATCCATAAAACGCACAAAACCATCGTTCTCCCCAAACATCTTCTTAGTCTTGGCCAATACTACTTTGTTGATGTGCCAAGAACAAAGGAGGTGAGACAATGACGGAAAAACTTCTTCTATGGCACTAATAAGGGCTAAGTGCATTTGAGTCATCCCACCCGCATCCTCATTTCGGACTTTTTGTCTTGCATTATATATTGTCCTCATTGTCGATACGTTTCTAACATCTCTTTGCTTCAACGTATTTAGGATGTCTCTTCGCTTCACATTCCCCTTTGTCATTTGCACCACAACTTCCTGCTCCCCCTTATCCAATCTTCCGGCAAATGAATGGTCGTCCAAGTTTTTTGCGGGGTCGTGATTGTGCCTCCCACATATAACAGTGACATACCACAAGGAGTCTGCATTTTCCTTTACGTTGATAAGGAAAGGGCATCCACATTTCTTCGTACCAGTTAGAGTCTTCGCATTTTCCTCTTCTTCATCATTTCTTGATTTCAAAGAAATCTTGAACGATTTACCCTTCCATACTCTCTGAGACATTCCACTATATGTTCCAGACCTCTCACACGCAAGTTTCACCCTCCCCCTGCACTTAATGCCCCCGACATCAGAGTGCTTTGTCACTAGCACAAACATGTTCTCACGGCCTATCATTTGAAGCCATGAAATAGCCACTTCTCTAGAGGGGAATGACCTACAAGGTGTAAACGTGTCATTGTAGTCTGGAAATAGGGTAGAAACCGACATTACTTGCAATACGAACAGTGTAACATTATAATCAACCAAAATGTACAGCACAATCACAAAAAAACCCCAAAAAATAGGTTCTCAATTGTACAGGTCCGATACTTTCTTCCGCGTCTCGCTCACGTACGACCGAGAGTTACGAAGTACTCTCGGTCGTACCATACCGTGACCTACGTACACCTCTCGGTCCTCTATGACCGAGACATTTCAATATATCTCGGTCCTGCGAGGCCGAAACAATCGCGCACATCGACAGAAACTTCGGATAACCTCATAAAAAACACAATAAATTCGTAAAATTACCTCAAGTTCAACCTCCTCTTGCACCGTAGCAGTACAATCCTCCATTATATAGTGGAAACAAGTTCAAATTTAGGAAATTACCAAACCCTACGTTGACAAACAAATAATCATTTTCACAGTTTTACCCAACTAAACAGTTCTAAGAAATCATCATATGGTTGTCAAACATTGTTACCTCGCTGTCGTATGATGTCAATCCGCAAGAATCGATAAACGCTCGCCAAACGCAATGTGGCTTTGTGGTTCAAGCTTAGTGGTGGGGTGCCCTTTTTCTTTTTCAAAATGATTGGTGGGGTTTGAATCATTATATATACAGGGGCAAAATGGTCTTTTCCAATTTTGCTGAAATTTTTACAAATAATTTGGGTGCCTTCATGAAAAGGTGGGGTGCCCTTGTAAATAGCGATGTATACTGTTCGTGCATTTTAGTAAATTAGATGTCACTTTTTTGTCGGTTCTCATAGTACTCAAATTGAAATTGAACCAGTACTCAAATTGAAATTGAACCAATTCGTCTATATTTCATTGGAGAGTGATATGTTGACATTTTTGGGGCGCACACATTGGGCGCACAACCCATGTGGCGCCCCAGAAATGTGCTTTTTTGTGGGCCCCATAATTGAAAAAGTACACTTTTGGGACGCCACATGGGCGTGCACCTCAGAAATGTCACCAAATCATTTTCCTATTCCATTTACATGAAATCCCAACATGGCTCCATATAACATTCAAATAATGAAATCATGGTAAGAGTAAAATTTACATGCTTTGAACTAAAAAGATTGACAATAGGCTAAGGAGAGAAACAAAAATATCAGAGAACCAATTTGGTTTCATGCCTGGGAGGTCAACTATGGATGCGATTTTCTTTGTAAGACGATTGTTAGAAAAATATAGAGAAAAGAAAAAAGGTCTTCATATGGTATTCGTAGATTTAGAAAAAATATATGATAGGGTCCCTAGAGATGTCATTTGGTGGGTTCTAGAAAGAAAAAGAGCGCATGCTAGATACATAGACACTATTAAGTACATGTATGATGGAGTAGTAACGAGTATAAAGACATTTGGAGGAGCTACGAAAGAATTTCCCATTATGATAGGACTATATCAAGGATCGACTTTAAGCCTATATCTATTTACTTTAGTTATGGATGAACTAACTATACATATTCAAGAAGATATACCATGATATATGCTATTTGCAGATGATATTGTCTTAGTGGATGAAACTAAAGATGGAGTGAATAGAAAATTAGAACTCTGGAGGAATACATTAGAATCTAAAGGCTTTAAGTTGAGTAGGACGAAAATCGAACACATGCACTGTGAGTTTAGAAACACTAGACATCGAGATGAAGGAGTTGTAAAATTAGGGGAAATAGAAGTTCCTAAGGTAAACCACTTTAGATACCTATGATCAATCATACAAAATGATGGTAACATTGAGAATGATGTCACACATAGAATTCAAGCTGGATGGAAAAAATGGCGGAGTGCAACAGGGGTGATTTGTGATCGAAATGTTCCTACTAAGTTAAAAAGGAAAATTTTATAGGACCGCGATTAGGCCAGCTATGCTCTATGGAAGTGAATGTTGGGCGGTAAAGCAACAACAATTACATAAAATTAACGTAGCAGAAATGAGGATGCTTAGGTAGATGTGTGGTAAAACTCGTAAAGATAGAATAAGAAATATAGAAATTCAAAGACAAGTAGGAGTAGCACCAATTGATACAAAGATTAGGGAAGAGCGGTTGTGATGGTTTGGTCGCCTGCAAAGACGACATACAAATGCTCCAACTAGAAAACTTGATTCAATAGAAACTGTAGAAATTCGACGAGGTTGGGGCAGACCAAAATTAACATGAGATGCATTAATTAGGAGAGATTTGAATGGTTTGCAAAGCTCACCATCAATTGCACTTAATCGAGCACAATGAAAAAGTTTGATCCATGTAGCCGACCCCAGTTAATTTGGGACTGAGGCTATGTTGCTGTTGTTGTTGAACTAAAAAACTGTTTTAATGTTGCAATAATATTTTTTTATTATTACAAGCGCACGAGTCACGAGGAACAACTTGCCTTTTTAAGAGGCATTTTTGTGCTAGTTACGGGCTCACGATGAGAGGGATGTCAATGGGTAAGATATGGGGTGGGTACGCCATACCCATACCTCGCCCCATCATATGAATGTCCTATATAGGGGTTGGCAAACCGCGGTTTGGTGGTGAAAACTAGACCTAATCACTGAGCTAGTACCCACCCAACCTTGCTTGGGGCCTAGTCAACATGGGCCAGACTTAGGCCTTGAAAACCTCAATAGGACTCGACCCTGCCAAAACCCATGAAGGCCCGCTATTTTGTGGGACGGGCCGACCCGCTCGTATAGACTTGTGTCCAAAATGTAGAAATATGTATATATATATATATATTTTTAAAAAAAGTTATGCTAAAGTCTTAATCTATTTGCTAATCCTTTGTTCTTGTCATCTAACTACATATGTGTATATTTATTATAATATATTTTGGTTCACTAATCAATTTTCAAAACCTTTTTTTTTGTTAATACCTTTTTAAAGGTCCATTTAGGCTCAACCCAAGCCCAACCCATGACGGGCTTGGGCGGGCTTGGGCCCACAATACTTAGAAGCGGGCTTGGACGGGCTTGGACATGGCTTTCAAAAACAGCCCGCCTAGGCCTAGCCCGAGCTCGCCTAAGCTCGCCCGTTGATCAGGTCTAGTGAAAAACCATTAAACTGAGGGTTCGCGGTTTGGCCATTTTGCGAACCATTACCAAACCGCAAACCCTCAAAATCGAATTAAACCGACCATGGTTTGCACAGTTTGGTCGGTTTGGTTTTGCAGTTTTCTCGCGACACATTCTCAACAAAAAAAGTCACAAATTCCATACAAGTCCATCAACAAAAATATATGTTCATAATTGACTATCCACGAAAAACACAATGAAACACTTGAACTTAATCAAAATTATGAGTTCAAGTTCATTTCAAAAGTTAAAACAACATGATAAGACTTCAACTTTATTCCAATTCATTTCAAGTTTGGCGGTGGTTTTTGCGGTTTGGTAAACCACGGTTTTCTGTAAATGAAAATCACCACCAAACTATGGAATCGCAGTTTCCAAGTATCTAAACCTCCCCAAAATCACAAGTTTAAAAGCTAGACCAGACCATGCGGTTTGAACAGTTTGGGCGATTTTATGGAGAGCAATGCCTTCTCTTAGACCTACCCATACGCTACCCTTTTACCCTATTTTCTGATGGGGTGGGTATATATATTATTTTGCGACGACCCATTCTCAAATTAGGGTACCGCTTGACCTAATCCAATTATTAAGCCCTAATCCCACTACGTAGGACTTAACAAGGAATTAGTCATCCTCTAAAACTTTTCTACTTACAAATTAATTTTTTAAATATGCATTTTCATATCTTATGTCAATTAATAAATTATAGTTAATTTAAAACTTTTAAAGCGTAAAGTTTATTCAGCGGAAGTCTTAACAAATTATCGAAAGCTTTTAACATGATACCTAAGAATGTGAAAAATCAGGAAATAAAGATCGCATGCAAATATATACAACAAAACGAAGATAATATATAATCATGTATCTGGTCAAAGTACTATCTCTCAACCTATAATATATACAACCCCAAAAGTATATGGAAAACATATAAAAGTCATGCAACAAAATAAAAAACTTACAAAACTCAGTGTAGCTACATTTCACTAACTCAGAGGTAGTCGTCAATCTTCTCTTTGCCAGGTGTGCTGCTCGATGGATCTGCACTCATCGTCATAAAAAGGACGGTGAATACATGAAAGTAGAAAGTAACACTGAGAGACATTTGTTCACATCTCCAAATATACAAGAAGTATCTGAAAACATAACAATATCAGCTATGCTGAAAAAGAATCATGATATAAGATAGTCTAGTTAAACATTATGAAACTAACACTCGGTTAAGTAGTAATGATATACGTCGGTCGTAGTGAGTTACATCACATAAGCCTTTATTCCACTATCTCATGATGGAGTGAGCTCTACATATTTGATGAAGGTCAGAGTTGAGCTCTATGCCTCCATAATCAATCACAAGTGTCAGTCACATGTGATATATTCTTGTCAACAACCTCGGGTCCCATACCCTGTGTGTTGCACAAGTTAGTGGTGAGATCTCGACAACCTCGGAAGTTTAGTGACCCTGTGTGCCGCACACATCTCTATCATATCATGGTCTTAGATACAAGAACTACTTTCATACCCAAGAAATGACATGGTTTGGGAATCCAACAATGTAATTGCATATCTAATGCACAAAGGAAATTAAATTTACAATACTATCAAATACAGACCTAATAGCATGCTATTTCGTTTGACTAAGTATATCAACGATAAAAAATGATATATCACATGATTTAGAGTTAATGAAATTATTTAATCAATAATCAATACCATGATAGCAAAATCATAAAATGAGAGAGGAAACTAGTCATGGTATTTAGAGTACAATAAGCAAATTAATCCAAATGAATACCAAAACATGAATGAAATGTAAATAAATATCTTAATCAATTTATTTACTGTGACATCTGAGAATTTTATAAACTTAATTAGACAGCTAATTAAGTATTTTCAGATTTAATTTAGAATTTTGGTATCCAAGGTGGGACCCACATGTTACGGAGCGGAGATATTAAATTTAATGTTATTTTTGTGTGTTGTGTGTCTATTTGATGTCTTATACACTATTTCGATGTGAAATAGGGTCAGCTGGAATGTATACGCGGTGTCTGTGGGTTTTGAAGTGCGTTGGAGAATTTTCTTCAATTTTAGTAATTTTAAAGTATTATCTCGAGATACGTGTCAAGATAGGTTGTTTGAGAATCTTGGAGCATTTTGGTAAATTCTCCAACTTTTGGTAAAATTGAGGTATTTTTTGGAGTTTTATTTGGACATAAATTAAAGAGATAATCAAAAAATTAAATAAAATCATTAATTTAGTTACATTTAATATAAAATCAACCATAACCACATTTAAATCACTATTTAAGCTATATTAAATCTAAATAAACTTACCACATCATTTTTTACCATGGTCCCACATCAACACGCATCCCAAGGTGCATCCCCACTCACGTCTCGACCCCTAAATACAAGTGCGAGTGACTTAGTAGTCTAAACATATATAATACATTAAGCATACACCATAACAAATATAACATATACCTCAACCATCTTGTCTCAGTCATGACACGTACCTTGATGCAAGTCCCACGTCGTAGGTCACTCATCCTGATTAAGAGACTAAACTATGATTTAGAAACTTGGCAATGACAATTCTTCCCAACTAATGGGAATTTTTTCCTCGAAACTAAACTTAACTTAAAGTTATACCAAACTCGAAGAGGTACGGAAATATGTCTTACATATTATCTTCCCACTTCCAAGTGAGTTCTGAATCTTCATGGAATTGCCACTTGATTAACACCTTTGGGACATACTTGCCTCTTAACGGTTGTGCCATCCGGTCTAGATTTGTAGTGACTGCTCCTCATATGATATGTCCTCGCTCAGATCAATCTGGCTCAAGTCAATTGTCGGTCGTACATCTGCCTTCGACTTAGCTAGTCGAAGCATAGAAATATGGAATACCGGATGAATCCTTGACATCAGTGGAAGTAACTCAAGCTCATACGCAACCTTTCCGACCTGTTGTTTCATCTTGAAAGGCTAGATGAATCTCGGTGATAACTTGCTCTTTAGACCAAATATGTGAAAACTCTTCCGAGGAAAAACTTTTAGATATATAAAGGCTCCCTCATCGTATGTAAGATCTTCACGATACATGTTTGCATATTTCTTCTACCTCTTTTGGGCTCCCTTAAACCTCTAGCGAATTTGTTGTACCTTCACCGTGTGATCAACAATAATTTCAGGGCCTATCAACTCCCGGTCTTCTAGCTCGACCTAACAAGATGGTGAGCAATATGGTGTGACACATAAAGCTTAAAATGGCATCATTTCAATGATAGCCCGATAAATGTTGTTGTATATAAACTCACACAACGGTAGGTACTCTTCCCACAATCCACCAAACTCAAGTACATAAGCCCTAAGCATATCCTCAAGAGTTTGAATCGACCACTCAGTCTGCCCATCAATTTGAGGGTGAAATGTTATATTAAACTGTAGGCGTGTACCATATTGCTCTTGGATGAACGGTGAACTTGGTCCTACCTGGATGAACGGTGAACTTGGAATGATGTGAATTTTGAAGAATCTCATCTCTTAACAACACCACTGCTAATATCCACAATATGCCTCTAAATCTCAGACACCGATATGTCTTCTCTATCAAGTCAGTACAATTATTACTCTAGGCTAAATTATTTAATGTAATGGCCCAAATCAATTAAACTAGGATTAGAGTTAATCTCAGGATTAACGATCATAATTCGGGCGTTACATGGACAACTCGGTGGGCTCAAACATGAGAACTAAGGAAATACGTTGTTTATGGAATGGCGGTTGTGTAATGTGGTATTTAAATAAAATATTATTATATTGCACTGCATGTGTGTATGTTGATATCGGGCGAGTTTGTGTGACGAGTGTTCGCCTCGAAAGGCATGTCAACATGGATGTCGGTAGGCAAACTATGGGTAAGCTAGGAAAACTAGACTAATCCATGTCGAGATGAATAGTAAATCAAATCGATGGGTAATGTGAGCATAGGCTAAGTTAATTCAAACTAAATCAATAGGCTATGGCTGCCTCGTTATGCGTACCGATATATGGGGCACTGAGTGCCGAGTGGTCGAGAGTTAGTGGGACCACAAGTTGATAAATTTCGATGACTTAAAACAGTAACTATAGGTATTATGTTGAGCCTAAGCTAAAGCGATTAAAATTACATAAATCAAGGCCTATAGTTGAGTAAATTAAATGGAAAGCATATGAATGGTCTAGAGATACACATTGGCACATCTAGGAACTAGGTGAGTAATAAAATGGTGTCACTTGAGTTGAGTTAGTGGGGGTTAGTGGGATACATGGCAAGAGGTGGACCATTAGATAATCCTCGGGATATGTAAATGCATGAGGATCAAGTGTTAGGAAATCACATCACATAGATATATAAGATGGGTTTAAAGATCACATGCAATCAATTTGTTGGGAAATCAGAGAAAAATCCGAGGAGGGAGAAGAGATTTCCAACTAAGATTCAACAACCTTGAAGATAAAACCCAAGGGATTTACCTAGGTAATCATCTTTCTCATCATCTCTTCTATCTAATGAAGCTAGTTTTTGACAAATTTAGGAAATTCAGATTTTATGATTAGATATCTAGATTTTGGGTGTAAATTAATGGATGATATGTTGTTAGACCATGACCATAGAGAATTGAACACTGGTTTAGCTAGATTTGGTGGTTTTAATGAAGTTTGAGAGTTGACATGAATGTATGAATTTTAAAGAATTGGTGTAATTTGAGGTTCTAGAATGGTTAAGTGTAGTAATGAAATGGTTTTGACGAGGAGAGTGTAGAAGGCATGATAAGGTAGCTAAGTTAAAGGGTTAGGACATATTCTCGACTTGAGAATTTTTTCCCGAAGGCTAGGTAGTGCGCTACCTGATGAGGATAACGTGCTACTCATTCTGGGTTTGCTAACTGTTCTTCGAGATGAATAACAGTAGCACGCTACAACATTCCTTAGTGCGCTACACTAAGATAATGTGCTACACATGCCTCGTAGCGCGCTAACAACCTATAAAAATGGAAATCTAAGAGCTGTTTTGTGACTTCTCACCCAATACATATCTAAACCTTTGTAAACAACCTAAACTTATAAAATGGACTTGAAGGACTTAGGGAACCATAGATCGGGTGTTGTGGAGCTTGTCGAGTCGGATACGGGAGTTCGAGGAAGTCAGAGCACGAATTGAGGTGTGTAGACCCATTGGAATGCCTCATAGAATTCATGGTTTTCGTTTTATCGATATCGCATTTCATGTGTGACTATCGGTGGGCACACATGGGGTTTCA